>JAVRXN010000001.1:20358417-21765917 GCA_033556935.1 Timema podura
AAGAGATGGGGTGTAATGAAGTGGCCTGGATAAAACTAGCTCGGGACAGGGTTAGAGTGGAATAAGGTGGACTGGCTTGAACTAGCTCACGATAGGGATAGGGTGTACTGGGGTAGACTGGACAGAACTAGCTCAATATAGAGATAGGATGTAATGAGGTAGACTGAATGGAACCTAGCTCCAGATAGGGAACTGTGAAAATATAGTTCTAAGCAAGCGTTCCCTTATACCCCACCTTAAAATATTGTATTAAAACTTAAAGATTCATTACATAATAATGTGTCGAGACTTCCGATATAGCTCATGTTGCATTCTCTCGCGGAACAAGACAGCAAATGATGTCGCCTTTGCTTGGCGACCATAGTATAGGGTTTATAGAAAACCTAGAGAGAGTGGTCAGCCGTGTTTGGTAAGCTTGGATCCAGGGTCAGTCAAGGTCAATTTTGGAGTGAGTTAGAAAGCGAAAACTACTAATTAAGTAGGTTGTTCCTTGTCCATTTATCATCATTGTTTTATGATGATAATTTTTAATGTAAAGGTGTGGAGATTCTATTTTAATACGTCTGTGTAGCAAAGGTCATACGCGTCTTCATACCTAAGTGACTTGAGACCGTTTTGAAGTTATTCTTTAATTATTACCTGCCAATGTTTAAAGTTCTGTTAAACTTTGCCAGGCGGTAATTAAACCTGAGGCGGGTATACCAGATAGTAACTAAGACGCGTGCCTCTAAAACGAACAGTATCATAAATCACAATTCCTTCAATGGAGGAGCCACGTCAACTAATCAGTTAGGTGTATGCAACTCTTCACGCATAGCTGTGATGAGGGTGGACTATATATACATTTTACAGTCTTTTATTGACAAAATTATTGTTTGAGCTGCAGTGAAAAAAAAAAAATTTGATTATTTTTACAAGAATGTTTAAAGGAAATTTCAATACACAGCGTTTCCATATTTTAATGATCATTGACATAATATTTGGCACTTATAAATTAACTTAGCTTTTTTCCCCCAATAGATAACAATGTAGTGGAAGATAATAGTTATTATTTAGCACCGCGTCTTACTACCTGTTTGGGTTATACGCTTAAGTACTAATTAAGCTAATGAATTGGAATTGGGAAGGTTGAATTTAGAGGAAGTGAACCTGCATTTGCGTGGAGGGAGAGTGAAAAACCATTTAGGAAAAACCACCCCCAGTTCACCCGACCGAGATTCGAACCTCAATCTCCCCGTCCTCGGTAGTAGAGCTCAGCACGACTAGCTCGTTAGCCAACTACGCCACTGAGGCGGGTAGTGGAAGGTAATTAAATTTGGAGTAATTAGGCTTGATTTCCTTCTATGTCAGTCTTGTTGTTAATAGTTTGGAAGTTTTCCGACTACCAAATTCTTGATAAAGAATTTCTAGAGCTACTTTATGTTTTTTGGATAGGTATTCTTAGTCTATTAGTCATAATACTTTTAGTCAAAGAACATAAATAAGAGCTATATTTGTTTCACTTTACTACTCAAAGGGGCTTTGGCATATTTACTCTTCTGAAACCACTCCAACACCACCTCTCTATCCTATATTTACGGACCTGCCAAATTCTGGCGCTATTTCCTTAAAATCGGATTAAATTGCTAAATAAATCTTGTCCTGTACACACGACGCAACTTCTTGTACTAAAAGTTGTGCAAGAAATTGTAAAATATCTTGTTCACATCGATTGCACATGAGCTTTACTCAAGTCTATTCACACGGCAATTGAGATTGCATAAAATATTGTGAGCAATGTGATGGTTGTTTATTTACTTTTGGTGACAGAGAGTAAACAAATCAATGATAAATATATTGAGTTTACTCTTTATATTTATTATAATACAAAAATAACTTTAAATTATAACTGTTTTTGTTAGTAATTTGATGCCTAATAAATACTTTATAATAATCATATTTAATTAATTTACGTCTTGGTATATAAGTTATGTATTGTTAACAATCCATAAGTTGTAGAATAAAAATGACCGATATAGGACGTGTTTTATTCACAGAATTTGAATAGAATAAATTTTGTAAAATATATATTGTACAATATTTGGTGGTTCACACGAAGCCATCTTTTGTTTACAATTGGGATTTGCTTAAAACTGAATCAATTTGCTGAATTACACCGGAAAAACAAGCAAATATGTTTTACCAATCCAGTACAAAGGAATGAAAGGTAAGAAAGTGAAGAGATTCAGATAGTCAAATGTACTACTTTTATTTTACACTACAAAAGAACACTCTTTCAAAGTGAACGTTTCAAAGCGATGATTAATCCTTGGCGAGAAAATTTAAAAAATACTTTACTATCTAGAGTGGGTAAGTTTTTATTTTATTTATTTTACACGGTTGAGTGACGCGAAGTAGAAAGTACAAACACATAGTCGGGTTTCAAACCTTAGCCTTTTACATTATTTCATAAAGTTTTTATTAACGGATTAATGTCATGTTTTCTGGTGACGGGAAGGTCGGGTTTCGAATCTCCGCTAGGTTTACTGAGGTTGGTCATTCCAAAATGGTTTCCCACTCTCCCACTCATAGAGATTTCGGGTACATTATTTCAAATTCTACCTTTCTCATACATACCCCATTAGCCTAATTATATTTAGAAAAAATCCCGGACAGATAGTAAGTTGCAGTGGAAGATTTTGTCTACTTACTATTTTTTTAAATTATTATTTGCATTTTAACTTTTTCTCGGAGAAAATAGTTTAAATATTATAATTGTGTGAGTTATAAAAAATATATGATTAGGTGGATTACTGGTTTGAGGCGTCATTCTCACAATAGTCAGGACTGCCAGTGATAAGGAGATCATGGTTAAAATCTCAGTCGAGTGTGCTGAAGCTGTTTATATCCTAAATGGTTTCCCCTTTCCTTCAACGCAAATGCGGGTAAGTTTCCTCTAAATTCAACTTTACTCATCCCTAACATATAAGCGTAGTTAGTATTTAAGCGTATAGCCCGAAGGGGCGATAACACGAGGTGATATAAAAAGTTATTATTATCATCATCGCGTCTTACTACCCGTTCAGGTTGTACGCACTTACGCTAATGTGTAATGATAGGGTGATTTTGAGATGAAATGGAGGACCTACAGTTTAACGTGGAATCCGAACCACGGTGGAGGCCTGGAATTCCACACATTCACAAGTTGTGATCAATACACGTCTTGTCAGAGGTGAAGGGAGGGTTTGTCATTCAGATAAATCTGTGCTGGGACCGAGGATTGAACCCCGGACCCCCAGCACAAAAGTCCGAACCTTACCCCTAGACCTCCAGGTCACCTTAAACGTAATATCACTTTAAATTGTTTATGAAAAGGTAATATTAATTAAAAAAACAATAACATTATAGTAAAATGCTTATGTTAAAAATAATAAGATTTTAAAATGTAAACACTAAAATATACGTATGTATGTTCATGATTCAACTTTCTCTAAGTGACTGCTAAAACCACTGAAATGTTTTATTTTAATTCGTGCCAGTTAATGAAAGGGAAATTTGACAAAAAAATAATAATTAAAAGTGCTACTGTGACTAATTGATCAAGTTTGACAGGATACCAACGTGAGGGGGGTGAGATCGTTGATAAAGACGGACGTGTTCTGTCAGCAATCAAAGGAAGTGGAATGTTTGATAGCACCCTTTTGATTATACAGGAAGGGTCCAAAATATTTCACTCTTACAATACCACCCTCTTTTTAATCTCCTATAATATTCTTGGCATCTTGATTCTTAGGGGTAATTGAGTATACACGGTGTTACATGGGGGGTGGAGTAGGGTGTTACATCACAATGTTACTTAACATAGAGCTTATACTTCAGTTATAATGTTGAAACAATAATATTATTGTTCATATTTTTAACGTTAGTTGGTACACTTACAGATAACTTCCGCTTATGTGTTGTATTAAATCTGAGTCTTTCTTTTAGTTTTACGAAAGTTTTTACTAAACAATGACATTTCACTTTTGAGGTGAAAAATTACGTTTCATAAGTCGGTGATTGGTGTTGGAGGGTTCAGAATAAATTTTAATTTGGTGTTACACGAGGGATGGTGAGATAAAAAAGTAAGAAAAAAAAGCGTTACGTGGTTTATGGATAAACCCTTAAGGCGAATTTACACGGGGTCACTTTGGATGAACACTTTGGATGAATCACTGAAAATGAATAATGTAAACGTTACAATCATCTAAAGTGATAATCTAAGATGAACGATGAATGAAGTTGGCAGCGGTCAACTTTTTTCACTGGTGATGAAACACAGAGAATGAGTCATCCAGACTGAAAAGTGTAAACATGTGCTTGCCTGTTCCTCTTCAGAGAACGCCAGTCGTCATACTTCATATTGTGCTATAGCTGTGCTGTATTCGCTTGTGTACGTTATGGTGTTTAAATGGAAGGACGACCATGCCCCATTACTATTAAATATATAGAAAGATTGTGAATGTTTATGGAACATTAAATCACTTGAATACAGAAATAAGGTTGCAAGGGAAAATTCACTTCAGAAGATAGTTCAGGAGTTGAATATTCCTATTGTAACAGCAGAAGATGTTAAATTGAAAATAAAGACAGTCCGTACTCGGTACTCGTCCGAACTGGCCAAATTACAACAATCTGGCAAAAGGGGCGCTGGTTTGGATGATATTTACGTACCAAAGTTGTTCTGGTACAAACAGGCTGATACTTTTCTCCGTGGTGTTTTTACACCGAGGAGCAGTGTTTCAACAAAAGTAAGTAATAAGTAATGTTACTTCAACTTTAACTTTTAAATTCTGTTATTTAATGTTTTTACAGTTCTAGTACAGCACATAAAGCTAGCATCCATTGTATACATAATATGTTTATCACACAGAACACAACGCAGCTGTGTTGATATGGTATGGTATTGGTGTTGTGCTGTGCTGTGCACACTATCCTATACATTTTTCCCCCCTCACATTTCAAATACAGTGTTTGCCACACGTAGATTCAAATTATTTTGACAGGTCTCTAAGTTAATTTACAGTTGGTTATTTGAGATTAATATGTATTCATTGTTAGTAAAGTCAATTCTATTGCGTCTATTAGCATACACATACCCTAACGAGTAAAGCTTTTAACCACAATCGCACAGCACGTTGAATAAGTTAAAATTATGATAGTTAAATACCTACCTCTGAAGTCTGGGCAGGAAATTCAGCGTAAATGGAAGCAACTAGAACCATCGGGGAGACCTAGACGCAGAGGGGAAAATTACATTAGAATGGATTTGAAAGAGATAGTGTGTAATGAGGGGGATTGGCTAGAACTAGCTCAAGATAGGTATAGGATGTAATGAGGTGGACTGGATAGAACTAGGTCAAGATAGGGATATGATGTAATGAGGTGGACTGGATAGAACTAGGTCAAGATAGGGATAGGATGTAATGAGGTGGACTGGATAGAACTAGGTCAAGATAGGGATACGTGGCGTACTTTTGTTAAGTGCGATGATGAACTTTCAAGTCCCTAATGCCATAGAATCGGTAAGTAAAGTAATGTAAAATGTAGCCCTTTTACTTTACTTTGTGTTTTTTACGTGTTGGTATTTCTTAAAGAAGTATCTCCGAAAATTCAAAAGAATGTGTAGATATGTGTAAGTCTATTGAAATATAAAGAGTAAAATAAAAAATGAAGAGTTAAGAGTTAAGGGTGTTTGTTTCCTGTTTAGACCAAACCTAATCATACTTTCCAAGTTGGCCTTCTCCCCTATCACTCACTTTAAATTATTGTACAGTGTTTCTACATGGTATTCATATGTTTCAAAGTCATTAGGCAATTATTATTTATTTTTAAATGTAGTTATTGTTACATCACATTAAGTGCACCACATACCATTAACATGGGAGAGCATATAACATAATAATGTATGGCACTTAATGATCAAATTAAAACAATAATAATAAAAACATCACTGTAAGCAAAGACTTCTCAAGACTAATCCCATGTTTATTTAAATATTAAATGTTAATTTAGTGTTTAACCCATGTAGCTAAGCATTCAAAGTTTTATATCATTCTCCACTACCATGGAACAATATCACTTGAGCAAAACCGCATCGCAAATCTGTCTCTAAAAGTACCAGCTCCTCTCTTATAGTTGTGCTATGATGACGTTCAAGGTTCTCCAGTCCTTCACAAGGTATTTCCCGCCAGTCGCCTGACGTGATTGTGCCTTCTTCCCATACTTCAGTATCGACCATTCCTTCGGGTATGTAAGCGTGTTAAGCAGTTGAATCTTGTCTAAGCCAGTTATGTAAAGCACATGTTGCTTTTCCTATTAGATCAACTTTATGGATCTGCAGTGGAATTGGCTTTTCATATACACGAAATATTGAAAGTAGTATGTCAAATGTATTTTCTGAAACACGGCGTGCCCTTGACATACGATAGTTAAATACCTTTTCTTCTACAGATAGTTGTCCCTTTCTTGCATATGGTTTCATTATGTTGAAACTCAGGGGAAAAGCATAATCAGCCACGGGAATCCCATCTGAAGGCAAATGTAGTGACGCATTTTGCAGCGATTCCATTAAACGAGGATTTAGAGAACACCAGTGGATCATTGGTACGACCGTTTGTACCAACATCGATGTACAAAAAGTTATACTATGCATCCACAATCGCTAGTAATATCACACTGTAATTGTTTCTGTAGTTGTAGAACTCTGACCCACTTCTCGGTGGGCACCGAATGATAACATGCTTCCCGTCCATGGTACAACAGCAGTCGGGAAAGTTCCAAAGCATTTCATATCCCCTTATTACTTTCTTCCAATCTACTTCAGAAGCAGGGACCTGTAAATAAACAAATAGCTTAATTCATAAAGAAACTGCATTCAAATGTTAACGAAGTTGTAATTTGTTGCATATAACCCAGATTGAAAAGACCCCTAATGAAGTTAATAATGCATTGGAAACTTCTGAGAATGACAGGCAAACCAAAATTGAAAAGATGACAGAAGCAATACAGGAAAACAGAAATCAAATTGTACAAGAGAAGATAAACAGAACACAGCAAAGTGAGACGCACAGAAAAAAGAAGCGATACTTTGAAGGGAGAGCCAAATCCGTGGAAGGTGCTATTGAAACGTTAAGAAAACTCTCCGATTATAATCGAGCTTCAGAAACAGAGTTTGACTATTTTTTGTAAAATTTGACAATACAGCTGAAAAATATGCCTCTCTAACGAGCCTTAATTTGCCAAGAAAAACTACAGCATGTTATGGTAGAAGAGCGTCTCTACCAGTTGCAGACACACAACTGCATTCTACACAAAACTTCGGTACATCACATTACTATCACTCTCATCAGTCACCATCATATTCATCAAGCACTAACCAAGATTGTCATTCACAGTTCTCTTCAATCAGACAAGTTCCAGACCTACAAGCAAATTCTAGTAGGGAGGAACCACAAGATTCTAATTCTGGTGGACGGTCACTTCAGTTACCAGAAGCTGAAAGAGATGTTCTGGCACAAGCTATGTCAGCCTTGTCTGGTTTTTCTAATGTTGCCTAATGTCTTTAACACAAAACATTTAATGTAATTCTCACGAAGTTTTGTTATAAATAAAGTTCAATGGGCTGTGATTAGCAGTGAATAAATAACATAATATAATTTTATGTGTCCTGCATACCTCATTTTGTGCAGTAATGGTATGGTCCATGTTTGTATTTTTAACTTTACATGTATGCATACAATTACAGCAGAAACAAATTATAAAATATATATATTAAATATACTTGCATGTATACATATATATTAAATACACATATTTTATTTATATATGTATATAATATATATTAATTAATATATGCGTAAATAAAATATATCCTATATGTACATATATACATGTTACCTCTTAAGTATTAATTAAGTTTTAGGTTCAATCCTCGGTCCCGGCACAGATTTATCTGATTGCCAAACCCTTCCTTCACCTCTGACAAGACGTGTATTAATCACAACTTGTGAATGTGAGGAATGTCAGGCCTCCACCGTGGTTCGGATTCCACGTTAAACTGTAGGTCCTCCATTTCATCTCACAATCACCCTACCATTACACATTAGCGTAAGTGCGTATAGCCCGAACGGGTAGTAAGACGCAGTGCTAATAATAACAATTAAATTTTAGCTAAACTTTATAATAAATTCCAATACATGGTAGATTGCTTTTAAAACTTCAGAAACTTAGATAGAGAGAATGTTGGCGCAGGATATAATGCCTCTAGGGTTATGAATCTGTCTCCGGTAGCCAGATATCTTAGTGTTATTTGCAGCTTGAGTCGAGCAGAAAGGCATTCTCTAAGTTTGTGTATCTTGTTCGCGGGTATATGGTTTTACTTTTGCCAAAAACAATTCAAATTCTGTTTTGGACATTCGAATGTGATTTTTCAGCCTATCTTCGTCTTCATTAGTCCATTCCATTGGTAAATTACTTGCTGTAACTAAAGTGTTAAGTCGCAGTATCCAGGGGTTAACCCACCATTACCTCTTCCTTTTAACATACATAATTTTTTGACATCCCTGAATTAAGAAATCACACACCATACGAATACCTGCACGCACTAACTCGGTTCCCTCCATTTTGAAATGAACTGTTTAAATCACCTTGATGACCAGTGTAAACTAAATTAGGTTCATCCAGTGACTTCACTCTCAATGATTCATCAATGATGATCATCCTAGATGACCAGTGTAGATTCGCCTTTAGAGCAGTGTAAACCATTGAAAATAATACAATGATTAATTTATCTTATATGCACTGCGTCTAACTACCCGCCCGAACTATTCAGATTTGACTACAATGACGATGTAGGGACGAGGAAGGTAGAAATCATAAGAAAGGTACCCTAATTGGCGTGGAAGGGGGGTGGTAAGCTGTTCACTGAAAATCACCTCTGTACACTCAGCCGGAATTTAAACCTACTATGTATGTATGTATGTATGTATGTATGTATGTATGTATGTATGTATGTATGTATGTATGTATGTATGTATGTATGTATGTATGTTTCTATGTATGTATGTATGTATGTATGTATGTATGTATGTATGTATGTATGTATGTATGTATGTATGTATGTATGTATGTATGCATGTATGTATGTATGTATGTATGTTTCTATGTGTGTATGTATGTATGTATGTATGTATGTATGTATGTATGTATGTATGTATGTATGTATGTATGTATGTATGTTTCTATGTGTGTATGTATGTATGTATGTATGTATGTATGTATGTTTATGTATTAGTATGTATGTATGTATGTATGTATGTATGTATGTATGTATGTATGTATGTATGATGTATGTATGTATGTATGTATGTATGTATGTATGTATGTATGTTTCTATGTGTGTATGTATGTATGTATGTATGTATGTTTGTATGTATGTATGTATGTTATGTATGTATGTATGTATGTATGTATGTATGTATGTATGTATGTATGTATGTATGTATGTTGTATGTATGTATGTATGTATGTATGTATGTATGTATGTATGTTGTTGTATGTATGTATGTATGTGTATGTATGTATGTTAGATGTATGTATGTATTATGTATGTATGTATAGTATGTACTAACTACGCGAATGGTTTTAAGGATTAGAAAGTTTATATTTAGAGGAAGTGTACCCACATTTTCATGTAGGGGGGAAACTATTAAAAACCACTCTCAGAAAGAACACCCAACCAGTATTCGAACTCCGATCTCCCCATCATCGGTAGTTTAGTCTATTGCGAGAGTAAATTAACACTAAAATTATCTAGGTCATCAGTGGGGTGTCACATGATATATGTTAGATTCCCCACATCATCCTGTACGAATAAGGTAATATTTTATGGCTGAATATTCCCATCTAAAAAAATAATTGAAAGTGACCGATCAAACTGATGGGTTTCTGAAAGACACGTAGTCTACTCTAGTTACATAGACCTATCATTAACATACCATACGTAGTCTACTCTAGTTACATAGACCTATCATTAACATACCACACCTGACCCAGGCCGGACCTGGCCGTGCCCATACTGGTCACGCTCTGTTTGACCATGAGCTTGATCTTAAAGACCACCGGAAGTGTTTTAACTACTTCCTTCCCTTCCTACCCAGGCAAGTCTGGAAGAAAAATATCTTCTTAGCCCACTCCAATGGTAGAATTGTCTAAGACGTCACTCTCGCACTAGACTGGAACTGCCAATGAAGAGGAAAAGGGATTCGAATCCTAGTTGGGTAGATCGAGGGGTTTTTTACCTAAGGAGTTTACCACTATACCTCCACTCAAGAGTGGATACACTTTCTTTAGATTTAAACTTATTAATTCTAATAAATTATCGTAATTAGTTTCTATGAATACATCCCAAACTTCTATTCAAACGTAGTGCTTAAAAATTCAGCTCCTTTATTTAACCAAGAAAATCATACAATCCTAGCGTCAAAAATATTGTATCATTGAGTGAGCTGAGAATCCGTCACAATAAGCAAATAATCTTTTTTTGATTTAGCATGCGTCTTACTATCCGTTCGAGTTATTCGCTTATGTACTAATTACGCTAATCGTTTTAGGGATTAGGAAGGCTATATTTAGAATAAGTATACCCAAATTAGGGGTGCTGGAAAAGTAAAGTGGAAAAACAATTATTTTGGTGAAATATCGTTAAAAACCGCTATCCGCAGACACCCCAACCAAGAGTCGAACCTTGATCTCACCCCTGTTATTTCCAGCAGCATTCTAGTCTAACTGCGAGAGTAGCGCGTTTTGGTTAGACCAAGTGGCCACCAAAGCGGGTAATAATCAGTAAATTCCCTATACAACTGGGATCAAACCAGAATCCCTCAGACTTAATGTCGATTCTCCCAACCAAGAATATGGTTTTAGTTTACGTTTAATATTTAGTATTTTTCTTCGCGTTTTATTTCATTACTGTTACTAACTAAAAATTATTTAATTTAAGACGAGGATTGTGAATATCAAGGAACCTCGTCAAATGTATTTTTATAGAGAGGTAAGGCTAATTGTATTTTGGAAATAAATAACCTAGTTGAGTTGGTCGAGATTGAACTCCTGACCTCTCAGAATCAAACTAAGGCCTTTTGTTTTTTATGGTCCTCATTTCAGGCACTTGTTTCTTTGGAATGCAGATAGAAAAAAATACTTTCTTCCTTTCTCAAACGGCTAGTAAAACATTTTCCTTAACCTAGACCTTTGCTCGTGAGAAATAATAGTTTACAACTGTTGTTAATTGTTTCCCCAATTAATTCAAACACTTCGAAGAAATAAAAGTAGGTCCATATTGCAGAGGACAATGAGAACGGATGCAAAAAAACGCTCGTGAACAATGCAACAGCGGAAGTTTCTACCGAAAGAAATCGTTTGTTGTTTGTAAGATGATACTGATCCGTCAATAAACAAAGGAAACTGTTAACATTATTATCTAGAGAGGTCACTTCCTTAGTAAATGCATTTACTTTGATTTTGTAGACTGGTTTATTGCAGGTGTTGTTCTTAGAAATACAAAAACTTCACATTTATGCATCCACCTAAAAGAAAAGAAAAAAGTTATGCGTAAAGTAAACGATAGTTTCGACAGTGTTAGAATATAGCAAACGCAATTTATACCCAAAAAACGCGTGCGCGCGCACATACACACATTTTTTGTTTTTTTGCGTAAAAAAATATATAAAAGTTTTGAAAAACTGTGACATCATGGGCATTCAAATATTTATTTAAATGATATGAATTTACGACTGATTATATCGGCAGCGACGTATAAATAACTTAAATTTGGAACAGACACAGACCCCATCACTGTAAAAGGGGAAAAAACAAAATTTCACCGACGATACATTTTTCGTCCTATGCCTGGAATCGGACCCTCGGTTCAATAACAGACAGACACTCTATCGACTGAGATAAGTTGTTGGGCAGGCATTCGAATAATACCTCCACGGAACACGTTAGTACCTACTACCCGCTTCAGTGGCAGCATGGTCTAAGCGCTACTCTTGCAGTAGACTAAACTTCCAATGACGGGGAGATCAAGGTTCTAATCTCGATCGACTGTACAGAAGGTGGTTTTCCTAAATGGTTTTCCACTCTCCCTCCACGCAAATGTGTGTACACTTCTTCTAAATATAGCCTTACTAATCCCTAAAACCTTTAATGCAATTAGTACATAAACGTATAAACCGAACGGGTAGTAAGACAAGGTGCTAAAAATAAAAATAGTAATAATAAATATTACTCTCTTATGAATCAAGATCATGTTCTGAGACCCTACTATAACCATAGGCGCACTCCAAGGCACAGGACAATACCAATTGAATGAATTATATATACCAAAGTTTTTATTTTTATTTTTTAACACTTAAAAAGTAGTATGACTTCGGGTAACAATTTCTTTCAATGTGTTCTAGGATTAAATTTGCATGACAATATTTAACGAACATTTTTACTTTGTAGCTATTTGGTCTTCTTTTTTTTTTATAGTCCACTAAAAAAAATTCGTTTCAAAATAATGTTCCTAACCAAAATTATGAATAGGTTATATTTTTTGAACATAGATTTTGTTACTACCACTTCTTACCACCGTACGGATTATATCATTTAATCACGGTAATTGGGTACAGAGGAGAAAGGTAGAATTTAGAATTAGGATATACCTGAATTTATGTGTAAGTAGAGTGGGAAATCTTTTTATGAAAAACGCCCAACTTGGATCCGGAACTTGATTTACCCGTCATCGACAAAACAGCCCATGGGATTTTGGTAATATCCTTTCGAATAATGCAAATACATCTCTCTTTTTTTTTTGCGATCAGCATTACTAACATTTTAATGTATCATCAGCATTATTTAATTCGAATTACCACAGTTCTTAGATGCAGAGAGATCAACATCCCATGCGTGAACTGTTGTCATTCGAATTACCACAGTTCTTAGATGCATAGATATCAGCATCCAGTGCGTCAACTGTTGTCATTCGAATTACCACAATTCTTAGATGCATAGAGATCAACATCCAATGCGTAAACTGTTGTCATTCGAATTACCACAGTTCTTAGATGCATAGAGATCAACATCCAATGCGTGAACTGTTGTCATTCGAATTACCACATTTCTTAGATGCATAGATATCAGCATCCAGTGCGTCAACTGTTGTCATTCGAATTACCACAATTCTTAGATGCATAGAGATCAACATCCAATGCGTAAACTGTTGTCATTCGAATTACCACAGTTCTTAGATGCATAGAGATCAACATCCAATGCGTGAACTGTTGTCATTCGAATTACCACAGTTCTTAGATGCATAGATATCAGCATCCAGTGCGTCAACTGTTGTCATTCGAATTACCACAATTCTTAGATGCATAGAGATCAACATCCAATGCGTAAACTGTTGTCATTCGAATTACCACAGTTCTTAGATGCATAGAGATCAACACCCAATGCGTGAACTGTTGTCATTCGAATTACCACAGTTCTTAGATGCATAGATATCAGCATCCAGTGCGTCAACTGTTGTCATTCGAATTACCACAGTTCTTAGATGCATAGAGATCAACATCCAATGCGTGAACTGTTGTCATTCAAATTACCACAGTTCTTAGATGCATAGAGATCAACATCCAATGCGTGAACTGTTGTCATTCGAATTACCACAGTTCTTAGATGCATAGAGATCAACATCCAGTGCGTGAACTGTTGTCATTCGAATTACCACATTTCTTAGATGCAGAGAGATCAACATCATGTTGTCATTTGAATGAGCTTCGTAATTTCGGCTCCTATGTGAGCTTGATATCTAATCCAGTGCTCAGCAATGCGGGTAAACTCAACTTAACTTGATTAGTTACCCGTTCGTAAACATAGTGGGATCTCATTCTGGTCGAACGCTACTGAAAGGATCCGAACTCGAAAGCTTATTTAGAGTGGGCTTGTGCTATGAATCAGTGGCGGCGAGTGAAATTTCGCCCCGGGGTGACACCCGTGCCTTGACTCCTAGCGGATGTAGTCTTAACTAGGCGAGGTGACCGGTCTGTTAACTACAACAAACACACCAGAGGACCAAACAGATCGGGTGTTTTATAGCCCTTAGGAGAAAGCTGGCTAGACCTTGGCGGATAATGTCAAGCGATGCTATTTTGAATGTCGGACAGAATTATAGATGTAAACAAACTTAGATAAGTTGAATTGGTGACCATTTCAGGTGCTACTTTTAACCAGGTTCCATCTTTGTGGACTAAGTAATTGGTAGGTGCTATTTCAAGTCTAATGAGCCCTTGTTTGATTCCATATTGTACTGATAAATCCAACACCTTAGCTCAGTTGGTAGTGAGTTTGCATACTGAGCCGGGTTAGATTCCCGGCATGGTCGAAAATTTATAATTGATGAAAATATGGGTTTACCCTTTCACATTGATAAATTAAGGGCCGGGGACTGGATGTTGTGCCTGTTATAATCTTAAGCTGGATTAGAAAGCATATGAAGCTGCGACAGGCCTAGCCAGCCGGTAGTAGAAAAATACATGACTTTAATAAAAAAACTGACACAGGCCATAGGCTGGAAACAGTCATGGTTGTATGTATTGTAGTGATAAATATACAGGGTGTACTGTAACATGTGGGTAACCACTTCAGCGGTGGACAGAAGGTACAAACACAATTTTTTTAAAAAAGGTTCATATAAACATGTGCCCCATTTGACCTAATTTTTTTAGCTATAGTCATGGTTGTACTCCAGTAATATGGAGTTGCTTAACATAATATGAAGTGGTCAAAATGGCCAACTTCAGCCTGAATGCAAGCCTACAGTCATCGTGTCGTAGAATGCATCATTATTTCAAATATAATAGATGTAAGGAATAAAAAGGAATAACTTGTAGAACATAACTAGTCAACAGGTCGAGAGGTATCGAGTATGGTATACTACAAACAGTTTAGTGGAACCATTTGGATGTAACTCGGAAATAAAGTCAAATGGGACACATATTTATATGAATTTTTTCTTTGTTTTTTGTCTGCTGTCCACCGCTGAAATGTGTTCCACATGTTACAGTAAATCCTAAATGTAATAAATGACATTACAGGATCATCCCGATAACCTTAAAATCACAATCCAATAGCTAATCTAGGTATGTATTATATTATATCGTACCGCATTAAATTTTTATGTAAGCCGCGTTTATAAATCCCACACAACTATCCCTAATTAAAACTACTTTAAATGGGCATCGATTTATACCGATTAAAATGTTCTAGTTCTATATTATCTCTTCATGAGTATTTCTAGATAAGGATCTATGTATGAGTTTAGACAATTTTCAACCCACGGAACACGGAACAAGTCGATAAAATTGTCAAGACACCCTATCAGTTATTTAAAGAGAGAATTTATTATTAAAATAACTAGTATTGAGATTGTGTTTAAAAGTTCAATACATAAAATTCTAATAGTTATGCTATTTAAACAAGAGGTCGATCATGGATTAAAAAAAAAAATAGCACCACGTCTCTGTTCGGGTTATACGCTTATGTATTAATTACGTCAATGGTTTTAGTGATTATCAAGGTTATATTTATATTAAGTGCACCCGCATTTATGTGGAGGGAAAGAGGAAAACCATTTTGGAAAAAAACCTCAGTACATGCGACCGAGATTCAAACCTCCCCCCGTCATCGGATGTCTAGTCTACGTTAGACCATGCGGCCACCAAAATTGGGTATTTATTTTTATTCATCAAAAATTTTCTCGCTTTTTTTATTAACCCCCCCCCCCATATTCCGCGGCGCACCTGTTGAAAGAAGCTGTTCTAGGGGATGCAAATCCAATCTTCATAATAAGTCAATTTAAGAACGAACTTATCCAACATATAGAAAAGCTACTAGATCTACTTTAACGTAGATTAGTGTTGAGCTAGACTGCCGAGGACGGGGAGATATAGGTTCGAATCTCGCTCGGGTGAACTGGGGGTGGATTTTCCTAAATGGTTTTCCACTCTCCCTTCATGAAAATGAGGGTTCACTTCCTCTAAATTCAACCTTCCCCATTCCTAAACCATTGGCGTAATTAGTACTTAAGCGTATAATCCAAACGGGTAGTAAGACGTGGTGCTAAATAATAAAAATACTTTCATGTATTTATAAGCTAGGTCTGTCAATTTTTATATATATATATATATATATATATTACCAATTCCTATAAACTAACACTAATATCATAATAAAATGTTATCAATGATGACCGCAAATAGTTTTGACATTTTTAAACGACTCTTAGGCTAACTATGAATATTAGATTGTACATTCATGTACTACGTTTACTCTGAAAGGTAGCAGTCTTACTTTGACCAACTACACTTTGGCTCTATCTTATAAGCCGGACCTGTATTACTACGACCTAAATGTCATAAAATATAACTACCTATAAAATTATTTCAAATTTTAAAAAATGAGTTAAGAATATTAATAATAAACTGGTAATAAATGCACACGACTAAATAAAACACTTAAAAAATTTCTAACTAAAAAAATATATATGCGATAAAACGTTTTGAACAACTAAATTAAGCGCTTCAATGGCCACGTGGTCTAAGGCGTCACTCTCGCATTAGAGTAGACTACCGTTAATGGGAAGATCAGGGTTCGAATCTTGCTCGGGTGTAATGTGTTTTTTTATCTCACTCTTCCCCCCACGCAAATGCGGGTACAATTACTCTAAATTCACCCTTACTGATCCCTAACCCACTAGAGTAAATAGGCCTATAACCCGAACAGGTAGTAAGACGAGTTGATAAAAAAATCACGAATCTCTCACATCCTGCTGAATATAATATATTGATTTACAAATATCTGCTTCATAAGTAATACCTGTCCCCTTCCAACGCAACCTTCACAGCCTAGTTGCAGTGTCTCCCAAAGAATGTTTATTTTACAACCAAACAACCAAAGAAGATACAAAGTTAATAGTCTACATTATCACCTCATACCAACAACTGTGTGTTGATAAATTTTGCATTTATAAAACATAAATATTATTTAAAATAATATGTATTCAGCATCAACACTTTAAAGTCGACCTCGGTGGTCTGGGGTTAAAGTGGTCGCCTCAGGACCCAATGTTCATGGGTTCAAACCCAGCCGGGGTCAACGGATTTCTTTTGAGCGATAAAAATTCGTAGCACAACTTCCTTCGGAGGAGAAGTAAAGACGTCGCTCCCATGTTTTATTGTGGCATGTAAAAGAACTCAGGAGAGTATGTGAAAATACCTTTCTCGGCGAAATTGGTAGGTTCCTTCTCTCTCGCTCATAGAAATTCTCGTCTGCTAATATGAGCAGTCAATTCAAAATATGCACATTAAATATCTCCAAATAATTACTTAAAATTGCCCAAAAATGACACAAACATGATAAAAACCAAGAATGTATTTACTGTATTTCCAAAATGACAGAAAGGATAAAACAAATGACTTATAAAATAAACATTTCTGCAACCAGGTGGCTACGAACAAAGTTCATGTAATATTAACTGTCTAATCATTGTCTATGATATAAAAAAAAAAAAAGATGACACGTCATCAATATCTGAGCCATGATTTTTAACTACACCATAATGTAATCCGCTAATGGACCTTTCAGGATGAATTAAGTGTACATTTATGTTTCCGCTTTCTGCAAGTAATATGTTACATGTAATGTTACTCACGTAGGAAAGTGTTACAATATATTAGTTTTCACGTTATACTTTGAATTAATTTATCTTCCTTTCCCTGCCTTCTTTTTTAAAATATAAGACTTGTGAATGAGTGCGAGAGTCGTTTAGGAGAATAGATTGAAGAGAGAAAGAGAGAGAGTAAGAGGAATTATTATTTTGGTTTAATCATTTTTTTATCACCACGTCCTACCGCCTGTTCAGGTTATACGCATATATTATAACTATTCTAACGGAGTAGGGATGAGGAAGGAAGCATTTTAGAGGTAATATACCCGCATTTTCTTGGAAGGAGAGTGGGTAACAATTGAGTAAAAAACACTTTCAGTAGACCCAACTGGGATTCAAACCCCGATCTCACCGTCATCAACAGGCACATCAAACAGGAGAGTGAACCCTTTTAAATCCGCCATGTCTAACCTTTTAAAGGTTGTATATTGAATTCCGAAACATCGTAGATCATCTGTTTTGACACAAGAAGAAAACTTAAGTTTTAGAAAAACTTTTCACTTATCTTGATCATTGCTGAATGTTATAATCCGGTTTTTAAGAAAGTGTATAAAAACTATCTAAATAAAAGTAATAGCACACAAGCACCGAGCCAGTTCACAGACTGGGTTTAATGAAAGCTATCAAAATGATATAACTAAATTATGAGAACTTTTGTTTTAGTTCATTAATTGCGACAACTAATTAGATCTTTTTTCAACAAGTTGTATAAAAAAGTCTCTACTCGAACGACTTATTGTGAGAAAATTAATTATCCTCGACCATTTTATTTCGTTCACAAATATACAACACACATTATTAGAAAAATTACTTTCTTATTTTATAATTAGTTCTTACATAAATATATTTGTATACGCAATAGTTTTTAAACCATTTATTTTAATTGTAAATATGAGTTCTAGAATATATCAACGATATAATCATGGCATCAAACCAATAAACGGCGATATTTTACTAATTACTTTGTAATTTTTGAAACATTACATGATACACACATTTATTGATAACAAACGCTTAAAAAGGGGGGGGGGGGGTCTGTAAATGAACTGAAACTTGATGGACACCCTCCCTAAGGGGGTACATATAAACGTACAAAAAACTTTTATTTACTAAAGGCATAGTAACATTTTCTAGGGGATCCACCCCTCACCACCCCTAGAAAAAAAGCTCTATATGCCCTTGATTTAATACATAATTGATAGAATTGTGGTGAATTTAGCGAGTTTGATTCTGAAACTGGAGGCTGGGATTTGAATCTTTGCAATTACACTGAAAGTGATTTTTTATTGTAAAAAAATTTAGATTCCCCATTTTTTTCAAGATTGTTACTGATGTATTTTATTAAAACTTTACACTTTTCACTATGTCATACTAGAATATATGGTTAAAAAAAAATTTTAGCACCGCGTACTTACTATTTGATAGTTTTTTGTTTAACGCTGAGTCTTACTACCAGTTTGGGTTATACGCTTATATATTAATACTACAAATGTTTTAGAGATAAGAAAGGCGATATTTATAGGAAGTTTACCCGTATTTGCTTAGAAGGAGAGTGGAAAACTATTTGGTAAAAACCACCCTCAGTACATCTGACCAAGATTCGAACCTCAATATCCCCGTCACCGGTGGCCTAGTCTAACGTGAGAGTAACGCTTTAGACCATGTGGCCACCGAAGCGGCTACCGATAGTTTAAGGTTTATAGCGTGCTAAAATTAGTTTTTAATTAAGTTTCCCAAGATATAATATAGTTTAATTCAGATTATAGTTTGTAAAATAACTTTATTCCTTTGCGAACTTGAATTTTTTTATTTTTCTATTCGAGTGATTCTTAAGGAAATTTGATCAAAACATAATTAAAACACATCTATAGTGTTTGTTTAGTTAAAATGCTTAAAACCAAGGTTATTTGATGGATTAATATAAGATATAAGGTATGAGGAAGGTAGTTTCATAGGAAGTGCTCCCGCATTAGCGTGGAGAATAGACCGGGAAAACGACGGTGATAAAACACATGTAAAAAGCCACGTCCCTTTGTGTTTGCGGCCGACATTTGAACCTTTGATTTCCCAATCACCAGTTATTCAATAAACCGTTCGTTCAAAACTTCGGTACCGTTTAAAATGCGGCGGTGCACCCGTCATACAAAAACTCCATGAAACGCACACATCAAGTGGGACGTCTTCCAGTTGTATATTCAATTTATTTCTTAATATATTTACATAAGATTGATTTGTTACTCTCCTATCAATAAAAACACATCCGATTAAATTGTCACCGAGTTTTCCTGTCCGTACATTTACACTGAATATTTGTTGGTGTCGTGCGTGGTTGACGAATAACACATGGATTTTCTTCAGCCCAATGATGAGTGTTATAAAAATTTAAGACTCATCTCTGGCGAATCCATGCTTACGTCGGTAAATAATACAGTGGGCAGAAAATACGGATCATTGATAGACATCTGCAGGAACTAAGCACAACAGTAGACTCTCGAAGGAAAATCATCGTCTTTAAGGTGGGATGGAAGGGGGCGCTGCTTTTTTTTTACAAAACTTTTTTTTTGCCAAAAAATAAAATATTGCTCCAGTAAATCATAGAGTTTAATTGTCTTCACATTATGATATTAACAGTTGTTGAATATCTGTATTGAGCATGGTTGGCATTATCTAAAAACCTTTTAAATGAATAGAAAAAGTTGTCATTAAATTCTAGAATACCTTGACAGATATTCAAAAATTTTGAGGTCTCCATGTGAAGAAAATTGAATTCTATGTTTGTACTGGAGCAATATTTTATTTATTTTGGCAAAAAAAATTTTTGCTATAAAAACTACAAAAAAACACTGGATTTTTCTCTCGTCCCACCTTTAGCTCTATAACCGTTGAACATGGTACGGCAGTTGACAGTTGCTGTCACAAAACCTCTCCACACTGCCATGTATCCGACTTTCCCTATTGCTGCTATTCTTCGGGTACTGATGCCAACTGTTCTTCAACGTGCTGCAAAATCCTTTCTTCGTGATTGAACAATTCGGAAACTAGTTGTTTCCCACTGTCTGACACTCGTTTTTTTAAAAATGATCCTTTATCTCTCGGCCAAACTGACAAGCGTGCGAGCGAGCGCGCAAGCGACTGAGTGGCCAGACTGGCGAGCGAGCGCGTGATTATCAGATAGCTCTCGTTAGTTGTTGACGAGGAGGCTCCTAATCTTGGCTGAGTTAATTGAGGGGGGTTTTAACAAGTGATTTATTGTTGTGATTTTCTCATCCTCTCTCCACGCTGATGGTGATTCTTATTTGTAAAGGCCTACTTTGATAATATTGAAGTATTTTAACATATAAGTTTTACATATACATATATATAGGTATGGTTTATGATCTTACCAATTAAATTAGCCTTAGTAGCAAGTGTGCTAAACCTATCGATAAAAAATAAAAATATCAAATGAGAAGTTTTCCTAGCACTCAATGAACCACATATAATAAATTGCCTAGCGCTGTAAACTAGACTGTACGGTCGAGCGCGCGCTCGCTCGCGCGCTCAGTCTGCCAACTTCATTACAACCATGTGTTCTATTTTATATTTTAGTCGCTCGCTCAGTCTGGCCGCCCCCTTAGGATTTCATGTAACCACTGTAACGTTTTTTTGTCTGGAAGATTTCTATTAAGGAAACAATTGGCATAGAGACGTCTTGCTTCTGCTACGTTACTTACGTTCGGTGAGTCTATACATCAAGTTCATGTCTGTCACTTCCTGGTCTGAATAATTTATTATCACGTCTAACGCACAAAAAACAGTATTAACTGCTCTTCTCAAGAGAACGAACAGGAACAACGCATAGAACATACCTAGTCAACAGGTCGAGAAATATCGAGCACTGGTATGCAAACAGTCTAGTAGAATCACGTGGATTTAGACACGTTTCAGTGGCCGCGTGGTCTAACACGCTAATCTCGCGTTAGACTAAACAACCGAAGACGGGGAGATCGGGGTTCGATCCCAGTCGGGTGCACTGAGGGCTTTATTTTTACTAAATGACTTTCAACTCTCCTTCCGCGCAAATGTAGGTGCACATCCTCTAAATGGAACCTTAATAATTCCTAGCATATTAGTGTAATTAGTATAGAGGCTTATAACCAAACGGGTAGTAAGACGCGGTGCTAAAAAAACTTAGCTATAGCTCGAAAACAAGGTCAAATGGGACACGTGTTAATATTAAATTTTTCGTTGTTTTTGTATCTCTTGTTTGCCACTGAAATGGGTCCTACACTTTACAGTTCACCCTGTATATCTCGAGTATAAAGCAAAAGAACCCGTGACCATCATTGTGGGTCAAAAGAGGTTGAATGTTCTTTTATATAAAAGATGACGATAGAAATGTACTTAACAGCTCTGCGCTTGGGTTGAATAACGTTTAAATTATGTTTATTAATTGGTAGGAGAAAGAAGAAGTGGAATTGAAAAGTGGAAGGGCTGAGGAAGGGTGGTTGGGGGAGTGTAAGACGGGTTAGTGGAAAAGCAAAACAAATTAAAGCAATGATTACAAATGTAAACCTTTATTTCATCCGAGCAGATCTTCATAAATATGCAGGCCTATCACTCATTTCTCGTGAGTGAATGTAACCTAACACAAGTTCCTTTTCAACGCGTTAAAGCGGAAACAAGTTAGTACAATCTTTATAATGAAACATTGACCCTCTCATTTGAAAAAAAAGAAAGAAAGAAAAGAACCTTTAGAAACCAACATGTCTAAACCTGATAATTTTATTACCGACTAGCAGACGTACATGGGCAACACTACAGTATTATTAGCTTCAAACAAACATAAATAAATTTCTTCATTTTATTTCTTCAAACCCAAATTTTAATACATTTAAAAATCAAATAAAAATTTAAAATTCTAGCTTTGAGGTGCACATGTTTGTACACAGGGGCAACAAATTTTAATGGTCTAGGGGTAAGTGTCAGAGACCTCTGTATGGGGCTTAGGGGTTCAATCCTCGGTCCCGGCACAGATTTATCTGATTGCCAAACCCTTCCTTCACCTCTGACAAGACGTGTATTAATCACAGCTTGTGAATGTGTGGAATGCCAGGCCTCCACCGTGGTTCGGATCCCACGTTAAACTGTAGGTCCTTCATTTCATCTCACAATCACCCTACCATTACACATTAGCTTAAGTGCGTATGACCCGAACGGGTAGTAAGAAGCGGTAATAATAATAATATAAAATTTTTAGTTTTCAGCCCTCTGCTTACTGGTAGTTATCGCGCCATGCTTATGACAGACTAAAAAACTGTTCCTTTTATTAATCTAGATAACTTACGTAAATCTTTAGGTTAAACTAACTTAGAAAAATTATTTTTGTGTCAAACCAGGGAAACGTGATTTTTTTTTAACGTTTACAGCTACCGTCCGAGCTTTCAGCAATGCACACTAATGGAATAAGTATGAGGAAGGAAAAAATTAGAGGAATTGTAGCCGCATCCACGTAAAGGAAGGACGAGAAACGATTTTTACCTATTTTATATATCAAGAGAAAGTATTGTGATTGTGAAAAGATTGAATAGAGATTATGACGAATTTTACGTTTTAAAATAACACAAGCCCAAAAAAGTGGATTTTATAATTTTGTCTGTCCCTTGTCTGTCTTTCAGTCTCTTCCTGGCTATGGATCCAAAACGGTTTGATGAGTTTTGTTCAAACTTGATATTTAGATACTAAAGGGCTATATCACCATTTTGTTTCTCACTTTAGCACTTCAATTAAGGATAGTTTACTAATAAGTAATTTTTTGAATTGCAAATTTTTCGAAAATTGCTTCAACGATTATTGTTTAAAATGCGTGTATAGTTGGTTTTTGGGCAAAAATTGTTTTTGAAAATTCTAAATATTTCTAAAATAGCTTAAACAATTTTTTTTTCAAAATGTATAGCTGGAGATTGTGTGGTATGACAAATAACAATGTAAAAACTCATTTATCGGTTAGTTTACTAATAACTGATTTTTCAAAAACTTGAAATATTTTACAAATGTTTCTAATGATTTAGTTCCAAAAGGCATCTTGGAAGTGTTTGACATAACTAATAATGTTTGACTGATTTTTCAAATACTTTACATATTTTACAAATGATTCAAACTATTTCTTCCCAAATGGGTATCTTGGGTGTGTTTGATATAGCAAATAACAATGTTTCCTTGTTTTGGGGTAGAAACTCATTTATAGGTATTTAACTGATGATTGCTTTTTTAAATTTGAATATTTTAAAAACGGGCTTTAAGGATTTGGTTTAAACTGTGTATCTGTTAAGTTGCTAATATTATAAATAGTTTATAGATTTGTTTCTAAAAAAAAATTTGATAGTAGTTAACTAATGCTTGATTTTTGTAAAATTTTATTCTTTTGGAAATAGCCGTAACACTTTGATTTAAAATTGGTATTAGGGGAATATTTTACATTATTAATAATAATGTAAATTTATTCATCTAAAATAAATTAATTTAAGGTAGTTTACTTACGACAAATTAGAGAAAATGGGAATTTTTTGGAAATTGACCTTATAGATTGAATTCAAATGGGAATTTGGGAATACTTTTTTTTTATAAATAAGAATACGCTTTTATTTTTACAAACAAGAAATTTTAGGATAGTTTTCAATATTTTTTTATTTGAGTTTTGTTCAATATATTTGAACAGTTTGGTTTAAAATGTATATAGTAAAGAGTGAATATTGTGATTAACAAGACAATGTGTTTGTTTTTAAGAGGAAAACCTACATGAGGGTAAATTACTCAAAACCTATTTTTAAAAATCATCATCATAGAATGAGGAAGTTTGTGCGATTGTTTCGTACCATTTATTTTAAAACTCAGTACAACAGACCGATATTCGAACCTTGACCTCACTGTTTTAAAGAAAATCAAATCAGATGAAAATACGTCTTTATATGGGGAGGAATTGGCGTGGGTAGTTACTCAAAAGACAATGGTTCAAATACCGACCAGACGCACTTAAGGGGTTTCTCTATAAAATATAATTTATCAGTTTTTTCAAGTCTAATGCTATCCTCGTTGATGGTCGAATGGCTTAAGGCATTGCTCTTGCAATTAACTGGACTGCCGATTACTTTGAGATTGGGGCTCAAATCCCGATCGAGTGTATTGAGGGTGTTTTATTCCTAAATGGTTTCCTGTTCTCGCTCTATAAAGAGCTAGTTATATCTCTTATCAACTCTTCCTTCACGATGCACACACGCACACACACACATAAGCTATTTGAATATTTTTTGGAACAGAATATACACTGACCTAAAAAAAAAAGTGGCATACTTGATGAAGAGGCCGGTCCATCATTTTACAATGAAGCATATCATCCAGTAATAAAAATAATAAAAATAAACCACTATCTATATTAAAAAAAAGGGGCGGAGTTCCACAGAAGATACGACCTGCTAGAGCAACAAGTTTGATCAAAAGGGAAAGTAATGCAAAATGTCAAGAAGTTGTTACGCTTTTTTTCTCTCTCTTTCTCTCTCTTCCCCCTCTTTCCCTGTCTTTTCTTGACCCCTTCTTCCTCTTCATTGTCTTGTTTTCTTACCATCTTATGTGGGTTAAAAACCCTCCTTCTCCCTCCCCCCCCCCAGCCAACCCAAAGTGGTCGCGCGAAAGAAACCCCCTTCTCGAAAATATCCCACACCGGTGAGGTGTGTTAGGGAGTTGGTCTATTTAACTGGTCTTGTAACGGTGTGGTCCACACATTCCATTAGTTCTCTTTCAAGTGGGAAGGTTGGCAGGGCTACGTTTAGACCATTTACTGAGGCAAGTGTTTCATCTGTTATTATGTGTTTGTGTTTTGTTTTTTAATTGTGTTGTATTAATATTTTTTAGTAAAAATGCGTCAGGTCGTGTAGTAGTAGTAACGTGTGTAGTTTATGAAAAAGTAAAAAAATAATCATAAATCCGTTTTGGTTATGTTTTAATTTTAGCAGTGTGTTCATTTTTTATTTTATATTTTATTATTATTATTATTATTATTATTATATTATTATTATTATATATTATTAGCATCGCGTCTTACTACCCGTTCAGTTTATGCACACTTACGCTAATGTGTAATGGTAGGGTGATTGTGAGATGAAATGGAGGACCTGCAGTTTAACGTGGGATCCGAACCACGGTAGGGCCTGGTATTCCACACATTCACAAGTTGTGATTAATACACGTCTTGTCAGTAGGTGAAGGAAGGGTTTGGCAATCGGATAAATCTGTGCGGGACCGAGGATTGAACCCCGGACTTCCAGCACGCAGTCTGACACCTTACCCTTATACTGCCAGGTCACCAGTGCGTTTCAATACCGATTGGGTTATACGGCATGTGTACTAATTAGGCTAAGTGTCAAGGATCGGGAAGGTTAAATTTAATAAAGAGTGGAAACCCAAATTTGCGCGCAGGGAGAATATAAAACCATTTCATAAAAAAAACACCCAACCGGATATACCCTAATATCCCCCAATATCATGAATTCTAGTATATTCTATTACGAGAGTGACGCCTTAGACCATGCAGCCACTGAACGTGTACGTTAGAAATAAAATGCGATTCAGAGAAGTCCCCCATTTAATAGATATTGTAGGAATATCATTAAAAATTAAATATTTTAATAAAATAAACTTTATAATAAAGTATTGTAGCTAAACAAGTACACTCACACCTGAAAATTAGCAGTCTTACCTTGACGGATTATACTATTGGCTTATTTTATAAGCTGCACCAATTGTGTAATCGTTAAGGTAAGATTGTCTAACTCTCAAGGTGAATTAAATGCACATCCTACAAGCACACTTTTCACGATTTTCTTAATACGAATATGTCAAATAAGTTGTTCAAATTCAATTTCACGGAGAAAATGCAAAATTCTATAGAATAATCTCAAGTGTGGATTAATTTAGTTGCAAGAAGAAGTGGCTCTTTGCCGTTTGGTTGGGGGAAAAAATGTACTTTTATAATAGTATAAAAAATAAGTTTGCACTTAGTGAAGGCCCCTGTTTTGTGGGGGCCCTGGGTATGTCGCTACGGTCACCCCCAAGAATGGTCCATGTCCATGCCAAAACCACAAGGCCTAAAATAATTTTAAAATGCCTCCATATTAGAACATTTAAATGAGATATAATTTGACTTGAATTTTACAGTAAAGTTATCTTCGTGGATAAATAAAAATATTTGGTGTAAAAAAAGTGATGTGCGTGTATCTCATATTTATACTAATAAGGTGTGGACGAGGAGTACATAATTTAGAATAATTAATGTATTCACATTTGCATGGAAGGAGAATTGAAAAACAAATAGGAAACGTTACCTTGGTACATCCAGACAGTATTCATCATAAACAAACCAGACAAGACTATACTGATACCTTTGTCTGCGAATCCCAACAACAATTGACGTTGAATAATTGATTTGAATTTTCGTAGACTCTATCGCAGGGTCGGATTTAATGAAGGGCGACATGGGCTAACGCCTCAAGGCCTTCACAAACTGTTGCAATAAAAAAAATTAAAAATATTTTGGCTCTATGGATGATAAGATTATAAAACTAAATTATAACTAACTATACATATTTTTATTTATGTCTGACAAAATATTACTAGCCAATGATCAAACCAATATTTCAGACCGTGATTTCTTAATATAAACAACACCCTTAAATCACAGCGAATATCATCATATCATCATCAACAACAACATCACCTATTGTTTCCAGCCTCTGGCCGAATCAGTTTAGTAAAATGCTTCCATCTTAGCTTACCCTTGCACCATTATTCTCCTCTCACTTACACACTTGATGTATTATGCTCCTCCCATTTCTTTCTTGGTCTCCCTTGTGGTCTTTTTCCTAAATAATTAATCTCCATAATTCTCTTTGTTATTCTATTATTTCCATCCTAATTACATAACCATTGCATCTAAGTCTTGCTTTCTTTACTATATCATGTACTCTCTGCGAATCTATTGGATATAAATGGTATTATAAATTTTATTTATTGTGATTACAATTATTTCCTTATTTAATATTTTTAACATTTAGCTTTATAAAAGATAATTGTGTAAAAAAAAGGGAGTGTTCAAGGATTTTTCTTGAGTGATAGAAATCCGTAGCACAACTTCCTTCGGAGTGGAAATAAATCCGTCAGTCCCACGTCGATTGTGGCATGTGAAAAAACCCTGGAAGGATATGGAAAAAAACCTTTCCAGAGAAAATTGGTAGGACCTTTCACTCTCGCTCGTAGAAATTCTCGTGTGCCGATATAATCAGTCGTTTTGCACGTTAAATACCTCAAATAAATGCCCATAAGTGTAAAAAAACGAAATGATAATGTATAGACGTTGGAAAGAAAAATATTTGTTTAATGTTGGAGCCTCCGAATTTTCACAACCCCGGGGACTCCCAATATCGAAATCCAGTCCTGTTCTCTCGATCAGTATCACCAACTGTACCTTAACGTGTCTACCAACATTTAATTGAAATAAAAAACCAGACTCGTCCAAGTAAAGGTGTCTGTGATTAAATTGTGATCGTGTCTATTCAATCATGCTGGTCACGTTGATCAAAATTCTGCAGATGCTAGAATAAGACGCAGAGCTAAAATCCGTTAGAATAGTTTTACCTTTGGTAAATTTTGCTCTACTTTGTTAAGGTTCGATAGGGTTTTTTTTTTCTAAATTAAATTAAAATTTTTATTGCAAAATTTCTATTAGTTTACAGTAAAGTGGGATGGAAGGTAAAGTGAGTTAAGATAAGTAGGCCTATTTTTTTGCAGTTTTTATAGTAAAAATAATAATTTAGCCAAAATAAATAAATTAGTGCTTCAGTAGATACGATTAGTTTAATTTTATATTATCTTCTAATTTAAAAAGTTTTTGGATATTTGTTATGGGCATAATGAAATTTAATGATAAACTTTTTTATCACCTCGTATTACTACCTGCTCAGGTTATACGCATATATGATAATTACTCTAATGGGTAAGGATGAGGACGGAAGCCTTTTAGAGGTGATTTACCCACATTTGCGTGGAATGAGAGTGGGAAACCATTTAGGAAATACCAGCCTCAGTAGACCCGACCGGACTCAAACCCCCATCTCCCTTCCAACATGAGACTGATGCTTTAAACCGTTCGACCACTGAATAGGGTGAGAAACTTTTTTAGATGGAGTGATAAAAATGACCATCAAATTTCAGGATTACCATGACACAAATTAAATAACTGTTGATACTATCACGCGTGTAAAATTAAACTAAACGAATCTACAGGATTAGTCATTTATTTATTTTGGCCAAAAAATTATTTTGCTATAAAAACTTAGAAAAAAAAATATTAACCTCTACTCGCATTCTTTTCCATCTCACCTTAATACTCCTCCCCCTTTCCCCAATTTCACCTATATCCCCATCGTGGATGAGTGATTAACGAAGTCAACATCTAATCTAGGTGACCGGGATTCAATCACAAAGGGGTACCTAAAACAAATTACTCTTTGTTTGTTGGTTTATTTATTTGTTCGTTCTACGAGCTAATTTATATTTATTTTATTCAGATGATAGGTGTTGTTAAGAATGTTTTTCTACGATTAGTTAGTTTGTGATTTGCGTATTAATAAAGACTAACCAGATAAATTCCCACCCCAGCCACTTCGGTGGCCGCGTGGTCTAACACGCAACTCTTGCAGTAGATTAGACTGCCGATTGACGAGGAGATTGATGTTAAAATCTCGGTCGTGTGTACTGAAGGTGGTTTTTCTTAAATGGTTTTTCCACTCTACCTCCACGCAAATATGGATACACTTCTCCTAAATATAACCTTACTAACACCTAAAAACAATAGTGTAATTAGTAAATAGGAGTATAACCCGAACGGGTAGTAAGATGCAGTGATAAAAAAGTAATCACCACAGTCCTTCACAATAGACTGGACAGCCAATGACGAGGAAACCAGGGTTTGAAACACGGTCGGGTGTAATAAGGGTATTTTATTTTCCTAAATGGTTTCCCACCATCCCTCTATGTAAATTTGAGTAGGTTTCCTTATTTCACTAGAGTAAATATTCGAAAATCCCGAGCAGGTAGTAAAAAGCTGTGCACAAAATACCTTCATGAGAACCATATCAGTAGGTACACTAATTAAGAAATCAGTTTCATCTAATATGGTATTCCGACTATGTGTATGTCGGAGTTAAAATCCTGTCAGGGTGTACTGAAGTTGGATTTTTATATATGTGTTTTTCCACTCTACCACCAAGCAAATTCGGATACATTTCCTATATCTTCTTCATCCATAAACCATTAATTTGAATAATGCGGACATCCTGTACGGATAGTCATCTTGTCCTAGAATTCTGCACTCTTTCAAAAGTACATTACCTTCTTAGGTGGTGGAATGGTTTAAGGCATCACTCTCTAAATAGGCTGAACTATCGATGAAGGGGAGATTGGAGTTTGATCCCCGTCGGGTGTATTGAGGTTTATTTCCCTAAAAGGTTCCCCCACTATCTATCTACGCAAATGGAGTTACACTTCCTTTAAATTAAACATCCTTCATTCCTAGCCCATTAGTGTAATTAGTACATAAGCGTATAGCCCAAACGGGTAGTAGGACATGGTGCTAAAATTAATAGAATACATTCAGGCTAGAGATGGCCATAATTGAGCACTTCCTTATTATGTTAATCAGTTCCACATTACTGGATTATAAACATGACTATAGCTAGGAAACAAGGTCAAATGGGTAATATGTTTATATTAACATTTTATGCCTCCTGTCCACCACAGAAGTGGGTCCCACGTGTTACGGTACAACCTGTGTATACGGCCTTTTAAGTCGTTGATCGCCCCACGGTCGTAGAGTTGACAACTCTTGTTCCCAACTAGAACCCCCACCTGTGTGACTAGACCAGCACATGTGAATTATACCGGATGTTGGCTACTGCCGTGCCTAGGCAAGACCAGGTCCCGGTCAACTTAGGCACAAGCAAGTCCGCCGCGTGGGTTCACGGCATCTTAACACAGACTAGGCCAACCGGGGCCGCGATTAGCGATGTGAAAGAAGTATAGATCTTTTCCTTTCGATACCTATACGTTTATATTCGATGTTTTTGTTTCGATATCTAGGTCTACACTTTTTTACTCAATATTTTGGACTTTCAATCATATGAGTACTTAACTTCTGGTATTTGTAATTATCTTCACTAATGTACTATGTTTAAGCTCACACTCTAATTGATTGATTGATTGATTGATTGATTGATTAAAAGTTCCTTCTACTTCGTTTGGAAATAAGCTAGACACACACATAATACTGTATATCTCACTATATTTTATACAGGGTGTGGCGGAAACAATTATATGATCTATGCTGAGGAAAATAATGGACAACGTGCTAAGGTTTACCTGACGTCCGGTGGATTATTATTATTATTATTATTATTATTATTATTATTATTATTATTATTATCATCAGCACCACGTCTTACTACCCGTTTGGGTTACACGAACTTACGCTAATGTGTAATGGTAGGGTGATTGTGAGATGAAATAGAGGACCTACAGTTTAACGTGGGATCCGAACCACGGTGGAGGCCTGGCATTTCACAAATTCACAAGTTGTGATTAATACACGTATTGTCATAGGTGAAGGAAGGTGTTTGGCAATCAGATAAATCTGTGCCGGGCCTGAGGATTGAGCCCCGGACCCCCAGCACAAAGGTCTGACACCTTACCCTTAGAACACCAGGTCGACGTCCGGTGGAGCTCACCTGAGTTACAAAAAGTGAAAATGTAAAAAATTGTAGTATGAAGTTTTCTTTTATTTAGCTAGAAAACATTTACTTTTCAATTAAAGTGTGAATTTTCAAGTTACTAATCGTTTAATAGTTTCGGCCTCACCCTGTTTATCACTATATATCACTCTGTATATCTTGCAAAATATAAAATAATGATATAGATACAAAATATTCTTCATAATTTTCTTTAAAAATACTTACATTTTATGATTCAAACGTTATATTTGGATAAAACTTATTTTCTATTATTTCGACGCCAATATCTACTGTTATTAATACCTTTATTCCTATACTAGATTTGATACTTTTATTTCAATATCATACCGCAAGTAGCAGCTAAGACTGAAATTATCACGTCACCGGAATCACAGTGGCTTTTTTTTTCTTTTAGCTCAACGTATTTGACGATCTCACACGTATATAACATACTCTGCCTTAAATGAATAAGTAGTGTTGGAAGGGAGTTTGCATAGAGTGAACTTGAATATCAGGGTTATTGAGCATTGGCGCATTAAGTCGAAGGTCACTTATTCGATTACCGTATTCAGTAGTTATTTTAAATATTTATTTGAACTATATTAATTTGTGAACGACCCATAATCAGAACTAAATATTAATTTAAAAAGATTGCTTGGAAGGTTTAAATTAAAACATTAACAGTAAATTAAGTTGACCAGCTCCAGTGGTCAAATATTCTCTAAGGTATCACTCTCATAACAGACTGGATTACCCACAACGGAGAGATGGGGGTTCAAATCCCAGTCGGGTGTACTAAGTGTTTTTTACTAAATGGCTTTCCACTCTACCTCCAAGCAAATGTTGGCACACTTCTCCTAAATCCAAACTTCCTTATTCTTAACACAGTAACGTTTATAGTTTATACTATTTGACCTGCTTCAGTGGCCGCATGGTCCAAGGCGATACTCTCACATTAGACTAGAATCAAGATTACGGGGAGATCGTGGTTCGATCCTTGTCAGGTGCACTGAGGTTTATTATTTCTTAAATGGTTTCCCTTCCCATGCTTTCTCCACGCAAATGATGTTACAATTCCTCTAAATTCAACCGTCCTAACCCACTTGCCTGATTAGTACGTAGGCGCATAACCCAAACGGATAGCAAGACGTGGTGACCAAAAAAAACATGACTTAACGTATTCATTTTATTAAGTAGTTTACCCAGTTTTAAGATCGTCAAAAGAGTTTCCTGCTTTTTAAGTCGTACTGTACCATTGTCGATGGACTGACGGACGGGGCCCTTCACCCGGTTTCTCTACTTCAAGCATGGAGAATGTGAGTGGCTGGACGGAGGAACGGTCACTTAGAAAGTACGCGATGTAGAACGCGAGGGGAAAACACACCCATTATTATTGTTTGGAATCCACCTTAGTCATGTGATGATTGCTCTCCAAGCTCGTTGCTACAAATTGGAAATCACTTTTACACGGGGGGGGGGACGAGAAAGTGATATGAAAAACATGAAAATATATGTATGAAAAAGTGGTTTATTTCTATAGTGGTGTTACAAACCCAAGAATGGCGATTCGCATCATAAACACATATTAAAATTTTTTACCGCGTCTAAGTACCCGTTAGGGCTATACGTATATTAATTATGTTAATGAGACGCGTAGCTTCGTTGGCCGCATGGAAGGTTAGAATAGAAGAAACAATAGAAGAAACTTCTCGAGGACGGGGAGATCGGGGTTCGATCCCGGTGGGGCTGTACTGAAGATGGGTTTCTTAAATGGTTTTCCACTCCCCTTCCACAAAAATTTGAGTACACTTCCTCTAAATTCAACCTTCCTAACCCCTAACACATTATTTTAATTAGTATATAGGCGTATAACGCGAACGGGTAGTAATACGTGGTGATAAAATAAGTTTAAAACTGGGAAGAGGCCTACATCCCAATAAAAGCGAATAAGGGCCGTATTTTTATAGTCTAGTTTCAAGGGTAAACCAAACTGCTGGTATAAAAATAACGAACAATTAAAGTCGAATGGGGACGTCCGAATCTAGATTATAGATACGGTTGGAGTGTACGAAAGTATTTTTTTAAATGAGAGCTTTAAACTTTCAAAGCAAAGTCGAAACTGAAGTCGTAGTCACTTTAGTGATAGTAACATAACACTTTTTTTTAAATATTCATTAAGTGCATTTTGGTAAAAATAACGATTCAGAGGAAAACTAAGTATAATAGAGTAATCTATGCTGACACATTTGTAGCTTACAATGCTCACGTTATAGATGTCATTAAATCCCTAGTCGGTGTTAAATTAATGTTTAGTAGCTGATAAAAAATATTTAAATATGTCATATGTAGTTATTTCACATCTGTTCATAATATCTCAAAGTAATCTTCTTTCTTCGAAATGTTTCAAAGATGCAAAGGTTATTGAGGGTGTCGAGGCCAAAGCGAAGAAGATTTGATCTTCAACTTCATTCTGAAGCCTAACGCATACCTAAAATACGGCCCTAAGAGAACCACATAAATATTAATTGTTTCGGGGGGAAAAAACTGCACTAAAAATGTATATAATAAAAGCCATGTGGCATCTGTTAGACTGACTGGAGTTTTTCTCAAACTTTCCGATAAGGTAAAAAGTTGAAAAATCTCACACTTATTACTTTAACGTTGTGGTTTCCTCAAAAATTCTTAAAACTGAATTTTTTAGAGGGTATTCAGAACATCACGTGACTATAGTTATAGTATAGTTTTAAACTATGGAGTATGCCAATTTTTATGAAAAATAAAATCCTAAGCTGATAAAAAAGTAAATACCAATAGCTTAGAAGAGCCATGGACGCAAATAACGCTACTTCATATTTAAAAAAAGTTAAAAATAGGTTTAAAAAAACCTCAACAAATAACAGAATTCGCTTGAAATTCAAAATTACGTCCGTTGGAGACAAACCTAGCCCTTAGTAAGTCTATAAAATAGATTGTTCGCAGAGCATAGCTAAATTATACCTCAGTTTTATCTTCTGTGGTGCTGACTGACAGCTCACAGCTGACTTCTGACAGTCAACAGTTAGGTATATACCTAAATTTTGACTGTCAGAAGTGACAACTGATAAAGACATGGTTTTTGCAGATCATATGGTTCGGCGTAGGGATACATAATTTGGTCTGGTAGCTTTTCAAAGCCGTCAGAAGTCAGCTGTGAGCTGTCAGTCAGCACCACAGAAGCTAAAACTGAGGTATAGATACGATGGCGCAAGTTTTCTTGACAACCTACGAGTCGGAATATTTGTACGTAAACAATGTCGCTTATTGCGTACAGTTGGCTAATCCATATTTTAAACATTTCTCACGCCGCTGGCTTCGACAAGTTCACACTTTTATTCGAGACACGCCGCTTGAAACAGGTGACTAGAATACAGCAACTCCATTGTCTTTTTTTTTTTAACTATTCTAATTAAAAACTGTATACATTTTTTTTAGAACAGGACCGCTTGCAAGAAATCCACGCGACCATGGCATTCCTACACCGATGGAAAGTTTGGCTTTTAAAAATAAAGTAATCAGATTATCAGAGACGGAAGTTTTCCACCGGCCGGGTCTGAAAGATAATAATTTAAAAAGTTAATGGTAAAGTTTCAGTTGAAATGATATTTATCTAGGAATAATTGCGTCACGCAATTTACGCGTATGTTTTTAATTTATTAAGGTTTATTTTAACTAGTTTCATTTGTTAAACATGAGCCATTGAAACACTTTTGCAAAGCATTTGACAATAATTCAGTTTTCATAAAAAGAGCAGGTAGAAAAGTTTTTTTATCTCCACATTTTACTATCTGCTCCAGGCTATACATATATATGATAATTACTATGATGGGGTAAGGATGAGGAAGGAAGAATTTTATAGGTAGTCTATACGCATTTGCGTGGAAGGAGAGTGGGAAACAATTTAGGGAAAAAAAACCACCTCAGTAGACAAGACTATAATTTGAACCCTGATGTATCTGTCAACAGCAGGCCAGTCTAGTAGAAGAGTGACGTCTTAGACCATTCGGTCACTGAAGCGGGTCTATAAAAGTTATTAGATCTACTTCAAAGTACTCATACGTCAGGTCATGTGATCTATAACTGTACACTTTTGATAGATATTATTAATACTAATAAAACCAGCTTCAGAGGTCGAATAGCTTAAGACGTCACACTAGTGCTAGACTGGCCTGCTGATGACGGGAGATCAGGGTTTGAATCCCGGTCGAGTCTATTAAGAGTGGTTTTTATTAAATGGTTTTTAGCTTTCTTTCCATGCAAATGCGGTTAGATTATCGATGAAATGCTTCTTTCCTCATCCCTATCCCATTATATCATCATATATGCGTATAATCCGAACAGGTAGTAAGACAACGTGATTAAAAATAAAGTAAAATGTACTATAGTATGATTTTGGTAGAAAGAACAGTAGACGTTAGTTAATAAAGTTACTAAAACAATGTTAATATATTCATACATAAAGTCATGCCATCTGCAGACGTTACTTTTAATAGATATTATTAATACCTATCAAATAGCATAAATACTATAAGGAAATGTTATTAATGTTGGCCGCAAAGAAATATGTTTTGATTGTCTCTACTGTTCTTCCGACCAAAATCAGGATATACCTCAAATCATTCAGTATTTATTCCTTGCACTGTGTGAGGGTACTTGTAATAAGCGTGGTGTTGTAGTTTAAATTAATGTGTCATGTACTAATACAACATTATAATTTAGATAATACCCCAATAAAATCAATCATACGGATAAAAAACATTTAAAAATAGTAGATAAGTAAACTAATATATTTCACCAATACAAAAAATGGACTATGTTTATCAAATGTACAAATATTAATTTGTGTAGCAAAGAGTTTAAGGATTGTAAGTCAGTGTAATTTAATATCTACCCTGATTTCAGATGTGGACTCCAACTTTACTGACCATACTGGTCACCATGACGGCCGCCATCGCTGCGGAGAAACAAATCAAGCTGGAGGACATCGAGAGAGACAACTTGAAAAACTCCAAGGAGCAGCGGCAGCAGCTACAACAGCAACAACAGCTGCAACAGCAGCAACAGCAACAACATCTGCAGCAACAACAGCTACAACTCCAAGAACAACAGCAACAACAGCTGCAACAGCAACAACAGTTGCAACAGCAACAACATCTGCAACAGCAACCACTGCAACAGCAAGAACAAGGCCACCTACAACTTCAGCAGCAACCTCAGTACAACCCTCAACCAGAGTCGCAGCAGTACTTGCAGCTCAACCCCAACCAGCAGCAGTTGCTACTCCAGCAACTTCAACAGGCGTACGTCTTTCAACCTCAACAGTACCAGCCGCAACCAATCTCGGGGTCGGGACAGTTCGCTTACTACTCCTTCCCTGGGGGTAACAGTCTACCTTCCTTGCAAGGGAACCAACTCGGAGGAGGTCTACCCGCGCAGGCTGCATACCTCACCCCTGAACAGCTGCAAGGTTTGACTGCCCAACAGTTTCAGAGGCTACCTCAACAGGAGACTCCGGCTGTCCCTCAACAAACCTACCTACAGTACATCCCCGCGTCCTCTCCGACCCTCTACACCAATCAGGTACCTCAGTATAAGTTCATCCAGCAAAACGTCGCGTCTTCCCCGGAAGTCCCTTCTCCTTCTATAGAACCACAGGCCGGGGCACAGCAACTCCAAGAATCTCTACGTTACGTCCAGCAACAGATCTCCTCCCCTCAGAGCATCAAACAGTCTCCGAGGTTCCTCCAGCAGAACTCCGCCGAGGTCCCTGAACCGTCGCGGATCCAGCAGCAAAGTCATATCCCTCCCCCTCCGTCGACCTCCAACGAGAACTTCCAGTACACGTCCGGGGAGGTGTACAGCACCATACCATTTCTCTGTGAAGCAGGAGTACGCCGTGCAGCTTACGGGTCCTCAACGGGAACTACCATCCCAAAGGCAACAGCAACAGCAGCAGCAGTACATCCTTCAGCAGCCTTCCTCGTCAGTCCCCCCCAGGCTATACAACCCTTATAACGCGTTGCTGCACGCCCAGCATCAGAAGAACATCTTCGCCGCTGGGGTTAAATCGACGTCGTCGCCGCCTGTCAAGCCCATTTCTCAAGGGGGGTTCCTACCGAACCCACACCAGAACGTCAATCAGCATCCCGGGCAAGGGTTAAGCTACATTAACTATAGAAGGGGACCTGGATCTTTTTAAAACCTATATCACTGACTTATATTTTTAGGTAAATGTAAACAAACCATAGACTGTATATTAATATGAAAAATAGTTCAAAAGAACTGGTAGAACAAATTAGTGGCAGCAAAACAACGTTATAATCAATGTAATCGGGTGGTTACAACTTTTCTTACTATAGTAAGTGTATTGTTTCCATTTATTTCTTCAGTAGATTGAGTAATCAGTGATATAGACTATTCTTTTACTTTATCAACTATAGTACACAGTATTGTTGATATACATTTTGATAGACTTTAATTTTAAGGCCTTGAGACTGTGGAAAAATTGTTTTGAGTTTGTATACTAAGCATCTCTTTGCAATCTTTCTAATGATTCTTGTTAATTCTTTATCTGTCGTAAATGTGGTTTGATTATTATGAATGAATGACTGAATGTGTGAAATTTATCATTTTTTAAATAATTTTTATATAAAGTTTTTTATTCTTGTCCATTATTTATTATTTTATCTAAAACTTACGGTTTTTAACGAGTCTTAATATCCGCACATATGCGATATGGATGAGGATGACAAAGTTTAGAAGAAATGTACCGGCATTTGCGTGGAAGGCCAGTGGGAGACAATTTAGGAGCGACCATACTCAGTAAACCAGGCCGGTATTCGAACCCTAAACTCTAAATCACCGGAAAACCATACTACGCAAGACGTTTAATTCACGTTTCCAAAATTGCGAGTCGGACTTACGTTGAAAGAAACATCTGGACTTATAAATGTTGATGTTGTAAATGTACACATTTCGATTCATGGAGGTTTTAGTGTACTGCACCTTATCTGAAAAAAGTATTACACTCATTAAACGTTCTTGGTCAAAATAATAATATAATTATTATTATATTATTAATAATAATAGATATTTTAATGTTGTTAACATTGTGCGGGCCGCATAAAATGACCTGGAAGGCCACACGCGCCCACGGGCCACTAGTTGGTTACCTCCACTTTAATTAATTAATCACTCAAATTTCAAACATTTGTGGTAAATGACTCCTCTTACTTTATGGACCTTTACCAAAATAATAATACTTCAGCGACAAAAATTTATTTCACAAATGCTCCCTACTCTCTCTTTCCACCCAAAACAAAAATCGTTCATTCGCCTCTAGTGTAGAGTGAAATATTTTGTTTACAAGCACCGCGTCTTACTACCCGTTTGGGTTATATGTCTATGTACTAATTACGTTAATGTGTAGGTGATGAGGAATGTTGTATTTAGAAAAATTTATCCGATTTTGTGAAAGTAATTTAGAAAAAGTCACCCTCAATAATCCGACCGGGATTGAACCCCAATTTCCCCATCATCGAAAGTCTAGTATATTGCAAGAGTGACGCCTTAGAACATGCGGCCACCGAAGCAGGTTCAAGTATAGTTATTTTGTTTAAATCCTCTTGTTACATATCATCAAACGTTTATTGAAGTATATCTCGTGTGGCATTTAATAACTTAAGTTTTCATCGAATAATTGATTACTTGATTTAAGAATAGTAAATATTTGCTTATAAACAATCTATAAGCTTACTTTAGTTGACAATTACTCCTTCATCAGCAATAAAAAAACCCAACTAATCCAGCCACTTATTTTTTTGTGGACAGTTTTGACCTTTTTAGATGACGAATGTTTCAAATAATTCTCACAGTTATATAAACCTTAAACTACTCTTCACCTTTTCTGTAAAGAGCTTTCACTGATGTCATGACAGAATTACCTTTACGGCGGCAAATATAAAATATAGGGCTGTATTTTTAATTGTTAATATGCATTATCACTTTAGTTTCCTATGTTTTGTAATCGCAATAGTAAAAGCTAATTCGTGGACAAAGCTATTGCTTTATTTCTTTTTTGAAAGTATAGCAAATTGTAAATATGTGAGAGACACAAACGTGTCATGTGTGATATTTATCACCCTTTAAATTCATCAACTACAACAATAAAAGGGCAAGTTTCACTAAACTTATATTTTAAACATGTAGGCTACAACTTTTATTAACAATCATGGGACGAAAGTATTATTACAAGTGAGAATGTATAGTGAGATTTTGTAGAAAGAACCTTTAAGAAAATACAAATATTTTTATGATCAATATTGATAACACTGCTCGGTGGCAGCATGGTCTAAGGCGTCACTTATTACGGTACTGTCGAATGAATAGGAGCCTTGGCTTCGAATCCCGATCGGGTGCACTGAGGTTTTTTCTCACATGGTTTTTCAATCTACCTCCACGTAAATGAAAGTACACTTCCTTTAAATTCATGCCTCATCATCCCTAGCTTATTAGCGTAATTAGTGCATATGCGTATAACTTGAACGGGTAGTAAGATGCGTGATAAAATAAATGGTACGGCGCACAGCACCGAATTTCTCCCGCTTTTATCTTAAAATAGACATTACTAAAAAATCTGTAAGATTTGTGAAATGAAATAATAGTTACATCGTTGTAGAAACACTACACCAAATATCATAAATGAATATTCACTGGTACTTACTCTATGGCATTAGGAACTAGGAACATTGTTACAGAAAAATTAAGAAAAGAGAAACATCTTTTGTCTACCAAAGAGCATTAGAATCAAATTCATTTTCGAAGACCTGAATTAAAAAGTATATATATTCGCTTATAGCTCAGAATCTATTGATTTTATAAAAATATATTTCAAATAAAAGATTTTTATCTTTAATAATACTGCAATTATTTTACAATGATGTATCTCAAATAGTTGCGGAGAAATGATGAAAATTGGAAAATTTCACCCCCAAAGTGATTTTTATGAGAAAAAGAGAGTCGCCATTTTGTTTATAATGATAAACAATGTCTAGAAATAAAATTTAATCAAATATTTATAGCAAATTTCGAGAAAATAGATGTTTTTCTCTCTTTGCCCTTAAATTTAGGGTTAGAGATTTAATTCTAAAAACTCTTCGGGTGGACCTTATGAGAACCCAGATACAGAGTTTTAGTCCAATCAGTAAAATAGTTTCAGCTCCATCCCAAGGTACAGACAAACAGACAGATGCCATTGCGAAATTCACGCTTTTGGTTTCAGGGGGTCATGAAACGTTGACATTTATCAAAATCTCGGGTTCAATTTTTTTTTTACGATCAAAATACTTTCTCTCTTCAAGGGTTCAAGAGATAGTGAAAATTGGTAGCATTTTATTATATTTTCACTAGTGTTATTTTATAAATATTGGTAATATCCATCAAAAGTGGCAGCTGCAGATTAAATGGATTGATTTACGCCTATGGATACGTTAAAGTAGATATAGTAACATTTATATCAATAAGATATTGTTATTTTATGAAAAGTGGACCTTGAATAACAAACCACATTGTAGAAAATACCAACCTCACTGCATCCAACAGGAAATAGAACCCCGTTCTTTTTAGTTATACATCCCGCTATAGAAAAGAGAATTGGTGACACCCGTCTTCTTCGTTGTTCGAATGGTCTAAAACAAGATGGACCGACGTTTTTTCATCCCAAGGACCAAATATAATTTTCAGTTCGCACCGCGTGCAGAAGATATATATATTAATCTCATCATCTAAATACAGGCTTATAAACAACACTTAACAAACAACTTTTTAAAAATCAAATAGACAAAGCTATTATATTTGTTTTAGTGAGGATTTACTCGCATCTAGATATCATATTCTACCGAGTCCAGGGTGGCTGCGTTATCTGATAGCTCGTGATCTTAATATAATCACACATTTGTAGCCGACGATTTCCGCACGTCCATCATAGACTCTGCCTTAAAATATGAGTGAAGAATGACCCTGAGGATGGGACGATTCCTAGATAGTTCAGTGGTTAAAACATTGACGTACTAAGCCAGAAGTCCCGGGTTCGATTCCCGTGTACAAATGTCATTTTTCCATTTTTAGAATAAAACAACTTTTTTCTATACTTATAAATAAATTGTATTTTTGGTTGGTAGAATCTTTATTAAGTTTATTCTTCTGCCAAAGGTGTATTCTGAAATATGGACGCGCACACACTTTCAAAAAACAACTTAGCGTTATAGATAAGTACATTTATTTCTATTAATCAAATAAATGAATGATAAAATTCAATCATGGTATTTTAAAATAAATATTTGTATTTGAATCATCGCTTTTTCACATCTGCCACCCTTAAATCTTCCTCCAGGGTACTGTGGGGGCCACATTTTCGGTGAGCTAGATTAGACTTCCAATGACGGTGATATTGAGGTTCGAATCCCGGTCGGGTGTTTAAAAAAAGGTTTTTTCACTCTTTTTACTCAAATGTGATCACGCTACTTTTAAATTCAACCTTACTCATCCCTAACACATATTAGCGTAATTAGTACATATGTATATAACCAAAACGGGTAGTAAGACGTGGTGCTAAAAAAAAAAAGGATAAGGTGAGCCTCAATGGCTGCAATATTTTCTTTTAGAATTATTTAGCAACGCGCAGTTTTACCAACATTTGTCACTGTGACCACCACCACAGAACAAGGTAAGATAGGACATCATGGGTTCAAGGCTGCCTCCTTGGTCGAGTGGTTAGGAAGGTCGTCTACTGGCTGGTTCAATCCTAGGCCCACGTGTTCTTCACACCCGGGCAGTAGAAAGTTTTTTCTGTCTTTTTTTTATCGCCACGTCTTACTATTTGTTAGGGTTATGAGCATAATGATAATTACTCTAATGAGTTAGGGATGAAGAATGAAGCATTTTAGAGTTAATCTACCCTCATTAACGTGGGGAGAGAGAGTGGGAAACCATTTAGGGAAAACCACTCTAAGTAGACCTGACCAAGATTTGAACACCGATCTCCCCGTCATCAGCAGACCATTCTAACACAAGAGTGACACTTAAACCATTCAGACATTGAAACAGTTTCTTTTTTTCTATTTTAAGTTGAAGTTTGTTAGTAAGATTTTTTTTAGCAGCACGTCTTACTATCCGTTAAGGTTATACGCTGATGTACTAATTACGCAAATAGCTTTAGGGATTAGAAAGGTAATGTTTAGAGGAAGTGTACCCTTATTTGCGTGGAGGGAGAGTGGAAAACCATTTTGAAAAAACACCCTTAGTACACCTGATATAGATTCGAATCTCGATCTCCTCCCTATCGGCAGTCTAATTTACTACGAGTGTAGCACCTTATACCATGTGGCCACCGAAGCGGGTGTTAATATTTAGTTAACACTTACTTTAGTTTGTAGGACGAAAACGGGTATAACCCTGGATTAGGGTACTTCGCACTAATTACATTAAAGGATTGCAAACGTCATGATTTTAAGGCTCAATCCAACATTTTAGATCAGTGTGTAACGCATTTGTCTTTTTACCTGAGAGTCTCTGGATTGATTTCAGGCAAGGATAACAATCTTTATGATTGAAGAAATTCAAAGTGATGATATAACGGCCGGGTAGCTGGGTGTTGTGTCAGTTTTAGAGTTAAGTTAGTTTGTAAGACATGTGATGATTTTTTTTAAGATCACGTCTTACTACCCGTTCTGGCTTTTACATTAATTTTACTCTAATGAGGTATGAATAAGGAAAGTATAGTTTGAGATAAAGGTACCGAATTTGCGTATAGGGGAGTGGGAAACCATTTATAAAAATAACAACTCCAGTAACCCGCCTCGTGGCGTAGTTGGCTAACGCGCTAGTCGTGTTGAGCTCGACCGCTGAGGACGGGGAGATCGAGGTTCGAATCTCGGTCGGGTGATCTGGGGGGTTTTTCCTAAATGGTTTTCCACTCTCCCTCCACGCAATGCGGTTCACTTCCTCTAAATTCAAACCCTCCCAATTCCTAATCCATTAGCGTAATTAGTACCTAAGCGTATAACCCGAACGGGTAGTAAGACGCGGTGCTAAATATTATTAACAACTCCAGTACACCCTGCCAGGGTTTGAACTTGTACCACCACTAATCCTGTCTAACACGAGAAGGACGTGTTAGACCATGCGACCACTGATTTGGTTGTGCTGATACAATTATTTGGTTCAGAAAGTGCACTTTAAATAACCCCCTCCCACCCAATAAAACAAAAGTCCTGGGCCTTGTTGTCAAAAGGTTTGTGGAGGTACGAATGGGGGTAAACTACAGTAAAAAAAAAATAATACGCCCCATTAAATTCACATCCATTAGGAAAACAAACAAGTGTTCTTTTATTACTTTACAGATAACCAAGGTCACGCTACTGAAAACGGGGCTACGGTAAAAAAAAAAAAGTCTCTATAAATGTGTGAAACCCTGTGAAGTGAAAGTACCACGACATTTCGTTAAAATTAAGAAAGGCTAGTAAAAGTTTACAAGCGCGTGTGGCTAACAGTGGGGTTTCATCATTCTTGGCGATACACTTATTTTGTCTTTCAGTCACTTAATAACCCTATTTTGTGAGTATATGGCCATCTTAATTCAGAGAACACAAGAGGAAGATACTTTATATCGAAAGCGCACGATGATGATGGATCAAAAGTGCACCTATACCTTGTACTGGGGAAAAAAAAACTTGCATACAGTGACAACATGGCTAACACCCGCTCGGTGGCTGCGTGGTCTAACGTACTACTCCGCAGTAGACTAGACAGCTGATGACGTAGATATAGAGGTTCGAATCTGTGTCGGTGTACTGAGAGTGTTTTTAAAATGATTTCCACCTCTCTCCACGCAAATACAGGTAGGCGTAGGCTACACTTCCTCTAAATACAGCATTCTAATCCCTAAAACAATAATAATACTTAGCACCGCGTCTTACTACCCGTTCGAGTTATAACGCTTATGTACTATTAACACTAATGGGCCAGGAATTGGGAAGGTTGAATATAGAGTAAGTTAACCCAAATTTTCGTGGAGGGAGAGTGGAAAACCATTTAGGAGAAAAACCACCCCCAGTTCACCCGAGCGAGATTCGAACCTCGATCTCCCCATCCTCGGTAGTCTAGCTCAAACACAATACTAGCGCGTTAGTTAGCAAACTCCCTAAAACCATTGACGTAATTAGTACATAAGCGTATAACCAGAACGGGTAGTAAGACGCAGTGCTAAAAAACAAACAAAAAATACATGGCAAATATGTATTCTAAACAACTACCTAACGCTTTACAATAATTACAATAAAATTATATATAGACATATATATATATATATGCGTGTCTGGGATACATAACCCATATCCCAGTTTGTGGAAAGATTAGCCAGTACTAATGAATGTACCGTTCCCAGGGAAAGCCCGAATGTATTAATCGTACATCCTTTCCGTGGAGGCTCTTTCCATCTATCGATGAGATTAGATGTATGGTGATTTTGAGTATGAGGGTGTGGAACCAGGGAAACAAACTCTAGCTATCCAAATTCTGGTGACCTTTGGGATCGTTCTCCTTTCAGTAAAACTACCCATGGTAGCAGCTAGTAATCGACCCCAGGACCCATAGGTTCGTAGCCATGTGCACTGACCACTATACCGTGGGACCGGTTAGTAAAATAATCAAACTACAGGATTAGGATGGTTAGGATGTAAACAAAATATAACTCAAATTGAAATAGTGATGTGTCATATGGGGCTCAGATACTGCAAACCATGGTGCACCCGCATTTGCATGGGGAGAATGTGAGAAGCCAATGAGGAAATAAAACACCAGTATTCGGACCCCGATATTCCCGTCATCGACAATCCATTAATTTGCGAGAGTGACGCCTCAGACCACAGGACCACTGTTGCGGGTGTGTATCTGGTTATAGTTATTTGAGTCTTGAAAACCCTTCCTACTCTTCTATAGGCGCGATTCTGCCCGCCTTACAAACAGCTTAGATAACAGTAGGTTTACCCGCTTCGGTGGCCGCATGGTCTAAGGCATCTCTCTCACAATAGACTAGACTGCCGATGACGGGGATATCGAGGTTCAATCCCGGTCGGATGTACTAAGGTTGGTTATCCCAAATATTTTCCCCACTTTACCTTTACGCAAATGCCGGTACACTTCCTCTAAATTTAACCTTTCTCCTACCTAACACATTAGAATAATTAGTACATAGCCGTATAGCCCGAATGGGTAGTAAGAAGTGGCTATAACTTTCTGGAACGCTTATAAATGCCTGTCGAAAACTCCGGAACGCTTTTTTTTTTATTTCTCAATACAGGAGCTCGCAACGGTGTCTGACTGGTCTAAGTGGTAATACTCGTATTGAAACCTCTTACAGCTAATAGGAAAGACGAGGTTAAAATACAGGACGACAAAACTTATTGTGGATACCCTCATGTTATTTCATCATTATTTTCACACCCTCTTTACAAACTAATGTGGATGTATTTCTTCTGATACATCCTCTGTATTCCTATCCCTTGGATAAAGTCGTTAATACTTCTACCACTACCGAAATCTAATAGAATAGAAATATTTACCAAAAATAGGAGCTTTTCAAAAATAATGAGTGGTTAAGAAACTTTTTCAGCCCTGGTGACCCCTGATTTGAGCCCCGTATGAACCTAAATGATCTTAATAATCACGTGTATTAATTTTTCCCAGTTTGTATAAATACTATCATTCTTAGCGTAAGAGTTGTTTTAAGTGTAAGGAGTAATGTCCAATGTTGAGAGTCAGTTTGTAAGTCAACAACCCGGTGTCTAGAAAGTCCAGGCTAAGTACCGACGGTAAAATCCCCCCCCAATCCAGTATCGTTCCCCCCTCCTCCCGCTTTCGGTGGGTGTCTGCAGTTTTGACTATTGCAACAACAACCATGAAATGACTTAACACATTTAAACGTAATAATGTTCTTCATTTTATGAGCTGGACTAGTACTATCAGGAAGTTGTGATGGCTATCTCTTAGAGAGCACTTGAAGAAGTAGAGTCAGTTATGTAAATCACACGAGTGGAAATAATGCTTATTTCACGTTCCCATTAGAAAGTGTTGTACAGGTAATATTTACACGGTATCATGTAAACATTACATCTGTAAATTTCATGATTTCTCCTCTTCGTTATATACTAAACGTAGTTATTAATATTATATAATAAACTTAAAAAATATAACATTTTAGAAAACATTCTAATTTTTTTTTTAATAAGGAGAGTTATTACTAAGAAACTAAGACTATGGACCAGTTTCATAGTCAGATTTAATACGCCTCAAGTGCGAGTCGATACTAAATACAAGACATCACCTACCTGAAATTGAATGGAATGGGCCAGTTTCATATGCGAAACTGGCCTATTTTGGTCTAGGTAGATGTCGTCCTGTATTTAGTGTCAAGTCGCACTTTAGGCATGCTAAGTCTGACTATGAAACTGGCCCTTTAAACTAAATTCTTATTATCTTACTAAAATGAGATCAATTTAATGTTTAGAGTAATCATTAGTAGGCATTTTATAAACGTGTTCATTTGAATGTACACTAATTCGATGCATTAGTTCAGTCAGTAATATGTCTGCCTACTAGATTAAGGTGCGGCAGAAGGGAACGCGAGTAATTTTAAAGTTTTTATAGCACTAAATATTTTGGCCAAAATAAATCAAATATTTCTCCAGTAGCAACATAGAGTTTAGTTTTCTGCACATGCAAATATCAACAAAACTTGAATATCTGTCAAGAGTGTCCTGTAATTTTGTCAATACTTTTTAAATAAAGAAAAAAAGTTTTGACAAAATTCCAGGACGCCCTTGACAGATATTCAAGATCTGTTGATATTAGTACGTGCAGAAAACTAAACTCTACGTTGCTACTGGAGAAATATTTTATTTATTTTGGCAAACAATTTCAATTCTATAAAAACTGTAAAAATACTTGCGCTCCCTTCGGCCGCACCTTAAGATTTTTGTGTTATATTTTCGGCATGGCCCAACAAAAATCATTAGAGAAATGAGGAATTCTTCCTTTCACAGTGATGAATGTATGGTCGGAGTACTGTTGTGCTGTGTTAGTTCTATAGTTACTTTCTTTTTTCTTATAGTAAGCTGATATAGTAGTAGTCTTTTGTTTATAGATTGTAGGCCCCTACATTACATAAACCTTAAAAAGCGCCTTTTTACCCTCTTGTCCATAGTAATTTGGAGTGTCAGGGCTGTATCAAACTGTAACTCAGTTTACAGAAAGATTAACCAGTACTAATGAATGTACCGTTGCCCGGGGAACGCCCGAATGTACTAATCGTACATCCTTTCCATGGAGGCTCTTTCCATGTCCCGATAAGGGGAAGGGATTATGATAGTGAATATGACGGGGGGAAGCCAATGGTGATTTTAAACTAACTAACTAATTAACCAAACCATGAATATTGTGCCCTTTCGAGAAAAAATCCCCCAGTACCAGCCAGGAATCGAACCTGGTGCCTCTAGGTCAGCATCCAGGAGCTCTGATCACTATACCACGGAGCCTGTTACCCTCTTGTCCATGAATAGCTCCCTTAGTTAAATGCATTGGTGAGCACGCGGACAAAACGTCAAGAGAACCTAGTCTGGTTTGGCACTGACCGGTTAGTTGGGGCTCGAATCCCGGCCAGGCATAGTGAGGTTTATTTTTCTTAAATAGTTATCCACACAAATGCGGATACATTCTATATAAAGTTTACCTTCCTCATTCTTACCCCATCAGTGTAGTTAAATGCGCATAGCTGAGGTGGTCCAGTAAGGCGTGGTGCAAAAAACAAATAATTTTGTTTAGAAAGTGCACGTTGAATACATATAAAAAAAATTACACCTCTTTACCCCTTTGGCCCTAGAAGCAGACTTAAAATAATTACTTGTGACATTGTCTCAGAAGTATCGCTGAATCTTTACTTCCTCTGTAAGAGAAATATTGTGATCGTCAAAATAAATCGAGATTTTAATAAAAAGTCGACGTTTCATGATCCCATGACACCGAAAAACTTGTTTCCGCGATGTCGTCTGTCTGTCTGTCAAGTCTGTCTGTACGTATCTCGGCCTACAGCTAAACCAATCGGCCTAAAACTTGGTACATGAGGTTTTTATAAGGTTCCCCCAGAAATGTTTTGAAATTAGATATCTTACACTAATATTAAGGGTAGTTTACTAAGGGGCAAAAAGAGAAAAATCGATTTTCTCGAAATTTGCTCTAAAGATTTTGAATTAATTTAGTATCTAGGCACTGTTTAACATTAATAAAAATTGGCAGTTCTTGTTTCCCTATGAAAATGAATTTGGAGGTTCTTTACATAGGCCTAAATGTAAATTTCCAATTTGGACCATCCCTCCGCAACTATTTGAAATCACTGTAAATTTGTAATCAAATTTGATTGCTATGCTCTTTGGTGGACAGAGATATTCCTCTTTTCCCAAAATGTTTCTGTAACAGTGTACATTATTTCATTTATGTTCTTTGGTAGAATGTGATTATCTTTTTTTCATTTATGTCTTTGCATCAATTTAGGTATTTCGTTTCACACATCTTAACGAGATGGAAGTAAATATCTCAATTTTCGGTAAAGGAGCGAGAATATCTGTACGATTTACCGTACCATTTATTTAGGTTTAGTCCTTGCTAGAAGGTTGTTAGGTTGGTCACGTATTTACATGCACAGCCTCTAGGAAGGAAGTCGAAAAAGGTATAGCGTCGCGTAGCAATGACTTGAATTGAGAGGATGAATGAAGGAATACCTTTCTTTTTCCAGCTTGTTCAAACGGTGGATGTAAGGTTCCAACAACAGCCCGTGGTACCTTTGGAAACAAGTAAAATAAAAACGTAAAGACAAAATATAATTATATATATATATATATATAAATAATATAGCACCCAGCCTTTTGCTGAACAAATGTTGAGAACACTCAGCAGTTTTTTTTAATTATTTTGTTTAGAGAACAATGACTCCACAAATTCGTCAACAAATATAGGTACAACCTTTTAGAAAAATATTTTTGGTGGTGACATAATATTTTGTTTTTGGAGTGTTTAGCACAGACTATGTACTGAAAGTGCACAGGTTGAATTTGTGTAATATTTGGACTATATCAGAAGTCACAAGATAGGAGCATCAAAAGTGCACCATTGTTTGTAAGCTATGAGTCTCATGTGGCAACACCACAAGAAATGTTTTTTTTCAGAAATTACAAGTATCTTTAGTTTCGTGAATTGGTCAGTTATCAACCTAACTAAACAAACCTAGCCTAATCAAACTATTTTTAGCACCAAGTCTCTCTACCTGTTCAGGTTATACGCATATGTACAAATTATGCTTATAATCTAGAGATTAGAAAGGTTGAATATTAGAGGAAATGTACCCGCATTTGCGTGGAAAAACCATGTTGGGAAACCACCCTCAGTACACACGACCGAATTCGAACCCCGATCTCCTGTCATCGAAAGTTTAGTCTAACACGAGAGTTACGCCTTGGACCATGCGGCCACGAAGAAGGTCTAGCCTAACTGCTATTTTAAATATAAGGGGGTTGTTCCCTGTCGATTTATTGTTTATTGTAATTATTGTAAAGAGTAAGGGGGTTGTTTAAAACATACGTCAGCCATTTTGTAACATTATGCAGTTGTGAGTTTTTTCCCCCGTGCGCCTTTACACAAAGTTTAGGTGCGCGTTTGATCTAAACCTTTGTGAGCTTTTGATGTTAAGTTTCTCTCTCTTGTGAGCTTTCAATGTTCTCCGTCTAACACAAGGCTATCAACGAATGGCTTAGACAGTAGAAGGTAGATTGAAAGAAATGCACTTATCTGGGATGATGTAAAAAAAGTAATAGCGTAAAACCACCCTCAATGCATCCTACTGAGATTTGAACTTTTGACCTCCTCTTCAAAGGAAATCGATTGAAAGATTGCGGTTACGTTATATGTAAAATTTTTGTTTGTTTATATTTTATGGAAATTAGATCATTGTTTTTTCTTTTATTGATTAATTTAGTAAATTTTTTGTATATTACCCATATTCTTACGTGACTGCGCAGAAGTTAACGTATCAAAGTGTCAGTGATTATTATAGTGGTATAGTTGTAGAACGTATTTTTAGATTTGCCACCATGATGAAAGTCTTGGTAAATTTGTGTTGCTATCTTACTTTCTCACACCCCTCAAGTAAAAGAATTATTGTAATCATAAATTTGATGAATGTCGAAGTTTCATGACCCCCTGAACTCGAAAATAAATTCAGCAATACCGTCTGTCTATCTGTTACTGGGACTAGAGCCAAAACCATTTTACTGATCGGGATAAAACTTTGTGAAATGGCGTCAGGAATAATTACATGGGTGGCAGGAATAACTACATAAATCGCAATTATTGAAGTAATATGATTTTTTTTTAAGAAAACAGTTTTTTATATATATAATACAAGGAACGTACTTGGATGTTACATTTATTTAAATTGATTGGTATAACTTCTTTGGACGGTTAAAATAAGACTTATAGCATTGTGTTAACATCGGAATAACATCATAGTCCCAATTTGAAGACCTAATGATGACGTATTCGCCGAAACATGTCGTCACCCAGCCAAGATTAGCAACACTATATAAGGAGAGAATTAAAACCACACAGATAAGGAACGTTACTTTATTACAAACTTCTCAAAATGTCAATTTTTACTTTTTTATTACACTTTTTTCATAGTAATCAATTGTACTTATTTTATATTATCCTGTATTTATAATATATCATAACAGAGAACAAGTATAACCTAGATGACACACATATATTGATTTCAATTAAATCTCCTAAATTAATCTATTGTCTCGATAATTAACACAGGCAAATTTTATAAACAATTGACTCGAATAACAAATTTGTACCATTAGATCGTTTACACTAATTTTAATAATTTTGGAAATGAAGTTACTTGTTATGTCTTAACTTTCATTTTAATATGTTTCATGTTGGTATTTTATACCGTTAATTTTTTTTACATGTGTAAGGTACATGAATAACAACCTAATCAACTATTTTAACCTTTCCATTAATCATCTTTCTACTGTCAATGTCTAAATATTTTAAACATTGCAGAACATGTCTTCCTTTTCAACTTGTTTTCAAACTATTTACTAGTATATTTAATTATTCAACTAATAAGTTCATTTTTTTTTTTTTTTAGCACCGCGTCTTACTACCCGTTCGGGTTATACGCTTAAGAACTAATTACACTAATGGATTAGGAATTGGGAAGGTTGAATTTAGAGGAAGTGAACCCGCATTCGCGTGGAGGGAGAGTGGAAAACCATTTAGGAAAAACCACCCCCAGTTCACCCGACCGAGATTCGAACCTCGATCTCCCCGTCCTCAGTGGTCAGGCTCAACACGACTGGCGCGTTAGCCAACTACGCCACGGAGGCGGTAAGTTCATTATTGATGGCATACCAATTCACCTATTACTTTTGATAAGTCATACCTTTCATGTAATCTATAATTGGTATTTCAAGTTATTCAAATTTTTTTAATAGTCTTTAACGTTTTTATTGTATTAATAACTCCAATCTAGTCAATTGCCAATTTCCACTATTCATTTGGATTATCAGCTAATCCTATAACCTGCTATTACTTAGAATATTTTATCATAACAGATTATTATTCGTTCCTTGTTTTCTGCTAATTTATAATTTCAGAACATTATTATTGTATCAATCTCACTGATGACTTTTTATCAATGTTATTGTACCAGTTTTAATTGACTTAATTCATGATAGATTAAGTTTTTCCTTAAATAAATTATCTTCATGTTATGTTTCTTATTTTATCTTGTTTTAGTTGACCAAAGAAGTGGTACCGATCAATTTAAGTAATTGTAACACAAGTACGTTCCTTGTATTATGAATTCATATTTCTCCTTAATACAAATATAATGAATATTACTGAAGTTTTTTTATTTTACAAATTCATTCTTTCACACTTTTACCATGTTTGGGGGCACGTGGGGGGGAACGCCCTTAGTACAATTGACTGAGATTCTAACTCAAGTGAAAACCTCCTGGAAAGCTTATCAACGCCAGTTGATAAAGCTAGAACTTAGCTGTGCTTTTTTTTTAAAACAACAACATTAATTTCATTACATGATTTCGCATTGGTGGCTGATATCATTATTTAAACAGGCTGTTGACTTATGTGCTTTTTCCATAATAGGTGTGATGGGATTTGCATTACTTACGTTAAATAAAAAGTATCCTTTTTTTTTAATTTAAATACTTTCCTTCGCAAACCAAAGAATTTAAATATGAAAGGTACAGAAGAAAAAGGGGCATAGTTAGACTGCGAAAATTTCCCAGGACAGCAACTTTTATATGTCAAATCACATAAAGACCCCAATAAATATTTTTTAACTAATTTAAATATGACAGTGACCTCTTTTAACCATAATATAATGTCTAACAGAATATGGAAGCACTTATTCAATTTGAGTTAAAATTGGACTTTCCCACTCTTTCTTTACCCTGTGCCCTTTAATCTGTGAAAGAGATTCTCCTCCATTCCCTCCTACCCTCCCGCAAAAAAAAAAAAAAAAAAGACACAAATTTAAATGAGTTCTCGAGACAATCCACCAAATTAGATTCAACTCGGACGTCGCCTGATTAAAAGTTTTCAAAATCAAGGTTCACCGACCTAGATTCGATTATGAACCCACTGAAGACCGTCAGAACAGGGCGATGACTTGACGCTCTCAAACTAAGCAGAACAATTTCGCCAGTTTTTTTTAAATTTATTTAGCACCGCACCTTACTACCCGTCCGGGTTATACACCTAAGTACTAATTACGCTAACGATTTTAGGGATTTTGAGGGTTGAATATAGATGAAGTGAACCCGTGTTTGCGTGGAGGGAGAGTGGAAAACGCTAATGGGGTTGAGATATGTAGGTTATAATGTATAATAAATTCACCTACATTTTCAAAAAGGGAGAACTGTAAAACGAAGTGGGAAAAAAAATCCCTCAGAACAGTCGGAATTTCATCACCGTCACTAATAAAACCCAACCATACGAGCCTGACATTTAGTCCGCGTGCCCACCGATACGGGTTACAATGAGTAGAAACAAATCCCGAGACATCCAGGCAAGTTAAAGATTTATCGAAACAGGACACACATTTTACGTAATTTTAAACATAAATAGGAAGCTACATACAAAAAAACACAATAGAGGACATATTTTATACTCGCGCGAGACGAAAGTAATAAATAGTATCTCTGTAAAATTATGTGCGAAGTTGATAATAAATAATATCCGTGTAAATTTATGTGCGAAGTTGATAATAAATAATATCGCTGTAAAATTATGTGCGAAGTTGACCGCCGCCATCTGTCTTCATAATAAGACCAAAACGGAGAGTAATGAGAATCCAAGAAGATGAATAGCTTATTCTCGTCTTGTCATTACTAAACGGGATATATTGAACAAAGATAGTTAAAAAAAAGTAAGACTGTAGAAAGCTGCATTTGGGAAGCTTCTCTTTGTAAGATTGATAACTCCCAGCCTGAGAGCAATAAGGTTTCAACTCAACTTATGGTAGCTCTACCGTCTGGTAGGTTTCCAAGAAAGGGCTACAAAGTACCCTCCTTTTAGGTCAGGGGTTTCCAACTTAAAGTTTCAGAGGGCCACAGATAATACACGAGGCTGGGGACGGGGCCGAATTATAATCTGGGTAATTTTTGTTAAGTTATGAGAAAACTAAGCACAGGTATTTAGTTTGAATGAGAAATGAAGTGGTGATTTAAAAATATTTAATACTACTAAATGAATTTCCGATTAAAATGTACTATCTTTGATACGTCACTATAATCCGACACCTTGGCCAGTTTCCTAGTCAAACTTACATGCCTAAAGTGCGAGTCGATACTAAATACAGGACAACACCTACTAGACCAAAATGAATGGCCATTTCGCATAAAACTGGCCCATTCCATTCAATTTCAGGTAGTGACGTCTTGTATTTAGTATAGCGCCGCACTTGAGCGTACTAAATCTGACTATGAAACTGGCCCTTATCTCAGTCGTAGCGTGTCTACTACTGAGCAAGGGTCCGGATTCGATTCCAGCATAGCCGAAAAGTGTATCATGGGTGAAATATGGGTTTACCATTTCATAGTGATGGATTTACGGCAGGGGACTGGATTTTGTGCCTGTCCTACTCTTAAGTTAGATTATTAAGGCATATGAAGCTACGATAGGTCTAGCGATCCGGTAGGGGGGAAATATATGGCTTGAATAAAAAACTGACCCAGGCCACAGGCTGGAAATAGTAACGGATATAAAGTAAAATACGTCAATATAATAGAGCATATATAAGTAAGAAATTAAATATGAAAATCAATTGGGGAGCTTTCATGTATTTTTCCCACGCAAGTCAAAACTTTCCGTTTCTCGGCTAAAAACATCAATTTTACTACAGTAGATTACTTTTCCAAAAAAAACTTTGTGGGCCTCCAGTTGGAAACCCTTGGTCCGGGTATTAAACTTACCTTGATGGGTTACGCTATGGTTCAGCTTATAAGATGCTGTAATCTATCAAGGTGAAAATGATAGCTTTAATATGCATGCACTCGGTTTACCCGGAGAACCCGCTTCGATGATCGAATGGCCTGACGCGTCACTCTCGCAATAGACTGGACTTCTGATTATGGGGAGATCGGGGTTTGAATCCCGATTGGGATCTGACTCAAGGTGTTTATCCCTAAATAGTTTCCCACTCTATATACAAGCATATAAAGGTACGTTTCTTCTAAATTCTACCTTACTTCTCTCTACCCCACTAGGGGAAGTAAATATGCGGATAGCTCGAACGGGTAGATGACGTGGGGGACTAAATATAATAATGTATTTCCACCACTAAAGCTTTATAGAGGAACACGTTTATTCCTTTAATCTCTATAGCGTGATGAAGATCATACATAACTATAGGCATACCCTTTGTTTATCTTAAAAAATTAACCAGCTTACCTTGTTCGTTTCTACTATGGCTCAGTATATATGATTGGGACGTAGTGTAATCCTTCAAAGTAGGACTATGAAGATCCGGAATCTTTTAAAAAATATTTACGCATGGCCTGTGAAACTTTTAAATATTTGGTAGTAAAAATCAATCCATTAATTAAAAGAAAAAAATACACAACTAAGAAATACTAAGACTGCTTCACACGTCCAGGATAATCTTTCAGACGCCATTTTCTTTGATCAAACCCTAAAGCATGTTCTATAACGTAAATATGTGATCAAAGATTTGTAGAATATTTCTGTGATCAAAGATCTTTGAGAGTAGTCAAAGATACATCACATTTTCTTTGATCAAGATCTTTGATCAAAGAAATATGACAGAATGTGATTGTGTAATACCGGTCTAAGCGATGTACATTGAACTAACATTGTTTGGAAAATTAACATTTTTTTTATTGGGGTGATTAAATTTAATGTGTGACAGAATTCAACTAACGAACAATTAATTTTACCCAGAACAATAGATCTTCAAACACCTGAAAATAGCAATCGTTTAACAGGACAAAACCATAAGCAAGACGTGTCAAATATTTTCGTCAGCAACAACTGAACTCGGAATAAGGTCCTTTAAACTTGTAGTCGACCATACTAACCCAGGAATGCCGCTAAGTAAAAGAAAAAATATATAGTAATTTTGATGTAGGAGTGTTTTTATCAAGTACAAACCAATTTTAATCAGGGTTACTAGAAAAGTTACAGATCTAGAATATGTCAAAGGTGTCTTGGAATTTGATGAGAACGTTTTATTTTTATTTAAAAAGTTTTTTCATCTAATACCGCTCCACTCATGACAGATATTCAACCACTGTTGATATCACAATGTGAAGAAAATTAAACTATATGTTTCTACTGGAGCAATATTTTATTTATTTTGATGAAAAAAAAAATTGTTTGTCATAAAAACTTTAAAACACACACTGACCTTACTTAGATCGCTCTTCCTTCCATCCCACCTTAATCAAAAATAACTTCAAAAAGAATCAGAATTACATCCACCCACGCATGTTTCATGTTTAGAAGAAAAAACATAAACATGTGTCATTCTTGCTCTAAAGTGACGAAGATGAACCAGTGGAGAAGGTGAAGAAGATCCCCCTCATCTGCTTGACACAGCAGCGGCAGTAGTCACGTATAGCATCTGTTAGGAAAATAAGGGTTATGGGGGAGAAGGGGGGTCAGGTAACACGGACAATTAGAAGGGGGGGAGGAGCTATATGGGAATCAGGATAACTACACTCACACACACACACACACACTAGAGATATTTTACAAGTACCGAGAGGAGAGAACCTATATATATCTGCATCATCTCACACAGTGATCGTTCATTCGTGACAGTGTGTGGCTTACTGACTGTGTAGAGGTGCAGTAGAGGGATTATACAGTGTGCCCCGATAGTTTTTGTTCGCTCGGTTCAGGTTCATTTTGGAGAGTACATGCGTTGCAAGTGAAACAATGAAGATATTGGTAAGTGAATCAAGTGGTGGTGAATCCGAGGAACCGTCGAGTTTGATTTTAAAATGTGTTATTATGGTGAGGAGAATTAATGGCAGGTTTTTTTTGCAGTTTTTTATATCAAATAAATCAAATCTTGTTCAGTAGAAACATAAAGTTTAATTTTCACGTGATGTTATCAACAGTTTCCATGAGAATAACAGCATTAGATGATAAGCTTTTTAAATGAAGAGAAAAAGTTATCATTAAATTTCAAGACACATTGACAAACATTCAACAACTGTTGGTATCACCGTGTGAAGAAAATTAAGCTCTGTGTTTCTACTGTAGCAATATTTGATTTATTTTGGCCCAAAAAAAAAGTGTTGGTTTCTTTTGTTTATTTAACTTATTTATTTGAGGTGTCTAACGTGGTCTTTCTGAACTGACTGATATCAGCACATGAGAATTTTCCATGAGCAAGAGCAAAGGGCCTACTAATTTTACCGGAAAAGGTATTATCATATTCCTTCCTTTTCTTTTTTTTTTTTTTTTTTACATTCGACGGAGACCAACGGCTTTACTTCCCCTCCGAAGAAATTTATGCTACAGATTTTATATATCGATCAAGAAAAATCCGTTGACCTCGGCTGGGTTTGAGCCCACGAACATTAGGTCTTGAGGCGAGCACTTTACCTAAAGACCACCATGTTCGACAAGTTTTGCTAAAAAAAAATATTGTAAAAACACTGCCATTAACTCGCCATCTCTCCCGCCATACCTTAATTATTAATTCTACTATGACTTACTCTTTAATGGCAATCATAGGAAGGGATTTTAGAAAATAAAAACACTTTTTCTTTGTGTTCAAATTAAAATATATATATATATATTATTGTTATTTTATGGGTATTGATAGTATCTATCAAAAGTTACAACTGAGGGTCATATGAATTGACGTATGAATACGTGAAAGTAGATCTAGTAACTTTTATAGCTGTCTAAATTCTGTGTTCAAATGGCTCTAAGGCGCCACTTTCGTAATAGACCTAACTATCGTTAGAGCTTCGAATCCTGGTTCAAGTGTACTGAAGGTGGTTTTTTTAATTTTTCTAAATTATTTTCCACGCAAATGAAGGTACATTTACTTTAAATTCAACCTTCCTAATTCCTAACACGTGACGATAATTAGTACACGTGCATGTAGCTAGAACGGGTAGTGAGACGCGGTGACGTGCAGACGTTCGGGTTTGAACCCCCAATTTCTGGTTCAGATTTGTGAGATCTAACCTCTCTCCTGATATTCAACGTAGGTTCTGTTTATTGACAAAGTTCATCAACTCGGGTACATGGGTCTTTACAGGATTATCTGAAGAGTGGAGTGTTTTATGATCGATAGAAATAGATCAGTGCCATAATGTTTGACTAGGTCAGTCTGTCCCTATCTACTCCGGTATCCCGATGCGACATCAGTATCGGCTCTTAGCCAACCCCCGGTCTTCTCGGTGCCTCAGCCCGATATAAACCCACAAGACACCTCCGGACAGGTTTTCGTCATCCACCCTTTGTTCGGAGCCCCCCCGCCATCCTCCTTGACTAGCGCCAACCGGCTCGCCAGTCCAAAAGAAGGGACCGTTCCTCTTTCCAACCCCGGGCGGTTGTCCTCTCGCGGGGTTGTTCCAGGGTCCAGCACTAGGTTGAATACTGGCCTGGTTGCGATGTTTATCCGCTTTGTGGCCTCCAATGAGATTTGTCATTTAAGCCACATTTCATGGTATAACAAACCCATCGTTCTCACCTTATAGGTTGCCGGGGGCGGGAATATCGGGGTTTGAAACCAGGTTCGGTATTCCAAGTTTTTTTAAATTATAGTTTACCACAATCTCTCTCCTCGCAAATAAGGATACATTTTCTCTAAGTTATACCTTCACATCCCTACTTTGCTAGTGTAATATGCGGATAACTAAATCTGTTAGTAAGGCGCGGTACCAAAAAAAAAAAATCTCATCTAGAATGGTTTGCTGGTGAAGTTGAGGTTGTTGCTCGAATCCCGATTGGTTCTATTGAGAGTGTTTTATATAACTATTTGGTTTATACCTTTCCTTCCCAAAAATTAAGAAACATTTCTTCTGTATTATCACTTCCTGATCCATACCATATTAATGTAATTTGACGCGGATATACCGGATATGAAATAAGACACAGCAATAGTGCCTTTCCTTAAAATTCATCTAAGCCCTGATTTTTATAGTAAGTACATTTTAGACTACCAACATTGATTGAAAGTCACTAAAGTTTGGCACTTTATAAATATGTCTTAATTAGTTTATTAATTATAAAGTTCATCTAAAAAGTTATCAAAATCTTCCAATAATATTTTCTTGTGGATTACTGTTTCTCTTTGTTTTACTAACTGAACGGACTAATAATATAAATATAATTTATTCCCCGCCATTGTGGCAATAAATTTCTAGTTTTAAAATAACGGGCTTCCAATAAAAATTAGACTTTACCTCATTCTGTGTAATTAAAATGAGAGGGGAAGGGGGAGAGTGAGAGGGTGGGGCAAAATTTCATATAAACTGGACGGAAACCTAGAAACGTAGCACTAAATAAGTACGATCTATGTTTTGACTCTTGATAAAGGTTAAACTATACCTCAGTTTTATCTTATATGGTGCTGACTGACAGCTCACAGCTGACTTCTGACGGCTTTTAAAAGCTACCAGACCAAATTATGTATCCCTACGCTGAACCATATGATCTGCAAAAAACATGTCTTTAGCAGTTGTCACTTCTGACAGTCAAAATTTAGGTATATACCTAAATGTTGACTGTCAGAAGTCAGCTGTGAACTGTCAGTCAGCACCACATAAGCTAAAACTGAGGTATATGTAAATCGAGGCTAAAAACTATTGAAAAACGACAAATAATATCTAGTTTTATGAACATGTGTAATTATTATTGTGACTTCATTTACTGTTTCGACTATCCGCACAATTATTACAATAGTTGGTTAGGGAGGAGTAAGGTTGAATTCAGGAAATGTACTCGTATCAACGTAGAAGGAGAGTGGATTTAAAAAAAAAAAAAAAGTTCACCCTTAGTACACCCAATCAGGGTTCGAATCCAGAGCTCATCATTACCGGCAAACCCGGATAAATAAGTCTGACACTTAATCTGCGGGTCCATTGATGTGGATTGTAAGTAATATTTTTTTTATCATAACGTTTTACTATCTGTTCATGCTATATTCATATACAGTATAGTAATTACTCTAATGGAAGGAGAGTGGGAAACACATTTAGGAAAAACCACCCTCAGTAGACCCGATTGAGATTCGAACCCTGATCTCCCCACAGTAAGCTATTCTAACATGATGACACCTTAAGACAATTCGGCTACTGAAGTTGGTACTTGTTTACTGTTTCTGTTGATGACGGTATTGACGTTCACGCCAATGGAGTCATTTTCATGCGCAAAGAGTTTGACAATTATTTTTGCAGTATGTTTTAAAAAAAATAGGTTTCATTCCCACCATCACTTTAAATTCTCCCATTCAATTTTTTTTTCTTTCACTTTGTCCATTTTGTCATGATTTTCAATTTACAAATAATTACAATTTTTTTTTTCCAAATTTAAATTTTTTTAGCGACCTCTAGTTTGTGAACAGCCGCATTAGAATATTTTGAACCTCTACATCCTTTCAACGCATGAACGTACCTGATTTGGGGCTCCGGTAAAAAGCCGTTTGATTCTAGGTCAGTTATTGTTGCACCTGTGGGAATAAAATATACGTCCAGATACCATAGTTGTGATTGCCATATGGTCTTGGTGTTATTATAGCCGGGGAAATGGAACGCCATGTGTGAAATCGCTGTCTCATCCATAATAATCATCCGCCAACGTCACTTTGAGATAAATAGTGTACAACTTGATAGTAACTGAACAAATTCAATTTATGGATATCCACCTGTCTTGTTGTTTATTCTGTTAATATTGTTATTACTGATGTTAATTTTATTAGATTATTTTTACAATCTAAGAGCCTAAGAACTAGTGGTATTGTGGGATCATGTTAGGAATAACAGTTCAGAGAATTAAAAAAAAAATTCTTTCAATATTAATAATGTTTTACTTTATTATTAGTATTATTTTATAGTTATTTATACTGTCTATGAAAAGTAAAAGCTGCAGATCACATAACTTGACGTATAAACATATGAAAGGTATTAAAAAACTTTTGTGACTGTAAGATTATTTCCTTCCTACCAGAATATTGGTATAATAATCGATTATATAAACTGTCCAACCCAAGTTAACATGAGGATAAGGTGTAATTAGAAGTATATGCACCATAATTTGACTGGAGGCTGGATATAAAATCACGATGTAAGATTCTCTTTCCCAAGTACACTCAGTTGAGATGGGACCCCGAATTCCAAGCTAGAAAGTAGCTAAAAAAATTGACAAGGACCTAAAGTTATATATACCTGGATTAATTGACAAAATTGTCAGTTATAATTTCCCATATAAATCATTAATATTTAGTAATTTATTTTTAAAAAGGTAAATTAGAACATAGGAAACTATAGTGTGATTCTAGCCGTAAGCATCTTTAATAATATTATCATTACAATTATTATCATCATCTCCAATCATAAACGATTATAATATATTTAAGATGTCCAACAAGGGGTTAGAAAGACATAATCACTAAAAAACTATGTAAGCTTTTTTTTTTCAGTGTAGCCAATAGGAGGTAGGATATCCAGTGCTACCACTGGTAAAAGTTTAAATTGAAGAATTTTTTTTAAGGTGAGACAGTAAAAAAATACAATGGGAATGCATTTTGAACCCAAACTTATTTTAATAAAGGCACACATAAGGTCAAGCGTTTCCCCAAATGAGACTGGATATAAAACCTGTTTGGAAACTCAATACAGCTCAGGCGTTACATTCGGAAAAAAATGTGGTTTTTAAAACGTTTCTCCTTCCTATCTCGTATTAAAAAAAATCTCTATCAACATTTTTACTAATTAATTGACAAATAGCTACCATTGTTTATTAGAGTGATTCCTTATCTATTTTTAGATATGCAAGTAGTACCATTTTAATAGTAAGATGTGAGCATTTAAATATAGCATATTGGGGGAAGTCTGTAATTTATGTAGGCCCCTATGGTGTAGGTATCTGATAACGCTTTCAAAAAGGTAACTCGTCGCTACTCTATACTTGAAAGTTATTTCTTTATAGTTTTTGAAGAATCTTAGTTTTAATTTGATTTTTTTTACTTAAAAATACTTATAAGTTAATACATCGGAAAGGCTTATAAATAATTAAATATTAAATGTTTGTAATCAGTTAGGAAAGTAAAGAGGAAATGCAATGCCATTGTTCTAGAAGAAGAATTTAACACCGAAAGTTTGAAGTCCCATCCTCATTAGAGTTGACGTTGAGCCTTATATTTCTGAGTCAGACACACTATCCATATTTTCGACATTACGGAAACTAATTTGTTTTGAAACAAAAAGTTAACGTGACGTATAAAATTAGCAAAAACGTAAAATACAAACAAAGCTTTTTTTTTTAGAAAAGTTAACTTTAGGTTCCCTCACTGATTTCGGTAAACTTTTATGGCCCATCCTGTACATTTCAATATATACTGCAACGCACACTCGCTGTATATTCCCGATCAGGGTTGGATTTAGAGCTTTAAAAACCAATTGGCTGTAAAAAAAAATTGGAGGCCCGATCAATAAACCATTTTCTTTTGAAAGTTTCTATATTATCTTTTTTTTTAATTAACTGTTAAAAGCTTAATGTTAAAGATAAGATTTAATAAATAAAAACACCCGCCTCGGTGGCGTAGTTAGCTGACGTGACAGTCGTGTTGAGCTAGACCACCGAGGACGGGGAGATCGAGGTTCGAATCTCGGTCGGGTGAACTGGGGTTGGTTTTTCCTAAATTGTTTTACACTCTCCCTCCACGCAAATTCGGGTTCACTTCCTCTAAATTCAACCTTCCCAATTTCTAATCCATTAGTGTAATTAGTACTTAAGCGTATAAACCGAACGGGTAGTAAGACGCGGTGCTAAAAAATGTAATTAACTTAATAAATAAAGAAAACACCCGCTTTAATGGCCGAGTGGTCTAACATGTTACTTTCAGAGTATACTATGCTACCGATGATGGGTAAATCGAGGTTCAAATATCAGTCAGGTGTATTGAGGGTGGTTTTCCCAAAATGGTTTTCCACTCTCCCTCCATGCAAAGTGGGCAAATTTCCAATAATTATAACTTCCATAAACCATTAGCGTAATTCGTACATAAACCGAACGGGTAGTAAGACACGGTGCTAAAAACAACAACATTGCCATCACAATAAATGAGATTATATTCCCATGTGTAGTCACTAGACCCGCTTCGAGGGGTGTTTTTATGTTTTAGAAATCACAGTTTGAAATCTATGCTTACCGCGAGTGCCATTACTAATTAAGTAGGCCTAATATTATTGTCAGAAATAAATAAAAATCAATTTAGTAAGCTATAATATAAATGTTTTTAATTTTATTATGACTGCAATATAAAGAGCTACAAGATGAATTGTTATTTTTTACTGCAATGGTTTGTGAAGCCTTGATTTATGTAGTTCCCGGATCGGTAGCCTTTCTCACTCCCCCTTAAGATGGGGTGGGAAGGAAAGCGAGAAAAGATAAGTGTTTTTGCAGTTTTATATCAAAACTTTTTATTTGGCAAAACAAATCAAATAATATTATATTATATTTAGCACCGCGTCTTACTACCCATTCGGGTTATACGCTTAAGTACTAGTTACTCTAATGGATTAGGAATTGGGAGGGTTAAATTTAGAGGAAGTGAAACCGCATTTGCGTGGAGGGAGAGTAGAAGACCATTTAGGGAAAAACCACCCCCAGTTCACCCGATCGAGATTCGAAAATCAAATAATTTTCCAGTAGAAACATAGAATTTAATTTTCTTCACGTGGTGATATCAACAGTTCTTAAATATCAATCAAGGGTGTCCTGGAATTTATTCTTCATTTAAAAAGTTTGTCGTCTAATACCTCTATGCTCATGGCAGATATTCAACAACTGTTGATATCACACCATGTGTAGAAAATTAAACTCGATGTTTCTAATCGAGCAATATTTTATTTGTTTTGTACCAAAAAAATTTCGCTATAGATACTTTTAAAAAAAAACTGGCATTTTCTCGCGTCCCCAACACTTCCACCTTAAATTAGGATCCGATGACGTTGATCGATTAGGCGGTGGTCGAGTAAACACATCAACAAATCTCGCGAGACTGAACGATTCGTAAGTCGTGGTAAAGTATCGAATGTTTTTTTTTAAAATATAAGTTGTTAACTGAGTGGTATAATCCGTGAGATCAAAGAGATTTCTCCCGCCTTCACCTTGATGGCCGTGAAGTAGAAAGTGGCTCGACGGAACCTGCTCTCATCGCGCGTTAAATTCTCCCAGCCCTTCACTCTGTTAACACCACTTGCTGTGAGGAACAGCTACTTTCAATTTTCATGACGTGTGTTTTTTACTAACACTTTTAAATAAAAGGTTATTAGAGGGCCAATCAATGGGTTTAAAGAATAGAAGAGTAATTTTAGGACTGTATTTATAGTTCAGTCTCGGGAGTCAACCAATATCCCAGTCCACTAATAATTCTTTTTTCCCAGCGTTTCACTATTCGTTCGGGCTATACGCATATATATAAACACCTGAATATTTAATCAGTTCAGAAACCATCTGGAGCCAAACCAATATGATATATAGTGATATACTGGTAGCAAAAAAATTTTATTAAAATTAATATAAACAATTTATACATATATATATACGTATTTATATATATACGTGTATATATAAATACGTATATATATGTATATATTGTTTATATTAACTTTAATAAATGTTCTTTGCTACCAGTATATCACTATATATTGATATTGGTTTGGCTCCAGATGGTGCCTAAAATGATTAAATATTCAGATGTTGGTTCAATATATTAATGAATTTCTTAACTTAGGGTGTTTTGGGTCAAGTGTCGATGTACTAAGTTGTCAGTTTGATAGTCTTATAATTATTTATAGATGATTTTAAAAACAACCACGTTGAATAGCCAAATATTCATAGTTAATATTCAGGTCTAGGTTTGAATCTTGGTCGTGTGCTTTGAGAGTAGTTTTCCCAAACTTTCAATAAAACTATCCTGCTCTTCCCTAAACCCATAAAGAAACACATTCCCGCTTCGGTGGTCGAGTGGTCTAAGGTGTCACTCTCACAATATTCTGGATTGCCAAAGACAGAAATATCGAGATTCGAATCCCGTTCAGGTGCAGTTAGGGTATTTTTTACTAAATGGTTTTATACTCTCCCTCTACAATAGTACGAGTAAATTTCCTCTTATGTATACCTTCCCTAACCCCACAATATTAGAGTAAATAATATATATCAGTGGTCTTGGGATAAATTGCTCTCCTTAGGACTCTATATTCCTGGGTACGAACCCAGCTGAGGTCGACGGATTATTCATGAGTGATAAAAATCCGTAGCACAACTTCTTTCGGAGGGGAAGTGAAGCAGTCGGTCCCATGATAATTGTGGCATGTAAAAGAACCCTGGAAGGTATGTAAAAATACCTTTCCCAGCAAAATGTGTAGGTCCTTTCGCTCTTGCTCATAGAAATTCTCATTTGCTGATATAATCAGTCAGTGCAGAAAGTGCACGTCAAATACCTTAAATAAATAAATTAACATTTTAGTGAGTGTCTGAAAATTCCTTCCTAATTAAATCCTACCACGCTTCTGTAACCAATCTCTTTGTTTTCACCTATAGATGGGGAAAGCTTTGTTTTACAATAGTTTTATTTTGAAATACTTTTAAAACTATTTTTTTTAAATAAATATTCGTAAGCCCTATATAAACAGTTATCAATTCTACCATATTATTCGGTCATTGCGAAACGTTTTATAGTATTCCCACTCTTGCAACAAAGTCCTCGGTTCCTTCCCCTACTATGCCCAGATCTAATGCCAATATCTTTGCCCCCCCTCCCCCTACAAGGCTTGTACCGGGAGGAAGGGAAAGTAGTTGTGGTTAGCGAGTTAAACACCAGAGGTCAGCGCGGTCGCACTTGACCCGACACAACATTGCGCGGGGAGGGGACACACGCCTAAGGGTCAAACCAACCAGTTTTCACTTTCGGGTTCAAGTGCCGGAGAATTTATTCACGGTTATGTTAAACAGTTTTCTCCAATTAAATTGTAACATCATCTTTCTCTTCCTGTCATACAGCTGAGCTGCGTACTTCTCCATAATGTAGCCGTAAATTATTATTATTATTATTATTATTATTAATCAAACTATCTGCCTTGGTGGCGTAGTTAGCTAGCGCGCTAATTTCATTTTGAGCTGGACTGCCGAGGACGGGGAGATCGAGGTTCAAATCTCGCTCGGGTGAACTGAGGGGGGTTTCCTTAATGGTTTTCCACTCTCCTTCCACGCAAATGCGGGTTCAGTCCCTCTATATTCAACCTTCCCAATTCCTAGCCCATTAGTGTAATTAGTACTTAAGCTTATAACCCGAAAGGATAGTAAGGCGCGCTGTTAAATAAAAAGAATACTAATAAAAATTCTATTAAATAAAAACTAATACTAATTCAACTATATTTTATATATATATATATATATATATATATATATTAGCACCGCGTCTTACTACCCTTTCGGGCTATACGCTTATGTACTAATTACGCTGATGGTTTTAGGGATTAGGAAGGCTATATTTAGATCAAGTGTACCCGCATTTGCGTGGAGAAAGACTGGTAAACAATTTAGGAAAACCATACTGAGTACACCCGACCGAGATTCGAACATCTAGATCCCCGTCATCGGCAGTCTAGTCTAACACGATAGTCGCGCGTTTGACCATGCGGCCACCGAATTGTGTTACATAATAACATTCTTCGGTGGCCGCATGGTCTAATGCGTCACTCTCATTTAAGAATAGACTGCCGATGGCAGGAAGATCGGAGTTCTAATATCGGTCGGGTATGCTGATGATGGTTTTCCACGCTCTCCACGCGAATTCAGGAACACTTCCTCTAAACTCAACCTTTCTCATCCATAACTCATTAACTTAATTAGTAAAATGGGTAGTAAGACGCGGTGATAAAATATAGGCCTAAGTATGTGATACGTAGGCCTATAGATAACATCTATCAAACATACCATATCACATGATCTGACGTATGCATACATAAAAATTGTTTTGATAACTGTAAAAAAAAATCTTACCAGGATTGGACTGCATTTTGTATGCATTATGTATTCGTGATAAATAAACGTTTAAATTTCTATTACTGATAGTAAAAACAATATTAATAATAAATTAATTGATTCCACTTAGATGTGACCAAGATGAAATAGTTAAAAAAAGAGTACATGTGTGAAGAAGTGCACTGAAACTCTACTAAATTGGCACTAATATATAAGGATTAAATATAGAATCGCACACATTGAATTAGTGCTAGTAATATATATGTATATGTACATATATATGCCTATATGTATATATTATATAGGTTAAAGCTATTAAATTATGTATACATACTTTAAAGCTATTAAATTTACACCACCTGTTAAAAGGAACCTCCAAGGAAAATACACTTCAATTTGAAAGGTACAGGGGGAAAAGGGGGAAGTTTCATCACACATATTTTCCAGTACAACAACTTTTATATCTCAAGCCCCATAAGGAACGAACCCCGAAAATACTTTTCTTTATTAATTTAAATATGACAGAGAACTCTCTTAACCATAATATAAAGAACACTAGAAAAGTCTCATGATTGTCTAACAGATGGCAGCACTGACTCATTTGAGCTAAAGAAATTAAACTTTCCCCTTTTTCCTCTGTACCCTTAATTTGATTACCACTGACAATTAGATCGGTTATCAATTCACGACTGAATGTATTGGGGATTTTTTCATGGTTTCCTACTCTCCCTCCACGCAACTGTGGGTACATTTCCTTTCGGTTATTCCTGCTTCCTACCTATCAAATTATCGTGTCTTAATATGAATAGCTTGGGTGAGTGGTAAAACGTAGTTTAAAAAAGTAATAATATAATCAAACATACTAGCTATGCTATGGGCTTAGTGTAACTATTCATCCTAAAAATATTCATATTTTTTACTGCAGCCCTCTCCGCGAGGTACATTACTCATTCATGCATAGTAGCACGTGTCTTTTAGTCTTTAAGGATGTTTTAGAATAAATTCACACTTTTGATTAAATTTTAACACTCTTCAGTGGCCAAATGGTCTAAATCATCACTCTCGCGTTATATTGGCATGCTGAAGACGAGGAAAGAGGGGTTCGAATCCCAGTCAGGTCTAATGAGAATGGTTTTTGCTGAATGGTTTCCCAATCTCTTCCCACGCAAATGCGAGTAGATTACTTCTAAAATTATTCCTTCCTCATCCCTACCACATCATAATTATATGCGTACAACCTGAACAGGTAGTAAGAAGCGGTGGTAAAAAAAAATATTTAAAAATGCGTGAAGTGTTTTGTGAGACATACTATGGCAATTAATGTTGTTTTTTTTAAACAAATCTAGTTTTAAACTGGGTCATTAAGTATAGTTAAAATATGTTATTTTTTCCCCACCTCTCACTACACATTGGGGCTGTACGCATAATATTATGGTAGAGATTAGTAAGTTAGCATTTAGAAGAAATGTAACAGCTTTTGTGTGGCTGTAGAGTGGGAAACCATTTATAAAAAACACTATCAGTATACCAGGTTGGAATTTAAAACCCCAACATCCTCGTCGCCGATAAATTAGACTAAATAAGCTTGACACGTGCTCATATTGGCCATTATTCATTTTATAATAAATTTGTGTTTCAAGAGACGCTGTATTTTTATATGAAACTGTTTCATTTTTATCTCCGCAGATATTGTTTGTTTTGTTGGCTGCGACCGGTCGTCCCACCACGCAGGACCCCATCACACAACAACAACAACAACAACAACCCCCTCAACGACAACTTCCTCAATCACAGACGGGTCTTCGGATAAGCTGATACCCGCTGACGCCGCGACCAATCAAGAGGCGTCTTTGGAAGAGACCAACGCGACGGTGGTGATCCTGGAGATCGGCGGCACCTCCGAGCTGAACAAGAGCAAGAGGACCATCGACCACCATCTTGGCTACGGTGGTCACAACGACTTCAACGGTCGCTACCAAAGTAGGCAACGTCCCGACAACCTCCGGGTCATACAACCTTACATGAGGTTACCGCAGCAGGAGCGAGGCAACGCTATATACTCCACCATAAAATATTCTTTACCCATGTCACAGCAGGAGTATCAAATCCTCCGTCAGCAAGAACAAATTGCTCGACAAAACGGGCACCTTCAGACCCCAGAGTCAACAGCAACAAAACGTACAATCTTCCTCTAATCAGAAATCCACCCAAAGAGGCGACGCCGAGAGCGCAGAAAACACAGAAGGACAACAGAACTTCTTCTACTTCAAAAATAACCCTCAAGTAAATTTTGTCCCGTCACCAAGTGGAGGTCAGTCTGTCCCTATCTACTCCGGCGTCCCAACATCGGCGTCGGCTCCTAACCAGTCCCCGGTCTTCCCGGTTCCTCAGCCTGATATAAACCCACAAGACGCCTCCGGACAGGTTTTCACCACCCACCCTTCGTTCGGCGCATCCCTCTTCTCCGGCGCACAGCCTCCTCACCCTTCCTTGTTCAGCGCCACCGGCTCGCCATTCCACGGGGCACCGTTCCTCTTTCCTACCCCGGGTGGTGGTCCTCTCACAGGGTTGTTCCAGGGTCCAACACTAGGAGGACATCAATTCGGTGGACCTCAGATCCTCCCGGTCATCATCTTGAGGGTCCACGGTGACGGTCATGGCGGTAGCGGTCAGACAGCTCAGGCGACGTCGGCATTCATCCAGAGTCCCTACTCGCAGCCAGCTCTGAACCTTCAATCGATATTGTACCAGTACCTGCAAGGGCTGCAGGCCCAACAGCAGCATCCGCAGTACCAGCAGCCTCAATACCATCACCAACCACAATACCAGCAGCAGCAGCAGCAGGAGATCGTATACTCGCAACCAGAACCCGCTCAGTCTCCCCCCATGAGCTTCTACTCTGAACCGACCTCCGTCTCGACTCACAGAGAGAAGCTGGTGTACATAAACCCATCGGGTTTCGCGGACAGCTCGATCCCCAACAGGAAGATGCACCAGGGCAGTAAGAAGCCCCTCACACCCTCACCTCCCCAGCACACCTCCAGACACCAACAGCTAAAGTCGAGGAAGGGACCCGCGTCCCCTGAACCGGAGGCGCAGAACGAGGCGATGTTTGGTTTCAAGTATTCGGGTCAGAAGGAAAAGAGTCAGTGAGATAAATTTACTTTTCGATTGGCTCAAAGACTTTGATGTGATGTCAGATCTTAATATAGATTATGACTAGAACTTATTTATACGGTGTAACCATGTTAAGTTACATTTGTCTGATAATAATACCCTTGAGCAGTATTTAGTAGAGCTGGGTTCAATCCGTGGTAGTTCTCCATTTTTATAAAGGCAGCCTTAGTTGTCAAATGAGGTTATTCGAAAAAATAGTGTTTTTTCATTGTATGATTTGTAACTAAGAAGCCATAATGAGCCCCAAATTCGATTTCAAAACATGTATGTTCTAATTAACGAACTTATTAGAAATGAAAATGACTATGTTACTACCAAAAATTGACTGACCGATTAAAGTATCTCTCTTTGTCACTCCCCTTTTTTATAATCTAGAAACCCAAAAAAAGAATAGTGGATTTTTAAAAACTATTCATTATTTCTCATGGTTTCCTAAACTCATTTAGAAATGTATTTCAAATTAAATAGCTAAAGATCAAAATTGATATTTTTTTCTAATAAAGAAGGGACAAGCTAAACAATATCACGTCAAAGGTTTAGTTGTAGCTCCCGAAAATCGAAATCAATGGCTTCTGATACTCTTGATGAATATGGTTTATTGCAATCAATGGTACAATAAAAGATGCGTGGAAGATAAAAATAATGAATTTAAAAAAATCACAATTACAACATTTTTTTAGGGACTATGTATTTCGATTCTGACAAATATTTTCTCTGACTTCAAATTAAGTGATTATTTATCGATAAGATTAATTAAATTATTTTTTCTAAATGACAACATTACAATATTCAGATGAAATAAAAACCTAATAATGTTTCTATGTTTGTTAATATTAGATGTTTTTATAATAAAAAAGAATATACTGACTGAAAATATGTTTAATTTTACTAAATCGATGTTTAATTTAATTGATAGTTAATAATCAACCATAGAATAGTGTGCAGTAGGCCTTACATCAATGTAGCTATTAAAACAATATTGTTAAACTTTATTTCTAATAACACTTTAAACTTATATATTCGTTAAAGAAAAGAATTAATGAAATGAGTGAATTTGAATAATATAAGTGAAAAATGTGTATATATAAAGATTATGAAATACAATGTTAAATTTTTGTTTACATATTGATTATGTGTTTAAAAAAATTCCACTTCATAATCCATGCCTATTAATCTCAGCTTAACCCACCTCGGTGGCGTAGTTAGCTAACGCGCTAATTTTGTGTTGAGCTAGACTACAGAGGACAGGGAGATCGAAGTTAGAATCTCGGTCGGGTGACCTGGGAGGGGTTTTCCTTAAATGATTTTCCACTCTCCCTCCATACAACTGCGGCTTCTTTTCCTCTAAATTCAACCTTTACAATTCCTAGCCCATTAACGTAATTAGTACATAAGCGTCTAACCCGAACGGGTAGTAAGACGTGGTGCTAAAAAAAAATCAGCTTAGTTTTATGTTATTCATAACCAAGAGATATTCTATAAATTATTATGTATTTTTTATTTGTAAGTTTATCACGAAAATTACTAACGGATTAATTTAATGGGCGAATTTTAGGAAAAATAACCTCAGTACTCACGGACGGAATTCAAACCCCGTCTTCCAATGGTAAGTAAACAAGACGACAAATTGTGTTAAAAAAGAATTTCACATACTTTAAAATAAGCAAGGTGGGTGTCCTCTTCCCTTCACGCAAATTCCGGTACACTTCCTATAAATATAGCCTCACTGATCCCTAAAACAATTTGCGTAGTTAGTATATAAGCGTATAAACCGAACGGTTAGTAAAACGCGACCCGCCTCGGTGGCGTAGTTGGCTAACGCGCCAGTCGTGTTGAGCTCTACCGCCGAGGACGGGGAGATTGAATTTCGAATCTCGGTCGGGTGAACTGGGGGTGGCTTTTCCTAAATGGTTTTCCACTCTCCCTCCACTCAAATGCGGGTTCACTTCCTCTATATTCAACCTTCCCAATTCCTAACCCATTAGCGTAGTTAGCACTTAAGCGTATAACTCGAACGGGTAGTAAGACGAGGTGCTAATAATAATAATAATAAGAGTAAGCTTTCAAGTTTAAATATCGCAACCACAATGCACCACTATTGTACATTCACGGTAGCTTGATATTTTTTCTGAGGATCTAATATATATTAAATTACAATTTCATAATCACCCGCTTCGCAAATATGTTTTGCCGCTTCGACAAGACTCGTTGATGTATCCTAATATCGATAGAGACACAGACTAATTGTCAGGCTCATATAGGGACGGGACTGTAAAGCTCATACAGATGAAAAAACAGAGATAGTAAAAGATTAAGATTCAGAGATTGGGCTGTTGTCATTCAAATTAGCTTTATAGTCTAGGTCCCTGGTATGGTTTGTCAGTAACGGTGAGATCGGAGTTTGAATCCCATCCAGTTATCGTGAGTATTTTCCCCCCCTCCCTAAATGGTTTCCCACTCTCACCCCATGCAAAATGGTGGGCATATGTAATCTAAATTCTACCTTTATAATCCATACCACGTTAACGTAATTAAAATGCAAATAATAATTTTTTTAAATTTGTGGGCCGGTTTAAAAAATCTAACAAAAATTATTTTCAATAATTAGTTATTAGTATATTTTTATGAACACAATTATTTGTTTGCTAAATCTTCTGCGGGTCAGATAAAATAAGTTGTAGGGTTGGATCCAGCCCGCGGGCCGTAGGTTGCCGATCTCTGGTCCAGCACGCCACTCTCTTGTTAGACTGCATTTTCGGTGAAATGGGAGGTCAAAGTTCAAAACTCAGTCGGATGTATGAGGCTGGTATTTCTTTAAATGGTTTTCCTAACTCTCTCATTAAGCCAATGTGGGTACGTTTCCTTATAAATTCTACCTTTGTCCTGTCCTAGTCCATAAGTGTTATTTGGATTTACCAAACGAGTAGTAAGACGCAGTGGAAAGAGATAAAAATAAGGGCGAAGTGATATATGTCTTTCTTTGTGAGAGTTTAGCGAGTTTATATGATTAGTTGATTACACACGAATTTTTTTCAGAAGATATTTTGTTATACATCAGAAAAATCCAACGTTACAGTGAATGTACAATAGTGTATTGTTCTGAGCCTGGTGAATTAAATCATACCTTGATTGTCTTATGAATGGACATTTGAAGCACATTTTAGAAAATACAAACGTATTTTTTGACGTCGACGTCAATAACATTTTATAATATTACCATTGTTATATTATATATTTTTCTAAAAGCGACAGCTTCAGTATGAATACGTGAAAATATATATCTGGTAGTTTTTCTAGTTCTCAGATATGTAGATTCTTATTCGTGGATACCGTAAATTTTCTTACAAATGGACCTATTTGATATCTAAAAAAAGCTAATAGATCTACTTTCACGTATTCATACGTCAAGCCATGTAATATTCAGCTGTAATTTTAGGTAAGTATTATCAATTAAAAAAATATGTTTTCAATGCCGACCGCAAGAAATTGGTTTGTATTTTCTTAAAGGTGCTTTAAATGTCCATACTTAATACAATCAAGGTATAGCTTGTGTTCAGTAAATTGTATGGATAAGTAATTGTTTATTTTTTATATCAGAAAAATTGGAAGTTCCCGTGAACCAGCTATAGCTCAGGTAATGTCACAGAAGTAAGAGTAAAAGGTGTGCTTAACACGCATGGGGCCTTGTAGTTTGTGGAGCGGATAGCGTACGTACCTCTTGAAAGAAAGTATTTGCTCTCGAGCGGGCTCCAGATATGAAGCCAGGGGTGTCAGAGTATATAAGTTAATTAACAAAATCATAGTGCACATCATTGTGTTAGGATACATCGTCTGCTCAAGGTTCTAACTTCTGTCGTCTTTGTGGGATCGTGTGTCTGTGTGGAAAGTTCTGGAAACAAAGTGACTTACAAACAAACAAGATCTTTTGACGTTTTTTTCTCCCCCATATATATATAAAGTGTTTTAGTAAATCTGTTCCGCTAACGACAAGATTAAGGCGACATGAAACCAATTGTGAGTTATATTTTGATGTGTGTGTTTCAAGCTGAGTTGTGTTTAAATAATTTATACTTTGAATAATTTTGTGTTTATACATTTTTTTTGTAAAAATATAGATTTAAGCTCTTACTTAGTAGTGCGTCACCCATTTCGGTGGTCTCATGGTCTGAGGCGTCCCTTTGTGCGATATAATATATTGCTGATGGTGAGGATAACCCGCCTCGGTGGCGTGGTTAGCTATCGCGCTAATTCCGTGTTGAGCTAGACTGCCGAAGAGGGGGAGATCAAGGTTCAACTCTCGGTTGGGTGAACTAGGTTTTTTTACTAAACTGTTTTCCACTCTCCCTCCACGCGAATGCGGGTTCACTTCCTCTATATTCAACCTTCCCAATTCTTAGCCCATTAGCGTAATTAGTTATTATTAGCACCGCGTCTTACTACCCGTTCGGGTTATACGCACAGCGTAATTAGTACTCAAGCGTATAGCCCGAACGGGTAGCAAGACGCGGTGCTAAATAAATAAATAAAAAATTATGGGGAGATCGGGGTTCGAGTTCTGGTCAGGGTATTTTCCTTAATGGTTTACCCTTTCTCCCTTAGTGCAAATGTGGGTATATTTCCTTTGAATTCAATCTTCCTCATACCTAACCCACTAGTATAAATATGCGGATAGCCGGGCGGGAGGTGAAAGGTGATTCATAAAAACAAACTAGAAGCGCGTCTCCCTACTAGTCCAAGGGAACCACTTCGATCCCCGGTTTTCATTATTATTTCATTTCACACCCAAGTATTATTGGGTTTTTTTTTTCACTGTTTCTTAGGGTCTTACATAATTTGGCCCCACCAATCCTTTAACAGTACTATTTCAGCCCCAGCCTTAATACTAATTTAGCCCCATGAACCGTACTAATACAGGCTCCGTGAACCAACCTTCCGTTTCATTTAGCACAAACCTAGGATCGTATTGCGCCTTGTATTTTATTAGGCTGGTTTAGGTTGTGATCGTGTTGCGGCATACCATCCATCGCGTGATGTCTTCCATTCACCTTAATCAAACATTTACTTCCATCCTTAGCGCAACAAAATAACAGCCCGGGGCCGAGTTAGTACACCCAATTAGGGCTGAACCCCAACAAACTTGCCTTCCCAACCACTCTCAACGAGACCAAATACGTATGCAGCTGGCCTTACTACCCGTCCGAGCAATCCATGTTTAATTATATATGTAGGCTCTGAAGGGGAAATATATGGTTTAGAGAAAATGTACCTTGCATTTGAGTGGAGGGCGAGTGGGAAAACAATTAAAGAGTACAGGAAACAAAAGGGAAAAGTCACGTTACATATATTTTCCAGATCAACAACTTTTATATCTCAAGTCCCATAAAGACCCCAGCCAATTGTTTGTTTTAATTAATTTAAATGTGACAGAAACCTCTTTAAACCGTGTTCATTAGAAAGGTCTCATGATTGCCTAACAGATGGAAGAACTAGTTCAATTTTAGTTATAATCGAACTCTCCCCCTATTTCCTTGTACCCTTCATTTGGGAGAAAAAACTCTTGAAGTTCACATGGTCTGGATTCGAACCCTGACCTCCCAGTCTCCAGCAATCCAGACGAGACAGGTTTGATCTTTAATCCGCATGCATTGAAGTTGACACCAAAGCTAAAAACGACCTTATTTAAGGTATATGGGATTAATAAAGGTAGTTTTAAAGTAAGTGTTTCCGCATTAGTGTAAAATGAGAACGGTAAAACCAAATTAAAAAGTCACATTATGAAAATCACCCGTGGTGTACCTAGAAGGGATTCGAGACTCAACTATCCATCACCGGAAAATCCAGTCCACATATGTACTAGGAGAACATGAAAACAATTAGCACTCCTGACTCTACCTGAACCAAGAGACCGGGAATTCGATTTAGACAATTTGATTGTTCAGACAGTGTATCTTTTTATCTTGACCACCCCTTTCCTTATATCAGAAAGTTCTTAGTCTATTCTGGAGCTAAAGTACGCGTGTACAAAGCTAATGAAAACAATTAAAACACCTCGTAGCTTAGACTTGATGAGGTTTCACGGGATCCTCTTGGATAATTCACGCCGAATGATTTTCACGCGTGCGTGATGTAAATGTGTCAACATTGGACAAGCTCTGTTTAGTTTGATTAACCAAGAGAGAGACTAAGTAAGATAAATCTGTTGATACCAGCTGATACTAATTAACAAAAACATACCTGATGTGTACACAGTAGGCATACGCTCTAACGCCATTATTGACTGATAGGTGCTTAAGGTGGGAGCTTAGGAAAGCGAGTAAGGGGATTGTTTTTTGCAATTTTTTATAGCTAAACTTTTTGACCAAAATCAATCAAATATTGATCCAGTAGAAACATAGGTTATAATTTTTTGACATGGTGACATCAACAGTTGTTGAATATCTGTCATGAGCATAGAGGTATTAGATGAGAAACTTTTTAAATGAAGATAAAAAGCTGTCAATAATTCCAGGGAACTCTCGACATTTATGTTACTCAACAACTGATAGAAAATTAACCTCTATGTTTCTATTGGATGGTTATTATTTGAATTATTTTGACCAAAACAATGATTTGATATAGAAGCTGCAAAAATACTTCCCTTAACTCACGTTCCCCACACTCTCACCTTAAATTTCCTAAAGATAATATTTTAAAAGAATATTCAACAGGAACTTAAATTAATGACAATTAAATGTAATTAGGTCATCATGTGGCTTAGTCTTTTAATATAGGAGGTACCAGCCCCAGTGGCGTAGTTGGCTAACGCGTCGGCTTCGTGTTAGCTAGACTGCCGAGGATGGGGAGATCGAGGTTCGAATCTCGCTCGGGTGAACCCAGGGTGGCTTTTCCTAAGTGGCTATCCATTCTCCCTCCACGCAAATACGGCTTCACTTCCTCTTAATTCAACCTTCCCAATCCCTAGACCATTAGCGTAATTAGTACTTAAGCGTATAACCCGAACGGGTAGTAAGACGTGGTATTAACTAAATAAAAAAACTATATGGCCACACGAATAAAGATTGACCAACTACACGATTGTTTTCTTATTATCTGTTATCATTTTTTAAGAGCAAAATAAAAATTCGTGTATAGTTAAAATAAACCATAAATTAATGACATTTTAAAGCCAGGAAATACACATGTATTATATATATATATATATATATATATATATATATAATATTACAGTTGTGTGGTTTGGAATGTTGCCAGAGTAAGCAGATTAGTTTTAAATCATATATGTAAATTGTTCTCATCCCTCAGTAGAACACTCATTGGTCAGGTATCAACAGAAATGCATTCCCGATGTCAGGTATGTAGAGCAGGGCCTGCGTATTATTGGTCGAATGGGGACTGAATGGTATAAAATATTTGACAGGTACAGTTATAACACGCTTTGCTTATTATGAAAACACGCCACTATTTATAGTTTATAGTTCTTGGTGGGTCACAAAATTTGTTTCTTAATTCAAGCTTGTTTTAAGCCATTGTAGTTTGGGATTAGCTAATCTAGCACATCAATTTATTTTAAATAAGCTCATTCTAGAAATGCATCCAGTAGGTTAATCAAAATGGTTGGTAAGGTTATTGTTCAAATTATGAGTCTGATGTTTTTCTGCTCAGGTGTTGGTGGTCGCCATTATATCTGTCGTCATCAGTGCAGAAGAAGACAGCCAGGAACATGTTGAGCAGAGCGGTAGAATAGAAGGTGAGCCTTCCGACGATCTGATACAGGAGGAATCGAGGAACGACCAGGTACTCAGAGTCGTCGATGGCTTCCCTATCGCACAGCAGTATCACCACCATCAGAAGGTCAACAGTGCGCAACATCCAAATGCTCTATCAGGCGCACAGCACCAGCACCAACTGAACAGTGCACCTGTTTCGCAACAGTCACATAATGGCAACGTGGCATCCAGCGTCCACAACCAACAACTGAACAGCCTGTCAGGCTCGCAACAGGTAAACTCTGGCAACACCGGCACGTATCACCAACAAATTAACAGCGGTTCACAACAGTTACACAACGGTAACCATCCCTCCAACGCGCATGGCCAACAACTGAACAGCCTGTCAAGTCCTCAGCAACTAAGCGTTGGTAACACCGTCTCCCACTCCCAACACAACGTAGGTCATGCCACTACAAGCCCGCAGTACCTCAACAGCGGGTCCAGTTCTCAAGAATACCATGACGACGAAATGAAAGGTTTCTCCAGCGTCGTGGTCCACAAAAATGCCGGATCGTCGGCCTCTTCAGGTGGTCTTACGGTACAGGAACCACCCAAAGGTTGGCCGTTCAGCGAGATAAACATCAACTTCCCCGCCAAACGGAAGGAAATCAAATTTCACAAACACTCGCAAGATTCGAACGCACCCCGTGGGCAAGACCCCACAAGCGACTATCTACACACGTTGAACTCGGGTTTGAGAATCATCGTCCCACAGCAAAACGGACAAAATACACAGAACCACGACAACAGGATTCAACACACATCTCAAAAGAGCGATTCCAATAAAAAACTGGAAGAAAATGGACAAATATTTGGCCAGAAGGAATTAGTCAAGGGGAGTATTGGAGATAATGTCGCAAGAACCCCAAAATCAAGATTAGATTTGGGAGTACCAACGGTGAATCTTGGATACAGCATTGGTTTCGAACCGCAGCCCAATTTGATATCGCAGAGCAATCCTGTCTTCCAATTTGCCACCATCATCCCTAATGATGGGCAATTTTCATTCAATAAAAACAATAATATCGGCGATGTAATTACAGGAAAACCATTAGGTCCAAATACCCAAGTGTATTCATCGAGTAACATCAACAGCCAGGTAGTCAGTAAGGGACCGTCAAACTCTGATGCTCCATATAAGGATACCGGACATTTGAGCAATAATGTGCAATCTTACAACAGTGGGCAAACACAAACTAACTCGCATTTTCAGAACAACAATGCACAGTTTAACAATATTGTACAGTTCAATAATACACAGTTTAAAAACAACGATCAAATACAAAATAGTGGGCAGCTGCAAGCAGTTGGAGTACCAGCCAGCAATGGATATGCTTTTAATAATGGGCAGCTAGCTGAAAACGGACTTTTAAACAAAAATGTACCATATTATCACAATACAGCGTCAAATAGTAATCTGCAGTCAAACAATAAAGTACATAATAATCATAATAATAATCATGCACAAGCTAGTAGTAACAGTCAACGAATAAATAGCAACAAAGTCTGTCAGAACGGTAAAAATGGTCGCTTTAGTAATGAAAACAATGGGAGGTTCAATAATGGGAAACATGTACACTCAAGCGATTCTCATAGAAGTCATTTGCGAAATAACGGCAACGTCCACAGTGACAACAATGGCAGATATGTAAACGTGAAGAATGGGCGTTTCCCGAATGCCAATGCCCAAAATTCAGCCAACAATAATGCGAATAAAAACAATGGAAATATTCAGAGTCAGGTCAACAATGGGAATACGGATAATGGCGCTTCCCAATCCCCTTCTGGATCCCAACACTTAAACTTCATCCAAAGCAGCTCAGAGGTTTCTGAAAACAAACCTGTGAGCTCAAATAATTTCCATCAGTCGTTTTCTGTCCACAGCAAACCAATTAGTTTTGGTGGGAGCAATACTAATGAGAGCCCATCTTCATGGCGAAGTCTGGGATCTGGTGTAGAAATATCTTCCAGCCCTGGTATCAGTTTAAAGCACTCGGGTACAGTGGTAAACGAAATTCAAGGAAATGGTGTTGTGGCATCAAACTCAGTCGGGTCGCATTCTGCTCAAGGAACTCAAAATGGCATTAATCCCGACCAAGCGATATTTTTCTTGAACAATTTCGGTCAAACACATGGTACCCCTCAAGGTAAGCCAACAACATTTGACCATGCAAATGCTTTAGGGCATAGCGCTTCATTCAGCTATACTGACGCCATGGTGGGTCAGGAGCCGAATAGCGGTGGACATGATAATCAAGGTCACGGTGGAGGTCATTTAACACAGGATATCATAACACTGGGGCGCGGAGCTGGGAACAACTTTCACCAAGAGCATCCGTCTCACGGTATCAATACATTGCAGTCCCAACAAAACGGAAACCCTATTATAGGTGTACAAATCCAGCAACAAAGCTTCGACCAAAACCCAACTTTGAATCACGTGGGACCTACTAACAGGCCTATAGCATTCTCCGGTGGTCAGACAGGAAACTCAGGTTTGGTGCATTCTGTTGGTGGTAATGGAATCATAAATCAAGGTAGCCTCCCGTTGTTCCACTTTAATGGTGGAATAAACCATTCACCTTATTTATTCAATCAAGGTGTAGTAAATCTTCGTGAGCTTACTCAGCAGGGACAAGGCCTAAACCTGGGACATCAAACAGGAAATATCCCAAGTATCTTCATCCCCTTTTCAGGTATCCAAGGACTAAATGGTGGTTTAACGGGAAGCCAAGAGTTTCTTGAAGGGCATGGGGGGCAGATAAATTCATTCAATGGTAATCTGGTTTCATATGGAGAGCAAAGTACATCGGGTGGAGGGCACTCACAATCCGCTGATATACATTCTTCAGCGCCAGTTGAACATTATGGCTCGCAAGTGAGCTCTAATTCAAACATCGCTGGACAGTTAGGATCTGGTGTGGGACATTCAGGACCACACGGCTCTATAGGAGTAGACACGGGTATCTCAGTTGATGCGCACGGTAATCAAGTTGTAAATCAGGGGGTAAACACAGAGTTCCCAGGTCTCCAAGTTCTGCATCAAGCTGGTCAGTTCCCCTTGGGGATATTTGATGTACAAGGAGGAGGCCAGCAGCTGTCGAATCATGGAGGAAACATCCAAGGCGGCCACCCAGTCTCAGTAGGATTAACACCGGCGTTTAGAGGGCACCCTGTTAGCTACGTGGGCACTCAAGGAATATTGCATGGTAATTATAACCCGGGAGCGTCACTTAATTCAGGGCTGATCGGTGGACATTCGTTCGGAGGACTAAATCTAAACCACCTTTCCACTGGGTCAAATAAGTTACTATTGTCTCATAATGGATTTATTAGGAGTCACCAAGGCAGAATCCTTAACAATGTCAAAAATGGTGTGAAGTCTAATGGCAATCAACAAAAGTCATCCCATTTTACGGCAAATAAAGGTAGTCTGTCGTCACCCTCATCAAATCATGAGACATTCAAAATTAATAATAAAACTCCGTACCTTGTAAAGGAAGTCAGTAACTTAAAAAAACAAATTGTAAAACAAAATCAGGTTGTTAATAATAGTGGAAAAGACATGGAGAAAGCACAGCCAATCGTTTCAAGCCAAGTTTCAAATTTAAATAATCAAAATACAGAGATTAGGAATAATTTGGGTAGCGGCAACAATGTATACAGTAACACAAAGTTCAACAATAATAACGTTCCGGTTATAAACAACCAAGGAAGCAATCATGAACAATCGGAGCAAAATATTGCTGGCAACATTCAACAAAGCGCCCAAAGTTTGAACCAACAGACTTTAGAGTTCCATTATTCGAACGATCCATTAGAACAGTCTGCGTCTGGTACTCAGCAACATTCTCAAGTGGTCCCAATACAACAGACTAATCAACAAAGTCCACATAAAACAAATGTAGAGAATCACCAAGACATCCTTCGTCAGCAGCAACAGATAGTAGGATACAATAATAAGTTATCGATGGAGTTGTTTAAGCCAGTACATGAACCTAACGTAGAGTCCGTCGATTATAATATCGCCATGAGTCAAAATCCTATTGTTGGTATGTCCAACTTCAATTTTGCCAGCAACGTTGCACAAAAAAATGGCATGGCCAACCTTAAAAGAAGCATTAATTTAAAAGGCACGAAACATCCCCGAATACAAATGAAACCTGTTATTGGAATTCCTTAAGTCTTCTGTTCATAAAATATCATTTAAATTATGTCAACATTAAGATTTAATTAATAAATAACTGAAAATTTGCACAAAAAAATACTGCCATTATATTTGGTTTGTTTTAAGGAAAATATCCACGCTTTATTTATTAGATTACTTGAACATGTTGGTGGAATATAATTAATCATTTCGGTTCATTAATTCTTTTATTAAATTGATGTACTGTATTTAGTTTTAGAAATGACAATTATTAATAGATGTGCTTTCATGTTGCGTTCGAATTTTCATACATTTTACACCAAGATAAAATCTGAGTTAAGGGCTCACAGTTTTATTTATTATTTTTTATATTGTATAAAATGTTTAACTTTTTTTAAATCTTTTTACTGCCTTCAATTAACGATAGCCTGCGTGTAACTTGTTACACCAGTCGCACGCTACAAGTTTGTCTAATGATCGCCTCGCAAGTTTAAGAAGGTATGACAGCCTGGTTTCATTTTATGGGAGTTTCGTGTTCACTCATAAAGTATTCTGTGGCTGTAAAATAAAGTTAACATCACTGAAACGAAAGTAGTGTAGCAGTAAAACAATTCGTAGGATCTTCATAGCCCGTGAAATTAAACTAATTTATTTTTTAAATTTATTTATTCGTTTAAGCCAACATTGAAACAAAGGCGAAACTATTTCGAAAGGTCGTTTGTAGAGGTTCATTTATCACTTAAATGTCATTATTGAGAAACACAATATGCAAATTCATTTATTAAACACTAAAAGTCTTATTTATAGTAAATTACGCAAAAATAATTATGACTTTAGTAAACATATACAATTATTTGAAATAAAATAAAATCATAATGAATCCATGCTACTAAGAAAAAATATATATAGTGAGTTTAGTAGTTGTTAAATAAAAGACTGAAATACATATTAATTGTTATAACATCTACTTTTAACTAAATATAATTAATAATAAGTATTACTATTATTATATAATAGTTTTATATAATTTTGTTTTCTGGTAATTAGAACTTGTTATTGATTGGGCAATATTGTTTTATTTTAATCATTTGAAATTTTTTTCTAAAATAAATTACCATGTTTAAATTTTCGCTACAAGCGTGGTGTTTTCAAAGATTGAAACTTTACTGGAATGTTGTGGTGAAACAAAATTGTATTCTTGTGATTATTTAGATGTTTTGTTATTGCACAGTACCTTCTACAATCTGTATTTTAAAATTGTTGTTGTTAAGTTTGTGTAGCTGTTTATAGTGTGTATCATTTAATGTTAAAATAAATTAATAAATAATTAACAAGTCATCATTTTATTGCTTTTGGATATAATTAAAATATTTCTAAATATAATATAGAGAGATTAACTCATCAACACTTCCATACACGAAAAATAAAATATAAACGTAATATTAGGATACTGTTCGATTATTCTTTCCTCTGGATGGTAACATATATTATTTGAGAAAGATATAATCTATTTTTTTTAAGTTGATATTTATGTTACACCCCGATAGTGAAACCGGCCATTGCATGAATTGGGCAAATTTCTGCTTATTCGTACGGTTCACGCTGATATTCAGAATGAGCTAAAAATTGCATTAAATCTTGCCCAGTTCATGAACTGGAACTTATTGTAGTATCTAATTAAAAATTTAATGGAAATTAGTTTTAATTATTATATTAAACTATCCCAACATAAATTAACCTAGCCTTTCCCATTCTAAAACGATTAAAAGTTAAAATTAAATTAAAGAGCAAACCTGTTCTTCGCTTGACGTACATTTCACGGACAGGGCCAAAAACTCGTCCAATTCATGAATTGGGTGATGATTGAGCTTCCAAGTTCATGAATGGGCATAAATTTGCCCGATTCAAGAACTGGGCTAACACGAATGGGATGGAACATTTATATTGATGTTTTAATATCCGTATATCAATCAATTCATCCATATATTCCATATAGTGGACTTGACTTGGTACAATGCATGCCCAGTCAGCCATGTTTTAAGTGGAGAATATTTCTACACTGTTTTAGTGTATACTTCAAAGTTATGTATTTAAGTAACTATAGCAGTTAGGTAGTTGAAATGTTATGTAGTGTAGCATTATATATTCAGTTACCTGTTATCGAGCTATAAGAGCCAGATTTAAATATAAAATTCATAACACAACTCCTATAGCCTAAAGCATAGACCTTTAGTTTTGATTTACTCTTTTAGTACCGCGTCTTACTACCCATTCGGGCTATACGCCCGGATCCGTTAATACTTTATGATATAATAGCAGGATAATTCGAATCAATATAGGTTATTAGCCATTTTGCACAATGTGGAGCAGCGGTTCCCAATGTGGGGTACGCGTACCCCCAGGGGTTCGTACAGGACGTTTGAGGGTACGCGAAAATATTCAAATAATGGCGGAAAAAGCTACATAATTCTAGCAGTATAAGACAAAAGATCAGTCAAAAGTTATGAAATGAACTCAACGAAATGGCGAGGGGTTTTCTTCTATATTAATTTGACCATGAGAAAATGATTTCAATTTCAAACATAAGATAGTTTTTTATAATTATTATTAAATTAATAAATGAAATAAATATGTTAAATTTTATTGTAACTTTTGCTTTTTGAATGAAAAAATATATGCCCTCTTTATTCAGCTTATTACCACATTTTTTTAAATCCCTTTATTAAGCAATTTATTTTCAGTTGCAACAAATAAATCATAAATAACTACTACTGATATAATTAAATATTTTGCTAAAAAATTAAGAGCACAATTTATGAAAATGGGCTGCCAAGGGGTACGCAAGCGACAAAAGGTTGACAGGACTGTCGATGATGGGAAAATCAAGGCTCGAATCTCGGTCGGGTGTAGTAAGGTGTTTTTCCTTCAATGGTTTTACATTCTCCCTTCACGCAAATACGGGTACACCTCCCCTAAATTCAACAGTCTTCATCTCTAACATATCAGCATAGCTAGTATATAATGAACAAACCGAAGGGATAGTAAAACACGGTTATATATATATATGTATATATATTTAATTAGTGACAACTTCAGATCACATGAATTGACGTATGAATACGTGAAAGTAGATGTAGTAGATTTTCTAGCTATCAGATAATAGTTGTTCCTATTAAAATTGACGTGTAGAAAACAGCATTAGCAAGAACTCATCCCATATTTTACTAGACTATACCTGTAAATCATTTAAACTACTTACACACGAACACAAACACTTCACGCTTTTCGGAAAGATAAAAAATAAATCACACAAAAGAACTGATTCACTGTTTTTTGAAATTAATGCTAAACGGAGAAAATAGAGGTTTGTTTCCTTCACAAACAGTCACCATTGTTACAGCGAATAACAATGTACAGTACACTTGAAAGTTGTATCTTTGACTATTCAAATGTTACTTTCTAGTTAGATATTTTTTTCCCTGGCGATTTTCTATTGCAAAGATAGAGGAATGAATAGGGGTTTGGAGCTTGATATTTATTATTTGATTTGTTCGAGGTATTTAACGTGTAATTCCTGAACCGACTAATTACATCAGTACACAATTAAACAACTTATATCTATAACAAAACAAACATCTATCCCCCGTCCGTTAATTCATCACTGTGAAAGGAGAAACCCACGTTTCACCAATGATACATTTTCGGTCGTCGCGAATCGAACTCGGGACCCTTAGCTCAATAGATATAATGCTATCGACTGAGCAAGGTGTTGGAATTGATATTTATTAGTTGATATAATTGTTTAATTCGCAAGCTATGATTCAAAAAATTAAGTGACTTGAGCTAGCTAGCCAAGATAAGAGTAGGGGATATTTGGAAAGAAAATGCGATGGTATTCGTTAGTTTGAATTGAGCACCAGACTGATAAATTGAAGTTAGCGTGCCCATTGAAATTTAGAAATTGTTCGAACGTTTTATTAAAAATTACCATACTCTGTAAATTCTAAAAATCAGTCCACAGCTAATAATAAATGGTACGATACAATCATACAAACTTTCTCACATAGTTCATTATATTTAGTAAACACATTTTCAAAAATCTGTAATCTGCCCTCAACTGGGTATATATATATATATATATATATATATATATATATATATATATATATATATATATATACACACAAAATTCATCAACGCTTTTTATATTTTTATTTATTTACAAATTTTAGCACATGACCGATCTTACCATTTGAGTGTTACTTATGCTAATGTTATATATTACATGAACATATTGGATTCAGACAACTTAGCTCAGTGAGTAGCGTGTCTGCCTACTGAGATAAGGGCCCCGTGTTAGAATCCCAGCATGACCATAAAAATGTATAAATGGTGCGATGTATTTTTACACTTTCGCAGTGACGAATTAACGGCCGTGGAGGGTTGGGTATTGTGTCTATTTTAGCTTTAAGTTAGTTTATAAGTATTGTGCTGACGTAATCAGTCGGTTTAGAACGTGCACGTTAAATACCTCAAATAAATAAATACAAAATATTGAAGCTTTATGTTTAAAACTTAGTTCTATGAGTTTACAATAATTGTTATAAATACCAATCCACAAAATTGAATGTTAATTTTTTTTTTAATTTTGGGCGCTCAGAAAATGACACTTGCACCTTTTCCTGGAACTATTGTATTATTTATTTATACTATACTACCTTGAAACGCTACATCGTATATCAAAACTAAATGCAGTAGTCGCTACTAGTCGCAGGAGTAATTGTTTCAAACGGACCGTAATAGTATCGACTTTCTAACCAGAACTAATCAAAATTGGATACGGTCTCGCTGGTATATCTTTTATTTTCTAGTGTCTAGCTCTTCCCTTGACCACAAGATTTAAATTCACGTTCGATGACTCTGAGGAAGGTCGAGATAATATGATTAGAGAGCGATTTTTTGTTGTTGTTTCCAAACCACTGATCGGATGTGGTTCGCGTCATTTGTTTACTTCTTTGCACTTCGGTGAATGTTGAACACAAGTTGGGCTACAAATCATCCATTAAAACATGTAGGCTTGGTTAGAAGAATGATAAATCTAACGTTTTTTAACTATTCAAATATAATGCATATTAATATACCTCAATATTTTATTGTCCACTTATAATTTAAACCTCCTTGGAACATAAATTATTGTTGTTTGGTTGCGTGCTCGTTGAACCGTGCTACTGTGGAATAGCTCGTTGATCCTAGTTAATAATTAATAATTTTAGCACCGCGTCTTACTACCCGTTCGGGTTATACGCTTAAGTACTAATTACACTAATGGATTAGGAATTAGGAAGGTTGAATTTAGAGGAAGTGAACCCGCATTTGCGTGGAAGGAGAGTGGAAAACCATTTAGGAAAAACCACCCCCAGTTCACCCGACCGAGATTCGAACCTTGATCTCCCGTCCTCGGCGGTCTGACTCAACACGACTGGCGCGTTAGCCAACTACGCCACCGAGGCGGGTTTGATCCTAGTTATTCTGTTACAAGTTTATTAAGTTCATTTATTCTGCTATATGTTCGATGAATCAAATAACTGTATATATTCTCACTGAAACCAGCTATCCTGACATACGATTGTTAAAAAAAACTCCTCTGTATAACATGCTCGATGAGTCCAGTTATTCTGCCACAAGCTTGTTGAAACCAGCTTCTGTATAACATGCTCGGTGAGTCCAGTTATTCTGCCACAAGCTTGTTGAAACCAGCTCCTGTATAACATGATCGGTGAGTCTAGTTATTCTGCCACAAGCTTGTTGAAACCAGCTTCTGTATAACATGATCGGTGAGTCCAGTTATTCTGCCACAAGCTTGTTGAAACCAGCTTCTGTATAACATGATCGGTGAGTCCAGTTATTCTGCCACAAGCTTGTTGAAACCAGCTTCTGTATAACATGCTCAGTGAGTCAAGTTATTCTGCCACAAGCTTTTTGAAACCAGCTTCTGTATAACATGATCGGTGAGTCCAATTATTCTGCCACAAGCTTGTTGAAATCAGCTTCTGTATAACATGATCGGTGAGTCCAATTATTCTGCCACAAGCTTGTTGAAATCATCTTCTGTATAACATGATCAGTGAGTCCAGTTATTCTGCCACAAGCTTGTTGAAATCATCTTCTGCATAACATGATCAGTGAGTCCAGTTATTCTGCCACAAGCTTGTTGAAATCAGCTTCTGTATAACATGATCGGTGAGTCCAGTTATTCTGCCACAAGCTTGTTGAAATCAGCTTTTGTATAACATGATCGGTGAGTCCAGTTATTCTGCCACAAGCTTGTTGAAACCAGCTTCTGTATAACATGATCAGTGAGTCCAGTTATTCTGCCACAAGCTTGTTGAAATCAGCTTCTGTATAACATGATCGGTGAGTCCAGTTATTCTGCCACAAGCTTGTTGAAACCAGCTTCTGTATAAGATGCTCGGTGAGTCCAGTTATTCTGCCACAAGCTTGTTGAAACCAGCTTCTGTATAACATGATCAGTGAGTCCAGTTATTCTGCCACAAGCTTGTTGAAACCATCTTCTGTATAACATGATCAGTGAGTCCAGTTATTCTGCCACAAGCTTGTTGAAACCAGCCCTTGAGTAACATAATCGGCTACTCTTTCACATGTCTGATTGAATCACTACGGTTCAATTTTAATAGGAAGAACCATTTAGAAAATAAAAACACGTCATATTTTCGCTGCCAACATTGATAACATTTTACTATATTATTATTGTTATTTTATAGGTATTAATAATATATCAACAATTATTGCTAGATATCACATTTCTTGGCGCATGAATAGCTAAAAGTAGATTTAGTGGTTTTGCTAGCTGACAAATAAGGTTCTTCCGAATTCCAGTGAAATTGAAGTGTCCTATTATTGCGGTCAGTGTTTGATTATCGATGCCAATCACAACTGAAAGGTTTCGTTCGTCAATGATTGAATCCTAAGAAACCACAAAAGAAGTTAATCTAAATAAAATAGTGGTTATGTATATGGAAAGTGGTGGAGGGGGGGGGGGGAGTTTTGCGATATAGTAACATTCACCTTCACTTTGTCACTGGCTCGAAGCTATTTTTTGGAGACTAGGTCTCAATGGCACGGGGAAAAGCTACCTTTTTTTGTACCGTGGGATTTGCTGGAAAAACTGTCTAACTCCCTGTATTTTTAAAATAAATATGATCCGTCCCCGAGGTTTGGTGGTAATGGAGACTGAATAGCGGGATCCTAGATCGATTACCGGGTGTGTCTAAAATGGTTTAGTTTTTTGTGTCTAGGTCTCTTCTAATGCCTTGATATTACCAATTCTGGTGATAGGATTTGGTGCTGCTGTTCTAGGTTAAGTGGGTGCTTAGTGACGTCTAACCAAGGTTGTTAAAGACTTTATCCAAGGGATAGAAATGAGGAGATTAATTTAGAGAAAATGCACTCGGATTATAATGGAGAGTAGATGAGAAAACCACCCACCCCAATCACCCAATCAAAATCCTAGCTCCAATCTCTCTATAAAATGTGACTAAGGGCAATGTGAGTCTAACAGCATTAGACTGTTCGACCAATAGTACGGCTTTAAATTAGCTTTGAAAGTCTTGTTCTGAAAATTTTTTTTGACACCTTTTCTTACTATCCGCTTACTTTCCCTATCAGGATAGAGATGAGAAAGTTAGAAGTTAGAGAAAGTACCAACATTTGCAAGAATTAAGTGTGGAAAACTCACCCTGGATTATAACCAAGACCTTCTCATCACCAAAAAACCAAAACAATTATGTTAACGCTTTTGCCTACCCACCGAGTAGGGTACTTGCCTTATACTTGCCATTTGAAACCTTAAATAATAAACTATAAGCTATCATAATTATTACCTTTAAATATGTGTTGCGAAATTACACCTAAACACAGTAATTGAACCCAAAAGTCATTAACACAAAGTTTTAATTTCAATTTTAGGATAATTATTCATGTATACAGCCTGAACAATTACCAAGACGTGATGGAATAAATAAATATACATAACTAAAAATAATTTATTTTAAGTTTAGCTCAAAAGCTATATTATTTACTATCGTGATTTTCTCAACTCAATGATGAACGACTCTAACAAAAAGAATAAAGATAAAAACGGCCGGGAATCCTACCCAGTTTGCCCCTTCAACACCAATCCAAAAAAACACGAGACTGACTCACCCCTGTGCCCACCGGCGCGGGTAATAACAAATTTCGACCCACTTCCAAACTTACCGACAAGGAATGTCCTACTAAACGTTTTATGTGCCGTTGTTGCTCCAACAAGGGGCCGCCGTGGGAATAGTCCATATTATAGCGCGAAGACCTCAGAGAGAGGGTACGCTATATAAAGGGAACAGATTCGGTTCCAGAAGAATTCACACGTGTCTATTTGACAATCAATGGCAGTACGAACATCGCCATGAAGAACCTTGTAAGTTGTTCACTGTTCGTCTAGATCAGCTCCAGTTTTGAAAAAAAAAGTGCAACAGTAGGGTTGGGAACCCCAGGCCTTTTATGCCGGAATCAAGATCAATTTAACATTCACGTAACGTAAAGGTTATCCTCTTGTTTTTAAAATTAGAACCACCATGACGCACTTGAATTTACGTTGGCGTGACGTTCACTTAACGTAAGAGATGTTCATGGTTGAATTTTCACATTACGTTATGTTACACAGTGTGTCACGTGCTAGCGCCAACCAATCATCTTGCTAGCAACGTCAACGTGGTAATTTAGTACTTCATTTGTTTGTGTAGTGCGCTGACGTCTTCTTCGTGTGGTTTGCGTTTCAAAAACACCAAAACGTCGGGGCCTTTTCTTTCTTACGTGTTATTTCACAGCTACAGTAATTCCGTTGCAAATATATTTAAGCGTATTCCATCTACAACCCGAGGTATATTTTAGTGAACAATTTGTCTTCAAACAAATCAAATTTATTGGCTCTTTCCTTACGTTACGTGAATGAAAAGTTGATCGTGTTCTTGGCATAGCTCTGAGAGCTAACATAACCTCAACCTAGTACTAAAAAAATTCGTAAAGGTGGACACGCGAGAGCCAATATCATTTTTACGACCAGGTCAAGGGAAGTGCGTTTATACCCCAATTATCTTACTAATTGACATATATGACAGCTAGAAAAATGTACTGATCTACTTTCGCGTATTAATACATCAAGTATGTGATCTGAAACTGTCACATTTGGTAGATAATATCAATACTGATAAAATAACACTAATAAAATAGTAAAATATTGTCAATGTTGGCCACAAAATAATCGTATTTTTTAAAAGGTACTTTACATGTTAGTCGTAATAAAATCAAGGTATAACTGTGTTTAAAAGGCTTATGGACTATAACATGGTGTGTGTTATTATTAAGTTATGTTATATTAAGATATTTATACAAGTTTTGATATCAAATTTTCCGATTTGTGTCTCAGGGGTAGGATGGTCTGTTGCTATTCAAATACATGCTGGTTTGATCCCAGACGATACCTAGTCAGGTTTTATTATCCCACTATCCAGATAGTAAAATCACCTGAACCCAGTGGCGTGTCGTGGAGTGTTGCCAGGATAAACATAGCTAGTTTAAACTGAGGTAGATTCTCATCTCTCAGTAGAACACTCATTGGTCGGATATAACGGAAATACATCTTCATGTGAGTTATGTAGAACATAAACTTGTGTTGTCGTTCAAATGAGGACAGAGAGGGGGAGAACATATAAAAAATACTGTTTTAACAAGCTCTGCTTAACCTGGTGACACTTCATGCAACGCCACTGCTATCTATAGTGCTTTTTTTTAAAATAATAACTGGGCTAAACTAGTTTCCAAGCAACAAACAGTAGCGGAATTGGTGTTATATCAATTTTTCCTAAAGGTTAACTTATCATCTAACTATTTTTTTTAAATAGGCTATGGTGTTAATTTAATTTTCATTTATTGTTTACGGAACAATTTTATTTTATTTTTATAATTTATAAAATATATGTTTATATTATTTACATCTCATTTAGAATCTAAATATAAATATGTTTAGTTTTTATTTTATAAAATGGTCTAAAAAACATTATTTAATTTTAAATACTCCCACAAAAAGCTTACTTCTAAGAATTCATTCTATTTACATTTATTGTTAATACTATGCCACTTGCTTGATCTGAATCAGTATCTTACTGACACCTTTAGAATATCATCCTTTTGAGGGAAATTAATTAAATTTTTCTAAAAGGCCTCAGGATTTGATAAAGAAATAGTAAATTGTGAAACAAATACGAGTACATCAAATAAAAAACAATTGCTTGTGTCTTAGATTTATCTGCTGCTGTTAACGACATCTTCATTCGCAAGCAACCACACCAAAGATTCTGCCGAGGCACGGGCGATGAGTCGGCCATTTTCTCACCAAAGAGAGGTTTTAAAGAAGGGCGGTCTGCAGATCAAAGCTCTCCATGGATACCAATTATTGGTACCAATACAATGTGGAACAAGCGGCCAAGTGACCGACATATCAGCAGCAGCTTCGTCATCGGTAGCCCCTCGCAGCACCAGACGAATGCAGGAAATGGACCCATTCATTCCTTAGGTGGAGCAATTATTGGCAGTCAGCTTCTTCAGCAAGAAAATACCGGAAACCCATCTGTTTATGACCCAAACGGTGTATCATCCTATTCTGGCTACAACCGGTTCAACCCGGCAGCGAACTACCACTTCCTTCCTAGTGAGAATAACGTACCACCACTTATAGCTTTGGACATGGATCGGGTGTACCAACTTACGGAGGGTTGAACCTTCTTTCGTCTTCGGGAAGCCCGCAGCAAGGGCACTTCCTGATCAGTGATACCAAAGTTGTGACGAAAACAGAACCAGGAGGCAGCGACGCCAGGCAATCAAAGAACAAGAACGCGCAACAAAACACGGCGGATCATAGGTACGTGACACCCAATAATCCATGGTATCCACTCAGGATTTAACATCTTTGTACCAACAGAATGGTAATCCATACGCGAAACTTTTACAGCCCTTCAACTACGCAAAGTTTTGCGCTCCCGAATTCGGGAGGGTTTAGTTTCAACGCCGGCAGATACATTCAACCGAGCTACCCGCTGAACTAAATTATTTAAATGGGGGCGGCCAACAGTTTGGGAATTTTAGCTAGCTTTTCTTCGCCATCACAGCTTTTGAACAGCTCTCAGACGCAAAACACAAAACTTAGTGATGAAAACAGTCAAACGACAACAATAACGGACAACATCAGGGAAGTTTTTCCAACCCCGTTTCTTCTGCACCTTATACATTCGGAGGTTCATATTTCAATCCGTATGGCACAAACCTCTTGAACGGAAACTCTTTCCCCACGTTAACAGCACAGCCTTTTTCTTTAAGCTATCAACCTCTCCTAATAACGTAGTAAACAATAGAGTGCTACCAACATCCTTTAGTTCGGGGATCTATCACGGCCAACCGTACCTCAGTCCAAATGGGTTCCAGAAACAGCCACTTTTCGTCAATCAAGCAAACACGTTTGGTAACACCTTGCAACACAGTACCCTACTCGGTTACCGACAACCCTCATCCTAGGCCTCAACCGGTGACTCAGAGCCTCCCAAGGACTCGTACTTACCAAGACCTGAAGCCGATGACGACAGAAACAAATACACAGAAACAAACGCCGAGCATACCCTACAGCTCCGACGACGACGACGATAAAGAAGTATCCAAACAAAGTCCTCATTCCGAATACCACGAATCCAGCAAATACAGTTCCGACGACGACTCAAAGTCCGCAGATGATGACGATGACGACGAAGACTCGCATCGCAACGAGAGATACAAGAGCTCGTACCACAGCGGTAGCGACGACGAAGACGACGACGGGGGCGGACATTCGTCGGGATCCTCGAGCAGCTACAAGTTTCCGTCGCATGAAGAGTTTTTCAAGACGAGCCGACCTTCCGTGAAGTCTTCGTACCGTGACCACCACGACGACTACCGCGACCGGGGGTCGGATCACTCGAGCTCCTCGACGGTCGAGGACATTTCAAACCGCATGACTACTATAGTAAAAGTTTCCACAGTGAGGAACCTTTCTTCGCGGGTGCTTCTTCCACCAACGAAAGGAAGTCCAAGAAGAACTACGAAGACAGCTATAGACAAGCTTCCCCTGACGGTTACAGAAGAAACACCCGTGGGAGACCCAAACCAGGTCGTCCCTACCAAGTCCAAGAGAATGGACAGCCAGACTCGTTTCCATTCCTACAAGTACAAGACGCCCAGCTACGCCGACGCCCGGTCCACGGAGTACCTGGAGACGCCGGGTCCTGTCCAGCTGTCGTACAGAAGTCAACACTATGAGAAGTACAGTGAACCCGACACGGACTCTGAAGGAGGACATTCTGAGTACAATCCTATGTCGTTGAACAAACAGATCACAAAAGAGAATAAAAAGGGCGATTATTACAGCTACTCTTTCACAAAACGTAGGGTAACCGAGTGATTGGAATGGGGAGGACGCTGATAGACTAGCACGTTAGGTACCTGAAGGCCATTAATGTGCGGATAAAATGCAACGCGGTGTTTTATTTGGCCTCTCGAAGAAATATTTCCCAACCTGAGGGTCGTGAGAGACTTTCCGTCAGGTCGTATAAGTTGTTCAAGGTCATTAAGTATCACTCTTGCACGCGTGAGAGAGCAAAATACTATAAACTATATGAATATCTATAAATTGAATAATCTCTCTTTTTCAATCAAAAATCTATTTTCGTTTTCATTTTTTTTAAATCACTACGTCTCACTGTCCATTCGGGTTATACTCAATGTCGTTTTCATCAACTAGTATTTATTACGGGGGACCGGATTTTTATGACAGGTCATTTTTTTATCACATACAATGCTCATAAGTACATAAACTCTGTTCATGATCCCCTTGTTGTAGAAATGTATATTTTATAGGTTTTTTTTTAGGCATTTGGGGTCATTTGTAGGCATTTTCGAGTCATTTTACGGCATTTATTCGAACAAATATATTTTTTAAATAGCAATAGATATTTTATAAATGCATGAATACTCAATCATAAATGCTTTCAAAACACATTTGTCGGAATGAGAAGATAATGCAGGAATGGACTTTGTATCCTCTTTGATTGTTTGGTTGTAAAATGCACATTCCTGGTGAGACTGCAAATAGGCTGTGAGGGTTGCGTTGGGAAGGGATTGTTATTACTTCTGAAGCAGAAATTTATAAATCAATGTTATATTTAGAAGAATGCAAGAGTTTGGTTGTTAAAGGTATTCCGTTGCATTTTACATCAGTAAAATGTGTGTTTGATTTAATTGTACACATCTATTGGGTTTTGGTTCGTATTTTTAGATCATTTTTAGTTCATCGAAATCCGGACCCTGCTTTCCGAGAATACTTTTTTATTTCTATTTTTAAACGCAAGTGTGAGGCTATAAATTCATGCGTCCTTTCACATTAATAGAAGGAATCGGTAGACTAATGAATCAAATGTAAAATAACTAATTACATTATATTGCATGAATGAACAAAGTTATAATTGTTTTATTGTGACAGCTGCAGTAAAAATAAAAAGAGTGAAAATAATTTACGAGGGTGTTTTAATATCTAAGGTGACAAGACTTATCATGTCAATAAATGTATTGTTGTTACCGTATTTATTGGAACAGCTTCGTAAATGTAAAATAGTAAATTCTAGGATAGTGATATACATGTTGATAATTTTATTATTCTGCCTTTGCTGCTGTATGTGTCGTTTTCTAAGATGTATGTAACTCTTTTTTTATATTAAACAATGTTAATAAAACAAAAATAAAATAAAAAATATATTGTAAAGAATTTAAAACATGTTTGTTTCATTCACAATAATAATACTGAAACTCCTAAGATAATTTCGTCTTCAAGTTTATTTTAATCCAATTATATATCTATCACGAAATTCAATGGTTAATAAGAGCTATACTTCCCGAGACAATATACTATAGTAGTATTGAAATAATATATGCTTATTAGTGTTTAACTATTGTTTTTATAATATTTGTTAGTAAGTTTTATCACTTATTATATTATTATTACTATTATTTATTGTAATTAATTATTAATTTTCATACAAGATTTTTAAATTAGCACCGTGAGCACTAGGTATTCAAAGATTAGTAGCCATAAATAATGTAGAAATAACAAATTTACCATTTTGTTCGGTCGGTAAAAATTAAGTTGTAAACTTCACAAAAAGTTAAAAACATTTATATCTTTTCTTATGCATTTACCCGCTCTACAACCACAATCATACCTTTAAAACATTAGACAACCGATTTATAGTACGCTAGTGATATCTAGCGAATGAAACTAGCACTTTTACTTTAATACGAATTATTCCCGCTAAGCGGCTGATCCACCGTAGTCCCACATGTAGTTCTAGAATCAAAGCGCTTTATTAACAGTACTTTATTTATAACGCCGTGTGGAGTTTTGTGAATTCATGTCGATGATGATTTTTTGATTAATTTCTCCCTAGCAGCATATTAACACGCATGCTTTGATTTATATTTAGCAAATGCATTTTGTATCCGAATATTCAATGTTTTTACTCGAAAATGATCTATTTATCTCAGATAAAAATACATTTAAAATAGACTAAACAAAAAAAATCGTTTAACGTAAAGAAAATATATTTTCATTCCTACAATTGGCTATCAATGGAATGAACTAATTCGGATTTTATAAACAGTGTATTAGACCAATCTTTAATTTTAAAACACTCTTTTAGAGTCTTATGATCAAAATTACTTTTAATATATCCAGCAAGTTAACGAGTAATTATATTTAGGAAAATTCAAAATTAATATTATTTCGTTATCGCTTTAGGATTATTATTATTATTAATTCAATAATTATTATAACAACACCACAATTATTGTATTATATAAACTCGATTTTATTAAGTATATTTAATAATATTTAATTAATTATCGTGGCCTCCATTATAATATGCGAGAATTGAAATTCTAGTTAGTGTAAAGATATCACACATGTTTGATAGCGATAGAACCAGATGGCTCGTTATAAGTGTATAAATATCACCCGAAACACTAATAGCCCATATTTTGCTATGCGCATGTGTAAATAAAAGCTAAAACAAATTTTATCATCAAAAGTTATTGCAGAGCAGAACACACAATAGTTGCATCAGATTTCGTCTTAATAGATGATGAGAAGCCACAAAGTGGAGATAAACAATTATCTCAAGGTCACATGGCTGAGAATAGAATTTGATCTATTGAATCAAAGAACACTACACTATCAGTCAGCCAACTCTTCAGATAGTTAACGTAATACTTGGGTTTTTTTTTGTTTGACTGGGCTATGTACTGATTACACTAGTATGTAGGGATGAGGCAGGTTGAATTAGAAGAAGTGAGCCCGTATTTGCGCGAAGAGAGCGTCTAAAACCATTTAATAAAAACTATCTTCAGTAAAGTTGACCGGGGCTCAAATCTTTATCTCCGCGTCATCGGCAGTCTAACCTATCACGAAGAGTGACGCCTTAGAAATGCAGCCACCGAAGTGGTTAAAAAATTCATTAATTAATTATTTGAATGAATTAGTTGGAACAGGAGGCGAATTCCACTATCCCCAATGATAGGCGATACTGAGAATGATGATGGTGGAAAGCAGAGGGGATCTACAGTTTAACGTGGGATCCGAACCACGGTGGGGGGGGGGCCTGGCTTTACACGCATTCAAAAAGCGTGAAAGCACACACTTTGCCAAAGGTTAAGGAAGGGTTTGGAAATCAGATTAATCTGTGCCGGGAGCGAGATTTGAACCCCGGACACCTAACACAGAAGTCTGACACCCTACTCCAAGACCACCAGGTTTATGAAAAAAATTATATATATATATATAGCATAGCGTCTTACTACCCATTCGGTTTTACACTTATGTACTAATTATGATAATAGGTTTAGAGATTAGGGAGGTATATTTAGATGAAGTGTACCCGTGTTTGCATGGTGGGAGAATGGAAACATGTTTAGGAAAAACCACCCTCAGTACACCCGAACGATAATTGAAAGTTGATCTCCCCGGTATCGGCAGTCTAGTCTACTACGAATTGTAGCGCTTTAGACACGGGTTATTCGATGTATTTAACATTCACGTTTTAAACACATGGAGGACCCGTTTCGGGGGCCCGAATACTCTAAGGCGTCACTCTCGCAATAAATTAGACTGTCGATTACAGGGAGATCATAATTAGAATCCCGGTCGGGTGAATTTAGAGTGGTTTATCCTAAATGGGTTTTCACTCTCCCTCTACGTAAATGTGGGCACATTTTTCTAAATTTAACCTTCACATCCCTAACGTATTGAAGTAATTAGTGCAATGCGAACAATCTGAACGGTTAGTAAAACGTGGTGTTAACAAAAAAAAATATTGCGTAGATCTATATAAAACTTAGTTTGATAGTACTTTCAGTCTGTAGCTGTTTGCATACTGCGTCAAAGGTCCCGGGCTCGATTCGTGGCATGGCGGAAAAATGTATCATTGGTGAAATGCCGTTTTCCTCTCATATATTGATGAATTAACGATTGGGGGCTGGTTGCTGTGTCTATTCTAGAATTAAATTAGTTTATAAGTCATGTTTTTATATAGCTAGTCTGTTCAGAAAATGCACGTTAAATACCACAAATAATTATTTATTTAAAAAAATACAAAACTGTCGGCAAATAGAAAATATCTTCTTCGGCATCTTCAGGAGTTGAACCAGAAACTCCTATACTCGTGGTAGGACCTTCGCATAACGTATCCACAGAGCTCTAATCGTGATCCAGATGCTCTACTTGAGCACATAACGAGTAAGAGTTAATTTGGTGCACGCTTCAACCTTACCTGTAATTAAAACAAATCCTAGGAAGAGGAAATACTTTCCTGGAACCGCGTGAAAGTCACATTTAGAAAATAATAAAAAATATATAATTATATTTAAAAGTCAACCTCATGATTAAGTCAATAATTACCTTTCGGTGGACCATAATAAACATTCTTTAGGACAACATTGCACATTAAAAGGGTGTGTCCATAGAAGGAAGCAGGTAAAAAAAACAAATGATTTTCTAGAAAACAAACATAATAATAACAATGATGCATTAAAACTGTACCTGCCGCTTTGTTTTTTAGAATGGGATGAGGGGTATTGTCTTCCATCTCGAGAAGGGTACATGGATCTTTCAGAGTGGGATTATATTTTTTGTGGAGTATAAATATTAGAGTGTGAGATCTTTGGGTATCAGTTGTTTTTAGGTTCTTTGTGAAGTATCTGGCCAAGGGAACAAGTTTCAACATGAAGATGCACACGGTAAGACAAAGAGTATATTATACGTACGATTACCTTAAATTCAACAATGTAGATAAAATATAGATCCAATACTTTTCTGAACGAGGTAAAAAAAAGTTAGTCGTCGCTTAAAATAGTTTGATATTTTTATTTGGTTCGCATCTCACCCAAAATTACTTAATCTATGGCGTTAGAAACTCGAAAGTTCATTGCCGCACTTTAAAAAGTATGCCATCTATTCCTATCTTAAGATAGTTCTATCCAGTCTAACCTGATTACACCTTATCTCTTTCGGGTCCATCCAAATGTTATCCTCCCAACTTCGCCAAGGTCTTCCCAATGGTCTCTTCCCATTGGGTTTTGCCAGACAATACCATGAACATAGCAAACATAAGAACATTCCCCTCTTTAGAAAGGATAGCTATGGTACCACCGGGATTGAACCCATGATCTCTAGCTTAGTAGCCAGGAACGCTGACCACTAGAACGATAAGCCACCCACGGAATTGGATTTATTTCGTTAAATAAACAATTACCTTAAATATCCTGCTTGTAGGACACCCGAACCACTCGTTTCCTGGCTATAATCTAACACCTGTGGATGTTCTTGTGACTTCAGGTAGTCGTCGTTTCCTTCGTCCTCTTCATGGGGGTGTCCGCGCTGGCCAAAGAGCTGGATGACTCCAACGAGCTGATGACGTCCTCGGACAAGAAGACCACCAAGAGAGGCCTTCTAGGGTTCGCCTCAGGATACCCGGCACCCCCGCCTCCGTCCTACGGCTTCAGCGCATCCCCCGGCTGGTCGGGAAGCTTCGGCGCTCCTCCCTCCTACCTGTCCGACACCTCGGCCCTCATAGCCCAGCAGCACAACTTCGCGACGACGGCCGCCCTGGCCGCCAAGACGGCCTACCTTGCCGCCAAGCAGCCGCCCCATTCCTTCGCCTACCCGGGGGCCGTGGCGGCCAACGCGGCAGACTTAGCCAGCGCCGCGGCAGCCGCTAAGGAGGCGACAGCGGCGGCGATCCAGGCCAGACAGTACGTGGCCGCTGCTAAGGAGGCACTGATAGCGCATCAGCGAGTGGCGGCGGCTAAGGAGGCGGCGGCCGCAGCGGCTATACAGAGGTCGGAGGCGGCGGCTGCTGCGGGGGCGGCTATCCACCGCTCTGAGACAGCCGCGGCGGCAGAGGCTGCTATACAAAGGTAAGAACAGCTAGTGTCCTCTTTCTCTTTTTATCTCTCTTTTCCTCTCCCCTTTTATATCTCTCTATTTTATATCTCTTTCTTTTTTCTATTTTTTATCTCTAAATATATATTTATAAATCATATATTAAAGATGATTGAATCCAATCTTCATTTTACCTACGAATTCCAAATCTCGAATTCGAATATTAAAAGACATGGTGAACAAAAGAGGTTTAATTTACTATATTAATTCTTAAACTGCTCTAAAAAATAGAAAATAAATTTTAACATATTTTGCTGGAGTAAATTCTGTTAAGGGATAAAGCAATGAATGATTTTTTTTTTTAAGTTTTTCTATTATTATGTTAATCTAAATGGAGAGTGGGAAATCATTCAGGAAAAATCACACTTGGTACACCCAGCTGGGATTCGAATCCTGACCTCCCCAATACCAGCACACAAGACTAGACGAGCCTAATATTAGTCCACAAGGCCACCGATACCTGTATGAACATTTCGTATAACACAATTATTTAACTGTTGAGCTAGAAAATTAAAACAAAGTTTCCAAGTATATAATTGTATAATATTTATATATTTATCACCGTGATATAGCTAGGGGGTCAGAAAAAGCAACTTATTCTTCAGGGTGCCATGGTTCGGCTGCGGATACTCCTGAAATAATTTTGTATTTATTTATGAGATAATCCTTAGGTCAGATGTTTAAATTCCTCACGGTGGAGTTCGCTATCTAGGGGATAACCTAGGCCAAATTAGTTTGTAAGTCGTCTGCTGGGTTATCTCTTTATAGCATAGATATACAGTGCCAGCCACTAAAATTGGCCAATTTATCAAAAAGGGCCTAGGTTTTAACTCCGGCCAATATTTGGTACTGTGGTTGTACGTTAGATACAATGATAAAGATGAGTAAAGCGAGTCTAATTTTTCTTGTCAGATCGGCTGCCACAGCCGCCGCAGCCCAAGCAGCGGCCGCCAACGCTGCGGCTGCGGCTGCAGCCCACCCCCACCCATCCCCCTATGGCAAGAAGGGGGACTGGGCCCCTTGGGGGTAGCGGCACATCGTGCTGCTCTCAGAAGAGGTGAGTGATGAATCAATCACTTACTATTAATAAATAGTCAGCGCATGGAACCTAGAGACCACATGATTTTGGTAGGAAGAAACTTTTAGAAAATACAACCATTTATTTGCCTGCAAACATTGATACAATTTTATATTATTAGTGTTATTCTACAAATATTGATCAAATCTACCAAATGTGACACTTGAATATCACGTGACTTGACGTATGAATATGTGAAAGTAGATATATTAACTTGTTTAACTGTTGGATAAGTTCCTTCCCTTTAAAATTGGACCGTACATGTAAAACTCACTAAACACTGTCCTCAAGTGACGTCACTGATACTATAGTTATTTTAGTCGTTTCCAGTTAAAGGTAGTGCGCTCTTTAGCAGTATTAAGTCTGCTCCTGTTAAGTTATTAAATGACGTCACATCCACGGATAAAATATATTGGTCTGTCCGGCTTAGAAACTTTGTCTAAGCATGAACAATCTATCAACAAAGCCAATAAGCGAAGGCCAATGTAGAAGTCAGTTGTAGCAATAGATTTATTCGAATGTCTCTATTTTAATATATAGAATACAAGTAGTTTGAAGCCGAAATAACGATTAGCCCGATAAAAAATGTTGAATTAAACATTTAAATTTTGACTTGCATGTCATGTTTTCACGTACAAAACCACATTAATTTTGGTTTATATTTATTAAGCCTATATGTAAGAGCTTTTAATATTTTTAGCACCGCGTACTTATTACTCTGATGTGCTAGGGATTAGGAAGGTTGAATTTAGATGAAGTGTACTAGAATTTTCGTGGGGGAAGGTTGAAAACCTTTAAGGAAAAACCACCCCAGTACACCCGACCTGGATCGAACCCCGATATTCCCGTATTCGTCAATCTAATCTATTGTGAGATTAGCGCCCTAGATCATGCGGGTGTGTAAGAAATTGAATTCCAAATTTTTCCAAATAAAAATTCTATAATATTTAAATATGGTTAAAAATTAGTAGTTCATATAATTTGAGAGAGTGAAAACCACATTAGACGCCAACAAAGAGTATAATATAAAAAAGCTACAAAGGTTTAAAGGTAGTATTATATTTGATGTTGGTTTTAGTTAAAAACCAACCATATTTTGGGTAAATCAGGATTTTTTTAGCAAATATTTAACTTTAACCTAATTCAAAATAAAAAGATAGTTTTATAATCATGAAATCACGAGTATAATCTTTTTTATGTTTTCATTTCAGAGTCTTCAGACATGACGTTCCCAAATACCAAACTGATACAAAGAACAAATATATTATTGTACTCACTAATCATGTTATATTGAATAAATAAATAAAAATATAATTATAATATCATCATTTGATTTCAAAACATGTTCGCTATATTAGCTTAGTAGCTATATTTATAGGTTCACTACGTTGACCCTGAAAGGTAGCAGTCTTACCTTGACGTATTATACTATGACCCTATCTTATAAGCTGTACCATAGTGGAACCATGCAAGCTTGCTACCTTTCAAGGTAAATGAAGGGTACCGTTCGATAAGGACAGAGCCACGTCCTTGTTTGACTTATTTAAAGAAAATAATAAATGGTAAGGTGCACCTTAAAGACTTTTTCTCTCTTTTAGTCTTAAAAATAACAGATATTTAATAAAGACAAGTGAGATTTGTGAAACGAACGTATGATATATTTTTGCATAGACATGAAGGGAAGAAAAAAGAATAACATTCCACCTAAACTTATGAATGAAATAATATACACTGTTACAGAAACATTTAGAAAAAATAACATCGTATTCAGATTATCAATTTTTTTTTTTAGCACCGCAGCTTACTAACCGTTCGGGTTGTACACTTAAGTTAATCATTCATCCAGTAAGATTAAGGGCCTTATGCAAGAATTGACTAAGTGAATGCTATGTGGACACTATCGTGGGTTTGCTTGCGTCATTATAGGCTGAGGGGACGGCCAGACTGGGCGAGCGAGCGATTAAAAAAATAAAATAGAACACATTGGTTGTAATGAGAGGTGGCCAGACTGGGCGAGCGAGCGATTAAAAAAATAAAATAGAACACATTGGTTGTAATGAGAGGTGGCCAGACTGGAGCGAGCGAGCGACTGAGCGCGCGCGCTTGAAAGATAGAACTGGTTCTATTTTTCAAGCGCACGCCTCGACCCGGTTACAGTCTAGTTTACAGGCGCTAGGCAATATTATTGTATGTTGGTTCATTGAATGCTTGGAAAACTTCTCATTTTGACATTTTTTATTAATATCGATAGGTTTAACACACTTTCTACTAACGGCCTTAATTTAGCTGGTAAGATCATAAACCATATAATATAATGTAAAAACTGATATGTTAAAATACTTTAATATTATCAAAGTAGGCCTTTACAAATAATAATAATAATAATTATTATTATTAGCACCGCGTCTTACTACCCGTTCGGGTTATACGCACTTACGCTAAGTGCAATGGTAGGTGATTGTGAGATGAAATGGAGACCTACATTTAACGTGGAATCCGAACCACGGTGAGGCCCGGCATTCTCACATTCACAAGTCTTTACAAATAAGAATCACCATTAGCGTGGAGAGAGGATGGGAAAACCACAACAATAAGTCACTTGTCAAGAACCACCCTCAATTCACTGAGCCAAGATTCGGAGCCTCCTCGCCAACAAATATCGAGAGCTATCTGCAAATCACGCGCTCGCTCACACGCTCACCAGTTTGGCCCACTCAGTCGTTTGCGCGCTCGCTCGCACGCTTGTCAGTCTGGCCGAGCCCTAAAAGGTGGAGCGATAGTGTGCTCGGGACGACACTATCGGGACTACACAGTACGTTCTTGCATACCGCCCAAAGTCCTATGGTTTGTCTATCACTAAGCAGTTCCATTAGCTCTTTCTTTTCCTGCAGCAAACATTTTTCTTTCCTACATCACCTCGCAAATCCTGTCAAAGTCCACAGAAGTTAGGGCTGGGGGATCATAGAGACTTTGGCCAAACTGGCCCATTCATTTGGTCTAGTAGTGACTTTTGTATTAATACGACTCGCACTTTAGGCGTACTAAGTCTGACTATGAAACTGGCCCTTTATGTTGAGGAATCAGGTCGTTTACTCACTCCCCCATCGCAAATATATCGCTTTTCAAAGGGCGAATACGGCAGACGTGATTTTTTAGACCATGTTTTGCAACCAATAAATTAATAGTATTTTATAAAAGTTATATTTCTTAAAGCATGCATCATTTTATAAGTTTCCCTTACAATAGAGTTAAAATAATTATATTTAATACCAAAAGAAGAATAAATATTATAGCCTGGCTAGTGCCCATGTTACAAAAAGTGTTTGTGATTTGTTCTCCTCACTGAAGATAACACTCGGACGAAAATACATTCACAAGGAGGTACAGTCCAATTTCAGAGAAATAGCCTTTTATAAAATACAAACTATTTTTTGTCAATTACGGCTGCAGATCACAAGACTTGGGGCCAGTTTCATAGTCAGATTTAGTACGCCTCAAGTGCGGCGCTATACTAAATACAAGACGTCACCTAACTGAAATTGAATGTAATGGGCCAGTTTCATATGTGAAACTAGCCCATTCCATTTTGGTCTCGGTAGGTGTCGTCCTGTATTTAGTATCGACTCGCACTTTAGGCATGCTAAATTTGACTATGAAACTGGCCCTTGATGTTTAAATACGTGAGAGAATAGATCTAGTAAATTCTATAGTTGTCAAATAAGGCGCTTCCCATGAAAACTGGTTTGTATGTAGAGCAAAGCCTATGTATAATGGTCAAATAGGATCTAGGTGATATTATATCGCCGGTAAAACTTTAACAAGCTCTGCGTACCCTGGCAACACTCCACGACAAGATACTGATGACAGGGCGCTTTCACTCAAATTTTTGTTCATGGTAGAGTGCGGACAGGGGAGGGATCCCCCAACTGCCTTCGAGCCCAAACCACTGTGCCAACTAAAGTTAACTTTCTCTCGAAGGTCCATCAATGAGGCATTGACCACACTTGGAAAGGATTTTAACTGACCAACGAGACCACCAGTACATTCCTCTTGCAGTCCAGCCATTCGGTGGATCTTAATTGGATTTCTAACGCAGCTTTAATTAGTGGAGTCAATGAAATCCCGGGAAGAGTGGACAGCTCGTCCATTGTCTGTTAAGGCTACTCTTCAAATCTCCGAGAGTTGGTTATGATTCTGCCCGGGCAGCGGTGTATCGTGGAGTGTTGCTAAGATAATCAGAGCATGGACTGTGATATGTTTCCTCCTTCACTCTGTCCCCATTTGACCAATCATACATACTTCATAGGGGAGTATATTTCTGTTAATACCTGACCAACGAGTGTTCAACCGAGTGATGATAAAAATCCACAGGTAACAGTCTAAACAAGCTCTGATTACTCTGGCATCAAGCCACGCCACGTCCACATAAGGTTGTGAATCAGCACCTTAGATTTCTCGTTCAAAGTAGGGTTAAGTGGCGTGTTCAATAGACGTTTACTGATATTATTATTATTATTATTACTATTCAGGGTAAGCATAGTTGATTATTTAACTTCACAATAAATATTTAACGTGCGCTTTACAAACAGACATATTATCATATGACCTACTAACTAGCCCTAACTAATTTACGGCTAGCACTGCACACCTAAGAAGGGTCGAATGGGCTATGGCGTCACTATCGCATTGGACTGGGTTGCTGGTGACTAGGAGATCGGTGTTCTAATCCCGGTCGAGTATACTAAGGGTGGTTATCCCCAGCTGTTCCACAGTCTCCCTCCACGAAAATGCGGGCTTACCTCTGAATTACACCTCCTTCATCCATACCTCATTGGTGTAAATATGCAGATAGCCAGGACGGGTAGTAAGACACGCTTCACAAAATAAGAAAAATACACATCCAATCCTAGCACCTTACCCTTCAAGATGTTTTAACACACATAGTTAACTATTTTATCACCTCCAAACAGGTTATTTTATAGATATATTTTATTTTTTTTATTGTTATTTTTAGCACCTGGTCTTAATTCCCGATCGGGTAATACACCTCTGTACTAATTATTACACTAACGTGTCGGGGATTAAGAAGGATTAATTTGAAGGGAGTGCCCCCACATTTGCATGGAGAGAGAATATAAAACTATTCAGGAAAAACGACTCTCAGTGCAACCACCGGAACCGAACCCCGATCTTCCTGTCTTCGGCAGTCTGGTATACACGAGAGTAGCACATTAGATCATGCGGCCACCGAAGCGGATCATCATCGTTTGTAGTAGTAGTAGTAGTAGTAGCAGTAGCAGTAGCAGTATAGTAGTAGTAGCAGCAGTAGCAGTAGTAGTAGCAGTAGTAGCAGCAGTAGCAGCAGTAGTAGTAGCAGTAGTATGTAGCAGTAGCTAGTAGTAGCAGTAGTAGTAGCAGTAGTAGTAGTAGTAGTAGTAGTAGTAGTAGTAGTAGTAATAGTATAGTTTAAAGATTCGTCGTATGAATAGGTTATTAGTGTCTAGGACTTCCTCAAGGTCCCCTTCAGATACATTCAACCTCCCTAGTCACTCTGCTACGAGGAAGGAACGTGATGAAGACTGAAAGTGAAGATGCTGAAAGATTATACAGGAAATGACACAAACTAGCTACGCAGTTTCGTTCTCTTTGTTTCTCCCTCGGCCATGCATGATTTTCTCCCTAAACTTTCTAGAACTTTTTTTTTTTCATATACACCATGATCATTCATGTTATTATTTATTATACGCACTATATTTCACGTCTGAGCGGTAGTTTTAACGTCAGGACAGCGACAGCCGAATATCTTCACCAGACTTCAAGAAATCAACATCCAATACGGGCTCGTATTAGGAGGTCAACTCCGGTGGTCAACCAGAACTTTCTTTTCGACGTTGCTTGTAGACGAACTGGACATGGATCTGAGTTAAGGTGGGGTGATAGTGAGCACCAGTTTAGTGCATTAATTTTGCAGTTTTTATAGCATACAATTTTTTTGGCAAAAATAAATCAAATATTTCTTCTATAGAAACATAGAGTTTAGCTTTTTGCACATGATGATCTCAAGAGTTCTTGAATATCTCTCATGAGCATACCGGCATTTGGTGACAAACTTTTTAAATGCAGAGAAAAAGTTGTCACTAAATTCCAGGACACCCTTGACAAATATTAAAGAACTGTTGAGATCATCATGTGCAAAAAGCTAAACTCTATGTTTCTATAGAAGAAATATTTGATTTATTTTGGTCAAATAAATGTTTATGATATAAAAACTTCGAAAATACTGCCCTAAACTCACGCTCACTAGCACCCCATCTTAAGGTAGGGATGTAGAGGACACGAGAAAATGTCAGTGTTTTCACAATTTTTATAGCAAAACAATATTTTTTTTTACCAAAATAAATCAAATGTTGCTCGATTAGAAACATATATTTTAATTCTCTTCACATGGTGATATCGACAGTTCTTGAAAATCTGTCATGACCGTAGCGGCATTAAATAAAAAAACTATTTAAATGAAGATAAAAAGTTTCCATTAAATTCCAGGACCTCGTGACAGATATTCAACAACTGTTGAGGTCACCATGTGAATAAAATTAAAATCTATATTTCTACTGGGGAAATATTTGATTTTATTTGGTAAAAAAAAAGTTTTTATAGAAAAACTGCAAAAACACTGCCTTTAACTCACGGTTTCCTACATTCATACCTTAATGAGTTTATTTATTTATTTTTATTAGCTTATTTTAACACACCAGTTATCATCCGTGTTGCACCTGGAGGCAGGAAGGACCGCTTTTCCCTTCCTCCTTTTCATTTATAAGATCTCAAATACAAATAATAAAGGCTCAAAACATGTTAAGAAGAATCTAATTCTGGTCCGACAGCTAGAAAAGTTTCTAGATCAACTTTCATGTATTCATACGTCAAGTCATTTGATCTGCAGCTGTCATTTTTTGATAGATAATATCAATACCTAAAAAAAACACTAATATTATAGTAAAATGTCTACATTGTTAAATGCATACATATATAATTTTTAAGACTATTCCTACCAAAATCCTACTATATTATAATTTAATATAAGTGTACTTACTAGAGTTACGAGTAGGTTAAACTAAAATTCAAATTTGTTTAGTTAACAATTTATTTTTTCCGCGCATAAGGTGAGACGTGTGTGATATTGAATTGATATTTTGACCCACCTCGTATAATATCGGACTTGTTTTCTTCGCTCAGCACCTGTTTGTTCACTCCCTTGACTGGGGGCTGTCAAATATTTTCTCTTTTAATGTCTCTGTTTTTTTTTCTCCTTTCCCTTCTTTTCCTTATCACGATCTCACTCAAATTCAAATTATCCACACGTCATCACGACATAAAAACTTTCGTCAACAAATCGATAGTTTGTTTAATTTAACTAACACAAAGCCCTTCTGTGGCGTTTGATTATCTTGTGTCTGTACCTCCAAATCACTTTCTTTTATTTTATTTTTCAACTCCAAAACTATCTACGGCCTTAATTTTCATAGGTAGTTTACTGAAGAGTAAAAAAAAGATAAAATCGATTTCCCTCAAATTCGTTCAAACAATTTCGATTACATTTTGTATCTTGGTACTGTTTAATACTACACTCTGTAGGTGACCTGGCGGTCCAAGGGTAAGGTATCGGACTTCTGTGCTGGGGGTCCAGGGTTCAATCCTCAGTCCCGGCACAAATCTATCTGATTGCCAAACCTTTCCTTCACCTCTGACAAGACGTGTATGAATCACAACTTGTGAATGTGAGGAATGCCAGGCCTCCACCGTGGTTCGGATCCCACGTTAAACTGTAGGTCCTCCATTTCATCTCACAATCACCCTCCCATTACACATTAGCGTAAGTGCGTATAACCCGAATGGGTAGTAAGACGCGGTGCTAATAATAATACTACACACAAAATGGCAACTCTCATTTTTCCTTGAAAATATATTTGAAGGTACTTTAAATAAACAAAAATTTCCAACTTTGATCACATCTCTGCAACTATTTGAGATACAAAATAACCTACCATCAAATCTAGTCGCCGTGGAAGTCTATCGGTATAGGTCCCGGTGTCCCAGTCTACCCGTGTTCAAGGAACTGTGTGTGAGCGCTCCAAGCGATATTTCCGCGTACCATAGCAAGGTAATTGCTCTCAAAGAAAGCGATGACGAGTAAGAAGACTGTGGCGGCGATGACCGCACCTTTGACCGGCAGTGATCAAGATAAATGGAACCTTCACAGTAAGAGGTCGTGTGGTTGCACCGCTCTCAAGACAACTGCTTTATAGTAGTCAGGTCAAAGTTCATCACCTTTCAAGACCACACTCGGCTTGTCACTTGCATCCTTCAATTAGCACGGAGAAAGCTCCTATTATGCCGGTTATGTAGCCATGATTAATATTTATCATAATTTTTTGTGTGTGTGCATCACGTACTATACTTTTTTTTTTATCAGCACGTCTTCTTATTACCTCTTAACCGGCTCCGTGGTGTAGTGGTAAGTGCACCTGGCTACGAGCCTAGGGGTCCCGGGTTCAATTCCCGGCTGGTACTTTGGGTATTTTTTCTCGAAAGGGAAATTACCTCAACGGTCACCAGGGTTTGGTTAGTTAGGCGAAAGTTGGGTTTAAGTGTTTCCACTGGTTCTACACCCTCATACTCACAATCGCCATCATCTCATCTCATCAGGACATGGAAAAAGGCTCCACGGAAAGGATGTACAATTAGTACATTCGGGCGTCCCCCGGTCAACTGGCTAATCTTTCCACAAACTAAGCTACGAATGATCTAACCATGTCACGTAGCATTATTATTACTACTACCTGTTCAGGTTATACGCATGGTAATCACTATGAAGGGTGGGGATGAGGAAGGAAGCATTTTAGAGGCAGTTACCCGCATTTGCTTGGAAGAAGAGTAGGAAGCCATTAAAAAGAGAAAAAAAAACAGTAGACCCGATCAGAATTCTAACGCCGATCTCCCCGTCTTCAACAGCCCTGTCCAACATCAGAGTGATGCCTAAGACCTCTCGCCCGCGAAACTACTCAATTTCAATCGGACTTAGGTAGGGAACAAAGTAACAAACTGGTCAGTAACTTGTTACTTATGTTTCGCACACGGTGCTACGCAAAAGTGGCGGAATTTCAATCGGTTTCTTACTATCTAGCTTGCAAGCACCTTCTTCGGGCTTCTAGAATATTTAATATTTATTAATATAATGTCTAGTGACTTGATTGCCGAGGAGTATTGGTTTATATTATTATTATTATTATTATTATTATTAGTAGTAGTAGTAGTAGTAGTAGTAGTAGTAGTATAGTAGTAGTAGTAGTAGTAGTAGTAGTAGTAATCCCGCACGGCGTTGCCCGTAACCCACCAAAAATGTGTTAAAAATAGCCTAATTAAAAAGCTAATTAAAAATTTAAAAATCCGGCTTCGAGGTGCATTCGGATCCCCTTCCGTCCACCTATGTTGAAAATTTCAGGTCTCTGCGTGTCGTAGATTTGGCTGGGCATCGCACAAAAATAAACACACAAACACTTCATTTTATATTATTATTATTATTATTATTATTATTATTATTATTATTATTATTATTATTATTATTTTTATTATTATTATTATAGGAGACGTAACCAAAGACGATTTGGGATTTTTCTATATAATGAAAAGAATATAAATTGATGCCCATACGTCGTGGCAGAGGAACTGAAACAAACTGATGAAAAATATATAGCGTTGTACAGAATGTCGAGAGAAAGTTATCTTGAATAACTAATACATTCAAAGATCAATAAATTTTTGGTTCATAATGATTGAGTTCGTAACTGAGGTATCCCAGCGACTAACATGATGCGTTTCCAGCGACTAATCACGGGCGTGTCGTGAACCGGTTAGGAGACCATGGAAATACATTAGCAGTAACGTGCAAGTTATTTGGTTGTTAATTTAAGACGTCACTTTTGAGTCTTATTTGAGTAGATCCATGGGCGAAAGGCCTAAGACCACTCGACCACCGAGGCGGGTGCGTTCTACTTGATATTTAAAAGGTATACCCGTTGAACACAACGAAAAGGCCTTTAGAATTACAAATCGGAAGAAAGCATAGTGTTGATAGCTTCGCTACATTATGAGTCCCCCCTTCCTCCTTTCCCCTCCCCACACAAAGTAAATTTCTGAGTTCACAATTTATGTTATGAAAATAAATGTATCTGCTTCTTTGGATTAAATAATTATTCATAAACAGTGAATTCACTGAAAATACAAAATATAAGTTTTAAAAACATGTGATTTGTAGAATTTAAAAAAAAAGTTATAAGATATGGTTCGATAAAAGAAAGATTTGTCAATTATTTTACTTACCACAAGAAAGTATCATTCATTGATTTTGTTTGATAAAAGAACGCTATTTATCAATATTTCTTTTTTGCAATTAGAACGTTTTGTTAAGTGATTTTACTTGATAATATCAAAAGTACTTGACGTTTCTGTAAGCAACCACCCAATGAATTGCGTAGTTATCCCGGGAAATGCTTTTGTTTGTTTCAAACAGACATAAAAATCTCTTCACTTTATTTCTACCGCCCATTTTTTAGTAAATATTAAAAAAATCCAATCAAAAACTATTTATCACAAACATTACGGGTGATCATGCTGCGACGAGATATTTTCGATGCTGTCATTGGGAGTGCAAGGTGGATCCTGAGTTGAGCCCTGCGACCACCAAACCGACCCGAGGGAGGGGTCCCTAGTTGCGTTTTGACAAACCTTACCTTCAACAGTTCTATCACAATTTGATTTAGGTCTGCCCTTAGCTCGCTGCAAACATGGATAACAATTTTAGTGAGAAAGGCAAAGTAATGGAAACATTGAATGATTTTCGATTTACAGAAAATAAAGTTATAGTTTTAGCTCTTTATTTCTCAGGTGGCAGCAAAATGTTAGCCTTTTGAAACGTAATTCGTTCGTGACTCGATACCACCCCCCAGTCCAGAGTTAACTAGGGTGAGGGAGGTAGGGCACGTTTAAATGGGTGACAAATTTTCGGGCGCAATTTTGGGATAAAATTAATTTAAAAAAATCCCAATTCTGTTGGTGTGTTCGTGGTATTCATCGCCATCGTTTTGACATTTTTTACTTGCTCTCGCGTTTCCCTAATCTATGTTTCCGTCATGTAGTTTGTCGCCATGGGCGCCACAAGCCTCTGCCGTTCACATATTGTTAATGTAACAAACACACCTTATAGTGGCGTATCTGGTTTTACCAACCAAACCAACAAAAATCTCTTCCATACACCGCACTCAATTAATTATTTTCCTTGCTAATTACTTCATAGTAAATTCACGCATGCGCATGTCCGAACTACCTCACCTGACCAAAAGTGAACTATAAAGTTATCTAGGTCTCGCGGGTATCTCCAATGTCACCACTTTCCTTGGCCTTCATCTTGGACACGGCTCTCCTTTTATTAGCGTTAATATTCCAGATAGCACCGGTCCTCTCCCTCCATTCACAAACATCTTTCTTGGATAGGACGTGACGCAGGTGTTAGGGAATCTTGGACGAATGAATGGTAACGCGCCCCGGGTGAAGGTCGCGCATCTTCAAAATTGCTTGCGCACGAATGGTCATTCGATATTTTATTTTTTATTACCGCGTCATACTAACAGTTTGGATGATTCGCTTATGTACTTATTACGCTAATGTTTTTTTAGGGATTAGGAATGTTGTATTTAGAGGAAGTGTACCCACATTTGCGTGGGTGGAAAAATATTTATAAAAAAAACCACCCTCAGTACACCCGATCGAGATTCAAACCTCCATCTCCCCGTCATCGGTAGTCTAGTCTACTTCTAGAGTAGCGCGTTAGACTATGCGGCCACCGAAGCGGGTCATTCGATAGTCAGCAAGAGCAGTTTGTATCTTGTATTCGAATTAAATGTTCTATCTGGTTGACTAATCAATAACAATAAGGTAAACTAGCAAAATAGTGCGAAAATCATGCAATACTTGGTTAAAAATAGGGAAAAAAAATATCTTTAGTAAAAACTTTGTATGAACTAAAGAAAATAAATATTTTTATAAAATTAATAAAACATAAAGAGACGTAGATTTTAGTTTTGGAGAAACTTTATTTAAAAATGGAAAAATATAATATATACATGAGGCATTATTCATATTTACTAAATTTTTATGAAAAATTTAGTATAGACAACAAACAGTATTTGCTATAATTTCGCCCCATAGCCCCAGCGGTTCAAGAGTTGTGTCAGGAAAGAGAGAGGGGGCGGGGGGCTGAGGGGTATTTTTTTTCGGGTAGGGTCTCAAGGGGTACCTCCCACCCAAAGATGGGGCCCCATAGCTTCAGCGGTTCCGGTGATGTGTCTGAAGTGGAGGTGAGCGGGTGACCTTTTCGATTTCAGGTAAAAATTATTGTAATGTTAATAACAATTGCACATCTTCAGGTCAACACATTTCTACTAAAGTTCTAATGTGTCAACTTAGAGCCATAAAATAGGTCGCTTGTTGGCTCTGACAAGAATATACACTTTCATCTTAAAGAGATAAATTATCAGTATCATCACTTGTACTTGTGCTTGTACCGTACAATGCAAACAAAACTAAGAAAACACTAGATAAGTTATTAATATATCTCCTGCTGTAGGAATAAAATATTCCAAATTATTAATCGTGTATTATGAGCTCTAACTGCTATCATACAAAAGCCTTGATGTATTGTCGCTTTGGTATACATGATGTCTGAAAACCATAATACGAATATTACAATTTCTTTTTAAAAGTAGCCACATAAAATTATGAAAAATTATGATTACTAAAGTGATTTTACCATTCAATTTGGATAAACACACAAACATTTTTGCATAAAAAGATTAAGATATTTGATCATTCAAGTTTATTTTAGGCCCGATTTATAATAATAACCTTTAGAGCAATGAATGTTCTCTAAGGATAGCAAGGAATACATTCGAATTCGTAAGGACGATTATTGATCAACAAGGAAGATTGCGGTTCCGCTTCCCGAAAGTGGGCCTTAAGGAAACGGATATTGTGTGTCGATATGACGAGTAAAACGAATATTGTGTGTAGATATGACGAGTAAAACGGATATTGTGTGTAGATATGACGAGTAAAACGAATATTGTGTGTGGATATGACGAGTAAAACGGATATTGTGTGTAGATATGACGAGTAAAACGAATATTGTGTGTAGATATGACGAGTAAAACGAATATTGTGTGTAGATATGACGAGTAAAACGAATATTGTGTGTAGATATGACGAGTAAAACGAATATTGTGTGTAGATATGACGAGTAAAACGAATATTGTGTGTAGATATGACGAGTAAAACGAATATTGTGTGTAGATATGACGAGTAAAACGAATATTGTGTGTAGATATGACGAGTAAAACGAATATTGTGTGTGGATATGACGAGTAAAACGAATATTGTGTGTGGATATGACGAGTAAAACGAATATTGTGTGTGGATATGACGAGTAAAACGAATATTGTGTGTGAATATGACGAGTAAAACGAATATTGTGTGTGGATATGACGAGTAAAACGAATATTGTGTGTGGATATGACGAGTAAAACGAATATTGTGTGTGAATATGACGAGTAAAACGAATATTGTGTGTGGATATGACGAGTAAAACGGATATTGTGTGTAGATATGACGAGTAAAACGAATATTGTGTGTGGATATGACGAGTAAAACGAATATTGTGTGTGAATATGACGAGTAAAACGAATATTGTGTGTGGATATGACGAGTAAAACATTCAAAGCAGGAAGGTTTATTGACTATCGATCAGCACCAACGCAAATGAATTTGAATTATTTTCATTAGAATGGTTTTTAAACTATCGATTATGTCTTATACTATCGAATTATTCGATAGTTTTCATTCTATTGGTGACCATTACTACGCACGAGTCGCCCACTACACGAAAAGATGTTCACGCAGTCAAAGGAGTCCATCTATCATATCGTCAAGTTTTTATGCCGTCGAGGAAGTAGGGGTTCGAATACCAGACAGGCTTATTGAGTTGTTTCCCTACCTCCCCCAAACACGATTTCCCTCTCCCTCCATGCATATGTTGGAATCCTTCCTCTAAATTTACCTTCCCCAATAACTTAAATATGTGGACGGGTGATAAGACGTAAACTTTAAGGTTAAAACCACTAGGGATGTGCGAAACTTTTGAATTTCGAAGTCGAAGGCCAGATCCTTCTTTACTTTGAGTTTAACATCAACAATAACCTTCGCATCTTCAAAACATTTTCAAAGGAAGAAGAAAACTTCGATATATTATAAACGAACATGAAATATCTCACTAAATATGACATATTTCAAAACATAATCATTTTTAGAACAGCAACTAAAAATAATTTCAACACTGACTAGTGATTAAATAACATACATCAATAAAGTAAGCTTGGATAGATTTAAATAATATATCTTCATAGAAGAATATAGTGTTTTTCGTATTTTTCTCTACATCTTTATCTTTACCTAGTCATTTTAATGACTCGTTTAAAAATCAAAAGAGGTGCTATGTAACCCAAAAAAAATCATTATCTTTGGCCTAGACTTCGACTTCACTTCGAATTTAAAAAGTGACCACGATCAGAGCGCCAAGCCCCGTTATTTAGAGGGATGATTCAAAATCCTACCCTTTTCCGGTCAAGTTTTTGTCGTTAAGCAGTAGTCGCGTAATATATCCACGTCAATTTAAACAAAGCTTAGCAAGTCTTTGTTTTTGTCGCGACGACCAAGTCTTAGAAAGGAGGGGGGGGGGAGTTGATCGTATTTTCAAAAGTTGACCAAAGACTTTTACTTTTCAACAAGTAACATATATTAAAACAAAACGTGTTTTCTGGCTTTCACCTGAACTCACCCATCAATCAAATGAACATCAAACTTAAAGTAAGTATGTGCGTGAGAGAGTTTAAACATGACACACACACTTATTAGTGTGTGTGAACTAGTCCAACATGGGTGCGTTCTATAACGACCTTGTTCATTCCTATAAAATGACGCAGTAATTCCTTATCAACGCGCCAGGAGCTTTCTGAATTTCACATTTTTTTATGGTTAAAATAAAAATGTGAAGTCCACGACTATTTATAAATACATTAGATGCAACTTTCAAAACTTTGTGAAACAAATAAAGATAATATCAAATATTATTTTATATTTAAAAAAATAATATTTATTAACAACTATAAGCCTACACCGTGAGTGTATAAAGGCATGATCGTTTTTTTTATTGTATAACCCCCTCGGTGGCGTAGTTAGCTAACACGCTAGTTTCGTTTGAGCAAGACTGCCGAAGACGTGGAGATCGAGCTTCGAATCTCGCTCGGGTGAACTGGGAAGGGTTTTTCCTAGATGGTTTTCCACTCTCCCTCCACGTAAATGAGGGTTCACATTCCTCTGTAATCAACCTTCCCAATTCCTAACCCGTGTAGTGTAATTAGTATTTAAGCGTATAACCCGAACGGTAGTAAGACGCGGTGCTAAGTGATATATGGGTGACCTGGTGGTCTAGGGGTAAGGTGTCTGACTTCTGTGCTGGGGGTCCTGGGTCAATCCTCGGTCCCGGCACAGATTTATATGATTGCCAAACCCTTCATTCACCTTGACAAGACGTGTATTAATCACAACTTGGAATGCCAGGCCTCCACCGTGGTTGGATCTCACGTTAAACTGTAGGTCCTCCATTTCATCTCACAATCACCTACCATTACACATTAGCGTAAGTGCGTATAACCCGAACGGGTAGTAAGACGCTGTGCTAATAATAATAATAATGAATAATAATAAGTAATATATTTATTGTCTAGTCTGATAGTTATCAGAGGTCGAGGTACGAATTCCAGCTGGTTGTTCTGAGGTGTATATAGCCCCGATTGGTAGTAAAACGTGAAGTACAAAAAAAAATTGCCCCTACGTTGCCAAATAAGTTTGTAGAAATTGTAGCACTAACTTTTTAAAATAAAACTATATTTAAATGTACTAATATATGTTTTATAAACATATGTTTTGGTAAGGAGAGATAATATTTTACTACATTAGAAAGATTAAGGTAAATACGTTGAGCTGCCTATTGAATTGTAATAATTACTTTCTACGTGTTAAGCATTTTTTCTTTTTTGAAATTTTGAAGTGATATTTAAAAGTTTAAGATTAAAGCTCTTTAAATATGTTTGAAACATTAAAACTGAAGAAGAGAATGAAATAATAATTTCAAGTTAAAATTATGAATACGTAATTGCAAGCCAAATGTTTAGAAAGTCAAATTGAGTAGAGCTAAATTATATAAATAGTGGTTAGAATATAGACGCACAAAAAAAAATTAAAACGTGTATGGAATTATTTTTTAAAATACTTAATTAGATTGAGATTTCGTATAATTTCTTAAGAACAAATGTGCATTAAATTAGTGGGGGATTTAATTGCCTAATGCAGAGCAAGTAATTGCTTTTAAACAAATGTTTACTTAATATTTGTTGTACTAGTAAAAAAAGTATTTGATTCATCTATAATGTTTAGTCTGATATTTTTTATGATAGAAGTTATCTTAGTAAATTAATTTATAAGCTAACTTAACCTTGAACAAAGACCACAAAACACCCAAACCTACTGCCAGGAATGATTGTAACTGAATGCAAAACAAACCTACATTATTTATAATATCACCTAGAGCCCACTTTAGTAACCGAATCGTTTAAGCCTAAAGTTGTTGTTGTCTATGTTATACTGCCGCTAATGATGGGATATCTGAGTTCTAATCCCGGTCGGGCCCACTGAGGGTGAGTTTTACCAAAAATTGTTTTCCACCCTCCTTTCATGCAAATGTGGCTAGATCACCTCTAAAATGTTTCCTTCCTCATCCCTACCCCATTAGATTAATTATCATATATGCGTATAACTTGAACAGGTAGTAAGACGCAAGGATAAAGAAAAAATAGACATCACCTAAACTCGAACAAGGACAGTTAGCTCTGTCATCCCGTGCCCGAGACTCATAAAATCATGAATGGAACTCGGTCCACATGTGAAAGGAATTCTCCTTCTTAGAACCAGTCATTATAGTGCTAGTTCTCTTCCCCCTCTTCCTAGATATAAAGGCTAGTTTTAAAATACATATTTGATGAATGGACACATCTTTTACCCGTCATTATGTTGGCGGGAGGGCCGGTAATTTGCGGAGCGCAAAGTAAGTGGGTTTTGATCTTGATACGCGTCTCTAATGTCGGGTGCTTCATACACGTCAGAAGTCTGTAATTTGGACAAAGGTGAAACTCACCTACGATCATTATATGTGAGGTACTCGCTCACAAGTGGGTCTTTGCCATTATATTAGTGGGCCATTCTTGACGTTTCGAGTGCGTGCCATCATAAATATACCTAGTTTATTAACATCATCATCATCATTAATAATAAGTCGACTTCGGTGGTCTAGGGGGTAAAGAGCTCACATGAAGACCCCGACGGTCGTGGGTTGAAACCCAGCCGGGATCGACGGATTTTTCTTAAGTGATAAAAAAAATCCGTAGCTCAACTTCCTTCGGATGGGAAGTAAAGCCGTCGGGTACTATATCGATCGTGGCATGTAAACGAACCCTAGAGGGTATGTTAAAAGACCTTTCCCGGCAACATTTGTATGTCCTTTCGCTCTCGCTCATAGAAATTCTCGTGTGCTGATATAACAAGTCCGTACAGAAAGTGCAGGGTAAATACATCAAATAAATAGAATAATAATAATATGGTTATTTATCTTGCACTCTATTTATCAAATGATCAATCGTACCAGCATTCGTCTCACAGACTAACTTAACTATTTAACAGACACAACACATAGACACCCTACAGCACTTTTTTCTTTTTTTTCTTTAATAACTTAGTTATAGAATTACTAAATTTGTGAAATCAATATAACTACATAAAACATTAAATAATAATGCGTGTTTATTGAACATTTGTTTATATATATAATACGTAAGCTATAAGTCACACATTTATAATTTTACTTTCAAATATAACGTTACATAAAGTAAATTCACCTGCATTTGTGGACAAGCGAATGTCGAGCTCATATAGTCTGGCTTACCAGTAATGGGGAGATCAGGATTTGAATCCTGGCCGGGTTAACTGATTGTATTTTTTTCCCCTAGACGGTTTAACACTCTTTCCCTTCATACAAATGCGGGTACACTTACTCCCAATTTTACTTAACTACTATCTACCACATTAGTGTTTATTAAATGCGTATAGTCCGGATGAGGTGGGACAAAATAAGTTATATAAAAAAATGTCAAGTGTAATGAACGTAGAACGTAGACAATAATACAATAGTGATGAGGTGAAATTCAAGATTTAATGAGCTCATTAAACCTTTTAATTACCTTATTTTCTATTTTAACACCTCTGAAATAAAACAAGGCCCAGTCTTGGCCGTGTGAAATGAGATTTCTGTGTTATTGTGGTTTTCCAAAGACAATTTCCTGTTGGCTACTTGTACTCATACTCATTAAAATGTCACTAAAGGACCGATCAATGAACTCCTCGTATTATTCCTCAAAGGAATTTTGTCTCATCACACACATCATAAGTCATTGTCATTCCCCTAAAAACGTGTTTAGATCCTTTAAGAAAAGAATCATGATAATACTTAATTAAATCATGGAGTAATTTAATGCTTGTACAATTTAATTAATAGCTTAAAAGATGGAAATAGTCTTAAGGTTACGAAAGTAGCCGCGTCAAATATCATAGGGAATCGAGCCCGGGACTCTTACTATACTTATACTTAGCACCGCGTCTTACTACCCGTTCGGGTTATACGCTTAAGTACTAATTACGCTAATGGATTAGGAATTGGGAGGGTTAAATTTAGAGGAAGTGAACCCGCATTTGCGTGGAGGGAGAGTGGAAAACCGTTTAGGGAAAACCACCCCCAGTTCACCCGACCGAGATTCGAACCTCGATCTCCCCGTCCTCGCCGGTCGAGCTCAACTCGACTAGCGCGTTAGCCAACTACGCCACCGAGGCGGGTGGGACTCTTACCTTGGCGTGTCAATTCTCTACCACTGAGCTATCTTGTTACTACCTGTTCAGGTTATAGCATATAAATGACTATTACTCTAATGGAGTAGGGGCGAGGACGGAAGCACGTTAGAGGTAAACTACCCGCATTTGCGTGAAAGTAGAGTGGGAAGCCAACTAAGAAAAACCCACCCTCAGTATACTTAACCGGGATTTGAACCCCGATCTCCCGTCTTCAGCAGGCCAGACTAACACGAGAGTGACGCCTTAGACCATTCGGCCAATAAATCGTGTAGTGATAAATTACATTTGCAATACCACCCTCTAGGTCATCCAGCTGAGGTTCGAACCTTGATATATCCATCACTGGAACTCTCTTCTATTGCGAGTATAACGCCTTAGACCACATGGTAGCCTGTGTGGGTTGCATACATAGTAATACAGTGATTATTTGTGGAGATATTTCTGGCTTAATATGTCCAAAAGTGTACACTACAATCCTCCTGAAATATATAATTCTTACCTTGAAGTATTATACTATGGCCCTATCTTATAAGCAGCACCATAGTGGAACAATCCAAGGTGGGATTTCCAGGTTACACTTTGTTTACGGTGAAAGCCTACAGTCTTACCTTGACAGGTTCCACTATGGGCCTTTTATATAAACTGCACCATAGTGGAAACAAGCACGATAATATTGATACCTTTCAGGGTAAAGGAAGTGTACATTTTGATGCAGACTCCGGCTGGACGTAAATTCTGAACGTGCGGTAAATATAAAGCGATCTGAGGAGTGGTCCTTGAATGTGGAGTGCGTGCTGAGATAAGGATTGGGGAAAGTTTCCGCCGTACCGGTGTAATAATTTCTAGTCGGGACACACGGCGAGCGATGGGTAGATGAACTGGTCAGCTGTGGCGGGTCGCCGCTTTGAAGCTGACCTGATACATACACATAATGTACCGTAATATGTGGGGCCCACTTTAGTGGTGGACAGGAGACAGATAGACTAAGAAAGAAGCTCATATTAGCATGTGTCCCATTTGATCTTGTTTCCAAATTATAGCCATGCTTGTACTCCAGTAATTAGAGCTGCTTAACATAACAGGAAGTGCTCAAAATGGCCGACTTTGGGCTGAATGTATGTCTGCCGTGTTGCCACGTTATGCATTTGTTTTTTCCCTGTGCATTTTGCTCAATATCTTCGTTCGTGCGCTTTGGATATGATATTTCACCCCCTCTTCTTATTTTCTTTTTTTTTAGCACCGCATCTTATTACCTCTTCAGGTTACACACATATGTACTAATTATGCTAATGGATTAGGGATGAGAGAGGTTGAATTTAGAGGAATTGTACCCAAATTTGTGTGGAGGTAGAGTGTAAAATCATTTGGGGAAAACAACCCTCAGTACACCCGGCCTGGATTTGAACTCCGATCTCCTTGTCATCGGCAGTCTAGTCTAGCAAGAGAGTAACGTCTTAAACCATTTGGCCGACGAAGCAGTTCAGAAGAAATATTATTCTTCCCACTTGTCCGAATTGTCTAAAGTGTCACTCTCTTGTTGGACTGGCCTATTGATGACGGGGAGATCGGGGTTCGAGTCCCGGTCACGTTTACTGAGGTCCCCTCCCCCCCCAAATGGTTTCCCACTCTTCTTACTCGCACGTGGGGATAGATTACCTCTACAAGGCTTCCTTACTCATACCTACCTCATTAGAGTAATTATCATATTTGTTTATAGCCTGAACCTGTAGTAAGACTCAGGAAAAAAAATGTATTTAGCACCGCGTCTTACAATCCATTCGGGTTATACGCTTAAGTACTAATTACGCTAATGGGTTAAACATTAGGAAGGTTGAATATAGAGGAAGTGAATCCGCATTTGCGTGGAGGGAGAGTGGAAAACCATTTAGGAAAAAACCACCTCAATTCACCCGAACTAAATTCGAACCTCGACCTCCTCGGCAGTCTAGCTCAACAAGAAACTAGCGCGTTAGCTAGCTATGCCACCGAGGCGGGTAAAAAACCTCCAAAAACAGCCGTTCAATTTTTTTTTAAGTTATTAGCGATATGCGCTAATGTCTTGGAACGTTGTCATACTCCCAGAAGTTCGAGTGAAGAGGATGAAGTAACCCGTAATAGTGAACACGAGGGCTAAGACGTAAATCTAGCCCGGTCTATTTTGCAGGTGTCTAGAAGATCGGGTTAGAATTCCGGTCCGGTGTATCAAGGATGACATTCTTAAATGTTTATTACTGTCAGGCTGATCCGACAACCTGCCTTCTCTCCGGACAGACGTCCACTGTAATACTATCCGGGTGACAGGCGAGGCACGGCGAGTAGAGTAACACACGCATCACGTGACATTTCTAGCTTAGAAAACCAAAACTAAATTATAGCTCTACTTTCTTCGAGCAGTATACTTTACAACTACAAACCTGTAGAATGTGTCCTCAGGGTTCCAGCGAATTCATCTTGGTAAAAAAAAAAAAAAAAACTTTGATAATTCTGCTCGTCCCGTCCAAGAATATATTTTTCACGTCTATAGAGACATCCTTGCTAAAAGGACACATGTCTGATTTTCACGTATTCTAAGTAAATTAGCAGTGCATGCTTGAAGATTAGGTTCAGTATAACATCCGCGACAGTGGCCAAATGGTCTAAGACGACATGCTCGCAATTTTCAGTGATGAGAAGGTGGAGGTGTCAAATTCTGTTTGGGTTTATTGTAAGTGGCTGGGGGGGGGTTTTCATTCTGATCTGATGTGGGTGCATTGATTCTAAGTTACCCTCCGAAGCCTTAACTCTTTGATTAATTCGTGAGTAGCCTTAGTATCAAAAGTACTAGTTTAGAAAAATACACCCGCTTCGTTGGCCACATAGTCTAAGGCGTCACTCTCGCAATATACTGGAAAATGCTGAGGACGGGGAGATCGGTGTTTTAGTCCTGGTTGGGTGTATGGGAGTGATTTTCCAGTCTCCTTCCACGCACATACACTTCCTTTAAATTCTACCTTCCTCATCCCTAGTACATAATAGTAATTACTACATAAGCTATAACCCGAATGGGTAGTAAGACTTGGTGCTAAAAATAAAATTAAGGCTGAGCTTAGTTGGTAATGCACCAGATAATTTATTTAAAATAATAATGTTCTGGGTTCGATTCATGAGGAGGTCTCAAATGTGTCACTTTTTTATCTTTTAAAAAGTGATACATTGCCGTTATGGTATCTGTTTAGTCTGCCCTAGAATAGATTGGAGTGAGAAATATATTTGGATTTTATAAAAGAAAAAAAGGTTCTTCCAACCGAAATCCTACTACACACATCATATTGGCGGCATTAGAGAAAACTAAGATTTTTAAAATAAAATAATATCCAAAAATATTAGAAGGCAAAATATATATTTTTTAAACCACTGTCACTATAAAATGTCAACTCGTTGTAAATTAGTCTGCTTATAAGCAGGACGTGGAAGTTGATGACATTACCTCTTTTTTCTCTGAAGTCAATTACAATGGAAGCTTGTATATAAATATAACACCTTGATATTGAAAACGTAACTTTTATTGTGCATATTTGAAGGATTTTAGAGTTTATGCCATTTTGTGTTTTTTTTGGGGGACATTCTATGATGTTTTTACTTTTATCGTGCATTTTCTGTCATTTTTAGAATCATTACATCCAAACCGTAGCACAAAAGTAATTTTTTAATGCACAAATCCATTATTTTCATTTACTTGGATCATTCGTTTTTTCGTATAATTGTTAATACGGCCAGACATGAAACAATGAGCATAACCTAATGTTTTTTGACAGAATAGTACTAGTAACTAAGTTATTTTTAATAGGTATATTGGCCATACAATGTATTATCTATTTCTTCCTTTGCAGGATTCCACAGCGATTTCCTTAAACAGACCAGGACAATTGGATTTCAAATGTACTATCTGATTTTTAAGAGCATATTATGTATTTTTGAGGGTATAAAAACTTTGTATATAAGTGTTTTTTATTTTTTATTATTTGAGAGAGTCAATACACTATCTTTAAGTATATTTTTTGTAATTTTGATGGTATCAACTTCCGGACCCTGCTTATAAGACATGTTAAACGTAATTTTGATGAATGATTAAGTTGTTGAGTGAGTCTATAAATGTATCAAAGAATGAGATCTCTCATTATTATCCATCGATTCACACCAATAGAGAATTTATGATCAAACTGCCCCGTTACAATTCATACACCTATAAGCACCCATGTAATCGTTGCTTGTCCCAATTGTTGACTCTAGCTACACTTTATAGTTTTGTCGATCAACAAGATGATTGGCTTCCCCAGTCCCCACTGAGTAGACAAACTATCCAGTCGAAAGAAAAATGTTTGGTGAGGATTACGTACTTATTGTTTCAAACTTATTCCCTATTGTCGATTAAAGAAATAAATCAAAATTACCACGTCAAAGAATATTTTTGGACATGTGCAAGTTTTCAGAGTAGACGTAGATACAGTAGTAGTGGTTTGATAGAAGATTTAAAATAGGATGATGTCGATGATTTGAAGCTTGAACACAGATGTAATTGAGGTTTCAGAAAGATCATTTGAGATGTCCGAAACATAATTCGAAAATTAATTTGCAAATAATTGAACCAAAGATACGTAAAATGGACACCATTTGTATACAAGTAATTCTCACGAAGGAGCGTCTTGTTTTTACTTTACGATACTTAACGACCGGAGATTCCTATCATTTTCTGAAGTATATTTTCAAAATTTCAAAACAAATCATTTAATCATGCCATCAAGGCATCATACCTTTTTAGTTCTGTCTTACTGATCTTTACTTTTAGCGTCATCCAAATATGCGTGGGACTAATAAAGTTTAGTAAATGAAAGCACCTTTTGGTTATCCCACACAATTAAATAATATATTCAACTTTTTTTTAATTCCACTTTACGATGGTTAAATGTCGGCTGAGAGCTGAAACAATTCCTCACTACTAAAATCGGCTCGACTTCCTTTGATATTTACCGGCACTAGATGGTAAACCAATCGACACGTCGATCAACATTTTTGGTCGATCTACAATATCGACTCAATGAGGACGTGATTTTAGGTACACACACACAAAGTGGCCGTAAGCCTACTTCGGTGGCTGCATAGTCTAAGGCATCGCGCTCACAAAAGACTAGACTGCCGATGACGGGAGATCGAGGCTCAGATCTCGGTCGGGTGTACTGAGGTTGGTTTTTCCTGACTGGTTTCCCACTCTCCCTCTACGCAAGTGGGAATATACTTTCCATAAATTCTACCCTTCTCATCCTTAGCACATTAAAGTATTTAGTACGTAAGCTAGGCGTATAGCCCGAACGGATATTAAAACACGGTTCTATAAAAAAAAAATTGACCTTAGTCCCATGTTACATTCTGCAGATCAGATATTCAAATTTTTGATACAAGTTCAACTAATCTCACATGTGTAGAAAATCGAATGGGGGGAAGGGGGGATAAAAGTGAGTTTTGTGTGTGTGGAACTGAGAGGGGAGAGGAGGGAAGGAGATCAGGACTAGGAAGAACTATTTTTTTTTTCAAGACTTGGTAAGTTGTGACCAGTCCAGAGGTTCAGTGAAAGCGTTATCGTCCGCCAGAAGCAACTCGTGAGGGTGGGGTGGGAGGGTGATTTCTTGAGAAAGGGGGAAGGAGGGATCGTACTGCAAACAACACAGAAAGGAAGGATGGTGGGGTAAGATTATCACGGGGTGGATGTGTCAATATATAAAGAGGTAGTGTTTGAATGTCAAAGTTAAGTCTTTCAGTAGCAACAAAAGCAAACAGGGCTCAGTCCCCCCTTTTTACTTACAGCGAGTGTTCCCAGGAGTTAAACAAGTGAACATGAAGTTCGTGGTAAGTTAAAAAAATATCTCATGGCCGATTATCCGTTTATCCGTGATATTACATATAATACTACACTCTAACCAAAAATACAACATTACAACTGAGAAAGGAAGATGTGAGAAGTTTTTTTTTCCCATTTAAAGATAATATCACCTCAGTTTTGCTGTATTGTTTTAAATATGGGGAAAAGGTCTCACTGGTCATAACTACACTGTTTATAATAAATGTGGAAGTGAAGGGAACGCGAAAAAAGTGCAGTTTTTATAGCAAAACTTTTTTTGACAAAAATAAATAAAATATTTATCTAGTATGAGCATAGAGAGTTTAATTTTTCACACATGGTGATATCAACAGTTGTTGAATATCTGTCATGATCATAACGGCATTATACGACAATTTTTTTTTTAATGAAGAGCAAAAATTGTCATTAAATTCCAGAACAGCCTTGGCAGAAATTCAACAACTGTTGATATCACCATGAAAATAAAATTAAACTCTATGTTTCCACTGGAACAATATTTGATTTCGTTTGACAAAAAAAAAAGTGTTTACATAAAAACTACAAAAATACTGCCCTTAGCTCGTGTTCCCTACAACCCCATCTTAAAAGAGGTAGTTAGGTCTATTCACGGATTAGAACATTAAATGTTTTGAAGTGTCTATCCTTCAGTATCGTGACGTGGCATGTTGCCAGAGTAAGCAGAGTTAGTATAAACTGTACATGTGAATTGTGATCAAGGGCGTAGAAAGCTAATCTTTCTAGGGCTTTCTAGGGAGGGGTCCGCTAGAAAATGTCACCCATTCCTTTAGCCCATGAAGGGAGTCCATTAATTTTCATAGGGGGTCCGGACCCCCTCCGAAACCCTCTCTTTATACGACCTTGATCTTCCATCATTGGAACACTCATTATAACATACAAATACATCCTCATGTGAGGTACAGTTCGATTTTCATATAAAGGGCCTTATCTGACAGCTAGAAAAGTTAATTGATCTACTTTTACGTATTCATACGTCAAGTCATGTGAATTGCAGCTGTAACTTTTTGATATCTAGTATCAATACCTATGAAATAATACAAATAATATAATAACATTTTATCAATGTTTGCCATAAAACTAAAATATGTATGTATTTTCTAAAAGGCCTTTAGTTTGAAAATAGGACTGTGTGTGTATCAAAGCCTTTCAGAGGTACAGTTTTTAACTTGCCTTGCACTAATATCCCTCACACGTCCACTTACGTAAAGTCACGACCACGTTCATGGACACACATTGTCGTCTTATTTCTAGATTTCTGTCGCCTTGCTAGCGCTGGCGGTCGTCGCCTTCGCCGACGAAGAAACGGAAGAGGTCTTCGTCGAGGAGAAGGAGGAGGTCGAAAAGAAACACGACAAGCGGGGCGTCGCCGGGTTGGCATACGATAACGGGTACGCTGGAGGGCACGGCGGTGGCGGCGTTGGTAGTTACGTCGTGAGCGGCGGCTCTGGTGGTGGTTACTCCGGGGGAGGCGGCGGGGCGGTATGCGGTGGGGAGGCGGTGGGTATGCCGGTGACGGTGGAGCATCCTACGGCGGCGGCTACGCGGCGGTCCCCATTTCCCAGACGGTGGAGATCACCAAGCCCGTGCCGGTGCCCGTGGTGAGGTACATCGGAATCGGGGTCCCTCACCCGGTGCCCGTAGCTGTCCCCCACCCGTACGCGGTGCCGTACCTCAGCCGTACCCTGTGCACGTGCACGTCCCTCACCCTGTGGCGGTGCCCGTCATCAAGACCGTCCAGGTGGAGGTGGAGAAGCCCGTGCCGTACCAGTAGAGAAGCCGGTGCCTTACCCCGTGGAGAAACACATCCCCGTGGAGGTGGAGAGACACGTGCCCATCCACGTGCCCAAGCCGTACCCAGTCCACGTGCCTGTGTACAAGCACATCCACCACTACTCCGTCCACAAGCCACATCACCACCACCACAGCTGGTGATGAGCTGACCATCATTCCCGCCGAGCCTCTCTTCAGGGTGGCAGGTGAGTTCTGCTTCTTTGTCTGATCTGTACTTTCAGTAGTGTGTCTGTCTATCTACTGAGCCCGGGTTCGGTCTTTGTAATAATATCCTGTACAAATTATAACTGTCGAAATTGGGTATTCCCCTTTCACAGATAAATTAACGGCTGAGAGACATGAGTGCTGTGCCTGATAAATAATTAAGTACGTAAGTTTGTAAGTCTTGCGCTGATATAATAACTCGGTTAAGAATGTACACGTAAAATATCCAAATAAAAAATAACCTAGACTTGGTCTAGTGGATAGAGAGAGAGGGTCGTTTGGAAGGAATTGCACCCGCAATTTGCGTGGAGACAACCACAGATGTAGATCACACGGGAAAACCATACATAGTGAACCCAACTGGGATTATAACCTTGACCTACCAGTCGACGTAAATCCGGTCTGGTGCAAGTCTGACATCTTGGACCAGTGTTTCTCAAAGTGTGGTCCACGGTGGCCTATTAAGTGGTCCGCAGGATCTCATAAAGTTTCATAATAAAAAATGAACTAAAGAATGTCGCTCATTATAATATACAAATTTTAAATGCTAAAGATTAAATATGAAAATCCTTAATCTGTACTTACCTACCTTAATTCAACAAATCTTAACAATTATTTGTAAAAAGAAACATGAAGTTTAGAATGTTATAAATAACTTAAACAATATTATTCACTAATTCAATGTAATTGTATTTTTTTTCAACATTTAATCTAATATTAATTTCTGTCTTGTATTTACAGTAGGTCTATCAAAATGAATTGCTTGGAAATAATGTTTTTCCTAAATAAATTTCAAATATATAACATCCCTCTCACGCCCCTCAATTCTTTCATGTTCCCCAGTTCGTATAGCTTTGATTTGGTGGTCATCCATTACCAAAACTTTGAGAAATACTGCCTTGGACTATGAAAGATACGACCCGCATTATAATAAGTATTGACTTTAACGCGCCAAAGTGAAACTTTCATTATTTCTTGATTTTTTATATACATATTTATAGTGAAATAATGAAAATATACTACGAATGATGGTTTGTAAATAGTGTTTCCTATAAGTAAATGTCCATAAAATATAAGCAAAATGCTTCATTTTAGTGAAAATAGGTTTTAAGGGTCGAGTTTTCTAAGAAAATATTTGGCCCCGGTAATATCCTCTAACCCAATTCGGTGGCCGCATGGTCTAAAGCATTACTTTCGCAGTTGACTCGACTGCCGATACCGGGTGAGATCGAGGCTCGAATCTCGGTCGGGTATTTTTCCTGTCTCCCTCCACGCAATGCAGGTACACTTCCTATAATCATAACTTCCTCATCCTAAAAACCACTAGCGTTATTAGTACATAAGCGTACAAACCGAACGGGTAGTAAGTCACAGTGTCAAAAATCCTCTGATTTTTCCCTATTTAGATGTTCTATTTTAATGTAATATTATAAAGTATTGTATTGAACTAAAGTGCACTGTCATATTTAAAAATCTATTTCAAATTATTTTTTAATTAAATTAAATGATAAAACAAATATCATCTACTTAAGCAGACCTTTAAGGTTAATATTGTTGGCCGATTTATCACCTTCTATAATTAATGGCATCGAAATTGTTTATGCTTCAATTAAAATATAAAATGACTCTTTGCCGATACATATAGTTGATTTAGATTCAAAACAGGAAAATAATAAACTAAAAAAAAATCTAAATTATTTAAAAATTGAACATTAATCCTTTTATATTCTTCATTTTTCAATAATTGAGGTATTAATTTTCATCATGAATGAAGGTTTTTTTTTGTTTTGAAATAGTATTAATTAGAAAATAAATTATAAAATAGAATATTTTCACTAAGGTGAAATTAACCAATGCTTCAGTATTTTGTTCTGATAAATTCTCAAAATAAAACTTTCCAGATAAGATTCTCTACTATCAATATACGCATAATAATATTTTCTGGAGCGCGAGTTCTTTGAAGTTAAATTAGATCAGTTATCATCTTGCTAGTTCCTTTATAATACTTTTAGTCTATTTAAAGTAGGCCCTACTAAAATATCCAAGCATAATTAAGTCGACAACTTTCTCGGTTCGTTGAAAATCTTGTCCTGACTATTAGTGGTTCTAACGCGTCGTGGCACGCCCATAGTTACGTCGCCAACTTTCTGGAGTCCACTTCTTTAGCGAGATTATTATTAATATAAGCAGTGTTGCCCACTATCAAATGGTTAAAATCCCTAGAATATTCACATACACACATAAAAACACCCCATTTAGAATGTCGAAAAAAACTAGTACTTTACACCACCTCTCCTATAGATCATTACAATGCATTACAAAAAGGTACCTATATCGGGCTTAAAATTGATTCAGATAGAAACAAACTTTTTTTTACAGTCACAAAACTTATTAAAACTTTTTTTATATATTTGTACATAAAGCCATTTTTTATTATGTATTTTCTCTACAGTATTTTTAGACAGTCCAACGAAAGGCAATTGTAATGACACTATTTTTTTTTTTTAAACTGGAGTTTCGATTTTCACCCACGGACATAAAAGGACATTTTGATGATATATACTTGTAGGGTGGAAACAGTTAGGTTGGCTACATTACAGGTGTGGGTTGTGCGTGAGCGCGTGTGCGTGTGCGCGCACAATGACCGAGGAAATAAAAGAGGCCCTACAGCTTTTCGGATGTCTGCAGTCTTCGACTTTCACTCTACACAAGCCTAGTCGACCGTCTACTTCCTGCAGACATATATTTTTTACCACACTGTAATGCCACGAACAATCAGGCGATGTTTACGTGCTTAATTCATTACAAATCAACTAGTGTTTTATTATATATATATATATATATATATATATATATTAACGCTGTGTCTTATTACCCGTCCGGGCTATACACATTTGTACTTTTTACGTTAATATTGTTAGGAATAATAAAAGGTAGAATTCAGAGGACGTGCACCCGCATTTGCGTGGAGAAAGATTGAGTCACTATTTTGAAGAAAACCCCCTTAGTACACCAGACCGGGATTCGAACCCGATCTCCCCGTCCTCTGCAGTCCAGTCTATTGCGAGAGTGGTGCCGCAAATCCGCAGCCCAGAGCGACACGCGTCACTTTTCTATTAGAACACGAATGAGCGGCGGCCATGCGTCGTCATCCGCGTTTCCGTTTCTTAAATGTTGGAGAAGCGGGGGAAACAGACACATAACTAAAAGCTTTTATTTTGAAATATTTGAAAGCGAAAAAAAATATTAGTCTAACTTTCTTAGTTCTGATTTACCTTACAGCCGTTGGAATGGGTGCGTAAACAATTATTTGCTGCCGCGGCGCGTACGGTACCCAAAACAATGTGCAAACGAGACAAATAACTATGATGGAAACCTGTGCGTAATTTGATAGTAGTGGAGGTCATAGTTTTCAGCGATCTGTAAACAAACGCATGCGCACAACTGACACAAGGTAATCCTTACAATAACATATTTAACACTGATTTCCATGTTCTTTAAACAAAAGTAAAACGTAATATCTTTGTTTTGAAAAAAAATAATTTAAGGGAGTAGTTTTAATTAAATATGTTTTATAGACATTCATGGCACCCGACCCCTCCTGGAACTACGTCACCGCTGTATTTAGTAACTGTAGCCTGCACCGTCACCTTTGCTAGATTCACTGCCAACGTAACAATAATGACAGCGAGTCTAGGTTTTGTCACTTCATTTTACTTATCTATACTACCAACAAAAATGCACAGCAATCCTCGGTCCCGGCACAGATTTATCTGATTACCAAACCCTTCCTTCACCTCTGACAAGACGTGTATTAATCACAACTTGTGAATGTGTGGAACGCCAGGCCTCCACCGTGGTTCGGATCCCACGTTAAACTGTAGGTCCTCCATTTCATCTCACAATCACCCTACCATTACACATTAGCGTAAATGCTTATTACCCGAACGGATAGTAAGACCTGGTGATGATGATGATAATAAATAATAATAATAATAATAAAGTGTACCGAGTCGACATTTATAAAGGTTACTAAAATTATTTTAATATGTTGATACGTTAAACCATAATATCTGCAACTGTCACTTTTGAATGACAGTATTAATGAAAATATAAAAAATATACTTTTTTACCTCACTTCGGTGGCCGCATGGTCTAAGGTACTACTCTTGCAGTATACTAGACCGACGATAACGGGGAGATTGAGGTTCGAATCTAGGTCAGGTGTATTGAGGTTTTTTTCGAAAATGGTTTTCCACTCTCCTTCCACGCGAATACTGGTACACTTGCTTGAAATATTACATCCCTAAAACAATTATCGTAATTAGTATATAAACGTATAACCCGAACAGGTAGTAAGACGCGGTGATAAAAATAACATTTTTATTCAATGTCATCAAAGTAATTTCTAAACCTACCTGTCCTAAGGTGATTCTACCCAAAGTTCAAATGGGAAATGTTTCTGTTTTCAGGTTTGCCATCCTGGGCAGAGGCGGGCTGACCAACATATCAACTTGCCGAAATGACAGTTAGTTAACTAACCGCGAATCACACACAACCTTGTCAACTTGGCAAACGACGGTGCGTCAGCGAGTCAGTTGGCAGCGTCTGTCAGTTTCTCTAGGTCAACAACTTAAGCCGTGCTATGCTAGCACACAATTGTGGTCACAGGTGGTGATAACCCGACCCGGGCAGACAGCAAAACACACAGCCTCCCCCGCTATTGTACAGTCCTTTGTTGTTATTGTCATGTTTTGTTTGTTCTTTTTTTTTTTGTTATGTAGATATATATTTTTTTGTACAAATTAAAAATGTGTAATAAACATATTTTTTTGTAATAATAAATTTTGTTTTAATACAATTTTAAACATTCGCAAGTGGTCACGCGGACAAAAAGAGTCAGCCTCGTTTTGACTCATTTGTAAGGGTCGGAGTTAAAATCTCAGCCACGTGTACTGAGGTGTTTTTACCCCCTTTCCTTCTATGCAGGTACGAGCACATACATTCTCGGGTGTTCTAAGAGAGATGTTCCTAAATGGTTTCCCACTCTCCCTCCCCAAATGCGGGTACATTTACAATATATTTTATCTTCCTCCTAATTTCTACCCCAAACTGTAATTAAGTGCGTAGTTCGAGTGGGTTATAGAATGCTGTGGGGAAAACAAAAACAAATTATAAATGGAAGCTACAGTTTGATTTCCATAGGAACCCATTATTTGAAAACTAGAAACTCATGTTACCACAACGGCGGGGAAAAAATTATTTATATTCTTAGTCCGGTTAATCAATAATGTAAATATAAATTATACAGTATCCAGAAGTCTTATTGGAAGTTTTTGATAACAATTAAAATTGAATTTATGAATAATAAATTTAATAAATCAAATAAAACATAATTCTACGTTTCCAAATATTAGTGATTTTCAATCAATGTTGGTGGTGAAAAGTGGGCTTCCTGTAACAAACAGGGCCTACAAAGATTTATTTCCAAGCAACAGTGACAGACATGACCTAGTAGGGAGTGGGTTCACTTTCCTTTTCTAACAAAGAATAGTACAAACAAGCAGTTATTTGTGTTTGCACTTTCTGACTAACATAAGTCTCACAATATCTACTAACATACCAACTTCTCATACGGTATTCATTTTTTTATCACCGCGTCCTACAACCTGTTCAAGTTATACACATTTATAAGCAGTACTTTAATTGGATAAGGATTGGTAAGTAAGCATTTTAGAGGTAATATAATCACATTTGCTTGGAAGGAGGGTGGGAAATCCCAACCAGGATTTGAGCCGCAATCTCCTCGTCATCGGGAGGCCAATCTAACACGAGAGTGACGTCTTAGACCATTCGGCCACTGGAGCGGGTTAAGCTACCCTTTCAAGCTTACATGGTGCACGCTGATCTAACAATCTCTGGACCAGTGTCATGTTGTGAAGTGTTGCCAGGGTGAGCAGAGCTTGTTAAAACTGTAACACCTGTGAACTGTTCTTCCCCTTTCAGTCCCCATTTGACTATCATACATAGGTTCTACTCTACAAACCAAACATGGGGATGTATTTCCGTTTACACCTGACCAATAAGTGTTCTATTGAGTGTTGAGAATAATTCACAGGTGCAATTTAAATTAACTACCTACCCTGGCAACACTCCACGACACGGCTTTAAAATTGTGAGTGCATGTATGTGCACTCCACGTTTTATTATCCGTCCGGATAGTCCACATTTTTAGGTTAATCTCGAATGGGTAGTGAGACGTGGTACACACGAACGCACGCACACACACACACACACACACACACACACACAGATACACACACACAAAGCCAGTTACGTGGATACACAAATATTAAATTTTATTATTTAAGGTGATTGGCCCTTTTCATTTGGCGTGGAAATGCAGAGACATGGGAACAAACGATTATCTTCAAGAATTTTTATTGTTTTTGCAATTTTCTTTTCGGAAACGGCTTATTCAAGAATAGAATCATGTTGATTAAGTTATACTTTTTTGTATACACCCCCCCATATAATTTTAACAGTGATCAAATATCGATAAAATTGACATTTTTCAATAGAAAACTGCCGGCTTCATAACAAAAAATAAGAAAATGTAACAATTAATAAACATCAATACATTATCTCAGAAGAGGCGTTAAAAATATTAACATAAAAATTTCACTCGTTCTCGAGAAAACTGATATTTGCAAACGTATGCTTTTTCCGCAAGCCCTGTCCGGTAGCTAGCTCCATCTACTGTTTCCGTGATCCATCTGATCTTGTTGGCGCGGAAGGATACTTTGGTAGGTTATGAAGCCACGCCACGCCTTTCAACCTCCCGCCCACCATCCAACAAAATAGGTTTTAGAGTTGCACTCGACAGGGCCAAGGGCCTTAACTAGCATTTGTCCGCGGCTTTGCTCGCATTAAAAAAATACATCAACACATACGACAACTTCTAATGCTAGAAAAGAATTAAATTTATTTGAGACTCAGTACTTTATTGAGTACGAAGATTCACGGATGAACACGGACTCACCTTCATCTGTTTCCCCTCCACTCCCGCACTCATATCACCTGCCATTTTCTGTACCCGCGATACCAGCCGCGATTATGTTCACTGCTTACACCCAGTTTTTTACACTCCTTCACTTGCTGCTAAGATAGCGTGATGATATAGCTTACCCTGTTAAATATAAGAAGTTCAACAGATTTCCATCTTAATTCGATGACTTCATTTTTGGGTTTACTGGAAACAAACAAGCAGACAGAATCAAACGTACAGAGTTGAAGTTTAAATATGTGCTTAGTTTTGTGTCATTTAATAGGTAAATGATATTATAAATCAAAAACAACAGCTTTAAATCCCATAACTTTACTTATGGATATATGATAATAGTAGTAGCTTTTGTAACTGTCATATACGGTAAGCTACTAGATAAAATGTTACCAATGTCGACAGAAAAAAAATGGGGTGTGGCTGTGTCATGGACACGGCCGTGTGTTGTACGTGAATACGTTTATGTAACGGGTTATATTTCTTAAATAAAATATTTTTATTTATGTATTTAGGATAAAAGCAAGGAAACAAATAATTATTGTGTTACAATATAACTTTATTAATTATATTTGACGACAGCTGACGATTAAAACCTAAACGAACAGCGTAGCTTCTCTGAGTCAAAAGTTATACTAATTGCAAATCTCGATACGAAGCAAAATAACCTCAAAATGGCGGCGCTTCCCACTCCACCGCGCGCGATGCGTCACTGTTCTCGCTTATCGTAACGAATTCTTTGATCCTTTAGCTATCCAGTGGTATAATTTAATTTTGGATGTAGAAGAAAGATTCGAAACTACAACACCAAACTGTATCCCCCAATTTTGTTATAATTAGTTTTTTTGGATTGCCCCCGTATGGTAACAAATTTAAAGACGTATTCACGTCAAAAAAAAAGTCTAAAAGGCTCTTATTTACTTATTCACTTACTCTATGGCAGTAGGAGCTTTAAAGTTCATTGCCGCATTTAACGAAAGTACGCCAGCTATACCTATCTTGAGCTAGGTCTATCCTGTCCATCTCATTACACCTTATCCCTATCCTGAGCTAGTTCTATCCAGTCCACCTCATAATTACACCCTATACCTATATTTAGCTAGATCTATCCAGTCCACCTCATCATTACACCTTATACCTATATTTAGCTAGTTCTATCCAGTCCACCTCATCATTACACCCTATACATATATTTAGCTAGTTCTATCCAGTCCACCTCACTACCCCCTATCTCCTTCAGGTCCATTCTAATGTTATCCTCACATCTACGTCTAGGTCTTCCCAATGGTCTCTTCCCCAGTCAATACCCTGAACAAGGTTGCTATGATAATTTTTGGACTGTACTAGACGGCCTCACAGCGAGCGTATATTGACCATACGTCTCCAACAGCTCACCTATAAATGTAATGTTCCGCTCCAAATGATTTCTTGACCATTAATTTATGAGCGATACATCACCGCCTTTCACTGAGTATAGTTTCCTCGTTCTGTCCAGCATGTAACGTCCGGACCGATTACACCATTCAGGATGCCAGAGACTATCATTTGCGCTCTCAATGTTATGAATATCGAAACATTTTTATATAACGAGTTTTTACCAAGTGTTCGTTCTTGTTTGAAAATGAGACTCAATTTGACCTCGATGTGTAGTCACGCTGTTTCGGCGGTATACCACTGTCATATTTATTTTTGAAAATAAATAAAAGAGGTATTTTTTTAAATCACAGCTTCTTAATAACTGTTCAGGTTATACACATATATTAGGATTAACTGCTCTAATAGATAAGGTTGATGAAGGAAGCATTTTAGAGGTAATAAACCCGCATTTGTGTGGAAGGAGAGTGGGAAACAATTTAGGAAACACCACTCTCTGTGGAACAGACCGGGATTTGAACCACGATCTATCCGTCACCGGCAATCGGTCCCAAACAAGAGAGTGACGCGTTAGACCATGCGACCACCGATGCAAGTTAATTCATTGTTGAAATTGAAGGAAAATATGGGTTGGCTTTGTTTGGATACTAAGAGATACCTAAGCGGTGGCCGGGTGTACTAGGGCGCTAGATTCGCAATATAGGCACCTGCTCGCACCGTTCGTTGAGGGGAAGGTTGTAGTTATGGTCTTAGTCTGATGTACTAGGGATGGCTTGAAAAAAAAAAGTTGAAATTACATCCTATCTCTACGCTAATTTGAATTTATTCTCACCAAACTGCCCATCTATTCTTTATACGTTATAGTATTAAGTCATTAACAACGCTTTATTGAACATTAATTTATTGATAGTTAATATATTTAAAACGCCCAGCGACTCCATTCTACAATGATTCAAGAAGTTTGACCCAAACGATTTACTTTATTTATTTGTTTAAATGAAAGCCTATATAGGCCCTACACCTAGGATGTATCGACATTTTTAAAATTCAAAAATACCCAAATGGGAAGCAGCAATTCCAGAAAACACTTTCTTCCTACAGCAATTTCTGGAGTTCTAACAAACAGATTTATTTTTATTTTTGATCATTTACTTCGACGTAGAGATGAAAATTGGTTGGTAAATTTTCTCAGTGGTGGCTTGCGGCCAAACAAGTAGACGACGGGGCTGGGTTGAAGGGTCTATAGACTACATATTATAAACTAAGACATCAAATAGTGAGTTGGGGGACTCGTTTTGAAGGGGCATGGGGTACGGGGCGATTATTTTTAACAAACTCTTAAGTCAACCTTAAAATAATGTGATTCATCTTATTTTTCGGACACTGAAAAAAAATCCAAACAAATAACTGAAATTAGAGATGAACATTTTCCAGTAAAATTTTCAGATCATTGATTCTCAGGAAAAAGGGATGCATTCGTTAAGACTTTGATCATAATATTTAAGTATTGACCTATCTGGTCTACTGTACGCCAGCTGTCCCTATCTTGAGCTAGTTCTATCCAGTCCATCTCATTACACCCTCTCCCTATCCAGAGCTTGTCCTGTTGGTGACACATTCAAACCACTAAGCGCTGTAATCGATACTTGAGCATAATAAAATACTTAAATCGCTGTTAATGCTTTATTGTAATTCATTTGAAAGTATTTCTAATGTCAACTTCTGTGTAATCTTTAAAACTAGGGATGTCTCGATTGCATCCATTCTATCTCAATATCTGAATTTTTTTTTCTAGAAAATAAATTGAATTTTTTAAAAACTATTCTGAACAAATTAAACGAAGATATTTCAGTAAATTTTCCATTTCACATCCTATTCTAATTCGAAGGTTATCACATATCAAATTTTACAAATTTCAACAGCGAGGCCGCAATTTAAGAAAAAAGATTTGTACAGTTCTACTGAACCTATTTAGATTTTATTTTTATTTTTAAATGAAAGCTTATCCGAAGATGATGATCAAGATTTTAGAAACATTAAGCTTACATTTTAAAATCTCTAAGGTGACTGTCTAGGGTAAATGTAGACTTCGTCTGAGGTTCGGTTCAATACTCGTCCGCACAGATTTAATTGATTGCCAAACCCTTCTCACCTCTGACAAGACGGGTGATATTATATCAAACTTGTTAATGTAGGGAATCCCAGCCACACGTGTTCGATTCCACGTTAAACTGTAGGTCCTCCATTTCATCTCACAATCATCCTACCATTACACATTAGCGTAAGTGCGTATAACTCGAACGGGTAGTAAGACGCGGTGCTAATAATAATAATAATAATTCTAAAATCTAAAATGAGAGCTGTCACTGTAAAACTGACACACAATACGTCAAATGGCCAGCAAGTTATTTAATTGAACGTAGTTGAAATTGAAATGTGAAGCTTGAAAACAAAACTACATTAGGGATCATCCATAAACTGAGTAACAGGGGTGATCTATTATATCTACATGGTGTTACATGGTTTGGAGGGTGGATACATCACAATGTTACGTAGCACAGATCTCTTACTCCAGTTATAATGCTGAATTTTTTTATTATTGTTCACGTTATCACCGTTAATAAGCAAGATAGCTTCCAATTCGGAGTAGTATTAGATCTGAGTCCTCTTTTAGTGTCACAAAAGTTTTACTATGAAATAAATTCATTCACGATGTGTAAAGTTACGTAACGCAGGTTGGAGGGATCCGGCTAAATGTATATTTGATGTTACATCGGGGCCGGGGGGGGGTATTTACACAAATTTATTTTGAACAAATATTTAAAACTCACTAAGTTATAATTTGGGAACGTCATGTGTCTTTAAAGGACTATGAAACATTTAAAGCGGGAGTGTAAAGCCGCGAGAAAAGGTCCGTGTTTTTTTTTTTTTGCAGTTTTTATAGCAAAACATTTTTGGCTAAAATAGAAATAAATATTGCTCCAGTAGATATAAAGAGTTTAATTTTCTTCACATGGTGACATCAACAGTTTTAAATATCATGTCAAGGGTATCTTAGAATTTAATGACAACTTTTTCTCTTCATTTAAAAAGTTTATTATCAAATGGTAATATGTTCACGGTTCATGGCACCTTAATAGTTACTCGACCAACCAGACCAACTTGCCCCAGGAACCAATCGCATACCTTCAGGGCTGTTCTAATTAGCGCAGAGTAGGGCCCACCTGAGGCTGATTTATTGAGAGCAATGAGGTAACTAATAGAAACAGGATAATCATTATTTTTTGAGAAGATAATAGCTTTCTACTCGTTAGATTATGTGTGCGGTTTAATGGCAAGTATTGCACAAAAGTTGTTTTATGAGATTTACAAACAGCCTCTTTGTATTGTTTTGAAAGTAACGATCATCTGATCTGAACTTAATTTTGGGAAAATATTATTAGTTTTTGTTTTTTTGTTTTTTCTCAGTGACAGATGAGAATTTAAGCATAGCATTGTATGCACAATCTTTGCTTTTCTAGGAAGAACCTTATCTGAAAGCTAGAAAATTTACTAGATTTATTTTCAAACGTCAAATCGTGTGATCTGAAGTTGTCACTTTTGATAGATATTATCAATACCTATAAAATAATCATACTTTATTTTTATTTTAGCAACGCGTCTTATTACCTGTTCGAGTAATAGGCCTGTGTACTATTATTACTCTAATGTGTTAGAGAATATGAAGGCTATACTTCAGGACGTGTACCCGCATTTGCGTAGAGGGTGAGTGAAAAAAATAGGAAAAACCACCCTCAGTACACCCGACCGGGATTCGAACCTCGATATCCCTGTCATCAGCAGTCTATTCTACTGCAAGAGTGAAGCTTTAGACCATACGGCCACCGCCAAAGTAGTTATTTTTGAAGTTGGAGAAAATAATCTTCAATTGAACAGCGCTAGCGCAAGAAACATCCTCCTCGAGTTATATTTACAAAGTATCTTTGCCCAATGATTAAGCACACGTGTGACGATAAAGTTCCTATCATAAATAATATCATATAAATAATAATCATATAAATTCCCATGTAAAGGGAAGAAAATAAACATTGATTTTTGTAAAAAGTCCGTTCTTAAAAGTATTTTTCCCTAACAGAATCCTACTATATGCCTATACCAACATTTTGTTAGGTAAAAAAAAACTTTCAGAACGCACTTTCTACCAAAACCAGTGTATAACTTACATACTTTTTACTATTTTGTTGCATACGTCTCTCAAAGATGTTTCTTGATAATTATTACCTCTCATTTGTTCCTATATTTGTTTTGCTTTTAATGTTAAGTTTTACTAGAGCTTTTGAACTGAGTATTAGTTTGAAGTAATTAACAACCAACACCCTAGATTTATTAATAAACAATAATAAAAGTCTAAATAAAAATGTATTCATGTGTCTGTACGAACAGTTTTTTCTTGACATTAATATTCATTCCTTGAAATTGACGATGAAATTAATGTTCTTTCTTGTATTATTTGACTTGATATAATTCAACTGTTACCTTGAACTATCAATGAAAAGGGAGTTTTAATATAATTTTTCTCTCTCCCTTTATTTTTTTTCTCTATTACTTTTTTTTTTTGTAACATTAATAGCATCTTTATTTCTTTGCTCTGATTTTTTCTAAAAAAAAAAAGTAATATGGTCACCATAAAGGGAAGAGCCCTTTAAACATTGGCTTATATTTTAATGGTTGATTTAGTCTTTCATTAAAAAAAATTCATCCTAGGTTTTATTTTTACTGTACAATCAGGTTACAGTATTGACAACATTGTTGTTCACTAAGTTAGAAATAAATTATAACTCAATGTGTCCCTAAAATACTCCAAAGGTGTTTAATTTGAATCAATCCAGAGTTTACGATTTCAATAGCGTTTTATATGTTGCCGTTTTTAAATATATCATGTTCAAATGTAGGTATGTTTATTTCCCTCCTCATATATGTAACTAAGAAGGAGAAAGTCAAGTATGTTTGAATCGTTAGAGCAAGGCAGACATTTCCAGGCATTACAAGAGCAAACTATATAAAAGGCTGAGTTCCTTCTACGCTTGTATCAGGTCTTGTCCAAGCCTACAAGCTCACACACAGACAGCGCAGGCGCGGCCATGAAGCTTCTGGTGAGTTTGAATTCAAACAATGGAACGTTTGACGATAATGGTATCTCTTTTAATTATACAACGTGGCGGTGAGTGGCAAGGATATGTTTGTAAACAATGTAGAGAGGGGTAGTTGTAGTCCTTGTTATTAGTTATTTAACTAAGATTCATTGAGCACCCAGTTCGAATTTAAATTAATCTTTTTAGGCACAACTCTTCAATATATTATAAAAGCTAACAGAAAAAAAATAGTACTACTTTATTTATGGCTTAGAATTTAAATGAAACAACAAAATACAAGTAAATAACTTGTCGCCACCATTCTAATATTAAAGTAATTTTTTTTAATAGTTTGTAATTGTGTTCATTAGTCATTAGTTATTTGGCGTGAAACAATTGGATTTTTTAATTTGGTTAGTTTAGGTAAAGTGATTTTGATCAAATAACTTAGTTTAGATAAGTTAATAGATCTACTTCCAAATTTGATTAAAATTCTATTTATATTAGTTATTTAATTGAATATTTTTCTACCCTCAAGATATTTTAATATTTTTTTTATCCTTTTATTTTAATGAAACACCTTTAACTAGCCAATACTGTCTGAAGGGAAAAAATTGATTTTTGCAAAATTTCTAAAACATCTTGTCCAGTTATTTTTGGACCTAGCCAGTTTCGTGTTATAGTGGTTAGAGCCCCTGACTGCTGAGTTATAGGCCCCGGCAAGGCCGTAGTCGGTGTGGGGGTTTCAGGGTTCAACCCCCCCCCCCCCCCCCCCCGAAATTTTATGAACAAAATATATTTTGCTTAATTTATGGTTCAAACAATATCAAAATTAAGGTACAAGTACAAATTAGGGGGCTGTGTTACCATAAAAAACACTTTAGAGAGCTTCTAGAGCCGTTTAATAATTAGAATTTGTCCTAGCCTCCCATAGTTAGGGGTAGTGTTGCCATAAAAAACACTTCAGATAGCTTCTAGAACAGTTTTTTATTTATAATTTTTTCTAGCCTCTGTCAATTAGAGGATGAGCCCACCAAACCCCCCCCCCCCCTGAAATTATTGGCTGGCTACGGCCTTGGCCCCGGGTTCGATTCCCGGCTGATACAAGGGGGTTTTCCTCGAAAGGGGGATAATCCCCATGGTCACCAGGGTTTGGTTAATTAATTAGTTTAATATAATCATTGGCTTCACCCCGTCAAATTCACTATCATTATCCCCTCCCCTTATCAAGACATGGAAAGAGTCTCCACGGAAAGGATGTACGATTAGTACAGTCTGGCTTCCTCTGGGCAACAGTACTTTAGTACTGGCTAATATTTCCACAAACTGAGCTACAGAATGATGTACCCCAGATAAGCCATTATTATTTTGGAGCTCAAATAGAAATGTATGAAGCCTAATTTTTTTTAGCACCACGTCTTAGGCCTACTACCCATTCGGGCTATAAGCTTATGTACTAATTACGCTAATGGGTTAGAAATTGGAGAGGCTATATTTAAATGAAATGTACCCACATTTACATAAAAGGAGAAGGGGAAACCTCCCTAAATACACCCTACTGAGGTTCTAACCTCGATCTTCCTGTCATCAGTAGTCTAGTCTAGTCTACTGCAAGAGTAGCGCCTTAGATTATGCGGCCACCGAAGCGGGTAGCACTAAGCACTAAGAAAATGAATTTGTGTATAGTTGAGTTATTTTTCTTAATTTTGTGAAATCCCATTTATGATTTATTGCGCTTCTTTTAGGCATATATATAGTTCCTCTATTTGACATTCGTTTTCAAGCCAACTCTGTAGCCCAAATTGTTGAGTTGTAATAGTATGTTTCTCTGGAAGATATAATATCCCGGATATAATTATATTTTGTTTATACACTTAGCACACTAGCTGTCTTAATTTAAATGGGCAAGTATGACAAAGGTAGTTAAAAAGGCAGTATACCCGCTTTAGAGTAGGAGGAGGATGGGAAAACCACCCTACCGTGATTATAACCTTGACCTCTCCTTAACCAGCGGTCGAGTGCAATGCGAGAATAGCGCGTTAATTCGCTCGAACACTGATGCGGGTAATAAAGCTTGTTTCTTGTTGGTTTTTCAGTACCGTGTCTTACTATCCGTTCGGGTTGTATGCCTATGTGCCAATATTACATTAATGTGTTAGGCTTTAAGGAGGTTTTAATTTATGGGAAATGCATCCATATTTGCGTGGAGGTAGAGTGCAGAACCATTTACATTTAGGAAAAAAACCACCCTCAATGCACCTGCCCGGTATCGAATCCCTATCTCCTCGTCTTTGGCAGGCACTCTAGTACAACACGAGAGTAGCGCGTTAGACCATGCGGCCACCGAAGCGGGTAATAGATCTTATTAAAGTTTTTATAGAGCTATACACTTTGGATAAAATACAAATGTTCTACGAAAGGTAGCACTTAGCTAGCTTAATTTTTCAATAATAAGTTAATTTAATAAATATTATAAATAAAGCATTATTCCACATTTACTCAACTACATTTATTTATAAATTATAGTCAGACAACTTAATCTAATCGGTATTGCTTTAAACTTCTGTACTGATATTCCTGGGTTGGAGTTTCATCATCACCAAAAAATATCATTGTTGAGATTGGTGTTTTCCCTTTCACAGTTAAGAATTTACGATTGTGAATTGAGTGTTGTGAATGTATTAATTGTGAGTTTTAGTCATATGCTTAATATATTTGCTTAAAAATGTATCTTTAAATGTTTTAAAAAAATACTGAACTATGGTAGCTAATACAGTTAATACTTCGCCATTAAAGGTATAATTAATTCAAGCATGTCACTAAAAGTAGGCGGCGTTCCCCCCCCTCCCCCCTTCACTATATTTTTCATAAGAAATATAAAATGAAAAACCCCTCCCGGATACCAAACTCGGTCCTGACAGTTAAAAGTAACAATGCTACCAAGTAGGCTCATGCCATATAAACAAAATACATGGAACCAGGATGTAGGATGGAACATGGTTTTAAAATCCACGCTTCGTTTGACTAGAAAACTAGTATTAATTATTAAGCGTAGCTCACTCAATATTACACTTGAAATGCTTACCTACCTGTAAAAAGAAATGTACTCGTTTGGAGGATAAGTTTTTGCATCTCATTGTTTGTTCGTACAGTTTACAGCACACCAAATTATTGACATAAACACACCATTTTCCCGCACTTAACTGAATAACAAAGTAGTACGAGCTCAGCCCGCCTAGGACTTGATAGAGCGCAGCACGCTTCAATTTCGTCACACCGCCATTATACTAGTACGTTATCTCCCCTAGAATAATATTATAATCTATATCGATGTATTAGCAATACAAAAACGAGTGTTTTGGTTACACGTTCTGGTTTTGGCTTGTATTTTAGACTTTAATTATGTCTCCCAAGAGACCAAGAGTTTTGAAAGGTGGTGTATTATTTCCATGGCCTCCACAAAGGGGGGGGGGGGGAGGGGGGGCTGACAAGGCTCTAATCTATAGTGGCCCGGAACTAGGAGGGAAGGAGTTTTCCGGCGTGGCAGGCATTAAAAAATAATACACTTTCCCCCATAAAAAAAAATGGTAACTCTCACTCCAGAAGGCAGGAAGTAACCTGTCTGTAAGTAACAATTTGTGTCAACAAAAGCTAGAAAATATACTTTGAGGAAATTTTTGATATTGTTGATAGTAAGTTTTTATTGTGTGAATCCATATAGTTTTTTTATAAATATAGGCTAAATATTTCTTTTGTGTCATTTAAACTGACATATTTTATCCTAAATCCTGTAGAGCACTATGCTGCTCTTAACCTTAGTGGTAGGTAGTGGGGGCCCACCAAAGATCCTGGCCTGGGGGCACGCTTAAGGATGTGGGGGGCCATAATTATTTCCTATTTTAAGCTTTATCCTACCTTGTATGACAAAGCAATAAGTATGTAGAGTGAGTGATATGGCAAGCCTAGGGACTAGGCATAAAAATGGATCTTAAGAGGCATATTCTGTGGTCCTGTACTTGTCTGGCCTCAAGGGTGCCAGACTAAAAAGTTTCATCTGTGTAAGGAACTAAAATATATTTCATTTAGACATCATGAAGAATTTTTTTTTTAAATCCCTTCATTTCTATACTTAGTTTTGAGCTGGATTAATAATTATTAACAATGGGGTAATGTGTTTATTTAACCTAACTTGGGCCAATTTTGATTTATATATTGAATAATGATACAAATTTAATTCTTACCTTAAATATGCAAGTTTTTTTTTTAGACATATCTTATTATTTTTCAGCGTCCGGGGTTCAATCCTCGGTCCCGGCACAGATTTATCTGATTACCAAACCCTTCCTTCACCTCTGACAAGATGTGTATTAATCACAACTTGTGAATGTGAGGAATGCCAGGCCTCCACCGTGGTTCGGATTCCACGTTAAACTGTAGGTCCTCCATTTCACCTCACAATCACCCTACCATTACACATTAGCGTAAGTGCGTATAACCCGAACGGGTAGTAAGACGCGGTGCTAATAATAATAATAATATTATTTTTCACATTTGTTCAAGATAAAAAATGACCTTCCTATCATTTGTACTGACTTTGCAAGGACTAGGAGAGTATTAAAGAGAGATGAACTTTTTTTTCCCCCCTCAGATTATTGTCACTCTACTCACAACAGCATATGCTGGAGTTGACAGAGAGAAACGTGGACATCATGGCATCAGTGGTGACCTAGGAAGTTCCGGGGGTCACAAAACGGCCACATCTTACCAGAATGTCAACTTGCAGAGCCATGGATCAGTGCCTGTTTATAAACACGGTCATGGAGCTTCTGGGAATTCTCTAGGTGGCCATGGGTTATCACTTGGAAGCCACAGTGGAGGTTTAGAAGGCCATGGACTGTCTCTAGGTGGACACAGTTCCGGATTAGAAGGCCATGGATTGTCCCTTGGTAGTTACAGTTCAGGATTAGAAGGTCATGGACTTTCTCTAGGTGGACACAGTTCAGGGTTAGAAGGCCATGGACTGTCTCTAAGTGGACACAGTTCAGGATTAGAAGGCCATGGATTGTCCCTTGGTAGCCACAGTTCAGGATTAGAAGGCCATGGATTGTCCCTTGGTAGCCACAGTTCAGGATTAGAAGGCCATGGATTGTCCCTTGGTAGCCACAGTTCAGGATTAGAAGGCCATGGATTGTCTCTTGGTGGACACAGTTCAGGATTGGAAGGCCATGGATTGTCCCTTGGTAGCCACAGTTCAGGATTAGAAGGCCATGGATTGTCTCTAGGTGGACACAGTTCCGGATTAGAAGGCCATGGATTGTCCCTTGGTAGCCACAGTTCAGGATTAGAAGGTCATGAATTATCCCTTGGAGGAGGACATGGTGGAGGTTTAGAAGGTCATGGATTGTCCTTAGGTGGACACAGTTCAGGATTAGAAGGCCATGGTCTGTCTTTAGGCACTCATGAAAGTTTGGGAGGCCATGCATCTGGGAGCTTAGGAAGTTTTGGAGGAGAGAGTGGTCACCATTGAATTAAATCCCCTTAACTTATTCAAGCCTATTTAAGTTAAAACTTTACACCTCAATCCTCACTAAATAAACATAAAGGCACCCTAATTAATAAAACAAATACAGCCTTATATAGTTCAACAAAACATAAACTAGGAAGAAAAAGAATACATAGTAAATAAGACTGAGCATGATAATAGGTTAAAAGTGAGATATTCTGTTAGTAAATGAGAACAAAATTAATTTGAGACTATCAGCAAGTTAACTTTATGCATTATTGGAAAACAAAAATGTATTTTGTATGAACAAAATATACTTTGTAATGTGCTGCTTGTAGTTTTACATTACAATTTTCTGGTATTTTTTTTTACATTAAGTAAAAGAAAATTTCATATAAGATCCTAATGACAAATTTGTTTTAAATTATATAAATATGATATAACATCATTATATTATTATTATGTTATTAAAAATCTTAACATTATAAAACCATACTATTCTCAGATGTAGTACCCAAATTTATTACATCTTTTAAAAGACTGTGTTAAAAAACTTGCATAATTTTATATTTGTTTAGAAATCAGTAATTTAAAAAAAATACAGAAATAAAATAAAGGTACCCCTAAATTACCAAAGTGATAGAAATAATTAGCAAAAAAAGAAGTTTAAGAAGATTACAATAATATAATTAAGGTATGTACTAAATACTTGACCTTGTACTAAGTCCAATGTTTTGATTGCTAAAAAAGGAAATGAATTATGATGTACGTCAAGTAAATGTTACCAAGAGAAGTATTTAAATGCATATACTACTATTATTATATAATAATGTTGGAGATTTTTCTACTGTTTTTTCATGTATATTTAAAGACTGCACAAAATGTAAATGGTTGGCTGGATCCATTAAAAAAATAAAAAGTGTTTAGTATTTATCTTGATTATTTATTAATTTTGTGGATACCCGCTTTGGTGGTTGCATGGTTTAAGGTGCTACTCTCGCAAAAGACTAGACTGGCGATGAAGGGGAGATTATGGTTCGATCCGATTAGGGTGTACTGAGGTTTTTGTTCTAAATAGTTTCTCACCATCTCTACACACAAATGCAGGTACACTTTCTTTAAATTCAACCTTCCTCATCTCTAGCCCATTAGTGTAATTACTACACAAGCATAGAACTCAAATGGGTAGCAAGATGCGGTGCTATAATAATTATTATAAACTAACTCAACTCTAGAACAGACACAACACCCAGCCCCCAGCACTGTGAAAGGGGAAACCCACATTATACCAATGATCAATTTTTCGGTCATGCCAGGAATCAAACCCGAGACCCCTAGCATAATAGAGAGACACTACCGGCTGAGCTAATATGTCTGACTTTTCCATATTAGTTTAGAACATGTATTTTGCTAGTCAAGATATTTATGCTCAGTCGATAACATGTTGTCCTCAACAGTACACCTGTACTTAAGAATGAGCCAAGATGATCTCTAACCATTGACTTTAAATAAAATTCATTGAGACATCACATTGAATGACATGGGTGTCAAAATATTATCGACTTCAAAAAATTATACCATGATGGGAAAAGTTTAATTTCATCCAGATTTTTTATGTCTCCGTGGCACACATATCATGTTCACGTGCCACTGGCTGGCATGCCATAGTTTTGCCATTCCTTACGAAAAGCTACTTTCAATACACTTGACCGGATTTGAGAATCAGCCTCATCTGCAATTCAATAAAATGAGTGATACCTTAAATCGTGTGACCACTGATATGGATTATTCAAGTACTTACAACCTGCTTCAGTGGCTGCGTGGTCTAACACACTACTTTCGTGTTGGACTAAACTTCTGAAGACGGGGAGATTGGAGTTCGATCCTGGTCGGGTGCACTGAAGGTGGTTTTCCTAAATGGTTTTCCACTATCTTTCCATGCAACTGCAGATGCACTTCCTCTCAATTAAATCTTCCTAATTCCTAAACCACTAGTGTAATTAGTATATAGCTGTATAACCCAAACGGGTGGTGCTTAAATAAATACTTACACCCACTGTTGAATGTTGTTAGATTATATAAATTAATCATCAACCGTTTCCAGCCTGTGTCAGGGTCAGTTAAGTAAAATGCCTCAATCTTAATCCTTTACTTGCTTCCATTCTCCTCTCACTTAAACACTTTGTTATTTACCCCCATCCCAGCCCATCTCTTACTTGGTCTCCCTTGCAGTCCTTTTCCTACATACTTCATCTACATCATTGTCTTTTGGTATTTTCTTCTTTTCCATCCTTACTACATGTCCATACCATCTCAGTCTTGCTTCCTCTACTATCTCATGTGCTCCCTGTACCCCCACTCTTTCCCGGATAACTTCATTCCCATAGTCTACACTTTTCCTAGTCTCTCTTACCCGCCTCGGTGGCGTAGTTGGTTAACGCGCTAGTCATGTTTAGCTCGACTGCCGAGGACGGGGAGATTGAGGTTCGAATCTCGGTCGGGTGAACTGGGGGTGGTTTTTCCTAAATGGTTTTCCACTCTCCCTCCACGCAAATAAGGGTTCACTTCCTCTAAATTCATCCTTCCCAATTCCTAATCCATTAGCGTAATTAGTACTTAAGCGTATAACCCGAACAGGTAGTAAGACGCGGTGCTAAATAATAATAATAAATAATCCTAGTCTCTCTTACATTCAATGTCCATGTTTCTGCTGGATGTGTGACAATAGGTACTTCCTTACACCTCACTTGAGGGCACCTCTCTTATAAATTAATAATGGACTTAGGCCCCAAATATAACATACTATATCTGGTATAAAGTTTGTTTACATTTTCTGGAAAGAAAATACTTATTTTCTGAGCTTTTATCATTTTTCTGTCTTTCCAAAAAGCTCAGTAAAAACCTTAATCTAATTGAATAGGTTTTAATCCATTTTGAGTAGAAAGAAATTATGTACTAGTTTATTGTGTATGTCCAACTCTAGGTCATCCAGTTGAGTTAAAAAAAAGTTTGTGGGGTTTGACTCTTGGATTCTTAGGTTGAGTCATTTAAACTATTTGTTTGACTAAACACAGATCTATGATTATTTAAGAATTTTTTTTTGAGAAGGAAAAAATCTTTGATTTTGAAGTTATTCATACAAATAAAATCAAATGTGTTACAACACATTTTATTATAATGCTAATGTTAAACACACATTTCAAATTAACATAAAATAATTATATTTGTCCATAGTTTGTGAACAGTTCTTTTAGAACTAAACAATCATTTCCAGTTCTCTTGCATATTCTATCACTTGTTCTGCAAGTTCTTTTGATGGGAGAGAATCGTCCGACTTTTTCTCTTCACTACTAAAGTTATAAAAATTGTCTTTACCCAGCACCCACTTTTTCTGAAAAACAAAAAACACATTTACTTATTAATTTTAATTTTATGCAAGAAAAATAAATACATATCTTAGTTATCTTTTTTTATCCGGGGGTGTGAAGTCCACTTTTTCAATTCAAGGTAAATTTGAAATTTTCTCAATGCTGAATTGAAGTTAAAATTTACTTTACATCTTTACTTTACTTTTTCCATCCTATGGTCTGGGGCAGTTTTTTATTCACATCATATATTTTCCACTACCAAGTGGCTAGGCCTGTCGCAGCTTCATATGAATTAACCCCTTCCTGGCCCAAGCATTTGAAAGCGCTCGCCGTTAATTTGTTGTTCCCGGCCTAAACACTCAAAAGCGCTCGCTGTATTTCAGCACTCTCCAAGCCATCTGTTGGGCTATTTGCTAACCATTTTATATTTAGTTGTTATTTTTGAATATAGAGGTATATCTCATTTTACCTTTATTATTTTCTTAGCGTTGTTATATTAACTGTTATCTTTGATTTAGAATACCCTCATTACAAGATGATTTGATTGTTTTGGAGCTCAATAAAGATGTATCTGGCAGTGAATCTGATAGTTCTGACAATAACGATATTGATATTGAGTTTGATAATGATATTGAAGATCCTGAATTATATGATATAAGTGATGGTGATCTGGAAGACAATTTAAATGGGGGTAGTGATTGTGCTGCTGCTGTAAGGCGTTTTCAACCACCTTTGTTGACATTTATTGACAGGCTACAATTTGATGTTCCAAATGAATATGTGGGAAATAATGGTCCTGTGCATGACTTACCTGTAGGTTCCAATGAACTATGTTATATTAAATTAGTGTTAGGTAATACATTTTTCAGCACTTTGCCAAAAATACAAATAAATATTACAAGTTTAGGCAACAAAAATTAGGTAAAGTGGATCAAGAGTGGTATAAACTACTAAGGAAAAATGATGGCCTACAAAGGAGTATTGGTTTTTATGGGTGTATTTTATTTGCCAGAAACATCTGATTAAAGGCACAGCTCAGAGATTGAATGACCTGTAATTTGTATTTGCATGATCTTGCCCCTCTGCAGAATTGATTGTTTTCTTGAATACCACAAGAAAGGGGAGTTGGAGTTGAAAATTTTAATTAAATAATGTGTTTGGACTATTAGATGTAGTTCCTAGTAATGTCAATTTGATTCCTAATATAAGTAAGTTGTTTCTAAAAATTTCAATGTAATATGTTAATTACATCCCAAGTTATTGCTCATGTGCAAATTTTCATTTTATTAAAAATAAAAGGAATAGTGGTGGGGAATTGGGCTCTTATAATAGGGCCAGGTAAGGGTTAAAATCGATCTTAAGACTGAAACAGGTACAACATCCAGTCCCCGGCCGTTAATTTATCAATGTGAAAAGATATATCAATGATATATTTTTGGCCATGCCGGGAATCGAACCCGGGATCCTTAGCTCAGTAGGCAGACACACTACTGACTGAGCCAAATTAAGTTCTAATATTTTTGTTAATTGTTTTATGCTTAAAAAACATTGAGCTTATTTTACTGCACAACTATTTGTAATATTTCATTCTCATTTAATAAATCAAGTCCCTAACACAATGTGCAATTGCGTTACTCAAGATTTTTAAATATTAATATTAATTTGTAATGTTAATTGTATAAACAGCTCAAAATGGCAATACAGTAGAGTCTTGATTATCTGACCTAAATGGGACCAACAGGTGGTCAGATAACTGAAATTCCAGAGAGGAACTGGAATGAAACAAATCAAAATTAAATGGACGTGCAGAATAAATATGAAATAAGGATTAGTAATTACTTCAAAGTATAAATTATGAAATAAATTACAATACTTTTATTTAATTCATGTAAACATAACAAAGGATTTGAAATTGATTAAATGCAACTTTTTTTAGCGCACCTTACTATCCTAGTGGGTTATACACATATGTACTAATTATGCTAATGATTTTAGGGATGGATAAGATTATACATAGAGGAAGTGTACCCACATTTGTGTGGAGGAAGAGTGGAAAATTATGGGAAAAACACCCTCAGTACACCCAACCAAGATTTGAACCTCGATCTCCCCATCATCGGCAGTCTAGTCCACTGTGAGAGTGACGCCTTTAACCATGTGGCCACCGAAGCGAGTCAAATTCTATTATATACTATATTATGCCAAACACAAAAGTCACTGTTTAAAAAATTGGTGGTTGAAATTTGTTTCCCAACTTTGCTTCTCTTTCTCATACCAATATTATGTTATATTATAAAAACGATAAAACGAATGTCGGATAATCAGGACGCTACTGTAATTGAAAATAAATTGAGTATTTTATATGTCAATATTTTTTACTGTCAAAGCCAAGTCAAAGTTTGGAAAAATTGGAAAAAGACACCTAATACATCCAGTCAAGGTTCGAGTCCTGACCTACTGATCAGTGTCACATTCTTTAGTTAGTGCACACCTCTTATTATCAACTAGTAATTAGATCTCTTCAAAAAAAACCTCTTTTTCACTTTTTGAGGTATTTTGTTATATTAATTTGCTGGTAAAGACAGGAAATGTAGATAGAAACATATAAACAGGGAGAAACACAAAATGGTTTTTACAATGAAAAGATTAAAACAGTTCACACTTTATATTATTATCACTGGACAAAATGTAATGGTTGCCTTGTGAATAAAATCAATTTAAAGTGAAATGTAACGTGTGAACTGTGTTCTTTTCATTGTAAAAGTCATAATGTGTTTGTTCCTTTTCATATATTTTCCATCCACATTCCCTGTACCTTCTATAAAAGCCACTGCGTATAACCCGAACGGGTAGTAAGACGTGGTGCTAATAATAATAATAATATAAAAGCCACGTGGCTTCCCAACGCTTACTTACTTTTGTACCATAGTCTTTTATCTCAGTTTGGTTTCCCAAATTTAACATCCTTGCAGCTTCTGTCAAAGAGATTTTTTCGTACGCTTTCTCAAGACAGCCAGCAATTTCATCGCGGATTGTGTCCAGCAAGATATCCATGAAGAAATTATAGCTCTCGGCTGGTACATTTCCTTTGGCTAAGAAGATCTACGATAAAAATATATTATATTAAAGAAAACAATTAACCTTGATGCAAAATTAAAACTAATAGGGCCAAGAACTAAGCATATACAATTATTTAGCAGAAACTAACATAAACTTAAAATAAGTTTAAGGTAGAAATTGACCACTTATTAGCAAACATTAAAATATTATAGATTCACACACAAAATAATTTAGAAATATTTTTATTTTGTTAATCTTGTAAACTTTATGAAGTTAAATTAGGTAAGCCTCCTTTATAAACTTTATCTTGTTGCTGATGGAAAAAGGGCTTAAGGTTTCTCGTGTCAAAAGATAAGTGTTTTTTGCCCAAAATATATATATCTCTAGTAGAAATATAAATTTTAATTTTCTTCACATGCTGATAATAACAGTTGTTGAATATCTGTAATGAACATAAGGGCATTAGATGATACACTTTTTAAATGAAGATTTAAATTTTTCATTAAATTCCAGAAAAAGTTGTCATTAAATTCCAGGACACCCTTGAGAGATATTCAAGAACTGTTGATATCACCCGGTTAAGAAAATTAAATTTTATGTTTTTACCAATGAAATCTTTGATTTATTTTGTTCAAAGAAGTTTTACTAAAAAAACTGCAAAAACAATTATCTTTTCTCACTTACCCTACACTTTCACCTTAAAGTGTTACTCCAATGGCAGCATGTGACAAAGAAAATTACAGGGTGCAGAATATGTCCGAAAGAGGTTTGAGGGAAATTAAAGCAGTCCTGGGGAAATTTGGGGCAGGAAAAAGTCCAACAATTTTGTTGACTTTTTAGTAAATTCTGGTTCTGACATGGTAGTTTCATTTGTATGAAAAACTAAGGCCGATGACAGATGACACTCAACACCGGTACTATCAGCATGTGCCATGGTGAGGCAGTGTCAGTGTAAGCACAAAGAGTTGCGGTGTCTAGGGGCTAAGATAATATGTCAAAGTTTTTAGATAAGAAGTCAAGAGGTTGAGATAAGGGGGAAAGGAAAAATCTAATAATTCAACCTGGCTAATGGCGTGATTGAGTGATGAGTCATCAGTCATAAGTCACCTACCCTACCGCAGGTTTTGTTTCGGTATTGATACTGATGATGGGAGGACACAGTAACAGCAAGTGTGCGAGTGAGAGTCAATAAAGGAGGAATAGTTGCGAAGGACACAAGATGGAGCTCCTTATAATACTGACCCGATCACAGATGGAAAACACTACCTGATGATGATTAAAATAAATCATAAACAGTAAAAAATAAAATTCAAAGAGTTTATTTGTCCAGATTATATTGGACTGTACCTTATTGTAGCTCCCTTCCATGAGATATTGCTCAAGCGACAAAGGGTGTCGGACATAGACGTTGCTCTGGATCTGATCAGCGGGCAACAACTCCAACTCTGTATGGAACTCTGCCACTCTGTTCTGGGAGAGCAGGAACAGGAGGTTCAGACCCAGCAGTTGGTACTTGTACGCACTTTCTGGGATCTGATCTCTGCAATGATCAATACCTCAGTGAACATTTCACAATGGGACAGTATACACTTATATATATATATATATAATGACCAATATACTAGTTTACAGCCTGTGGCCCGGATCAATTTTTTTTTATTCAAGCCATATATTTTCCACTACCAGCTTGCTAGGCCTGAACTTCTTTTGGGCTTATAAGCCAACTTAAATACTAGGACAGGCACAACATCCAGCCCCTGGGAGTTAATTTATCACTGTGAAAGGGTAAACCTACATTTCACCAATTAATGATAAATTTTTCGGCCATGCAGGCATCAAACCCGGGACCTATAGCTCAATAGACAGAGAGGCTACCGACTGAGCGAAGGTGTTGGAAACCATATATTAATATATTAAATGATAATGACAAGAGATCACATTTTAAAAATTTGCTTATAATATATAGAACAACAATTATAGAGTGGTTGCTACAGCTTGAGCCACATTCATTTTAAATTTCAAATAGGGTACTATTTTGTTCAATTTTTTTTTTTGTTTATTAATTTATCACTGTATTTTATTAGCTGTTCAGGTTATATGCATTATATGATAATTACTTTAATGGGGTAGGGATGAGTAAAGAAGCATCTTAGAAGTAATGTACCCTCATTTGTGTGTGAGGAGAGTGAGAAACCATTTAGGAAAAAAAAATATTCTTAGTAGACCTGATTGAAATTAAACCAGGCTCTTCATAACACAGGCCAGTCCATTAAAAAGAGTGACAACTTAAACCATTCGGCCACTGAAACATAATTTAAGCTATCACAAGTTTTGTAACTTACTTGTAATCAAGATAGTAGCATTTCAGCTGAGCCATGTATCTTTCAAATGATGGGATATTTTTAACCGCTATGCTCCATTGAGCACCGATTTCAAGAATATCTCCTACAAAACAAATTCAATTAAAACATCAGCTGGTGTAGGGAGTATTTAATTTCAGGGGGGAGGTTGTTCAAAATTTTAATTTTATGACAATGTTAAGACTTATTTTTTAACCCTAAGAAATAAGAACATTGTTACTTTATACAGTAGTGGTGGGAAGTTTATTTTTGTGAAAGGGGTAGAGGTGATGGGGTGTGCAAGTAACAAAAAGTGTTTTTTAAGTTTATTTAGCTACCTTTTTCTCCCCCAGTTATTATAAAATAGACGCACCTAGAATCTATTTGTAGTGATCCTCGCTTGGAAAATTTTTGAAAATTATATCTTTTTGAAAGATATTTAGAATTGTAATAACCCTTACATTTTTTAAAATTTGGATACTCCTAGAGGTTATTTGGTGTAGTCCCCTTTGGCAAATTTTTGAAAATTGGGTTTTCAAATCGCATTAAGACTCCAGGTATGCAGTGAATCCGCAAATAGTATAATAGTCCCAACTACTAAAGAAATAATTTAGTATCCAGATCTAACACTTATTATTTTAGCATTTTACATGCACTTTTTTTTTAAAAAAAAAGGGCTGTGCCACAAAACAACATGCAAACTAGTATAACTTAAGAAAGCAGATTACTACTACACACCCTACATCAAGAATTTAAATACTTAGATAGACTTACACTACTTGATAAAAATACAGATAAATTATTGTATAAGATCGAACCAGAGTTCCCTGGACAATTTTTTTAATTGGCAAAGAGGGGAATATGAGGCCAGAGACGGAGGACAGTTTCATAAAATAACAGTAGGAAACTTGTTTAGTTGAAGTGTGGGTCGATATATTAAATCAGATCATTTTGGCTATCTATAGTGTTGAATTTATGACTCAAGTAGTCCAATTGCTTTGTTCATCTAGTAGTACGTCATTTCCGCCTTCATCTTTACTCTTGTACATGGCGTCAGTGAGGTTACAACGTGGCCTACTTTATACTGTATCATTTAACAATGTTATACCATGCATAATTAAATATTAACACATTTAAGTTAGTTCGTACGGTTTATCATTCTAAACCTTAACAGGTTATGGGCCCAGTAGTGCTGATCAATGTGTTAGTGAATAAAGTACAGTGTTAAAATGATTTGCACGTTGTGAACGGACACGCCAGCACGCGAGAGACGCCATTTTTCGATAAAGTCTTTTTTCTTTGTGAGTGCTCGGAGATTTTCACTATAGCGGATTTGTTTTTCTGTGAAAAGAGCATAAAGGTTACTTACAAAGATGGATAAAGTCAAGAATTTCCACATTCAGAAATTTGATGGTAATAATTTCCAACTCTGGAAATATCAAATGGAGATAATATTGCGTGCGGAGAAAATTATGGATATCATAAATGGCAAGAAACAAAAACCAGCAACAACTGAGGTTGAGGAGGTTAAGACATGGAACGATGGGAACGAAAAAGGAATGTTGATAATTTCAACGGGACTTGAGTATAGTCAATTACAAACAGTCATCGCATGCGAGACAGCGGCTCAGATGTGGAATCGCCTCAAGAACGTTCACGAACAACGTAGCTCTGTAAACAAGGTTAGTCTCAAGCAGCAGTTCTTCAGCTATAGGATGAACCCAAACGATAATATTGCTCAGCATATAAGCACGATCGAGTCAATGGCGCTGTCATTAGCGGACGTTGGAGAAGCTGTTTCCGATGTGGACAAAATTGCAAAAACACTTGAGAGTCTGCCAAGTAGCTTCAGTGCATTCATAAGTGCATGGGACTCGTACGCCGAGGCAATGCAGACATTTGAGAACCTAACCTCTCGACTTCTCAGGGAAGAGAAGCGGCTCATGCAGAACGATGACGTCACTACGGCGTTTGCGGCGCTGAACCTCCAGAAAAATTACAAAAGTATGAAAAGTCAAACTTCCCACAATAACGAGAAGAGAGAAAATCACGGAAAACTTAGTGATAAGAAGAATATGAAATGTTTTTACTGTGGTCGGGTGGGTCATATAAAAAAACAGTGCCGCAACTGGCTAGCGAAAAATAGTAGTGGAAGTAAACCGGACGAGTCGAAGCATGTTGCTTTAAGTGCTGAATACAAAAATGTTTCTGCGTCTGGATGTGAAACTGTGTGGCTGGCGGACAGTGCTGCGTCAAAACATATGACCTATCACAAGGAGTGGTTTTCTGTGCTAAATCCAATAGATAATTCAAGTGTCGTACAGATTGGGGATAATTCGTACGTTCAAGCGGAAGGTATCGGCTCTGTAGAAGTGTTAGCACTTGTAAATGGACAGTGGGAGCTTCGCACACTTGAAAATACTTTGTATGTTCCGAAACTTAAAAAGAATCTATTTTCAGTAGGAGCAGTGACTAGTAAACAGTTCAAGGTGATTTTCGATAAAACAAAAATCGAAGTACAGATTCCAGCACAGAATCGAGTTGTTGTAACTGGAATTAAAATGGTTAACCAATGTTACAAGATGCTTTTCAAGAATAAAATTGTTGAGCAAGCCAATTCAACAGAGGAGTCAGTGAAGCTATGGCATGAACGACTGGGACATCCAGGCATCAATAGTTTCAAGACCATGGCAAGTCAGGGACTCCTACCAGGATTAAGGGTGAACAACATAGACAAGCTGTTTTGTGAGTCATGTAAATTTGGCAAGACACATCGACTGCCGTTTAATGAAAATCTTAATCCGCGTGCAAGTAAACCTGGCGAGTTTATACACACAGATGTTTGTGGGAAAATGCCGGTTACGTCGCTGGGAGGAGCCAATTATTTCTTACTATTTAAGGACGACTGCACGTCATATCGTTTTGTGTATTTTATTAAGTACAAAAGTGATGTTTTTGATACGTTCGTACAATTCCAGCAGATGATAGAAACGCAGACTGGAAACAAAATAAAAGTACTCAAGAGTGACAATGGTCGCGAGTTTGTGAACGAAAAATTTACAGAGCATTTTAGGAAAACTGGGACTATCTGTGAGAGAACTGCTCCATATTGTGCGGAACAGAATGGGCGTGTCGAGCGGGAAAATCGATCCATTGTGGAATGTGCTAGGACAATGCTGATTGACGCAAAACTTCCGGAGGAACTGTGGGCCGAGGCAGTAAATCTGAGTGTTTACATTTTAAATCGGCGGCCAAGCAAGGTAAACGATAATGTGACACCGTTCGAGAAGTTTACTGGAAAAAAGGTAACTTTGAAGCACATGCGTAAATTTGGAGCAGACGCTTATGAGCATATACCCAAGCAAGCCCGTACTAAATTTGAAAGCAAAGTTAAGAAGGCCATTTTTATTGGCTATGACGGTAACAGTACTAACTACAGATTGTATCATCCAAGTAGCAGAAAAGTCACAGTAGCTCGGGACGTTGAATGTAATGAAGACGCTAGTAAAGGTGCTATAATTAATGATCCGGAATTTTTCATTTATAATTTAACTTCACAGAACGATGAACCAAAAGAGCAAGAAGACAAGGAAAGTGTTACCACATCTGAGAAGAATGTCAACCAAGGAGGTAGGCCTATACAAGACAAGAGAGATACAGGGCCAACACTTCGTAAGAGAGCTACTCTAAGGCCGCCAAAACGATTCGATGTTTGTCAAGTATCCATTGAAACAGCCTGTGCAGCAATTTATGAGGAGCCTCAAACATACCAGGAAGCTGTTACTGACACATATTCTAAGGAATGGATCGCTGCTATGGAGGAAGAGATGACATCGTTAACTAATCACGAAACTTGGACCTTGACAAATCTACCTTCAAATAGACAAGCTATAGGCTGCAAGTGGGTATATAAGATAAAAAGAAAACCAGATGGGAGTATTGAGCGCTTCAAAGCACGGTTATGTGCAAAAGGGTATTCACAAAAGGCCGGTATCGATTATACAGAAACTTTTTCACCAGTAATCAGGTATGATTCAATCAGAATACTTCTTGCACTTGCAACAATTTATGACATGGAAATGATACAGTTTGACATAAAAACTGCATTTCTATATGGAGAACTGCTAGAAGAATTGTTCATGAAACAGCCAGAAGGTTTCGAGAAGAGTGATCCAAACTTGGTCTGCAAGTTGAGGAAGAGTTTGTATGGACTAAAGCAATCTTCACGTTGTTGGAGTAAGAAATTCCTGGAATTTTTAAAGTCATTTGAATTCAAGCCTTTGGAATCAGATCAATGTGTTTTCAGAGCAACGATTGATAACGTTGAAGTTTGGCTTGCATTATGTGTGGACGATGGAATGCTAATAAGTACTTGCTCAGAAATTTTGGCACTTATTATAATAGAGCTTAAGGCACAATTCGAGATGAAAGAAGAAAACTGCAATTATTTTGTTGGAATTGAGATCAAAAGGGACAGGAAAAATAAGAAAATGTTTTTAAGTCAACAAGGATATCTTGAGAGAGTACTGAACAAGTTCTCTATGCAAGATTGCAAATCCCAAGCAGTACCAGCTGATCCAAATCTGTTTTTACATAGAAATGATGGTAAATCTAATAAGGTCCTCGATGTACCCTATCGAGAGGCAGTTGGAAGTTTGATGTTTCTCGCTATAGTGACACGTCCAGATATTGCATTTGCAATTAATCAAGCAAGTCGATTTTTAAATGAACCACAAGACATCCATTGGACAGCAGTTAAGAAGATAATGCGATATCTAGCTGGGACTAGGAGCTATGGTATTTGCTACCAAGGAAATCAACCTGAGTTAACTGTATATTCAGATGCTGACTATGCTGGGGATGAAACTACAAGAAAATCTACAACGGGATATATCACTCTTTTAGCGGGAGCACCCGTCACCTGGTCATCTCATCGACAAGGTTGTGTCAGCAGGTCAACTACAGAAGCTGAATATATAGCAGCTTCCTCAGCAGCTCAAGAAAGTGTGTGGCTAAGAATGATGCTTGCGGAACTTGAGCTGATTTCCAGTGAGCCTACCACACTCTTCGTGGACAACCAAAGTGCAATTAGGTTGGCTAAGAACTGTGAGCATCATAAAATGACCAAGCACATAGATGTTAAGTACCATTACATTCGTGAGTGTGTAGAAAACAATGTTATAGTTGTCCAATATGTGCGTTCTGAGAACCAATTAGCAGACTTTTTAACTAAGGCTTTGCCACAAAAGAAATTTTGTATGAATCGTGAATCTGTGTCGATTAGGGATATCAATGAACAAAGAGTGGGAGTGTTGAATTTATGACTCAAGTAGTCCAATTGCTTTGTTCATCTAGTAGTACGTCATTTCCGCCTTCATCTTTACTCTTGTACATGGCGTCAGTGAGGTTACAACGTGGCCTACTTTATACTGTATCATTTAACAATGTTATACCATGCATAATTAAATATTAACACATTTAAGTTAGTTCGTACGGTTTATCATTCTAAACCTTAACATATAGTTCTGATTTTTCTACATGAAAAAAGAGAACTTTGTCCTACGAAGTTTGTACTTACTTGCAATCAACAGTTCCTGCTGAGATGCGGTTGCATTTGATGTGGGCAAGAACATCAGCTGAGTAAGGCCAACCTAAATTAAAAGATGAATTGTTAACAAATAAACAAAAATATTCACCAAAACTGATTCAGTGTTTAAGATTGCTAGTATATTTAAGAGTAAACTTTAGTAAACTAGCCTGTTATCTTATTAAATATGAGTGAATTGTTTGCCGAAAGAGTAAACACACCTTCTTTTGGAAAAAGATTTTATGACAAAAAATAACACTGGGTGGAGAACGTTTAAACTTTTTCTAGAAACTATATATTTAAAAAAAATAATCACATCACAGTGTTAATAAATAATTTATGTTGCCTACTTAGGACACAAAAATTGTTAGAATATGCATTTTTAGACTGCGTATTACTACCCTTTTGGACTGTACACATTAAAATATGTTCAAATGTTTGCAAAAAAATAATTAATTTCAAATACAGTACCTATTAAAAGGTCTCTTATCAGATTCTCAAACTATATTTCTAAAAAAAAAAATAGATCGGGGTGTTATTAATTAGGCCTACATAAGACACTTCTACTATTTAAAGATTTTGAATGGATAGTTAAATAATTTATTTTCTTTTTCTTTCAAAAATGTCCCAATAAGATTCATAGCCTCTTGATTAGTACTTCTTGCCACAAGAGGCATGGTCCATGACATCTTTGCACGGAAATAACTAAAACTACTTTAGTCTCTAAATGTATTAATACATCCAAATTTGTATTTTTATTGACTGAGGTTTGGTTAAGCTTGGTTGATTTAAAAAATGTTATAAACACACTGAGTTTGTTACAGGAAATGCAAGATGTTTAAGGAGTGGTTAATGTAGAATTTTGTGTCTCGCAATACCCTGTGAAATAGACGTAGATGAGTCGAGCAAATATGTTTTAAAATCGATAATTAAATAGCCTTAGTAGGCCCTACATTTAGACAGCTGACTTTTTTTTTTATGTCTATTAACAATTATTATATAACAGTGTTTAGTAAAAGTAATAAAAAATAAGCTTTTTTTAAAAGAAAGCGTAAGCTTTTTTGATCCATAACACTATTAAAACAAAGTTATTAATCTTACATAGTCCTATTAATATTTTAATTACTTACTCTCTAGCATTAGGAACTTTAAAGTTAATTGCTGCACTCATAAAAGTATGTTACTAATCACTCTCTTGAGCTAGTTCTATCCAGTCCACTTTATTACAACTTAACCATATCATGAGCTAGTTCTATTCAGTCCACCTCATTACACCTTATCCCTATCTTGAGCTAGTTCTACCCAGTCCACCTCATTACACCCTATCCCTATCTTGAGCTAGTTCTATCCAGTCCACCTCATTACATTCTATCTTGAGCTAGTTCTATTCAGTCCACTTCATTACACCCTATCCCTATCTTGAGCTAGTTCTATCCAGTCCACCTCATTACATTCTATCTCGAGCTAGTTCTATCCAGTCCACTTCATTACAACCTAACCATATCTTGAGCTAGTTCTATTCAGTCCACCTCATTACACCCTATCCCTATCTTGAGCTAGTTCTACCCAGTCCACCTCATTACACCCTATCCCTATCTTGAGCTAGTTCTATCCAGTCCACCTCATTACATCCTATCCCAAGCTAGTTCTATTCAGTCCACTTCATTACACCATATCCCTATCTTGAGCTGGTTCTATCCAGTCCACCTCATTACACCCTATCTCTTTCACCATTCTAGTGTTATCCTCCCATCTGTGTCTAGATCGGTGACCTGGTGGTCTAGGGTAAGGTGTCATACTTCTGTGCTAAAGGTCTGGGGTTCAATCCTCGGTCTCGGCACAGATTTATCTGAGTGCCAAACCCTTCCTTCACCTCTGACAAGATGTGTATTAATCACAACTTGTAAATGTGAGGAATGCCAGGCCTCCACCGTGGTTCGGATCCCACGTTAAACTGTAGGTCCTCCATTTCATCTCACAATCACCCTACCATTGCACATTAGCGTAAGTGCGTATAACCCGGACGGCTAGTAAGACGCGGTGCTAATAATAATGTGTCTAGAACTTCCCAATGGGTTTACCAGTCAATACACTGAATACAGTTTTAGATTCTCCCATTCGCTCTGCATGTTCTATCCTCTGTAATCTATGAAACTTAATTATTGTAACAATGTCTTGTGATGCGTACAGGTTATGTAACCTCCCCCACTCCCCAGTAGCCTCATCCCTTTTTGGACTAAATATCTTCCTAAGCACCTTGTTTTCGAACAACCTTAATTTGTTTTTGTCATGTAAGTTAAAGAGACCACATTTCACAACCATAGAGAATGACAATAACTTAATGAACGAGTAATAGCTCATGTATTTCACAACTGAATTCTTTTCCTAATTTACAGTGTTATTGCTAGTTAAAATAATTATTGTTATTGTTTCTTATTATTTAAACTCATTAATCCTGTCAAATGATATGTTGTTCCCAGAGATCTCTAAATTACTGTCCCAAATCTGTGTGATCACATACTTAAGTCTCCTAAGTGTTCATTTCTAAACCTATTTCCTTAGTAGCCTCTAGTAAAATTTCAGCATTTCTTGCGACACCTTCCTTACTATTTCCCAACAAATCTAAATCGTCTGCTTATCCTAATAGCCTCAAAGTAGCATTTAATGTCAACCCTCTACTCTCTTGCGTTACCCTAATAGCATAATCTAGGGTTAAATTAAAAAGTAATGATGAAAGTGCATCTCCTTGTTTCAACCCATTATGTATTTCAAAAGTAGCTGATAAGTTACATCCAACCTGTACTCTGCCACACGTATCAGTCAAACATAGACCTACCTCAATTAGCTTGACAAGTTTTTGGGCATCCCAAACTTCAATAAAATTCCATATAATTTATTTTCTTCAACGTTAATATTTTAATTGGATAGGAAAATTATTTTTCAAATAGCAATTCAAATAAAATACCATCTTTGCATTTAGCCTATATTTCAACATAATAATATTCTTGACAACTTACAAAAAAAAAAAAGGCCCCAGAAACTACAGCTAAGGCTGTATCTGAATATTCTCAAGGATAGGACTCTCAGAAGAGTATTTGAGTTAATTATTATTTAGCACCGCGTCTAACCATCCGTTCGGGTTATACGCTTAAGTACTAATCATGCTAATGGGTTAGGAATAGGGAAGGTTGAATTTAGAGGAAGTGAACCTGCATTTGCGTGGAGGGAAAGTGGAAAACCATTTAGGGAAAACCACCACCAGTTCACGTGACTGAGATCAGAACCTCGATATTCCCGTTCTCAGCAGTATGGATCAACACAATACCAGTGCGTTAACTAATTATGCCATTGAGGTGGGTACTTGGCCCATTATAGACTTGATGAATTGACACTTCCCACACACTTTCTATTGGACTCCATCAGACAATTCAAACGCAATGAGCCTTGCTATATCCTTTGGAATCGCAGTTTTACTACTTATGAATGATCTTAGAATTAGAAACTACCATACATCAAACGCCATCAGATCTGAAGAAAATAAATAGCCTTAGGTCTTTAATATTGCCACCATTTTATTGTTTGCATCGACTATTTTCTAATTAAGAATTAATAGCCAGAGCTATTATTTATGCTTATTAGTGGGGATCACTCCACCTAGATATCATATTCTGAAAATTGAAAAATGACACCTGGACACGGGAATCGAACCCGGGACCTCTGGCATTGGCGTACTAAGCCAGAGGTCCCGGGTTCGATTCCCGTGTCCAGGTGTCATTTTTCAATTTTCAGAATATTTTCTAATTGTTTTACAAACATTTTTAAAAAATCTACCTACTTTTGGAGGTAATAAATGATAGGTGTAGATATATTAATCAACTTTTCAAAATAACCAAATTCTTAATAGGCCTAATATAAAACGTGTCTGCTTAAGCAACACGTTATAATTAAACCTTATGAGCTACATAAAAGTTCTGAACTCTTTATGGACAAAAAGATAACAATGAAACAGTTGCCAGTCAAACATCATACCAAGGACGTTTCAACAATGTATTGCTTCCCTCCTTGGACCCAAGGGCATGTGAGAGGTGCATTGGCATACTTGAGCTGTATCCGAATAGTCAAGTACACTTGACTTGATGCAGACTTGATAAATTTACACTTTACACACACTTGAGATCGATGACTGCAACAGACTTTTCGAACGGCAAACTACCCTTTACACGCCCTTGAGTCCGCAGTGCTGCTTCCTACCAGTGATCTTAGAAACTATTTTAAATGCTATCTATCAGCAGGGAATGAAAATGAATACAACGTTTTAATATCCATTCCCGCTTCTTTTCACTAGACATTTCCAACACCACACAAAAACACTACAGCAAAAGCAGTACCGGTATAGTTAAAATACGTTATCACAGATAACAGATCACATATCACAGATCACATTACTCTAGCCGACAAAAAATTAAACAGTTGCCAGTCAAACTCCACACCGACAGCGTGTCAAGGGTAACTTGCCATCACCCTTGGTCGCAAGGGCTTGTCAGGGGTGCATCGGCACACTTCGTGACTATTCGGACGGTTCTACACTTGATCACGTGATTGCCAATACAACTATCGAGTGAACGTCAAGGGTCGACAACGCGTGAAGTAAACTTTTCGGATACAGCCTTAGTGATAATTCGGACAGATGTACACTTGGTCACGTGGTTACCGCTGCAAATGGCTAGGTTTCATATCAAGGAGACAGATCATAACTAGAGAATTTGGATACAGCCTAAATGTATAATAGCACTCGCAATGCGAGTTAATTAATAATTCACCCCATAAAGGCCTTACCGAATATTTTTATATTATTTTAAACTAAAATGTATAGCCTAGTTTCTGAAGTGTCTTAATATTGATACGGCGGTGTTTTGATGTGTTTAATGTGATTAATAATGCTGTTTTTTGGTCATACACTCTTTTTATTATTTTTAATGTTGTTTGATGTCAAAACCAAACAAATTTGTTTTTTATTTATTATAAGAAATAACAGGTTAGGGTACAATGACAAAACAAGAACTATATAATATTTAAAATATTTTATTTGAACTATAATGCAAATTATTTGCTATACTTACCTTTAATTTAGCAAGCAAATCACCACATTTTTCCAACTTTGGTGGTTTCTTAGTCCATTCGTTTCTTAAATGTTGATATAATGAAGCAACATCTTTCAAAGCCGCCATGTTTATAACCAAAGACAACTCATATAATTATACAATATGATGAAATAATATTATCAAATGCTGACAGAGATTTGATTAAGCTTCCAACCGCACTAGCGTATATGATATTTCTCAGCTAAGGTTTTATATTAAAAGTAACGACTTTAGACAAAAATGTCATGGAACATACCGCTAAGGACGGGCTGTAATCAGTGATCTGTATATTATACTGGATGGACATAACTGTGTTCTGTATGGGTGTAGGAGAGAAAAATACCCGAAAGTTTCCTTCTCTCTTACACCATGGTGTACGGCAGCTCGGAAATTTCAGCCACAGATGTCCATCCAGTTGTATTATATTTTCGGTTTTAATTTAACATATTCTCAACTATTTTGATTAATTATACATACTTTCGTAGATATTACATAAAATTACATATTTTGAGTGTTTTTAGTTGTATTATTTTTATGTCTTTCCTGGGGAAAATACTTTTAAATTATGTGTTACTTATTTCCATGCAAACTATACTTTCATAAAGAAAGGATGGCATTGAGCAAATTCCAACTCAGGTACGCTGGCTCGTCAGAGAGGATTGTAGTTGCCATAACATATCTTTGAGTTTTAAATTTATTGTGCTGTGGAGAGGATATAATGCAGCGTTGACTGATAGTGGCCTCTCCCTTATCTATGCCTCAGAAGAACGTCTAGCGCGCAGCGTGTTAGTTTGTAAACACAACTCGACGAGTTGTAAAAACAATCATTCTTGGATCTGATTAGTATATTTTTCCGTTGTTCTTTGGTCAAGAGAAAAAACATGTAATGTGATAAGGCAAATAATTTTTTTTTATGAAAACGGAACCCAAAATCAACCAAGGAAATGTAATTTGAAGTCTGTCACAATAATATGGCGTGTAGGTTGGTCTTTTGAAAAGCAAAAAAAGACCAACCAAGTCTATAAGATTAGTTTAGTATTAATATCAGCTAGTGGTCAAACGTTCATTTGTTTCCAAAGCACCGGCAACAGTGGAGCATGAAAACATAACATCAGCTGTCGACCAAGCGAATTTTCCATGAATTTCATCCATATATAGATTGCATTCCTTCCAACATTTCTTTTGACCATAGATTTAGGGCCGGTTACACAAACAACAATCAGTGGCTTGATCAGAGATCAGATGTATGTTGATCTCCAATCAGTGTCTCAAACCTCATTTTCAGATGCACCATTAACGATTAGGACGGGATTGTCGATCAAATCTCTGGTCAAGTTAACCAGACAATTTTCTCCCATCAACTGTTTGATTCCCCGATCAGTGTTTTGATGGTTAACATAACCTGTAACAGTTATGTTCTTGATAAATATAATTTGTACTTTATAATCTTTATTTATTAAGTAATATTTAATAAGTATATTTTTTATATAATTCAATTTATTTTTAATATGAGTTTGATTCATAAATGTGACGTATGGAGTCTTCAGATGAAAAAGTTTTTAATTTATATAACGAGGTTATAGAAAATGTTCAAGTTCCAAGACAACTACGAGAAAGATATGAACTTTTCTTTAAATATAATGATAGAAAATTTGAGATGAGGTTTAGATAAATTAAAGTTGGGACTTCGGGATTTCTTTTCACTCATGTTATTTTGAAATAATATAAATACTTTAAAAGCTCATTTTATAACCTAACTATAGTAATACATTAATACAAACGTCTATTAATAATTTCAAACAAATTTACATGTATGAATTTAACAAATAAAGAAAAAAAGATATTCACAAAGCCAATCTGGTGTATACTTTTAGGTTATGTCACAACAATCAGCTGTTCGAAACAAACTTTTTACAAGGTTGCCATGTTAGTTTTATTTGATTCTCCGGTCAAATTTGTGGTCAGGTGATCGGAGTTTTTGATCACTAGTTAACTTTGTTGCAACCCAAATTTTTCTTGATCTATGATTAAGCTGATTGACAATCCGGTGATTGAAGAATCAATATGATGTTTGTGCAACCGGCCCTTAGTCATTCAATGTTATATATTTTAACTGATTTTGCTACATATTATGTACATATTTTGTAGGTTAATACTACATAAAAATCCTGGCTCTACTTATGAACCATAGATTCAATGTGCACTGAATGATGAAATAAAATTACTTAAACAAAAGACAAGATTATATTGTTAATTTTACAAGTAATAACTTATTATTAAGTTTAGGAGCGCAAACTAAGTTAGTTACTTTTTTTGTGTGGTGTGTTAATTAATTAAATTATATATATATATAATTATATCTTTGAGTTAAATTTTACAATGAGCTAAGGTGAGGTGGAGGAGACCTAAATTAAATGTTCTATTTATGTAGTTTTTTTAAACAAAATATCTTAGAGGCTCAAATAAAAAAAAACTACTTCAGTAAAAATGTTTAATTTTCTACATAGTAGTAATCTCAACATTTCTTGAATTCTCATCAAAAGCATCACAATATTTAAATAGAATTTTTTTATCTTGATTTAAAAACTGATCAAATGCTGTAATGCTTATGAGAGTCATCCAAGAATTGTTCAGATTACTTACTTTCTAAGCAATTTCAAAGCAATAATTTATTTTTATTTTGGACAGTAAAAATAATGTATATATTTTTAATACTTTAAACTCAATCAACTACAGTAGCCCCATGGCTTCTTTTGTGCTGACAGCTCTGAAAAGTTACTAGACCAAATTATATATCCCTACGCCGAACCATATGATCTGCAAAAACATGTGTTTAGCAGCTGTCACTTCTGACAGTCAAAATTTAGGTATATACCTAAATGTTGACTGTCAGAAGTCAGCTGTGAGCGGTCAGTCAGCACCAAAGAAGTCATGGGGCTACTGATACATTGTACAAGGACCCTCTAAAGATGCCGAGAAACCATAGAAAATAATAAAGCTCACACGACTTATAAAAAAAAGACTGACATAGGCGAACTTAAAATAAATAAAAGTGGGGGTGTTGGCAGGTACTATTACTGTGAATAAAAATAAATAATGTTGTAAGAATTACCAAAATATGGACCTAACTTCTCGCATTTCCTTTCACCTCACCTTGTGAGATGTGTGTATTTTGACAATATTCACACACTTTGTGTGAATGCGAGAAATTGGTATGAGTTATTTAGTTTAGTAGCAGATTAATTTTACAGTAAATTTTTGTCTAGATTTTACTTATTTGATGTTTATTATGTGAAATTATTAGGGGTGTGGAAGCTTCGAAACTAATACCAGATTTGACTTTGCTTCGAAAAAAATCTGACTTTGACAATTACGAATCTTCACCATTAATGGTCACTTGTTGCCATTCTGAGCTGTTATGTACAGTAAAAGACAATATTCATGTGGGCAAAATCTTTAAGTAATTGAATTTTAAACCACTATGGTAGCCGCATGGTTTAAGGCTCCACTCTCGCAGACAGGTTCGAATCTTGTTTGAGTGTACTGAGGGTGGTTAAAAAAAAATGTTTTCCACTCTTCCTCCATGCAAATGCAGGTACATTTCCTATAAATATAACCTTCTTCATCCCTAAAACCATTAGCGTAATTAGAATATAAACATATAACCCAAATGGGTAGTAAGATGCTGCGCTAAAAAAATTACAAGTTGATTCATCATAATTAAACTAAATATTGGAAAGAATTGGGCAGTAAAACATTATCTAAGTAATTTTAGTTGAATAAGGTTATAAAAATAACTAAATTATATTTTCTCAAGCATAAAACAACTACCAAAAAATATTTTAACTTCGAGAATATTTTATAATATATATTTGACTTGCATTCACTTTGAATTGAAAAAATCTACTACACAGACTCCTAGAAATTATGTATGAAGAACTAAAGCTTAAAAAGATGGCCAATCCTTTAAGTTCTTGCTAATTTTCATGAGATAGCATTGGCGATGTTCATTAATGAGTGTATACACTGGAATACTATTTAAAGATATAAAAACAAACAAAAATGCTACAAAGAAAGTTTATTATTTTTATTTTCAACTGTTTGTTTTACTGTAAAGATAGCAGAGGAGTCTTCACAAATATATGTTAAAATAGTTTCTTTTTATGAGATTTCACCATAAAATAGTTATAAACAATAGCCTAAAACAAAAATTTGTATGTGTTAATACAGTACAATAAGAAGTGTAGAAAAAATTAGCCTGTGTACTTTAAGAAAACGTTTCACCCCGTGGATAATAGGTAACTGATTGGTGAATAGTTTAAACAACATAACCTATCTGTATTTTTCATTAGATTACAGTGGAATTGAGATTATAGAAATAATTTGCCACATAGAATATTTACAACAAGGCCTGTATATAAAATAAGTTTTAAACATTAAAATTATTTCTATTGTCTCAATTTTGTGTTACTAACATCTAGTGAATAACAGGGATACCACACTTAATTGTGATCAATGTTCAGTTTTAATTTAATGATTATTCAAATGATCAAGTTAACTATGTGCATCACAAGCTCTTAAGTAATATATACATTTAAAAAATAAAAAACACTTTTCCAATATGAAAATATATACAACAAAGAGTTATCACTGGTGTAAAGGTAAACTATCACTTAAAAGACTCAAACAAATTGTTCTGTGCTATTGGCTGACAGATCTAATAGCCTCCATGCAGCCCTGGGGTTAAGTTCCGTCGGATCCCTACAAAGAACCCATACATAGTTTACTCGCAAAACCTTTTCGGGATCACCTTCCACTACATTGTTTTTAGCGTCACGTAAACAAACAATCTGCTGCGAAGTAAAACTAATAATAAGTACAGGACCTTGATCCATTACTTTGCCCATCGCTAAATCTACATTATCAACGTCGAGGACTTTGGAATCAAAACGATAACCTATAGCCCGAGCCTTCCGTATTGGTGTGGCGAATATGTTGTAAGGACCTTCATGACACCAATCCCTAAGTATGTCAAGGTCACCTCGTATCATCGCTTCGAGTATATTAGGGATAATGTCTGTCTCACAATCCCTTAAGAATTTAATTTTGTCGAAACTAGGATCCACTTTGCAAATTTCTGTCAACGTTTCTGAAAGCTCTGTCTTTTGAAACAAACCACCCATTACATCGGACACTTTATCAGTGAGAAGTCTAGAAGCGCGGATTAAAGGGTTGTCACTTTCATCATATTGGATTTTCCAGTCTAGTACTTTGTTCACATAAGCGTTGTTGTCCTTGAAATTCTGCCAACTTTGGTAAAACCTGGAATGAAAAAAAAGTCATAATAATATGTATAGTAGTGTGTATCTCAATGTTAAGAACTTTTTAGTGTGTTGGATTTCAAACTCAACAAGCTATTAAAAACTTTTAAAATCGACACCAGTGTGTTTTTAAAGGGAAAAAAGGGCAATATTAAAATTTTTTAAACAGGAAACCTTCAGTTAACATTCACCAAAGCACTGATATCTTCATACAAACTTTTATTTTGTGTGTTTTACTCTGGCATGTTTACTCTAATGATGGAGGAATGATAGACGTGGTGATAAAAAAAAACGCTAGCATTGTGTTTATTCGTGTTTTACAGAGGATTAACATTAATGAAATTCTTTGAAAGTGAATTTGGAACAACTTTTTCCTTACTTGAAACTTAAGATTCAAACAATAGCTTTAAGAACTGAGTCAGTGGCCACATGGTCTAAGGTGTCACTCTCGCAATAGACTAGACTAGTAATGATGGGGAGATTGGTGTTCGAATCTCGGATGGGTGTATTGAGAGTGGTTTTTTCGAAATGATTTTCCACTTTCTCTCCACATAAATGTGGGTACACTTACTCTAAATTCAACCTACCTAATCCCTAATACATTAATGAAATTAGTACATAGGCGTATAACCCGAACAGGTAGTAAAAAGCAGTGCTAAAAAAATACTGACTTTGAATCCTTGTGAAGTTCCAGGCCTGTAGCCTCTTGGTTAGGCTCCACAGCCTTCTCGTCAGAAAACTCTGGCACTTCCTTGCGCTTTCTGAGTTTGGCCGGTGCTCGGTAGACCAGCGCGTGCATACCACTCTCATCCAGCTCTTTCTTTACCGCCTGAGCCGTCTGGGACATTGTCTTGTAAGCACCAGACTTGCCAAACTGCTGCCCTTTCTCTGAGATGGTTTCTGCGGCTCCGCGCGCTGACTTGCCTATCTCCTCCGTTATTTGGCCTGTAATTTATGGTACCATTAATTAATATAATGAGAAAATCACAAGCATGAAAAATAGATTGAAATTAGTCTAAATCAATTCTTCCCATTTAAAGCAATCCCAATTTGAATATACGAAATCTCAAAGCTAGATCGAAGATAGAATATTTCTTGTTACTTGCTTTATGATTGAAAAACTATTAGATTGTGCTTATTTATATTTACAATAAAATCATGTAGGCAAACTTTTACTGTACAATATTTTTGTAATAGAGGCCAATAAATCCAATTATCACAATATGCGATTCAATTATTTCAGACCCGATTCGGTGGCCGCATGGTTTAAGGCACTACTATCACAAAAGACTAGACTGCCGATGACGGGGAGATCTTAGTTTGATCTCAGTCAGGTGTACTAAGAGTGTTTTTTCCTAAACGGTTTCTCACTCTCTCTCTCTCCACGTAAATGTGGGTCAACTTCCTTTAAATTCAACCTTCCTTAAAACCTAACCTATTAAAATAATTTGTATACAAGCATATAAACCAAATGGGTATAAAGATGTGGTGAAAAAAAGAACTCAGCATGGAAATAAAGGAACATAAATGGTATATTTTAGCCCTCAATATTTTGATAGGCAAAGCTTCCAAATCGTTGAAGCAGGAATTAATTTTTGGAGCTAAGTTGAACCTGATATTTTTTTGAATACAAATCAAAGTTTTTGAAATGATACTAGTTATCAACCTCAGAGATACAACCATCTTATAATTGAATAAAGTAATGTTTTTAAGTTGTTTTTACTTAATACTATTTTGTCTTGATATCTAGTTTTTAAAAGTTAAAAGCAAAGTAATTAAGTAGTCTTGTTAAAGTAATTTCCCATAGTCACATATGCAGCAGAACATGGACATGAATGTAAGAGGGATTAGAAAAGTGGAGGCCATGGGAATTAAGTCTGTGCAAAGCATGTTAGCTGTCACGAGGAGAAACAAGCTTAAAGGAGTGAAGTTATCCAAGAAAGAGTGGGGGTACAAGGAGTACATGAGATAGTAGAGGATACCGAAGAAAATGTTGGAGAGGAAAGGAGAAAAGCTACCAAGGGAGACCAAGAAAGAGATGGGATAGATAACAGAAAATGTGCAAGTGAGAGTAGAAGAATGATGGAAGGATAAAGAAAGATCTCGGCATTTTACTACATTCACTCGGCCACAAGTTGGAAACAGTTGTTAATGATGAAGATGATGATGATGATGTTAAAGTAATTGTTACGTACCAGCCTTTTTAGCAATGTCTGATTTGCTTGCTTCTTCAATGGCTTCTTGCACTTTATCTTTGATGGTACCAAATTTCTCTTTCAAAACCTCTGAACCTTTGGATGCTTCAGACTCTACTACCTCAAATTTCTGTCTGAAAAACATTAAGGCTTAGTTTAAAACAAAATAATTTTTCTTTACAAAATGAAGGCATACTGAATAAAAAGTGCCTGGTTTAAATTAGTTTACATTTTTTTAAAGGTATAGAAAGAATATTAAATTTAAATTAAATATATCAATAATGAATGGGTAGTAAGACGTGGTGCTAAAAATAAATAAAAAAATTAATGAAATAAATAGCATCGATTTTTAACCTTCACTAAAATAATATTTAAATTTATGTTTGTAAATGAGTTTTGAGATGAATTTTGGTGTCAAACTTAAATAAAAAGCGTGTTTAGCCAAATATCTGTGCCGAAAGGGGTTTATTTTGAACTCGGAAACCACTAATAAAGTATGATGAAATTAGTGATCCGCTTAAATACGTATTCGTCAACTGAAAAAATGAATCACCTTGCTTTTTTGAGAGCATCCGACTGTTCTAATTTATTAGCCTCCTCTCTAAATTTTTTCAAGTTTTCCTTCATCTCTTTATTCTTCGTCATGTCTTGTTTGATATTCTCCACCAGCTGGGAGAAAAAGTTTGGTCTTCGTGCAGGACTAGAATACATTCGAACCTTTGCAAAAGAAAATTATATAAATGCACATAAATAACAGACAGACTACAACTAAGCAAAAGACACAGCAACACAGTTTTCTTCTTATCAAGGCAAAGGATGTGCGATTTTTCTACATAAATTATACTCAATCTCTTGGGTGAGATACATAAATTAAATGTAGTTCATTATTAATGATATTTATAAACCTATATAAATTTAAGTTAGGCCTATAGCAATCATAATTATCTACTAGTTTGAATATCATGTAGTTATATTTAAATGATATAAGTTAATTACAACTAACTTAACAATAAATCACCAGACAGGTTTGTTTCAGAGGTTCGTACACTTTACTCCGACCTAGAAAGAAATGGTTCAATTCCGACCAGGTTCCTTGCTCTGAATTCCCACTCTTTCTTAGGTAATAACTTATGGTGTGTTCTCTTAGAACACTCTTCTCATCCAATTTTCTTTTGGATTTTCTAACCATATAAGTAATATCCCAACATAGTAAGACAGCTGCAAAGAACAATTTTGATTCCGAGCTAGACAACTTAGCTACTATTAGATTTGCGCCAATCAGCCTAGTATATAGGCCTACTATAGTGTGACTAACAAATTCAAAACATCTTTCAAATAAGTTCTGGGTGGCATTGTAATTCAGAGTGTGATGATGGTTTAAAGTTGCTAATTACCATGGTGTTAAAAACAGTAAACTGTGTTTTAAAAAATACCCACGAGGACTGATAGTATTTATTTAAATATGGGTAGTTCTGGTGTCCCCTTTCCTTCCTAACTATATAAAAAAAAATCTTAATAGCGTCAGCGAGTTATATTGACCAAGCGGCCGCTGAATGTTAGCAAAGATAGTGCCAACATTTACAGATAGAAGGTGTCATATGGTCAGCACAACAAACCCTCTGGCCATTAATCTAAGTTTTATAGAACAAAGCTGTTACTTATTTATTCAAGTAGCTCCTCAAATGTCCCCACAAGGTTTGAGTTGACCCCATTTCAGACTTACACTTTCTCTAGGGTTTTAATTCACTCATAATTCTAGCTGAATACATTTAATCCGATTCTAGTGGAAAAAAATTAAGCGAGATCTAAAATGAAACGTATTTAAGGTTTTTTGAAGATTTATTTCTAATATTCTAATTTCCCTTTTGTATTTTAATTTATGTTTAATTAAAGGGTCTAGTTGGTTTTCATTACTGGTATATTTTATACTAAAGTTACATTTTAATAATATACCTATTTAAGTAGCTCCAACAGGAATAATTCTACAAAGACAAGTAAGGCCTAGTTTAAATTACCCCTTTTATTTCAGACTTTTGATACAGACTGTAAGAAGCTTGACTCATGTAGAAGTTTAGAAAAATAAATTGACCAGCTTAAATACAGCCATAATTTTTAATTGTTGACACTCATAAATGTAAATTACAGAACTTAATAATGAGCTCTAGTTACATTAATATTTTGACTGCCTAAAGTAAATAACACAAAACTTACCACATTTTCATCGTATTTGACTAGGACTATGGGTGGATATTTTATACAATGTCGCCTTGAGAAGTAGTATGTGATATTTCTTGGAGATGCTCCTGATCTAAAATTTATTCTTGTGTTCAACTGAAAATAAATACAATACAATTTTACAATAATTAAATAACTTACTAAATTTAAAAAAAAAACAAAAAACATTGATTAATCATTTGATTACTGTCTTAGTTAGCTCCTATTAAATTGTGTAGATTGTAGGCTACTTTTTTGTTTGTGAGTTTTATAGTATACAGTAGATTTAAAAAAATACAAAATATGATTTACAAAATCAATTTTAGAAAAGTTTATGTCTTTTTGGACTATTTATATCTATTTTGGTTTTAATATAAATTACTAATATAACTTTATACACAGCTTAACACAGTTGCTAAATAGGGGAGTGAATGGGGAAAAAAAGGCAATGGGGCATATTGATCTACAGTAGGCCTAATTAATTTGAAAATAACATAAAATATATACCGTATTATACATTTTCAAAAAAATGTAAACATTTTATTAAAACTGAGAGTTCAATAAGCAAAATTAAACAACATTTGCATGGAGGGAGAGTAGAAAACCATATTGAAAAAAAAAACTCAGTACATCGACTAAGATTCGAACTCCGATCTCCCCGGCATTGACAGTCTAGTCTAATGCGAGAGTAGCGCCTTAGACCATGCAATCACCAAAGCGGGTAGTGTAATACTGATTTAATGTTCTGTGGAGATAGTAGTTTCACAAGCATTAATAAATATTTCATCATATTAATCCACTTTCTTCTATGCTAATATACCTATAGGCCTAGTCTGTAGTTTAATAATAGACTAAAAACAGAAACAAAATTGAGCTTTATTCATTAAAGAACACTCAAAAGAAAATACTCGTGTCATAAAACCTAACCTCAAATTTCAATATGGATAGGTTTATAAAATTATCAAGAAAGAATGTACATCAATGCAAATCAATAAGTATATATTTATTTTTTATTAATTTATACTGAGATAGCAAGCTGTAATACTAATTCTAAGAATTATATTACCATTGTTAAGATCACCGGTATACAATAGAAAATTTAGAAATTGAAATCAGTGCTCTGAACTCATGTGCGTAGATATTGGGAACTAAATTACATAACAAAAGTTGCAGTAGGTCATCTTGTTAGACAATAAAACAAATTATAACTAAATTTATCTGAAGAAAGATATCTTAACTAATACTGAATGCGACTTTTACGTCTTTTTAAGCAGATAGATATTTTAAATTATGTTGGGTAGCAGGGCTTTCATCTTATTCACTTTATGTCTAGCCAAGCATAGAATCACTATAGTAATGTGAAAAATCAAAGATAAATAACTATAACCGAAACATGGAAGAATAATAATTTAAAAATAATATTTTGTTTTATTAAGAATGGGACGATGATTAGTTTTATATTTGATTTATTGTTAGTAATATTTTTAAGTGTTATCAATAATAGATTACATTAATAAAATAATTAACTCAAAAATTAATAATATAACAATAAAAAATAAAATGTTGTTGTGGTTTAGTTAGCTTATACCACGATGCGTTAGGGGGCGGCCAGACTGAGCGAGCGACTAAAATATAAAATAGAACATATTGGTTGTAATGAGAGGTGGCCAGACTGGATCGCGCGAGCGAGCGACTGAGCGCGCACGCTTGAAAGATAGAACTGGTTCTACTTTCCAAGCGCGCGCGCTCGACCCGGTACAGTCTAGTTTACAGGCGCTAGGCAATATTATTATATGTTGGTTCATTTAGTGCTAGGAAAACTTCTCATTTTGACATTTTTATTTCTATCGATAGGTTTAGCAGACTTGCTACTAACGGCCTGGTTTAATTGGTGAGATCATAAACCATAATTATATGTATATATATATATTATATGTATATATATATGATATGTTAAAATACTTCAATATTATCAAAGTAGGCCTTTACAAATAAGAATTACCATTAGCGTGAGAGAGGAGGAGAAAACCACAACAATAAATCACTTGTCAAAAACCACCCTCATTTCACTGAGCCAAGATTCGTAGCCTCCTCGTCAATAACTATCGAGAGCTATCTGCTAATTACGCGCTCGCTTGCCAGTTTGGCCACCCAGTCACTTGCGCGCTCGCTCGCACGTTTGTCAGTTTGGCCGAACCCTTAGAGGTGGTGTGGGATTTTTCACCTCATTTTATTCTAGTTTATTCTAGTATTATTAATCTAAAATCAAAGGCTTGCTGGCCTTAACCATATATTAATTAAATTGAGTGAAAAGGGAAATATATCTAATAATTTATCGTCTTTTAAGAACTTTGTCTATTTATAAAGTTCTTTATAAAGATCTTTTAGCTCAAAGACTTTTTAATTAACTTACAATCGTTACATTTGTGAAAAATATACAAAAATTATCTATCTGTTAGTTTTTATAATAACAAAATAATAAATCATCTTTAGTACAACTTTGCGATAACAAATCGGAAAAGAATTTTTATGACAGCTGAGCAACAACTCAGGACGACAAACCAAAATAAACTGTAATCTTTTGTATTATTTTGATCTTCTCTCAACAAATTTAATTTGTAACGCAAACATGTTTTCACAAATTAAACTATATGTGTTAATTTCACTTTCAAGTGTTTGTTAATAATTTTATAATATATATTACCAAGCAACTAGTTTGAAGTCGATTTTTGTAATCTATTTTTAACTGTTCAGGTCATCCATGTCAACGCATGTTGCTGGTGTTGGATTAGGGTTATTTATTATTATTTCACTGTGGATAACTGCAATAATTATTTGTATCGTATCGATCCGGACACAGAAAAAAATAGGATTCATCGCAATTTCAATCGCTACAGTTGTTACCTTAATATTAGTCTTTATTCCCCGAGAAAGTCAAATCCCAGTTAAGGTTGTTTCCAAGGTGAGTCAGAAAATATTTCAGATTAACTCATGTAGCTTATCTTCAAACGTATATGACGTTTCAAAAATGTTCCCATTTAAATGTGGGAGTAGCATAGTTCAAGCTTCAAGGGTTTATTACTTTAGCTACATTGATTGTAATAAAATAATTAGTGAAATGTAACATACCCATTATTGCACATATTACCAAGAATGTGACATAGCTCCTAAGTTGTGTAGTTTTGATATACACACACAAACACACTTCCATTTCACAGTTTATATTCTATATAATAAAAAGAAGTAGGCATATACCAAGGGTAGTGCTTTTTTATCTTTTATTAAGTTCATTTAAAAAAAGTATGTGTGGTCGAAAGCTAAGAACTGTACCTTTTAGGCAATTTTTTTCTCTAAAAAACCTGAAAATAAATTTATACTATCATAACACTCACAAAAATTGCAGGGAATCCAATGATATCGTATCAAACTCAAAATGATTGAAAAACTTTGTTATAACTTTCGTTTAAGGGATGCAGGAACAGATAAGACTGTTGAAAAATCTCTAAAATTGCACGGTTTTATGTATAAAATTGTGAAAATATAATTATTTAAAATATACTTTACATGAATAATTGTATCATAGGATTCACCATTTCCTTGTGAGTATAATTCTAGTAAGCCTATGACATTCTTAATAATTTTGTAGGGAAATAAAGTTTATTATATAAGATGCTTACACATCATTACTAGATATGTTGTTAAAATTTAATATTGGCTTATTTAAAACAACTTTTTTCTCCCCTCAGGTATATGACACCTTGTTTATCTGGCGGATACTCTTGGTAATTTTACTAGGACTGTCGTCGGTCGCTGCATTTGCTGTAATTCTTGTCACTCACTTGATGGAACCAAGACATGCTCAGCCGATCAAGCAGTGGCGGCTGTAACTCGACTGAATCACTCTAAAGAGACACTACTTTCTTTTGTAATCATTTAAAGAGGAGTGAAACAGTATACCATGGCCTCTACCATATCTCTTGTAAACTTGCTTTCATCGTCTCTTAGAAACCTTACATGCTCCTCTAAAACGGGAAACTTTTTTCTTCGCTCTTCGGTAGGTCACATATTAGGGCGCTACATAACTTGTTCACATATTAACAACAAAGTGTTTCAAGTGAACAATAACAATGATTTCGTTGAAAAGGTAATGAACAGTGATGTCCCGGTCATAGTTAACTTTCACGCCGATTGGTGTGACCCGTGCCATATACTTTCACCGAAGCTTAAGGAATTGATCGAACCCTTCACCGATCTTAATTTGGCCATAATAGATGTAGAGAAAAACCCGGAACTGGTTCATACATTTGAAGTAAAAGCGGTTCCAGCTGTTATTGCTGTAAGGAATGGTCTAGTTGTGGACAAATTTATTGGCCTGGTAGATGCTGATATGATTGAAAACCTCGTTAATAAATTGGTAGGAAAACCAAAAGAAAATGTATAGTAGTTTCCAGTTTGATAAATTTTAGATTATACACTATAGGCCTATTATAATTATGTTACCAATCTAATTTAATCTATTACACCATGATATATGTAACTTATTTAAAGAACAGCTTTCCGCTTTATGCTGGTAACAAACATCAGGGTGCCATGGATTCAAGATAAAAGAGAAGCATCTAAATTTGCTGAGAAAATAAAATATATCAAAAAGCCAGAGAATGTAATGCCGTAATCAAGACTTTTGCAAAATTAAATACTGTATGTTAAAAATCTGATTTGAAATTAAATTCTATGATATCTTATTAATATTATAAATGCGAAAGTTTGTGTGTTTGGATGTTTGTTACTCAATCACGCCAACACTGCTGAATGGATTTGAATGAAACTTGGTACGTCGGTAGAGTATGTCCTGAAATAACATATAGAACTATTCCCAACCTTTGATTTTACATTAATTTTACAATACTAATGTTTAAACTTTTCCTATATAAGAGATAAGAGATATATTGTGATTTTAATTTTTACGAGTAAATATGAATGTGATTATAATTAAAATGTTAAAGTAAAGATAGCATAATACGGAAATGAAGAGAAAAATGCATAGATATTTGAAAAAAAATAAAGTTTGATTTATGTCCAAAACAGTTTAGTTAAAAAATTAAAAGATTTTATCAATTATTGCGTGCGAAGCTGCGACAGGTAAAAGCTAGTTTTGTAATAAAACGTACTAAATGACTATATAATGATGGACAATATTCTTAATATATTTCTAAATTTTATTTTTAATCAGTGAACATACAGTACCATTGCCAATACCATTACTAACATACCAAATTGTTAAAAATATTAAGTAAAAAAAACCTACTTTAAGGAACATCTGGTTTGCAAATATCATAAGAAATGTATTGGACATTTTCAGATCTTCTTTAGCAATGTTTCCTAGTTCTATTAGAGATACACAGTAGCCTTCTTACACTACTAACTGATGTCTGAATAAGGAATGGAGTGGATTTAGGCATAACAGTTTTTATGTAATATGCGCATATTGTATCACATTAGGTAGTGAACAATAAGAAACCGATATTGGCTCTAGAACAGCCGTGGGCAAACTACGGGCCGCATGCGGCCCACGTCGTCAATTTGTGGGACCCGATTGATTTTGGACAGTTGCATACATCCCATTAACGATAACAATTTGAGTAATTACTAAACATTTAGGTAGGCTAAGAAGCAACATGATCCACGATATGTTTAAATTTATTTCCTGTGACACATTAGATTTTATCTGCTACTTTCATTGTGTACCAAAGTTATATGAATAATAATTTTTTTTTGTGTGAAAATAAATTTCCCCATTTAGTAAATTTAAATTTGTGTCACATACTAGACTCCAAGACCCCTTACAAATGTCCATGTGGCCCTCGGGGAGAAAAGTTTGCCCACCTCTGCTCTAGAAGGGACTATGTTAAGATAATTAAAGTTTTGATTTTTATATTTTAATATTCTTACAAACTTTATGGTAATATAAATGTCATCAAATAGTTTAAATACAACTAGGAATACTTTTACCAAAGTAATGTTTGCGGTACATCAGTCCTCTTCTTCAATAGAACAAAAACACTCTCTTCCGCTAACGAAGGGAACTGATGTTCCCTGATAATTATGTGATTATGTGTTGTGTTCTTTGAGGCTTACGGTTTCTTGTTAAGTGTGTGTGTCTATCTTTCTTTCAATGTTTAGTTAAATACAGCCGTTTGACGCCATTTTTCCTTTGTTTACCTGTAATTATTAATGTTTTTCTGTGTGAGAAAGTGTGCACTAAAAATCCTATACTTGCTCACTACACCTACACAAAGATTCATTAGCCTATAAACAATAGCAATAATTAAAGTTTTTACTTTAATAGTAAATTTGTGAGTTTAATAGTAGGTCCCATATAAATAAAATATATCAATTATATTTTTTTTTAAACTGACATGCATTACGTAATACAAAATATTCCAGTTTGGTTTTACAATATTATGTAATAAATTGGTACTTAGCTCAACAATCGTGTGAACTGGCAAACCCAATGGAAGAGACCATTGGGAAGACCTAGACACAGATAGGAGGATAACATTAGAATGGACTTTAAAGTGATGAGGTGCACATGAGGTGGACTGGATAGAACTAGCTCAAGATAGGGATAGGTTGTAATGAGGTGGACTGGATAGAACTAACTAAAAATAGGGATAGGTTGTAATGAGGTGGACTGGATATAACTAGCTAAAGATATGGATAGAGTGTAATGAGGTGGACTGGATAGAACTAGCTTAAGATAGGGATAGGGTGTAATGAGTTGGATTGGATATAACTAGCTAAAGATATGGATAGAGTGTAATGAGGTGGACTGGCTAGCTCAAGATAGGGATAGGGTGTAATGAGGTGGACTGGATAGAACTAGCTCAAGATAGGGTGTAATGAGTTGGACTGGATTTAACTAGCTAAAGATAGGAATAGGGTTAATGAGTTGGACTGGATATAACTAGCTAAAGATATGGATAGAGTGTAATGAGGTGGACTGGCTAGCTCAAGATAGGGTGTAATGAGGTAGAAAGGGTAGCACTAGCTCAATATAGGGATAGGTGTTGTACTTTTGTAAGTGCGGTAATGGACTTTTAAGTTTCTTTTGCCATAAAGTAACAATTATGGGAAAGTTATTGCCACGGGTACAAACTATTTACCTGAGTAATAACAGCTAATATTTTTATTGATCTTGAACATTATTTTTATTCATAGGGCATTGAAACTTTCCCTTTTTTTTTTAAAAAAAAAAAGACATATTTATTTACATTTATTATGTTTTAGCTTGACTTATGCCATTTATTAATTATGTATTTTATAAACATAAAAGTTTTATTACATTGATTGAACATATCGGTATTTTAAACTTTGACTTGTGTGACTGATTTTATACATGGTAGATTAATTTACTGTAAATATTAAACTTTGACCTTTGTGACTCATTTTATATATGGTAGATTTGCTTACTGTAAATATTATAGGCTATTTATGATTGATTATTCTTTTTTTTTTATAATATACAACTATTGTTTTGAAACAAAATATAAGAATTTGTGCCATTACTTAAGTACATAATGACTAAATGCTGATTATGACTGAATACTTACTTTCTAATTTATTTACTGGGCTCGTTCTAATGATATGAGTTTAAAAGACACATTAGTCAGTATTCTACTGGTAAACCAGGTTTTCATTGAATAACCGGCTATCCATTTCATACCCCAATTTTATTACAAACACATCTGACAGCTATAAAAGTTACTGGATCTTTTTTCACACATTCATACATTAAGTCATTTAATCTGCATCTATTACTTTTGATAGATATTATCAATACCTAAATTAACACTAATAATATAATAAAATGTTATCAGGGCTGACTTCAAAAAATATGTTTTGTACGTCTTAAAAGGTGCTTTAAATGTCCATTTATACAAAAATTCAAGGTATCTTTAACACAATTTCTATTAGGTAGGTACTCATAAAAAAAACCTTTTAGAATTTAAACTATTGTTTTGGTTATGAGTATGGATTTTTCATTTCTTCAAAAACACTTCTGTATTTCACAACAATACACTCAGATGACACTCATTCATAATTGGTTTTTGTTGTATGTACTATTTGAGCATACATTTTTAAACCTTTTATTACATTAGTACCTTTTAAATAATTTATAATTAAGAAATAGTCTTCTGCTAACACAGTTTCACATAGCACATTATATTAATACATACATACCTAATTACGCTGTTCCCTAATGAGGTAGGCAAGAAACTGTACATATAGCTTAAAATACAACTCTGTACTTAATCCATCCTCACTAACTTTCTCCACACTTTCAGTTCAACAACATCCATACACCGAGTCATATTCTTAGAACTCTTAATGTTTCTCTTTGTCTACAACATTAAGCCATATCTTACATGGCCTACCCCTTTCTTTTTATCCACACACTCTACCTTCATATATTTGTTTCATCACTCGATTCACACACTATTGAATTCACTTTCAAACCGCACTCCTTCAGCCCCCATTCATTACTGACTTTGTCCATACAAGTTTTTCCACATACATTTCTTAGATATCTCATTCCAATCACATTCACCTTGTTGTGTTTATCCTGACAAACTCATGCTTCATCAAATTCCCAGACACTCATGACATATATTCAAGAAATACTATCACCATGTGAAGGAAATTCAATTATGTTTCCACTGGAGAAATGTTTGATTTATTTTGAGCAAAAAAATTGTTTTGGTATAAAAACTGCAAGAACAATTACCTTTTCTTACATCCCCACCAAGCGGTTGTACAACTACATAGTGGTTATATTTTGACACCTCCTTTTCTTCAAAAACTACCTGATTTTCAATAGTTTGTTAAAGTTAAAAAAAAACAAAATAAATTTGAGCTAATCTATGTTATATATTTTATTTAAGGTTGACGATTACAAATTGTTTATGACATGGCCGCAGAATTCTTTAAAGAAATATAGTTGTAAGAACTATGTGGACTCTTTAAAAAAAATTAAAATTATACCACCACACATTTAATAAGTTAGTGTCGTAACTAGTAAACTTTATTTATCATGAAACAAAAATTTAATGTATTTTTTCATAGCTGTAATCTAATCTATGATATGTTGTTTATCTTTTTCACACATTCGTTTACATTTAACCACATCTTACATGGCCTGCCCCTTTCTTTTGATCCACATTATTAATGAGACTGATAAATGGCCTTATCTTTGAAACATCAATATCACATCTTCCATTAAATACTGTTCAAAGCTATTTCATCGCTGAGAAGTTTGCCATATATTTAAATACATTTTGTATTCAAGATTTTTTTTCTTATTGTAAAATATTATTTAAGTTTTTTATTGTTGTTTAAAAATGTGTTTTTGTGCAGCATATATTAATTACCTTTGGTTAATTCAAAAGGTATTATTTAGTACTAATAATTGTACTTTTATAGGTTCAATTTGTAATATTAATTTTATTTTTCAAGTTTTAACCTGTATTTATGTATTGCGTTTGATTGAAATTATTTTAATTTATGTACACCTACCTACTCGGTAATATCTGAACCAAATAAAAAAAAGTATGCTATTCTTATCTTAAGACAATAATAGTTTTATAGGCCTGGTTGTTAGTCCTTAGAGGAATTCATATTTAATTCAGAATAAATTATTGATTTCACAAGTGTGAATAAAAGTTATAAAATCAAATTACTTGTCTTATTAAAAATCCTCTCATACTGTCCATAATATATCGCACATGACTTGCTTACTAACTTAGTTCTGGAATAAACACAACGCCTAGTCCTCCTTCCATCTATTCATCATTATGAAAGGGAGTTCCTAATTTCATTGATGCTATTCTAATAGCTTGTATTACTTGCTTCAATGGCTGCATGGTTTAAGGCGTCACACTCACATTAGACTAGACTGCCGATGACAGGGAGATTAAGGTTTGAATCTCGTCCGATGTACTGAGAGTGGTTTTTTCAAAATGGTTTTACATTCTCCATGCAAATGTGGGTACACTTCCTCTAAATATAATCTTCCTCATCCTTAACACATTAACATAATAAGTACATAAGGGTATAACCCGAACAGGAAGTAAGAACCGGTGCTAAAAGATAAGCTTTTATTGAATAAAAGTTTTAATTCTTTTGAGTGTGTGCATACTCCACTATTTTCATATTATGGTGATATTTTTTTATGTTCTTTAAAACAAGAGGGACCACTCACTAGTGTCTGGAATTACACTTGTAGTGACGTCCATATCGCTCATAGCTATCTTTAGCAGCCCTATTAAATTTTGAAGCAACCACAAGTTTCTAAATCTGACTATACAGATTTCTCAAGTTTTGTTATAGTTAGTGTATGAAACAATATTTTTATATCTTCTCAAAAAGCTTAACATGTTTAAACATATTAAAAAAAAATTATCCATTCCTTCCTTTAAGAGAACTAAATGTTTTTCTTTTGACACAAACTAGAATATAATATGTGACATAACAATTATTGGTCTCCTTTACAAGTATTTTAATAGCGCTAGAAACTGGATTCTTGAGGACCGTGCTTCACAGTTTGAAAACTATTGTGCTCATCTTGCTGTTGTACCGTGATTGTTTTTGTTGTTTTTTTTCAGTCTAATAATTCAGTGCTCACTTTAGATTTTGTTTGTATATTTCTAATTATATAATTTTTACTCTCTCAATTTTATTTCTACTCAGTAACTTAACGAGGGTTGGGGTCGGTACGCCCTCTCGGAATGAACACACCAGGGTAGATGGAACAAACTTTAACTGTTAGATCTACTTTCAAACATCCATGTTCCGAACCACTTATTTACGGCAACTGTCACTAATTACACTGATGGGGGCAAGGACGAGGAAGTGATTTAGAGGAAATGCATCCATAAAGTGAGGGGGAGTGAGGAACCCTTTCGGTAAAACCTTCCTCCTGGGGTTCGAACCCTGATCTTCACTGTCAAACCAGACTAGACGAGCTTGATATGCCCAATGATACGGGTTGACGCCTAGGTAGATAAATCAAGTGACCTCTTGTATATGTTCTCACCTCTCAATTTTGCTTTTTAGTAATGAAAGTATCATAATGGTGAACATTTTATTCCTTGAGATGATCCTGAATCTTGACACGTGCCCCTGAACCCCAAAAAAAGTGTGTCTGTCTGACTGTCCTCGAGTTTAAAGCCGAAACTTTTGGATAGATTTTAGTCAAACTTGATATTTATAATATACATGGTCATGCCTTAGGGTGTTATTTTATTTTGATTCAAACTCTTAAATCAGGGTAGTTTACTGAAAACCTATTTTGAAAATTCGATGTATTTCAAAAATGCCTATAACGATTTTGTTTAAAATTGATATCTGGGGAATGTTTAACATGAAACATTACACTTTAATGGTTTTTTGGGGGTAAATTTGTTTAATAATAATTTAATTACTTCGAAATTTATATCTGAAGAGCGTTTCATATTGTAATGATACTGATTTGGACCCCTCTCATATATGTAAAAAAAAGTCATGGATGAAGGTATTTTTCTTTAAAGTATTGTATGTAAGTTATACTTTTAAGACTTCATCCATGGAGAATCACGCGCTTTTCAGAAATAATGTCTAAGTATTGCACCATTAAAACTTATTTTTTTCTTTCATAAATCAACTCCGTAGTGTTTACCAAAAAAGCAAGTGATTCTAGCTCCCTCTACCCAATAGGAAGCTAGCCTTCACGACACCTGTCGCCAGGACGCTTTCGATTTGTTGGTTTTGACACTCGTCACGAGAGGGGCAAAGGGTATGTCATATATAAGCTGCTTGTACGTATGAAACACACAGAGTGCCGGCGACATAAACCTAGAGAACGTGTAATATCACGACAGTGCCACTAACTTAAATACAGAGAGTACACAGAAAATAGTCTGTAGTTCAACTAAAATTGTATCATTTTACATAATATCTTCGTACCGGAGGTATAATCATCTTAATAAACCGAATGCAACATCAAAAGTCTTGTTTATTTAATATCGTTATTGATAGTGTTCAATCACAGGGCACTATCACGATTACAATCCGTACTGCTTTAATTAGTGCTCGATAACGGGGCTATAAATACCAATTACATCATAATAATTCCGTATCACCATAATTGACGCCCAACGCGGACCGATTAATCAGTAATCACTATAATTGGCACTCGATCACGGGGATATAAATACCAATTATTATATCATAATAAAGAACGTAACAATATGAATATCAAATTCATGTTTGATTTTCTGAGTAAAACCTATTAAGGGTTATTTTACTGATAACAGATTTTATGAAAATTTTGTAACAAATTATATAGATGAGAAAGTATGTACTAAGTTGTACCATTTATTTTAATTGGCTAAGAGGTTCTTCCAATAATTGTGATTAAACTATAACATTCATCCTCTACTGTCCATTGTTTATGAACAAATTATCTATCTATACTTAGGAAGCCCCATTTCAGAAAAAAACAACTTTAATTTCTGTGCTTTATTAAATTTGCTCAACGCCCACTATAGTGACTGAATGATGTTAGGCATCATCACGCTTGTGTTAGACTGGCCTCCTAATGACAGGGAGATCGAGGAATTGCATCTCGGTCGGGTCTACTTAGGATGGGCTTTCCTAAATGGTTTTCCATTCTCCTTCCACACAAATACAGGTAGATTACCTCTAAAATGCTTCCTTATCCTTACTACATTAGAGTAATTATCATTATATGCTTATAGCTGTCTTAGTAAGACATGATGAAAAAAAAGAGGTTAATAAAATTTTTAAGCTGCGTAGACTTCAATGAAAGTTTATAATATTACCTTGCTGGGCTCCACTATGGCCCTATAATATTACCTTGCTGGGCTCCACTATGGCACTATAATATTACCTTGCTGGGCTCCACTATGGCCCTATAATATTACCTTGCTGGGCTCCACTATGGCCCTATAATATTACCTTGCTGGGCTCCACGATGGCCCTATAATATTACCTTGCTGGGCTCCACTATGGCCCTATAATATTACCTTGCTGGGCTCCACTATGGCCCTATAATATTACCTTGCTGGGCTCCACTATGGCCCTATAATATTACCTTGCTGGGCTCCACTATGGCCCTATAATATTACCTTGCAGGGCTCCACTATGGCCCTATAATATTACCTTGCTGGGCTCCACTATGGCCCTATAATATTACCTTGCTGGGCTCCACTATGGCCCTATAATATTACCTTGCTGGGCTCCACTATGGCCCTATAATATTACCTTGCTGGGCTCCACTATGGCCCTATAATATTACCTTGCTGGGCTCCACTATAGCCCTATAATATTACCTTGCTGGGCTCCACTATGGCCCTATAATATAAACTGCTCTGTAGTAGAAACAAGCGAGATAAGATTGATATCGTTCGGAGGTAAAGAAGTTTACATGAAAATAAAAAATGTTTATTTTAATTTACATTAAGGTCTATTCCTAGGTTTTTTTATGCATGTTTATTGTGACTGCGGTAAAATTTAATGTTGTACCAGAAACATGTTTGGGTGATTGTGGGCCGCTGAAAGTGGAGGCCTGGGTGGGAGCAAACTTCCAAATTTGGCCCCAGCCTTTTCCCGTTTTGGATGTGCATTTCAATACTATAGAACATTTAGCAGGTCCTAACGATCATATTTTAAACCATGACTACACGCGTGTCGCAAAAAAAACAAACAAAAAAAAACCGACGTAGCTTTGGTAATGTCTTAAAGTGAGAGGAGATAATATATTCTATTCAAAGTTGAACATTCTATAGTAACATTTAATTTTCAACTTTATTACATTAATACCAGTGTTAATTATATCTATTATTATATAAAAAATGTCAAGTTTAGTATATATTTGTAAATATTTAAAATCAATGTCTCGTGATTTGCTCGAGTGGATTCAGTTTTGTCATGTAATAATAATAATAATAATATTTAGCACCGCGTCTTACTACCCGTTCGGGTTATACGCTTAAGTACTAATTACGCTAATGGATTAGGAATTGGGAGGGTTGAATTTAGAGGAAGTGAACCCGCATTTGCGTGGAGGGAGAGTGGAAAACCATTTAGGAAAAACCACCCCCAGTTCACCCGACCGAGATTCGAAACTCGATCTCCCCGTCCTCGGCGGTCAAGCTCAACACGACTAGCGCGTTAGCCAACTACGCCACCGAGGCGGGTAGTTTTGTCATGTAAAGGTTTGAACTTATCGTGAATGGTCTATAGTTGGATGTAGACCTATCATCGAATGTATGTATACATACATCAGCCTAAGGCGCCCGTTTCTAACTCCTGCCCAAAAAAAATCAACGTGTATATCAACTGTTCTGTCTCAAGAGGAGTTGAGCAAGGTTGATTTCCCAAATGACCCATGTTTGAGTTACGAAATAAACTACCGGAGAACGTCAATCCTGTTACCATAATGTTAACACGCGCTCTCTGATCGGCACTTGTTTTGCATAGCAGGACCTGGGACATAGCTGAAGATTTTTTATTGCCACATATGAATATTAACACAGTAATCCAGATAGCAGAGAATATGAGTGGTTTTTTTTCTTTCTAAACGGCCACTATACTCGGTGAAGTAAATCAATATATAAAAAAAGTATAAACGATATTAGTTATATTATGCTCATTTTATATGGAGTCGAATATGAAAGAATCACTCTTGAGGGATTTACTGATAATTGTGGACTTGTACTCATTAAATTTGTGTCTCTAAAAACGTCGTTTTTCAACAAGTGTGCCTTGGGAGTTGGCGGGGGGGAGCGAAAAAATCTCTTGGGGACAAAAAATAAATCTTCTAAAATCCATTACCAACACTATTTTGAAAAACAACACGATTATTAAGAATTTTATCTATTAAACTTTTAAACACAATCTTAAATATTATTTTTTAAGTGTGCCTAGGTTTTAAAAAGGTTGAAAATCACCGCTCTAATACAATATATTTCTCCTTAACTTAGACTAACCTTCAAACACGGATATCGTCTTATGAAATATTAAATGTAGCTTTCCTGACAATATTTTCACCGGTGAAAGTTTGATGATTATTTACCACAAGGAGGGAACAAACAGACTGTTCAATAATCAAAGAGTAGAAATAAACTGACAGTAATGTGCGGTGGACAGTAATTGTTTTGTTTTATAAAGTCTAAACTTTCCCAGCGCACAATAATGATTTGTAAAGATGTTGATTTTTTTTTATCTTTTACATTTTAACATAGGGGTTATTTATTTGCTTAATTTATGTGATAGTGATGAAGAGAATAAAAAAAAGAGTTGGGTTTAGTCCAATTTTCATAGTAAGGATCTTATCTGACAACTAGAAAATTTACTAGATTTAATTTCACGTATTATTAATGTTAAGTATTGGGAGCTGTAGCTTTATTTTTTATATATATTATAAATACCTATAGAATAATATTAATATTATAAAATGTTATCATTACTGGCCGCAAATAATTCTGTTTGTATTTTCTAAAAAAGGCTCTTTCTTTTTAGCACCACGTGTTACTACCCGTTCGGGTTACAAGCTTATATCCCAATTACGCTAATGTATCAGGGATTAAGAAGGTTAAATTCATAGGGAGTGTACCCGCATTTGCGTGAAGGGAGAGTGTAAAACCATTCTGAGGGAAAAAATCACCCTCAGTACACCCGACCGAAATTCGAACCTCGATCTCCCTGTCATCGGAAGTCTAGTCTATTGCGAGAGTAGCGCCTTAGACCATGTGGCCACCAAAGCATGTATATAGGTGGTACTATTCCAAACAAATTATACGTAGTCAATTTTCTTTATTTTAATACACAAAATAAACTATGTTAATAAATATTGAAAATATCCTGCTAGTGGTAACATGGCAAAAAAAAAGTAATACTTCTACCGGTTTTACAGAGCAAATGTAACGTGAAATAATTATCCACACCAGACAATTCTTTAAGCACCCGTCTGATGGCTAACTAACCGGAAAATTAGAAACAAGATTATTCTAGAACCAAAACTAAGGGAGCGCGCACATCGCTCATCAATTCTATCTCCACACATCACTCCTATCTCCACACATCGCTCATCAATTCTATCTCCACACATCACTCCTATCTCCACACATCACTCCTCTCCACACATCACTCATCACTCCTATCTCTGCACATCACTCATATCTCCACACATCACTCCTCTCCACCACACATCATTCCTCTCCACAACATAGCTCATCACTCCTATCTCTGCACATCACTCCTATCTCCACACATCACTCCTCTCCACAACATAGCTCATCACTCCTATCTCTGCACATCACTCCTATCTCCGCACATCACTCCTCTCCACAACATAGCTCATCACTCCTATATCTGCCACATCGCTCATCACTCCTATCTCCACACATCACACAAATGGTAGAAACAAACCCATGTAAAGAAACCAGAGCGTGCATGCCGAGCACCTCACTCTCCGAACTTCACTCCGACCAGACACAAGAAACAAACTGGTTTGTTTTTGTGGAGGCTTGTGCGATGTGCGCGGTGCTCTGATTGGTTGGTTCAAGGTCAAAGCAAATCCTCTGTGTTGTTCAGTACACTTTTATTCTATCTTTGATCAATTCGACTTTTACTTCGACGTTTGTCTTGCTTAGATTTTCTACAGACTGAGTATTTTTTATGAAGAAGATGAATGACATAAAAGATAAACTAGTAAATAATAGTATACCTTATTTCTAAGTATCCGTAATCTGGGACAAGAGGCATATAAATTTGGCCGCTGCTGACGTGTCATCACGTTCATCATTACTGCTGTCAAAGATAAATTTTCTTTCCGTTTTAATAAATAAATTAAAATTAAAATCTTAATATTAAAACTTTTTAAATAAAAATAAATAAAAAGGAGTCTAAGAAACAATGCAGTACGAATGCTCCATACAGACTGGTTTTCTCTAGCCGGGTACGCAGTGCGATGAACAATCTGCTCGGTATGGACAGGCTGTTCCGTGAGTGATGTGCTTTGTGCAGATAGGAGTGATGAGTGATGAGTGATGAGTGATGTGCAGAGATAGGAGTGATGAGTGATGTGCAGAGATAGGAGTGATGAGTGATGTGCAGAGATAGGAGTGATGAGTGATGTGCAGAGATAGGACTGATGAGTGATGTGCAGAGATAGGAGTGATGAGTGATGTGCAGAGATAGGAGTGATGAGTGATGTGCAGAGATAGGAGTGATGAGTGAGGTCCACGCTCCTCGGCATGCACGCACCCTAACATGTTAAAGTGTAATTTTCTGCCTTCTTCAGTTGAAAACGGAAAGAAATTGGATTTAGTTTAATAGTATTGGATGCTTTGGAACACATGTTCTTTTTTTGTTACTATTCGTAAAACTTTTTCATAAGACAAAATTACCTTCGACCCCGGGCAGTAATACATAGTTGAACTAAATTGTGTTTTAAACTCTATGTGTCGGTTTTTGAGAAGTTTTAAATCAAACGAGAAATGGATTTAATGAGAATATTTATTGCGAAAACAAATATTAACACATGCAGTTATATTTAATACCTATTATTAATAATTTTTTTTATAATCTACAAACTTAATACATGCAAATAACCATTGGAAACCGTTAGCTTATCTTAGTGAATTATACGAATGATTATTCAAATCGTGTTGTGTAATCATTCTGTAAAGCGCTTATTTCTGCAATAAGATAAAAAACAAATTGAATTAAAGATTGTAGTGCATTATAATTTAACTAGTTATATAATAAATATTTAATTTACTCACGTTTGTCAATGTTTGCTGCGACCCCAAGAATCTCTTCGTGACTCACAGTTTAATGTGGTTGGGGGGGGGGGGGGGGAGCCGAGAAAAGCTCAGTGGTTTTTCCTTCAGTTTTTACATCATCACTTTTTTTTGTCAAAATAAATAAAATATTTCTCCATTACAAACATAGAATTTAATTTTTTTCACAGGCTGACCTCAACATTTCTTGAATATCTGTTAAGGGGTGTCCTGGAATTTAATGACAAATTTTTCTCTTCATTTAAGAATTTTATCATCTAATGCTGTTATGTTCATGACAGATAATTAGAGATAGGGTAAATTCGCTTTTGCGAAAAACGCGAAAAGAAATAAAAGGGTCGAAAATAGGATATTTATAAGTTTTATTTGCGTTTCATGGCATTTGAAAGTGTTTAAAGCTATTTTTATTTCGCGAATTAACGCGAAAAACGTGATTTTGAGAGTATTTTAGCTAAATTATTCTATTTAGCGAAATAGACGCGAATTCCCTGAAAATGCTGTGCATTTAAATAAAATGCTGAGAATTTCTATAAAACGATGTTTTTCAGCGGAAATATGTGATTAAAATCATTGAGTTTCACTCGTCTGTGTGCTTCAGCTCGGGTTTTACTTGCATCCTGTGCCTTCCACAGCCCATTAGGCTAATCGCCACATTCCGATAGTCGTTGCTTTTATCATAAATCCTTTGTATAGGCCCTAAAAACATTGACGAAAGACATTTTTACCTATTTTGCTACAAAATGCTAAATTATGCCACAAAACGCTAAATTTCCAATAATTAATGCTAAAAAAAACTTAAAATTAATGCTATTTTACCCTATCTCTACAGATAATCAACAACTGTTGATATCATCACGTGAAGAAAATTAAATTTTATGTTTGTACTGGAGAAATATTTTATTTATTTTAGTCAAAAAAAAAAAGTTTTTATACAAAAAATTAAAAACCCCAGCCAGCTCTTGTCTGGCGTCCCCTTCCACCCCGTGTGTTTTATAAGTCAATAAGCTGTTCACCGTTCTAGAGTTGAGAAGACAATCAAGCAAGCACACTATTCTCACCTATACCTCCGGGCAGTTGTTGTGGCGCAAACTAATCAGCGGGAACTATTCAATCATTGGCCATGACCCACTTCCAGTCGAGTCCTACAGGGAAGAAAAAAGAATGACACACACGTGTTCGGTCATGGAGTAATACCATATTCTCTTATAAACCCATCATCAGTCATCATCTAATGATGACGTGTTGACATCAATAAACATCTTATATATATTATCCTCTTCAGTGGCCGAATGGTCTAAGGTGTCACTCTCGCAAGAATACTGTACTGCTGAATACTGGGAGATTGAGGTTGCAATCACAGTCGGGTGTAATAAGAGAGTTTGTTTCTAAATGGTTTTACATTCTTCTTCCTTTATATTCAACCTTCCTCATTTCTAATAATTAGCGTAATTAGTACATAAGCGTATAGTCCGAACGAATGATAAGATTCGACGCTAAAAAAAATAATTTCGATGTAAATTCTTATCTCGAAGGAAACATCAATAATATACTATAATAACATTTTGAGTTTATTTCTTAACACAGAGGTAATGTTAATATATTATTTGCATTTTAAAGGTTTTTTTTAGTATTCTCTACTAGCAGATGTATCCAGATTTTCTTGCATTGCATAGTTACTCCAGGCAACGATTTTGGTTTTATTCAAATGGACAGAAAAAAAATATTCTGAAATTTTATTTATTTTGACCCAATTTTTAATAAATAAAAAGTAAGCTAATCAAAATTTTAAAATTCTAGCCTTGAGGTGCACGTGTTATTGCACAGGGGCTACTGATTTTTAAAGTTAATCCCTCTGCTTATGGTAGACACCGCGTAATGTTTATGACAGACACACAAACTCTTCATTTTATTAATATGGATAACAGTGGTTCCCACACTGTAAGTAGCGAGCCGATTTTTTATTTCTCCTTGCGTCTTGAAAAGTTTTTGGAATGTGAAAAATTTTGTAATAATTTGAAAATAGAGAATCAATTAAAGATGTGAAAGTGAAAAAAAAAACTTTTCCCTAATGTCCTTCAAAGCTAGGTGGGTCGCGAAAGCGTTGCCGATCTAAAAATCGAGTCGTGATTGAAATGATCAAACATGCGTATAACCCTGAACAGGTGGAGGTAAAAAAATAAATTCCCGGGCGTCGTTAGTGGTGGACACAGAAAATGGGAGACCCTTCCAATAATCTGTTCAGAAGGGAACGCTCTTATTTAGTAAAATAAACGGTAAATTATTGTTTTATTCAGAAAAAATGTATAATCCACATTTGGAGCAATGACTAGGTAATATAATGAAATCTGTTATTCTTCGCTACAAAATAATTGCTATTTTCTAAGCTGACTAGAAAACTAGACCTGGAGATGAATAAGAAACTGGTGAGGTGTTACATATGGTGCTGAAACATGGATCCTGAGGAAAAAGGGGGGGGGGGAAATTGAAAACTTTGAGCTGGAGGAGAGCATAGATGAAAAAGTGAACAGATCGGGGGATTAATGAATTTTTAAGAAGAATAAATGAAAAGAGGACCACTTTGCGAATATAATAATAATAATAATAATAATAATAATAATAATAATAATCATCATCATAATATTGTTCCAGTCTGGGAAACATAACTCGTAGCCCAGTAGATTATTCAGTACTAATGTACCGTTGACCAGGGGACGCCCGGATGTACTAATAGTACATCCTTTTCCGTGGAGGCTCGATGGGATTATCTGATGGCGATGGTGAGTATGAGGGTGTGGAACCAGTAGAAACAAGTAAAACTGACTTAAAAGCCTAACCAATCAAACCCTGATGGGCGTTGGGGTGATTCCCCTTTCGGGAAAAATACCCACGGTACCAGCCCAGAATCGAACCTGGGACCCCCTAGGCTCGTAGCCAGCTGAACGGACCACTAAAATACCGGGCCGGTTACACTGCAAGTGATTTTTCTAAGAGAGGCCAAGTGGATGAGAAGAGCTGGCTTATTGGGTGACGTCATAAAAGGCAAGAGAGAAGGGTACCAGGAAGACGAGGAGTGCAGCTTACTGATTACTTCAAAAAAGGAAAGAATATGAAGTTTCAGGATATAAAAACGGAATCTGCTGGAGAACTTAATTTAGACAGGGGGATGAACCCGTCAAAAGACAGAACACCCATTAATAAATAATAATTCAAAGTGAAAATGTGTTCGTTAACTGTCCCACCCCTCTAACCTTCCACCCTAATATAATAATTCAGAGCTATCGATGCCTATGATCAAAGCGAACAATGAAAAAAATAACTGTTTATTTTGGTTAACTAAACACCACCTAGAGTGTTACAGCTCCTTGAGGGATTTCCTAGGTTCATCTATGTTTGAATCCTGCCTCTGACCCAGCAAAGGGTACGTGTTTGAACTCGGGTCAACGACACGGACACAGAAATCAAGGTAGGATGATTGTGTAGCGTCCAACAGATCCAATCCACTCTGCAAATGGTACACTTTCAACTCGACCACACCGATGTGTATGTTACTTGTAATTTACTAGAAGAGAAGTTCACTGAACCGTTACCAAGTAAACATAGCCCACATATTAGCATTCAAGGTCAGTCTACGTGCAAATAACACACCGTTGAGGTTTACACGAGAAAGTTTTTGGTTGTTTTGCTCGGGAAATGACTGGAACTTGTTCTTGATGGGAAGTACTGTCTTGGGTGAAGCCTACATCGGTGGACAGTTGGAATGAATGTCAAGCAAGCCAGGGTGGACACAAATTAAACTCAACAGGATCTGATATAAAAATCTAAATTTCCCTAAATGAAATCCATATAGGAATTTATAAGGATACCCGTTACGGTGGCCACGTGGTCTAACGCGCTACTCTCGGATTAGACTAGACTGCCGAAGACTGGGTGATCGGGGTTTGATCCCAGTCGGGTGCACTAAGGGTGGCTTTTTCCTAAACAGTTTTACACTCTCCTTCCAGCAAATTCGGTTTCATTTCATCTATATGAAACCCTCCCAGTCCCTAACCCCTTAGTGTAATTAGTGCATAGATATCTAACCCGAACGGGTAGTAAGAGGTGGTGCTAATAAATAAATAAATAAATAATAAAACTAAAGGATATTTTTTTAAATATTTAAATACCCAATTAGCCTGAAGAATTATTTTTGGATGGTTATGTTGGAATGAAATGCAATAAAGAAAAACAATTCTACCAATTCCCTTGACCAATTACCTTCCCTGACGTTTTCACGCTGTTCATATTTTCTATGATTATGCCCCCCACACCCCTGTAAAGTCATTTAGTCTGGTTTGTCAGTGATGGGCGAGGTTGGAGTTCGAGTTCCGGTCAGGTGTAGTGAGGCTGTTTTTTTTTCCTAATCTGTTTCTCCCTCTCACGCAAACCTTGAGGTGGTACTGTAGGGTACCCGATAAAAAGGAAGTGATTTTACAGATTTTATATCAAAACATTTGTTCAACCAAAATATATCAACTTTTGGTTCAGTAAAAACATAGAGTTTAATTTTCTTCACATGGTGATATCAACTGTTGTTGAATATCTCTCAAGGCTGTCCTGGAATTTTAATGATAACTTTTTCTATTCATTTATAAAGTTTATCATCTTATGCTGCTATGCTCATGAGAGATATTCAACAACTGTTGATATCACCATGTGAAGAAAATTAAACTCTATGTTTGTATTAAAGAAATATTTCATTTATTTTGACCAACAATGTTTTATTATAAAAACAGCAAAAACACTAGCCTTTTATTGCGTCCCCTTCATTTCCACCTTAATGAAAGGTGACACTGCAGGGCCTCCACAAACTGTCGTAATCAAAAAATAAATTTCTTTTGAATTTATTAATTGCAATCAGAGTAAGATCTAAAAAATATGTAACTTACTATATTAATTTTTATTTATTTCTGACAGAATATAAAAAGCTTACTAATGGCTCGCGTGGAAAACAAATATTTCATACTGAGATTTTCAAAACATAAACACCCCTAGGTCACAGCGAACCTAGTGGCTACGTGTGGCATTACAAATATGATTTATTGTGATGATTATATTATTTCTCTAATAATAATTTAGGATTATATTTAACATCAAGACCTGCTTCGGTGGCCACACGGTCTAACGTGTGACTCTCGCAGTAGACCAGGCTGGCAATGACGGGGAGATCAAGGTTCGAATCTAGGTCGGGTGTTCTGGGGGTGGTTTTTCCAAACTGGTTTTCCACTATCACCTAAGCAAATGATTGAAATGAGGGTACACTTCCTTTAATTGTAACCTAACTAATCCCTAAAACCATTAGCCTAATTAATATATAAGCGTATAACCCAAACTGGTAGTAAGACGCGGCGATAAAAAAAAATTACATTAATTTTTTTAACAGTTAACTTTATAAAGGAAAAAAATGTCCAGACGTTGAAAAGAAAAATATTTGTTTAATGTTTTGTGGGGGTTGGGGGTCCTCTAATTTTTCTATTTTCCAGCCCGAGGGCCTCCACAGATTTAAAGCCGGCCTTCCTGTTCAGTGACGCGCGCCCACGTCTAAACAGTTAAGCAGAGCACACAGGTCGCCGGAGGGAAGTGCGTGACGCACAATCAACTACTCACGTCTCGAAACGATCGATGACTCAGAGTCGTACCACGATACGGAGGAGGACCCCTCGTAGTTGCACAACTCCACCCGGGTGGGGCGGAGCGAGGGGACAGGTCCCGTTACCTCGCTCGCATTCTAGAGGTGCTTTACTAACAGGACGTAGAAGGATATCGCCGCTTACCTTGGACTTTACGTGGCTGAGAACGTTCCTTCACGTCGTAATGAATCCCGGTTTGGTACGTCAATTAGCCTTGGGATTTGAGTGGGAGAGGAAGGGGGGGGGGGGAAGACGATTAAACGAATCCAACAAACAATCCCTTCTCGACGAGGCAAGGTGATAATATCCATCCCCCCCCACCCCCCCCGACTAGTAGGGTGTCAAGGATAAACCCTAGCATGCGCACGTTCATCCGAAACGAAGCAAACAAGGCTCTGGCGCATTTGTACCATACTTTATTTACTTCTTTATGGGAGAGATGAGGGAAGTGTCAGCAAAGCTGGTTCCTCAATGGTGGAGAGAAGCATATAATTCGAATGGATAGTAAAACGCGGTGTTGAAAAAAATAAAAAAATTGAGTGTCAAGCGCTGGGTCATGATATTACTAACTTCTAGAAAAACTAAGATTTCATCTCACTCAACGGATAACACTTAACTCAATAGGGTAATACAATTTGAACTAGACGTCTTAAGAGCTCATCTCACCCCATGGATAACTTCTAACTTAAGAAGGTAATACAGCTCGAACCAGAAGTCTTAAGAGCCCGTTTCACCTCACGAATATCTCTTAGCTTAGGAAGATAATACAGCTCGAACCAGAAGTCTTAAGATCCCGTCTCACCTCACGAATATGTCTTAGCTTAGGAAGGTAATTCAGTTCGAACCAAAAGTCTTAAGAGCCCGTTTCACCTCACGGATAACTACTAACTTGGGAAGGTAATTAAATTCAAACCCGGTGTCGTATCATGGTGCGGTTTTACATATTCTACTTTAGAAGTGAATTATTGAGGCCAGTGAAACTGTTTTATCATATTATTAAAAATACAACGAAATTGAGAAACATAATCATATTAAAAACTAAAAAAACTATGTAACTAATCTCAATTTTCTTGGTAAATGTATAATTAAGAAAACCACACCTTGTTATGTTTTTTTTAAAATTTAGGTGTAATCTTGTATATCAAATACCCCGGTTAATCGGTTGTGGGATGGTAGTTTATCATCATTATACTAACCGGCCCTTGGTGTAATTGTCAGTGCACCCGTCTACGAGCAGAGGGGTCCCAGGCTCGATTCCCGGCTTGTACCTAGGGTATTTTTCCCGATAGGGGAATTACCCCATCGGTCACCAGGACTAGGCTAGTTAGGCTTAAGTTAAGTTGTAAATGTTTCCACTGGTCCCACACCCTCATACTCACTACAACCATCACCGCATCTCATCGGGACATGAAAAAAGCCACCACGAAAAGGTTGTGTACGATTTGTAGATGCAGGCGTCCCCTGAGCAACGGTACATTAGTACTGGCTATACTTTCAGCTACTGGTTCCGATTGATTTAGCTCAGACGCGCAATATTAACATTATCATAATAATCAAATTGCCGAAGCTATTATTAATGATTCTTAATATTATCCGTACAATTATAGTAATAATAATATTGTACGAGTGGCCGAAACAAGTCAACTACCGAGTCGTTAATGGCTGCGTTATCTGATGGCTCGTGAATAAAGTTTGACAATTCCCGCACGTCCATCATAGACTCTGCCTTAAAATATGAGTGAAGAATGACCCTGGGCACGGGACGACTTCTGGATAGCTCAGTGGTAGAGCATTGGCGTACTAAGCCAAAGGTCCCGGGTTCGATTCCCGTGTCCAGGTGTCATTTTTCAATTTTCAGAATTATCATAATACTTGTCCTACAGGTTGGCCATAAAGTCTGGACACATAAGAAAAGGAAAAAAAACACACACAGCTAAGCTGGACAACAATAATAGCAGCTGTTGTTCTTGCACATGTGGTATATCTTTCCGCTGAATTATGTATTAAAAACCCGTCTCGGTAGTGTAGTTAGCCAACGCGCTAGTTTCTTGTTGAGCTAGACTGCCGAGGACGGGGAGATCGAGGTTCGAATCTCGCTCGGGTGAACTAGGGGTGGTTTTTCCAAAATGATTTTTCACTCTCCCTTCACGCAAATGAGGGTTCACTTCCTCTCTATTCAACCTTCCCAATTCATAGCCATTAGCTTGATTAGTAAATAAGCGTATATCCCGGACGGTTTAGTAAGACGCGGTGCTAAATAAAATTTAAAAAACGTATTAAAAAGTATCAAAGCACTTATATTTGCCTATATTTGTGTATCTGTGTATTTTCGCATGACTTGATGACTCCCTTGTAGGCACTCTTATTAAATTCATTTACGGCGACCCCGAAATGTCAATCGGAATAGAGCTTAGGTCCTTTGGGAGAAAAGATTCATCGCGCTCTCACTCGCGGTAAGAGACAACCTTGGGTATGTTGCGGACCGGACAACGGATGTGTGTTTATTGTCCGAGGCCAGACAAGGGGAGAGCCACTTGTATGTGTGTGTGTGTGTGTTTTTAGAAACTTTCTCGGAGTCTTTCTAATGAATGAAGAACATTTCTAAAGTAGGATGACCGCGACAAGTCTCTCCTCTCCTCCCTTTTACCGGTGGTTTCACTCATCACAGGTGACGGGTAGTCCGATGAATCACTCCACTGCCGATCTACTGAATCACTTCACGGACGATCCACCGAATCACTTCACGGACGATCCACCGAATCACTTCAAGGACGATCTACTGAATCACTCCATGACCGATCCACTGAATCACTTCAAGGACGATATACTGAATCACTCCACGACCGATCCACTGAATCACTTCAAGGACGATATACTGAATCACTCCATGACCGATCCACTGAATCACTTCACTGACGATCCACGAATCACTTCAAGGATGATTACTGAATCACTCCATGACCGATCCACTGAATCACTTCAAGGACGATTACTGAATCACTCACGACCGATCCACTGAATCACTTCAAGGACGATATACTGAATCACTCCATGACCGATCCACTGAATCACTTCACGACGATCCACCAAATCACTTCAAGGACGATCTACTGAATCACTCCATGACCGATCCACTGAATCACTTCAAGGACGATATACTGAATCACTCCACGACCGACCCACTGAATCACTTCAAGGACGATATACTGAATCACTCCATGACCAATCCACTGAATCACTTCACGGACAATCCACCGAATCACTTCAAGGACGATCTACTGAATCACTCCATGACCGATCCACTGAATCACTTCAAGAACGATCCACTGAATCACTCCACGACCGATCCACTGAATCACTTCAAGGACGATATACTGAATCACTCCATGACCGATCCACTGAATCACTTCACGGACGATCCACCGAATCACTTCAAGAACGATCCACTGAATCACTTCACGGACGATCCACCGAATCACTTCAAGGACGATCCACTGAATCACTTCACGGACGATCCACCGAATCACTTCAAGAACGATCCACTGAATCACTTCACGGACGATCCACCGAATCACTTCAAGGACGATCTACTGAATCACTCCATGACCGATCCACTGAATCACTTCAAGAACGATCCACTGAATCACTCCACGGACGATATACTTAATTACTCCACGAACGATCCACTGAATCGCTCTTAGGGCACAAGGTGAACTGCTGATTATCATGAAACCGTCTGGCGAGCTGGAGAGACTATCCTAGGAAGATATCTTTAGTTCGAGGACCGCCTTCAATAAATTTCAAATGACTGCAGTACCTTCAATTATTTCATACCACCCACATCGAGCGTGACGCCTTGTAAAGTTTAGTAAGGAGTAAACATCATAATGTAGATTAAAAAAGCTAAGAAAGATGGATATTACAAAATATTAAGAATCACGAAAAGGCTCATTATTTAAAGCGAAAATATCAGCGTAACACCAACATAATAATAATAACTAATCGAGAGTATTCACGGAATATAATAATGAGATGGATTGTAGTAAAATTTCACTTTCGTAAAATTTCAAAGTCAATCATAAGTTCGTGACTCTTCATTTACCTGAGATTATATTTTAACAAAGAGTGTGGGGGCTTTTGAAACATTTCCTCAACAATTTCCTGACACAAACTTTGGGTGTTCATGTTTAAAAAAAAAGCTGATTAAGACAGACACAAATATGACTTGTATTGAGGAAGTTTGGTTCTAGAAGGGATACTTCTATTTGATTGACATTGCACCCTATGGCCGGCCACACACAATCTTCGATATAAAATCAGAATATTTAATGTGATCTTTCTAAGCGCTAACCAGTTTATATTAACGAAATAGCTTAACCTAGGGCAGCATACTTGACACCGAACCTTATCGCCAAGATGTCTAGCTTCTGATTTAAAGAACGCCCAGTTATGAACTAGTATCCCTTCGACCTTGAAGTGACCTCTTTAACGCTTTCGGCTATAGAGACTGGCAGTGCGTTTATTACTAGACTAATTTAAATAAGCTTGGAAGAGTCAAATTTTCCTTGGTAGTGCCTTTAAATAAATACAAACCTTTTTCGCCCAAAATTGATAACATTTTCCTATTTAATTGTTGTTATTTTATTAATATTAATAATATGTATCAAGAGTGATAGTTGCAGATTACATTACTTGAATTACGAACACGTAAAAGTAGATTAGTGTATTTTATATCTGTCAGATAAGGCCCTTCATATGAAAATTAGACCATAGATGTGCTACCCTTGAGCCCAACTTTGTTACACTTTCACCCCAAGGCATTTATTTTATTCATTTATTGTAGTTTTTAACGTGCATTTTCTGAACCGACTGGTTATATCAGCACACGAGAATTTCTATGAGTGAGAGCGAAAGGGCCTACCAATTTTGTCGGAAAGGTATTTCCACATACCTTCCAGGGTTCTTTTACATGTCACAATCGACATGGGACCGACGGATCTACTTCCCCTCCGAAGGAAGTTGTGCCACGGATTTTTATCGCTCAAGACCTCGGCTGGGTTTGAGCCCACAACCATCGGGTACTGGCATGAGCACTTTACACCCAAGACCCCCGAGATTAACTTGAGCCAATTCACCCCAAGGCAATTCACCCTCAGGCAATTCACCACAGGGCAATTCACCCTGAGGAAATTCACCTCAAGGTAGTTCACCCTGAGGCAATTCACCCCAAGGCAATCCACTCCAAGGCAATTCACCCCAAGGTAGTTCACCCTGAGGCAATTCACCCCAAGGCAATCCACTCCAAGGCAATTCACCCCAAGGTAGTTCACCCTGAGGCAATTTACCCCAAGGCAATCCACTCCAAGGCGATTCACCCCAAGGTAGTTCACCCTGAGGCAATTCACCCCAAGGCAATCCACTCCAAGGCAATTCACCCCAAGGTAGTTCACCCTGAGGCAATTCACCCCAAGGCAATCCACTCCAAGGCAATTCACCCCAAGGTAGTTCACCCTGAGGCAATTTACCCCAAGGCAATCCACTCCAAGGCGATTCACCCCAAGGTAGTTCACCCTGAGGCAATTCACCCCAAGGCAATCCACTCCAAGGCAATTCACCCCAAGGTAGTTCACCCTGAGGCAATTCACCCAAGGCAATCCACTCAAGGCAATTCACCCCAAGGTAGTTCACCCTGAGGCGATTCACCCCAGGGCAATTCACCCCAAGGCAATCCACTCCAAGGCAGTTCACCCTGAGGCAATTTACCCCAAGACAATATACTCCAGGGCAATTCACCCCAGGGCAATTCACCCCAGGGCAATTTACTCAAAGGCAATCCACCCCAGGGCAATTTACTCAAAGGCAATCCATCCAAAGGTAAGTCACTAAAAGGAAATCCACCCCAAGTTAATTTAATCCTTCGGTCACCCCCACGTCATAACGAGAGCTACCCAATAAGTTAGAGAGATGAACGCAAGGGTAAGACACGAGCTCTGAAAACAGAGAAACCACGTGTTCTATTACTTTTATCAGACTTCAGTGCCACTATTCTGACTATTAGTAACAAAGCCTGAGGAAACGGGATACGTGTGTTCAATTTTAAAGACATTTTCAGCATTCGCCTGCCGAGAGAAAAAGTAAAAAAAGCACTTATTGGTGAAATTAGGCGAGCACTTTGAATGACCTCAATCGGGAAGGAGCTCCAGGCTTCATACATCAAAATTAACCATGATAACGCACACCTCACTCTCTTGTTTACAGAAACGACAGTAAAATTCAATTTAATATTTTAATTGTCCAATATTTGTTTATTATTTATCGACACATTACTGGTGCTAAAATCTATATCTTGAAATTTAATAGCTTCCTAAACTAGCAGAATTTGAAGCAAGACATTTTTTAAAGGATACTTGCATGTGTTTTATATCAACATTGATAATATTTTCTTTCTACTAACAATGGTAAATTTAAAATAAATGACGCATAGATATAGGAATCGAACCCGGTTTAGCTCGCCAATGATCTACCACTGGGCCATCCAGACTCACCCCTCACCAAGGCTCATTGCTCACTCGTACTTTAAGGCAGAAAGACCCTGTGCGTGGTAAGAATTTATTGTGGAATAATTTTGAACAATAACACTAAGAACTGGATGAACCCTGGTTAGTTCAGTGGTAGAGCATTGGCTCGGTAAGCTGAGTGTCAATTGGAAAACTATCAGATGGGTGATTGGGCTGGTAATTTCAAACCCAATGTAATTTAAAAATACCAAGCCCAAATAGTTGAGATGGGTCAAATCCTTTATTAATCGAATCCGAATCTTAAATTTGGTTTTGAGTCTCGAATTCAAATTTGAATATTTACAAATGTACCATTTAAATTAGAGTAAAAATATTGAAAAAATAAATGGTATGGAGCATCGCAGTGACTTTCTCTTGCTTTTATCTTAAAATATACATTTACTAAAAACTTGTAAAGATTTGTGAAGCGAAATAATAGGTCTATACATTGTTGTATAAACACTACACCAAAGATCATAAATGAAATAATATACACTTCTACTTACTCTACGGCATTAGGAAATAGCAACACTGTTAGGGAAAAATTGAGACAAGAGAAACATCTTTTTTCACCAAAGAGCATAAGAATCAAATTAATTTTCAAAGACCTGAATTAAAAAGCATAAATATTTGCTTATAGCTAATAAATTATCGGTTTTATAAAAATATATTTCAAATAAACGATTTATATCGTCAATAATACTATAACTTTACGATGATAAGATGTTTTGTATCTAAAATATTTGAGGAGAAATGATGAAAATTGGAAAATCTCCACGTGTAAATTATGCTCAAAGTCATTTTCATGAGAAAATGAGAATTGTCATCTCGTTTATAATACAAATTGTGTATAGATATAGCATTTAATCAAAATCGTTAGATCAAATTTCGAGAAAATCGATTTTTTTTTCTCTTTTTGCCCGTAAGTAAACCACCCTTAATTATAGGGTTGGATTTCTAAATCCAAAACCCCTCGGGGAGAACTCATAAAAACACCAGATACCAAGTTTTAGGCCAATCGGTAAAATAGTTTCGGACTCTAGCCCAAGGTACAGATAGATGCCATTGCGAAAAATACTTTTTTTTTTATTTCAGGGGGTCATGAAACATCGACATTTATCAAAATCTCAAGATTGAATTTTTTGACGATCACAATACTTCTTTCGAGGTGTCGAGAGAAAGTAACAAATTGTTTTAAGACTTGGTGCCACTGACAAAATATGATATTTTGTTTGTCATGTCTATTACATCATAAACAATAAATAGAACACTTAAAAAATCATAATTAGTGATACAATTTTGTCCTTTTTTTGTTGTTGTAATTCAGTAAATCTCTCAACTACACAAGTCTATATAATATCTTTTACCAATTAGTTAAAACGGTTATTTGAAGTCAAGGTCTATATAAATGTATTCAAGATACTCTTTTGAGATTTTTTACGAAGCTCTAATCTCTCGGATACTATTAGGATTCAAGGGATTCGCGGAATCAAGGGTTCAATTGTCCCAGCTCTAGTTTTAATTAATCTCTTGATGTTCAAATCTTAACTTGCCACTGATTATCGTTTTTTCACGTTCTTCCGTGAATATATTTCATTCCGTCGAGATTCTCTCATCTGTAAAACTATGTCGTAATGTAAGAGAGGTTGCATATTAATTTTTTTTTATGGACAAGCAATTTTAAGCGCTCGCAATCCTCTCAAATTGCTTGCATAAGTCATCTTTCTCGTCGTGCTATACCTAGCATGCGACTTCCAACAGACTCCGCACCGGAAACACCGATCGGAACCACAGAACACGCATACAAACTACCCTGATTATAACTAACAAATTGAGGTTCAAGTAACTGTCGTATCGCACTAGAACTGTAGTTTAGTGTTTATCAAGCCGTGGTGCGGGTACCCCCATGGGTACGCGACGTATCACTGAATTTTATTAATCACACTTTTTTTTTTGCGTTACTTAGCGTATTAATAAATCTGAAAAAAATAAATGACACCTTGACACGCGAATTAAACCCGTAACCCTTGGCTTAGAACGCCAATCACCACTGAGCTATCCAGGACATTCTTCCGTCATAGTTTAAGGCAGATTCTGTGATGGAAATAACCGGCTACTATTGATTCTAGAGCCAACAACCGTTAGTACAAATTACAATTGTTATAGAAAGCTAACATCCATAAATAGCTCATGATAGAAAATTGGCACGCAAAGTTAAGAATCCTGAGTTTGATTCCGGTCTCTAGATGTCATTTTTTAAATTTATGAATATGATACTTGATGCGACTATGTTCGTAACCTATAGATTAGTTCAATCTCCTAAGCTTCACTTCTTATTCTTCTGTTAATCTGTCCTGAGACAAGTATCAGATAGACGTATTTCCTTTTCCTCAGTCCTGAGTGTCTTGTTTAATCTTTTGTAGCTTCTTCCTTTCTTGATGTCTCTTAGAATTCCAAACCATCTTCTTCCTTCTAGCTTTCCCTCTATGACCCTCTTCATTAAACAATCCCTAAATTAGTGTATGACCCAACAAAGACGTTTCCTTAGCATCACTATCAGGTTCCTCACTTCTCCTACCCTCCTCAACACCTCCTCATTCCTCACCCTGTACATCCATATCACCTTCTCCACTCTTCTTCATAAACACATTTTAAAACTCTACAAACACCTTTGTTACCTCTTTCTGATTGTCCACGTCTCAGATCCTTATGTCACCACACTCCACACGAAACACTTTACAAACACCTCTTTCTTAGTTCAATCGGAATTATTCTTCTAGCTGTCGGCAGTCCCCTCAACCTTCCATATGCTCACCTCCCCACGACTATCCTGCTTTTAACTTCCTCCGAACAGTTTTCCACTCCAAGTCAACGGTCTTCCCAAATATATGCTCCCCTCTCCCCGACTATCCTGCTTTTAATTTCCTCCGAACAGTTTGCACTCCAAGTCAACGGTCTTCTCAAATATATTCTCCCCTCCCACGACTATCCTGCTTTTAACTTCCTCCATACAGTTTCCACATCAAGTCACCGGTCTTCCCAATATATGCTCCCCTCTCCCACTACTCCTGCTTTTAACTTCCTCCATACAGTTACCACTCCAAGTCACCGGTCTCCCCAAATAGATGCTTCCTTCCCATGACTATCCTGCTTTTAACCTCCTCCATACAGTTACCACTCCAAGTCACCGGTCTTCCCAAATATTTGCTTCACTATTCATCTACTTATTAATGGTACAATCATAAGATGTCTTCCATGATACTTAGTGTGCGTGATTTGATAAGCAAATGAACGTATATGTTGACGTGATATCATGGACTTTTTTTTAGCTTCTAATAATTAAAAGTATTTTAAATTCGAAACGACCATTTATACTTTAATAGATAGCAAACTTTTTTTTTTTAGAGAGACAGAGCTGAAATAGTTGCATTAGTTAGGAAATCCACGACCCGGTAAAAAGTAAATGACAGGCGAAATTTGGGAAAATTTTGCTTTAGTTCACCATTTCCTGGCCTCAGCCGTGTTTGACAAAGTTTTTGTACTTTCCACCGCTATCATATATATCACAAGAGTGTGGCACAAGGTCTATTACCCGTTTCGGTGGCCGTATGGTCTAGGACGTCACTATCACAGTAGACTAGTCTACCGATGACGGGGATATCCTGGTTCAATCCCGGTCAGGTGTACTGAAGGTGGTTTTACCTAAATGGTTTCCCAATCTTCCTCCAACCTTCCTAATCCGTAAGCCATTAGCGTAATTAATACATAGGTGTATAACCCAAATGAGTTAGTAAAACGCGATGCTAAAACAATAAATCTATTTAGTACTAAGATTGAGTCTGTAGATCGCCCACGTTGGTGACACGCGAATTAAACGTCAAGCTCATTAAGTTTGGTTTAGCAGTGACGGGAGGCTGGGGTTCAAATACCGGCAGAGTTTATAGTGTTTATTTTTCCTGTTTGATTTCTCACGCTATCTACTAACAAATGCTTGTCCATCTCCTCAAAATGAAAGCGTCCTCGTCTCTACCTCATTGGTATACATAAATGCGGATAGCCGGGTGGGTAGTAAGACGCGGTACAAAATTTAAAAAAAGATGAAGGTAGGTTTAACAGAATCATATTGACGCACGTACATAATAATCTTTCGAGCAGAAAGGGGCAGGGGGGAAAAAAAACACTTCTGCCAAACTACGGACCAAATAGAAACATTTGACTCGGCTTGGTATACAGCATCAGGCAGTACTCTAAGTAGCTAACGTGTTTGACACGGGTAGTACAAGCACCGGGCGATGAAAGTGGGGCAAGAGGTATGTCGGAACACCGCTGAAGAGAGACGCTCAAAGGGGGAAAAAAGTTCCTCGCTTCTGTCAGTCGGTTGCAAGACTCTGTCACAAGCAAAACACTTCCAAACAGACATCGATTAAAGATACAAATCGGTTACGAGTTTATATTAACATAGAAAGGCGATTGTTTGTTTTGTTTTTATTAAGTTTGGTGGATAGTTCAGTGAAGTGTTACATCCTCAGATACTTTTATTTTGTCTGTGTTTGAAAGTGATTAACCCCGACAGGTGAAGAATACGCGAACGGGTGCTGTGGCTGTCGGTTCAAATAATGTTGGTAAGAACGTCTTCGCAATGTCCACGTGTTTTTATCTTGATTACATACCAATAGATACTTAAGAGTCCGTCTCATCCCACAAATAACATCTAATTTAGGTAGGTATACACCTCGAACAAGGCGTCTCATCCCAGAGCACTTAATTTAGGAAGGTAATACAGCTCAAACCAGGGGTTTAAGAGCCGTCTCATCACACAAATAACACCTAATTTAGGAGGGTAATACAGCCTGAACCAGGCGTCTTAAGAGCCCATCCTATTTAAAGAATAACACTTAACTCAGGTAGGTAATAGCCTACAGCTTGAACCAGGTGTCTTAAGAGCCCTTCTCACCCTACGGATAGCATATAGCTTAGATAGGTAATACAGCTCGAGTCAGATTAAAACATATTTGGTAGCGTGTAATAATTTATTTTTGTGGCTACGGGTTCGAAAAGCCTGAAAATCACACTAATTTAAGAAACACAGACTGGGGTAGGTTAATTTTAAGGAAGTGCGCCAGCATACGTCCGAGAGAGCCAAAGTTAGTATTGTTCTTAGTTCAACAAATCGGGATTCGAACACCCATCTTGTTTGAGATTCACATTCACTGGTGGTCATACTGTATAAGGCATCGGTCTCTCGATAGATTGGGGATGTCAATAGTGAAGTGGGTTGGGATTCGAGTTTCGGCCACATACCTTGGGGATGATTTTTTACATTGTTTGGTTTATTGTACATGCCAATTCAAATAGTTATAAATACATTTTAATTTTTCCAAAAGTTACTTAAACAATTTTCATATATTCATACATCAGCATCTGTAACTTTTGATATGTAATATCAATACATAAAAATTAACACTTAAACATGGTGAAATGTTATCAATGTTGACTGCAAACAAAGAAAGTTTTTATTTCATAAAAAAAAAAGTTCTTCTTAACGAAATGTGCAGTAGCTTTAAATCTCATCCACACGATAAAGCCCGACTCTTTATTTCATTCAGGAGTCTGCCTTATTAAGCTACGGATCCCGCGTTCGATTCCCGGAATGGCTAAAAATGAATCATTGCTGAAATGTGGGTTTTCCCCTTTCACAGCGATGAATTAACGGCCTGCGGATGGATGTTGTGTCTGTTCTAGATTAAAGTTAGTTTATAAGTCGTGTACTGATATAATCAGTCTATTCAGAAAATGCTCGTTAAATAACTCGAAAATAATAATTCACTGTAGATAATCCTAATCAAATCCATCCCTTATCATCAATCATCAATCTCGCAGATGGTTTGTTGCAGCTCTCCACTTTTGTCTACTCTGGGCCAAACTATGTACATCTTTGTACCTTCTTCTGTTAATATCATCCGCTACCTGATTCATGTACTTCATTCTTGGTCTTCCGCTTGAATTTCTGCCTTCCACATCTCCTATAATTATCTTCGTCAAACCATCATGTATCAGTTTATGTCCTACCATGTCAACTCTTCTTTGCTGTATGCCTTTCCAAAGTTTCCTTTCTTCATTTGCTTTTCTTAGCACTTCTGTATTTGATACTATCTCCATTTATGATATTTCAAAATTTTCCATAAGCACCACGTTTCAAATGCTTCCAATTTTTTTCCTATCAGTTGCGACAACGATCCATGTTTCAAACCCGGAAAGAGCAACGCTTCAAGCATATGCCTTTAGGAACCTTTTCCTGATTTCCAAATTTTTTGGTAGTTGTGGTTGGTAAAGTCTTCTTGTTGTGAAAATCTTTCTTAGCCTGCTCTATTCTACTTATAATAACTTTCTTGCTTATAGTATACCCATAATAACTTTTCTTATCTTCAGTTATTTCACTTCATAGGTAGTAGAACTCCCTTATTTGCCGTAACCTTCCTTCTTCTAGTTCTATATTAATTTGACTGATTTCTCCTTTACTGCACATCATGACATTATTTCTTTTTGTTATTATTATTATTATTAGCACGCGTCTTACTACCGTTCGGGTTATACGCACTAACGCTAATGTGTAATGGTAGGGTGATTGTGAGGTGAAATGGAGGACCTACAGTTTAACGTGGAATCCGAACCACGGTGGAGGCCTGACATTCCACACATTCACAAGTTGTGATTAATACACATCTTGTCAGAGGTGAAGGAAGGGTTTGGTAATCAGATAAATCTGTGCCGGGACCGAGGATTGAACCCCGGACGCCAGCTCAGAAGTCCAACACCTTACCCTAGACCACCAGGTCACCTTTCTTTTTGTTGATCTTCATAGGTGACCTGGTGGTCCAGGGGTAAGGTGTCAGACTTCTATGCTGGGGGTCCGGGGTTCAATCCTTGGTCCCGGCACAGATTTATCTGATTGACCAAACCCTTCCTTCACCTCTGACAAGACGTGTATTAATCCCAACTCGTGAATGTGTGGAATGTCAGGCCTCCACCGTGGTTCGGATCTCGCGTTAAACTGTAGGTCCTCCATTTCATCTCACAATCACCCTACCATTACACATTAGCGTAAGTGCGTACAATCCGACGGGTATTAAGACGCGGTGCTAATAATAATGTTGATCTTCATATTATATCCAATTTTCAGTATTCCTTATATCAAATCGTTCATAGCCATGGTATTAATTGTATTTATCAACATCAAATCAAGCCCCCCAAGAACTGCCTTTTGATCCCTGCCCCCCACTCACTCACAGGAGAGGAGGCCGTCACACAAATTCCGACGTCACCTGTTTCGAGTTTGATCACATTAGTTAAGAGGCGGTCTTGAAGGTCAAACATGGCAGAGCAAGAACGAAAGTAAAACATAACTTTCTAAATAGCTTTTATGTGCGTGAGACGATGACAATACCGGTTTAGACAGACGAATAATGCTGAGTTCGAATCTTGGGCGGTAATGTTTTTTTTCGAAAATAAGCTTTCATTGAGAAATATTCACAACATTTTATTGTCTGTTTGTTCATTGCATCTTAATTTCAGTTCGGGCTATCCGCATATTCACACTAATAGGTTGGAAAGTATGAAGGTATAATTTAGAGGAAATGTACATGTGTTTGCGTAAAAAAAAGAGTGGAGAACTATTTAAGAAAAAAAACACCTTTAGAACCTTAGACTGGGATTTGAGCCCCGACACCGGTAGATCTAGTCTATTGTGATAGTGACGACTTAGATCACGTGACAACCGAAGCGGGTCAGTAAATATTAAAAACTCTAGTTCTCAAAATGAAAACACGTTTGTTAAGACTTTTTTAAAGTATTACATTCAAAACAAGAGTTATTCTTATTTTTGCACCTTTTCCTACTATATATGTTGGGCTATTCCCATTTAATATACAAACGGGGGGGTGGGGCGTTGAGTAAATGTGAGTATATGTATCCGTATATGAGTAGAGGAGGAGGAGGTATGGATGAGGAACTGTATCCTTATTTGAGAAGAGAGGGAGGCATGAGGAACTGTATCCATATTTGAGTAGAAGGGGAGGGCATTAGGAATTTTATTTTAAAAATCCATCCCCAATAGGATCAACAGTATTTGAACCCTTATTTTCCTGTCACATGACAAACCAGACTAGATGGAGGTTGACACCTTAGCTATATTGATGAGAGTAACACAAGAGCTATTAATTACTTCATCTTATGGGTACAGTTTAAGGAGGGTTGCTGGGAGAAGAAATGAAACCCCCAAAGAAATCTATTGAAAAAATCATCCCCAACTATCGCGGCTGAGATTCAAGCGAGTCCGAATTTCCGGGTGAAATCTGAACACGTCAGTTAAGTTCTATAGCGATGTCACTATTCATTTTATCGTAGGGATAAATTTAGTGATATTATCCTGGAAAGAGGATGGTAAACCATTAAATAGTAACATACATTTCAAGCGGGGTTAGTCAAGATTGAACCTCGACCTGAAGAGTAAAATTTTGTTAATATTTTAGTAAATTAATCACATGATTAGCTTATATAATATGGCTTATAGATCATTCTTAAGGTTTCAGAACCTTAATTCATTAATGCGCATAATATCAGAAGATGTTCCCAGATTACCAAGAATTTTGAAATTTGGGGCGCTTGGAACAATACTAAAGGGTAAAATCCAGAACAGCAGTTTTAAAAATCAATTTTCGTTTTTTAAACATTATTTTTAATTTAGAGATTACAATTATATTCCATAAAAAAAATTCCAAAATTTAGTTAACTTACTAAGTCTAATTTTTCCATTCTTAATAGGCCTATGGAAAGGAAAATTGTGGAAAAATTCTTCCTTTTAATCATGTCTATCTGGGTACAAAAATTAAGGTATCTGATTTTTCTAAAGCTCCCTTATTGCTTTGACGGCTCTGTAAGTTAGGTCCATAGAAGCTAGATATTTTATCAAGTTAATTTATTAAGACAACCCACTTCGGTGGTCGAATAGTCTGAGTCGTCACGCTCACAATAGGCTAGACTGCCGATGATGGGGAGATCGGAGTTCAAATCTCTTTCTGGTGTACTGAGGGTGGTTTTTCCTAAATGTTTTTCCACTCTCCTTTCCCGCAAATTCAAATACACTTGCTCTAAATTCAACCTTAGAGTTATTATTTTTACATCTAGCCAGGACGAGTGTTGAGATGCGGCGAAAAAAAAAATCAATTCAATTTTCCACGGTTATATCCTGCATCTTTCATAAACAATGATTGGCAAAAAACAAAAAAAGGTTCCTGGTAGTTAATAGGCAGTACCGTTCCAAAGTAAAAAAAAATTCCCTCTAAAATTAATGTTGAGAAACAAACCGCTGGGAGCGGTGGTAATATTAATATTCTATCTGACGTCATCTATTACTAGTGGCCGCGAGTAAAAAAAGTTCGGAATGCAGTTATTCTACAAGCAGCGACGAGTTATTGGTTCAATGTTTGTGGGATAGTCTATAAACCTTCAAGTGTGTATAGAAATTAACTGTAGTTGTTAGTTGTCAGATGTAAGTCAACACACATTAAGAAGGGACACCTTTTCCAAGTGCTCGGAGTTGACATGAGTCAAGAATATGACTACAGTCCGATTCATATAAGAAGAAACTGTATTTGAACGTTACAAAACTAACAAAATGGTACTCTTATATTATATTCATACGTCGAGTCACGTTATCCGCAAATGCCCACTTTTGATAGAGAATATAAATATCTATAAAATAACACTAATAAAATGTGGAATCTTATCGATGTTGAAAGCAAAAAAAATTGTTTTTTCCTTAATGGTTCTTTCTAATAGAATTCAATGAAGCTGCATCTTTTATATAAAAAAAACTATTTTTTGTAGTATTTTTTTTTAAATTTAAATTTAAATTTTTTTAATCGCTGCATCTTACTACCTACTCAGTTTATACACTTACATGATAAATTACTCTAATGGGGTAGGGATGAGGAAGGAAGCATTTTAGATGTAGTCTAACCGCATTTGAGTGGAGAGAGTGTTGGAAACCATTTAGGGAAAACCACCCTCAACAGACCCGACCTGGATTCGAACCCCGATTTTTCCCGTTATCGGCAAGCAAATCTAATTTGAGAGTGATGCCTTAAACAATTCGGCCACTGACGCGAGTAAATTATTTATTTAACACCATGTTAAGGTGAGGCAGAAGGGGCACAAGTTTTTTACAGTTTTTATAGATACACATTTTTTGGCAAAATAAATCAAATATTTCTCCAGTAGCAACATAGAGTTTAGTTTCTGCACATTCTAATATCAACAGATCTGAATATCTATCAAGAGGTCTGGAATTTTGTCAAAACTTTTAATAAAGAGAAAAGTTTTGACAAGATTCAGGACACCTTCACAGATATTCAAGATCTGTTGATATTAGCATGTGCAGGAAAACTAAACTCTATGTTGCTACTGGAGAAATATTTGATTTATTTTGACCAAAGAATGTAATGCTAGAAAAACTGTAAATTAATCGCGCTCCCTTCTGCCGCACCTTAATGAATGACTTAATTTAAGGAGTAATGACGTTAAGGTAGTGTCGAAGAAGGGAACCCACATTAGCATGAAGAGAGTCTAGGATAAATTACACATGGAGAATCACTCCCAGTACTTCCGGTCAAAATTCGAATCCCTATAGCTCCTGAAGAGTAAACAAAATTTAAGTTAATTTATTAATTCCACTTATATCACTAATTAGGCGAATTAAATTTTGTCATCTTTTCGAACAAAACGAGGAGGAAAAATTGTAATTAGGTCATAGATGATTTTGGATTTTTTATTGCAAAAACATAACCCTGAATGAATGTGTCCGAGATTAAATCCCCTAACTCCTGGTTCAAGATTTAAGCTCACATCTAACTCTTCTGTGGTTAATTAGTAGATAATATTATGCATTTTTAATAGCTCTACTAACCCGCCTCATTGGCGTAGTTAGCTAGCGCGCTAGTTTCGTGTTGAGATAGACTCCCGAGGACGGGGAGAACGAGGTTCGAATCTCGGCCGGATGAACTGGGGGTGGCTTTTCCTAAATGGTTTTCCATTCTCCCTCCACGCAAATGTGAATTCACTTTCTCTAAATTCAACCTTACCAATCCCTAAACTATTAGCGTAATTAGTAATTAAGCGTATAATCCGAACGGGTAGTAAAATGCGGTGCTCTGTTAAAGTTAGACCGAAAAGACTTCTTTACAGCTTTTAATTCGATCAACCGAATTGAAAATGTGGTTCTCAAACGAAGGAGAGAGAAAAAAAAACTGTAAATACTTTCACATTCTAAGTCACCACTTTCTTTCTCAACGGGGCAGATATAGCCTAAGTAAAACTTGCTGGCACACTTTAACACATACATAACAATATTGCGTGTCAGCATTTGAAGCTCTAGAGATGAACGCTCTTGTTACTTTTGACCTGGCGAAGCTAGGTTCTGTTTTAACTCGACGGTTTGGCATTTCATCCGTCAGTCTGTTCCACGATTACTGCCCATTTTAATTAAATTTGGTAGAGGCATTTTTTTTTTAGTCCAAGCAGAACCACGTATGTATATGCTACTTTTTTTTTTTAATGTTTAAATTTATTTAAAGACTGACGTCTTAAATTACGTGACGGAACCTTAGCTCTGTCGGTAGTGAGTCTGTCTATTGAGTTAAGGGTGCCGGGTTAGATTCCTGACATGGCCGAAAAATTTATCATTGGTGAAATGTGGATTTCCTCTCTCACAGCGATGAATTAACGACCGGGGTGCTGGTTGCTGTGTCTATTCAAGATTTAAAATAGTTTATAAGACGTGTTCTGATTTAATCAATCGGTTTAGAAAGTGGACGTTAAATACCTCAAGTAAATTATTTTTTTAAAGTCAGAATAGTGGTATTGCTTAATATCATTGGATATATCTTTAAAATCTTGCTTAATAGAAGACAGCTGGAATGTATTTTTCCACATTAAATCTGTTGTAATATTTTGTTCCGCCTGAAGAGTATTAAAAAAAATCCAACCTCACAGATATTCTAAAGTCACGGGGATCCCCCTGAAGGGGTCGTGGTTAGTCTCAGAGCTCCGAGGAACACACTTTGAAAAACGCTGCTATAGATTATGATGTAATTATTATATGTTTGGCCTATTTGGCTGGATTTAAATACAATGTATATTTTTTAAAGGTTGGGCTCTATTTTATAACTATTCTCTTCTATCTTACTAATATTATAAATACGATAGTTTATATGTTTGTATGTTTGTTTACTCAATCACGCTAAAACTGCTGAACGGATTCGAATGAAACTTGGTATGTAGGTAGAGTATGTCCTGGAATAACATATAGGGCTATTCCCAACCTTTGGTTTTACAATAATTTTACAATACTAATGTTTAAACTTTTCGTCGGGCGAAGCCGCGACAGGTAACAGCTAGTTTCCTAATACATATATAAGGGCAGTTTTTCCAAAAAATGTTTTTCACTTTCCCTTCACTCAAATCTGGGTACATTTCCTCTAAGTTCAACCTTACTCATCCCTAACTCATTAGCGTAATTAGTACAAATGCATATAGCCTGAACAGGTAGTAAGACGTGGTGCTAAAAAAACAAAATTTTGGTTACCCTCGGCTCCGAGATTTTAGGACAAAGTAAATATCAAAAATATATAAATCGTAGTTGTTCTGGTGCCTACTTATGTATGCTCCAAATTTGGTCGAGATCTGTGTCAATATTAAGAAATATAATGTTACTACTCTAGCCCCTCTCCCAACACCACCAAAACACCACACACAGATACGTCTGTGTGTACAAATATAAAGAGGTATCACATTAATCTTCCATTCCATTGCATTATTATTATTAGCACCACGTCCTACTACCCATTCGGTCTATACGCACTTACGCTAATGTGTAGGGTGATTGTGAGAGGAAATGGAGGACCTACAGTTTAACGTGGGATCCGAACCACGGTGGAGGCCTGGCATTCCTCACATTCACAAGTTGTGATTAATACACGTCTTGTCAGAGGTGAAGGCAATCAGATAAATCTGAGCCGGGACCGAGGATTGAACCCGGACCCCCCGCACAGAAGTCCGAAACCTTACCCCTAGACCACCAGGTCGCCCTTGCATAAAACAGTTTAAAGAAACACCCTCATTGTACAGTCCAGTTTTCATAGAAGACAGCTAGAAAGTTTTTTTTAAGCATCGCGTCTTACTACACGTTCGGGTTATGTACTAATTACGCTAATTGTTTTAAGGATGGTTAAGATTATATTCAGGAGAAGTGTACCCGCATTTTCGTGGAGGGATAGTGGAAAACAATTTTTGGAAAAACCGCCCTTAGTACACCAAACCGAAATTCGAACCTATATTCCTCCGTCATTAGACCACGCGGCCAGCGAAACGGGTACTAGAAAAGTTACTAGATCTACTTTCCAGTATCCATACGTCAAGTCACGTGATCTTTAGATGTCACTTTTGATAGATAACATCAATAACTATAAAATAACATTAATAATATATTAAAACATTATCATATTGACAAAAAAAGTTGTATTTTTTTAATCTGTTACCTCGGTGGCGTAGTTGGCTAACGCGCTAGTCGTGTTGAGCTCGACCGCCGAGGACGGGGAGATCGAGGTTCGAATCTTGGTCGGGTGAACTGGGGGTGGTTTTCCTAAATGGTTTTCCACTCTCCCTCCAATCAAATGCGGGTTCATTTCCTCTAAATTAATATCTCCCAATTCCTAATCCATTAGCGTAATTGGTACTTAAGCGTATAACCCGAACGGGTAGTAAGACGCGGTGCTAAATAATATTATTATTATTATTTTAATCTGTTCTTCCTACGAAAATTGGACTGTAGCTAGTCAGGCCATACTAGGCCAGAGTCATAAACCCTAGTCTTGTGGCCAAACCTGGTCGAAGTAACACTTACAAATTCTAGTTCAAGGTGAGCAATTTTATGGTTGTTATAAAGAGACTGTCCAATTCTGGTTTTTCTGATCCTCATAAAGCGGTTTACTTTCACCCATACTCACCTCACCTGTTTGTGTTCCCTTGTACAGTCCCGCAGTAAAATGTTGGAACGTTGCCCATAAAAAGGTACGGTTTTTTTTTTAGTTAAACTGGACCAACCAATCACTCCAAAGTTAGAATTCCTGCTTTTTTTTTACACCACGTCTTACTACCTGTTCAGGTTATACCCACATATTATAATTACTCTCATGAATTAAGCATGAGGAAGGAAGCATTACTTGGATAATCTACTCGAATTTGCGTGGAAGGAGAGTGGGACATAATTTAGTAAAAAAAAAAAAACCTTCAGTAGATATGACCTGGATTAGAACCCTGATCTCCCCGTTTAGCATGCCAGTATAACACGAGAGTGTCGATCAAATAACAAATAATAACGACTCAGGTGTCATCAAACAAATCAACATTCTGAAAAAATGTTATATTGTCAAAATAAAACGCTACTATTTTGTTGTTGTATTCGACCAACCTATCATATCACAACTTTCTATATTTTTTTCCCCCTTAGAAAATAATAATTTAAAATTTTATTTTATTTTTCGGGATACATGTAGCCTCTGCTGTAAATTAGTCGCTATTTATCAATCAAGGGGGGTGGGTGGGGATGAAGAGGGGCTAATTAACATTTTAGGCGTTCTTGACTACTTTTTAATCTGCTAACAATAAAAATAAATGGTACGATGCACGAAACAAACTTTCTTTCGCTTTTATTTAAAATATACATTTACTAAAAATTCGTAAGATTTGTGAAACGAAATAATAGGTATATACATTGTTGTAGAAACATTACACCAAATAATAATAAATAAAATAATATACACTGTTAATTAATTACTTACTCTATGGAATTAGGAACTAGGAACACTGTTACAGAAAAATTGAGAAAAGAGAAACATTTGTTCACCAACGAGCATAAGAATCAAATTAATTTTCAAAGACCTGAATTAAAACATATATAATAACTATATATATTTGCTTATAGCACAGAAAACATTTGTTTTATAAAAATATATTTCAAATAAAAGATTTGTATCTTTAATAGTACCACAAATAATTACAATGACAAGTTATTTGATATCGCAAATAGTTGCGGAGAAATTAGGAAACTTGGAAAATTTCCCTTATCTAAAGTACCCTCAAAGTCATTTTCATAAGAAAATGGGAATTTCCATCTTGTTTATAATGATAAACAGTGTCTAGGTATAAAATTTAATCAAAATAGTTATAGCGAATTTTAAGAAAATAATTTTGTTCTCTTTTTACCCTTCAGTAAACTACCCTTAATTTTAGGTTTGGATAGTTAATTCCAAAAGGACCTCAGGGAAACCTTATGAAAACCCCAGATACCAAGTTTGAGTCCAATCGGTGAAAGAATTCGGCTCTAGCCCAATATATAGACAGACAGCATTGAGAAACCACTTTTTTTTTGTTTCAGGCGCTCATGAAACGTCGACTTTTATCAAAATTTCGAGTTCGATTTTTACTTTCTCTTTATCTTACAGATAGAGAAAGTATTGTGATCGTAAACAAAATCGAACTCGAGATTTTGATGAATCTCGACGTTTCATGACCCCCGAATTCAAAAAAGGAGTTGCCCCGAGGATTTTTTGGAATTGGATATCTAACCCTAAAATTAAGGGTAGTTTACTGAAAGGCAAAAAGAGAAAAAGTTGACTTTATCATAATCGGCTCAAAAAATTTCGATTAAATTTCATTTCAAAAGTTTATAAATATTCTAAACAAAATGGCTACTCTCAATATTTCGGCAAAATGACTTTAAGGGCTCTGGTCTGATGCTTTTTTCTAATTTTTTTTATCATATCTCCTAAACTATTTGAGATATGAAATTACTTATCATTGCAAATATGTATATCTATTTATAATACAAATATTTTATTCGAAACATATTTTTATAAAACCAATAACGCTCAGCTATAGCAAATATATATATATATAATTATATATATATATAATTTTTTAACTTCTCGAACACTAAAGTTAAAGTAATGCGACCGTTAAAAAAAATTCTATCCTTAAATGTTGACGGATGTCGACGTTTCATGACCCCCCAAACCCTAAAAAGTGGTTTTCGCAATGCCGTCTCTCTGTCTGTCCATCTGTCTGTCAGTTTGTACCTTGGGCTAGAGCCTAAACTATTTTACCGACTGGGTTAAAATTGGTTTGGGTTTTCATAGGTTTACCCCGAAGAATTTTGGAAATGGATATTAACCCTAAAATTAAGGATAGTTTTCTTAAGGGTCGGAAAAGAAAAAATCGATTTTACAAAATCGGCCTTAACGATTTTGATTAGATTTATTTCTAAGCTTTGATCAATATTACAAATCATATGGCTACTCTCAACTTTTCGTCAAGATGACTTTAAGGGTTCCGGTCTGATGGGTAAATTCTAATTTTTAATTTTATCTCCGTAAGTCTTTGAATATGAAATTACTTATCATTGAATACGTGTGGATCTATAAACATCTTTTACTTGAAATATATTTTTATAAAACCAAAAGTTTTCAAGCTATACACAAATATATTTTTCTTTTGACTTTGCCAACTCTTTAAGGTAAAGTATTAAGACCGTCAAAAAAGCCTGAGATGTTGATGGATGTCGACGTTTAATGACCCCCCCCCCCCGAACCCTAAAAAGTGGTTTTTGCAACGTCGTCTGTCTGTGTGTCTGTCTAACCCTAAAATTAATAGCAGTTTACTAGAGGATGAAAAGAGAAAAATTCAATTTTCTCAAAATCGGCTATAACGATTCTATCTCTCTCATTTTAGACTCAATAGTCAATAATTACCTATTTTATTAGTCAAAATTTATAATGGATAAATTTAATAGCAATGCGATAACCATAAGATAGGCATACCCTAGTAAAATGACGAAAATGTTAACTGGAAGTCAAAATTTAATTACGAAATGTTGACCCTCGGAGACCCAATATCGATATTTTTATTGGTCCAAATATACAAATGAAAAGGTTAATTCCTTAAAAATAAAATTATTAAATTTAAAACCATGGTTTAAATAATGTTTTACATATGTCTAGCGCAATTTGTTCTCGGGTTTGCTAGTGTATATTATATTACGAATTTTGAGTAAATAACTCCATTTCTAGACAATAGAGCGAGAAAGTTTGTAAGGAGTTCCATACCATTTATTTTTTACGATCCGAGGTGTTAAAAGAAAGTAAAAAAATTATCACCTTACCTTGCAATATTGTAAAAATAGCGTGTTAAACAAAGTTTTTTGGTAGTGACCTCCAAGACAAATCACAAATTCTTCCAAGCTTGGATGGTTACTCGCTCAGAAATAAAATGGTTCATTCTATATCAGGCATGTCCACCCGTTCCCCGGCTGAGAGCCAGATAAGTTCTTGGGGGAAGTGGGGGCTGGTGTCACCCAAATAAAATAAAAACCAGAGATTAATTAGTTGTTTATTTGTGCAATTTAAAATAGGTATTTCAATTTTATCTGACATAATAACAAACTCTGGGGTGGCAAGTCGCTCGCGGGCTGCAGGTTGGACATGCCTGTTTTGTATCGACTTGCTGAGAAAATCAACAGGGGAAAAGATTTTACATAATAATTATAGTATAATTATTTATAAAAACATCTTTAGTAGATCCACTGAGTTGAAGAAGCAGTAATATCAAACCCATAGTTGTTTATCCCCTGCATTAAAACAATAAAAACATAAGCACGTGAGTTAAACGCCAGGCTCGTATGTCCTGGGTTACCGGTGACAGGCAGATTGTAACTCGTATTTCAACTAGGTGTGCTGAGATTGGTTTTCCCTAGATGGTTTCTTAACCTCCTTCCATGAAAATTTGGTCAAATTTTCTCTAAGTTATGCCTTCAACATTCCTGCCTTACAGATGTAATTGAATCTGGATAGTCCAAATGCGGTGCAAAAAGGAAAAAAATAAAAGTTCAGCGCCTGCGGTTATATTACACAGAAAATATAAGTTAATTGTTTTTGTTTCAGGTTCTTACTACACTCTGTGTAGTTGGGATCCTATCCTGTGCGTCAGCTGACCTGGGTAAACTCGAAGCAACAACCACTGAGCTTCTAACTCCTGAAAGTCAGGACTATGGCACAACAGCATCCGACTATAACGACAAAGAAACAACTGATTATTTTACAACAGCGTCTGGCAGTGATATAACGACCAGTGGGCAAGATGAGGAATGGACTACTCCAGTCACTGCCTCCGGCGAGGATGAGTTCACCGTCACGGCGCCAGACTATCTTGATAACTATTCAGAGATAGCCGACGAATCGCTGAACGAGGTAGACGTGAACATCACAGTCGATAAAGTCGAAGAGATACTGGCCTCCAATCCGAATCTACCTAGACTTTCTAGAGCTGAGATTTTAGAAATACTCGACAACATAACAAATGACGAACAAAATGCTAATGAATATGATACTACGGAGCTGAGAGCTGGGGAGTCTGCAACTGAAAACGCTAATTATATAAAGCTTCCCTCCCGGGATGATTTCAAAACACGTGAGGATTACATGAGAGCGTTGATGGTTGTTCTGCCGTACAGTGCCAAAAATCTGAGTGATACGAGAATTCAGGAACTGTACACCAAGCCCCCGATAACATGGTTACTTACCAACACGACTGATGAGCTGTCTACATACAGCTCACGAAGAACCTCTACCATACGATCATACACTGAGGAGGATTATGATGGGATTCAAAATTATAACGGCTATTACAATTCACAGAAGAACAAAAAACCGATCAACAGGGATGATATAACAGAAATTCAAAAACCTACAAAACCATTGAACCGACCTCAGAAACCATCTCAGGATTATTATGAACAACAGCCCATCACAAAATTTACGAAACCTACCACTGAAAAATATCAATTTTCTGAAGATCAGGAGCGATATCCTAGTACACATAAGCCAATCGTAAGTGATAAACCTATTCCAGAAAACCAACCAGAATATTCTGACCCAAAGATATCAGAGCCTCCCACAATACAAACGTATCAGACACGAGATGAATATAACCAATCCTATTTTGAAAATAAATCAACGTCGACAATGGACCAACATAGAGAAGAATACCAAACATCAAGTTCAACCGACACACCCAAAGTACCTCAATTTCACAGCAGAATAAACCAAAGCGGCGACGTCGTCCGCAAGTGACAATTCGTCCACAAACCCTAAATACGAATTCGGTTGAATCATCAACACGAACACAGCCTATAACTTCAATAAGTACTCATGAAGAAGTTTTAACCACAAGAACAGAGCCAAATTATGTTACAGAAAGGACAACTCTAAGAACAACGACACCAAAGAAAATTCCACCACAGTTCCTAGTACCGAACGATATCAAACCGAACGACCACCAAGTCACGGTGAAAACTATTATGATGAAAGCGCATTCAAACATCCACAAAATATGGATGTACAATCAAATGGTGGTTTTAAACCAATTGTGTCTAGCTACGAACCAACTATATCGTCCTTACCATCTTATGAGCAATCGGAGCAAATAGACTTTGGCTTGCCAAACGAAATGAAAAATGTGTTGTCTTCACTTACTGTTGGTGAACGTTTAAGAAATCCAGAAATAGATGTTCAAAATAATAATCCAATATTTGTCACAGCCAGTCCAACAGTCATGAAGGAGCCTATCACAGCAGATACCCATAAACAGAACTTTCCTATACACCCCGCGATGAGAAACAACGTGAAAGAAGTGCTTGCTGCAATAGGTTTGTTCCCAGAGAAGGAGGCTTCTTTGCCATACACAGCTGCGGTTACTTCAACAGAACCCACCACGACTCAATCTGACGCGTCTGTCGCCGCAGAATCCTTGACACAAGAAATGAAAGACCTTCTAGTGTCTATTGGTCTTCTACCTCCAAGCGCTGAGGCACAGCAAGAGGAATTGAGACAGGAATCTCTGGTATCCATGACGGATCCTCCCGAACAACATTTCAACCTGGAGCCAACTGTTGACCCCAGTTCGTACTTCAACTTTAAACCGCTACCTGACATAGGTAGCTCTGGGGATCAAGGGCAAGATGATGTCATGAACAGTGACATGAAGCATTTCTTGGCATCGTTTGGGCTCATGCCTATGTCTGAAACAGGGAGGGAAGCTCCAACACACATTGATTTACCACCCTCTCCTTATAAATACCAAAGCTATAGATCACAAAAATCGCTGGATATTGAAGAACCATCCTTTGATAAAACCAAAGACCAAACTGCTGATTTGAAGACTTTCTCATCCGATGGGATGCCTTTAATAAACAAAGACATAATGTCAGAAGACATGATGAATGTACTAGAAAATCTTGGATTTGTTTCTTCTGACGGTAAGAAGAAAACTGACGGCAAAAAGAAGCCTCTTAAAAAAGGTGAACAACATGTCTTTAAGCCAGCTACGCATTTTGCAATGCTCAACCATACAGAAGAGGAATCCAAAAAACTGATCAAGCTTTTAAGCACTATCAAACAGTTAACCAGGGAAAATGGCACACTAACTCCCGAAGAAATAGAAGCATTAAATATTACGTTCTCCATACCATCAGACCTATACACTATGACGTAGACGGCAGAAAAATGGAAAATATCTATACTGGTGATGAAAATGACAATTTACCAATTATGTTTGTGCCAAAGAATAAAGGGAACAAAAAAGTAACTTTAGATCAAATAAAAGATGCCCCAGATCCATTATCATTTGAAGAACTGCTCCAAATTAATGATGTTGAAAAGAATGAAGTGAAACGGCAACAAGATAACAACACTGCATCAGGTTCAGCTTCTTCTTCCTCAAATTCCTCTTCATCAGACTCTTCATTAGGCTCTTCATCTTCATCATCATCATCATCATCAAATAGTACAGAAGGACCGTCTTTCGCTGATCTAGCAGACTCTTTTGGGGGAGGTGAAACAGCTTCAGAAGATGCTGATGTGATTAAAAACCTACCAACACCCAAACCAAATGGGCTCTACTTTTTACTAGATTGGCACTCTTTTCTTGAAGTTGGAGAAGAGGACAAGAACAAAGTGAATATAAGACTTGAACCACAAGCAGGAAATAGCAGAAACTTTTTATCTGTAGAGGTGCCATGAGGGATAAATATTTAACAAGTACTGATTATATTTATTTCATCCTATGACTGATTCTCAATAAGCATGTCCTGTTCATTCAAGGGTATCGAATCTTTGAACTACTTTGTGTTAAACGCCACGCCCCCCTCCTCCCCCCCGTAGTTGGAAAAAGTTTTATATTTAGCTTTTGTCTAACAATGCTCGAAATAAAAATCTCACAATGTTTGTGACACTTATTTAATTTTTTACAAATAATTGCAAATTTAATAAGGTGCATATCATCTAGAAATCAACTACGTTTTACATTCTTTAAAAAAAAAAGGCCAACACGAAAATGCTAGCCTATGACAAAAACTTTTTCTAATTTAAATATAAAATGTAAATATGATGTAATTAATAGATAAACTGGTATTAAAATAAGTTATAAAAAACAAAAATGTTGGCATTTATTAAATCAAATACATCAATCATTTACAAAAAAAATAAGTATTACAGGCGTTATTTAATAAATAACAATACTATTAGCTATATTTAAGAATAACGAAGACGCCTTATAAATATTTTGTTTATATATGGTAATGTTTTTTCCATATGGTTAATGTTTTTTTAATGTTATTATTTTTTATTTTTTTTGAATGGTCACAGTAAAAGTATTATAGTGACCCTTGGCTTTTCTCATTTAGGTTGTCAAAGTTATGTCAGTGGTTGTTAAAGGTATAATTAGTCAATACAGTCTTTTATTATAACATGTAATCTAAAATAAAAATATGTGGTTATCTTGAGGGTTCATCTATAGGGTGACGTACAATATGTGAGGACTTTGATGACACGAAGGAACATACACCATGTCTTTAAGCCTTGCCTGTATATTTTTTTATAGACGTAAGATTAGTCACAGTAGTCTAGTTACTGTTTTTAATGCCGGTTGACTATTATTCTAGATTGGGGCACATGCATAGGAATGAGTTCGAAATACTTTTCTCTGGGCATGATATATTATTTACATTTAAAAAGACTTGGATTAAAACACTTTATTTAACCCATACATATTTCAAATTGCACTAATTTATTTAACAAATCGGGCACAAAAAACAGTCCGAGACATAAGTCTTGTTTTGGGACTGACCCCGAAAATCAGAGATTAATGATCATCTTAAGTCAAATTTTACAAAAACTGCACAGTGTTTTGTCAAAAATGAAATCTATAATATTGACTAATTCCTTCAATGTGGGTTGTTAGAATTTTTTTAATCACCGCGTCTTACTACTTGCTTGGATTATATATAACACACACACACACACGCACGCACATGCACAACATATATATGAAAATTACTCTAATAGGATAGGAATAAGGAAGGAAGCATTTTAGAGGTAATCTACCCGTATTTGCGTGGAAGGAGAGTGGGAAACTATTTAGTAAAAAAACACTCCAGTAGACCCGGCCGGTATTAGAACCCCGATCTCCCCATCATCGCAGGCTAGTCTAACATGAGAGTGACTCCTTAGACCATTCGTCCACTGTAGCGGGTCTTGTTAGATTTGAGCTCTAGGTTTATGGTTGATTATTGATCTTTTATTTTCACTATGTAAACCCTCAACTTACAAACCAATTTAATGTATCCTAACAAACACTAAACAACCAACCACTACCCCAATATTAATGTATATTTTTGATTAAGACGAAATATTAAACTATTTTACCGCCTCCTGGATCTATTAGACCATTGTTTCCAGAACTGGGTTACAACCTACCCCCAGAATGGATTTCAAAGAGAATGTGACATACCACCGAGCTTTATTAATAATAAAATATTGTTTTTATCAAGTCTTAGTAAACAAATCGGCGCAGATTTCGATGTGTTTGCCAAGGACTTTAATAAGCCTTTCTTTCTCTATGTCATGGCATATTTATTTAACTTACCACAAAGGAGATTTAAAATTAGGTAAGAACAATTTTAAATTACAGTATAGTAGATATTCGTGAGCTGAAAAGGTTTGTCCAGGCCATGGCCCCAAAAGGTAGCCGTGACGGGTTTAACATTTTGGGAATAACTTTTTTTTTTTTGTGTGTGTATGCCATCAGGTTTGTCGAATAGAAATTCCCGCTCTTCTACTGCCAATGGCTGATTGCAACCGTCTTCTGAGATCGGGCCGCCACGTAGGTGGGTTACTTCGGCCCAATGAGATGATGATTATGTGGTGTCAGTAGAACGATTTAAACCTAACCTAATTTTAAGTAACCAGGTCATGGTAACCGAAGTATCAATTTTCCCTTCGGGAAAAATACCTATGGCATTACCGGGAATCAGGGTTGACCTGGTGGTCTAGGGGTAAGGTGTGTTCTGTGCTGGGGTCCGGGGTTCAATTCTCAGTCCCGGACAGATTTATCTGATTGCCAAACCCTTCCTTCACCTCTGACAAGACGTGTATTAATCACAACTTGTGAATGTGAGGAATGCCAGACCTCCACCGTGGTTCGGATTCCACGTAAACTGTAGGTCCTCCATTTCATCTCACAATCACCCTACCATTCACATTATCGTAAGTGCGTATAAACATCGACGCGGTGCTAATAATAACTACCGGGAATCGAACCAGGAACTTCCATATTGTAGCTAGGAATTCTGACCACCAGACCAAGAGGACAGTTTGGCCAATTATTGTCTAGACCTATGTTAGGCCCATACCTTGATATTGATTGAAAGCTCGTTCTGGAAGCCTTTTATTCTACTAAAATAATACTATACAGTTGAATTTTGGTATGAAATAAGGCCTTTCGAAACGGGCTTCCAACCCCAATCAGGGTTTAGTAAACATATCTAACCACTCGACCACGGACCTAAACAACCCACATAGGCTCCAAGTGTCAAGTTTACGAGTGTGTTCGAATGAATCATCACCACGGACAACTGAACCGGACGAAGAGAGGACCACGAGGAAAGGGAGGGGGTAAGGGGGTTGGCTTTTCAAGTATAACAGATGATTGAGGTGGACAATGAGATGTTTCCGGTTTGTCAATCTTGTTAGTATGAATACAGTTGGGAGCAGCTCCCTTCGTATCTGTCCGGTAATCTAATTGCTCCTGCTCTACGTACGACACGCAAAGGCCAGTTTCTTCGGACACCCGTGGTGTAGGATTAACAACACCTTTACAAGTAAGTTTACAACATTATTAACTTTTATTCAGGTCTATTTAAAAGGTACTAACATCTTTAGTCACATGGTCTAACGCGTTACTCACGTGTTGGAATAAAATTCAGTGGTATCCAACCTGGGTTACGCGTACCCCAAGGGTACTTTCTTTTTAGCCCTGCGTCCTATAACCGTTCGGTTTGTACGCCTATGTAATACACTAATGGGGTTAGGGATTATGAAGGTTTAATTTAGAGGCAGTGCACCCACATTTGCATGGAGGAGAGGGTAAAAACTATTTAGGGAGAACCACCCTTAGTGAACCCGACCGGAATACGAATCCAGATCTCCACTTCTTTGACAGTCTATTTTATTATGAGAGTAGCACGTTAGACCGTTCGCCCACTGAAATGGATCACTGCGATCGTTGAGACGTATCAGTTGCATTCGTATAATCACTATTTAAGAAATTTATAATAATTAGATCAAGTATGCGGGATTAACGTCAAGCTCGTTTGGTTTGTCAGTGATGAGGTCAGGATTCAAATTCGGACTTGGAGTACAGGGGTGACTTTTCCTAACGGGTTACCCCTTCTCTCTCCAGGCAGATAAAGGTACATTTTCTCTCAATTCTATCAACCCCACAAGTGTAATTAAATGCGGATAGCATAGATGGGTAGTAAGATTAAATAAAAATAATAATAAAAATTTAACAACTAATATATGAACTTTGAAAGTCATCAATTAGTGCTCGCGATGAGTTTCGTAGAGAAAAATTGGAGCCAAACCTTACAAAAGATTGGAAACAATTGATTTAGATCCATTTATCCTCCGGCAAATATAGTCATGGCATTCTCGTGAAATTGCTTTCATAAAAGTGAGATTCATTTTAAATTTAAAAACGCTGTATTGTATGAAATTAAAAGAAAGTTTTTTTGGTAAGCTTAGATTTTTAGGTGTGAGCTTAGGGTATGTGAGAAAAGGCCGGGGATTTTGTATTTTGTATATATAAAAAAATTTGTTGGTCAGAATTAATCAAATAATTCTCCAGTTGAAACATAAAGTTTAATTTTCTTCACATTGTGACCTCGCCAGTTCTTGAATATTTGTCCAAGGTTGACCTGGAATTTAATGAAAACATTTTATTTTAATTTAAAAAGCTGTTAGATAATGCCGCCATGCTCATTATTGATATTCAACAACTGTTGATACCACCATGTGAATAAAATTAAAATCGATGTTTCTACTGGAACAACATTTAATTTTTTTGGCTAGTAATTATTTTCTATAAAAACTGCTAAACAGTATACTTTTCTCGCGTCCCCTTCCACCGAACCTTATGTCTTACATTCTTTGGTATAAGTTATATTATTCTATTAAATTAATCAATGGATACCTTTCTCGGAAACGACACTTCACCGGACGAAATAAAATATTGCACTGACTGATAAAAAGCTTCTAATGTTGCCAGCGGGGGTTGTTTCCACGATGTCCTCTGTCCTGTGGTGTACAACCCTCCTGGTTACAGCGGTGGTTCTGTCAGAGGTCCGACGACCCTGACCAACTGTTGAACTGGTGTCTGGATTCTCACTCTCACAAGAGCAGGCCGGGACCAGAAGCTAAATTGTTCTACCAGGTAACTATGATAACAAAGAGGTGTCCTCAGTCCTGTGGTGTGCAACCCTCCGGTTACAGCGGTGGTCTGTCAGAGGTCAACGACCCCGACCAACTGTTGAACTGGTGGTGTCTGGACTCTCACTCTCACAAGAGCAGGCCGGGACCAGAAGCTAAATTGTTCTACCAGGTAACTATGATAACAAAGAGGTGTCCTCTGTCCTGTGGTGTACAACCCTCCTGGTTACAACGGTGGTCTGTCAGAGGTCCAACGACCCCGACCAACTGTTGAACTGGTGTCTGGACTCTCACTCTCACAAGAGCAGGCCGGGACCAGAAGCGCAACTGTTCTACCAGGTAACTATGAAGACAAAGAGGTGTCTCTGTCCTGTGGTGTACACCTCCTGGTTACACGGTCTGTCGAGTCAACGACCGACATGTTGAACTGGTGTCTGAATCTCACTCTCACAAGGGCCGGACCAAGCGCATGTTCTACCAGTAACTATGAGACAAGAGGTTCTCAGTCGTGGTGTGCACCTCGTGACTCACCAGAGACTGTGAGATGAGTTTTGCTCTTTATCGTGATTCATCAGGTAGCTATGGAGATGAGGTACTGTTATTTGCCTGGTTCATCAGGTAGCTATTATACTTTATAAATCTAAATTGTATCTAAATTGTCCCAATATCCATTTCAGTGCTCTCCATGGAGTGATCGATCCTGCTGCACACTCAACACGACGAAGAGACTCCACACCTTGGGTGACTTCAACTACGACCATTGCAGTCACGTGAAAAGGTTGTCGGAAGCTTGCAAGAGACATCACATTCAGGAGAATTGCTTCTTCGAATGCTCCCCGAACATTGGGCCTTGGGTCGCTTGGGTAAAGTTGTGTCAGGCTATTTATAGTAAGAGTTTGGTAGCAAAAAAGGCCTTCTTAGTAATGTAATATACACAATCATTTGAACAATGCAAGCTCTAGATATTATAATGGATTACTCAGCTTTAGGACTGATTCGCAGATTTAGGATTTTATCCAACGTTTAGGGTCACCTTACAGTGTGTGCCTGGGTGCCAGAAACATATCCTAACAAATCTAAGGACATTTAGTCAAGGTTCAGGAATATATTAGCCACTTATTTGGGAAAAGAAAAGCAGGAGAGCACTTATTTAAATAAATTGTTCGAAATAATCGTATACATAGGGCTACTTTATTTTATAGTCTATTATAATTTGAAACAAAAATTAAAAAATATGTTATCAGTAAACTTACTTATTAATAAGCTTTTCTCGTAAAAACAGACATTTTATTTTAATAATCATATGGAAAAGCCCTTCAGATTATAAATTTTAGACAAAATCACTTGAGGGCATTAAAAAAAATTAAATAAAAAATCAATTGTCAGTGAAGTACCTTTAAATATTGTTTTCTCTCTAAGAAAAAATAATAAAAAGTATTTTTATAATCCAAAACACTTACCAAATATCCATTTGAAAAAAAACTTATTCTCAAAAATTTTCAAATTTCCATATATATATATATATATCATACACACACATCTAGAAAAGCACCTATGAATTAAATTTTTGGCGAAAAAAACGTGTATAAACTGTTATTTATCACGTAAAACACTTTTCAGATATCCAATTTGAAGCAAAACATTGTACCCTTTTTTAAAAAAAAATTAGCATCGCGTCTTACTATCCATGTAAATTATATAAGACTACACTTCAAAGCAATTTGAATTTAAAAAATAAGTAATTTGTAAAACAACTTAATCTTAGGGCTGAATCAAATACGAGCTGCTTCGAGTATTAAATCTAGTATCAATTTTAGTTCATTCACAAACGTTTAGGTGAAGTCCCAGGTACAAACAGCGAGGCAGACAGACGGACATAGGGACAGACAGAATTGTAAAACATGTTTTTTCCCCTAGGAAACACAAATGAGCCATCGTATTCTCGAAATGAAAATTTTCATGACTGAAATACTTTAATCTATTATTATTATTATTATTATTATTATTATTATTATTATTATTATTAGGTGATCTGTCTATCGACAGGTCCATTCCTTTTGTCAGGGAGTTTTGTCTCATCTTACAGTCCCATGAGCCCTTTACCCGGCCTTTTATGCCCTTCAGTTCCTACATGAGTGTTAATTCACCCTGGACCCTTAGCTCGATCTTCACCAAAAAGGGGGTAACACGGGAAAACAGCCCGAGACTACTCCATGAACTCCCAACTTGACTGCCCGCGGGACGTGTGCTCACTGCCTAAACTTCAACTTCCTCACAACCAAAAGTATTCCTCCTGGTTTTATTTTACATCCATGACTGTTTCAAGCCTTTGGTCTGGGTCAGGTTTTTTTTTTATTCAAGCCATATATTTTCCACTACCGCTTGCTAGGCCTGTCGTAGCTTCTTAACTTAGCTGCTAATTAAGACTAGGACAGGAACAGCATCCAGTCCCCGGCCGCCAATTTATCAAGATGAAAGGGTTAACCCATATTTAACCAGTGAAACTTTTTGGGTCATGACGGTAATCGAACCCAGAACCCTTATTTCAGTAGAGAGACACGCTATCAACTAAGATAAGGTGTCTGATCTCCTTGGATTCATGTACTATAAATATTGCACGTCTGGGCTACATCATACGTAGCCCAGTAATGGAAATATTAGCCAGTACCAATGTACCGTTGCACAAGGGACGCCCGAATGTACTAATCGTACTCTTTTCAAGTCCCGATGAGGTGAGATGATGGAGATAGTGAGTATTAGGGTGTGGAACCGGTGGAAACACTTAAACCTAGCTTAAGCCTAATAACCAAACCCTGATGACCGTTGGGGTGATTCCCCTTTCGGAAAAAATACCCAAGTAGGAGCCAGAATCGAACCCGGGACACCTAGACTCGTAGCCTGGTACACTGACCACTACGCCATCAGGCCGGTAGGTTCATGTACTGTAAGTATGTGACATTCTCTTTCTCGCCTCTACAAACTACACATATAGACACTTCCGCGTTCAAACACAACAATTTAATCTGCTGAGAACTACAGTTACTTGTATTAAGTAGAGATGGGACGCTCGAATCCTTTAGTATAAGAGAAATTCGAGATTCGAAAAGATCGCAAAGAGATATCTCGAATCCAAGTATAAAGGCCTTAGATTGAACTCAAAATGCAATTTTTCAGGAATTATATACATTCGTGTAATTAGAAAAAATAATCTTAATTTATATAAAAAATAAAAGAACAAAATTACAATTTTTTTTTACAAATTCTTTAATATTTTATTTATGTCAATTTGTTTTCTTTTTTTTAAATATACTTTTAAATTTCTTGACAAACTAAAAATGTACTTTTTAAGATTCGAGGATTCAAATTTGAATTCGAGATTCGAAAGAAAATTTGGGATTCGGATTCGGAAATAAAGGATTCGACCCATCTCTTGTATTAAGTAACTTCATAAAACACCCATGACAAAAAAAAAACTAAAAATAACATGATGTACTCGATAAGGAAATGTACGTAGACTATAACTTGCGTTTTTTTTTCGTTCCAGGCCACGAACCTGACGTCTAGGAACGAGCGTTACCACATGGTCCCGATCTGTGCGAGCGACTGTGAGGCCTGGTTCGCGGCGTGCAGCGATGACTACACTTGCTCGGACAACTGGTACCAGAACTTCGAACATACGGACAAAGGCGTCAGATGCGTGGCCCCGTGCAAAACTTACAGGGAGACGTTCAAAAGCGCCAGTCTCTTCTGCCAGCAGGTTAGAACATTCCCATCTTCCCTTATGGAAAATGCTGGTGTGATTCCTCAAAACTTCGCTCTCCCGATCCCGTTCCCTTGGTTTAAATATTTCAAGACGCTCATGTCCAGTATTGGCATTTGAACGTACACTTCCTCTATCCTTTAGAAACTTTTACCTTAACGCTATGGCCTTATCATATAAATTTACCTATGAATTCGTCAAGGTAAGACTGCTAGTCCAATTTTCATAGGAAGACAGCTAGAAAGGTTCTACTGCTTTACCCACCTCGGTGGCGTAGTTGGCTAACGCGCTAGTCGTGTTGAGCTCGACCGCCGAGGACGGGGAGATGAGGTTCGAATCTCGGTCGGGTGAACTGGGGGTGGTTTTTCCTAAATGGTTTTCCACTCTCCCTCCACGCAAATGCGGGTTCACTTCCTCTAAATTCAACCTCCCCATTCCTAATCCACTAGCGTAATTAGTACTTAAGCGTATAACCCGAACGGGTAGTAAGACGCGGTGCTATAATATTAAATATATACTACTGCTTTTATCCTATTCATACGTCAAGTCATGTGATATGCCCTCTTTTTTTTGTGTATTTATTTAGCTGTCCTTACAAAAATTGGACTTTAACTTTAAATGTAATCGAAGTGTACTTATAAAAACTCTTATACTGTTATTTTTTGTAGGAATATACATCTGAAAGGTCTTTTATTACTAACAGAATAAAGGCCTTTCCATCAGATGCTCATTCCTACAAAAACATTAGTAACCATAGATTCGGTTTTGTTAAACCCCTGCCCCCCTTTCTGATCTCACCCGCAGATCTGGAACTACGCGTACAGGTACACACCGGACAACCAGCCGTGCCTCAGAATGTGGTTCGACGGGGACAGAGGCAATCCTAACGAGAGGGTCGCTCGTCTGACGGTTGACGCGCTGATAGGATCATCCACGATGTCCATGGTGGACTGGGCCTTGGTGTCTGCCTCCCTCTTGGGGGTGAGGAGCTACCGTTGACGGTCGACCACGAGGTTCTACTCCTGAAGAGCTACGAGGTTGTTTGATCGTCACATGTTGTCCGTCTCGCCTTAAACTTCGATAACTGGGATTAAATTACAAATGAGACAACTCAAGTTTAACACGTGTTATTTATAAGTTTTTGTCTATTCAACCCACAATTTCTAAGCAAAAGCACAAATTAATTATATAAACTGACTTAACCTAAGGCAGCTCGTCAAAACACAAATACTCCTCGCTCCTTTTTCACGCATTAAAACCCGAGTGATAAGATGAAAATCTATAAATATTCTAAACTATTTTAGGGTCTCCCTGGGATCGAAACTAGTTCCACTAGACCTGAAGGGTGACCTGGCGGTCTAGGGGCAAGGTGTCGGACTTCTGTGCTAGGGGTCAGGGGTTCAATCCTCGGTCCCAACACAGATTTATCTGACTGACCAAACCCTTCCTTCATCTCTGACAAGACGTGTATTAATCACAACTTGTGAATGTGTGTAATACCATGCCTCCACCGTGGTTCGGATTCCACGTTAAACTGTAGGTCCTCCATTTCATCTCACAATCACCTACCATTACACATTAGTGTAAGTGCGTATAACCCGAACGGGTAGTAAGACGTGATGCTAATAATAATAAATAATAATAATAATAGTAATATAATAATATAGCCACATTAGACCTGAATTCGGCCCACCTGAGCACACGTCAGGGTTGGCTCGTGGTGTGTTGCCAGTTTAATAGACTCTTGATAGGACTGTGCCAGTAAGCTGTCTCATTCGGTATCAAAATGAATATTTCAGGTCAATAAACATATATTCGTTCATTATATTAAATTATTTCCTTTGGGATTGATCAAATGGATAGTGAAGGGAGAGGGGGTGTGATACTGGTACAGTCCCATCAATCCTTGCTTGACTTGGTAATAACCAATAAGCTACCCCTGCCACACTGTTCGGAGGAAACACTTCCTTAGATATCTTGAACAATCTATTATTCTATTTTAAATCCTGTATTTTAAAATGTACACACAAAAAATACAATGTAAGAAAAATAAAATTTAGCAGGACAGTTCTGTTAAAACTAGCTTTAAAATCAAATGAATATATAATCTAAAACAATATTTGGTTATGCTCCATATACATTTACAGAAAAGCTCGATCATAATATGTTAAATATTTTCGAAAAATTTTATCATTTGTATTCTTCTCTAAAAACCTTCCTTCACCTCTGACAAGATGTGTATTAATCACAACTTGTGAATGTAAGGATGCCAGGCCTTACCGTGGTTCGGATCCACGTTAAAACTGTAGGTCCTTCATTTCATCTCACAATCACCTACCATTACACAATTAGCGTAAGTGCGTATACCCGAAGGGTAGTAAGACGCGTGCTATAATAATAATATAATAATAATAATAATAATAATAATAATAATCTTCTCTAAAAATTTGTGTCCGAAACCTTAAATCAGTCGTCAGTGTGTATGCCTACTGAAATAAGAGTCCTGGGTTCGGTTCCCGGCATGGCCCAATGTATCATTGCTAAAATGTGGGTTTCCCCTTTCACCATGGGTGAATTAACGGCCGGGGGCTGGATGTTGTGTCTGTTCTAGATTTAGGTTAGTTTATAAATCATGTGCTGATAATACCATTCAGTTTAGAAAGTGCACATTAAATAATCCACATTTTTTTTCTAAGACTTGTAGGTGTAGTAAGTAATTACATTACATTATATATATATTTACTAAATACGATCTATTTTTTAGTAGCTTCACAAAATGTAATTATGACAATAATAAATTACATTAAAAGCATTATTTGTATAACTTCTGTTGTATTAAGACATTTAAATTAGAAGGTGCACTGTCTCCATTTTTTTGCAGGGTTAAAAAATTTATGCAAAAAATTTTCGGATGGAAGGGGGAAGAAAGAATTAATTATTTGTTTAAGAAAAAGAGCAGGCCAAAGGATTAACTAAACATTACTTTCCTCTTTTTCAAAACTTGACCCTGCAGGAACATACAATATTCATAATATTCCAGCTAAAGAAATACGCCCACTGACTCATTTCTGTTTTTAATTAACTAGTACCCTGATCCTTTCATTGTTTCTTCATCTGTTACGACTTTAACTTTCGAGTTAGAAGTTCAACAGTCATTGAATCAGAACCGATCGTTTACAACCTTGGTTGATCTTTACTCATTAGTTTAGTAAGGTAAGAATGTAGGATGCAAAATTATTTTTCATTAGAAATGGGTCGAATGACTATATTTATAGAATCCAGATCTTAAATTTTATTTCGTTTCTCAAATCCAAGTTTAAACCCTCGAATCTTTAATAGTGTACAATTTTAGTTAGAGGTAAAATAGTCAAAGTTGTTTTAAGGCTTGATGCCACTGAAAAATGATTTTTTTAGTAAATGTACCCACGTTTGCTGGGGAAAGGAATAAAAACACAAGATATCATATTTAGAAAACCACCCTAAATGCACCTGGCCGAAATACGAAATTCAACCTCCTCGTCATCGACAACCCAGCCTATTGTACGCCTGACGCTTTAAATGGCGTGACCACTATCGCGGGCTGTATGCATAATCATCAGTACTTTTAAGGTGGGATTTAGGGTCTCCAGTTAAGGTAAGTTTTTTTTTTACAATTTTTAATGCAAAATATTTTTTGTTCAAAAGAAATCAAATATTTCCCCAGTAGAAACATGGAACTTAATTTTCTTCACATGGTGATATCAACAGTTGTTGAATATCTTTCAAGGGTGTCCTGGAATTTAATGACAACATTTTTCTTTTCATTTAAAAAATTGTCATCTAATACCGCTAAGCTTAATAATGATATTCAATAACTGTTGATATCACCATGTGAAGAAATTTCTACTGGAGAAATAATGGATTTATTTTGAAAAAAAAAAGTTTCTCTATAAAAACTTTAAGTTACTTCCACTCCCACCTAATGGTATCATTTACTTACTTATCTTATTTGTAACATACATTTTTCACATGAATATTTCAATACTTGATTTAAAATAAACGTTACCTAAGGCAACCTTCCTTCACCTCTGACAAGACGTGTATTAATCACAACTGTGAATGTGTGGAATGCCAGGCCTCCACCCTGGTTCGGATCCACGTTAAATGTAGGTCCTCCATTTCATCACACAATACCCTACATCACTACATTAGCGAGTGCGTATAACCCGAACGGTGTAAGACGCGGTGATGATGATGATAATAATAATAATAATAATAATAATAATAATAATAATAATAATAATAACCAAGGCAACTTAATACTAATCAGCTAACCCCTGCGTTTGGATTTATATTAACTGGAAAATATTAGAAACCCGTACACTAGTACGTATAATTTTTAAGTTCGGGTCGGGATCAAACCAAGTTATCTGATATTTGACCTCTTTAACAACTTGGTCATGGGTAAATATTCCCAGTAACAAATAAAACATATTCATGTAAAAATATAATTGGTAATTACATTTTTAATTAAAGCATATTTGTCCACGACAAATGTGAGCTGAAAGAAGTTTTTCTTGATTTATTAAACCTTTTTAACAGTCCGATACAGATATAAAGAAATATTTGTGACAGTTACAAAAGCTATTTAAATAATTTTCATGTATCCATACGTCGATTAATGTGAGCTTCAGATATCATTTTTGATAAATAGTATCAATACCTATAAAATGATATTAATAATATAGTAAATGACATCAATGTTGATCTAAAAAACATGTATTTTCCAAACTGTTCTTCCTACTTTAGTGAGGCTTATAAAGAAAAACATACGAGGCGTATTGGAGTGGATTGTTTTAAGCAATGGCGCTAAAATTGAGTCAAAGCTTTTCATTGAACATATTTTGTCTGCCATGTCCCTCCTTGCACAGGTCTTAGATCAAGGTAGGACTGTGTTGTATGAGGGGGCTGACGTCATCATATAAAGGCTTGGGTCCAAGTCCAGGAATATAAAGGTGTGGCCCTGACGTCACTTTTCCTACAGGAGGTAGCTTAAAGGAGCTTTTCAGACAATTGAATGCAAGTTAGAGGAAATGTTTTATTTTTACCCCGGTTCCTGAGCTTAATACCTGTAAAATGAGTCATTTCCCACCATCCTACGACTGTTCCAAGTTCAACCATTTCCAACTGAATATTAACATCTTTACGAAATTATATCGTGTTGATGGTAAAACAAGGCTAAACGTGGTTGCACTTTATTCACTATGAAACCAGAAGTCCAAATAATAGTTCCCTTTTAAGTTACCCCAAGTACTTGTTAGCATCGAGATAATCTCGCTTAGGTAAAGAATACCAAATAATTAAATATAATATTCCTAGAAATTAAAACTTCTTATCAATGCTATTAGCGGGGGAGAAAAACGATGTTACCTTCTTATAATTTTTTGTTTCTTGCAATGCAAACAAAAAGAGTTTTGATTTATTACAGTTTTGTTTGCTGTTTGAATAGAATTAGTTATTCACAAGGTATCAAACCACTTATAAATTCATAAGTCCAATAACCAGTTGCAAGGCGTTTGAGTTAAGTTACTCGACTGGTTTACATAAAGTAATCTAGCATTAAAAAGACAACTTTAAATATACAAAGTTTTATATTGTGTGCGAAGACTATATGATTATGTTTTTTAAGGACGAAATCATCATGCTTATCACCTTCTCATTATTTCATATTAATTAAATTTCATATTCTGTCAAGGGATTTTAATTAGAAACTAGGTAGACTTCAAGGTATGTTTTTTATCAAGTAGGTGTAAATTTTTTTAGCACCGCGTCTTACTATCCGTTCGGGTTGTACGCACATTTATTAATTTCGCTAATATGTTATGGATGAGAAAGTTTGAATTTAGAGGAAGTGTACCCAAACTTACGTGGCCCTCACTGCACTCAACTGGAAATCGAACTCTGATCACCCCGTCATGAGCAGGCCAGTCTAACACGAGAGTGACGCCTTACACCATTCGGTCACTAAAGTGGCTAGGATAACTTTATAATAGACCTGAAAGAGATAGGGTGTAGTGAGATGGACTGTATAGAACTAGCTCAAGATAGGGATAGGGTGTAATGAGGTGAAATGTATAGAACTAGCTCAAGATCGGATAGGGTGTAATGAGGTCAACTGGATAGAACTAGCTCAAGATAGGGATAGGGTGTAATGAGGTAGACTGGATAGAATTAGCTTGAGTTAGGGATAGGGTATAATGAGGTGGACTGGATAGAACTAGCTCAAGATAGGAATAGGGTGTAATGAGATGGACTGTATAGAACTAGCTCAAGATAGGGATAGGGTGTAATGAGGTGAAATGTATAGAACTAGCTCAAGATCGGATAGGGTGTAATGAGGTCAACTGGATAGAACTAGCTCAAGATAGGGATAGGGTGTAATGAGGTAGACTGGATAGAATTAGCTTGAGTTAGGGATAGGGTGTAATGAGGTGAACTGGATATAACTAACTCAAGTTAGGGATAGGGTGTAATGAGGTGGACTGGATAGAACTAGCTCTAAAGTCTAGATAAGGTAGGGTGTAATGAGGTGAACTGGATAGAACTAGCTTGAGTTAGGGATAGGGTGTAATGAGGTGAACTGGATATAACTAACTCAAGTTAGGGATAGGGTGTAATGAGGTGGACTGGATAGAACTAGCTCTAAAGTCTAGATAAGGTAGGGTGTAATGAGGTGAACTGGATAGAACTAGCTTGAGTTAGGGATAGGGTGTAATGAGGTGAACTGGATATAACTAACTCAAGTTAGGGATAGGGTGTAATGAGGTGGACTGGATAGAACTAGCTCTAGAGTCTAGATAGGGTAGGGTGTAATGAGGTGAACTGGATAGAACTAGCTTGAGTTAGGGATAGGGTGTAATGAGACGGACTGGATAGAACTAGCTCTAGAGTCTAGATAGGGTAGGGTGTAATGAGGTGAACTGAATAGAACTAGCTCTAGAGTCTAGATAGGGTAGGGTGTAATGAGGTGGACTGGATAGAACTATCTCTAGAGTCTAGATAGGGTAGGGTGTAATGAGGTGAACTGAATAGAACTAGCTTGAGTTAGGGATATGGTGTAATGAGGTGGACTGGATAGAACTAGCTCTAGAGTCTAGATAGGGTAGGGTGTAATGAGGTGAACTGAATAGAACTAGCTCTAGAGTCTAGATAGGGTAGGGTGTAATGAGGTGAACTGAATAGAACTAGCTCTAGAGTCTAGATAGGGTAGGGAGTAATGAGGTGAACTGGATAGAACTAGCTTGAGTTAGGGATATGGTGTAATGAGGTGAACTGAATAGAACTAGCTCTAGAGTCTAGATAGGGTAGGGTGTAATGAGGTGAACTGAATAGAACTAGTTCTAGAGTCTAGATGGGGTAGGGAGTAATGAGGTGAACTGGATAGAACTAGCTTGAGTTAGGGATAGGGTGTAATGAGGTATATTGTATAGAATTAGCTCCAGATAATAATTTGGTGTAATGACGTGTACTGGATAGAATTAGCTCAAAATAGGGATAGGGTCTAATAAGGTATACTGGATAGAATTAGCTCAAAATAGATATATGTGGCGTAGTAAGGGCAGCAATTAACTTTTGCGTTCCTAATGCCATATAGTAAGTAAGTAATTACAATAAAAAAAGATAAAGTATGTACGATTGTGTTGTGTCAATTATTTTAATTATTTTGTTCAATCCCAAGGCTATTAATAACTTAGTCTAAAGGGTAAGGCTTGGGAGAGTAACTTAGAAAAACCCATCAGGTTCCCAAATTAAATTGGCTTAGTCTTCGTTTTCCAATTTGTTGTTTTAGGCTTTTCTCAGTCCAGCGGTATGAATTACAAAAGTAAAGGCGTGGCTACACGCCGTAAGGAAGTACCATACAAGAAATGGATAGGGGTCAACCTCAAAGTGAACCCCTTCACTGGGATGTGGCCCCGACACGATTCCTCCAAGCTCTACCATCTATACACAGCTCTGGTGTTCCTCCTGATGCAAGTCCACCTCGGTCGTACGGTCGCCAGACTGACCCGCGCCGACATGAAGGAGACCTTCAATCTCACGTTCATCGTCATCTTACACGCCGTCTTCTTGACGAAGGCGCTCTCCATGCTGCTGAACAGGAAGCGCCTCCTCCGGTTGGTGGAAGAGCTGGACGAGATCTATGAGCTTCTGGACAAAGTCCAGAACTCTGAGATCGCCACGCGTACCGCGAGTAAGGCGCGGGTCATAACGATCTGTTTCGTGGGGATGGGTACGCTGACCTGTATTCTATGGAGCCTGATCTCCGAGACACACGAACCTTTTCCGGACCTAGATGATGTCAACATCACCCAGGAGTATAGCAAACTGCTCTGGGTCTTAAAAGACGATCAACTCGTCTATCGGCTCGGTAAGACGATCAACTTTGTCAATATCCTGTTCGAATGCTGGGTCTACTCCATGGTCGGGTTCATGAACAACTGTTTCGATGACACCGTGTACGCCGTCTTGCTACACGTTTCCGGTCAACTGGAGGCCTTAATCATCGCCCTCAAAAACGTCAGTAGGGTGGTGATCGAAGGCGGCGCGGATTCGGAACGGTCGAAGAAGTCACCGTATGGAAGTCAACTGGTTCTTGGTGACTTCGCAGGCGGCATTCATACTAACCAACGGAAAACAATCCATGGTACTGACTTAAAAACGTTGGACGATTCTTCGCGAGAAAATCGTGAAACATTTGAAAGAGATCCTACCGACGATTCCGGCATTGATATGAAGTTTCGTTTGAGTAAGTGTGTAGAGATTCATCAAGCAATTATCAAGTAAGTTTTTTAAATCAGTGTTTTTACTTAAAAAAAGGTTCAGAAAGGCACTATAGTGAATGATTCAAGTATCATATAGGTAATGAACTTCTCTTAATATATATATATCCATATATATCCAAGCTCCACATCATAGGAAAATGATATTAAAATTAAGTGAATATTTCTTTACATAAACAGTTATTCTTACTTATTATTTATATATTTGAATGTATATCTACTAACCAATTGTACAATTTAGATACTTACTGTGGGATAAATAACTATTAACTATATTTTAATTTGAATCCTGAAAACTAAAAATAGTTCTACAATGAATGAATCAGTTTATAGAAGAAAGGGCCTAAATCCATGATGATACAGTTTGAGAAAAATGAAGAAAAACCTAATAAAACCATGGGTTCAATAAAACATAAAACATAAAAATATACATACAAGTCACTAATACAGATCAATATAAGCTGCAAAAATGTAATGCTGCTTATATTAATTTTGTTAGAAAAATTTGTTAAATTTTCGATTTTTAGGCTTTTCATAAATTAATTAAATATTAGGCCCTTTCTTAAATAAATATTTTCAATGATCATAGTTTTTAGTCGAATTCAAATAAAAATTAATGATAGTTGGTGTTAATTTTATTATGAAACAAAAATACCACTATTAATGAAATTCAGTTACAAAAGAACCCTAACACGCATTAATATCATCTATTTTTAATGTCTCAATTGAACACGTTTATCTCTATACAGTTTAATGTCTTGTTTAAGCATAAGAATCACATAATTATATTTAAACGCACTCATAATTTCATCTGAACAAGCTTTTCAACCAATAATCTTGTCAAAATAATTTATTTTTTCTGGCCGGAATGTATGTCGATATTTTTTTTTAATGTCATTAATCTTTTCTGGTTTTATTACCACTGCTCCTTCTAGATATGCTTGTCTTTCTGGTACGTCGATCGTAGTTTCTCCAGTTCCCAGCTTGAATGTATGTGGAACTAAACTCCCAATGAACTGTGACGCAACGACAATCCCTCTTTTTTTTGACAAATCCTACTGAAATTCCATGAAACTATTGATAGGGAAGGTCTGTTTCTGGTCTCTTGGGGCATCCACACCTACAGTTTCCACAGAAATGCAATTTTTTTCTTGTACATCCGAGGCCATCAAGAACTAAAATCGAGGATCTCTTCTGTGTCAACCATATTCACTGTGAATTTGCTTCCATGGTTCCTTTTTAAGAATATCCCGTAAAGATGTGAATGGAAATAAGTCAATGACTTAGTTCTTTTCTAAGATATACTCTTTTTTCGTGGGCTTTAAAAAATAACTTGTATTATGATAAATGGTACCTTTTATAACTAAAAAAGGTGTATGGACGCCAAAAGATTGCGTTTTGCATGCTAACTCATTTTAGCCAAAATGGTGACTTGGGCTCTTTCTTAAATAACTGATTCGTTTAAAAGTGGTTTATGTTTGTTTCAACAAATACCAGCCTTTATGTGTATGAAGGCCACTGTTGTGGTACTGGTCATAGTTCGTGCCTACAGATTCAGAGGTCCTGGGTTCGAACCCTGGCACTTCCAGATTTTTTCTGTGAAGCAGTGAGTCTGTAGCGGGATCAAACTCTTCCTCGTGAGGACAACATGAGAAGCTACTTGAATAAATCAGTAGCAGCTCCTGTCTAGAAAATTGAGATTAATGGCCAGAGGGTTCGTTGTGCTGACCACATGACACCCTCTCTCCACAAATATTGGCAGTATTATCGATAATGGCGGCGGAAACTCGGTCGATATAGCTCACTTACGAGCTGACGGCATGGAGTTTTTTTCTCTGAATTATTAGAACCTTTTAGTAATTTCTTATTTTCTATTATACTGATTTAGATAAATACTTGTTTACTGTTTGACTGTAATTCTGTTGACGTTCCAACTTCCAGATTCAGTGAGAACATACAATCTGTCATTAGTCCAATCATGTTCCTGGAGTTTGTCCTGGTTTCATCTGTTGTTTGCCTTCAGATGTATCAAGGAGCAGTAAGTATTGAAAGGTACAGCGGAAAGAGCGGGAAAGTCTCGTTACACATATTTTCCAGGACAACTTTTATATCTCAAACCCCCATAAGGACCTCAGCAAATGCTTTTTTAATCAATTTAAATAAGACATATACCACTTTTAGCCATAATCTGAAGTGCATTAGAAAGGTCTCATGATTGTCTAACAGATGGCAGCACTAACTTAAGAGTTAAAATTGGACTTACCCTCTTTTCCCCTTTTATCCTTAATATGATAAATAATGAACATGTTTTGGCAAGATACGAAAGTGGACTTTTTCCAAGATTTATCCGGCTGTACATAGAGGGATTTTAGCTAAGAGGTTTTCGTTTGAATGTTCTTGGTAAGATCAACTTTATCTGTGATAAAAAAAATTATGAAACCCAAGAGATTCAATAATGAGCTTAGGCAGTGGTTTTACAAATTGTAACTTTCTCTGTGGATTTATAGTCTCCTCTCCAGGAAAATGATGGTGCATTTCTGTATAAGGCACTTTTTCACCCTGTATTTAAATTAATGTAAGCTACGAATGGCTCGGATGGACAATAAAATGCTTAGATCCAAGTTATTAAAATGAACGATAATTATTTTAAAGTTCAACTACTAATATTATATTTATATACTTTTTTAATTGGAGTTCAACAATAGCGCCTGGGATTACTCTTTTAGTAAATTATTAGGCTATACGAACCTAAAGTCAAGACTGCTTTCGAAGACAGAATTTCGACCCAATCCTTATTCTGACCATTCCGTCAGAGATGGCGAATCAGCCCGTGAAGGTCAAAGCCAAAATCAACAACAGTCGAGGAGACCAGAAATTTGTATTGAATTTTCTTACAGAGTTGAGTAAAGTATTTTGAAAATATTTTAATATTTTAAAAATATATGTAATGATAAGAATAGTTAAGAAAATTTGTAAATTGAATGGAATAAATATTTCATTGAAATATAATATAAAAATTGTACAATATAGTAAACAATCATAGCATTTTAAGTATTATTAAAAGGCAATCAGTTATAAATTGTGCCCTAAAAGCAGTAATTAATAAGCAAAGGGGACTAAAAATTAGATAAGAAAATATTAGTTCTCAAAAATCATAAACAATATTTTCAATTTACAAAAATCTAATTATTTTCACACCCCCACCTTCAATTATAAAATAAATTAAATTCTAGCATCATCCAACATTGATTTTAGGAAAAACAAACAAAAATTATGTATATTGTAGTCTAGATATTTTTATTTGACTTTAACATAAAATGTTGTAAATGTGTTAAATTATATATTATTTTAGATGTTTGTATTTTTAACATGTCTTAAATGTTGGTTTGAATTATATAACTGCTGGCCCTTGGCCCTATCGAGTGCAAGTCCAAAAACTATTTTGTGGGATGGTGGGCGGGAGGGTAAAAGGCATGGCGTGGCTTCACAACCGACCAAAGTATCCTTCCGCTCCAACAAGATCAGATGGATCACGGAAACAGTAGATGGAGCTAGCTACCGGACAGGTCTTGTGGAGAAATCATACGTTTGGAAATATCAGTTTTCTCGAGAACGAGTGAAATTTTTATGTTAATATTTTCAACACCCCTCCTAAGATAATGTATCAATGTTTATTACATTTTCTTATTTTTTTGTTATGAAGCAGGCAGTTTTCTATTGAAAAATTACAATTTTATCAATATTTGATCAATGTTAAAATTATATAGGAGGTGTGTATATAAAAAGTATAACTTAATCAACATGCTTCTATTCTTGAACGAACCGTTTTCGAAAAGAAAATTTCAAAACAATAAACATTCTTGAAGATAACCGTTTGTTCCTATGGCTCTGCATTTCTACGCAAAATAAAAAGGGCCAATCGCCTTAATCAGTTTTCTCGTAATTTCAATTACCAGGGAAATGGGCTTATCAAATTACGTATAACATTTATTCAATTTAATTTCCGACTGAATTATTTATTATTATTAACTATTATAATAATAATTATTATTATAATTATTAATAACTATTCTTAAGTACAGTCTGTTTAAGTTGTGAATGTTTCCACAGACGGAAGAGCAGAATTTCGCCCATCTGTTCAAAGTTATTAACAGCGCGATATTCACTCTGACCGGCTTTTTCTTGTGGTGCAAGTTTGGAGAAGATGTCAAGACATGGGTGGGTAACTTATTTATTGTAAGAATTCAATAATTATTTAATTTTTGAATTGAATCCAAATCGTTGCTTACTAACTCAAATCCAATCCTAGTAGAATTTATTTTAAATAAAAATGCTTCATATCAAATCAGAATAAAATACTCTATTATGAAAATAGCTCGATTATAATACAATCCTAATACATTATTAATGATAAAACCGATTCTAATATTTTATAATGAAATATTTGGACAAATTATATGTATTTTTTAAATCTAGTTAAATACAAATTTAAGGTAAATAAACCATGTTCGAATAATGATTAAAATTTAAATATTTCTAGATTTTCATGTATATAGTCAAGTCAAGTAATGGATCTGTGATAAATTATTTAAATAGTTAAATTATTCAAATGTTTGAATTTTAAATTAATTTTGAATCAAATTCTATAAACTCTATTTGGAATTTAAATTTCGAATTTGATACGAATATTTCAAATATTAAGATTCGGAATTTCAAATCAAATACGAATCCTTAACAAGAAATTTTGAAGCTTTGCATGGGCTAAATTGTATTTTGACCTCCTGTATATTATAGCTTCTGATAATCTGCTGTCGCACATGTTATATTCTGACAAATGTTTGTTCGATAGGGAACTGATGCATAGACCATTAAAGTGTCAATGCTAGGTTTTGAACTAGTGAAGTTTAGTAATATCTAATATTCTAATATATTAAACTATTTATTTTGCAGAGCTTAAAAGTGTCCGAAGCTGTTTATGACATTGAATGGTACGAGGAATCTGAAACTTTCAAACAAGATGTTCAACTAATCATACAGAGGGCCCAAAGACCTTTAGAGTTTAGAGGAGGCCCTTTATACGCGATCAATTTGGAAACGTTCATTGATGTAAGTATATCTTAGAAAATATGTTATGTGGTGAGCAACCTAATGTGATAAAATATACACAATTTGTACCTAACAGCTGTTTCTGAATTGCCTCAAACTTTAGGTTTGTTAACCCTTGTGTGGTTGCTGTCCGAGGAAGAAAAGAAGCCTATTTTTTTTAGCATTGCGTCTTACTACCCGTTCTGGTTATACGCTTATGTACTCATTACTTTAATAGTTTTAGGGATTAGGAAGATTATATTTAAAGAAAGTGTACCCACATTTGTGGGGAGGTAAATTTGATTTTTTTGTTGTTGTGAAAACCCCCCTCAGTATACCCGACCGAGATTCGAACCTCAATCTCCCCGTCATCAGCAGTCTAGTCTACTGCGAGGGTGGCGCTTTAGACCACGCAGTCAACGAAGCAAGTCTCAAACAGCGGAATGGCAATATTATTTAGCTATGTCTTTCAATCCACTGTTATTAACGGCTACATTCAACGGTTTAGTGAGTGGGGAAAGTAATTGCACCTCTTTTCGGTAACGTGGATAACCATCGCGCAGCTGATCGGGATTGAAGCCCGGTCTTCAGAATCATGTTTCATGTAATGCACGTTAGCCATGCACCCAATAATTCTCAGTCTTGAGATCATTTAATTATATTACGTTAAGGACGCATTAATTTCTAAAAACCCTTCACGACTTCAGCCTACAATCGAGCTATACTGACCGAATGACCATTTTCGGTTGTCAAATAGGATAGTACCAACTTTCGTGAATATATAGGGTCATGTGATCAGCACAATGGACCCTCCGGCGGTTAATATCACTTTTCTAGACCGGAGCCGCCACTTTTTTTAAAAACTCAAGTAGCTCCTTGTATTGTCCTCACGAAGCTGAGTTGACCCTGTTCCAGACCCACTGCTACACAGAAAGTCTGTAAGCGCCCAGAATCGAACCCGGGGACTCTGGTTCTGTAGCTGGGAACTCTGACCACTAGAGCAAGTGATTTTACATTTTTAAAATAGATTTTTGGATATATTATTTTAGACTTGGTTAAAAATAAAAGTAAAATTACAAATAATAATAATACATTTCATAATTATGCTAATTCTTCTTTTTTACAGGTGACAAATGCAACCTACAGATTCTACACTATAATGCTACAAGTGAATCAGTGAATAAAATAGGAATAAAAAATAAGTATTAGTCTTAGAATTTAAAATGTTTATAGTCACCTTCAAGTAGACAACATAAAAACAAGGTTAATGTTTATATATAACTGCTAAGTAATTTATCTGTTGCAGTTAGTTGCACTGAAAAACAAAAAATAATTTGTCACAGATGTATGAATTATTGTATGTTTTAGGGGATTGTAAGGTCCATTTTTTCAATTTGAAGCAAGGTCAAATTTACTAATATAAAATAGTCCCGAAGCCGAGTTAAAGTTTGAACATAAAAAAATAAATAAATTGGAAAATATTTTACATGTTGCACGAGTTTCGTTATTAAATCTAGGCCTAGTTTAAAAAATGTTGTATTGTAAACATGTTTAGCATATTTCATCCTAAGCTAATAAATTAAAAGTTACTATTCAAACATGTAATTTAGTTGTTTTAGATTTTTACCATATGATTTGTGATGTATGCTCCGTTTACTTTGATAGGTAGCAAACTTCCCTTTCTCTATTCTCCTACATAGTAGCATTGCTCTTCTCTGGTTAACATACATAATATATGTATATATCTTTAATGAATATAAACCTAATATTTATATGTATGTTTTGAAAACTGAGTGGATAGTATATTTTAAATTTAGGCATTTCTGGCAATTTTATATGATAGAAGACTGTTACTGATACTGTTACTGATACACTGTTAAATTTGAGTGGTACCAAGAGTCGATATGGAATTTCATTGGGAAAAAAAAATCAAAATAACTCTAAAAATATTTATTATTTGAAGAAAAACCCCCAGGTAAAGAAAAGGCTCGGATTTACTTAAATAAAAATAGTTCAGATGACCCGATCAGATAAAAAAAATAGAATTTTTAAATGGTGTCTCTGGCACTTCAATACTGGAAAATTGCCACAGACACCTAACAAACATTCAACATAACTTTTAAAATATCGATTTTTCATATAAAGAAAGCCCTCCCAAAAAAAAGGAAGGGCTTGGAATTACCTACTTAAAGAGACTTCATATGACACGATCAGTTAAAAAATATAGCTGTCCTTGGCTCTTTTAAGGATAAAATATATAATTCCTACTTATATATGTATATTATTTTTATATTTAGTTGTATTAATATTTCTAAACCTGAGTGGAGAATATATTTTAAATGTAGGTATCTATGGCAATTTTGTTGGCTAGAATTGTCAGATACACCTATATATGGCTAAAAATATTTTATTCTGAAAATTGAAAAATGACATCTGGACACGGGAATCGAACCCGGAACCTTTGGCATAGTACGCTAATGTTCTCACCACTGAGCTATCCAGGAATCGTCTCGTGATTAGGGTCATTCTTCACTCATTTTTTAAGGCAGAGTCTATGATGGACGTGCGGAAATCGTCAGCTACAAATGTGCGATTTATTAATATCACGAGCCATCAGATAACGCAGCCACCTTCGACTCAGTAGTTGGCTTATTGCTGCCACTTGTACAATTATTATAATTGTTGTAAGGGATCGCAGATTTAAGAATCAAATAGCCAAAGCTATTATATTTGTAATTTTTTAGTGAGGATTTACTCGCATCTAGATATCATATTCTGGATTCTGGATTCCTAGATAGCTCAGTGGTTAGAGCATTGACGTACTAAGCCAAAGGTCCCGGGTTATATTCCCATGTCCAGGTGTCATTTTTCAATTTTCAGAATTTGACATCTAGATGCGAGTAAATCCTCACTAAAAAAAAATACAAATATAATAGCTTTGGCTATTTGATTCTTATAAATATTTTGTTTGGCAATACAAGTCTATGAAGAGTGTGTTTAAAAGAACCCGCCCCCCCTGCCCCCCCAGGTAAAAGGAAGAGTTCAGAATTACTTACATAAAAATAGTTCACATGACCACTTCAGATGAAAAATAGAAAATGTAAATGTTGTATATGGCACTTCAATGCTACAAAATTATCAGAAACACTTAAAGCCTAGTACGCACTAGGAAACATTTCCCCTGAAACATTGTTTGTCAACTGTTCCCCAACATTTTTTCATGTTACCTTTGTGTTTCCCAGCAAGGAAAACATGTTTCCCGTGATACATTTCAAATGGGTTACAAGAAACAATGTTGGCCAACATTTCCGACAAAAAGCAAAGTGGGCCGATCTAACTCTGCTATTTGGATGCTTTGTTGACACTAGCGTAGGTTTGATTGCGTCATCATAGGTAGATCGATATTGTTCTCGGGACCACACTACCGGTCCACTAAGCATTCTTGCATACCGCCCCGAGTACATCAGTTACTGATATCTCCTTTTGTCATGTTGTGGTCAGCCGAAAAAACACTGGAACTGATTGAAATGTTTCATACAAATACACTGTTGTGGGATGTGACAGTTGAGGACTGTAAAAATCGCGAAAAATACAAGAAGGATGTTTTTAGTAAAATAAGTGGACACTCTTCAGTTAGTGTAAATGAACACGAACCCACCCCTGTTTTCTTCTTCTCGGTCTTCTTGAACAGATAATAACTACATAATATAAAGCACAAGTCATAGCAGCAGCATCCTCAACAAACATCTTTCACTCAACTGAAATATGTACGAGAAACAAATGTTTCATCATTATAGTCTGGACGCGAAGCAATGTTTGCCAACAATTTGTTTCCCATGTTGGGTAACATTTGGTACGTTGGGGAACAGTTGGGGAACAGTTGGGCAACAGTTGGGCAACAGTTGGGAACAGTGGGTGACAATTGGGGAACAGTTGGGCAACTGTTGGGAACCGTTGGGAACAGTTGGGCGACAATCGGGGAACAGTGGGAACAGTTGGGGAGAGATGGTGATATTTGGGGCAACTGTTGGGCAACAGTTGGGGAACAGTTGGGCAACAATTGGGGAACAGTTGGGCAACAGTTGGGAAACAGTTGGGCGACAATTGAGGAACAGTTTGGCAGCAGTTGAATGGGAACAGTTGGGAACAGTTGGGCACAGTTGGGAGTACGACTTGGGAGAACATGGCATTGAAATTGGGCAACAGTTGGGGAACAGCTGGGCGACATTTGGGGAACAGTTGGGCAACAGCTGGGTGGCATTTGGGGAACAGTTGGGCAACAGTTGGGGAACAGCTGGGTGATATTTGGAGAACAGTTGGGTAAAAGTTGGGCGACAGTTGGGAACAGTTGGGTGATATTTGGAGAACAGTTGGGCGACAGTTGGGCAACAGTTGACCAACAATGTTTCCAAGGGCGTACTAAGCTTTAGTGCACCGACTTGTGCCAGGGGAAACACCGCCTCTACCACGTGCTGGGCTGATGACACCTCCTCGAGCTTATGTTTCCTGGATCTGTCTGTCAGTCGCTCGGTGAACGTCTCAAAACACGTCTTCCTCGTTTGTGTTGCTTAGTAGTATTCAGTATTCATTGCACGTCCTACTAGTTCCTCAAGGACATATCAGAACGGGAACATGCCTCACTGTAATTATATCAGTGCCCGCATGTTCCATTCTGAAGCAGAAGGCTGGAGTTCAATCCCCACAGACTGTGATATCTTTTTGTACTCCACGTCTTATTTCCTATCCGCGATATCCACATTTATACTTTTTTTTTTAGCACCGCATCTTACTACCTGTTCACTTATGTACTAATTACGCTGAATTGAGGTTAAGGAAGATTTAATTTAAAGAGAATGTACCCACATTTGCATTGAGAGAGAGTGTAAAACCATTTAAGAAAAAATACTCTCAGTACACCCAACCGGAATTCAAGCTTCCTGTAATTGGTATTCTAGTCTTGCGAGAGTGACGCCTTTTGGCCACCGAAGTAGATTAATTTATACTAGTGAGCTAAGGATGAGGAAAGTGAAATTTTAGAGAAAATGTACACGTGTTTGCGTGAGGGGATAGTGTAAAACAACTTAGGGGAAAACCACCCTCAGCTTCACCCGCCCAGGATTTTGACACTAACATACCAATCCCTTGAAAACCAGACCAGACAAGCTCGGCGCCTTAGTCCTCGTGTCCACATATTACTGCTACTGTGCTACAAAATATTGACTCGTAGGAAGTAAATTGGTTAAACGTTAAGAGGCGTTGGACGATATCCATAACGGCTACTAGGATTTACCCGTGGTGATGGCAGAGCAGACAGAATAAGTTGATAAGACTAGCATTACACTTGGTTGCTGTTGACGGGGAAGTCCGTGTGGATTTCCCATACTCTTTCCAAGAAACTGTGGGTGTGTTTTATCTCTAACCTCCTTCTTGACTACGATCCCTTGGCATTGTCGTTGATAGTTCCTGTGTTTAAACGTACCAATTAAGATTTAACAGGTTTGGATGTTCACTATCGTGCTTGGTTCTGACCCTTGAGGCTGAGGCTCGAGTCCTGGCTAGGTGCTTTTGGACTGATTTGTAATTCCTAACAAGGTTTACAATTCGCTCTATAGCCCAATTATGGCGTGTTTACTTTAAACTAACTTCCTATTAAGAAACCAGTAATTCTGTTAATATTTGTAAAGTCAAATTCATTACGGTAATTGATTGATTTAATTATCATGCCTTTTATGAATACCAAACTATATGAATGAATGACCTACAAACCAACTTAATCTAGAACTATTATGGTGTAGTTCTAATACCACACACACAGAAATGGATAAAAGCACAAATCTGTAAACAATTAGTAAATATATTCGTCAACACCAACCAGAATCAAACCTTAATATCTTTAGACTTGTTGTGGACAAATCAACAGGCGGGAGGGAATTAGTCGACACATCATTAGTAGGTGTAGGGATAGGCTAAGAAGTTGAGCAAATAATAACTGTACTATATATAATCAATAGAGATTTTCCACAACTCAGTAAAACACCAAAAAAAGTATAATTTATTGAAACAGTGTGTACATGAAATTTTTTTACTGAGCTCTTTTGTTTTATTTTAGCACATGTACATTCAAACGTATCTTATATTATTTTGACCAATTATATTTATCTCATTTCGTCATCATTTACAAACTTGTCCGTTATGGGCTTCAGTAGCTGTGACAGTTGAATCATGACAATGAAATTAGTAACCAATACCATCATGACCTGAAAATACATATAAATATAATTACCAAGTGTTACAAACTAATGGAATACATTCCTCTTATTATAAGTAGTATTTTTGTTGCTAAGGCTTTTATTTAAACACATAATTTTTATTAAAAAAAGCCAAGTTTCCGTTTTAGAAATAAAAATGAAATGTACAATATACTACGATTTGTGTGAACACTTTAATTAATTTGTTTAAGGTGGGGTTGAAACGTTCGAGAGTTTTGCAGTTTTTAGAACAAAAACTTTTTTTTTAGTCAAAATAAATACATTAGTTATTCTGTAGATACGTTTAGTTTAATTCTCTACATGTGGTAGCCTAAAGGCCATTTCACACTGGCGTCCACAATGTCACAGAATGACCGAGGTGTCTGCGGTACGGATGTTTTCAGATCACTCTCCAAGCGATTGACAGGGCGTCTGCGTGGACATTTTGGACTGAGCGAGCGCTACACTCGCCTACACTACACTACAGTCTAGCAACTCAACTTTGTAGGCATCAAAAATGTCAGTCTACGTTTGGTTGCAGTGTCAATTGGCACGTCCTTAAACATTTATTTTGTCCGTGGTTACCGCGGACACCGCAGATAATTCTGTGAAATTGTGTGAAATGGCCTTAAACAATTCTTGAATTGTTCTTTTAATTATTATTGTTAAAACTATTTAACAAATTCTTGAGGGGGTGATTCATGCCCCCCCACGCCTCCCCCTGAATCCACCCCTGAGGAGGCGAGGAATATGACAAAGAGAGTGTGGACAAAGAAATGGCTGTGTAAGAGGTATTTAAGAACCACAAATTTCAGATTACTGTAAGTATTTTTCCGTGTATTGAAGTGGCCAGTGGCTGATAAAACAACCATATTTGGAGTAGCTGGATAGACCAGCGGCTGATCTGTTTACACGAAGCCAGTAGTTTAGTGTCAGCTACTGGCTACATCAACTCGCAAACAAATTCGCACTGTACCACCACCGGGCAGTGCGTAAACGGGTATGAGTATTAAACACTGTAGGTAAAAATAAAGTAGTCAATACTGTATTCACCATCAATATCCTTGTTCCCTGTGATTTTAGAAAAAAAAATACATTAACACTAATATGGTTGCTGTGATTGTATTACCGAAAGTAAGGTGCTTTTTTTGATGATGCCAAAACCAGAAACGGAAACATAATTGGGACAGGCCGTTATTTGATTTATGAACAGTTGAATCTGTGAACAGATTTAAATACAAATCATTCCAAAGTTATTATTTCGGTTTAATTTATTTAGTTTTATTCACGCAGTTATGCAATAACTTACTTGAAACTGAGAGTCACGGTTCATCGGGAGTACAGGAATGGTTTTTAAGTGATCCAAAATTTCACGGTTCTGAAATAAAGTAAAATTATTATAAGTTATCGGGACATTGGGTCTTGTGGGTATAGTAATATATCAGTTTAAACTTAGCTTAAAGGGTAGAACTGGGATTCGAACACAAGCCCCCCCCCCTTCCTCCGATAGAGATGTACCAGATCCTGAAGCTGGTACCATAGTGCTCTCAGACACAAACAAGACCCTCACAAACAGCTTTGATTAATGGGCTGACAGCAAAATAACTAATAAAACAAAAGCTTTCTAAGTCTAATATGAGCACAAGTACAGGATTAGCTGAAATAATTGATGGTGTTTCATATGTTACTCCAGGTTATAAACATGCCAAACAATCGCCCAGCATACTCAGCTATGAACCAGAAGATAGTAAGGTTGATTAATACAAACATGAGCTACTTACAGTGTCAAACATTTCCCAGCATATTCAGCTATCAACCAGAAGGTAGTAATGTTGATTAATACAAACATGAGCTACTTACAGTGTCAAACATTTGCCAGCATACTCAGCTATAACCAGAAGATAGTAAGGTTGATTAATACAAACATGAGCTACTTACAGTGTCAAACATTTGCCAGCATATTCAGCTATCAACCAGAAGGTAGTAAGGTTGATTAATACAAACATGAGCTACTTACAGTGTCAAACATTTGCCAGCATACTCAGCTATCAACCAGAAGTAGTAAGGTTGATTAATACAAACATGAGCTACTTACAGTGTCAAACATTTGCCCAGCATATTCAGCTATCAACCAGAAGGTAGTAATGTTGATTAATACAAACATGAGCTACTTACAGTGTCAAACATTTGCCAGCATACTCAGCTATCAACCAGAAGGTAGTAATGTTGATTAATACAAACATGAGCTACTTACAGTGTCAAACATTTGCCCAGCATATTCAGCTATCAACCAGAAGGTAGTAATGTTGATTAATACAAACATGAGCTACTTACAGTGTCAAACATTTGACCAGCATACTCAGCTATCAACCAGAAGGTAGTAATGTTGATTAATACAAACATGAGCTACTTACAATGTCAAACATTTGACCAGCATATTCAGCTATCAACCAGAAGGATAGTAATGTTGATTAATACAAACATGAGCTACTTACAGTGTCAAACATTTGCCCAGCATATCAGCTATCAACCAGAAGTAAGTAATGGTTGATTAATACAAACATGAGTACTTACAGTGTCAAACATTGCCCAGCATATCAGCTATCAACCAGAAGGTAGTAAGGTTGATTAATAAAAACATGTAGCTACTTACAATGTAAACATTTGCCCACATACTCAGCTATCACACGAAGTAATAGTAATGTTTGAATTAAAAACTAGGCTACTTAACTAGGTGTCAAGCATTGCCTCAGCATACTCAGCTATCAACCAGAAGGTAGTAATGTTGATTAATACAAACATGAGCTACTTACAGTGTCAAACATTTGCCCAGCATATTCAGCTATCAACCAGAAGAAAGCAAGGTTGATTAGTACACACATGATCTACTTACAGTGTCGAACAATCGCCCAGCATACTCAGCTATCAACCAGAAGGTAGCAAGGTTGATAATTACAAAAACGATTGGTTTCATAAGTATGCCTATCTTGTGGGACATGAAACACATGTACAGGTCAAACAATATCTCGACAGTCACGGTGACGAAGTAAAAAGATATACGGATTCCGTAGCAGTCATTCAAAAGACTCACGGCTTGTGACAGCCTCGTGTGGTACAGGCGGATTGCCTCCAAATTTTCCTCGAGACGACGAGTTCGAATATACCGAGTCTCGAGACCATAGAACGCCACCTCCGCTCTCGTAGAGACGCCGTACTCGAGTAGGATCTTAAAATGTCGGAATCTCACCGTCAAATTGTGGCAGAAGAAAGCAAACATGATGACGTACAGCTCCCTGGACGCCAAGGGCAAAGTATTGCAGACGTCCAGGAGTATCCTTGGTTTGCACGCGCACGAGATCGTGACGTCCATGTCGAGAGACAAGAAAAGGTAAGGTATAACTATAACTCCTGCTGAGAACCAGAACATTTTCCCCGAACTCCTGTTAGGGAAGGAGATTCCTCTAGCAATTTCTGTTATGTTCACATCAAAACTTTCAATGAATACGATTAATTTGGGCAGAAATTGATCGTAGTACAGGCTCAAGAGTATCACGATGACGCTTCTCGGCAGGTAGTAGTACGGTGTGATGAAAGACCACCACTTGGCTGGTTCCAGAAACTTTGAGATGCACAATGCGGTGGAGTGCATAGCAATCGGTACAAACACGTGGGCTGACAACCAACGATGACGAAGAAGAAATACATCATTTTGGAAAAGGTTGATCAAAGGAAACGGCCCAACTAGCTTGCATACCAGTGCTAACGGTTGGAAAGAGGTATAAAACGACCGGCCAAATAAAATTGAGTAGACTCGAGCTTTGATATGCATTTTTGCTCGTCTCAAACTATTTGAACAGTGCTAGAATACAAAAATGCCACCAACTGTTGTATTATATACTTTTTCAGGAGGATTTTGTAAACTTTGAAAGAATCTATTTACGATTATTTTTTACGGTGATTTTAATTCTTAAAAGTTTTGTTCTGGATAATCTGGTCCTATCGTGGGCGGTTAACTAACTTAGTGAAAGGATACTAAGTGAAGATATTTATAAAGGGAATATTTCGACCGTTACTGTCAACTATGGACATTTAGTTTAATGATAGGTACATAATAACGAACGACGTACAATCATCCTGACACCTTTGACACTGCTTCCGAATAGCAAAGCAAATATAAGCGGCTATGATTATGGTGTTTTTGAAACAGCTGCCTTGTGAATCAATATAAAGACAGCTATCGAGTTTGTACTGTCGTAATATAACATTTCATAGCAATTTTCATATGTAGGATTAGACGTTGTTTTCTTAATTGGTTAACCTTGTGCTACTCGTAGGTAAGAGGTAGTGTAATTAAGTATACAAACAATTGAGACATTTTTAAAAGTAGGTATACAATGAATAACTATTATCTTGAATATATATCTTGTATTGTTGGAATAAGCCATTGCTTTAATAACAACGCTGTATAGATTTTATACAAAAAATAAAGTAGGTATACGATAGGAAGAACGGAATCTGACAGCTACGAAAGTTGGTTAAACAACTTTCTTATATTCATGAGTCAGGTCATATTATCTGACTCAAGCGGTCACTTTTGATAAATATATCAATATTGAATGTCAATATCAATGTTGTCGGCAAATATATATTTGTATTTTTTTAAAACACACTTCCTAAAGTATTTTAAGTTTCGTGTTCAAGAGGCCATTTTTTTAAAAGTTATTTCAGACATTTAATAACTCATTTTACAAAACTATATATCACAGCTCATCGGGATAGCCTCCGATAAGCTGAGTTAATGTTAAATTGAAAATATGAGAACAAAGAGGAGTTAAAATTTTGTCATTACATTTACTCTACTTTACCGAAAGAGCTAGAAGAGGTATTATCCTAAAAAACCGACTGATTCTTTAATATAACTCTTTCAAGACTCCTGAACCCTGGCCCGGTGATAATAGAAAGGTTGGGGGGGTAGTACTAGGATGATACCTTCCAAGCTGGAAATGGGTCCCGCAATTACAACTTGCAAATTCAGTGGTTGTCTGACAATTTATTTGCATCATTAAAGAATTCTATGAGAATTGGATTGGAAGGAGGGCCCCAAAAATTCTGTTACAAGGCCTACCTGAACCATGATTTTACTTCTTTCACACCGCGCGAGGCCAAAGTTTTGACCTACCTTGGATTAGAAACACGGGCGATTGGTCAGCGTTTCGTTTAACACAAAGCTATTTTTTTTTCTCTCTAACCAGATAAAAAGAAATGGTCACCCGTTTCGGTGGCCGCATGTTCTAAGGAATCACTCTCACAGAAGATTAGACTGCCGATGACGGAGATCGAGGTTCGAATCTTGGTTGGGTGTACTGAGAGGGGTCTTTCAACTTTCTCTCCACGAAAATGCGGGTACACTTCCTCTAAATATTACCTTCCTCATCCTTAAAACCACTAGCGTGATTAATACATATGCGTATAACCTGAACGGTTAGTAAGACGCGGTGTTCAGCTAATTAACTAAAAAAAATCCAGGCAATTCGCATATTTACACTAATGAGTTAGGGATAATGAAGGTATAAATTATTGAAAATATATCCTGATTTACATAAAGGAAAAGTAAAAATTAAAAAAAAAAAAAATCCACAGTACATCTGGTCGGGACTCGTACCTTCACCTGTAAACGAGGATGACGCCTTATCCCACGGAGTCACCAATGCTGGTCACATTTATATATTCCATCGTATTCACATGTTTACAAAAACAGAAACTCACACCCAGGTTAGTGGCCATGTGAAACTCGGCTTGTGACCGTGATTTATAGTTTCTGTGAAACAATACCAGCACTTGACATTGTTGTGTTTTCCTTATTGGCCCGTCCATAGAACCATCGCATTTCTTGGGAATACCGAGTCTAGTAGCATCTACGTCATCGGTAGGAGGAGCTTATGAGGTCACGTCCCGACTAGATATAAACAAACCACGAATGAAAACATAAAACATGTTCAGTCCCCGACGACTCGTTGAACTGAAAGAGCGATGAAGTTACTTGTTGCAGTTACGGTTGCGTTGTTCGTCTGTGTGACGGCAACAACAAAAGGTGGAAGGCAGGTGATAAACCCCGTGGTGACCACAGCCGCTGGGAAACTCAGAGGGAGCGTGCTCGAATCCCGTTTAGGGAAGACTATCTACTCTTTCAGAGGGGTGAGGTTCGCCCAGCCGCCGGTCGGCAACCTACGGTTCAAAGTGAGTACAGACTGTAGTGGGATTGTCATTAGATTGGACGTTAATGAAAGTCAAAGTAAGTTATTAAAGCTTTTTTCATTTGTATAATCACATGCTTTGTTTGTAGTGGTCACTTTTGACAGAAATAGTTGATGTCAAAAAAATTAATGAATATAGTTACATGTTGTCAATTTTGACAGCGAAGACTAATTTTTTAAGTGTTCTGAATCTACCTTATTACTGCGATTCCATTACAGACATAAAAACTCGATATATATATATATATATATATAATAAATATACTTTATATATATTATAAATAATATAATAACTATATATTATATTTAGGGCATATTTATACACGCATTCTATGTAGCAGATGTATGCAAGTAGTTTTGCAAGTATTAATATTACTGCTATAACAATTTTATTGAAATAATAGTTGTATTTTTAGCACGCGTCTTACTAATCGTTCGCTTATGTACTAATAATGTACTAATCACGCTAATTGTTATAGAGATTAGGAAGATTATATTTATAGGAAGTCTACCCACATTTGCTTGGAGGGAGAGTGGAAAACAACTTAGGGAAAACCGCCCTCAGTACACCCAACCTAGATTCGAACCTCGATCTCCCAGTTTTTTTAGCACCACGTCTTACTACCCATTCGGGTTATACGCTTAAGTACTAATTACGCTAATGGATTAGGAATTGGGAAGGTTGAATTTAAAGGAAGTGTACCCGCACTTGCGTGGAGGGAGAGTGGAAAACTATTTAGGAAAAGACACCTCCAGTTCACCCGACCGAGATTTGAAACTCGATCTCCCAGTCATCGGCAGTCTAGTCTATTGCGAGAACAGCGCGCTAGATCATGTGGCCGCCGAAGCAGGTAATGGCTGTTATTACTTCCTGATAATATACATCTGTGAATATGGGCTGGTACTTGTTTTGGTGGCCGCATGGTCTAAGGCGTCATTCTCGTGTTAGACTAGACTGCCAATGACAGGAAGATTGGGGTTTGGATCCCGATCGGGTGTACTGAAGGTGGTTTTTTTAATAAATGGTTTTCCACTCGCCCACCACGCAAATATGGGTACACTTTCTTTAAATTCAACCTTCCTCATCCCTGGCTACACACGAGTATGGGGATAGCCTGAACAGGTAGTAATACGTGGTGCTAAAAAAAATGTGGTCTGGTCTTTTTTTCTCTTTAAATGGTAAATCAATGGCCTGAGGTCTGGTTGTTGTATTTGTTCTAGAGTTACGTTAGTATGAACTGCTACAAGCCTGAACGGGCGCTAAGTATATAAATAATATCAACATTAGTGTCTTGAAGGTAAAGAGTGATATATTTTTATTCCCTGACGGGACCCTTATCCTCGTCATGTTCTGTGACAGCCTCCTGCTCCCCTGCAGTCTTGGGAAGGGATCCTCAACGCCACCAAGGATGGTTTCGACTGTCCTCAGCAGGAAGGGGAAGAGTACCCACTTCCTTCCTCCGAAGATTGCCTCTTCCTGAACGTCTACACTACCAAGGTTACACACGTTTAGCACTAGTAAAACAAGCTCTAATGTTTAAGTGACAGTAGCATTCAAATAGATTATTATTCTAAACAAACATTTTCATTTAAATATTAGCAAATAATAATGCAGATATATACACTAATTAGATGGGGAGACATCTTTAAAGAAGAATTTTCATTTCTGGTCATCTTGTCACCATTATATTTGGAAAACAATACAATATATATATATATATATATTAATAAGTGGTAGGACGCAGTTGTAGATACTTTCTACTATAATTTGGAACAACATTTTTACAAAACTTTTATCAGTAAACTACCCCTTAATGTGTTTCCTTCAGAAAGACAAACATGTTATATTGATAAAACACTCCACGGAAAAAAAAAATTGAGCAAAATTGTTGTGGCTTTTTTTCTTAAATAATAAAACTTTCGTAAGTAATTCATGAGTTAGCTACCATTAAATCAAATATTCTCTTTAAAATAAGTATACAGTGTTACTTATCATGTAAACATTATATTTTTAAAATTGACACTTGTACACGGGAATTGAACCCGGGACCTTTGGCTTAATACGCCAATGCTCTGACTACTGAGCTATCCAGGAATCGTCCCGTGCTCAGGGTCATTTTTCACTCATATTTTGAGGCAGAGTCTGTGATGGACGTGGGGAAATCGTTGGCTACAAATGTGTGATTTATTAAGATCACGAGCTATCAAATCGATCCTCGTGTCCAGGTGTCAGTTTTTTTATTTTTCAGAATATTATATCTAGATGCGAGTAAATTCTCACTAAAACAAATATAATAGCTGATTCTGATGCAATAATTCTCCAGATATCCAGTTTGAGTAAAATTTTAACTCAATTCTCAATGCCATGACAAACGGAGGACAATTTACTTGCCTTCCTTGGACGTACTGATTTGGTTTTCTTTTATATTAAAAATAAAGTACTACCCTTAAACTCTCGTGATTTTTTCGAACCCTTATTTTGACACTGTTTACATAATGCAAACCTCTATTTGATAGAAATCCTAACTTTTGAAATAGGTTGCACTGAACGTGATGAAGCTAGAAGTCCAGCGTTTTACTAACAACGCCTTGTAATGAAACACACTGGCAACTATATTTACATAATTGTTTAGCGCCTTGCATTCAAAGTTTCTACAGGGGGGAATATACAAATAACACGAGTGTTGAGCAGAGGTGGCCAATATTTTTTTTCAATGTAACCCCAAGTAGCACCAAGTGTGACGGGTGAGAAGGAAAAACTTGCCCTACCATGTGAAAATTGATAAATTAGTGTGCTCAATTGAACAATTAAAACAACACACATTGTTTGAACAAATTTATTAAAATTATGCACAGTTTGACTATGAAGGCAAGAAATATAAAGAAACAACTTACAGCCAACAAACGTCATAGTGAAAAATTTATTTTACTGAGAGAGCTGGAAAACTGGATTTCACCGAACTTTTATAGCCAATTAGCTACTTGTGAGAGATTGGTGAAAGGGTTGCCCATCCAGAGGCTTGGCAATATTAGTTTTTACTTTCACTCGACCCCTCGGGTGAACAAAATATTGTGATCATAAAAAAAAGCAAATTATAAATGTTGATAGATTTGATCTACACGATAAATTGAACCCGAAAAAGTGTTTTACAATGCCGTATGTCTTCCCGCCTATTTGTCTGTATCTTGGCCTAGAGTCAAAGCAATTTTGCCTTTTGGACTAAAACATGATATCTAGGATTTTAATAAGGTTCCCCCGAGGAGTTTTTGAAATTATATATCTAACCTAAAATTAAGATTAGTTTACTTAAGGGTCAAAGGAAAAAAAAATCTATTTTCTCAAAATCGGGTCTAACGATTTTGATTAAAATTCTTATCTAGGCATGGTTTAACATCACAAACAAAATGGTGCTTCTAAATTTTCCAATAAATGGATTTAGAAGGTACTTTACATAAGCGAATAGCTCCAATTTTGATAATGTCCACAACTTTTTGAAATAACTTAACATTGCAAAATTGTAGCACTATTTAAAAAAAATTAAATACTTATTTGAAAAATATTTGCATAAAACCAAAAGTTTTTTAGCTATCGGCAAATATATTCGTAAATTGACGTCTAGGAGATGTTGATTGTTATGCTTTTTGTTTAACAAGAAGTTTTGCTTTATTCTTAATATATTTCTGTAGCACTGTATATTATTTCATTTATGCTCTTTGTTGGAATATAATGCTCCTTTTCTATTATATTTCTGCAACAATGTATCACGAGTTTTAAGTCTGTGCGATGAACCACACTCCTACCATTTATTTTGAAAGAAAATCATTGTCATATTAACTTTTCATATAGTTTAAACTTTGAGCGAAGCTTGTTTGACGAGTATAAAAAGTGTTTGGAAGAACCCTTTTGAAAACATAAACAAGACTTTAAACTTCCCTTCTCAAGAACTAAATTCAACCTCACAAAGTATGTTAAAAAAATTGGTAAATTAACGTGTGTAACTTAATTACATTAGTGAACAACAAACCAATAGTCACCCCCTTGATAACGCTAGAGTTTGTTAGTACTCTCCGTGACGTCACAGCCACCGGCATGTTAGTAACGCGACCTGGTGTCAACTGTCCACAGCTTCCTACTACTCAGAGTCACCCCAACAGGTCGGTGGTGGTGTTCTTCCACTTCGGGGGGTGGCTAGGAGCGTCAGGACACAGCTCTATTTTCGGACCTCAGTACCTGCTGGACCAAGATGTGGTATTGGTCACGTCCAACTACAGACTGGGAGCTCTTGGTGAGTGGCTTGTTAGAGAGAGGCACACAAACATGTTTGAATAGGCATTACAAATATGGGGTCTAGGCACCTAAATAGGCACTCAATGAAAAAACACACAATAAGCAATGTAAAATATGGGATTTAGGCACCTAAATAGGCACTCAATGAAAAAACACACAATAAGCAATGTAAAATATGGTATTTAGGCACCTAAATAGGCATTCAAGGAAAAAACACACAAAAAGCAATGTAAACTATGGGATTTAGGCACCTAAATAGGCATTCAAGGAAAAAACACACAATAAGCAATGTAAACTATGGGATTTAGGCACCTAAACAGTCACTCAAGGAAAAAACACACAATATGCAATGTAAAATATGGGATTTAGGCACCTAAATAGGCACTCAATGAAAAAACACACAATAAGCAATGTAAACTATGGGATTTAGGCACCTAAATAGGCATTCAAGGAAAAACCACAAACAATAAGCAATGTAAAATATGGGATTTAGGCATCCAAATAGGCACTCAATGGAAAAACACACAATAAGAAAAGTAAAATATGAGAAGGTGTTTGGAACCTACTTTAATTTATGGTGTTTCATAATTTTTAGATGAAACGTATCAGATATAATTTTTCTTAACTTTTTTGCATGTATGTATTCTAATATTTGGCTTGCCTGAAATAAATGAGAAAAATGCACAATGGGGCCGTTAATATTACATTTTTCTGGTCTTTTTTTAATCCCAAAAATGTTATCCTCTACAACAGCACATGATTATATTCACCCCCCTAAATAAAAACGTTCCTGCACCACTGATGAAGATTATTCAAAAATAGCTTAACGTAAAACGTGTGCATCATTTAAGGGGTCCGCCTTCCGGAGGGTTGAAATTCATGTTTGACTTTCAGACGTCTCGAATATTTAAATAGTGGTTTGTTATTTCAAAATATGGTTCACCCCAAAATGAAAGTTTAAAGATATCAACAAACATAGGTACAATGAACAACGTTAATTTTGATTTGAATTACGTTACCAATTATATGTTAACATGAAAAATAAACTCATTTTCAACGACGATTAACCTAAAGTGTTTCAGCTCTTTGAGAAAGGGAAAACCTAGGAGATTGATGCAGCCTTCCTTAAATAAACGAATGCATTCATTTGTATCACCACAAACAAATAAACTTAAAGTTATTTGAAGATTTTTATAGGGGGGGGGGGGGGCGGAGTTTGGAGCCTCAGAGCTACGTTTCGTAATAAATATTGCAGTGTGAGAGTTTTTACCATCAGGGAAGGGGTAACATTAAGGTGGGATGGTACTTAAACGCGAGCTACGGTAAACTTTTTGCAGTTTTTACATAAAAAACTTTTTTGCCCAAATAAAATAAAATATTTCTTCACTGAATCTATGTTACTATATATATAATAAAATTCAAATAAATGTGACCAGTTCTTGAATACTTATAAGCATCGAGGAATAGAACATAACCTTTTATTTTCGTTTAAAAAGTTATTCAGTATCATTATGCTGTGATAATTATTATTCAATGAACTGTTTAGATTGATATATTATGTAGAATATTAATCTAAGGAAAAAATATATTTTATTCCTGCTGAACAAAAATTGTTTTTGCTGTAAAAACTTAAAAAAAAAATACTGTGGGAACAGGGAACGTGAGCTAATGGGCAATGTTTTTTTTCAGTTTTTATAACAAAACATATTTTTGGGCAAAATAAATAAAATGTTGTTTCAATATAAGCATAGAGTTTAATTTTCTTCACATGGTGATATCAACAGTTGTTGAATATTTGTCAGAGATATCCTGGAATTTAATGACAACTTTTTATATTCATTTAAAAAAGTTTCTCATCTAATGCCACTATGCTCATCGAAGATATTCAACAACTGTTGATATCAACCATGTGAAGAAATTAAACTCTATATTTATAATGAAGAATTATCTGATTTGTTTTGGGGGGGGGGGGGGGAAGTTTTGATATAAACACTGCAAAAAAAAAGTCATTTTCTCACTTCCCCTGCATTCCCGCCTCAACTTCTCTTGTAATCTTGCTTTTTTCCCGGGCACAAGTGCTCGCGACGAATTTTTACCTTAACCGTAACCGTCGGATGGTTTGCCCAGGTTTCCTGTCGACGGGCGACGAAGTGCTGCCGGGCAACTACGCCCTCAAGGACCAGGTGGCGGTGCTCAAGTGGGTGCAACAGAACATCGCGGCGTTCGGCGGCGACCCCACCAGCGTCACTGCCGCCGGTTACAGCGCCGGGGCGCACAGCGTCATCTTACACATGCTCTCGCCCATGTCCCAAGGTAAACACCACACATATGATCTCATGAGCTTGTTCCACATGGGCCTTTTCTGTTGGCCGCTAATAAAAGTTGATTTTACTTGCAAGACCTACTAGCGGATTGTAACCGTGTCACACAGGGCTAGTTAAAATAGCTGAGAGTACGGTATTTACTAATTGGTTGTTGTGTTAAAATGTCACTTTTATCGAACATTTATAGGCTACAACAAGCAAGTGTTCGCTTTTTACTAGCATTAGCGCTATTTTGCGGGGTTAAACGTGTTCAGTTTCACCAACCGCTAGTTCTACTAGACTGTTGGAGGTCCGACGATGTATTGATTTTACTAGTGGCTTGTAAACCATCTCCTTGTGAGAGAATCTTTTAGGAAGAACCCTATCTGACAGCTATAAAACTTAATAGAACTAGTTTTAACAGACAGTCGAACTCGGATATAACGTCATTCAAGGTACCGGTACCTTATAAACTGCACCGTGGTATATAAACGAGTATCGCAATAAACTTTGAAGAGATTAAATCAGATTTAAAGAAAGAATATATATATAATTATTTTACACAGTAAAGTACAAACATTTCCATTGAATACAAACTAAATATGTTTTAATGATAACTTTAAAGATATTATTGGATTATTTTTTTAAATTAAAATAACTAATACACTCAATTAGTAGACTAGTTTTGTATTTTCTAAAAAGCCTTTAAACACAAATATACAGCATGACCCTAGCCAAGAGACAGACAACTCCTCCAGTATCTACTAGAGTTTGTTTGTTGGTTAAGGTCTGTTCCACCGCGCCATATCAATGAGTGGCTCTGTGACCAGTAATTGGGCTATACAGCGTGACCCCCTGACCCTAGCCAAGAGACAGGCGGCGCTGTTCAACTGTTCCACAGACAACTCCTCCAGTATCTACGAGTGCCTGATGCAGATAGACCCCATGCGACTCGCCACGTCCTACAGAGGACTCTTGGTTGGTACAATTATTTTACAGCATCTAAGTATAGTTATTTCCGTAGAGAAATTAAATTTGACACATAAAGAGAGTCGGGCAGTGATCCAAGTTCAAGTTGAATTAATTTTAAGTGTTTCATTATGTGTGTAGCATTTCAGTTACATTTTATTTTGTAAAAGTGATAGAAAATTAAAAAAATACAAACCTAAGTTGAATGGTACAAAGAGAATGGAGGGTTCCCGCCCAGTTTGTTAACCTGGAAACTAACCAACAAGGGTTACTGTTGACAGGAGTGGGGGTGGGACCCTCTGGTCCAGTATGCCCCAGTGGTGGAGCCCGCCAGTAGCGGAGAGGAGCGCTTCCTGACGGCGGATCCTACCACCTTGCTGCAAGCCGGTCAATATTCTCAGATGCCGCTCTTCATGGGCATGACCAAAGACGAGTTCTCTTGGAGATCAACGCGTGAGTTTTATTAGCTCGATCATCAAGTGTTGCGGTCTAACCCTATACAGGACAAAGGGCCTATTTGGTCAAATGGGGCTTAGAACAGAGCATATGCTTGATCAAGTGGGGTCTATACTTAAAATAAAACTGAAACTCCCGGATCGCATGTACTTAACACAGGCCTCTTGTGGTTAGCCCTAAATCTGGCCCTGATTTATTCACGGTTTAGCATGAAATTTTATAAATATATATATATATTATAATGTTATGTACACCCTAAGATGTCTTAACCTACCCCAGGTTTAATACTATTGATCTAGAATGCAATGTCTGATAGGTCAACTGGAACTTAGAGCATCAGATAGATTAAATGGGGTATAGAGTAAAGCGTATGGTTAGTAAAATTGGATTTGGAGCAGAACTTTCTATTGGACAAATGGCATTTATGTCAGTGTAGGTTTGGTTAAATTGGAAATGATGTTTAGGGAGCAGTGCCAGGTCGTTAAAATTGGATCTAGAAGAATTTTTTTTAGAAAAATTAGATTTAGATCATAGCATCAGCTCGGTCAACTGGGAAATAAGATTTAGAGAACAGTTCCAGGCCGGTCAAATTGGATATATAGCAGATCGTTCTACCAGTCAAAAGGAGATCAAATGATCAGCTTGGTAAAATGAAAAGTGAAACGATGAGTAGAATATTGGTCAGTTAAATATGGCGTTAAGATGTTTAGTTTGTCCGAATTATTCTGACAATGACAAGATTCCATCCATCACCATTGATCCTTATTCTTACTAGTACAAATATATTTATTCCTACAACCATCTTGCAGTCAAGATGATGATGAATTGATTATAGTCATAGTAAGAAGAGTACAATGACATATTGAGTTAGCTGGACTAAGAAGATATTAGGCCCACAATGTAACCCACATTAGGGCAGTCATGTATAACAGTATTTAAATAATGTATGACTTTAGTTGGTAGAGTTTTGGGCTATTAAGTCAAAGGCCACATTATTTTCAAACTTCACTACACCTTGACGATTCTTGCGGCTTGTATATGTGTCGTTATGAAAGATTAAGGGAAGTTTTTTTTTTAATATTTCTTAAAATGTTTCAGAGATCCTTGCTAATGAGTCCTGGTACGAAGATATGAACAACGACTATGAAAGAATCTATCCGATCGCCTTCATGTATGAGCGGAACACTCCACGCTCTCGTTACATCACAAACGAGCTGAGGAAGTTCTACCTTAATAACGAGCCAATAGTCAACACCACATACAATGGACTGGGATTGGTAAGAGTGTATTTGGGGTGCTTTCAGTAGACTACGCACTAGAGGGTAAAATATTACTGATTAATCGGTCCGCGTTGGGCGTCGATTATTATGATATTGTTTATTTTGAGATAATTGGTAATTGTAGCCGACGCCCAACGCGGACCGATTAATCAGTAACATTTTAATTGGCGCCCAACGTGGGGCCGTATCACTTTAAGAGGATAAGAATGTTCACGGTTGGAAATAGTTTAAACTGATTTAGTCCACTGAAACAAGCAGTACATTTATATACTTCAATAGTTTCAAACTGATTCAGTCCACTGAAACAAGCAGTACATTTATATACTTCAATATTTCAAAGAATATTTCATGTTTCAACCGTTCTAAATCTGCACAAGATGTAAGCTCAAACATGTATACCAAAGAAAACTCGTGACTCATAATTATAACTTTTTATTATGTTATGCAGATCTATGCTGATGCTCTGGTGTGCTTTGGATCGGACCGAGAGTCAAAACTTATATCCTCAACAAATCGTGAACCCGTCTATTATTACAAGTTTTCATACCAAGGGCGATACAGTTTTGTTTATAATCCTGGCACAATGACCCCATATGGTGAGTGAAAACATGTAGTTGAGTTATTAAAGCTAACTCCTATACAACTTGCTGTACACGCATGCTTGAACAACTTTGCTCTCTCGGCGCTGTTCGCCGAAACTTTGAGCACAATTTAATGGTATTAGCATGGTTGTTCGAATGTAAGTGTACAGGGATTTCGTATTACTTTTGGTTTAAACAAACTATATGTGTAGTTTGGACTATGGGTTTCCGAACATCCTGTATCTTGTACTCACGTTTCCTAAAGTGAGAACAAGTTCTGTTCCAGTACATCTTTCACTGTAACTCATAAATCTACTAAAGTTAGCATGAAATATATGTTATGCCTCAGCATCATTATTATAATGCATTTAATTAAAAACTGTACTTAGCTTAAAATGTGATTTAATCTAAAATAAAGCAAGTAGCCAAGTTTTATTCTATATAAATCGTTAAAATGATTTGTATTGTAGTTGATGGGAAATTCCTAGTAATAGAATGTGTAAAAGTGCCATTCTGAATTTTCTCTGGCTGAACCTTGAGAGCGCTATTTATTTGCCGTTTTCCTCTTCACTTTATTGATCTCAAGACTATCATTCTTCATTAATTTTTTTTTAGAAAGCACTGTATTAAAGGTAAGAGTTGCAAGTTGGCATGATAGTTGAATAATCCACTCGTGTTTTTCCACCGCAGGAGTGGCTCACCACGACGACCTCATCTACGTGTTCAACATCTCTATTCTGTTCCCATCCTTCCAACCGGGGGATCAGGAGATCAAAACTGTGGAGAGGATGACCAAACTGTGGGCCAACTTCATACAGACAGGGTAATTAACAGAGGGGTTCATCTTCATTAACAGAGTATATGTAGCATTATAGGGGCAGGGGCAGGGGGAAAATTTGGATATTTTTTAAGAAACTTATTTTTCTTAACACCTCGCCTTACCACCCATCCAGGGTGTCCGCACTTAATTACATTCATGGAATATCTAGTGAAAAGACAGGTGAAATTCAAAGGAAATGTATCCACTTTGTGTAAAGGGAGAGGAGAAAACAAGGATAAAACACCTCAGCTGGGATTCAAACCCACAATTCCCTGTCACAGGCAAACTAGACTAGACAAACTTGATGCCCAGTCTACGTTTCCGCGATGTGGGTAGCTACGAACACGATGTGTTTAAAATATCACAATTGCCCCTTTTTGGGTGAAAACTTAATACCCTGCGCATAGTATTTAAGATGGAAAGGAAGAAAGTGTAAGCTAAGGTAGTATTTATGCAGATTTTATAGCAAAAAAAAAGTATTCATACAAAATCAAAGATATTTTTAGTTTATTTTTCTACCCGTTGTATTATTATTATTATTACCGCGTCTTACTACCTGTTCGGGTTATACGAACTTACGCTAATGTGTAAGGGATAGGGTGATTGTGAGATAAATGGAGGACCTACAGTTTAACGTGGAATCCGAACCACGGTGGAGGCCTGGCATTCCACACATTCACAAGTTTGTGATTAATACACGTCTTGTCAGAGGTAAGGGAAGGGTTTGGCTATCATATAAATCTGTGCAGGACCGAGGATTGAACCCCGGACCCCCAGCAAAGAAGTACAAGATCTACCCCTAGACCACCAGGTCACCCTACCCATAGTAATCTCAAGAGTTCTATAATATTCGTCATGAGCTACAGTGGCATTTGAACATTCACTTTTTAAATGAAGAGAGAAAGTTATCACGCCCATGACAGATACTCAAGAATTACTGATGAGCTTAGTATGTGTAAAAAGTTATACCAAATTTATCTAATTGTGTTATTTTTATTCTTTGCTATAAAAAATGCAAAAATATTAACCTAAAGTTGCGTTCCTTCCATCATTTTTAACTATCAACTTATCTACAAAATAGTCCTATTGTTTACTTCTGTCTGAATTATACTCTTACATGTATATTTGACTTCAAAATATATTTGAAACTATTAAAATTTTGTGCAGCAACCCGACTCCAGAGGCAACGGAATTGTTCGACAACACCATCTGGGAACCAATAAAACCAAGTAACCTCAACTATTTGGATCACGGTTCTAACCTGAGCATGAAGCAAGGACTTTACCAAGATAGGATGCGCCTTTGGGATAGACTATTCCCTCTTCCTTCTGATGGAACCAAAATTACACAAGATGCTAACATTAAAAATGGGGCTCATTCACATCAGTAAAACTTCTACTAAACTTGTATTTCAATGTTTATAAAAAAAAACCACCGTCTAGACGGAGTAATGACTGTCCTGAGCTCAGATTGGAGACGCTGCACAACACTTTCTTTGATTATGGATGCTGATTTTCAAATATATTTATTTGCCAAAGTTTATCAATATAGTTGTTGGTAAAGAAAAGTTACCTGTATATCTAATAGCCGCGCTCAAAACAGTGAACTATTATTAATAAACTAAATTATTTCATCAGACATTGTTTGAATAAAAAAAACTTATTGCATTTACTGATTTATTTTAATACAATACACCAAATAAAACTGAAGTATTAGAAAGTATTGGATGAATATTAATGTTTTTGGTAGGAAGGAACTTAAATGTAAAATTACATTTTTGTTGTGATCAATATTGATAACATTTTACTTTATTATTTGTAATATTTCAAAAGTATTATTACTACAATGAAAAATTATTACAGCTGCATATTCCATAACTTCAAGTATAGGAAAACAATTTTAGTAACTTTTATAACTGTAAAAAAGAGCTACTTCCTATCTATACCAGACTGTACCATACCTTTTAAATCTCACCATACGAGCTGGTGTGGACGACACTTGCATCCATCATAGGTCTAGTCTGAACTAGATACACAGTACTAGTTTTTTTAGCACCGCGTCTTACCACCCATTCGGGTTATACACTTATGTACTAATTACGCTAATGGGCTAGGAATTGGGAAGGTTGAATTTTAGAAGCAGTGATCCCGCATTTGCGTGGAAGTTGAGTGGAAAACCATTTTAGGAAAAACCCTCAGTTCACCCGACCGGGATTCGAAACTCGATCTCCCCATCCTCCGCAGTCTAGATCAACACGAAACTAGCGCGTTAGCTAACTACGCCACCAAGGCAGGTACTACTACTAGTTTGTTGCATATTTAAATAAAAATAGATTAGTCTACCCGATAGGGGTATGCAAGCTTCGAAAACTTTGATTTCTTTTCGAATATTCGTTTGCTATTATTATTATTAAAGGTTTTCTTTGCCTGGTTAATCAGAATCACTAATTTTGCTAATGTTAGGGATGAGTAAGGTTGAATTTAAAGAAAGTCTCACCAAATTTGCATGGAGGGATAGTGAAAAACCACTTACGAAAAACCACCCTCAGTAGGTTTATCTCTTACTCTTAGTGTAAATACGTATTTAGCCATATTTTCACAAATATTAGCACCCAATGCTGCACGATACTAGCCCTTAGTTTTAACTTTGTCTTTTTCAAAGGGGTTTCCCCTGCACTTATTCCCTCTAGAGGTGGGGTAACCTCCCACCGACAGCCTCGTCTACTTCTGGCTGCCGTACAATTGATTAGGCCTGATACCAAACAGTATACCCCACCATAGTTTAGTTATTGCCCACGTGAAGGGAGAGAAGTAGAGTCGACTTTCACGTGCGGTAGCGAGGTACTGCATCCTTATTATTTATTTTCAACATTAAAGAGAAAATAACGATGATTGAGAATGATAAACGAGTTAGTAGTCAACTAATAAGAACATAAGGTAAGGTTTATGGGTAAGTTAAAGATCTTACCCCCTGATTCGGTGGCCGCATGATATAAGGCGTCACTCTCGTGTTAGAATAGACTGCAGATAATTGGTAAATCGGGGTTCGAAATCTAGTTGGGTGGTTTTGCAAAATTGTTTTCCACTCTCCCTCTATGCAAATGCAGGTACACTTCCTCTAAATTAAACCTTTTTCACCCCTAATTCATTAGAGTAATTAGTACTAGTAAGACGCGATGTTAAAAAACTGATCTTAACGTTAATCTGTGACAACTGAGTGGATCAAATCATTAACAAATGAGGGTAATGTTGACACATTGAGTTTTGACTTTGGAGGCTTGAGAATGTCAAACCAATATAAGGGACAGAGTAATAAATAGAAGAAATAAAGATGAACGAGGCAAAAGTACGAACTATGTGTCCTTTGTACATAAAAAAATGAGCTAAAAACGACAGCAAAATAAATTAGGCTATCCTGTATATATAACACTAGCTGAATGCCCGTTCTTCGCAGGGGATATTGTGTTATTATTTATTTTTGGAAGAAAATGAGGAATTTTCGTTTGAAGCTTAAGGTGGGGTGCTAGTGAGCACCAGTTTAGTGCATTAATTTTGCAGTTTTTATAGCATAAAATTTTTTGGCCAAAATAAATCAATATTTCTTCTATAGAAACATAGAGATTAGCTTCTGCACATGCTAATCTCAACAGTTCTTGAATATCTCTCATGAGCATAGCGGCATTTGGTGACAAACTTTTTAAATGCAGAGAAAAAGTTGTCACTAAATTCCAGGACAGCCTTGGACAGATATTAAAGAAATGTTGAGATTAGCATGTGCGGAAAACTAAACTCTATGTTTCTATAGAAGAAATATTTGATTTATTTTGGCCAAATAAATGTTTATGCTATAAAACTTCGAAAATACTGCCCTAAGCTCACGCTCACTAGCACCCCATCTTAATGTCATAGTTCTTAGCGCTACCCGAGAAACACCGCGAGGAGGTGACCATGTATCGTTTCTAGACTAGACGACATCGTAATGTCGTTGAACTTGAAGTAAACGACGAGTCACAGGCTTGTACATGAACCGAGCGACGGCGTCTGGGCGAATGGCAGCGTTATCAGCTGAGCACGGCTGGACAGGTCTCCCACCCCACCAACACAAACCACCCCGGGCCGGGCCCTCTCACTCACACAGGCACTACAAACACCACAAAATTCAGCAAAATATAAACTACAGACTTCTACCATCTCTTGGAGTTGCATATTAAAACGTAATTACATGTTTTAATTAATTGTCTGTATTCATTTTCCCCCACCCCTTAGAAACATCTACGGGGTTAAAAATAGGTGCTATATTTTTTTTCGAAGGCATTATTAGAACAAACTTATCTGATTATTACCGTCTAAACGCTTAAAAAGAGTTCATAAAGCAATATTGTTAATTAGGGTAGCTATCCCGATTTCACCCCCTTGATCACAAAACATCGGAATGAAACATCTTTACTTTTCCTAAATAACTTATAAGGAACACCTGTGCCAAATTTCAGCCCTCTAGCTTCGTGGAAAGTGTGGAGAATTAGTGATGAGTGAATCAGTCAAGTCAGTCAGGATTTCGCTTTTATATATATATATAAATTTTAACCAAAGAATTTGTAGCTATATATATATAAATTTTAACCAAAGAATTTGTAGTATATATATATATATATATATATATATAATGACACCCGGACAAATATCTGATCTACTATATAAATATTGCTCCAAATTCTCTTGTTAAAGTTTATATATATATATATATTAACAAGAGAATTTGGAGCAATATTTATATAGTAGATCAGATATTTGTCTGGGTGTCATTTTTCTCTTACAGAAGTCCGATATTGTTGCATCTATCCAGGGGCGCACCAGGATTTTGAGCTGGAGGGGGGGGATTTTTTACATAATAATGTTCATAATTGCACCATTATATATTCCAATTACTGTAATATTTGGAAATTCGATTTGAAGTAAGGGGCTAAGAAATATAGATGATCAGCGATGCCCCTAAAAAGTGGAGGTCCGGAGGTTTCTCCCCCGGAAAAAAAAATTGATTTCAAAGGAAGCAAATAGTAAGATTTAAGCTAGTTTGTACCAAAATCGGATCCTCGACCTACCCTTTGTCACTGTGTACTCCACTGGTTAACAGGTCTTTGTTTACACATTCTTCTTGACACCCAGGATTTACAGTTGGTGGGGGTGAGGGCATATAATAATATCAGCTGTCCCTTCCCTTCTTCCTGATACAGTTAAGACTTTAACCATCTCTAGAAAATATTACGATATCACAGGTCCAATTTTCATTTAAGTGCAAATTTACGGTAAAATAAAAAAAATCCTTTTAAAAGCCCTATTTACTGTACAAAGTAATTTGTTTTATATTAAATATAATTAAACCAAATATAATTGATTAATTGACAATACATAGTGCTAACAAGGACTGCCCATCTCCGACGTTTGTTTTCACACTTTTCAAATATTTACAATTTACAGCACAAGGTCTAATCTTCTTGATTTTTCCTTCATCACTGAAATAATCTCTTTGTTATATACAGGAATTTCACGATTTTCCATGAAAAAAGTTATCATATTTTTGTAATATTCTTAATTTTCTGGGAAAACCCTTCAGCTGGGGGGGGGGGGGGGCGCTTGAGTCCCCAAAGCGCCCCCCCCCCCCCCCCGCGGTTGCGTCCCTACTTCAATCAATTTTGATGGTCTTTGAACCAGAACATTTTGTACAGAAAAAAACAAAAAAAAACTATCGAGACCTTACAATATTCATTCATTATCTATTATACTATAAGCATTGTCACTTTCACATTTAAATTATTCACTAATTTGATGCTTTTAAAATAACGTGGGGGAATTTTCTCAGTAGGATTATTTTTAATTGTTGATTGGGCTAGCTCACTACAACCAAACTAGCAGTTTTTTCACTGTTTTATACTAGATATTTTAATAGATTTTCTAGGCATTTTAATTTAATTAATATACACCCACTAAATAAAACAACTAAAATATTTGAAATTTTGTATAGCTCAAAAAACAATTTCAATAAACCAAATGGCAGCAAAATACATAACCATTCTATAAATTGTCTGGTGAACAAACAGCGTGAAAGAAATGTATTACTAAAACGTACAAGAGCATACCACTAAACAGAGAAAGCGAGATAGATTTAAATTACTGTTCAAAACATTTATTTTGGGTGATATTTTATTTTTGAAATACCTCCTGGTGTATTTTATTCTCCTGGCACTTATTAACAGATCGGACCTGTTTCTGAGCGAGAAATCAAATAATAACTGACAGAGCCATCTATGTTATAATTTATAGACTATTTCGAATGTAGTACTTATCTGGTTTCACAGATGGCTCTGTAGGTACCATTTGAATCAAATTAAATTTGAATATAGTACATAATTTGTTTCATAGATGGCTCTGTCAGTACCATTTAAAAGTTTTCTTGAAAACAGAACAAATCTGTTATGAAGTACTAGGAGAATATGACATACCAGGAGGTAGTTTATTTATATTTGAATTATTTAATATCCAAATCTCAAAGATGATTTTTTTGGTTTAACATGTAGTCACAATTATATTATTATTGTATTTGTAGAAGAAATAGTTTGAACATTTCAAAGTGATTCAATTTACTGAAAAGAGAATTACATAATTTATAAATATTCAACAGCTCGCGAACGTTTTTTTTATCACTACAACTTTACTACCAATCGGGTCTTGCTTTTATACACACACTCATATATATATATATATATTTCAAGCGCCACGTCTTACTACCTGTTCGGGTTTATTCGTATAGGTATTACTTAAGCTGGTGAGCTTGCGGGATGAGGAACGTTAAATTTATAGGAAATGTACCTGCATTTGCGTGAAGGGGTAATGGAAAAACCACCCTCAGTACACCCGACCGGGACTAGACTGACGTCTTAGACCAAGCGGCCACCAAAGCAGATTACACTTATGTAGTCCGCTAATGTGCCAGGGATGAGGAAGGTTGAATTTAGTGGAAGTGTACCTGGATTTTAGTAGAAGGAAGGTGAAAAAACCATTTAGGAAAAACTATCCGCAGTACACCCGACCGGGATTCGAACCGTGGTTCCCACCATCGCCAGAACAGTATTACGAAAGTTACTCCTTTGACCATTAATTTTGATCCCCAAAGTAGGAATGTTCGATTTTGGATCGATCTTTTTGAAAATCGATTATTTGCCCTCGATTAATCGATTTTTTTGGATCGATTCACAGGCCTTGATCTGATTCACGTATCGACTCTTTTTCTAGCGATTTCAAAAAGATCGAATCGAAAGATCGAAATAAATCAAAACTTCGAATCGATTCAGGGAAATTTAATTTTGTTGGCTTCAGGAAATGTTTTTGTTGGGTCTAGGTAAGTTTTTCGAAAACAAGTTACTCGAAAATCAATTTATCGAGATCAATTCACCGAATACAAAACCATCGAAAGTAATTTTGTCGAAAATCAATTTTTCGAACCATCAATTTTCCGAAAGATATGTTTGTCGAAACCACATTTTTCGAAAATCAATTGCCCGAAAATCAATTTCCCGAAGTGAATTTACCGAAAATCAATTGTTCGACAGTCAAATAATCGAAAATCAATTTTTCGAACAATCAATTTTTTGAAGAATCAATTTTTCGAATTGCAAATTAATTTTTTTTTTTGGAAAATCAATTTAGCGAACTGCGAGTTTTCCGGAAGCTATTTTCGAGGACTGGGAATCACCTACCCCTACCCTCACCCCTCTATAGGGAGTATTACCCTTAATCTAACCTAACCTAAGCTAGAATTTTATTAAACTTCGAACTTATCGTTCGAAAAAAATTATTTTCGAAACCTCCTTTTTGAAACATTTATTTTGAAAAACAGATTTGAGGTAAATTCATTTTCGAAATTTGGTTAGTGTAGTCAGATAGAGCAAACTTTATTTACATGAATCATTAGGTCGATCTTTGGAAGATCGATTCAATGCACTCGATCTTTTGCCTGAATCGATACTATGCCTCTTGATCTAGATCAATCCAGAGAATCGATTCAAAGCCCATGAATCGAACATCCCTACCCCCAAACTCCCAAAATGTGCTGCGATCTAATTCTTGCAGTTAAATCGTATTCGAACTATAGCTTGCAGATCAATTTGAGTTGGTTTGTGTTAAGGAGACGACCTAATTCTCCAAGCTCCGTTTGCGGAGTTCAATTTAAATTATTAGTTTGCCAACGACATATCTCTAGTAGATATGAGCAGAATGTTCAATTTTGGGAACAGTTCAAAGGGACTAAGTTAGCTTATCTTGCTCAATAGTTCGCAAACTATATATAATGAGTTCATTCGTTCGCGAACTACCACATTTTGAAGTTCATTTTGAACTAGCATATTTAAAGTAGGTGAACTAGTTTGCCTTTAGGCTCAGCTGGAGTAACAATTAATTGTGAACAATTAGTTAATAGAACTTCACATCTCAAAACGAGAGATACGCAGAATAGTTCAATGCCAAGAAGAAGGAATTATTAGAAAAGATTACGTTCATTTATCTAATTCAATACATAATACATTACTGATTACATTCATTATGTAATTCAATTTGAACTAGTTCTATTTAGCTGGTAAACTATTATAGTTCAACATGTTCATCTGGAGGAACAGTTCAGTTTGAACTATTAGTTCACGAACTACACATCTCTTTAGTTCATTACTGTTAAATTGTTACAGCACCATTGCCAAAGTACAAGTGATCACCAACCAATTGATAATCACATCAAAATGGTATATTATTATTGTTGCTACTATTATTATTCACCTCTACCAAATACTTTTATTTAAATAATAAATATACTTTATTTGTTATTACAAAGTGTAGCTAGTGCTTCATTTAATAGTTCTTTACTTTGGGGGGGAAAAAGTTTTCAGAAATTTAGTATTAAAATTTTGGTAGCCATGATTGAATTTGCGAGTGAAGGTGTATGGTGTCTCATTTGTAAATGATTTATTCGTAGATTTGTTTACGTCTATCTCTAACACATCGTTACAAATATTTTAAAATATAAGGTAGGTCTACAGTTTTGTTGTATGAATTAATTTTACTAACATTTTATCTAATTATTAGGTTATAAATAATATACTGTAGATATATTAGTGAAGTACTATGTTAAGAGGCCTTGGAACTAGTAGGTCACTACTATTGATCCAGGTCTTCATATAAGGTTTATTGTATTTTCTCAATCATACCTAAGACTCACCTGCCAAATAATACACATGAATGTTTAATAATTTATTTGTATAGAGCAGAATAAACATGATAGGTAATATAAATAACATTGTGTACTGGGCACAAAGCCCTTTTACAGTGGCCATAAGCTCTGCATTCTTAAGGTCCCAACACAAACTCCATATCCGTAGGTCCGTATTCCGTGTTCCTGGTCCATAAGAAATTATACTCGTGATTAAAGAGTCAATTTCCGTAATCACGACCGTTTCAACCAATGAGATAGTAAAAGACTTCGTCTACAGCAAGGAGCAAGCGTCAAGCAGTCAGCTGATTATAATATAAGAATTAAAGAAACCAAAAACAACTTTGTTGAGCAAACTTCCAGTATATACTAAAATGTAGGTTAAGTACAATCACAAGAAATGTATTTATAACTTGATTTTAACTATCAAACTTAAAATAAATTGGGTTTTGAGCCTTCAAAAGCAAAATCAATATTTATGAGAACTTGATATTCTCAGAAAACATTTTCCTAAAAGCCGCTCTTCCCGGGGTGTTTTTTAGAAAAATGTTTCTGAAATAGCTCCACATTTTCATTTTGTTTATTTTTCCATGGCAACGGATCCTCTCACTGCCATTTGTTCTTCTATTTCAATGTGCATGCACATAATTTACTCGGCTGTGATTGGTAGTTCGTATAAACTAGTCCGTAGAAAGTTAAAGTTGGGCAACTTCTACGGAGTAAGGACTTACAGATAAGGACTCTGTGGCCAGAGCAATTTGATACTGTGGCATTAATTTATTACGGACCACAGACTACGGACCTACGGCTACAAAGTCTGTCGGGGGCTTTATAGTCCTTAAGTCCTTAGAAATGGAAATCATGTCTAAAAAGTCTATATCCTTAATCACATGACCATACCAACCAATGAGATCGCCGGAGACTACTGTAATGATACTGTTTTGGACCCCTCTAATATATTAAAAAAAGTCATGGATGAAGTGTAATTTTCTTTAAAGTGCTATAAGCAAATTATCCTTTTAATACGTCATCCATGGAAAATCCCACGTTTTCAGAAATAGGCCCTGTTGTTAATGTAATACGCTTAAAACTTTTTTTTTATCAATTTCCTAATATTTAAACGATCTTATGACGTGGGCTCCCTATACCCAATAGGAAGCCAGCCTTCACAACATCGTATTACCAGGAGTCTTTTTATTAGTTAGTTTTAACACTGTTGACAAGGGGTCCAAGAGGCAAGAGGTAGGTAATATATAAGCCGCTTGTGCGTATGAATACACAGAGAGAGCCACTAACTTAAATCCATAGAGTACACAGAAAAATAATCTGTAGTTCATCCATTAACCCTTATTATCTTAATTGGTGCAATCGCGGGTTAAACAATTCATAGCATGGTAATTGGCTCCCAATCGCGGGGCAATTATAATCACAATAATTACGATACCGTTATACTATGTTCAGTTAAACTGTTTGAAAGAAAATTGTCTGGAACAGGGCTCAAGCAGATGTGATCTGTCAAGAAGAGGCTATAAAGAATACTAATGTGAAGTTTAACTTACCAAAGCAACGCCACTCTTTCTGAGAACTTGGTATTCCCAGAAAACTGTTTCTTAGATGCCAGGCCTCCAAGGGTTTTCAAATTTTCGGAAATCTATTTATAAAATAGCTCTCTTCATAAAACTCTCTGCTATTGGTGCTTTCATTTTGATGTATGCACACACATTACGTTGCTGTAATTGCTAGTCCCTAGCGGTCTGTATTGACTAGTCCTATATAAAGTTAAAGCTGAGTCAACTCCCACGGAGTGGTAGGCCTAAACACTTAAGGATATGGACTCTTAGACAGATCAATCTGTTAGTGTGGAGTCAATCTCTCACACACCTTACAAATATAAAGTCACTAGACGAGGCTTAGCATTTGCATTTTTGGAAATTGCACTCAAATATATAAGGTACAATCAATTTTCTTCTCCAAATATGCTTGCACTTTCCAGGCATTTTTTTAAAGCAACATAGATTAGGCCCCCTACAGACAGACATCCCATTTTTTTGAGTTTTTAATTTTTTTATTTTGTCGAAATATATATTTTTCTCCTATTTTTGTACCATGTATTGTTTTGAAAATAATTTGTTAAGGTAAATGTAATCATAAAATGTTATTTTGGGGAAAAAAAATCTTATATAGGCCTACTCTAGATAATTATGATTGGTTTTATTGCCCAAAAATTCCCACAATTTTTAATCAAACTTAACCTAACGATGAGTTTATTAAAAAGTAAACCCAACCCAACTAACTGATGCTAACTATATATTTCATTGCTCGTTAATATTTATATACTGTATTGTATTTACTAACATTAGGATGCAAACTTCAGCTATATCCACAAACATTGACCTTTAGACAATGACTAAACCGACTCTGAAATAACTTTGTTTGACTATTATGCTGCAGTCAAAACTAAATATGTATGAAATGTCCCATTGTCTGTCTCGCTCAACTGCAATTTCTTAGAGGGCTCACTGGCAGGGTTTATCAATATTGTGGTTCTAAATACACGGTAGTTTCTCCATCTTTTTGTGGCGGTGGGTGCATTTCCTTAAAATTACCTTCCAAAACCTGTGTTCTCAAATTACTTCAAGCTATAAATAGCCTGAATAGGTAGTAATATTTACTACAGTTCTCTAGCATTTAATGACAATCCACTGATATAAGTTGTGATATCCATTATTTTATAGCTTTATTTTAATAATCATGTAAATATTTTGGCTTAAACAAGTTCATTTTTCTGTTCAAATGAATTTAGGGGCTATCTCACAATCTTCATTAAGGTAGAGAATCTTTTTATCATATTAAAATAAATAGTATCTATACAGATAAATAGAATTGGGAGAGAATAATACCATTATTAAGATTGTTTTAAAATATTATGGTACACGATAATTTAAAAAAAAAAACTCGGCTAAGTGATCAGATAATGTTTATCCAATTCCTGGAACATGCTAGTGCTGTAGGTGTACAGGAGGCCTAAACTTTTGTAAATGTTCATTCACATACATTTTTATAACGAAAATTATCCCAACCTGACTTAACCAAACCTTTTATGCATCAATAGACCTAATTAAAAATTGTGTTCAATTTGGAATAATATTGTTAATTTATACATTATTTTTTTCACATGTATTTTTAATTAGAAGGAATGTTATATGACATCATGTTTAAATGTGTTTGTGAATACAATATTTTCGAGCAAAATATTTTGAAAAACGTTTTGTTACCACAAGGAAAGTCTGGTTATCTATTGCAAACTTAAATAATTTTGGTACCATTTTATAAATATTTAATTCCTTTAAATATTTATGTTCATCTCTTTCTTAGGTGAATTGCTTTTTAATTTTCTGATTATATAAAATTTACTTACATCCATTACTGTTTCCAGCTATTGGCCTGAGTCAGTTTTTATTCAAGCCATATATATTTTTCCACTACCGGCTTGCTAGCCCTGTCATAGCTTCATATGCCTTACGATCTATCAATATGGAAGGGTAAACCCCTATTTTCATTAATGATAAATTTTCGTCCATACCGGGAATCAAACCTGGGACCCTCAGCTCAGTAGGCAGACACGCTACCAACTGAGCTAAGGTGTCAGACCAGATAAAAAATTTACTAACAATCCTAATATTTTATTTATTCAATTTTCTCTATTTTATTTGTATAAATAATAATAAAAAAGTTTTAACCTCATCAAACTTGAAGAAGATTAAGAATAAAATTTCCAAAGCTATTATTTATTCTTTTAGTGAAGATTACTCCATCTATGAGTGAAGAATGACCCTTGGAACAGGACGGTTCCTGGATAGCTCAGTGGTTAGAGCATTGGTGTACCAAGCCAAAGGTCCCAGGTTCGATTCCCTTGTCCAGGTGTCATTTTTCAATTTTCAGAATTTGATGAAGATTGTTCGCTATCCCCTAAATTTAAAATATGAGTGCAAGTTTTACACTTCTTTAAGATTTCATTCTCCTAGAAAAGCGTTTCAATTTGTTGTGCAATGCTTATCTATTTATTAACGTTTGTTAAACATGGAGAGGCAAATCATACTATTTACTATGAACTGTACTGTATACTTTTTGACATTGTTACTTAGGCTATTAACCAAACCATGTTGATAATTTTCCCTGTATTTATAGAGGTTCACGATTGATCCTTTAAGAACTACCCATGCCCAACTCCATCTCCTGTCCATAGTGTCCTGTGAGAAATAATATCGGCGAGTAAGAAGAGTCAAGAATAAAGAGCGGCAAGCAATTAAGTGTCAAAATGATATTTCTGTCTAACATAATAATTGTATTTATCATCATCATTTGTGCACTTTGGACACTAGGAAAAAATGGGAGAAATATTTTGAAAGTACAGTAAAAATAAATTACCATTTTATTTATTTTTAATAACAAAACTAAGGATATTAGTATAAACTATTGCAAAAATTAAAAGATAATTTTAAATTTGTTATCAAATGTGGACTATATTTATTCTTTAGGAAGCTTTAAAATCTATTTTTTATTTGTAAATTTTCACCTGTCTTCTCAAAACATACAGTAACTAAACCTTTTGTTCATAAATGTTACTCATTATAATCTCTTTTGTCTTTCATATCACTAAAATACTTCTAATCTGTAAAGATTAGTTAGTTTAATTTATTAACAACCTACCAGTAGATGGGAAAATACCACTAAATAACATGTTGAATAGTAGAGTTTTAAAGATTATTCTCCTCACCCATATTTCTACCATATATATATATTATATAATAATCAATATGTTTATCAATTATTTTGGATTGCAAAACACCAAAATTCTTAAAACCCATTTGCAAGAAACAGTCTGATGTTATATCAGCACCTTACTCATTCGTAGCATGGCTGACCTACTAAGCTAAGGGTACTGGGTTCGATTCCTGGCATGGTCGAAAAATATCATTGGTGAAAATTAATGTGGCTTTCCCCTTTCACAGTGATGAATAATTAGTGGCCGGGGGCTGGACATTGTGTCTGTTCTAGATTTAAGTTTAGACCTATGTTATGATACTGTACTTGTTTACTTTATGATATTTGGAACTCGAAAGTTCATTGCCACACTTACAAAAGTTGCCACCTATCCCTCATCTTGAGCTAGTTCTATCCAGTCCACCTCATTACTCCCTATCTCTTTCAGGTTCAATCTAATGCTATCCTCCCACCTGCATCTAGGTCTTTACTCTGGGGTTTTCCCGTCAATACATTGAATGCAGTTCTAGTTTCTTCAATTTATGTTGCATGTCTTGCCGACCATAACCTGCGGAAAATTTAATTATCGTAGGCTACCCTTAAAATGTCAGGTGCTGAGTACAGGATAAACATAAACATTGTGACTACCAGTTTTTTTTCCCAACACTTCATAAGTTAAAATATGATTTCTTGAAGTATTAAATTGGTATTAGGATTTTTAAATCTAGTTATAATTTTAACAATCCCTATTTTTACAAAAATCTTTTAACAACAAAGTGAATATTTCTTAAAACATAGGCCTATTTATAAAATTACCCTAAAGGTTGCTTGTTATACAGGGGCCTATGGCCTAGTTATCATGTAAATCACAGATGGACATCCAATATAAGGTATCAGGCTCGCAATATATTAGATTGTTGATGAGGTCAAGGTTCATATCTCAGCCGGGTACACTTGAAGTGATTTTCAACATGGATTTACCTATAATTAAGATTTTCTCATCTCCACTTAGTGCTGATATTAATGCATTTCCTCTAAGCTAACCTCTATATACCATCCCTTAAAATAAGTCAATACTAAAACCATTTTGTTGAACATACTGATTAAAAAAACCCAAAGTTATTAACATAGCCATGCCATTCAAAACCATTCAAACTTTGCCCATTAATGTAAAGATTGTAAAAATATAATAGGTAATTTAGAGAGAATTGTGGGAATTTGAGATTGACTAGAGTCACGGCCATCTTTAGTTACAAGCCGGAATTCTGCTGACATTATTCCAGAATCCTCAGTTTTGTACATTTGTGGCTATGCTTACTACAAAGCGACTTTTCGTTTGGAATGAAGTTAACCCATTGAATTTTTTAACTGGGCATAATACAGATGTTTAACTATTTCATTGATATTACCAGAGGAGAACTAACTATAACTAGTCCTTCAACAACCGTTTTGAGGATTGAAGTTGATGGACATTCTATAATGAAGATTTTAATAACATAAAAGTTTGAAAATAAGTTTCTTTAGCGCAAACATCAGAAGCAACATTTCCTTTGCACCCACTTCGGTGACTACATGATCTAAGGCACTATTCTCACATTAGACTAGACTCCCGATGACAGGGAGATCGAGGTTCAAATCTCAGTCAGGTGTTCTGATGAGGGTTTTTCCAAAATGGTTTTTCACTCTCCCTCCGCTCAAATGTGGGTACATTTCCATAAATATAACCTTCCTCAACCCTAAAACCATTAATCTAATTAGTACACAAGCCTATAATCTGACTGGGTAGTAAGAAACATTGCTAAATAAAATAAACAACCTTTTCTGTGGCAATTCCTTGCGTGAATTATTTTCTTTGGTTTCGTCAACGCTTGGAAATATACTTCCTATTAACTAGCATCAAATATAGGAATTATACATTTCGCAGTGAAAATTCTTATTCATAAAAGAAAAAAAGTTAAACTCTTTACAAAGTAATTTTTCAAAATTCTATATCCCAAGGCTGTTAAGTGTTCAAAACATATCTTAACTAACACTGTCAATTTTATTGAAATAGTTGCTAAAGAGGACACCAGAACATGGGCCTTTAGATTAGTGCAACACTGAATGCTCTTTCTAGGCTTTGACCGAGTGCCTTTTGTAATTTTCATAAAAATATTCTAACCGTGTTTGTGAACAGTACATAATCCTTACCTAACAAATTTATTTTAAAATTATTCTTTTAATGTTTATTTGTAGTATTTTTCAACCTCTGAAGTATTTTTGTTAAATGATATGTGTAAAACATGTTTAGATTAATTGTCGGTATTGTTCAAAGTGACTCATCAGTATTTAAATGAAGAAAACAGTAAATATTTACACACTTATCCATAAGAACTAGTGGATTGTTACGCCTCATGACATAACTACAAGCGGCGTTGCCACATTTAACACTCTGTTCTGTAACTAAAGACGGCCATGCTAGAGTACATATTTGTTAAATTTTAATCACATGACTTAAGTAAGGATAAACATTTCCAAAGAAAATTAAACTTTATAGTATAACTTTTTTTGAGCTTTCCATACACATTCAGCGAACATATCCAAATGAGCCCAAGGGCGAGTGTGTAGATGGTACACTCATCTTTGCTCGGAGTCACGTTCGAGCACCTCTCACCTGTGTTGGTTTCTTGGTCTGACTCAAAGGACCCGAGCGAGCACACCCATCTATGAACCTGAATTTAAATGTAGCCAACTGTGTGGACGGCTACCATCCAGCTTCATTTATGACTTCTGCATTTGGCTGAGCATTCAAAGAGGCATTTGTTCAAATGTGTATAGTAAGCATTAGAATAGGTCCACATTTTAAAATATCAGGTGTTGAGGTTAGTTTTAAATAGCATCTACCAAATATCGAAATTAGGATTTGTTTCAGTTTATGTAACATTCATGATTATTACTATTCAAATATGTGTTTAAAATGAACACATATATAGGGCCTACACAAATTGAACCTGGGATTTTGGCTTAGTTCACCATTTGTCTTTCTACAGAGCGACCAAGGATTGTATCATGCTAGTGTTATATACTTAATTCATTCCTTAAGGAAGGGCTCTGATATATGTGTGAGATATTCACCTACTTAGAGCTACCAGAATCACAGCCGAGGTGAGGAGATGTGTGATAAGCTTTTATACTGCACTTTTTACAATTACAATATATGTATATAAATACAAATAACTCGTATAAACAACATTATAAGCATTACTGATAATTTTAAGTAGCCGATGATCTCACATATCCATTATAGTCTCTTTTGGATTACATAGTATAGTAAGAACATTGGGGTTCTAGAACAAAGTCCCGGTTTTGTTTCCTGTGTCTAGATATAATTCATTTTTCAACAATTAATATTTTAATCGCCTCACGTAACAGAACAAAATAATAAAGATGGATTTTAAGGAAATCATTCATCTAGAAAGAATATAAAAGCACATGGTAAAGTTAACATTTCCAGTACAGTCGATAAAGTCTGAACGTTGGCCTTTCAGATGATAAAGTCTGCAACATCACCCACATGGTCAATTCTTCCAGTCAGAAATAGTTTTAATCAATATCTTTAAATTTAGTCTAATTAATACCAGATAATTATTATTATCATTTGTTCTAAAAATATGTCAGCTTATTTTTAATATGTTTTCAGTGCTTCTGGAAGCCATTACAAATGGATCCGGTGGTATCAAGTGAGAGGACAGTGCCCGAGCGCCGAGCCAAGAGCTGGAGACGGGAACACGAAGAGAGATGCAATCGGCGACTCACTCAAAAGAAACCCTCACACACTCCTGGGGATGCTACTGTTGGAGACGAAACCAACACCGACGGTTGTAGTTCTCTGGACGAGTTTATGTGCAAGGGTGAATATTCATCTAATAAAAATGATGTTAAGCCTTCAAATAGTGAAAACAGCATGAAAGGGGTTCAACCTGAAGAAACAAGTGCACGTTCTAAAGCCCACAAATTATTACCTCAAGAAAACATCCCATGTGTTTGCAATGGCAAGATGACTATAAGTTCTGGTAGTTTAAAGTGCACATTGTGCTCAGGCTCAATAACTGACCTTGAAGAAAAGGTGAAAGACTTGGGTTCAAAGAAAAAGTCATCAAATTCGGATTTGACAGACAAAGTGGACACTTTGATTGATTTAATTGCTGGTATTGCAAATGGGCCTATTGATCAAAACTCTTTTATTTTATCTGATGATATACTCAGTACTTATGATAGAGGCAAAGAGGCAAAAGTAAAGCCAAACAATGGACTCAAGACCTTGGCTGAGCTGGCACAAGACTCAATTTTTGGTGTAACTTGTCACAAAAGTAACATAACACCACCAGATATTGATGGCTATGTTGTTGATACTCATGCTGAGGAAGTCTCACAAGATGATAAAATGGAAACAGCTGTACTGGATACAAATAAAGATTCATATTTTCCCGAAAACCATCCAGAAAATCTAGTTTCAAATCAAAATAAAATTTCATTCAATGACTCTGAAGATGGAATTTCTGATTCATCTTTACCTGACACAACAGAATGTGACCACTCTATTGTTGAAAGTGGCATGAACACAGGAATTCTGATAGAAGAAAGTCAACTTTATGATAGCTTTAAAAAACAAAAATCAGGATTTGTAAACACTTTACTTGTGGATGAAAATAAAACAAGTGAATCACACTCAGTACATACGGAAGACTTAAGGGCTGATTTACTGTCAGATTATAGTTATATCAAATTAACAGAAACAAGAAGCTCAGCCAACGCACCAAATGAGTTGATAAATAATTTGTCTTGCAACTCAAATACTGTGTCGGATAATGTGACTTTGGCAAAGGAGTTTGAAGAATCGTTGTTATCGTCTAAGACCGAAGAAAAGTTAACAATGAACACTGATGCAATTGATATAATCACGAGTCAGACTCGTCATGAAAGAAACAGAAAATATTCAGGTGATTGTCATTCTAGTGATGTAAAAAATAGCTCAACTATAAATGCCAAAGACATCTCTATGAAAATAGATTTTATGTCTGGTGACGGTGAGGTTTTAGAATCTTCCAAGTTGCAGATAAACAGTGAGCAGGAAAAAACAGTGTCTGTTTCAACAGAATCAGACGTTGTCGCCAATCATACATCTTTGCCTGAGAACAGCACACATGAGCTGACTCAAGAAGAACTGGGTGCTCTAGCTGATTCTGAAGATAGGGTATGTAGAATTATTTTTGTTTTAAGCTCTCCCTACTTTAGTTTATTCTCTTTGCCCTTTCACTGTCAACATTAGAAACTAAGGTCATGGAATTTATTATTTTTTAAATTCAAGTTAGTAGATGGCAATTGCTTGTCCCACCTTTTTTTAGTATGCTAATTATAAAGAAAATTTATTTTTCCAAGATTGTTTGAATATTTGATGTCAAGAAATAAATCACCTCAGGACATTTCTCCAATTGATATTTTACCAGTGAATTTAATAACAGCTGCCTAATCATTTAATATCAGGTTTATATATTTAGCTTTTCAACCCATTATCGGGTTTATCTTCAAGGTGGGGCAGAAAGGACTGTGAGCTGATGACCATATTTTTACTTTTTATATCACAAATTTATTTAGCCAAAATAAAATATTGCTTCACTAACTTAGATATGTTTAGTTTAGTTTTCTACAGTTCAGCAATCTCAACAATTCTTGAATATTTTTAATGGGCATCACAGCATTTCTAAAGGACTTTGTATCTTCATTTAAAAAGTGTTCAAATGTCATTATGCTCAAGAAATATATTCCAGAGCAATATGTAAAAAATTAAATTAAACTGTATGGTCCACTGAAACAATATTTTATTTTTTTTGGTTAAAAAAGCTTTTAGTTATAAAAAACAATAGGAATGCTAGAATTAGTGAAATTCATCTAAAACTCATTTCTAGAAGGAAAAAAAAACTTATTTAAGTGAAAATTGATTTTAAAATACAAAACATTTTTGAACAGTCCATTTACTCTCCATAGTTTACTTAGAAGGAGCTACAAGTGTTGACTTCCTACTTAATGTTTTGTAGTTAAATGATCGTGTTCCATTAAAAAAATCACTCTTTTTATCATGTTGACACTTTATCACAAATTATTACATTATATATGTATATAGCTCAACATACTAACATGATATAACTAAAATGTATGTTATATAATTTAAAACTTTTCATTTTGTGCATTTTATTTTAAGTATTTGAGTAACACAAGTAATTTATATATTTTTCTGACTTAAGCACTTCCAAATAAAGAATAAATTTATGGTTTTTTTGATATGTTATCTTAGAAATATCTTCTTCGATACATTGTGGAGGCTGAAGAACGCCTTGCAAGCACAGCTAAATTACGTGAAATAAATCAAACAGTGGCTGCTTCACGTCCTGATGAATCATACTTCACAAAGTTAGACTCCAGTTTGAAGAAGAATACAGCTTTTGTCAGAAAATTGGTAGGTGTATATTTTGTTACTTTTTAGTTAACGTTACCACGTTATTATGGCAAAACTTAATCCTAAAGGTCCTTCTGCAGTGTATTACTACTGTGCAAACACTGTTATAATTCTTTATTCATAATTTGGCAGAAGATATTTATCTGGGATTTTATATAACTTACATATTTTTTTGCTTCTACACTGTTGAACTAAGCTTTTAAAATATAATTTTCCAAAAATCTTTGGGTCTTGAAAGTATCAAGAACTAAACTAATTTTATTATAAATTATTTTCCAAGTTAATAAACATACATACCTAATCACACAGTTTCCTTACAGGGTAGATAAGAAACTGCATATAGCTCAAAAAACAACTCTGTACTTAATCCATTCTCACTTTCTCCACACTATCCCTATCCTTGTATACTCCCTTCGCTTCAACAACATCCATACACTGAGTACACATGCTCTTATTGTTAAAACTCTCTGTTTCTCTTTTTCACACACTCGTCTACCACATTTAGCCATGTCTGACATGGACTACCCTTTCCTTTTGAGCCATACACTCTGACTCTTCACTAAATCTCCACTCGCCCACTCAACATGCCCAAACCAACGTAACACTTTCTTTTACATTGTCCTATTGGGTTCGCTTTTAAACCGCACACACTCTTCAACACCCATTCATTACTGACAGTCCATACGAGTTTTTCACATACATTTCTTAGATATCTCATTCCAATCGCATTCACCTTGTTCTTGTGTTCCTCCCGACAAACCCACCTTCACATCCATAAAGCAATATTGGCGTTAACACACTTTTATATATTGCTATCTTTGCCTCGTTATATACTTCTTATTTTCTGCAATAGTCCACATACATCCAACTACTCTTTGAGATGCATTCACCTGTCTGTCGATTTCACCATATATTCTTCCATTTTTACAGAACATTCTGCCCAGATACACAAAATATTCACTTGTTCTAACAGTTTTCCATTTATACTAAGTTGACAATCATTTCCTGATCCGTCCTTATCAAAAACTTAAGCCAATATAGTAAATATTAAGCCTAATTTACCAATAACACATTTTTTAAATTTGGCTTACTACAGAGTATTTTTTTAGTAAATGTGAATGTAATTCTTATTTTTATATATTTATAGAAAATGTTCACAGCAAGCCAGTTAGATTCCTTATTGAAAGATATGTCGACCTTGAACTTAACCAAGTACATAAGTGAAGCTGCGGCAGCGTTGGTGGAAGCCAAGCTCAAGATGAACGATATTTCTTATGTCATTAAACTGTGTAATGCTTTGCATCGAGACTACGCAGACTTCTCGACTCATCTGCTTGATAATTGGCAGAAAGTGCTATCCATCAAAAAAGACGACAAGGTAAATCACAACAGCTACTTACCAGTTTTGTTACAGTTAAAATTTTTATTTTGGGTACTTTTTTTTGAAGATTTCTCTTTGAACGTGATTTTTGGGGTATACTTTGCTTGGATCCAATTCTAGCTTAGGGCTTTTGCAATATTTTGTTGATTAAAAATGTGAGGCCTTTTTTTCACTAACTTTGGGATTGGGTTTGAAGATCTATATACAATAATTCCATTTTAATTTATATTTAAAGAAATTCAAGTGTTATATCGTTTTATTAAAAGAAAATGTTGTTTTCTTATAAGTAATGAAATTTGTGCTTACATTTTATACTTAATATTTTTGATTTTCCTTTATAGTCATTCATCCAGAGCAAACTTCGAGTGGATTTAAGATTTTATGCAGAAGTAATAAACTCTGGGATATTGACACACAAAGAAGGTCTACCTCTCTTGGGTAGTGTTTTAACAGTCCTCATAAATATGGACAAAGAGGAGCACAACAACATCAACATTATTTTAACATTTTGTCGTTATTGTGGGGAAGATTATGCTGGTAAGTATATTTGTTTTGTTAAGTTATTTTTAGCTTTTGACATTTTGCATTACTGACATATTTTACTTGTTTTATATGTAATATTGTAGGTTTAGTCTCAAGAAAGATCCGACAGTTGGCGGAGAGGTACCTCATGACATTCCTAGAAGCACTTTGTTGTCAAAAGAAAAACAAAGGAATGTGAGGACATTGCTGAAAGACTATTACACCTCACTGTGTAAACATTACTCAAGGTATGGTGTAAAATGAATTAATTTTTTTTTACCAACACCAATATTTTAAATAAATAACCAATCAAAAATCATTATTATTTTTTGTAAAAATATAAAATCATAATTTCCATAAAAATACTTAAACGAAAACTTAAAAACCAAGAAATTTTTTTCTTTTCTGTAAATTCATTTCCTAACAACATTTTTGCATAACTTACTTTTATGTTTTACATATTGTTTCCAATTGAATCAAAACAAATTAAAATGTATATTTATTTGCAATATTTCCAAAGAGAGGGATTCTAAATATATGTGGTTTACATTCTTTAGCTACCAACTATTAAGTAGTTGAGAGACAACTTAAACTTAACATAACAACTTAAGTGTAACTTAAAGGTATGATTTTTGGATGGCCAATATGTGGACCTTTTCAACTCATTTGGATAGGGGACATACATTTTCTGCCTTATCGCTGTGTAGGAACATCGAGAGCTGCAGGCGTTCGAGCGCCAGAACAAAAAGATTCTCCAAACTAAGGGTGAACTAAGTGGAGAGCGCCGTGAAAGAGGCACTGCTCTTCAATTGTCTCTTCAGCGGCTACTCACTGGCACACAAGGCTTCTCTGAAGTTCTTGATGAAGATTTTCCCCTCCTACCTCAAGATGGTTTGCAGATTTTTCTTTCATCTTGGAAATATAATTTCTATTTTGCCATGTTTATCATTCACAAAGACAAAAAGTCTCCGTTAGTTTAAGACTAATTTATTTTTGAAGATGAAAAATCATAAATATGATCTATTTAATGGCAAATCACATTTATTGTTACTTTTATTTCAGACGCTGTGAACATTGAAACATTAGATTCAAAAGTTGGCAACAGTGAAAGCGAGGATGGATTGCTCTCCTCCAACATGTGGGAAGATGATGAAACACAGAATTTTTATGAATACTTACCAAACATGAAAGATTTCTTGCCAAGTCTTACTGTCCAAACTAATGATTTGGAAGCACAGGTTAGAATGAGTGTACGAGTATGTAATATGAGCACATAGGTGTCGTTGAAAAATATAATTTTGGGATTGAATTATTTGATTTTTTCTAGGTTTCTGAGGAAGCACTAGAGGCTGACCACCTGGAAGAACTAGCAGATGATTGTTTGATTATTAAAGAAGAAGAAGAGGAACCCTTACCACCGGACCCAGAGGGTGAGTTCTAAGCGAAATGGGCCAAGCTATAGGGTTGGACGTGTATGGCGGTATTCTTTATACATTAAAAATTAAAGTCATAAGGCTTAATTTCAATAACATATCATTCTGGATGTATAAAAAAAAAACATGTCTAGAGGTCCAATATATAATACAATAATAAATCAAAACTTTATTCATACCGTAACCCCCCAAATATCAAAAATAAATGCACTTAAACTCTTTTCATAGTGTCAAAAATTTCATTTTCATAAAATTTAATTTTTGTATAGGCAAAATAGCTCTAAATTAACTAATTTCATATATATTTAAATTATTTTTCTTAAAAGTAAAACCAATTTGTGTAGCAAGACTATTTTGCTTTAATTCACAATAATTTTCTTATGGTTATTTGACATGCACTTTTCGTGCTGCTATATTATATTATTTTATATTATATTATATTATATATTAGCACAAGATATGTAAACTAACTTATTATTTTGTAGTTCGAAAACTTATGTTAAATTTGAAAATCATAAAATGAAACTGTATTTAATTTAATTCACATAATCACAACTCACCACTTTTACTGGTTTAAGCAAACTAACCAGCCTAATTATAACACAGTTTTTTATTTAGTGTTTTTTTATAAACTATACTATATTTAAAATGATTTGTTCCAGAGGTTGAAGAACCAGAGTCACAAGCAAGCTCCAGCAATAAAATTCTCTTAGAGTCATTTTTCACTAGCCTTCCCCAATGTGTGAATAGAGAGATGATTGATAATGCTGCCGTAGATTTTGTAATGACGCTGAATACCAAGTACAATCGTAAGAAGCTTGTAAAGTAAGTAATATTAATAATATAAGTAATCTCTTTTAACTCCTTATTTGGAGCTTGTTATGTGTAATAAAATATCATGATTTCACTTGTTCACTAACCAGGCAGTGCTTAGTTTACTGAGGGTCAACTTTGAATGAATTGTTCATAGATCTCACTTTTAGAGACTATTAGAAAAATTAATCTTATACTATTGATTGATATGACTTATAATTTTTAACACCTTTAAGAACGGTAATTTTTTTTGCAAGGCTTTCCACTGGAAGTTTAGATGTTCATGTTAAAGCGGAAAGTATGAGTTTCCCAAAAAGTTGAGCTACTTTATGTGCCATTTTAATAATATGCAACAACTATCTAGCCTATACAAGTGTTAAAAATGTCATATTTCTTGTTAGATGTAAATAATATATTTTATTATTTACTATATAGTATAGACCCATTGTATTTAAAATAATTTCTTGAACCTGGTTCGATAGTCTAATGGTTTAAAGTGTCTCTCTTGCAATAGACTCGACTACAGATGATGAGAAAATTAGGGTTCAGTGCAATAGTGTGTACACTTCCTCTTCATTCAGTCTAGGGGTGTGTAAAACTTCGACCTGGCTTCGGAACACATCAGCCTCGATTTTGCTTTGAAACAAATTCTGGCTTTGAAGCATCACCAATAAAACATTGACAGCTAAAATCCTCCATTTATGTTTAATTACTGCCATTCTGAGCTGTTGTATACATTATAAATTATTATTATTATTATTATTATTATTATTATTATTATTATTATTAGCACCGCGTCTTACTACCCGTTCGGGTTATACGCACTTACGCTAATGTGTAATGGTAGGGTGATTGTGAGATGAAATGGAGGACCTACAGTTTAACGTGGAATCCGAACCACGGTGGAGGCCTGGCATTCCTCATATTCACAAGTTGTGTATAAATTATTATTAATATGAAAAAAATCTGAAGTAATTGAATTGCATTTTGTATTAATAACTTGATTTGTCAGATTAACATGAAATATTACAAAGAAATATGCAATAAAACATTTTCCAAGTAATTTTAGTTCAAAAAGTAATATAAATAACCACAAAATAATATTTTTTCAAGCATATAACAACTGAAGAAAAATATTCTAACTTCGATTCGGCTTCGAGAATATTTTATATATTGGATTCGAGTTTGCTTCGAATCGAAAAATTGGACTTCGCACACTGCTATTATTTAGTTTCATTCCTAGCACATCAGCATAGTTAGTATATATGTGTATAACACAAATGGTTTGTAAGCCGGGATGCTAAAAAATTTCTTTAAATAAAATATATTTCTTCTTTACAGAATGCTTTTCAGTGTTCCTAGAACTCGGCTCGACCTGCTGCCTTTCTATGCTAGACTGGTTGCAATTTTGCACCCAGTCATGCCAGATATAGCCACAGAACTTGGTCAATTTTTAAAACAAGACTTTAAGTTTCATATTCGTAAAAAGGTATTACAATTTGATTTCTTATATCTTGAACTATTTTTAAATATGTTTTGTTTCATACTTTATTTTTAAATACAAGGGCCAAACATAATATTGGAGTACATAATTGAGTTAAAAGATAATTTTTACTCTTTATGGTAGACAAATATGTAACTACTGTGCTTTAGGGATTTATACTACTCAGATTTTGTTATATAGAAGAAGATACAGGAAAGAGGCAATAGGAACAAATAAAATGAAAAAACACAATATAAGTTTTACAGTAAAAAAAAAACACAGTTCACACTTCACATTGCTGACAATGCACAAAGAGTTTATGGCTGCAGCTAGTTCTATCCAGTCCACCTCATTACACCCTATCTTTTTCAAGTTCAACTAATGTTATCCTTCCATTTGCGTCTAGATCTTCTCAAGGGTCTCGTCCCTTTGGGTTTACCAGTCAATATCCTGAACACGGCTCTAGATTCTTCCATCTGCGCTGGATAAAATAGATCTTTACCACCCAATCCCTTGACCTAAGTGAACTGCGTTTTTCTCTTGATTGTAAAAGCCATAAAATGTTTGTTCCCTTTTATGTGTTATTATCCCTCTTTCATGTACATTCTTTCATGCATAGCAACATGTACCTAAAAAAATTAAAAAGAGGTTTTCTTTAAAAACAAATATTAAAATAGTAAACCTTATAATAATTAACATTGTAGTTATTAAAAAAACTGGTAAACCATTTTCAGAAATCTTGAAACTAAAATGATACTAAGAACTAATCATGACATGCAGAATATTTATCTTATTATTTGCTTTTACTATAGAATGTTACGTACTCATTTTAGGACCAAATCAACATTGAGTCAAAAATAAAAGTTGTGAGATTCGTCGGAGAGTTGGTAAAATTCCGCATGTACTCAAAAATAGAAGCTTTATATTGCTTGAAACTTTTACTTCATGACTTCACGCATCACCACATAGAAATGTGCTGCAATCTTTTGGAGTCGTGTGGCCGCTTCTTGTTCAGACATCCAGATTCTCATCAAAGAACCAAAGCTTACTTGGTGAGTACCTGTTTAAAAGTATTTAGATAATCTCTGCATTTGTTTAGTTCTCTTTTAAACATGGGCTGGGGGAGAGGAACAAGATGGGGTGGTCGAACAGACGCACGGGAGACCCCTACCCCTAATATTTGTTCAATATAAAATTCATTGACTAATTTGTTTGAATAGTTAATGTGCAAGATTTCAGTTATTTCATACATGCACTTATTAAAAAAAGCGACTTTGCTTCATTTATGTGGACAGTAGCGCTGCAACCGCAAACTCATCCCGGAGGATGGAAATATGTTTTGGTTACCTATGTCACCTTAAAACATACTTACATTATGTCTCATATACAATTACTCGTATGGCCGTTTCACACACAGAAAGAGGTTTTGCACAAGGATAAAAATTTATTGTATTTATTTAAACATGTTTACATTCATAGTTGATGAAAGAAAAAAGAAAGTGTTTTGATGAAATCAATGTTCACTTAAATTAAGTTTATTGTATAATAATTTACCAATCTACCAAAAATATTGTCTCTACAGGAACAAATGATGCGCAAAAAGTCAGTGACTGCTCTGGATTCTCGATATGTTACCATGATTGAAAACGCATACTATCATGTGAATCCACCTGAACTGGCTCCATATGTAAAGAAGGAGCGTCCTCCCATGCACGAGTTCATCCGCAAGATCCTGTATCAGGACTTGACGAAACCCAACACAGACAAAGTCCTACGACTCATGCGCAAGTTAGAATGGGACAACGAAGAGTTGTCTTCATATGCTGTGAAGTGTCTCACGTTTGCTTTCAATGTCAAGTATTACAACATTCGCTGTCTTGCCAACCTTGTGGCAGGGTTAGTTACATACCAGGTCAGTTTATTAACCATGTTCTTCACTTTTTGTTGTTAATTTTAGATAAATTTAACTTGATGGATCGTGCTGATTATTGATGACATTTAACCATATGGAAACAGGTTGAAGAGAATCAATTATAAGGCGATACCCATCATTTGCAAGGATAGAGGAAATGAAATTTTCAAAATTTGATTTGTAAATAATTATCCCCTGGCACACTAGATGAGGTCAGTGTCAAGCTTGCAGGTTCTATAGCATGGCGGTAGTGGAGTGCTGGAATCTAAATCAAATTTTTGAATTCCAGGATGTAATAAAATATTCTGACCTAAGTATAAGGACAAGTCTGATTTATTTTTGGAAATTTTGTGGAAGGATTTGATAAATTACTTTAAAACCACCATTATGTCAAACCAAAGGGTTATAACATCTACACCAATTCAAGGGCAAATATAAGCCTTATAAAACTTACGAGCTTACTAAATCCAGTAATATAAACATTCAAAAAAAATTGAAAAGTTTTTTTTAATTACTTTAATGGAAATAAGATTCTTTCAACTTATTTACCCCTAATAATCAGCGATAAATCAAAATTAAAAACATATTTATCTAAATTAAAAATTAGACTACTAAATTCCAATACCTCCTGAAGTTAATTTAAAATATATTATTCTTAGAGACATGCAAAAGGTGAGGCTATTTTTAGGGGAAAGTAGTGTTATTTTATTCTTAATGCATGTTATTATTTAAGTAAATAGAAGTGAATTAGCCATTAAAAAAAATTGGGCTTAAGTCCAGTCAAAGACGGCACACTTCTTGATGCAAGCGATTTATGCAGCAACATTTGGTTACTAACAATAGTGAGCACACACTGATTAATTTTATTTCTATACACTAAATAAATGTCTCATTATTAATCAAAGCAGTGCTTTGTATTCTAAACTTGTTCCAAAATGAGTATCATATTTATTATTTATGTCTCTAAACCAAGTTAATTGTAAAATAAAATTTTCTTTCACTGTTAACTATACTAACTCTGAAATGAAAACATTGCCATTGTGACTGGATTATTTTCCTTAAGGTTCATTCAATTGTTGGTCAGAACATTGTTGTACTTCACAAGAAATATTTGAGTACTTATGCACATGGTAACCAAATTGCATCCTCACATGTCTTTTGACATTTCATATGATAAGTCCTCCGCCTTCTTGGCCGTAAAAAGCATACTATCCGTATAATTGGCAGCCCTCACATAGCACTATTGCCAATGTTATTGCATTAAAAATTATATCGCATGAAGTGGTATTTGCCAAATTATAAATAAATTATGTTTATTTTTTAAAAAAAGTGTTATTTGTGGAAAAACAGTAAAATTTGTGTTATCGAAAATGTGAATTTTGCATGTCCCTAATTATATCTGATCTCATCCAATGTACATTTTTTTTACAATCAACCTGAATCATAAAGTTCTCCTACTAATATTATTTTGTTTTCATTCAGGAGTGTGTTGGGACACAAGTGGTAGATGGTGTTATGGAAGACATACGTCTTGGAATGGAGATTAACCAAGCAAAACACAATCAGCGTAGAGTAGCTATGGTGAAATATCTTGGCGAGTTGTACAACTACCGCATGGTAGAGAGTGGGGATGTTTTCAAGGTGCGTCATCATTATCACCTTATTATTGTTGTCTAATTGTTTATAATCTATTGCTCTTAATTTACTTGAAATACTTTTTTATAGTTACAAAAGTAATCGTTTTATTGAATCTATGTCTAAGTCAGAATAAAATGTGGATAAGATAGGTAAACTTTTAATTTCAATTTATTAAAAAAATATCTAAACATATTCATTATTCATGAAGACAAGTGATTTATATCAACTACTATTAGCACTTCCACACTCAAAAATAGTTGCTTGTTTGCTAATTTGCTAGTTTATTTAGTAACATAAATAACCTCAATAACTTAAAATTGTGACAAAACAGATTGAATTTTTAGCTATACTCAAATTTTTACAAACCAGTACAATTAATTTAATCTTTTACTGAATCTTTACTTTTAACAAACATTTCTATCACTTTTGAAAAATCTGACCCACTCAATTTTAAATGTTCTGTCTAGATTTAATGAGCATAGTGTGACCTCAGGCCTTAATGCAGTAACTTTAAATTTTCTACAAAAAATATCTATGTATATTATATTTGCCCTTTACTAGTTCATAGAGTTCATCTGACGCCTTAGCTCAGTCGTTAGACTGTCTTTCTACTGAGCTACTAAAGCTCCCAGGTTCAATTCCCGGCATGGCCGAAAAATTTATCATTGGTGAAATGTGAGTTTAATCTTTCACAGTGACAAATTAACAGTCGGGGACTGGGTGTTGTGCCTGTCCTAGTCTTTAAGTTAAATTATAAGGCATATGCAGCTACAACAGGCCTAGCAAAACTGATCCCCGGCCACAGGCTGAAAACATTACTGGATGTAAAAATTTACTTCATAGAGTAGTAACTAGATTTTATTATTTACTCAAAACTCATTCTTCACAATCTCTTACTTGATTTGAGGTGTCAAGGTTTCCTTATTTTGTAACTTATTGTTTGTCTTAGGTTCTTTATTCGCTTATAACGTTTGGAGTGTCCATGAGCCATGATGTTCCGTCAGACTTGGACCCTCCTGAACATCTGTTTCGTATTCGATTAGTTTGTATTTTACTGGAAACATGTGGTCAATATTTCAGTACTGGCATCAGCAAAAAGAAACTGGACTACTTTCTTTTATTTTTCCAGGTACATTTCTCAAATTTCAAAGAATTTATTTTATCACAATGACAATAAGAATTTATTTGAATACTCTACGCTCATTGAATTTTTTTTATTATTAAAATTTTACTCCTTAAAATGTCTAGTTTATTTTTGAAACAGCATAAAGTAATTATTATTTTTAATACGGTGTTACTTGCACTGGTGAGCCTTTGAGTGACAAAGACACCGTTCTTGTCTATTCTACTTTTTTGTGACTGAGGGTTCTGATTTTGAATCTCAGCTCTATCTACTTAACTAATTTTTTTATAATTGGCAATCGTTTATCTTAATGCAATTGCAGGTACATTTACTTTGCCCCTCTCTATACCATTATGTAAATATACAGATAGCCTGATGGGTGGTAAGATATGAAGCAAAAAAATATATATTTATAAAAATTAATGTTTCAAAATTGATTTTCCATTCAATAATATATCATTAAGTTTAAATTTAACTATGATTTAAATATTAACTAGCTTTTCTCATATGTTTCAGAACTATTACTGGTTTAAATTCTCAGACCCTTATTGGGTTACTGAAAACACATTCCCAGTTGGTATGACCCACATGTTCAGAGACACCTTGCTGAATCTTCGGCCCAACTTGCTCTTGTATGCTAACTTTGAAGATGCTCAGAAGGGGATAGAAGACCTAAAAAATGAGTTTGCAAAAACAGTGCTGAAGCAGTTCCAAAGTGTGTTAAATAGCCCCAGTGAGCATGAGGAACCTTCTGCAGGAGGAGTGGAACTGGACACCATAATGGAGACTGCCGCTGAGCAGGAAGAGCAATTGGATGGTGATGAGTCAAAGGGGGACGAAGAAAATGAACCTGTGGGGGCCATCGAGAGTAAAGGAAAGGACGAATCCATGAGCCTCCAGAGTAGAGATTCTGGATGTGATATTGGAAAAGATGGTTTGTAAATATTCTGTCATCAATTTGAAAAGGATTTAATATTTATGTATATTCTAGAGTTAAGTCAATTTGTGATTTGTGTACTGATATAATTAACTGGTTAAGTAAGTGAATGTTAAATACCCCAAGTAAATATAAAGTTTATTTTTTCATATTCCTACAACAAGCCTAGGATCGGTAGCATTCGAAATCACACACGTATCTTCAATATATTTTTTTCCCAAGCTTACGTTTTGTATGCATTATATTATGACTAAAATAATATTTTAAAACAAACTGAGTAAAGAATACAAATGTAATCTAATTACGTTAAGATAACTTGACCTCTCAAGAATTTTAACCAACAAATTATTTTTGTGCTTGTTGGCCAATACTTTTGGACATGACATCTTAGTGTTCTTGACGACATGAGGCATATGGACTAAATACACCCTCCTAACACACAAATTATTATCAATCCCTCCAGTGATTTAACTATTTTATTTCATTAGTCTTTTAGTTCTATCGTGTACTGCTATATATAATCAGTCGGTTCAAAAAGAACATGTTAAATACTTCAAAAAAGTCTAGTTCTTAAATTTAAATAAATATGTTCCTTACTAAAACTTGTGTTTTATATATTTTTAAGATGAAGATGTAAAAGATGAAGAGGAATACAAGAATGACAATGGTACTTTAAATTTTGAAGAAGAGGAAGAAGATGAGCGAGACATTGATGATAATGAGGACTGTGACACTGTCTCAGAGTTTGACGATGCGTCTCCATTCACTAGCCAGAGTCAGGTTGGTGTCTGCAATCAAGTTCACTATGAGTGAGGAGTGTTAAGCTTCTTAGTCTGGAGTAGTAATAATGGTGTTTGTTTTAGAGCGATGAAGTGAACATGCTTGGAGCCCTACCACCTGGTCCATCACGTGTTGAGTGCCCCGAGGATGATGAGTTCTTAAATGCCTTTGAGCAGATGGTCTCTAGCAATATACAGGACCGCATGAGGGAGACGGTGAAACCGCAGCAGCTGGATATTTCTGTACCTCTGCATATCAAGAACAGTGCTAAGAAAACATACGGTAGGATAGTGAAAAAACATTGGTCGTGACCAAGTCAAAGCTGAGTTTTAGTTTAACAAATTATTTTTTTTAAATGTGGAGAATAAAATAATTAAATATTGGATTACTGTGTGACGTGAAGTATTAAATATCATCTACAAAATATATTGCAAACATATATAATATATTTTGTCCTAAGCTAGTAAATTATGTTATCACAACATATAATTTAATATCTTAGATTTTGGTACTATGAATGTTATTTATGTTGTACATAATAGTACAAAATGACGAAAATTGAGACTTAATAATCAATATGTATTTTAACTCGGTAATATTGTTGAATCGGAATTTTACTTTCGAATCAGTCGAAACTCACAAATATTTGAAGTGAAGTTTTAAGTTTAGCACACACTTAAATGTTACAAAACTACAACCCTTCTCCAAATCTTTGGCTTTTAAAAATAAATGTCATGAATGATTTGGGCTTGTTATACTCATATTTTAAGTCTCTGACTTAAGATAGGCTTATGAGAATTAAAGTTGCATAGAATAATGTTCAAATGAAAATGGGAATCCGTCATAGATAACCAAGAAATTGACTTATAAAATGAGATTGCTTTCTTCAAGTAACTATTAATGGCTAACACTTATTTTATTTAGTTTTAATTTATTTGTCAAATATATTATGGTAGAGTGTGTGGATCAAAAGGAAGGGGTTGGCCATGTAGGGTGTGGTTAAATGTTGTAGATGAGTGTGTGAAAAAGAGAAACACAAAGAGTTTTAAAAATCAAAGAGCATGTATGACTCATTGTATGGATGTTGTTGAAGTGAAGGGAGTATGCAAGGATAGAGATTGGAGGATGGATTAAGTACGGAATTGTTGTATTTTGAGCTATATGATAGTTTCTTGCCTATCTCCTTAGGGAACGGTGGGATTATGCACATTATATATATGTATCAAACTTAACTCATAATATTATATTTGGAAGAAGGTGTAGGAAAGGTGGATAGAAACACACAAAAGGGACGAACACAATGAAATAAAGAACACAGTTCACACATTGCTTCCATTGGACAAAGAGGCAATGGTTGCCTCTTTAAGAAAGTTGATTGTCACTGCCCAATACCCTGACCTAGGTTTAATTATATTGGAACTCATCAGGGAGGAGTGTGAAAGGTGCAACGCAACTTCCTAAAAGAGGAAACCAAAACGAAAACAAAAGGGAGAAAATAGACAATATTATAGATTGATAGGACACATATAGGAACATGTAAACGGTATAACATATGTTATACCTTTTACATGTTCCTATCTATGTGTCCGATCGTCGACGATCGATTTTCTTTAAGAGGCAACCATTACCTCTTTGTCCAATGGCAGCATTGCAAAGTGTGAACTATGTTCTTCTTTTCATTGTAAAAGCCAAATTGTGTTCGTCCCTTTTATATAATTCTATCCACCTTTCCTATACCTTCTTCCAAATATAATACAATTACCTCATAAAGCGAAAAAAGTTTTTCCTTATTCATAATATGTTGTTTTTGTTGCTAAAATATGCCTTGTTTTAAAATGAAGCAAATTGTTTGGTCAACTTTCTACAATTGATACATGAAATGAATGTATTCTATTTTTATAGAGCAACTTCAAGAACCTAAGCCAGAACAGAAGTCCATGATAAACTTTGTGCTGATGGTTCGCAAGGGTCACAAACAACAATATAAGAGTTTGGCTGTGCCAGTCACTTCTGAGTTGGCTCTGAACCTCCGAGACAGAGAAGAGGTGAGTTCGAACATCGTAATAATGGTGTCCAGCAAATTAGAAACTGTTGGGAGGAAATCATAAAAATGTTCTGAAAGCCTTAAAACATAATACAAATCATAAATACTCCTCATTCTTAGCCACTGACAGGTGTAGGAAATATTAAACAACTTTTTTTTAGTGCTTGCAAAATTGTGAAGACAACCTTGACCCATTTTGTATTTTTCGGTGAACACAAACCTATTAAAATAGGTATATTTTAGAACTTTTACTTGAAACCTTTAAATGGCTCTCAAAACAAATTTAAAATTCATTGTAGCAGTTTCAAATTTATTACACATATGCAAATAAATTAAATATTTTCCCAAAATTAGCTTCTTGAAATCTCAAATGTGATTTATGATTGGTTTTGTGGATTCAAATGTGAATTAATATCTACATCCAAATAATAAACAAAAATAGATTCCTTTACTCCAGGAAATTTATTTCCCTCAACCATAGAACGTTAGTAAAAGATGTGGTTGAGCTGTTTATCATAACAGCCATATTGCTATTTATCATAACATAGGTCTCTTAGATATTATACAGTACAATCTGGAAAAAAGAAAAATGAAACTAAAAAAACTAATTGAAATCTAAAACTAATTTTAGCTCAACATATTTTCCTTTACCTTCTTCTGGAATGCGCTGGTATTACATATTAATTAATTTCTACAGTGCCACTTTCACTTAAAAAATTATTTTTTTCCTTTCTATGACATTGACTTAGAGATTTTGTCAATAAAAGATTTATACAATTTAAAACCAATTGGAAATTTCGTTTAAATTAAAAACAAATTATCAACATATTTTGTTAAACTTGAGTTTTATTTTCTATAAAGGCTAGACTTGAAAGAATTATTTTAATTTGTGTCAAGTTAAATTTAATTTTATTGTTGGCTATACATAAATTTTATATACCAGCAAGAATCTTTTAAATTTGTATTATCTTAATTTTGTTCAAGCATTGAGTTTATTGATTAAATATGTATTAATTTTATTAATTTATAGGCGGAACGTGCAGAAAAGCAGCGTGTCAAACGGCTAACCCTGGACATTAATGAAAGATTAGAGGAAGAAGACTACCAAGAAATGCTAGCTCAGGTGAAAATATAAGTTTTATACATCATTATTAGTGGGCTAAGGGAAGATTCCAGGTATGTTGAAGTGTTGAATTGGAGCTAGGTTTCTAATAGTGACTATAGTATAGTGATAGTTCCTTTTTATCTTTGAATCCATATGGATATTCTAGATAAAATGATTCAAAACATTTTTAGATTCAAAATAAAGATAAAAAACTTTAATTTTAAATCTGAATTATTAGTTCATCCTGAAAATTTAATGAATAAAGCCCACCTAAGGAAAGAAGAAAAATTTAGGAAAATCATCCTAAACTAATTTTAGTGAAAACTTAGAAACCAAAACTGTCTTTAAGACCATTAATTTATCACTTAAGTGAATTTTAATGAGACACCTTTAACCCTTTTTCACTCAGCATATTTTCTCAATTCCGGTATAAAACACTCAGGCCAATTCTTACATATTTACCTGTGTATTTGTGAACTCCTGCCATAAAAAACTATTCAACATATATACAAGAAAAGACTCACACTCATGCTCTAAACATGTTAGAATTAGAAAAAAAAAAGTCATCTATCATTATACAATAGATGAATCATAAAAAATATCGAAAATTGGAAAATTTGGAGATTTTAATTAAAATTTAAAATTTAGTAATGAAAATATTAATTGAATTTTTGCCTTTTGTCTTCATCACTCCTCCTGAAAGAAAGATAATTTATTTCTCTACAATCTGATATAAGTTCGGTGTCTGTAGGGTTGTTAGTTTCTAAACTACATCAATTTTAGTAAAATTGTGTATAGGCCTACATACTCTTGGAGCTGGCACCTTTGTTTTGGAAAACACTTTTCATGAAGCAAATAAATAAATAATAAATATGTCTAGATAATAAATAAATCAGTCACTTTCAAACATAAATTCACTATCATCATCCATTGTATCTAAATAATCTAAAATGTCAGTCATCTAACCTAGAACTTGGACCCTCCATTGCCTAGTTATATAAAAAAATTATATTGTACCTACACTTAGGCCTATATTATAACTTATAATAAAAATACTCCGAAGGAAATAAGAATAAAACAATAAATAATGTATAAACTTTTGTAAGAAAACCAAATAGCAACTGCAAACACTCGAATCAAAATAAAATAAACAAAAACATGGGAGTCCAAGACATATTCACTGTAAACTGGAAATAACATAATTCATTTGTGCAAAAAAAAACTTTTTGTTGACATTACAGTTCTTTCTGTTGAGAAAAATATGAACTAAAGCTTAATATTTAGGCTAAAGGCTTATAGTGCCATCTAGTAACATTTATTATACTAACATACAAGATTTAGCTGTCGCCAATGGATCGGCCATGAGAGTGTTCTAGTCATTACTTGGTGCGCCGATGAGTGTTTAAGAAATTACAGAAATACATGCTAACATTAATTCAGGTACTATTTCAATTTTTCACAGCAACATAAGAATTGATTTGAATAAAATCACAATTGAAGGGAAGCAATCCTACATTGCAGGAATGTTCCTAAGATTCATTTTTAGGATTCAAAGATATTTGTATAATTAAAAAAGTAGATTCAACCTAACACCAATTCTATATTTTCATTTCAGGGTCAAAGGCCTGTGGTCATGAATCTGAACCGCGAGCGAAGGCACAAATATCAGCACCCTAAAGGCGCTCCAGATGCTGACCTGATTTTTGGGTCAAAGAGAGCTAGGTGACATGCTGATTAGTTCCAGTCCATGAACTTCTCTTTTTATGCATGTAGACCCATTTTGTCTTGCTTTCTAAGTTGGATCAAGAAGTTTTAATTTACATGGTACAGGTGATGAAATGGATGAATATGTTGGTGAGCTCGCTGATGTGGCAGGGAGGCGCACATAATGTGGTTTTATTTCCCTATACATATTTAGTTTGTCTTTGTTGGTTCATAATGTTGGTATGAGCTACAATGGATAAAATGGGTGAAGGAAGTTTGAGTCTGTTCAGAAAAATATTAAATAATTGAAATAATAAGCTCTATAATAAACACATTAACTGTGGATAGTAATATTAACAGCCGAAAAAAACCAAGTTATTAAAGACAAACCTAAAAATGCTCAGTGATTCTTAGTAGGGGTGTGTAAAACTTTGAAATATTAGATTCAAATATTTGTCTGTTTTGACTTACGTTCAAAAGAATAGGAGAGTACATCACAATTAATGGTCACATATAGAAAACCTTAGTAATTTAAATACATGATATAATAATAACAAAACTTTATTCAAATGATATCTCATGTTTAAAATCAAATTTAAATAATATAAAAATGTATTATTTTTTCAATATAAAATAACAAAAATACCTTAACTTTGTTTCAACTTAGATTTGGTCTCGCTTTGAATCACAAAAGTAGACCTAGCACACCTCTAATTAATAGTTACATGTTTTTCAAAAAAATTCTTTGTTCTCAAATTATATTCAGCAAATAAGTTGTAAATCCTGAACAGAATTGAGAAACTTCACAAAATAACTACTTATTTCAGTTACAATCTTTCCTTTTAATTAACTATACAACAAAATGCTTTAATTTTAATGTCTTATTTATTTTGTGAATTAACAAATAACTATCTCGCCAGCACAGTCATTTAGTGATCTTATTTGTACAGATTGGCAAGTGGGCATTCAATATTTTTAAGTTATACCCAAGATAAATTTCATCTATTAAAACATATGTATCATGATGACACCAAATTATTGATTTAGATTAATTTCATTAGCTATTTAAACAATTTAATTTCTGAAATTACTAACAATAAATTAAAATTTAATTTACAAAGTTTTCTTATATTAACAACTAAGAAAACAGCTAATTTTCATCAAAACATAAAATTAATAATAAATCACATCCTAAAGGTAAATTGAAAAATAGATCAAAAGTTTGCCACAACAATTTTTATCTCTAACACATATCTTATTGGGTTGTTTACTTAGGCTTTTAAAAATGTGTCTGTTCAAAATTATAAATGCCAAAGTAAAACCAGAAATAGCACAAAAGACGCTGCTTTCAAATGAAAAAATGCCACTCTACAGCAGGAAACAAAACTTCTTTGCTCATGTTATTTCTCGAAAGATTTGTGTAGTTTTTCTTCCATTTATATTCACTGCCCAACAATTTTATTATCATTGAAACTTATGTAAATTGCTGAAATAAATAGTTTTTATCATTTCAATACAATTTTACCGACCTTATTTATATCCTTTGTATCCACCATTAATTTATCAAATACAGTAGATCATCGCAAATTCAAACTAGTTGGGATCAATATCAAATCAGATCTTTGATTTTTTTTTGAATTACTGAGAGATGGAGGAGGCTGTAGTGGTAAAAGGAGTTGTAGTGAAGGTATGTATGAGGATAACATTACCTGTGTTAAGACGAAGAGGGGGTGGATGGAGTGGTTCCAAATAAAAGTTGTAGTAAAACAGGGGAGCTCTCTCTCACCACTACTATTTGTAATGGTAATGGTAATAGAATTGTTCATGAATAAAGTAGCAAGGAAACTTTGGGAGGAAAGAATGAAAGCCATGATGTTTGCTGATCACTTGATATGTAGGAAGAAGGAAGAGGAAGTACAGGAACAACTACAGGAATGGAATTGAATGAAAAGATTGTGGAACAAAATTTTGTGTGGCGAATTGTGAAGTGGTGGTGATGATAAGGAAGAGGATAGGGACTAGTAAATTTATAAAGTTGGATGGAGTAAAGTCGAGAAGGGTACAGAGTGTAAAACATGTTGGAAGTGTGATTGAGACTAAAGGTGGCAGTGGAGAAGATCTAATGATAAGAGAACCAACGGAGGCTAATGATAAGAGAACCAACGGAGGAGTTGTTATTTAGGTTGGAAAGACCTGCTATGGAGAATATAACTGCCCTTTAATTGTAAGAAAATGCTGTATAGGGTGTAGTATAGGGCGAATGTTGTACCCATAGTCACATATGCAACAGAAATATGGACATTGACTGTAAAAGAGACTAGAAAAGTAGAGGAAGTTTGTGAGGAGAAACAGGATAGGAATGAGGCTATCTGGGAAAAACTGGGGGTACAGATAATAGAGGAATTATGACTAAGATATTATAGTCATGTAATGTGGCACACAAACTAAAAGTCAAACTCTTCTAGTTTGATTCGCCTGTGACAAGGAGGTCGGGGTTCAAATCCAAGCCATGTGTACTGAGGGTCCTCCAATTTCTCTCCGTGAAAATGTGATTAAATTTCTTTTAAATTCTACCTTCCTCGTTCCTACCACATTAGTGTAATTAAATTTGTAGATCCTGAACGGATGATGAGATGCATAGGGGCACAAATAAAGGTAATTAATGGTTTCATCCAAGGAGTAGAAATGAGGAGGATAATTTAGAAGAAGACTTGCACCCACATTAGCTTAAAGAGAGAGAGGAAAACACAAAATGATAAATCACACGGGGAAACAGATACCCCCTCCCCCCCAGGTTATCCAGTCTAGATTTGAACCTCGTTATCCTCATCAGAAATACAGTCTAGTGTGAATTTAACACATCAAACTATGTGACCATATAGTAAGGTCGAAACATTTTATGCCCAAGGAGAGTTTTGGCTATGTTAAGAGCACTCTAGTGGTGGGCTAAGGATACAGGGATACTAACCATGTGGGGGCGGATGCTGATGGATCAGGAGGATCAGCAGTACAATAGGGACTATTAAGATTTTGAAAATAAATTGTGTTTTATCTTCAGGGATTTTGAACCTTAAAAAAAATCTCTTCAGATCATATTATGGTGTAGTGATTGGGTAAATATGGTAATTTAAACCTGGACTGAGAGTTGAAGACTGGCTGTCTGGGTAATTTACACCGACCACTTTATCAACCGAGCTATTAGGGAACTCCTCGTTAGTTTGTCATTAAACAATATCAAATACCCACTTTGGTGGCTGCATAGTCTTAAGGCAGAGGCAGGCAACCTTTTTGATATTGTGGACTGTACTGCTTGAAAAAAAAATTGATTGGTCGTATGGAAAAAAACTCGAGCAAAGACTTTTAGCTTTATATTTCTTATATAGTAATGAGCAAAACCCAGATTTTAATGACCTAAAAGTGTTAAAAAAAATACCAATAAAATGACCTAAAAATATGAACATACTCAAAAAACATAAACTCCATACTTTATACATCACTAATATATTGCACACTGGGCAGTGCCGAGAGGCCCCATTCTGGGATGCTGCCATATTGACTGTTTACATTTTTATTCCTGTGGGTGGGTCAGGCTGGTAGAGTCAATGCATTTTTCCCAGATTTCTACAATGATAATAAGGTCCTGCATTATGGATGTCATTTAATAACTATTTGGTGTAAAAAATACGTTTTAGTGAGGAAATTGTATGAGTCAATTAAGGTCATTCGACCATCAAAATTTTATTGCATTATTTTACTAAGTGTATGAATATAAGTTATAAATATTGATTCAATGATTTCAAATCATTACAGTTCTCGAGTTATAAGTAGTCAAACTTACTATTTTATCCATTTTACGTACTAATTTTAAGGTAAAGTAGTTAATGTATGGGGATTAAATTTATTCTAGCTAGACATTCATATGAAGTGTATGCAATGAAGTACTTACAATATTTGAAATAAAATCCGTTTTTAATTTATAAGCTATTTAATAGTTGTAAAATTACATAATTTTTGATCTTATGTAAGTACTTTTTGTTTTATACCCGATACTTTGTTTTTATATCATTTTGTAGTACATAGTGTCGCTATTTCAAATTTGTTTGGTTTATTAGTCCAACTCTACTCTTTTATTTTATTAATTGCGCGGCGTTGATCAATGCAAACGTAAATTGGCCATGTCCATTTCCTGAAACTTCTTGTTTTGACTGTACCTACCAATAACACTGACCAACCGACCAAGGAAGGGTCGGGCTACCCCGGTCTCCGACTAATGACTCACCCCACGTCTTACTACCTGAGTGACGAGTTGTGACATTTATTTTTTCTCTTTTTCCTTCATCTAGTAATTTGGCACTTGGATAGTATTTTTACTGTTTTAGTTTTATTCTTCAACTCAAAAGTGTCAGAGGAACTCATCTCTTGGTACATCAAGACGCGTAATGATTTTAAACCTAATGTTTATCTGCAGTTAGGTAAATATAGCAAAAAATGAGTGCGCATGCCCTTAGCATCAAGGTAACTATAGTGGTCCGTGACAAATTTCTCTCCTGAAAAGTGCTCCGCGATTCAAGAAGTTTGGGAACCGCTGTTCTATACCATTACTTCACATCATGTCACACATCCGGGATATCCACCTAACTTAGCACCGCGTCTAACTACCCGTTCGGGTTACACGTTTATATACTAATTACTCTATGTTCTTAAATTTAGTACAAACACAATTACCCCCCCCCCAGACCCTAGCCGTTAATTCATCACTATGAAAGGGTAAACCCACATTTCACAAATTATCAATTTTTCGACCATGCCGGGAATCGAATCTGGGACCCTTTGCTCAGCAGGCAGACACGGTACCGACTGAGCTAAGGCGTAGGACTCCACCTGACTAATTTTGAAGGGCAAGTTAAGGTATATTTTTAGAAAATGTTTCAGCATTTGCGTAGAGGTAGAACCGAACACCTAATTACATCCTGCTGGGATACTAACCTTGATCTCCTTGTCATTGGCAGACCAAATAAGATGAGACTGACTACTTTACCCTTGTTACGGGTGCAGGCAAACTGATCAATCACAAACTTGTCGACATGGGAGGACAAGGTGAAAGACAGACAAGTGATCGACAGCAGGAGCAATGTCGATCAAGTGGCCGACACGAGTAGGACATGACTTGTACCAACTGGTTGAACAAATGCATATGCGAACAAAATTATTGATAGCCAACTGGTTGACCCAAAAAAAACAACTTAGAAAATTGATGCCTTACTAATGATGATTCTAGTCCACAAAATCAGCGTATACCCGAAAGGGTAGTAAGACACTGTGCTAGAAAAAATCCACTAACTTGGTATTTTTTCCCTTAGCTTCTCACTCCCAGTTTGAGCTATACGCAGGATAAGGAATGAGAAAGGTAAAATTTAAGGAAATATGCAGTCATTTGCGTGGAAGGATAGTGAATAAGATTTTAGGGGGTAAATAAATACCTCTGTACTTATGACCGGGATTCTAACCTCAATCTCCTCAACACCGGCAATCCATTATAATAGGATATTGACGCATTGGACCATTTAACCAAAAATGTGTTTATTTATTAGAGTTTTAAATTATATTAAAAAATAATATTTCATAGATTTTACTTATTATTTTCCGTTCACGATTTTGTTGTCGAACACTGTTGTTTGCAATGTATTAACTTGTCGGTCAATTGGTTCATTGAATCCATCTCGACTTTTGTATACCAGCTGGTCCTCTCATGTCGAACAGTTTTATATCTTATCACATGGTCCCAAAAGTGCCGATCAATTGACACACTCAGGCTTTGAAATATTTTTATTTATTTGGTAAACCAATTGGTTGTCGATCACTTTGCTTTCTTATGCACGTGGCATTCTAACATTTTTACAGTTTATAAGGGGCTCATCATGAGCTCTGTTAACTATTATAATTATAAAGAAAATTAATACTTTTTTACAATAAATAAATAACTCTAAAACCTATTCCGGTACTAACATGGTCTCTAAGGCGTCACTCTCGTCGTAGACTAGACCGTTGCTAAGACAGATAAATCGGGGTTCGATCACGATCGGGTGTACTGAGGGTAGTTTTATTATAAATTGTTTCCCACTCTCTCTACGCTAATGCGAATGCACTTCCTCTAAATTCAGCTTTCCTAATTCCTAACTAATTAGCGTAATTAGTACATATAAGTATATCACGAACGGATAGTAAGATAAGGTGCTAAAAGAATAATAAAAGAGCCCTTAAACTTTCATCAATCAAATATTTCATTAAATTGCTTAGTAATACCAGTACATATTTTTTTCTTCTAAAAACACATTTGATAAATATGGGCCTAATAGCATTCGATACAATAAATACTTTGCGACACATGTAATAAGTTCATTATTTTAAATTATCAATATTCTATCAATCTTAGTAGCCAGGATTCAAACTCAAGCCACAACTCCCGGGGGGAGCAATGCGGTGACAATTCATTTTCTAATAGTGAAGTTCCTTAGCGGAAAAAAAAGAGGTAGTGCTATGACAACACTGTTAGGAACAAAGAGCTGGCAATCCCGGCTTACTTTCCCACTCCAACTGCCCATCCCCCCCTTCACAACACAACATCTACCCTTCAATCATGTTAAAAATTCCCTGTCAAAATGTTATAGCCTATTCATTCTAGGAGAAGCTTGCTGTCCGAATGACCTTAAGGTTTTTACCAAGTTTTAATATGTTGTAGAGTATTAAAATTTTTAAAATTATATTATCTTTGATATAAAAACTATAGTATATTCATAATACATCGTCTTTGAGTAATTTATTCAATCCCAAAATAACACCTAAATCAATAGTTTCTTTTTAAATAATTAGTATGAGCTCACATGTTTATTTTCTTTTCAAAATCCTAAAAGACATAGCTACCCGAATATATTTTTTGTTTAGTCTGATTCATATTATCTAACTTGTTATGCAAGTGGACTGTTTTTAATCTTTTATAAAAAAAAATATGGGACCCACATTCTACAGTTCACAGGGGGCCCCAAATTGTCTAAGACAAGCTCTGTTCATGACTCAAATCAATTCTGAGTTTAACATCCTGCTGTGAACAGTTTACAAACGAATCCTAATATTTGCTTAGTGAGTGACAAATCAATTCCGAATCAAACATCGTGCTTTGGAAAATTTTCGGATCGAATCCAAATAAAATTTTATGTGATGTTTTTGAGTCAAATTTTAATAAAATATTTTATGATTAGATCTTTTTGACTCGAATCCAAATCAAATGCCAAGATAATTTATATCTTTATTTAAACATTGTAACTAAGGAGTAGCTTTGTTTAAAATTATATGTGCTAGGACATACATATTAACATTTTGTGAATTTGATCAAAATATAATTGTAAGCGGGCCCAAATTTAAGGGAGGACGACATGAACTAATACCCAAGGGCTTCCAAAAATTAGCGCCTCCTCAAACTTTTCCAATAAAAAAAGTTGTGATATTATTTTCTGTGCTTATCAAGATTAACTAAAAACAAACAAAATATATATAATACAATTTTTGTTCTAAACAAATATAATATTTTGCTGACAATATTTCTTTATTTAAATAATATCTTTGCATTGAGATTCTAACCGTTATTGTTGAAAAGTAAAAACGATAATGTCAAAATATTGAAAAGAATAATATTTGTGTAATATTGGAACCTCCAATTCTTTAGGCCTACAGCTAAAAATGGTGAGAAGTGTGTGCTACTGTGGGCTTGTACATTTCCCAAGGATTTACCATTACTGTCCTCATGTTTTTCCCGCATCACAATTCCTAAAATCAGATCCAAAGTTAATTTTAATTTTAAGATTAATACACATTGCTGTGATGATCCCTTCTTTGAAGTATTTTAAATTGCCACTGATAAATTTGTAAACTAAATTTAATTTGCACAGACAATTTATTTATTTTTGAAGAGGGGGAGGGGGGGAACTATGTTGAGAGGAAGGTGAGGGTGTAGGCCTATGTATGCTATGTGAATGGTGGTGAGTGGGGGGGAAGGTTGCAGGGGAAAACTTCCCAAGATTCTATTGCACCGGTAATACTGAAATAATAACAAATATTGCGCTGTCTTTGATTAACATTAAACATGTTTAAAAAAAAAGTAGACCACTTAACCTGATAACTTGTTTATGGACGTAAGCCTTCAACCAAACACGGTCAGTGAAAAATATCTACTCATAAATCTGTCATCAAACCTTGTCGTACAACACAAGTGTAATGGCGGCTGATGGGACAGTGAGTTGTTGCTTGAAAGTTCGCACTTGCTCTGGAACACGTTGTTGACAAGATGTCGCTAGGACTAAATACATAGAGGCAGGTGGAGTGTAGTAAGTCCAGTAACCAGTTTATTGAATACTCTCGGCTTTCTTCGATAAATATATTTAACAAGACACTAACCCGCCTCGGTGGTGTAGTTGGCTAACGCGCTAGTCGTGTTGAGCTCGACCGCCGAGGACGGGGAGATCGAGGTTCGAATCTCAGTTGGGTGAACTGGGGTGGTTTTTCCTAAATGGTTTTCCACTCTCCCTCCACGCAAATGCGGGTTCACTTCCTCTAACTTCAACCCTCCCAATTCCTAATCCATTAGCGTAATTAATACTTAAGCGTATAACCCGAACGGGTAGTAAGACGCGGTGCTAAATAAAAAAAACAAAAAAAAAAGACACTAACAAGAGAGAGAGAGCTAGCCTGATTATTATTATTCAACACTGCGTCTTATTACCCGTTCGGGTTATACGCCTACGTACTAATTACGCTAGTGGATTGAATTTTAGAGGAAGTGTACCCGCATTTGCATGGAAAACAATGTTGAACAAACCATTCTCAGTACACCCGACTGGGATTCGAACTCTATCTACCCGTCATCGGCAGTTTAGACTATTGTTAGAGTGACGCCTTAGAAACCATGCGGCCACCGAAATGGGTCATTTGACCTAATTATGATTTGAATAAAACTCATTAACATAAACATAAAAGTGCATTCACAAAAAATAGGGCAGAAAGCTTAAACCAGATCCAGACGTCTGTCGATCGAGACTGTGCTGATGAAAAAAAATAAAAAAAAATGGAATATTTAAAATGTACTTTTGTCATGTGCGTGAAGGGAGAACAGGAAACTATCTAGGAAAACCCACTCTCAGTACGCCTGTTCGGGATTCAAACCCCGACCTTCACGTCATCAACAAATCAAACTAAATGAGCTCGAAGTTTAGACCGTCTACCCATCGGTACGGGGCTAAAGACATTCCTTGTGTGCACTAATAACGCTCGCCTATGCGCGCCTTCGACTTCCTATTGGCATGCCTTCATCACCTACCTCAAATGAAACCAGTCCTATAGCTTGAAATAAGTATAGCTAGTACATTTAACCCAATATCACCCCTAGAGGGACCTTTGGAGAAAAGCTTTATCTTCGCTCTCTCTCTCTCTCTCTCTCGGTTAACTGTTGCCAAATCTTCTCGCTCTCAGTTACGTCGGATGTTGATGTCCTGTGGTAAGAAGGACCTTCTGGCAACATCGAAGAACCAACGTTGTGAAACTTGTATTATATTTAAGGGAAGAATGACCGCACGTAAACAAGAGAATGGCAACGCTGTTTCCCAATAGTAGCCATGCAGCTCTCTCAGATATAATACCCAGTGTTGTATACATTTCTTTTCCATCGCATCTCATTACTCGTCTGGGTTATATGCATTTTAATTAGGCTAACTATAAGGACCAGGAATGTATTATAGTATTAAAGAAAATGTAGCCGCACTTGCGCGGAAGAAGTGTGGGGAAGATTCTAGGGGGGGAAATACCTCAGTATATCCGGCCAGGATCCAAACCAAACCGGCAAACTAAACTATATGATTCAATTAAGTCGAAAATGACAATCTGGACGCGGGGATCGAACCCGGGATGAACAATCCTGTGTACAGTTATAACGTATCAGTCTGCAAGACATAATTAACAATAAACTAGATGAACCTGCCATTTGGTCCACGTGCCACTGATGTGTGAGGTGTGAGTAAATAATCCGGCTCGCTCCCAAGTTCCGGTAAATCAATTTAAATTTGCTTTGATTGAGGCCAATTTTGGAGTATATTTGTTTAATATCTACATATTTTGTTTTTTATATTCAGTATAATGTCCAGAATTACACTATTAAATTCATTATCGACTTCTTGATGCGGATCTTTTTTTTTTTTTTTTGCACCGCGTCTTACTACTTGTTTGGGTTATACGCCTTAGATGCGGATCGAATTAGTGAAATTTAACAAGCCTTAACTTTAAGGTTGTTTTTGTATCAGTGGACTCTTTTGACCAACATAAATAAAATATTTATTAAGTAAATACGTTTATTTTAATTCTTTACGTACAGAGTAATCTGAACAGTTCTTGAATATCAGTCATGAGCATCGCCGAATTTGAACATGACTGTTTCTCTTGATTTAAAAACGTTATTTTAAAATGATATGTCCACGACCAATATTAAAAAAAAACTATTGATATTAATAAGTGCAAAAAATTAAGCTAATCATATATATTTATAACATATTAATTATTTTTTTTCCAAAAGAGTTTTCTACCATAAAACTATCAAAAATACCGACCTTAACTCGTGTTTTCTTATATTACACATTGATATTACATTTTAATTTCTTGTCAAATTGTTAAATGCTAAAGCGTTGCTTGGAGTACTTATAAGAACCAACCCCCAAAAACTCACTAGCACATTTAGATTAAAAAAAATAAAGTCAAGAGTGTAGCGCTATTCTCTGTTCTAGAACTGGTTGAGAACTTTCTAAAAACAACGCCGAATTCCTCAGCCTTGCGGATACGTTTGCCCTTTTAAATAGTGACGTAAACTGGTCATAAACTATCAAACTGGCATGACATATTTGGGAGAAGGATGGATACGGAAAGATTATTGTGTAACTTTTGAACTATCATAAAATACTAAAGCTATCGTGAACTTAACATTAGCCGTGGTGACATAAATGATTGGAAGACAATATTCACTGAAACAAAGTTGATTTGTTTGTCATCAAAATGTTTGTACCATAAAATATTGAATTTGTTGAAGTCTTGGAAGCATAAAAGCCAGTCTTTTAGATACCCTGGTTTGTATCAATGCAGGTCCTTAGTGTAAAAGTTAGTGAATTACAAGTGATTAGTTATGCTTCAATCAATTATTGGGATTTGATTATATTTTTACAACATGTAATAGCTTAAATTTTAGAAAATACAAAGTAATTTCTTGCGGACAACATTGGTGACAGTTAATATGTGTTTTCATATCATATATCATAAGTTACAGCTGCAGCCCACATTACTTAACGTATGAACAAATTAGAACAGTTTTAGTACATTTTATATCTGTCAAAATGTATTTTAAAAAAATCTGAATCGGGCCTTAATATTAACCAAATGTGTAGCTGCTAGAACTTAGATATATTGATTTTAATTTTGTTCAAATAGATGTGAGATGCACCATCGTATTTTATTTATTGTTTGGTAATCTTACAATTCAAACAAATGTGTCAGGGGGCGGGAGCTAGACATACATTTTAAATATGCATAGGCCTAGTTATAATAGCATTTGTTTATTTGTATTTTATATTTTATAGATTGAAATAAAATTAAATTCAACAATTTTGTTATTATTATTATTATTATTATTATTATTAGCACCGCGTCTTACTACCCATCCGGGTTATACGCACTTACGCTAATGTGTAATGGTAGGGTGATTGTGATATGAAATGGAGGACCTACAGTTTAACGTGGAATCCGAACCACGGTGGAGGCCTGGCATTCCTCACATTCACAAGTTGTGATTAATACACATCTTGTCAGAGGTGAAGGAAGGGTTTGGTAATTAGATAAATCTGTGCCGGGACCGAGGATTGAACCCCGGACCCCTAGCACAGAAGTCCGATACCTTACCCCTAGACCGCCAGGTGACCAACAATTTTGTTCCGTTATAAATCCACAAATAGCTCCTTTTTACAGTGGCGCACCCAATTGAGGTGAGGAGGGGGGGTGAGGGGGGCAAGTGGAGAATCCCCTCCCCCTCCACTCCCTTTACCTAATTTTTTCAAGAACTAAAATAATTGTAATAAAAGCTTAAAACATAATACAGTACTATTATAATATATTTAAAGAACCGAAGTAGTGTTGAATGCAAAGTCTGAATTTTATGATCTGGCTTATTCAAAAGGTATATCATTATGCATAGGCCTATTAAAAGTTTCCTTAAAATTCCCTATCGGTAAATAGATATATAACAGGAATGAATGTATGAAAGAGTTTGTCACTGCTTTTAATCCAAACCAAAGCAATTATTTACCTAAATACGTCACTGTTTAAATCCCCTCATCTTGTAGGAGAAGGGGGAAACTAATGAACTTACATCAGATGATATACGAGGCTTTCTACTGGGCACGGCTGAATGTTAATACCTAGGAAGTGGTTCAAAGTAAAGAAGGCCACTAGTACTTGCTAAACTAGATCTAAGGAGATTAACCTGGGACGAGAAGATGGAAAAAAAAAAACACGACAAAATTTTCCACCGTATTTGGATAAGCCGTCAAAATAAAACTAAATTAAACTTGTCGCGCGCACCATTTTCTAATAATCAATCTAAAAGTATCGGCCTCGATTCCCGGCAAGATCTAACATTTTATTCTCACTTAGTGGTAATGCGATAGTTTAGGGTCTTGTTGTTGTGTATTTAAATCACAACGATTTACTACCTATTCAGGTTATATGATAATTAATTACTCTAATGGGGTACGGATGAGGAAGGAAGCATTTTAGAGGTAATCTAACCGCATTTGCGTGGGAAGAGACTGGAAAACCATTTAGAAAAAAAAACCTCGGTAGACTCGACCGGGATTCTAACTCGATCTCGCCGTCATCTACAGGCTAGTCGAACATGAGAGTGACGCCTTAAGGTGGGATGGAAGGGCATGCGAGAAAAGTCAGTGTTTTTGCGGTTTTTATGGCAAAATATTTTTTTGGGCCAAAAAAAAAAATATTGCTCCAGTACAAACACACTAATTTATTTATCTTCACGTGGTGACTTTAAAATTGATTGAATACTGTCAAGGGAGTCCTAGAATTTAATGACAACTTTTTCTCTTCATTTAACAAGTTTCTCATCTAATGCCGCTATGCTCATGACAGATATTTAAAACTGTTGATATCAACATGGGAAAAAAATTAAACTCTATGTTTGTACCTGAGAATATTTTATTTATTTTAGCAAAAAAAAATGTTTTGCCTTAAAAACTGCAAAAAATCACTGGCCTTTTTTCCGTTCCCTTCCATTCTACCTTAAAATCACTTTGGAAACCGGAAGCGGGTTCAAGTTTTGTTAATAAACCGACTATACACCTTGATATAATAACCTCTTCAGTTTAATAGCTGTTTGTGTTTGCACCACATCTTACTACCCATCCAGTCCATATATATTTCAATACTGGATTAGGATGAGGAAGGTAGAATTCAGTGGGAACGTACCCGCATTTACGTGTAGAAATAGTGGAAAATTATTCAAGAAAAAGCCTCAATGCATCTTACCTCACCAGCACCTGTGTTTATTAAAATACATGTTAACCTAGTAGTTGTAAATAAAAAATGAAATTTAAAAATAACTTCCTTTGTTAGTGGGTTTGTAATAGCCGTAAAATCCATGATAAATTAGATAATTTATTTTAACTATCATCATCTGCTGAACAAGTGTGTCCCTGTTGAAACATTTATTTTGCTCATGTACCTGTCGGTGCCTCATTCATCACTTCTCTTGATTGATACAAACGACATAGAAAGTTCGGGTGTGCTAGACACTGGATTATCTAGACAGCTAGTTTTTACTTTCTTTTACCAAGTATAAAGAAAGTATTGCGACAGTGAACGAAAATTATCTGTTTTAATTCCTAAAAAAGGGAGGAATTTCAAACCAAGTCCTTTGGTTTCCTTTGTTTATTTGAGTCATCTCGCAATAGACTAGATTACCGATGGCGAGTGAGGAAGGGGTTAGAATCCCGGTCAGATGTACTGAGAATTTTTTTTTGTGGTATAAATCGGTCCCCCTCTTCCTAAACTCAAATGCGGGTATAACTCCTCTAAATTCAACCTTCCTCATCCCTAACACATTAGCGTAGTTAGTACATGTGCCTGAATGGGTAATATGACGTGGTGCTAAAAAACATAGACCCCAATAGTATTAATAATAATATTGCGCCTTGGCCCAGCAGTGGAAAGATTAGCCAGTACTAATGTACCGTTGCCCAGGGGACGCTCGAATGTACTAATCGTACATCCTTTCCGTGGAGGCTCTTTCCATGATGATGATGATGATTATGATGATGATAGTGAGTATAAGGGTGTGGAACAGGTGGAAACACTTACAACACCAAATTAACCAAACCCTGGTGACCGATGGGGTATTCCCCTTTCGAGATGAATACCGAAGGTACCAGCCGGAAATCGAACCCGTGACCCCTAGGTTCGTAGCCAGGCGCACTGACCACTAAACCACAGGGGCTGCTCCTAATAATAGTAATAAAATACTCGTAAAATGTCCCGGCACTGCACTCTCCTACTTTTAATATGTAAGTCATGCCCATACGTGGGGCTGTGAAAAAGACACGATCCATTGATGGAAGATAAACTCAACCTAACATGAATAATTGCCGGCTACATGAGACAACAGTATAAGAAAGAACATTGTTCCTTGTAATGGACAGTCACGTCCGATTGTGTACATGTAGAAACTGGATAATTATTGTAGGAAGCTGGTTAGTTAAGGCAGAGATCTCACCTGATAACCACAACAGGACTATATTAATTTATAGTTCAAGATATACTTATTTTTCTGTAGAGAAAGCGTTTCACACACAGCACTCTTTAGTATCTTAAACATCTCTTAAAAATGTGACATAAAAACAATAGAGATTGGTCCGTAAATCAACATAAATATTTGTTTCATAAACAATTTTTTTATACTGTTCTAGTAGAATTTGCTCAGCGACAGTATACTTGACTTTAACCTGTAGGAGAACCACATTTGTAGGGTTTTAATCTCGGTCAGATAATTCTGTTTTTAATACACTTTGCGTTTCATTTTAAATACCCTACTCATCACCACTCACGTGATAAGACTGTTCAAGCAAGTTTTGAATTGTTTTTAATATCACTCCCCCTTTACGCAAATGTGTGTGCTCTCTCCCTAAATTACACCCTTCTCATCCCTACCTCACTAATGTAAACAGCAAATAACCGAATGGCTACTAAGAGGTAATGTACATAAACACATTATTTGTATAAGCGTTTGTGTTCCTTGGATTAACAAACTTTTTTTCTAAAATACATTTTTGTTTGGAAACTTCGTCTAATATTTCTGTAGCTATATAAACAAATACTATCATATTTATTGAAGTTTTAACTATTTACTTCAATAAATATATATCTAAGTGGTTTTAATAACAATGGAAATGTAAAAAAAGGTCTTCAAAAAGTATTTATTTTAGAAAAAAGTTTTTTAATTAAAAAAAATAAATAAAAAATAAAAAAGTTTTTTTTTACCCAACAAAAATAAAATGTTAAAAATGATTCAAATCGGTACCCTTAAGCGTTTCCTTCCACCTCCCTGGGGACTTAATGGACTTGTCGTTGCCTCGAATAAGGATCCCCTACATTAGTGTTTACCCACTATAACTACTAGCCAAAGGACACTATTCTTTATTTTGTATTATAATTCCTGTTTGGATCCAAGCTTAGGACGAGGGCCGTGTTGAAAGCGGGGAGGAGCGTGTAGTCAAGAGGATTATCACGCCTCTCGAATACTTTTGAGTCTCGGTCGATATTAATACCGATCGTCAAGTGTTGCGAAAGTATGGGGGGGGGGGGGGGGACTACAAGAGATTCGGAGCTCACCATAAGAGCAGTCACAAAATTTAATAGTCCTACTTGCGTTAAAACAACTGCATAAAGAGTAATACAACAAAAATGATGTTTTAGCACCGCGTCTTACGACCCGTTCGGGATATACGACTATGTATTTATTTCTCTAATCGTTTTAGAGATTAGTAAGGCTATAGTTAGAAGAAATGTACCTGCAGTTGCATGGAGGGAAAGTGGAGAATCCACTCTCAGTACACCCGACCGAGATTCGAACCTCAACCTCTCTTGTCTTTCGTTAGTCTAGTCTAGTGCGAGAGTAGCGCGTTAGACCACGCTGTTACCGAGACGGATAACACTCTCCTATTAAAACATATCTTGCTCAACAATGTGCTTAACGCGCACTGAACCCTCATCGGTGGTCGAATGATCCAAGACAAGAGACTGGACTGCAGGTGAATCGAATCCCGGTCGGGTTTAAACTTAGAGTGGCTTTTACTAAATGTACTCTCCATCCATGCAAATACGGGTACACTTCCTCTAAATTCAACCTTCCTCATTCCAAACACATTATCATAGTTAATATATAGGCCTATGCGTATAGTCTGAATAGTTATAAGACACGGCGACAAAAAAACTGTATTGGTGGTCATTCGGTCTAAATGTCAGGCTCATTTTGCCTAGTTTGCCTGTGATGGGGAGGTTGGGGCTTGAATCCCGACCATTGTTGTTAGGGCATTTTTCCCTAAAGGTTTTCCCACTCCTCCACACAAATGCGGTTAAATTACCTCTAAACTCTACCATACTTATCCTTACAACATTACCGTAATTAATATAATTATATGCGTTTAATATGAACAGACCCACCTCGGTGGCGTAGTTAGCAAACGCACCAGTCGTGTTGAGCTAGACCGTCGAGGACGGGGAGATCGAGGTTTGAATCTAGGTCGGGTGAACTGGGGGTGGTTTTCCTAAATGGTTTTCCACTCTCCCTCCACGCAAATGCGGGTTCACTTCCTCTAAATTCAACCTTCCCAATTCCTAATCCACTAGTGTAATTAGTACTTAAGCGTATAACCCGAACGGGTAGTAAGACGCGGTGCTAAAATTATTAATTGATATGACCAGGTAGTGAGACCCGGTGATAAAAAATACACATTGGTGCTCTCCTGTAGTGAAATAAGTTCTCTAGAGAGGACTTTAAAGTGTGAGATGGAAGGTAGCGTGAGTTAACGTTAATATATTTTTTTTTTGCAGTTAAAAAAAATGAAAACAATACTTTTGGACAAAAAAATTACTTCAATAAATACTCTTAGTATAACTTCCTACACTTGATTATTTCAACAATTGTTGAATATTTATCATGATCATCGTTGAAATTGCCCATGACGTTTCCCCCCTCCTTTAAAATGATCTGTTCGAATGCCACTGTTCTCACGGCAAATATATCCAACTGTTGAGAGAACTATAAGTATAAAATTAATGTAACTACTGAGGCATATTTTATACAACTGTTGAGAGAACTATAAGTATCAAATTAATGTACCTACTGAACAATTTTTATACAACTGTTGAGAGAACTATAAGTATCAAATTAATGTAACTATGAAGCATATTTTATACAACTGTTGAGAGAACTATAAGTATCAAATTAATGTAACTACTGAAGCAATATTTATACAACTGTTGAGAGAACTATAAGTATCAAATTAATGTAACTACTGAGGCAATATTTTATCCAACTGTTGAGAGAACTATAAGTATCAAATTAATGTAACTACTGAGGCAATATTTTATACAACTGTTGAGAGAACTATAAGTATCAAATTAATGTAACTACTGAAGCAATATTTTATACAACTGTTGAGAGAACTATAAGTATCAAATTAATGTAACTACTGAGCAATATTTTATACAACTGTTGAGAGAACTATAAGTATCAATTAATGTACTACTGAAAATATTTTATACAACTGTTGAGAGAACTATAAGTATCAAATTAATGTAACTACTGAAGCAATATTTTATATATTTTGCCCAAAGAAATGTTTTCCCTTATGAAAGCTGAAAAAAACCCCCAACAAAAACGGACCTTCTATCCAGCCTTAAGGTCATTCGACCATCAAAATATTATTACACAGTTTTAATAATTAATATTTTATAATTATAAGCTATAAGTATTGACTCAATTATTTTGAATAATTAAATTTCGTGAGTTATACGGGGTCAATCTTGATATTTTATGCTTTTCACCTATTATTATTAAGCTAAAATGATATTAATGTATGATCCGCTTCGGTGGCCACGTGGTCTAACTCGCTACTCTTGCAGTAGACTAGACTGTCGATGACGGGAAGATCAAGGCTCAAATCCCGGTCTGAGCGAGGTTTTCCACGCTTCCTCCATGTAAATGCGGGTACATTTCCTATTAATAAAACCTATGAGGTGCACACAATTAACTATTTATAATTTTATAATATTAATATATATTAATGATATTAATATTTCATGGAAATATTTATATAATTATTTTTAGGCCTAATATTATTAATAATATTTCATTTTGTACACCTCATATGAATGTCTAGCTACACCAAATATTAGCCCCATACATTAATAACTTTACCTTTACAATGGTACACAAAAATCATAAAATAGCAAGTTTGACGCCTTATAGCTCGTGAAATGAAATGATTTTAAATCATATAGTTTATTAGCACTTGTTAAAATTGTGTAATAAACTGTTGATGGTCGAATGACCTTAAGCGTGACCAGAGCAGAGAATGACATTTAAAGTCCCACCCATCACACTGACCAGTAGGCTTTACATGTCCACAAGATGTGTGGGAACTTTCGTCCACCGCGCTAAAAAGATATTTGGGTGGGGCCCTATTCTGGGGAAAGTTTGTACGCCTGAACTTGGAATCCCGATCTTGTATTGGGTCGGTCTAGTTGATTCCCCGACACACGCCAGTTTCCGGGGGCTTCCGTTCAGCAAGGAATCGATCCGGTTTACCGTAAGAAAACTTGCAAGAGGTCTGAAAGAAACACACGCACACAAACACACAAAACCCGTCAATCTTTGTGTTGAGGGAGCGCAGATTTCAGGGTATATAATGTAGGGGCATGGACCACAAGGAGCATCAGTCCTTAGCGAACTGCACCAACACACACATCGCAGGATGAATATTCAGGTGAGACGTTGTGACCACTGCCGAATACATGCAAATATCTGGTTTTTAACGGCCGCCGGCCGCTGGGATAATCTATAAACACATCGGTATTAAAAAAAAATAAACTTAACCAACACAAACAAATATTCAAATTAGTCTCTGTTTTAAAACTAGGATGGGTTTGCCCTTAAGCTCAAATACAATTACTTGAAAATAAATCTAGATAGGGTAGGATGGAAGAGAGTTAAGGTAAGTATTTTTGTAGTTTTTATAACAAAAAAGCTTTTCTCACCAAAATAAATAAACAACTTCTCCAATAGATGAACTCATTTTCATTTTATACACATAGTGATCCCAACGATTCTTGGATAGTGTCAAGGACATCAAAGGATTTAATCATAAACTTTTTAAATGAAGATTTAAAACAAATTTGTAAAATTTCTGCGATGCCTATGACAAATATTCAATAGATGTTCAGTTTGCTATGTGTAGAAAATTAAACTAAACGTACCTACTGGAGCCGTATTTATTTGTTTTGTCCAAAACTTTGTTTTAAAAACAGTAAAAATGCCTACCTTGGATCACGTTCACTTCCATCACACATTAAGGACATAAAAATATTAAAATAAAGAGATGGTACACTGGATAATTATGTTCAAACCCTTGGTTAGATTATAGATGAGGGGGAGTTTTATCTTATTTTAATAATTGTGGCTACAAGTACTGATGACCCTTAAACTGTGATATAAATCTGAAAATAAACAATTAGATCGAATATTATAAAATAAATCAATTTTTGCCTCATTGAGTAAAGATCCATAACTATTTAAATTTAAATTTTGGTGAATCCAAACTAGTCGTGACCTTGGTCCAATTAATTTTAAACTGACCCTGTCCGACACCTTAGTTTAGTCGCTAGAATGTCTGCCTATTTAACCAAGAGTCCCGGGGTGGATTATATACACGACAGAAAATAAAGGGGAAAATAAAATTTCCCTCTTTTAGGAGTGATAAATTTACGACTATGAGGATTGGTATCGTACTTGTTTTGTAATTAATTTAATTTGAAGGTCTTGTGTTGATACAATCAGTTGGTTTAGAAAGTGCACGTAAAATATTAATAATTTAAACATATATCAACTGTAGAATTGTAACACTTTTTAGTCATTTACTACTCTACACTTTTAAACAAAATAAGTGGATATTTGCCCTTACTGATATCGCTAAGACTCGGTCCCGATGACTCTGAATGTCTCCAGTTTGAATCCCGATTGTCTATGTTAAGGTGGGAGTGTAGATAACGTGAGAAAAGTTCAGCGTTTCTTTTAGTTTTTATAGCAACACTTTTATTTTGAACAAAATAAAACAAGTAGAAAAGTAAATTTAAATTTTCTACGCATGCTTATTTATATATATATATATATATATTTTATATATATATTTATATATATATACATATATATATATATATATGTATACACACACACACACGGAGTTGTTGACAATCTGTCTTGACCAAAGAGGCATTTAAAAAGAAACGTTTTAAATTTAGATAAAAAGTTGTTATTAAATTTTAGGACACCTTAGATAGATATTCAAGAACTGGTGATATCATTGTGTGAATAAAATTAAACTCTACATTTACAGGGGCGCACACATAAATTCTTCTTGGGGAAGGGGGGGGGGGGTCCAAAGTAAAGAGGTTACAAGTCAACAGCCAATCCAATCCGTTACTCTTATACGATTCATACTTTGAACAAATTACAATTACTTTATGAGAATACATACCGATTATACAGTATAACCTAAAGCGTTACGTCTGTACTGTAATGATAAATAATAATTTCAATAGAGTATATATACATATTCATAACATGAAGGGGATTTAACATTTCTAAATCATTGCTTTGTATTAATTTTATTTATCTTTCATGTTTTCCGAGGGGGCGTGAGGGGTCCGGATCTGGTGGACCCCCACCCCCATGTGTGCGCCCCCCTGTATGTTTCTACTGGAGAACTATTTTATTTATTTTGGCCAAACAAACATTTTGTATAAAAAAATTGCAAAACACACTGTTCTTTTCTCATAATCCCTACATTCACACCTTAAGTGGGGACACTCTGAGTACTAGTGGTTCGTAGTCCGCTCTAATCAGGAAGTCCCAAGTGATTATACCTAGACGTTTTGTTTGCTTGAAAGAACACACATGGAAACGTTAACTTGTTTATTTAACTCACTTGAAGAAACCTTATAAGTTTCTTTTGATTCAGCACCAGCTGTGGCGTTAGGCATTGTAGTTTTCCCACCCTCTATCCAGGTGAATACTTGCCCTTCCTCCTCTTGTGTGAGTGTGAGCTGTGGCGGTCAGCCCTAACGGGCAGCAATCCGCAAAGCGCGCGCGCGCGCACACACACATACACACACACACACACACACGCAGTTCCCATGTGTTGAAAGTGTGTACTGACGTACTTCTCGTGGTCGCAGGTTGCACTAGTCCTAGCTCTGGTCGTCTTCTCGGCGGCAGAGGAGGTCAAGAAGCAGACCAAAAAGAGAGGAATCTTTGGCGAGTCCCTGGGATACGGCAGTGGAATCGGCCTCAGCTCCGGCATCGGGCTTGGTTCAGGCCTCGGCATCAGTTCCGGCCACGGTCTCGGCTATGGCTCTGGGATCGGCTCAGGAATCGGGCTTGGCTCTGGTATTGGATACGGCTCCGGCATCGGGCTGGGTTCTGGTCTCGGCTCCGGGATTGCACTGAGCTCTGGTCTTGGCTCCGGGATTGGACTGGGTTCCGGCCTTGGCTCTGGGATTGGACTGGGTTCCGGTCTTGGCTCCGGTATTGGACTAGGTTCCGGCCTTGGCTACGAGTCCAGCCGTATCCAGTCTGTGACCATCGCTAGACAGGTCCCCGTCGGCGTCCCGCAGCCGTACCCCGTGCATGTCAACAGAGACGTCCCCGTGCCTGTACCTCACCCGGTCGCCGTGCCTGTGTCACGACCCTACCCTGTGCACGTGCCTCACCCTGTGGCTGTCCCCGTTGAGAGGCCCTACCCCGTGCCTGTGGAGAGGCCCGTGGCATACCCCGTGCATCAAGCGGTGCCGTACCCCGTGGCTCAACCCGTAGCAGTACCCGTATCTCGCCCCTACCCTGTCGTCGTGTCCAAGCCCGTCGCTGTTCCTGTAGCTCAACCGGTCGTGATCAATAAGCCTGTAGCCGTCAGTGTCGGCGGCGGTTATGGTCTTGGATCTGGTCTTTCATCGTACGGCGGCGGTTATGGTCTTGGATCTGGTCTTTCATCGTACGGCGGCGGTTATGGTCTTGGATCTGGTATCTCCTCGATAGGCGGCGGCTACGGTCTTGGATCTGGTATTTCATCGTACGGCGGCGGCTATGGTCTTGGATCTGGAATCTCCTCGCTAGGTGGATCTGCTGGACTTTCTTCATACGGCAGTTACGGCGGCTCCGGACACGGCTGGTAGACCCAGGACTAGCTCTGATTACCTCATCACTTCATCAATTTTTGTAAAACTCATCTTCATTAGTCTACATTCACGATTACTTTTGTAACTAGTCCTAAACATATAAACTTTTTTCAAATATTTTTTTACGTACCTCTTTGTATAAATGAAATACATTTTAATAAAAAAAATATATAAATTAAAAATATATATATATTTATTACCTTAACTATCCTGATTAAAGTCTAAAGTGTAAATAATAATATGTTTCAAACTTGGTTCTGATTAGCTTTACATTCATAGCATTTTACAAAAACCCTATGTCTTACTATCCATATTTTTAAGCCAAAGTGACTATCAACAACTTAAATCTATCTGACCTGATAAAGCAACAGGAGAAGAAAGGTGACGTCCACTCAACCGTATCAACATCCGTTTTGTGAGAAAGAGGATTTACTTGAGAAAACAGTCTCCAATGCAGATGAATGGGATTGAACCTAGATTTACTGAGTCAAAGTCAACTTAAAAAAAAATTATCAACTCATTTAACAAAGTGCAGCTAAGCCAAAGTGTCTGAATGCTAGACTATTTTGGCAATATTACTTACAATCTTACCCCGAAACGTGTTGAAAATAAGATAGTATTTAGTGTTTAGCTATCTAGCTTGACCATAACATCAATAAAACAAATAATCTTAGTTCAAATGTCATAAATGGTTCAAATGTCATAAATGGTTGTAGAGGTAAAGTGTCAGACCTCTGCGTTAGGGGTCCGGGGTTCAAACCTCGGTCCCGGTACAGATTTATCTGATTGCCTAACCCTTCCCTTACCTCTGACAAGACGTGTATTAATCACAACTTGTGGCTGTATGGAATGCCAGGCCTCCACCGTGGTTCGGATCCCACGTTAAACTGTAGGCCCTCCATTTCATCTCACAATCACCCTACCATCACACATTAGCGTAAGTGCGCATAACCCGAACGGGTAGTAAGACAGGGTGCTAATAATAATAATATTAATAATGACTAAACAATGAGTTAGAAATAGAGCAATGGATTTTTTAAACATGGCTGTGAATGAAGGACGATATAATTACTAAACCTAATAAAAATAATGTTTATTCATTTATTTTATTATATGTACGCTTAGTATACTCTGTAAGGAAGCAAGCGTACCTTGCATTATTCCACTATGGTAATTATAAGATAAGGACATATTGTAGTTCGTCAAGGTAAGAATGTAACTTTTCAGGGCAAACGGAGTGTACAGTAATAATATTTAGCACCGCGTCTTACTACCCGTTCGGGTTATACGCTTAAGTACTAATTACGCTAATTGATTAGGAATTGGGAGGGTTGAATTTAGAGGAAGTGAACCCGCATTTGCGTGGAGGTAGAGTGGAAAACCATTTAGGAAAAACCACCCCCAGTTCACCCGACCGAGATTCGAACCTCGATCTCCCCGTCCTCGGCGGTCAAGCTCAACACGACTAGCGCGTTAGCCAACTACGCCACCGAGGCGGGTGAGTGTACAGTAGGTAGTACAAATAGGACATAATACACTCTGGTTCTAAAGCTAAAAAGTGAAGCGATCTATTTCGATAATGGATCCCAAAGCTATAGTCAACTGATTTTCTTAATTTTTAATCAAAATTAAAGATTATACAGCAAGGATGTGCTCTCTCTCTCTATATATATATATATATTTATTCTCAATAGCAAAGCCACATCATACAAATTAATACGTCAGTTGGTGCATATATGGGAGCTATTATGACAGGGTTCCTTGTGTCATAAAAAGTGATTGAGGTATTAAAAAAATAATATTGAGATGTAATAATAATAATAACAATAATAATACTTAGCACCGCGTTTTATTACCCGTTTGAGTTATACGCGTAAGTACTAATGACGCTAATGGGTTAGGAATAGGGAAGGTTAAATATAGGGGAAGTGAACCCACATTCCCGTGGAGTAAGAGTGGAAAACCATCTAGGAAAAACCATCCCCTTCACCCGAGCGAGATTCGAACCTTGATCTTCCCTATCCTCGGAATCCTAGCTCAACACGAAACTAGCGCGCTAGCTAACTACGCCACCGAGGCGGGTGGTCTCGAGATGTAGATTTTCACAAAAATTACATCTAGACAATTTCTCGCTTGGATGAAGCTAATATTTTTGTTTAGGAATAATAGAATTAATAATCAACATCAATACACAACGATGAGACAATCTGATATATATCAACCGCCTCGGTGGGTAGTTGGCTAACGCGCCAGTCGTGTTGAGCCAGACATCGAGACGGGGAGATCGAGTTCAAATCTCGTGGTGAACTGGGTGTTTTCTAAATGGTTTTCCACTCTCCCTCCACGCAATGTGGGTTCACTTCTATAATACACCTTCCAATTCTAATCCATTAGTGTAATTATTACTTAGCGTATAACCCGAACGGGTAGTAAGACCGGTGCTAAAAAATAATAAATATATATTCACTGGCCAGGCCGAGAGAGTTTCATTCATACATCTGAAAGAATATGATTCGAATCCCGAATGAAAAGGATTTGACCTTAACGCAGGGCGAAATAAGTTAAATCACGTAGACTTCGGTGGTCTTGGGGTAAAGTTCTCACCTCAGGACCCGATGTTCGTGGGTTAAAACCCAGCCAGGGTTGACGGATTTTTCTTAATCGATAAAAATTCGTAACACAACTTCATTCTGAGGGGAAGTAAAGCCGTCTGGGTTATTACGTCAATTGTGGCGTATAAGAGAACCTGTAAAGTATGTGAGAATACCTTTCGGGCAAAATTGGTAGCACCTTTCACTCTCGCTCATAGAACGTTTCGTCTGATACAATCAGTCGGTTCAGAAAATGCACGTTAAATAACTCAAATAATAAAAAAAAAGTTGAGTCGTTGAGAAGCCGGTTCCAATGCTCTTGGAGACTTTCTTCCGTTGACTGCTTGTAAAACAAAGTAAACAGTGTTTTTGGGGGATCAAACAAGCCTTAGATTTCCATTTTAAACAAAATCGTCGTAGCAACTAAACAGACCAGTTTTTTTTATTCATAAAAGTATCTAGTCGTAAACTTTTATATAGAAATTAGTTTATCAACTTAATTTTATTTTTAAAAACTATTCAATAGTTTTTCATTTTCCAGTTTTAATTTCAATTCCTTCGATCGATTTTCAAACATTATATACATTCTCAAATGCCAATGTATTTTAGCCAATTAAAATTATTTATTTTTTTAAAGCAAAATGCTACTTTTTTTTAGCATCGCGTATTACTACCCGTTCAGGTTATACGCTTGTTATGATATTAACCGCTCTTATCTATTTGTATATGCTTGGTGATTGGTGAACTATCGTATATTTTAATTTCTCATTAGAGACCACGATTTAAATAACTGTTCGCTCATTTATGAGATCTAAAAATGAGGGATGAGCCCTCAACTCCTTCAAATCCCTCGAATCCTTAAGAATATTCGAGACTCAAGGATTCGAGGAAATTTCAGATTCGAGACTCAAATCCTAATTATTTTTTCTTTCAATTTTTCTCGTGAGATTTGTTTGAGAGTTCTTATATTCTTATTGGTTGTTCAGAAACAATTATAATCATAGGATGAAATCAACAACCAGGCCCCATACCAGTAATTTAACACCCAACTCAATGTATAGACGTTATAATTAATGGATTATAAGAAAGAGTGTTAACCTTTAGTTAGTATTAGTATTTTCTATTATTCTATCATCTTTATATTTCCCATAAGGTTCTTTTTTTTCCTCAAGATTAGGATTTGGATTTGATATTTGGGATTCGAAGGTAAATTGAAGATTTGTATTCGTGAAATAGTGGATTTGACCCAACTCTACTAAAAACACATTAACTTATATTTAGTAGGTAAATCTTTAAATAATTTGGCAACATTTACTGTAAATGAAGTGTGAGGCCTTATGATAAATCCGTGAAGTGACAGGTCCAATGTAAAACTCCTGAGTTAGAGAGATGGGATTCGAATTCAGGTTGGGTAGATTTGCGGTTAGTTTCCTCACACGAGTATTTAACTGCAGTCATCCCGTACTCTCTCCATCTTAGTGTGGGCATAATCTCATCCCTAACCCTTAGATTAGATCGTTATTAACCCTTGTACACAAGCAAAAACAAACAAAAAATACACAGGTACACAGCCTCCAGGTTAAAATAATGGTTGCGCTATTTTGGAGAGCTTGAGTCTTTCTACACGGGTATCGCTACGTGCAGTCCCAAGTAACAACATCGCTATCAAGCGGGTATTCTTGTGAAAAACCGTTAAATGTAAAAAATAGTTTTACTAGAGAGCAGACAAAAACAATCAACCAGCTTTCACAAAGAATAGGTTCAGGTAGCAGCCCTACCTCTTTTCTCACAAAACAACACCCCCGCCACTCCCCCCACGAGCTTACTCAGACTGCGCACTACCCCCTTACTTATCCGAAAAGGTTTGTGAATTTAAAGAGGGTGAGGTGGTGAATTGAGGGGTGGGGGGTATCGCTGGTCCTGAACTATTGTTTTCGGACCAGTAATATTATAGACTTGCTCTCCAGCTGGTAGCCTTAACAACGAACTTGTTTAAAGTGAGTTGTTTATAAATATCTCACTTGAGAGTGCTGCTATCACTGAGAATTGCAACTAGCACTCCCCGGTGTCAAAGGACTGAAACTAGCACACGTGACTTCCCGTAAGGCTGTGTATCTTATTTAGAATTTATTTAGAATGTTTTCTAAAATGGTGTGTATCTTATGTTTCCTCGTCTGCCTTTGTTTAACCGTACAAAACAAACAAACTAGCCCGTCCCTGAAGGCATGTGAATTTAGGCATCGGTCTCGTACAGTCTGGTTTGCTGAAGAAAGAGAGAAATCCCAGCAGCAAATAATTAGTGTGATAAATTGCGGATAGCCCGGACCGTTAATGAGACGCAGTTTGGGTGAAAATAAAAAAAAATTCACACTAAACCGGGGATGCTCAAACACATTTAAATAAAAGTGTAAAATAAAAGTCGTGAAGGGCACATAACGAATTGTTAATCCTAAAAATAATAATTTTGTTAGAGGTCCCCTGGTTAGTTGCATCACCCGGTCGCGTCGTAGAGAAAAGATGGCGGTTGTTACGTCACCCGGTCCAGTGTAGTCAATCATCTGGTTCATCAGGAAGTTGTACAACTATTTTAGTCCCCGACAGCGCTGCCTCAGGCACGAAACTGACCTCAAGTCTGACAGACACTTCGCATTATTATTTCCCCGTGTTTTATTAACCGTTCGGTAATACGCATATTTACACACTAATGAGCTAGGGATAAGGAAGAGGTAGTTAAGAGGAAGCGTTGTCTCATTTGCATGAAGTGAGAGTGGAAAAACATTTAGAAATTTTCGCCCTGTCGGGATTCGAGTCCTGACCTCACATCAACGAAAGATCAGACTAAACGAAGGCTAAACCAGATCTATACTTTTGTCTACGTGCCCATCGTTTATAAAAAAAAATGGCGTAGAGCCTACCAAAAAGTACTATATAATATATTTAAATATTAAATGTGTGTGTATAAAAGTAAATGTTTGTCGTGTAGACACACATGTGTTTAATTATACATAAATTGAATGTATTTTTTGGATTTGATAAGACGGACCTTTTAGAAAATAGATAGTATTATTTTGTTGTCACAAAATGATAACATTTAACTATATTATTAGTGTTACTCTATAAGTATTGATAATATCTATCAAAGGTGGCAACTTCAGCTCACATGAATTGATGTATTAATATTTTAATAAGTTCTAGTAAATTTCGTAGCTGTCAGCTTTAGTTCTTCTAACCAGAATTGACATATCTGGAAGCAAAGAAAAGCTAATAGTGCTATTTTCAAGTATTCATACGTCAAGTCTTGGAATATGCAGATGTCACTTTTGATAGATAATATCAATATAATAAAACTAATAATATAGGAAATGCTATTAATGTTGACCGGTAAAAATTATGTTTTTATTTTCTAAAAGGTGCTCCGAATGCCCATTCGAAAGAAAATCAAGGTGTACCCGTTACAAAAGGTTTTTATTCTATGGCACGGGACAATGGTTAAAAGCCTATGTAGTTCTATGGTGAAGCATTACGATATTGTAAAATAATTAATCTCTTTAACATGTGACAAGGCATTGAGGTTTTGTAACAGATTTTTAATTAACCTCTTATGACACCGGCTTTCAACACCTCTTATGCACATGTTTTTTTTTTCTCACAGAATAGATGTGATCTCATTTCCTTCCCATTGACTATGACATAATAAGCAAGACTATCATTCAAAGAGAGCACATTACATTCACTCTAATGAAAGCGCTGTTTGTCGGGTCCCAGTTAAGAGCACCCACCACCTAACTCCAAGGAGTATCCTCGAACTGTGGTATTTCTTATGGGGATGAAAGTTATGAAGCTTCGAAGCCACTCGGGTGACCTGGTGGTCTAAGAGTAAGGGTGTCGGACTTCTGTGTTGGGGGTCCGGGGTTCAATCCTCGGTCCCGGCATAGATTTATCTGATTGCCAAACCATTCCTTCAGACCTCTGACAAGACGTGTATTAATCACAACTTGTGAATGTGTGGAGTGCCAGGACTCCACCGTGGTTCCGATTCCACGTTAAACTGTAGGTCCTCCATTTCATCTCACAATCACCCTACCATCACAAATTAGCGTAAGTGCGTACAACCTGAATGATTAGTAATACGCGGTACTAATAATAATAATTCGAAGCAAATAAACATTTTTTTTTATCTAGAATGTCTTTAGCTTTACTACTGTGACTCTATTCAAATATGGCAATTGGTTTGAGGAAGACTATATTTAGGCTTTTAGACATTAACTTTGATTTCAAAACTGTGACATTTCGGGTAAAAAATCATTGTAAATGAGCCATCAAACTTTTTCGTAAATTTTTTAATTACAAAACTTAAAAATTTAAGTTTTTAATCTTTTACGGACATACTTATTACCTTTATTTTGTCGTGAACCTTATTTAGAAATAACAAACCATTTATTAAATAATGCGGGATTTCTGGGCGTCTGTAAAACATAATGCTCTGAAAAGGCCCTCCCTACTCCTAAGTGTGTTCAAGTGAGTTTATTATATATAAATTCAATCAATTTGTTGTTGAAAACTACCTGTACGCTCTTAAATAACTAACATTTGTACCAAATTAAATATTTTTGGGAGTCTTCATCAACATTTTCATTGCTATAAAAATCACTTTAATGTATTTATTGAAGTTCAATAAGGTTTTAATGATACATGATTGAACCTTCAAAAAATACTGTATGTTCGTAGTATCAAAGAAAATATTAGAAAATATATTCAACATTTTTTTTCCCTTTAAAAATGGGCTAATCCAGAGAGGATAAATAATTATCCAACAAAATGATAAAAAATCTTAGAGCGCTCTTAAACCCTCTTAAAGGAAGGCACTAAGGTAAGAGGACTACGTGGTCGGGGGAGAGGGACGGATAGGTAGATGGACGGACGGACCACGCGTGAAAGTGGTCCAGTGAACGGCGACTATCTTTTGTGTATGTGTGTGTGAGAGAGATTTGTGAGATCGGTCAGTTGCTCTATATAGCAGCCGGCGACAAAAGCTGACAGGCTTACATGAGACCAGCACTTATACTCGTTAAGGTAATCTATACCCCATTCATGGTAAGAAGGGGTGCCTGAAAGGTCTTGTTTCTTAGCAACATACTGATATATGGTAGATATCTGGTAGGGAAAAAGGCCTTTCAGACCGCCATTCCTACTATAAACAGGGTATACCTCTGTTATTCCCATTACAGATACTTCCGTACTTTGTTCGAGAAACGAAAGGTTTTGAGATGATATTTAAGGTACACAATACCTTATACTTGCCTCGAAGAACCTTTTAGGTGATATAACCGATAATACTCGACCTCAGTGGTCTTGGGGTCAAGTGCTCGCATCAGGATTTTATATTCATGGGTTCAAACCCAGTGGAGCTCAACGGATTTTTCTTGAGTGATTAAAATCCGTAGCATAGCTTCATTTGGAAGGAAATAAATACCTCAGTCCCATATCGATTGTGGCATGTGAAAGATCCTTGGAAGGCATGTGAAAATAACTTTGCGGCCAAATTGGTAGAACCTTTCTCTCTCGCTTGTAGAATCTCACCGCCGAAGGAAACGGGAAACCACCGCGCTTCATGAGCTTCTATAGTTCGTGTGGTTTCTACCAGATGGTTCGGGTAGCACTAGCCAGCTGAAGGGCTGAGTGCATATAAAGCTCCGTATGGATGGCAAGCGCATCAAACCAACCTTCGGGTTAATGACTTCATTAATTCAGTCAACAAATAATGACGTATTAAAAATAATAATTATTACGTTTAATAGCATGGCATTATTTTGTACATCGTGTATTACTACTCGACTCTGCTATCTGTGTATCTAAACTAACGGGGTAGGATAAAGAAGGTAGAACTGAGAGGAAATATACCTGCATTTGCGTGGAGGAAAAATGGGCAAACTCGCAGGGAATAAAAACACCTCAGTGTATCTGTCTAGGACTCGGAACTCAACCTCCCGATCACCGACAATAGAGTAACTATATGGCGAGACTGACACCTAATACTGCGTGAGCACCAGTGTGGGCAGTTATATAAAACCCAACTTTGACAAATTTTCTCTAACTCGCTGTAAAAATTGTTATCTGTCCAAAGGGTGAGTTGAACACATAACAGAGCGTAGGAGTAGATCTATGCGTTGATTTTCTTACAAATGGACATTTGGAGCACCTTTATTAAATAAAAACATATTTTTTCATTAAACATTGATAACATTTTATTATATTATTAGTGTTATTTTATAGGTAGAATTGATAAAATTTATCAAAAGTGACAGCTGCAGATCACATGACTTGACGTGTAAAAACGCGAAAGTAAATTTGGTAACTTTTTTCATAGATGTCAGATACATCCATTCGTAATAAAATTGGGGTATATTAACTTGGTGTACAGTCAGTATAGTTTGTTCTACAGGTGGAGTGAATATATCTGGGAAATCTATGCACAAACGATATTTTTTTGATGTTAACGTACTTTAGGACTTATTACTCACTTTATGGCACTAGGAGCTTGTAAGTTCATTGCTGCACTGACCAAAGTATGCCACTTATTTCTATCTTGAAATAGTTCTATCCAGTCCACCTCATTACACCCTATCCTTGTCCTGAGCTAGTTCTATCCAGTCCACCTCATACCACCTATCCCTATCTTGAGCTAGTTCTATCCAGTCCACCTCATTACCCCCTATTCTATCCTGAGCTAATTCTATCCAGTCTACCTCATTACCCTATCCCTATGGTGAGCTAGTTTCTACCAGTCCCCCTCATTACACCCTATCCCTATCTTGAACTAGTTCAATCGAGTCCACCTCACTACACCTATCCCTGCCCTGAGCTAGTTCACCTTATTACAACCTATCCTTGTCATTTTGTATACAAAGAAAATATCACGTATAAATGGAATCAGGCAAATATAACAATTTAAGGCCACTCCTCATCACACGCTGCGCGGAATATTTACAGAACTTTTTCTCTTTATTAAAAAAAATTATTGTTCAAATGCAAACATGTTCATGACAAATATTCTATAACTGTTGAGCTTACCATGTGTACAACATTCAATTGAGAGTATCTAACGAAACGATATTTAGTTTAGTTTGTACAAATAAGTTTTTTTGTATAAAAACTGTAAGACTATGGAGGGGTGTTAAGCTTCCAAATACTTTTTATATTTTTATTTGGTAGCGCGTCTTACTCCCGTTCGAGCTAGACGCATATTAACTAACTATGCTAATGTGTTAAGGATGAATACGGTTATTTTTTAGAGAAAATGTATATGCATTTTCGTGGAGGGAGAGTGGAAATATATTTATGGTAAAAACCTCAGTACACCCAACTGGGTTTCAAACACTAATCTCCACGTGAACAGCAGTCTAGCCTATTGCGAGAGTGACGCCTTAGACTATTCGACCACCGAAAAGGGTGGTGTTTTCAAAATAGTAGTTCCCACCTGTATCCTTATCTCACAATTAAAAACAAAATAAAAAGACTATTCGTAATCCGATATTTTTTCCCCGTGAGTGTACAGAAGATTCCATTTAGCCGGAAGTTTTTTAATCAAGAAAAAACAACGATACTTGTTTGTTTATATCTAGATAAGTAAATATACAGCCATTGGGCTGACATATCTCCTGATATGTTTATAGCATTTTATTACACAACATCCAGAAAATTTGGATTTGAAACGTCTGTCCAAACTAAAAACAAACAAATAAGCGTATGCAATAAGAAGTTGCCTAGCTTAGTTATTATATCTGCCAGATTAAATCTTTTAACTGTATTTTATTCATCTCAAAAATTACCGCAATAATTTCAACAAGTTACGATTTGGAAAAACACACCTACTCAAATCTATACAACAGACTAAGAACACTAAAATGCACTTTTTGTAACTTCAGCAACTTTGTATAAGAGTTTGTAAATCAAGATCATGTTTTCATAGTCCCTGAGATCAAAAGGAAACTTGGACAGGTTTTTGTAACTTCTATTAGGACTCTGGCTGATTGCTTGCCAAATTTATTTTTTCATTCAGTAGTAAATCAAATTACATAGACACAAACGATTTTGAATTCTCTTTAAAAAAAGAAAAGAAAAATAACCTACTTAAATTTTAATTACTAGCTCAAATATGTTTCAAATATGAAAGTGTGATGCATTGAGACAAATCGAGGTCGTTACTAATTGTTTGATATGTATGAAAATTGAATACTCAATTATAATTAATTTCGAAACGTAGATAAATGAGGAATTATTTTACTTGCCTCACGCATTAAAATATCCCACTGGATATAGTAAATGCTCAAAACCTTTGCCCCTTTCGCCAACTATAACCTCAGCACTAATAGTATTCAAATAAATTAAAAGTTTTTGATATTTATAAATGTAGACTTCGAATAAGTCCAAAGAAACCTCAAGGTGTGCAGGAATAGGCGTGCGTACGGACTGTACCGGGTGTGCCTTAGGCACATTGTACATTACAATGAACATTGAACAAGAATTGGCTTCGTCATTTAGTTACGATAGATGTTATGATGTTGTTGAGGAATTTAATTATCTGTCTCTAGGACAGGAAGATGAAGAAACCTTAATATGTTTTGGTCAGTTTATGTTAACTCACTATGCATCTCATTTTATAAGATTGTGTTTTTAAGTAACCTTAATTTGTTGATTAAAGAAACAAGATTTTTCTTACGTTTGACGAATATAAAATTCTGTTTTTTATATCATTACACTTTTACTCCTTACTTCCCTCTCCCCTGTCACAAAGATATAATTATCTATGGCCTTAGGACCCCCTCACTACAGAGGTTGGGGACATACCGTAGTATGCACACACCTATGGGTGCAGACACTTTTTACTTTTCGTTCTAAAGATAGCCTACATGTTATTTTACAAAAATCATTTTGAGTTCATTATTCTACGCGCTCACCATGTTCTAACAACTACCATTTAATTTTCCACTGTGAAACTTTCAAAGACTATCAGGTATTAATTAAACCTTGCTCTTCTAAACACATCCTTAGTGATATTACACTTATAACGTGGATTCTATATTTCTCATTCAATCTTATTTTGTATACAATAGTTACTACTTAGTTTTGCACGTTTGGAAAACTTATTTTTCTTCCATACTTCTCGTCTCACTACCTGTTTGAACTATTCGCATATTTAATACACGGTGGGGTACAAACAATTAGACGACCACTAACTTGAAAGTCAACACTTAATTGAATAGAAAATATTCACCAGTTAAATAAAAAAAACTATATACTACATTTTTCAACTTGTTGAAGATAATATCACTCGGGTGAGTTCCACCGGACGTCAGGAAAACCTCAGCATAGATCGTATAATTGTTTCCACCCCACCCTGTATAAAGGGGGTATTAGTTAGGAAGGTAGGATTTGATAGGAAATGCACTCTAATTTGCGTGGAGATAGAGCTGGAAACAATTAAGGAAATAAACATCTTAGTTCATTCGCGCTCCAACCTCCCCGTCCTCAGTTTACCAGTTAAGATGCTTTTATCCTCTGGTTAATCGGTGCTGTTGAGAAGATAGCAAGATAGCTTAGAACCGATATCATGTTGACCAATATATATTGGGTACAGCAGAGTATAATAGGGTGTCTTGTTTATGATCCAGGAGGCTGGAGTTCTACTCCCAGCCGAGTAATCTTGAGGGTGGTTTTCTTATTCTTCTTTAAGTATGATACGATAGTTTAGCTCAGTTGGTAACAAACATGATTATATAATTAATTTCACCGGATTTCACTCACGGCATGGCTGAAATATATATAATTAATCAAATTTATGCTTTCCTCTTATACAGTGAGTATATTGACGTCTTCATATTATACCTGTTCTAGAGCTAAGTTAGTTTGTAGGCTGTGTGCTAATATGATCAGTTGGTTAAGGAATAAACACGTTAAATATCGTCAGTTAAAATGTTACCATACAATTTCCACGCTCTTTCTAGTTGAAAACTGATACTCTTGCTTGTGTTCACCTTCTTTATCCTGCTCCCTTAGATTGTATATTTTCACTAAAGTGTGCTCATAATAAACAACCCCAAGTGGTTGTAAATAAATGTACCATACAATGTAAGCTCTGAAAGTGCTAATTTAAATAATGGTAGTTAATAGAGACCTAGTTAAATACATCAAACCTTTGTCATAACCCCTCAGCGTCTCGGCTGCAAAAAAATGAAAAACAATGTAGCGCTTCACGGGCGAGAAATAATTGCTTGTTTGGCGTCAGTAATAACTAGGAGGTACATAAGGTCTATCACCGTAAATAGTATAAAACATAGTTATCGGGTTTTTCAAACAAGCTTACTAAATTATGGGTTCCTACCTATAATAGGAAGGCTATTTTTACTGGGAGTGTTTCCTAAAACATTTGTTTGGCAACCTTTAACTAGATAATAGATTTGAACGAAACTAAAACAACTAAAGTCTCGTATTATGTATGAACCCTCGATTTAAGTTTAGAATAAAATATGTTTAGTTTATTTAAATTTATTTTTGTTCACACTCGCTCAACACACATGGAGCTAACAGAGTTATCTCAGCGCTAACGTGCTTGACTCCAAGTTGAAAGATCGAGATTTGAATCTTGGTCAGGCTATTTTTTGTTGCCAGAACATCGTTTAACATTTCCTCTTCATTAAAATTCTGGATATTTTTATATAACCTTCTTCATCATATTATATTATTTCTAAAATAGCTTTCTCTTAAATACACACATACACATAAACAATACACATACTTACACAATACAACTACATACACACACTCGCTCAAAAACACGAGTGGGGCTGTTATCACCAGAGCAGCATTTTTAATTACAGTAACTCCAAATCCGTCTATCTCTTCTCACCTTACAAAGACAACATTTTGCCTCGAATTGGATTCGATCCAAAGTCTTTCACAGCTGGTTGGTTTTAAAGCTTGACTAAAAACCATTTAAAAAAAATATTTTTCATTTAAATCCATGAAATGTGATGTATTTTTCTACTTTGAATATACTTGTTTCAATCACGCTTTTATTTTTAAATCTTCCTTTTTATATCTGTACAAGTTGTATTGCCACGAGTATACCTCAACCGATCAAACTAGTTTGTGTAACACAAAACAAATATTAGAAATGTACACTGGACCAGGAAACCATCTTCATAGTACTCTCTACTTTCTTGTCTACTGTCTGGCATACTGTATATTATAATATCTAGTCCCTTTGCAAGTGTAACTGTGCGTCTTTAATAACGCTTGAGCTAGCGAACGAATTTGAATCAATCTTGATACAGTATTTCTCCCCAAAAGTAGTCGATTTACAATTATTAAACTTGGGTTGGGTTTATATTCACGTATAACTCATAATAATTAATAACGAACGGTGCATACCTTATAGTATACAATTAATTTATTAGTAAAAATACAAACGTTCACAATGAAACGTTATGATCGAAGTCTTAACGTCGATCGTTTGTTATTTATTTCTAGAAGTTGTCCTAACATCTTTGCTCTACAAGATTAGTAGGTCTCTAAAAAATAGCCTACTTCTTTTAAGGGTCCACTAGAAAAATTACGTTAGTTAAATCATATATTTTGAAAGATAAAATTAACTAAATTTTAAGAATTGCCTTTACAATTAAATAAAATTCAATTCTCTCTTTGGTTTGGATTTTATTTATTTAGCACCGCTTCCTACTAACTGTTCAGGCTATACGCATATGTACTAATTATGTAATATGTAATTACTACGCTGATGAGTTAGGGATGAGGGTGATTAAATTCAGAGGAAATACACTCGCATTTGTGTGGAGGGAGAGTGGAAAACTATTTTGAAAAAACCCACCCTTAATACTACTGGGATTCTAACACTGATCTCCTTGTTATCAGCATTCTAGTCTAACATGAGCTTGACACATTTTTAGACCTAGGGGCCACTGAAGTAATTTTGATTTATTATTGTTATCAATAACATAATAAAAAATGTAACATTTGTTCTTTTATTTTGAATAATATTTACAGTAGTAGTCATAGATGATAAAACAAAGAAAATTTGTTAGTAACAAACCAGTTTGGCTATTACAAGACATTACTAACTTGAACAGAAGATATTTTCCCTCTGCTGTGTACACTGGCATTTTAATTGGATAGAACCTAATCATTTTAAATTTTGTTGTGTTGATGTAAGTTCTCATTATGAGCTCCTTGTTTAGCTAATGGTTTAATTTGCTGATAACCTGGACAGATAGTAGGACGCGGTGTTAAAAAAAAAAGGTGTTTTAATTATATTGGTAACGCCGCGGGATATAACTATTCATCTTTGAAGGTAGTCAATTTGGTTCCAAAAGTTATATCGGTATGAGAATTAAAGTTCGATTCAATCCAATTAAGTGGCTGAATGATCTAAGGCGTCACTCTTGTGTTAGACTGGCATGCTGATGAAAGGGCGATCAGGGTTCGAATCCAGGTCGGGTCCTCAGAGGGTGGTTTTCCCTAAATGGTTTCCCACTCTTCTTCAACGCAAATGCGGGTAAATTACCTCTAAAATGCTTCCTTCCTCATCCCTTCCGTCATAGTAGTTATCATATAAGTGATATATGATTATAGCCTACAAAAATAAGTTCGATTCCGTATAAAACTTTGAACTGTTGATCAATTATGAGAGCTATTGTATCAATTGCTAGGTGTTTGTAGACCTTTGTAAGCCATTTTCACGTATTGGGTCTATGAAAAGAATATTTTTAAAGTATTTCTGTGGTGGAACTAGCTACGCAATATAATACGTCGAAGATATATTTAGGAATCACAAATATATTTACTCTAAATGTAATGGTTTGGATAAACACACATTTATGTAATCAATATTTTCCAAACGTAGCTAAGTATAACTTAGTAGCCCTAAACATTTTTCCTACAGCGGTAGAGCATACAGTTATGTTTCCAGATATTGTTATCGAATATAAAAAAAAAAATTAACGGATTTTTGGTTTGATTCTTGAAGAAACTTTAATGTGTAAAATAGTCTAAAAACGTTAATATAGGTCTAGATAAGGCAAAACTTAAAGGGAAGTGATATTATTTAATAAAATCCCAACAGTTATCAAGTATAATAATTATAGTTAGGATATTGTTAATTATAATGAAAGTTCAATTGAAATTATTGCTATATTTATTAATTTAAATATTGAATTAGTAAGTATAGCGATAATTCCAAATTGAAAATAACCTTTTTAAAACTATTGACACCAGTAAAATAATTGATGAATTCGCACATATATAATTATATATTATATATATATATATATATATATATATATATATACCGTGTCTTAATTCCCATTCAGGCTACCCACACATTTACGCTATTGTCTCAGGGATGAGTAAGGTTAAAATCAGAAAAAACTACCCACATTTGCATGGAGGGAGAATGAGGAAATAATTTAGGGAAAAAAAATCCTTTCAATACACCCGACCGAGATTTGAACTCCGGTCTCCCTGACATAGGCAATAAAATCTACCAGACTTACCAGCGACAACCGAGATTGGTTCGTTTTTTATCAAATGCCAAATATGTGTTTAATTTGATAACATTTATGTTTGTAATATTTGCATATAAACATAACAACTAACAAAGTATGTATTTGTATATTTTCATAACAAGTTTGTTTTGTAAATATATATTTGGAGGATTGGAGAAACACACCGGTGGCCACGTGGACAAAGTTGTACGTCTCGTCTAGTCTGGTTTTTCAGCTACAAGAAGGTTGGGGCTCGAATACTTTCGGATGTACTGAGTAGGGCATAAATTGTTTCTCACAATTCCTCCATGCAAAATGCGGGTACATTTCCTCTGACTAAACTTTTCCTCCCCCCTACTCCCTTAGTGTGTGCGGACGGGTAGTAAGACGTACAGCATGTCTGGTGAGAAGACGCAAAAAGAAGGGAGGGGGCTGAAAAAACATATATAACTTACACAAATAAATATATCCTGACCCGCCTCCGTGGCGTAGTTGGCTAACGCGCCAGTCGTGTTGAGTCAGACCACCGAGGACGGGGAGATCGAGGTTCGAATCTCGGTCGGTTGAACTGGGGGTGGTTTTTCCTAAATGGTTTTCCACTCTCCCTCCACGCAAATGCGGGTTCACTTCCTCTAAGTTAAAAACCTTCCCATTTTCCTAATCCATTAGTGTAATTAGTACTTAAGCGTATAACCCGAACGGGTAGTAAGACGCGGTGCTAAAATTAAAATTAAATTAAAAAATATATCCTGATGTTGCTTTTAGTAGAATTTTAGTAAGAAGGAACGTTTAAAAAATATAAACTTTTTTGCGGTCAACATTGATAAAACGTTACTATAATTACAATAGAGTCCCGACTATCCGACCTAACTGAGACCGGCAGATAGTCAGATAACCGAAATGTCGGATAGTACGGAAGCAAGGGGAGGGGTTGGAACGAAACAAATCAAAATTAAATGGAAGTGCAGAATAGATATGAAATAAGTATAATTAGTAATTACTCCAGAGTATAAATTTTGCAATCAATAAAAAACTATTATTTTATTCATGTAAACAGAACAAAGGATTTTAAATCAATTAAATGCAACTTTTATTATATACAGTATTCTAGTAGGCAAAATGCAGAAGTCTTTTTTTTTTAGCATCGTGTCTTACTACCCGTTTGGGTTATACGCTTATATACTAATTACAGTAATAGCTTTAGGGATTAGGAAAGTTATATTTAGAAGAAGTGTACCCATTTTTGCCCAAACCACCCTCAATACACCCGACCGAGACTCGAACGTCGATCTCCCTCTCCTCGCCAGTCTAGTCTATTGCGAGAGTAGCGCCATAGACCATGGGACCACCGAAGCGCGTAACATTTTACTATATTATTAGTATTATTTCATAGATATTGATATTATTCATTTAACGCGACATTTACAGATCAAATTAATTGACGTATAAATATATTAAAGTTATTTTAGTAACTTTTACAACCATTAAAAAAAGTTCATTCCTATCTAAATCAGTCTATAGGCTCACATTCACTGATGAGGAACTGTTTTCCAGTACTTTTCACGACTTATCGATTAGGATGAATAAAATGTTACGTTGGAGTTTCTGTGATGAATGAAGAATATTGTTTACAATATCACCACATGTTTGGAATACGTTACGGGTAAAACGTCATATTTGTACAGTACATTGATATGTCAGGTAATGGAAAGAGACTACACTTGGAGGTATATTCCGATGAATAAAGTGTCTTGTCAACATCCTTCTGACTGTTTGGGTAATGGGCTGGTTTGTTGGTCCACTTGCATTCAAAATATATATAGGATAGTGAGAAGAGATTTGGATGCACACCTTCAAGTTCTGATTCAATAAATAGTATTTACTAGCTTTCCTTCACTGGTGCAAAATTATTTGTAAGAGTTACAAACTAATTTAGATAGGAAGAACAATTTTGATAGCTATAGAAGTTACTAAAACAATTGTATTATATTCATATGTATACTCGTGTGATATGCAACGGTCACTTTTCATAGATAATATAATTAATTATGAGTTAATATTACTTGACCAAGCGTAAAAAAGTTTCTGTTTTAAATTGACAATTTGGGTCATGTCTGTCCGTTTGTCCGGATACTTACTCCACGATGCCGCCAAATGGAGCAATTTTAACGACATTTGGGAATGACACTCGTGCATTGAACCTGGGTCAAGTAATGTATGCACATAGTTTTTCAATTTGGTTATCCGTTTCAATATGGCAGATGCTCAAAAGGTTTTTCGTTTAGTAGCTCATCTAAAGTGATTGGAATTTTACATTCTAAACATACCATTGAATAACTCATTAAAATAATAATATTTTGAACTCTATAGCGAGACTGACATCTTCAACCATGTGCACAATGGTTTTTCTATGAATATAATGTAGTATTCATTTGTTTTATTATATAAATTTATCATTACCACCAATAAAAAATATCTACTTCAAATCTAAAGAGATCCGCTTCGGTGGCCGTGGGTCTAACGCGCTAGTCTCGCAGTAGACTTGACTGCTTACTATGGGTAGATCGAGGTTCGGGTCTTGGTCGGGTGTACTAAGAGTGGTTTTTTACAACTGGTTTTCCAATCTCCCTCCACGCAAATGCGAGTACACTTACTCTGAATATAACCTCCTAAACCCTAAAACCATCAGTGTAATTAGTACATAGGTGTAAAACCCGAACGGGTGGTAAGACGCGGATGCTAAAAAAATCCAAAGAAACATTATGGAAGATATTTCATCTTGACATCCAAAGAGGAATCATAGAAGATAGCTCTCAGTCATTGCAGAATCCAAAGAGAAATTCTTAAAAGAGTAATAACAATAAAAGCATGGAGGGAGTGAGTCTACTGTTCACAAAACTACTAGTGTAAAATACAATTGCTGGCCAAATTTTTTTTTATAAAAATGGTTTCCTACCAGAACCCTACTATAAATAAAGTATTCAATAGTGAAATATATCTACACCGACCAACTTGCTCAGATTTTAAAAGCATTCTATAGATTCAGACATTATCCGAACAGGATAGTGAATGCGGCTTCAATAACAAAGACTTTCTATTGTTGAGAATATCATATTGTTACGGCAGCTTGCTCCAGTAAATCTAGAACGCTGCTTGGATGTGTTATGTAAGAAGCAGACTAGCTTAACACGTGAAAGGTGGAGTACCCGCCTCACATATCACGACGAAAGGGATTCACAAAGTTTCACTGGGATCGGAAATAGGATTGAACAGAGGAGCTAGGACCGGCTAAGGAAGGTTACGTAATTAAAACATCAAACTTGTTCATTTAGAAGACTCTATCGGGTGAATCAACCTATCTTTCTTAATAGGGCGTTGTTAGCTTCATTAAAGAACGTGAGCTAAGACAAATTTGTGCAGTTATGATGACAAAAAAAAAAAAATTGAGCCAAAATAAATAAAATATTGCTTCAGAAGATACATTTATTTTCAACAGTTTTTGAATATTTGTCATGAGCATATTTACATTTGAGGTGATCTGGTGGTCCAGGGGTAAGGTGTCGGACTTCTGTGCTGTGGGTCCGGGGTTCAATCCTCGGTCTCGGTACAGATTAATCTGATTGCCAAACCCTTCTTTCACCTTTGACAAAACGTGCATTAATCACAACTTGTGAATGTGTGGAATGCCAGGCCTCCACCGTGGTTCGGATTCCACGTTAAACATTTGATGAGAAACTTTTTAAATGAAGAGAAAAATTTCTCATCAAAATAAGATTCCCGCAGCAAATATTCAAGAATTGTTGAAATTAATATAGGTAGTAAATTAAACATATTTACTGAAGCAATATTTTATTTATTTATGGAAAGCAATCTTTTCGTTAGAAATCACCACATAACCTTAAGGTGTGGGGTGGAAGAGGCCACGAGAAGAGGCAATTATTTTTGCTGTTTTATGATGGCAAAACTTTTTTTTTGGCCAAAATAAACCAAATATTTCTCCAGTAGAAATATAGTGTGTCATTTTTTTTTCACATGGTGATTTCAACAGTTGTTGAATATCTTTCAAGAGCATAGAGGCATTAGATGATACATTTTTTAAATGAAGAGAGAAATTTGTCATTACATTACAGGACATCCTTGAGAGATATTTAAGAACTTTTGATACCATCACGTGTAGAAAAATTAAATTCTATGTTTCAGTTGGAGCGATATTTTATTTATTAGCCCATAAAAAGTTTGATTATAAAAACTGCAAAAACACTGTCCTTTTCTCGCGTCCCCTTCCATCCCACCTTAAGATAATCCATGCGTATAACCTGAACAGGTAGCATGATGAGGTGCTGAAATAAAAAATAAGAAAAATGTGAATCAACCAAATTTGTCTCCCTTACATAATTCTCAACTATCATAACATTTCCTGTTGTGACCTTGTTAAAAACCCACATCGGTGGCCACGTGGTCTAACGCGCTACTCTAGTGTTAGACTAGACTGCCTAAGACGGACAGATCGGGATTCGATCCCGGTCGGGTACACTGATGGGTTTTAAAAAAAAATCCACTCTACCTACACGCAAATGCGGGTACACTTTATCTCAATTAGACCTTCCAAATTCCTAATCTATTAGTGTAATTAGTACATAGGTGTATAACCTGTACGGGTAGTAATACGCGGTGCTAAAAAAACTTGTTAAAACGATTAAATTTGTTTTAGGATGGCTAGACCAGCTTTATAAACATTTATGTTGGTATCTTTCCCCTCCATTTTGGTGTGAGCCGTACTGTAAAGTAAAATAAAAAACTTGTTAAATATTTCTGGACATCTGTAATGCGTCTCAGCGCTCCGGTAGACCGCCCCTAGGACGTGAACTGCCTAGCACGCAGCTCTAACGTTAACAATTTGTTGTAACTGGACAATAGCTTATTTTTGTGTGTGCAGCGCATCTTAATATCCATTCGGCTATCAGCATATTTACACTAATTGGGGTAGGGAGGAGGAGGGTAGAATCGAGAGGAAATATACTCACATTTGCTTGGAGGAAAAGAGTGGTGTATAATTCAATTGAAACCAGCCTCAATACACAGCCAGGATTCAAACCTCTATCTCCTATCAATGGCAATCCAGTGTATTGAGAGAGTTACGCTTTTGACCATACTAGTGGTTCGCCGTAGCCCCCCAATATAGCTTATCTTCAACATTGTACCCCAAAAGTTGTTGGTACATGATCCAAGTTCTATAATCTACAGATTAAATATATCTAATAAATGACATCCAAAATAATTTATCAAATAATAAATTTTAAATGAGATATTTGTATATACATTTTAAAATTGTACGTACCCTCTTAGGTATCTTCGCCTACCCCAGGTTGAATAACACCGCCGATGTGGGTGCTAGAAGGATGGACCCCAGACACAACTACCGAATAATTCTTGTAGACCCTCCTCATGATCAAACCAGCAATTAAACCTTGACCTGCAGTCAATCACACACAAGGACATGCGAGAACAAAGCCCAGCTAGAGATTTATTAGTCCGATAGTTGTTTATATTCAGTACTGACTTAGCCGTATTCATTAAGAGATGCAAGGAACATCCCCAAACGCAACTATAGAGCTGACACCAAACATTTATCTCGATTTAATTAATATGAAAACCTTTGAGGGAGACCATCTCATCTACGGATAACGAACGCTTAAATTAGATAGTTTAGTTATACAGCCCGTACCAGACGTCGCGTCTAGTGAGATTTTCTGTAGTCTTCATTAGAAAACTATTTAATTGAGAGCAATTTATCTGATTGCCAAACCCTTCCTTCACCGCTGACAATACGTGTATTATTCATAACTTGTGAATGTGAGGAATGCCAGGCCTCCACCGTGGTTTGGATTTCCCACGTTAAACTGTAGGTCCTCCATTTCATCTCACAATCACCCTACCATTACACGTTAGCGTAAGTGCGTATAACCCGAACGGTAGTAAGACGCGGTGCTAATAATTAATAATTAATAATAATAATAATTGAGAGCAGTGAAATCAATTCGCCATTTTTAAAAAAGGAATACACGAACAAATATTATTATTAGCACCGCGTCTTACTAACCGTTCGGGTAATATGCACTTACGCTAATGTGTAGGGTGATTGTGAGATGAAATGGAGGACCTACAGTTTAACGTGGGATCCGAACCACGTGGAGTCCCGGAATTCCACGCGTTCACAAGTTGTGATTAATACACGTCTTGTCAGAGGTGAAGGAAGTGTTTGGCAATCAAATAACTCTGTGCCGGGACCGAGGATTGAATCTCGATCCCCGCACAGGAGTCTGACACCTTACCCCTAGACCACCAGGTCACCTCACGAACAAAATATAAAATCATTATTTAATATAGGAAAAAAGACTACTTCGCTAGTATCGACTTCGATGCTGTTCACGTAAGTAATGCAGAATAATGCAAAAAATGCAGAAAAATGCACTCAATACATTTTCTGTATCGAGTATGTTTGTGTATCTAATTTCCCAGTATAATCGGCACGTGAGATGATGTACTGAGGAGGTACACACTTCCCCTAAATACTACCTTACTCATATCTATCCCATTAATATAAAGATGCTGCTAGCCGAACGCGTGTTGAACGCCATCTCAAGACTTACTTGTTTGGTAATTCATGTTAGCAAACAAGGAAGAAACACTAAATAGTTGAAAATACCTTGATGAGCCCAAGCATACTAGAGTACCAGTTTATCATCTATAAGTGCAAAGGGTTCGAAGCAACTGTAAAAACACCTTTTCTCGCGCCCCCTGCACTACCCCTTAAGTGGTGGTCCGCATGTGCTCAAACGATTATCAACAAAGGGACAGGTAGGTAGTATATAAGTTGGGTGGTCCGCATATTCATCGAACGATTATCAACAAGGACAGGTAGGTAATATATTAAGTTGGTGTCCGCATATCATCGAACGATTATCAACAAAGGAACAGGTAAGTAATATATTAAGTTGGGTGGTCCGCATATGCATCGAACGATTATCAACAAAGGGACAGGTAGGTAATATATTAAGTTGGGTGGTCCGCATATTATCGAACGATTATCAACAATGAACAGGTAATTTAATATATTAAGTTGGGTAGTCCGCATATGCATCGAACGATTATCACAAATGAACAGTAAGTAATATATTAAGTTGGGTGGTTTCGCATATGCATAAACGAATAATCGAGTGGTCCCCTATTGAGAAAAGTTTGAGAAATACTGGTTCAGGGCGTCACTTTCACAATAGCCTGGTTTGCCGGTAGCGAAGAGATCGGTGTTCGAATCCTAGTTGGGTGTACTGAGGGTGATTTTTCCCTAGATGTATCCACTATACTTTCACGCAAATGTGGGTATATTTCCTCAAAACGCAACCTTACTCATCCTTAAGTTTAAATATGCTGATAACAAGAAGACGCGGTTGACACACACAACACACACACACACACACACACACACACACACACACACACACACACCACACACACACACACACACACACACACACACATTCAACAAACACACATGCCCTGACAGAAAAGCGCGTGACAAAATCAAAACAAACTGTTAAGATATGTACGGTTTTTCTCCGTCAATTTCATTACCTGAGGCAGTATTTAAAGCCAGGAGTAGTTTAGCTTAGGGACTTGAATAAAACGAATTAGCCACTTTGCATGAGAACTCCCATTACTTTCACTAGTGGCCTCAAGGCTAGTCAGAGGATAACTAACTACGTTACAAGTTATAAAATTACACGCCATATGTGATATAAAAAAAAACCTATTTCAGTATTGTAACTTGTTGGAGGTTTGGGAATTGAAACTATACGTGAGAATATGTTATTGTGTTTTTTTTTATAGATACACATACTACGTGTCTCGTTTTGGGGGGAGTTGAGTAACATTGTGTGAACGTATGAGTAAACGGTTGGTTGAACGCTCCTGGTCGGACGGAATGCTGGTTACAGACAGGAAGGAAGTAATAGTAGCCGCGCGCGTGTATGTGTGTAAGGGGGAAGGGGGGGAGGTAGAATACGGCGGCATAAAGCGAAAGTAGGTATTTGGACACGTGATTCGCAAGATTCTTGGTGCTCTGAGTAGTGGATACAAGTACATATATAAGGCGAGCAACGCATCTCATTTTGTCATCAGAGCTTCGTGGTTGGATTTAATTTCAACAAGTGGTAGCGTCATGAAGTTTCTTGTGAGTAGTGATATTCATATTATCTTTCTAGTGTGAAACAGCGATAAAGTGATACATGTTAGGGATTTGGTTCAAAGAGTGAGGGATCGACATTTCTACTTGGCGAGTCATAGCCCTCAATTATTTTTGGAAAACCAAGACAGTATAGAAAAAAGTCTTCCCCCAATAAAATAAAAATTGTAGTTCTAAATCACAGTAAGAAGTGTAATATTTTTAATAATGTTGACCAACTATTGACATTATTTAACCAACGAAAATAAGTACTAAAGAGCTATGTTGAGAATTTCCCTCCCTCCCTATATCAGAACTGTCTTAAGCATTTCTTCTATATTTCAGAGCTATTTTGAGCATTTCAGTCAACGCTTCAGAGCTATGCTGATCATTTCAGTATATGCTTCAGAGCTATGTTTAGCAACTAACTCTAGTTTTCAAAGATATTTTAAACATTTATATCTAAGTTTCAGAGCTATATTGAACATTTATATCTAAATCTCAGGGCTATATTGACATTTTCTTTAGTTTCAGCTTTATTGACTTATCTAAGTTTCAGCTTATTGACTTATTTTATTTTCAGGGCTAATGACATTTCTATATTCAAGCTAATTGACATTCTCTAATTCAGCTTTATTGACATTTATCAGTTCAGGATATTGAACATTTATATTTACTTTTCAGGCTATATTGAATTTCTATCTATTTCAGAGTATATTGAACATTTCTATCTTATTTCCAGAGCTATATTGAACATTTCTCTCTAAGTTTCAGAGCTATATTGAACATTTTCTCTAAGTTTCAGATATATTGAGCATTATATAGTCAGAGCAATTGACTATTTATTTCTGAGTTTCGAGCTATTGAGATTTATCTGTTCCAGAGCTATATTGAACATTTCTATCTAATTCAGAGCTATATTGACATTTATCTAAGTTCAGATATATTGAACATTTATACTTATTTTCAGAGATATTGGCTTATCTATGTTTCAGAGCTATTTTAAGTATTCTTATGTTCCAGAACTTTTATTTAGTATGTTCCCTCTATGTTCCAGAATTATCTTGACAATATTACATTTACGTTCCAGGTTCTTCTCTTGTTGTTATCGGTGTCGTGGGCCGAGGAGCTGAAGAAGGACACTAAGAAGCAGGACAAGAGGGGACTGTACGGCCTGGGATATGGTCTGGGAAGTTACGGCAGTGGTATCAGTCACGGTAGCTACGGCAGCGATCTCAGCTACGGCAGCTACGGCGGACATGGTCTGGAGCTCCTGGGACACGGAGGTGGCTGGGCCTTAGCAGCGGTGGAGGCTACGGACTGGGAGGAGGCCTAGGTCTGGGAGGCGGACAAGGTCTGGGAGGAGGATACACCTCGGCCCTGGCCACGTCAAGTCCGTAGTTATCACCAAGGAGGTGCCCGTTGGCGTACCCCATCCTGTCCCTTACCCCGTGGAGAAACGCGTGCCGTACCCAGTCAAGGTCCCAGTAGCGGTCCCAGTCGACAGACCCTACCCTGTCCAGTACCCAAGCCATACCCCGTGCCCGTGGAGAAACCTGTGCCCTACCCAGTAGAGAAACACGTGCCTTATCCCGTCCACGTGCCCGTCAAGGTAGCAGTGCCTCATCCCGTGGCTGTACCAGTTCCTAAACCAGTGGCTGTACCAGTGTACAAGTCCGTGCCTTACCCAGTTCCTCAACCCTACGTCGTCGAGAAGCAGGTGCCCGTTCTACTCAAGAGCCACGGCGATAGCTTCGGGAGCTACGGAGGAGGTCTAGGAGGTCTTGGGGGAGGCTACGGTGGTCTTTCTGGAGGCCATGGAGGTCTTAGCAGCATCTCGTACGGTGGTCTGGGAGGAGGCCATGGAGGTCTTAGCAGCAGCTCATTCGGTAGTCTGGGAGGAGGCCATGGAGGTCTCTCCGGAGGCTATGGAAGCCTTTCTGGAGGCCATGGGGGTCTGATCAGTAGCTCATACGCCAGTCATGGAAGTCTGGGAGGAGGCTATGGTAGCCTCTCTGGAGGCCATGGAGGTCTGCTCAGCAGCTCATACGGCGGTCTGGGAGGAGGCTATGAAGGCCTATCTGGAGGCCATGGAGGCAGCTTCAGCTCCGTCAGCTTGGGTCACCACCATTAATCACAACAATAGATCGCTCAATTTCGACTCACCAACAAGTAATCTTGTCACACTCGGCGTGCAATGTAAGACTTTTGCTGAAATAGATTAAAAAAACCCGTTCTATTTATTTCACGAATAGCTTACTAGATTTTTCCAGGGTTCATTGGATTTATTATGCGCCTAGTTTTTCTGTTCCCCGACAGAAACGGATAGTTCTACGTTGTAAGAGTTTTCGGGATTGGGAATTAGAAATCAATTGAGCTAACGTCTTATATTGCCTTGCCAATGTAAAAGAAGAAAACGGAATAATACAGTTTTAGAACAACCATGCTTTTATATATGAACAATTTTTCTTACTATGGATTAGATTACTATTTTTTTTGTTGGTGTTTTGATAGTGAGACCATTTCAACATTCATAAATTATCATTTCATTTCATTATAGTTTGTGAGAAAACTTCTCCATCATCAAACATATACATATCTTCATTGCTCAATCAATGGTAGCGAACTAGATTTGGCGCCATTTCTCTTCCATTTGAAGAAAAGAACAATAATCTTCCTCTATGTACTTATTTGTATCATTATTTAATCACAATAAAAAATATTTTTGTAATGTATTGTGTTAATTATTTCACCATAACCATGCAGCCACACGCATGGCCGAATGGTCTAAGGCATCACTTTCGTGATAGACTGGCCTGCCGATGGAGAGATTGGGGATCGAATTCCTGTTGAGTCAACTAAGGGTGGATTTTTCTGAAATAGTTTACCACCCTCCTTCCACGTAAATGTGAAATGTGGGTAGATTAACTCTAAAATGTTTCCTTTTGCATCCGTACCCCCATTATAGTAATTATATTAATATATGCCTATAGCTTGAACAGCTAGTAAGACGTGGTGATAAAATATGTATTTAATTTTGTTGTATGTTTTTTAAAATATGGAGAATTGACACAATGGTTATGATCCCACTGTCATCCAATGGGAACTTCTGTAAACCGCATGACTATGCGAGACGTCTGGTTCGAACTGTTTTATCTACCCTATGTTACGCTGATCCGTGGGGTGAGACGGGATCTTCACGATACCCAACTTTGAAAGTTACTTCAAACTATTTTAAAATATCTGATCCAAAAAACGCTGATATAGCTGGTTTATATTAATAAATATAGTGAAAAGGACATTTATCTAAGTGGACAAACCAAATTTGTGTTTCTTTTTTATTATTACTTTTCAAAATCACAGCGGAACATCTTGAGACATAAACCGCGTACTTGAAGATTCCTTTAACTGTCGTAAGGATATATTCAAATTTTTAAAATAAATTATACAAAAAATATAATTAGCTTCTTAAAATTTGAAAATATAATTGGTTCCAATTGCCTGAAGAATTAAGTTGCTTTGTTTTGACATACGACTTTAAAAAAAAAGAACACAGTCAAATTCCAACATAAAATGACAATAATTTTCAATCTCTTTCGAATGCCTTGAAAATGTCCAAGACAACAAGGGTATCGTTACAAATTACGTAAGAAGACGGGAATGTTTTAGTAAGAAATATGTAAAGTGAGTTACACACAACATATTATTACCCGACTAAGAAGTGAGGTTTAGAAAGTTGGTTCTATATCACCGTTAGAAATCAATAAGGCACACGAACCGCTTCGGTGTATGCATGGTATAAGGTGTCGCGCTCACAATAGATTAGCCTGCTGATGAAGGAGAGATCGGGGTTCGAATCTCGGCTGGGTGTACTGAGGGTATCTTTTTTCCTAAATGGTATTCCACTCTCCCTCCGCGCAAATGCGGGTACATTTCCTCAAATTCAACCTTATTAATCCCTAAACCATTAGCTTAATTAGTAGTGTACATAGGTGTATAACCCAAACGAGTAGTAGGAAGCGGTGCTAAAATATAATACTAATAATAAATAATAATAAAACAATAATAATAAGGCGCAACTTGGGTGCTATAGATAGTTAAATACTATATTGGTCACCATGGTTATTAACCGTCCCGTGGTGTAGTGGTCAATGCACCTGGCTACGAGTCTAGAGGTCCCGGATTTGATTCCCGGTTGGTACTTTGGGTATTTTTCCCGAAAGGGAAATTACCCTAAATATCACCCAGCAGAGTTTAGTTAATTAGACCTAAGTTAGGATTAAGTATTTCTACTGGTTCCACACCCTCACATTCACTAACATCATCATCTCATCTCATCGGCACATGGAATATATTTTTAAAAAATTTACCGTGCTTAATGTTTTGAGAGCTGTATCATAGACTATATTATGAACACGGCTAAAAAGGGTAATATCTGAAAGTTTAAAAATCAACTAGATATTCTTTCATGTATTCATCCGTCAAACGTTATGATCCACATGATAATTAAATTATGATTATGATGATTATGATGATGACGATTTTTCAACCCGAAGGATGGTTTGATGCACTTCCCATCAATTTGGAGCTGGGCATGCACTCCACTCTTCAGCTGGTTAGTGCCTACCCCATCATCTGGTAGGAAGTACATGTACTAGGAAAGTTCAGAAAATGCGGTGGTTTCACATTGCCTTCCGTACTGAAACTCTACGAGCGAGTGAAAAAGAGCCTACTGATTTTTCCAGAAAGGTATTTTTCACATACCCTCCATGGTTCTCTCACACGCCACAATCTACATGGGATTTACTTTCCCTCCGAAGGAAGTTGTGCTACGGATTTTTATCGATCAAGAAAAATCCGTTATTCTCGGCTGGGTTTGAACCCGCAAACATCGGGCCCTAAGGCAAGCACTCTACCCCAGGACCACCGAAGTTTACGCTGATGAATAACTACCATAATGTAACAATGTTTTTTCAATGTTGCCTGTAATATTTGTTATTTTTACTTTCCAAACCTACCTTTCCATTGCGGTTTCAAAATAGATTGTCGAACAATATTTTCAATGACATATAAACTGAACAAGTAGTAAGACGTGTGATTATATTAGTGATAATAATAATTTAAGACACTGTACTAAGCACTAAGATGGCTTTTTTATTGCTCCAAAACCCGCCTTGGTGCGTAGTTGGCTAACGCGCTAGTCGTGTTGAGCTCGACCGCCGAGGACGGGAGATCGAGGTTCGAATCTCGGTCGGGTGAACTGGGGGTGGTTTTTCCTAAATGGTTTTCCACTCTCCTCCACGCAAATGCGGGTTCACTTCCTCTAAATTCAACCTCCCAATTCCTAATCCATTAGAGTAATTAGTGCTTAAGCGTATAACCCAACGGGTAGTAAGACCGGTGCTAAATAAAATAAAAAAAAATTATTGCTCCAAGTTTCCATCTGTTTACGTTAGGAGTATTTTGGTCCTAGTTAATTTCTAATATAAGTGCTTTGAGAGAGATTGGGTCATCATTATAATATAGCTCTGAAGATCATTAATCATTACAGGGTTTGACTGACACTACAGTCGTGTCTGAGTTATTATATTACTATCATTCAAAGTGTCAAAAAGCTTTTTATTCCGAGTGTCAAACCGGTTAGAAAATCAAATGGTAGTTATATAACTAAAAGCGTGTTTGTACTAGGTATCATGGTGAGTTCTACAAACAGGGCCATTTGTTTAAGTAATTGATATTAGGTGTGAAATGTAAATAAAAATGTAGGGGCTGTTAACGAATCATCAAAATTGTTTTGATGACTTTAGGAACAATTATTTATTACACGATCAATCTAGTAGAGTATCGAATAAATATGGAATTTATTTTATTAGTATAAGTCAAGTTTTGTTATAAAAATATATTTTACTGTTATTAAATAATATTTTTAGATGAAAAGATGTTGATGATACATGAGCCTTTTTGTCCTATTAAAGCAGTCGGGACTTACGGTTAAAACTAATTTAATTCTAGAATAGATACACCATCCAGGGTCCCAACCTTTATTCTATTATTGTTAAAGGGGAATCTCAAATATCCCCAGTGATCAATTTTACGGTCACGTTGGGAATTGAACCCGGGATGCTTATTCAGTTGGCAGATACGCCATTGGCTGAGCTAAGGTGTATGACTACTTTAGTATCATATGCATGCAAAAACTAGTGTTAGGCTCCGGTAAATCCGAACTTAAGAGCCATCTCACGTCACGGATAACGCGTAGCTTACGTAAGTAATACAGCTAAAGTCAGAAGCCACATCGTAGTGCAGTTTTCTGTACTTTATTTTAGAAAACAGTCGAATTGAGACAATTGAAAATATTACCATATTTTTTTAACACAGCATTTTAAAATATATTTTAAAATTAACACTATTTCATTGATCCCGAGCTCAATAATCTCAAGTGAAAAATACAGAAAACCATATTTAAAAAAAAAATAGCACCGCGTCTTACTACTTGTTCAGATTATACACATTTGTACTAATTACGCAAATATGTTAGCGATAAGGAAGGCTGAATTTAGAGGAAATATAACCGCATTTGCGTGGAGGAAGAGTGGAAAATAATCTAGGAAAATCACCCTCAGTATACACGACAGGGGTTCAAACCCCGATCTACCATCATCGGCAGTTTAGTCTATCGCTAGAGTTACGCCTTTGACAATGCATCCACCGAAATGGGTAGACATATTTCGATGTGATTTATGGTCCGAGCGTAATCTTGTGTCTAGATTCCCGTTTAAGGTAAGGATGTGGGGGACTCTAGAAAAGGCCATTGTTATTGCAATGTTTATGGCAAAACATTTTGTTGGCAAAAAAAAAAAAAAAATTGCGTCAGTACAGACATAGAGTTAAATTTTCTTCACATGGTGATATCAAGAGCTAATGTATATCTTTGACTCGCCTCGGTGGCGTAGTTATAGCTAACGCGCTAGTTTCATGTTGAGCTAGACTGCTGAGGACGGGGAGATTGAGGTTCAAATCTCACTCGGGTGAACTGGAGGTTTTTTCCTAAATTATTTTCCACTCCCTCTCCACGCAAATACGGGTTCACCTCCTCTATATTCAACCTTCCTAATTCCTAACCCATTAGTTTAATAATACCTAAGCGTATAACCCGAATGGGTAGTAATACGTGCTGCTAAGTATTATTATTATTACTACTAGTAGAAGTAGTAGTATCTGTCATGAGCATAGCGGAATTAGACGACAAACTTTTTAAATGAAGAGAAAATCTGTCATTAAATTCCAAGATATTCTTAACAGATTTTCAACAAATGTTGAGGTCACCATGTGAACAAAATTAAACTCTATGTTTGTACTGAAGCAATATTTGATTTATTTTGACCAAAAAATTGTTTTGCTATAAAGACTGAAAAAAACATTAACCTTTTCTCGCCTTCCCTAAATCCCCACCTCAATCGTCTGTGGGACGAACTAGTGAAAACATTCTAAAGAAGCCATTTATTTATGTTTATGTTTAGTGTCTCGACAGACCTCTAGTCTGTCCAGTCAGTACGACTCTCACAACAAATGATTACCGACACTTCAAGTCTCGGCGATCACTTTACACAACGAGCACCCCAATTTCAGGTTTGTTCGCCGCGAGAAATGAAGATGTCACGGCACACTTTGTCCGACATGATGTAACTTTTTATTTGACTTTTTCTCTTGCGAGGTTATGACATGATTTCAAACGAGAAGAGCCAAAAACTCATTAACACAATGACTAAGCTCCGGACAGCGACGGAGGTCAAGTAAACACCTTAGACACGCAATAGCTGTTTCTTTGATCTAATACGATTTCTGGGGGATGAGTTTAAAATCAGCACGCACCGGTGGGCACGTGGGCAGAGGCGTTAGTCTCATTTGATGGTCAGTGCTCGAATCTTGGTCGGGTGTAATGAAGTTCTTATTTGCTAAATGATTTCCCCTCCATGCAAATGTGGGTATACTTACATTAAATTCCCCCTTTCTCATCCCTGATTCATTAGCGTAATTAGTACATACGTGAGTAGCCTGTACAGGTAGTAGACCTAAGACGCGGTGCTAAAAAAAATAAAAAATATTTTATTTTAATGTTGCAATATTTACTAAAGAAATATTTTTACGTTAAGTCATGTGGTCCACTGATCTTTTGATAGAAAGCATCGATACCTGTAAAATATTAACACTTTTTTTTTGTCACACCAATTTCACAAATTGTTTATACTATAAGCATATATACTGATTACGCTAATGTGTTAGGGGTGAGAAAGTCTGAACAACGAAGAAGTGTACCTTCATTTGTGTGTAAGGAGAGTGGAAAATATTTAGGAAAAAACACCCTCGGTACACCCGGAAAGGATTTGAACTCCGGTCTCCTCAGGGGATCATTCGACCACCAAAGTGGGCAATAATACTAATAATGTAGTTAAATAATATCAATGTTGACAACAAAAACTAGGAAATGTTTGTATTTATTTAAAGTTTATTTATACCAGAATCCTAATATAAACTTTATTTGCATTTCTATCTCAAGGTGGGATGGAAGGGGACGCAAGAAAAGTCCAGTGTTTTTTGCAATTTTTATGGAAAAAACTTTTTTTGGTCAATATAAATAAAATATTGCTCCAGTACAATCATAGAATTTAATTTTCTTTCCATGGTGAACAACTGTCAAGGGTGTTCTGAGATTTAATGAAAACTTTTTTCTCTTCATTTAAAAAGTTTACCATGCTCATGACAGATCTTCAGGAACTATTGATATCAACATGTGAAGAAAATTAAACTCTATTCTCTTTGTACTGGGCCGATATTTTATTTATTTTGGTCAAAATAGTGTTTTGTCATAAAAACTGCAAAAAACACTATTCTTTTCTCATGTCCCCTTCCATCCCACCTTAATGATTCCTACGCCGTTAGTGCAATCTACTGGTGTCTACACGTCAAAATAAGTTCTGGAGGTTTCCCCTTCGATATAATATAGTATAAATATGAAATAAAAATGCTAGTAATAATAGCTATTTTTTGTAATTGTTAACATTTGTGTGTGTGTTTTAAACTTATTGCTGTACCTTGATTAAAAAAATGCAATGCAGTTTGTTTTACTTTCACAACATGAATTGTCAAACTAGTCCAAGACCTCAGGGAATGTTCTAACTATTGTATCCCCAGCAGAATGACTTCGTTTCCCAGCAGAATAATGAACACATAGCACACACAAACACAAACACACACACGCACGCTGCACTATACTTTTCATGTGTGAGAAACGTAGCCAATTGGAAGGACAGAACAGCCAGTTTTGATGTTTTATTTGAAGTGATAGATAGCGAAAGTGTTTGGGTTATGCGAGAGGGCATATAAAAGTGGGGAAAGAGGAATATCCCGTCACAACGACACGTTTGGCTCGCAGACAAGACATGAAGTGGCTTGTAAGTATCGACACACAAATCAGGGAGAGTGATTTTGCACGTTACAAAACGGGATTTTAATGACCTGACAAACTTTGTGGATTTCTTGTTATTATTGTTATTATTATTATTATTGTGTTATCAAGTACCTGGTACATACTTTTTTTTTTGTCATCACATCTCACCATCATCCGGACTATACGCTTATGTACCAATTACAATTAAGTTTATGTATTAGGGCCGCAGAAGGTTGAATCTAGAGGAAGTGTAAACCCGCCCCAATGGCGTAGTTAGCTAATGCGCTAGTTTCTTGTTGGGCTAGACTGCCGAGGACGGGGAGATCGAGGTTTGAACCTCGGTCGGTGAACTGAGGGTGATTTTTCCTAAATGGTTTTTCCACTCTCCTCCACACAAATTCTGGTTCATTCCTCTAATTCGACCTTCCCAATTCCTAACACATTAGCGTAATTAGTACATAAGCGTATGACCCGAAAGGGAAGTAAGACGTGGTGCTAAATATAAATAAATAAATAAATAAAATAGAGGAAGTTTAACAGAATTGGTCGTGAGGAAGAGTGAAAAACAATTTTGAAATAGAGTAGGAATTAGATCTCCCCGTCATCACAGTCAGGTCTATTTTGAGGGTGACACACTAGACAAGAGGTCCACAACCTTTTTGGACTCCGATCGACTTACAAACTTATCAAAGGTCCCACGATACACCCATCGTTTCTCTACTTCTCTACTCTAATTTTGAATTTATTTTTGTCCATACAACTTATATTTATTTCTTAATTCAATTTTCCTCAAATACTTATGTGCCCTCCTTTTAGAAAAAAAAATGTACATTTTCATTTAGATTAAAATTTTTTTTTTGGTGATATTATCTGTTCTGACCAATAAGGTAATTTTGGTCACTCTAACATCTTAAAAGTACTCAACATTTTTATGCCTACTTCGGTGGCCACATGGTCTAAGGCGTCACTCTTGTGTTAGACTAGAGTGCCGATGACAGGGCGATCTGGGTTCGAATCCCGGTCAGTTGTACTGAAGGTGATTTTTCCAAAAAGGGTTTTACACTCTCCCTCAACGCAAATGTAGTTACACTTCCTCTAAATTCAACCATATCTCCAGAAGGTATTTTGAATATGTATTTTATAAGAGCTAAGTGCAACCCACATTGGTGATTGCATGGTCTAATAGCATGGCTAGTTGTAAAAAGAGTACACTTCATTTACCCTGAGAGGTAGTAAGTTCACTTAGATGGATTACACTATGGTTTTATACTATAAGCTACACCATAGATGAATAATAAAAGGGGAGCTTTATAACCTATAGGGCTAAGATGGAAAATCCATGGCACGCCTGTCACCCAGTGGCACGTGAACACGATTTGGGTGGCACGCCGACATTAAAAAAAGCCAAACATTAAATGAAAACTTTTCCCAACATAATATAATTTTTGGAAGTCAATAATATTTCGACAGCCATGTCATTCACTGTCATGTATCGATAAACTTTGTGAAGTCAACCGTTAGAAATCGTCTTGGCTCGTACTTGAGTGCATTTATGTGCTGATGAAGACAAGTTATGAACCGAACATAAATATCTTGACCAGCAGAATACAACATGTTTCAAACTAATATGGAAAATATCATGTAGGTTTTTAATTTTAACATTAAACATCCATATATGGTCCTGTTTTCACTGTAGATGATACTTTTAATGTTTTTACTTTAATTTGTTGAAATTAATATGGCTTAAGACACTCACTTTGACAATTTAATACATTTTTAATCTTTAAACCTTAGACCCTATTAAAATATTCCCAATTTGATTTGATTTATTCATTTCATCTTATTATATTCAATGAGTTTTAATTTTTAAATAATGATTAAAATACGTACATAAGATATGGCGCACTAGACAAGTTCAAAATTCAGTTGATCCTTAAGTGGCATACCAGCCGGTAAATTTCGCCATTCCTACTATAGTGTGTGTACGAAAATGGTACGTAATCTTATACTCAGGAACCTTTTTTTAGTGATAGCTTATCGATTACTAACGACATAATCAGTAATAATGAAACCTGCTTTGGTGCCCACATAGTCTAACGTGCTACTCTCACAGTAAGCTAGACTGTCGAGGACGGGGAGATTGGGGTTCGATCCCGGTTGGATGTACAAAGTATTTACTATCAGGTTTACCACCCTACCTTCCGGCAAATGCATGTGCACTTCCTTTAAATTAAACCTACGTAATCACTAACATATTATTGTAATTGGTACAGAGGTGTACAAACCGGACAGGTAGTAAGACGCAGTGCTAATAAATTTGTGGTAGAGAGGATAGTTTTTTTTAGCACAGCTTTTACCACACGCCCGAACTATCCAAATGTTGGCACTTATCGGGTAGAGATGAGAACAGTAGAATTCAGAGAAAATATACCCGATTTTCGTCGGGAAGAGGGGAGGATTTAGGAAAAAAAACTCTCAGTACACCATACACTCGAACACTCAGTACACTCGAACCGGCAATCCAGTCTAATACTTAAGAGTGATTCGTTAGACCATGCGACAATCGATGCGTGTGCCTATGATATTATTCATATTCATAATTACATGGCGTTGAAAAATTTAATTTAGGTTGACACATCTAGTTTAAAACCACTAAATGCTTACTTTAAAATACCAACTACAAATATTAATTTCACTCTCAAATACAAAATTTGGTTGATTATTATATAATATATAACATGATAAATAAATGCTTTTACCTTTAAATAAATGTGCTTAGGAAAATAAAATCATATAAATAATTGAACATTTATCATTGGGTCACCTGCTTCAGCTACCCTCACAGGAGACTAGACAGCCAATGACGAGAGGGGGGGGGGGGGGGGAGATATTGAGGTTCGAATCTCGGTCGGGTGTACTGAGAGTGTTTCTTTCAAGGTTGTTTTTCACGCAAATGTGGTCATAATTCCTCTAAATATAACCTTCTTAATCCCTAAAACTACTAGCGTAACTTGTACTCTTAAGCGTTTAACCCGAACGGGTGGTAAAACGTGGTGCTAAAAAATATTATTAGGTCAGTACTAGTTTCTAATCCTAATAATAAATATTTATAGTAAATATAAAGAGGTCCAAATGTTGGTCACATAATAATAACAATCAGGCGAGATGATTTTGTTTGTTTGAAGTGCCATTTTGTCAATTCCTGTTAATATGATAACTTTAAAGAAAAGACCATAGTTAAATAAATGCATGCTTTTTAAAAATCTAATAAAACCTAGCATGCTAATAAAGATTAAGATCTCGATTGTCAGAAACAAAATAGTTAAGTTTCCCATTGCTATATCGCTATTATTGTATGTGCAGAGGTAGGTAAAATTGTCCCGTAAGGCAGTCATGACAGATTAAATTATTAAGAGCCATGGCGATTTTATCAATCCAACACCTTAGCTTAGTCAGTAGCATATATGTCTACTGAGCTAAGGGTCCCGAGTTAGATTCCCGGATGAAAAATAAATTTATCAATGGTGAAATGTGGGTTTACCCTTTTACAATGATTAATTAACGGTCGGGGACTGGCTGTTGTGTCTGTCCTAGTCTTAGGTTGGATTAAAAGGCATATAAAGCTATGACAGGTCTAGTCAGCCGGTAGTGAAAAATAAATAGCTAAATAAAAAAAACTGACCCAGGTCACAGGCTAGAAACCGTAATTGATGTAAAAAAAAATTCTATTAGGTATAGAGTTTTTATGAACAAATTTAATAGCTTAAACATTTTATTTAGGTGTGTCTCCTGCTGCTGGTCTCCGGCGAAGTGTTTACTAAGGAGCAGAAAAATACTTCCAAACCACCCGAGGAATCATCCGTTCCTACCGTAACAGCAGCCAATCCAGCAGAGAAACAGCAACAAAGGACCCTCTTCAACCTGGCTTATGGTGACAACTTAGCATTTCAAACCACAAGATTTGAAAATGACTACCCTCAAAATTTACCAAGCAACTTTTACGACGGAGCTTTTGGTTTAGGCGGGGGATATCCAGACCCATACAGCAGCTTTGGATCCTTTGGTGCTCTAGAAAACTATGGCAATATTTATGCGGATCTTAATGGCCAGCCAGTGACACAGAAAAGTGGATCAATAACTCAGGCTATCCCTGCGAATGCTCCAATACAAAGAGCAAACTCATTTCAACAATATCAACCAGTCTCACAAGCAGTTTCCACGGAAAAGAAAAATACTGTTCAAGTTATTTCCGAGGACGAAACAAATTCATCTCAGCAAAGAGGAGACCAGCTTCAGTTCCATTCCCAATTTCCTTCCTCAATTGAAAAATCTTTCCAAGCTCAAATTAATTCAAATGGTAAAACACATCCGGCTCAAATAGGGAACCAATTTACGTTGTATCCTCAATTTTCATTCCAATCTCCTGCAGGGAAGCCTTACCCAATCCAAACAGACCCTAACACCAGTCCTGATCAAGCCCAACCTCTAGATCAGTTCCAGTTCTACTCTAATGTACCACCAACTGTTCCTAGAGGCACTTCTCCCCTTGAACAGTCTAACGAAGCCAAGACTTCATATCCCCGAGAAAAACAGAACCCCTCACCAGGAAATACTTTCAGAACGAATTCTTTCTTATCGAAAGTTCAGGGAAAGTTACCCCTGTTCAGATCAACATCTACGCCAGCGCCCAAGCCTTTGACGGGGGTCGTGTACGCGTCAGGCTCGAAACAATCAACAGAACAACAAGTAGATAACTCCAAGAGTTCGGCGACTGCTGATAGCGGCAAGAAAAACGAAGGTGGTTCACCAGTTTTTGATGGAAATTCAGATGGGCTCAAGTTGGATGGACAACAATTATTGTTTTCAGGACCTAGCTCAAACGAAGGAAACATTTTTGCAGGAAATGCCGGTTTTGAAGGGTTCGGCAACCAACAGTTTGGGGATAGTAGTGGATTCGGACCAAGCTTTGGTTCTTTCAGTGGATTGAACGTACAACAGTTCGATAATATTGGTAGCTTAGGAGTGCAACAGTTTAGTGACTTCAGTGGATAAGTGGTCAGAGTTTTCATGACGTGGATATTGGCCAACAGATATTTCATGGTTCAAGTTTGTAAAATTAATGTTAAACTGTTTCTATAGATTTGCTAAATTCATACTGCGATTTTTTTACTTTTCTATAATATTGGGGGGGGGGGAAAGAATATTATCTAGTCTTCAAAAAATATCTTTAAAACACAAACACACGATTTATCAGGGTTTAAAATAGTGGAAAGTATAGTTCCTAATAGCTAGTAGCAGGGAATGTGGAAAAGTGACTGATAAAAACGTCTACTAAAATTACTTACAAGTGAAGTAATTTCGATACTAATGTTTTAAAAGAGAAAAGGAAAACAATTTTTTTTTTGTGTTTTAGCTTTGTGTATTGTAATATGAGCGTGGGTATTTATATAAAAGTGAGTAGTATTTTATAATTACAGCACAATATTTAAACGTTTTGATGCAAGTTAACAACAACGAATGGTAGTTACACCATTCATTCAATAATATGTAAATTTTGCAAGTTTTACGTTGATATTAACCAAATTAGGTTATTGCATCACATTAAAGTGTATTCTATGAGTACCATATATATGAATTGTGCTTTAATGAAAGCCTTCAATAGGATCCACCAGTAAATTAGTATTAGTATTTGTACCACCCCTCTATACATCCGGCACTAATGAGGTAGATATAAAGGAATTAGACTGTAGAGAAAATGTAATACATTTGCGTGGAGGGAGATTGTGAAACTATCTAGAAAATATGCCTTCAATACACCCGATAAGGTTTCGAATCCCGATTTCACCGTCGCCAGAAAACCAGACACGACGATCTTGGCGTTTAGTCCGCTTACCCACCAATGTAGCCCAATAAATAAAACATTTTTTTTATTGAACATTATAAATGTCTTAAAATGGCGTGATTTGTGGTACATCTTAATTAATTACATTTCATAATAATCAAAAGGGCTCATGCTGCTCTAAAGTGACTGCGAAAGATAGTTCATCGCGTTGCGTGTTGAGGTTTTCTTCTGGATGCAGAGGAAGGTGATATAATAAATGTCGACTACTGAATGGAAAGATACAGTTTTTTTTCTACGAGTTTTTTCAATCGATATGTATACGTTACTGAACAAGCACCATAAATACAGCTTTCTATAAGGGAGTTCAACTTTTCAGAAGTGGATCAGTTGATTATACAACAAATAAAACCAACAAAATAAAGTAATCTTTGGAGTTGTAAAAGTTGATACACCGGTTTATGAAACTCATGTAGGCGTTCAAGTTCCTTTCAATTTAGTCGGGACAAACAGGAAATGCATTTTAGGGAAGTGTTGAATTTTCTCAAAAGTAAAACAGCATTCTAATAACGTGTTGGTTTCATCACAAAGGAACGCGGAACATTCGTTAATTCCAGCACTGATCGTCTTAAAAGTTTAATACATCTCAATTTGAAGAATTAGTTTATCGACTTTAACTTAGGAGACTGGGATTTGAATACCAATTGAGAGGATTGATGATGGGAGGGGGAATTTGCGAGTGGTTTTGTTTTCTCCAGCCAGGTGAATGATGGTCACACTCTTCCTGTGTCTTATAGGTGAGCCGGCGTAAAAGAGGCGGCTTTCTCGAAGATAATACGTATTTTACTGAATTGTAGTAAGAGGTGGGTTTGTCTTAGGTTAACTTAGCTCTAAATATTTAATTATTAATTTTTTTGGTTGATGGTTTAATGGTTATGGAGAGGTTGGGATTTGAATCCCAGTTTGGTGTATTTAGACTTTTTTTCCTAAATGGTTTCCTACATTCCCTTCTCAAAAATGAGGGTATATTTCCTACAAAATATACCTCCTAATCCTTTAGCTCGGTTGGTTAGTAAGACGTGTTGCGAAAAAAAAAAAGACAACGAAACTTTTTATGTTGTGAATTACTGTGAGCCCTTCTTCCTCCGAGCCCTCTAGCACGCTTCTTACTTTGTGTAGGATGTGCATCCCATAATTGAGTATTATTAATCACCTCAACAGGTGCTACAGACACTTCCGACATTCGTTTCACCTTTGTTGACCTGTGGTCACCCATCTGGTAGGCAAACAACTCGTTTAACCAATCAGACAAGGTCATTTACAGGTTACACAAAAAACTTTCTCAGTCACGTTCTATCCAACATTGAGTATATTAAGTTCTTTATTTCGCTTAATGACATTGAGTATATCAACTCTTTATTTCGCTTATTGCCAGTGTGCTTGCTAACTAATGAAGTTACTATCAAACTTAGGTAACAGGAAAAGAAGAATTTTGAGTAAAACTCGAGAATTTTCGGCAGAGCATATGTAAGGAAATTCACATATATAGGAGATAGGAATTCCTGCTTCTCAAGTGAATCAATAAAGTTAGCGCACACCTAGCCATGGCAGTCTGAGCCAATAATTAAATCTTTTTAAATATAAGTTTATAAAATGTCAATTAGTTTTTTTAAACAATGTATGTTGTGAGTATGCTACCTATTTAATAATGCCTAAAACATTTAAAATAAAAGTTGGCACCGAATCTAATAAACAAATATTTAGATATGCTAATGTTACCGCGAGTTAAGACTATTCTTACCTTCTTTTGGTTATAACGTAAATATGAACTTCATCATTCTAAGATATTATGTTAATATTTTATAATTATTTTATCGTCAATTAATTTAAATATTAATATTAGAGCGAATAGTGTAACTAAAGCTACATTGACTTGTTTTTTTTTGTAAATTACAATATTTTTATTTATTTAACGTGCATTTTCTGAACCACTGAAAATATAAACACACAACTTATAAACTAACTTAAATCTAGGACAGACATAACATCAAGCCCTCTTCCGTTAATTCATCACTTTGAAAGGGGGAACTCACATTACACCAATATTAAATTTTTCAGCTATGAGAGGAATCGATCCCGGGACTCTTAGCTCAGTAGACAGACACGCTAACGACTGACTAAGGTGTCAGACCATACAAATACACAATTTTTAAAACCCAGAAATAATTTAAATGTTTATAAAAATAATAATTATACTTTTATTAGTAACTTTGACATTTGCATTTTATTTTATGCTATTCGAAATGCACCATTTCATATTATTTTTGATCTTCTTTGTAACTGTTTACTGTGTTTGTTTGATTTTTTTATTTATATTTTAAGCTAATTATAAGTATAAAAGTGTGTTAGTAGGGAAGGAGAGTTGAAGTAAGTATATTTTCAGTTTTTATTAAAATAAACATTTAATTTTGTTTAGTAAGCATAATAATCTCAACTTTTTTGGATTTCTTTCACGGCTATGACGTAATTTAAAAAAACCACCTTTTTTTTAATTTAATAAGTTTCTGGCCTAGTTCCACTATGGTAATGACAAATATTCAAGAATCGTTGAGATAAAAATATTTATATGCAGAAAATTTGACTATATAAATATACAGAAGCAATTTTTTATTTGTGTTTTCTAAAAAAAAACTGTTTAAATAAGGACCTAAACACGCATCCCCTTCCAATATACCTTAAGCTGGCTTCAATTGTATGTTTAAGCTAGCAAAGTTTCAACTCTATAGAATGTTAAACAAGTCTCAAATTGATATTAAGTAATTTATGTAATTTACGTTTCTTACTATAATATTTATTAGCCTGTGTGTGTATGAAACATCAATAAACAAATTTCCTTAAAAGGTTAGTTTTGAATGTATTATATAAATATATACATAAATATACCTTATTATAAAATGATAAATAATATATATAAAATATACTATATTATATATATATTAATAAATTTAACTATAAAATTATACATTTTTAATTTATCAACCCCCACTTCAGTGGTCGAAAAGTCTAAGGTGTCACACTCATGCTACACTGGCTGCTGAAGAGGTAAGTAAAACCGAAATGAATACTACGTGAGTCAAGATTGGTTTAAAAAAATCACATTAGGAAAAATAATAATTCAAAAATGAGATATGCAGTAATAAAGTGGGTGAAGATACCTTCCTCGGAATTTTAACTTTTAGATATTTGTTATGCTTTCACTCTAAGACTTTATCTATACGCAACATTCACCAACCTTAAATATTTTGGCACATGTAATCTAGCAATATAAACATCTAACATAGCCTAAAACCCAAACCCACCACATATTGTGCTGAGAGCGATATAAGCATCTAACGTTAGCCCAAACACATCAGCCATTGCTGAGGGGGAAATATGTTTTTTATTTATTTGAATGTTTTGTCTGTAGGACAGTGAAATTAAAACCTGTTTACAAATAAATATATAGTAATAAATGTCATTTAGAGCTGACTAGAAATTATTACAAAGTACTAAAACTAAATGTTCATTTTCCTGGAGCAAGCCTTCTTATGTAAGTATCTAACAGTCTACAATTTGCTGGTGTCTGAATGGTCAGGAAAGTCGGCTGCAGTTCAAGAGGAAGCTTTTTAGATCCCAGGGATGGCTTACAATAATTTAATAGTTAGAATAAAGGTTCCTCCTGAATCCAGGAATCTGAACAAAACACTTGTTAGCAAAAACACAAAAAATGTTTCACGGTATTTTAGTCAATTCGCACGCCTTAGTTTTGGTAGATTACGAATCACTTATATATATATATATATATAATATAAATAAATATACATACATATATATATTTTACTATTACATACATTACTGTTTTCAGCCTATGGCCCAGGTCAGTTTTTCAATTCGTCATATATTTTCCGTTAATGGTTTGCTAGGCCTGTAGTAGCTTCATTTGCCTTTTAATCAAACTTAAGACTAGGATAGGCACAACATCCAGTCCCCGGCCATCAATTTATCAATGTGAAAGGGTAAACCCATATCTTCATCAATGATTAATTTTCGACCATTCCGGGGTTGAACTCAGGAACCTTAGCTCAGCAGGCAGACACGCTACCAAGTGAGCTAAGGTTTCGTACACACATATCTATTTATATATGTGTTTATATATATATAAATATACATACATAGTTTCCCATAACTTAAGCGTGCTAATTGACTAAAATACCATGTAGCATTTATATTAATATATGGCATCCATATACATAATATATATGTATTATAGAAGTGGTTCATAGTTCACCATAGCTCAGGCTTGCCAGTTGAATAAAATACCGTGTAACTTTTTTGTATTTTTGTCAACAAGTTCTATATATCCATCACGTCTTGGCTACATGATTTTTAATTACTTTAACGGGATAGGCCAGAGAAAGGTATAATTTAGGGGACGTTTACCTTAATTTGTGTGGCAGGAGAGGGTGGTAAACCACTTAGTAAAATCCACCCTCAACGCAACAGCCAAGAATTTTAACCCTAAACTCCCTACCACCATCATACCAATCAAGATGAATTTTACCCGCCTCGGTGGCGTAGTTGGCTAACGCGCCATTCGTGTTAAGCCAGGCCACCGCGGACGGAAGATCGAGGTTCGACTCTCGGTCGGGTGAACTGGGGGTGGTTTTTCCTAAATGGTTTCCCACTCTCCCTCCACGCGAATGCGGGTTCACTTCCTCTACATTCAACCTTCCCAATTCCTAATCCATTAGTGTAATTAGTACTTAAGCGTATAACACGAACGGGTAGTAAGACGCGGTGCTAAATAAAAAAAATGAAAAAAGATGAGTTTGACATTTAGTCAACGATCTCACCAATACAGGTCACTCAATCATATCCTGCCTGTTAGAAACTAACGATACAATATTATCAGAATTTAAACTAGTCACCTTTGCCAGTTTTATTCAAATCAAGAGCAAAATCACCAACACAAGTTTAGGGAGGAGGGAATGATTGGGTCTTAAGGCTTGTTGAGCTGTCCAAGAGCCACGAAGTCTTTCCGAACGGTCCAAGAGCGGGCGTCAGTATTGAGGACAGAAAGTCCAATGCTGATGCCCAAATGCATGTTTTAATGCTTCCAGAAGGAAATAACAAGACCATATTAAATCATGTACTGACACAAAAGATAACACTAACCGTACCTTAAAGTGACGGGTTGTCGCATTTCACGAAATATACCTGGAAATAAAATAAAATAAATTATTAGCACGCTTTCACTGAAACATCCTGTATATATATATACTAACACAATGTAAGCCTATAAGGGTTACGAGAAATATTTAGTCACAGTTATCTAACAGTAACTGGGTGCGATCTACATCTCGATTATCCGAGCAGCGCTTTAGGACGTCTGCGGGGTCCTCGTGGGTCTATCACATAGATCACAAACCACTGGGTAAGAGGATTGATGGAGCCAAGGCAGCTTATCTTAGAAGGACAACGCAAGCGTTTGAAAGTAGTCTTTGATACAACATGGCATATCCAAGTCCTTTTGGAGACGTACCAAGGTGCGTCAACAATGATCCCCAGTCATTCACTACCAGGGTATATATAGGCCTATACTATAAGATTGACAGGTTGACTCTATTTCCGGCGCAATTTTTGCTAAACCAAGTTTTTTTTATGTAGTTCTTAGCTCTCCCACCAACTGTCACTGTTCGTGTCTAACAGCGCCATCTCTTGAGGTAACTGAATACCAAAGTCAAGACAGCTGTTTAGAAAGTATAAGCACCGCCTCAGATATCTTAGCTTCTATCCGGCGGTCTCTTCTACCGTCCGTTCTAAAGACAATACTATCGAAAAGATCGCTCTCTATAGGACTTCGGAACTGAGGAGAGTTGGGGTGATTGAACTCTCTGTTTTTATATTCTGGGGGAGGCTAGGACTACTTTAAGAAAGGAATTTAATTTTAATGCGTTTATCATAATAAAATGATACATTGGGTTAAAGTCAAGTAGTAGCCTACTTATCTTAGAAAGACACGCAGTACTGTTACAGTTAGAACACGTTAGGGCGGCTACAAAAGTTACTAAAGCTACTTTAATATATTCATACCTCAAGTCATATGACCAATAGCTCTCAATTTTTACCTATTGAATCAATACAGAAACAATAATATTATAGTTACATTCCCCCCCCCCCCCATACATATATGGTAATTTGACAACATGAAACATTTATCAAATTCACCAGAACTGTTGGTTATTGTACATAACATCAGGTGATTATGTATATTAACCTAATTTATCAAATTAACATTAACATATATACTAAAAAATTAAATTTGTATTTTCTTAACCGCTCTTCCTACTATGTTCTTATTATACACAATAAATAAAAAAAGAGTTCAAAACATGCTACATATAAAGAATAAACGCTCTTAAAATGAATGTAGAGCTATCCAGGACTTAAGTTTATTGGGGCCTGGACTCACATTTAAGTAAGTTGAACCCCCTCTACTTCCGAAGAAATTCCGGAGTCCCTGTTGCTGAAACCATGTTTTAAATTATTGTGATAACTTCCTATACCACAGAGGTAACACCGGTTCTAGCGTTTGATGTGCAGTATGAGGTAGATAATACGAGTGAGGTACATTTGTCGCAAGATGACGTAAGTTATTCCTCAGTTCCAGGTGGATGGGAAAGGAACGTTAGTTAATGGAAGTATTTTTGCAGTTTTATAGCAAAACTTTTTTTTTTTTTTACAAAATAAATCAAATATCGTTCCAGTACAAACATAAGGCTTAATTTTCTTCACATGGTGATATCAAAAGTTGTTGAATATATGTAATGAGCATAGCGGCATTAGATGAGACACTTTCTAAGTGAAGAGAAAAAGTTGTCATTAAATTCCAGGACACCCTTGAAAGGTACTCAACAACTGTTGATATAATCATGTGAAAAAAATTAAACTCTATATTTCTACTGGAGAATTATTTGATTTCTTTTAGAAAAAAAAAAGTTTAGATATAAAAGTTGCAAAATATCCTGCCCTTAACTTCTGCCTTTATTTATGCCTTTATTTGTCATAGTGTAGTAATAAAATGGTAAAAAGGGCCGAGTAGAAAAAACACATATTTTTTGCAAATACTAAAAATTGTAATTTCTATGCTATTATTTTAATGGCTTAGGGTACTTTCTATCAAAAAGTGTCAATTGCATATCTCATGAATTGATATATGAATAAATGAAATAATTTTTTATTAACTTTTGTAACCGTCAGATAATAAGACCGTTAATATCCCTACTTTTATCATAGGCTACGTGTGCGTAATAATTAACATTGACCCTATAGTATTCTATCTCTTAATTTTAAAATATATTCTCAGGTTTAAATCACTTATTATACATTATTTTAAGCTCAGTTGATTTTTACTAAACTTTATTGATTTTATAAGCATTCAATGCTCATATCGAGGTAGGCGAATTTTAAAGAATGTACTCTAAACATAAGTTTAGCTTAGCATACAATTTAATTAAAGATTGTCACATCATTCGTCATATCATTCATCATTGTCATACTCAACGTCATTAAAATAAATAAATGTTTTCCTCTATGACAAGAGACTAGTTGTTAAAATTCATACAATCTTTTGAAACAAGTTTTTATAAAATGTCAGGAAAAGAGAGGGCAAACTTTTGGCTTCCTTCGAAAATACTTTTGAAGCGTGATTATAAATAGGCATCGATAATTTAGAATAAGATAAGCTGGTGGTGGCAGGGGTTCTTAAGAGTTGGTTTTATTTTTGTTGTTTTACTATACTACTTGACAAATGTCAATTGCCCACTACGAGCATGGGCTACTTCTGTTAGTTTAACCCTAATTTAAAAATGTTTCTACATGTGATTGAATAAATAAAAGAGAATATTTAGAGGAGCCAGCCTCCCAAAAATAGAAGCAGAGGAAGAGGCTTATGCCCCCCAAACTCCTAGGCTCTGTATCCCATGTTTATGTTAGTAGAAAAATATAAATTGGCTTCTCTTAGTTCAAGCTCAACCGTAAGAAGAACGAGTGCTTGTTGAACCACCTTTAAATTACCAAGGAACCTACATTCGCTTTTGTACTCTAAAAATCACAAAAAATTCGCAACAGTTTTTATTTACATTATTTTTATTTTCATTTTTAAGATAAGCATGATATAATAAAATTATTATATATTTTAAATACAGTTTTTCTTAGCACCACGTCAGGCTAAACGCATTATGTACTAATTACGCTAATGAGAAAGAGAGGGATGAGGAAGTTTGAACCTAGAGCAAGTGTACACACATTTACGTAGAGGGAGCGTAGAAAACCATTTTGGAAAATAACACCCTCAGTACATCCGATCGGGACTCGAGAACAGGTCTCTCTTTCATCGGTAGTCTAGTTTAACAACAGAGTGATGCCACAGACCATGTGACCACCAAAAAAGTTCAGTATTATCTGTAAAGATTTTGAAATAATTATTCTACAAACAATTTTCTTATAGAAATATTTTTTTTTCTACTTTATATTTACTTATTGTTCTATTAATAAAAAATATTTTAGATTTTACTTTCAAATTAAAGAATACACTAAAAGTTTATTTTATTTTTCTAGTATCCTTCGACCCTAAAGACTTGTTTCATAAATGTGTATTAATAATCTAGACTAGAGGTTTATAAGGCTCTTTTCATATAACCCGTCAACAGTAATCATCAGTAATTTGACACTCTCTTCGATTGATGGTCTAAGGCGTCAATCTCGCAGATGACCAGGCTGCCGATGACGGGGGAATTGAGGTTCGAATCTCGGTCGGTTGTACTGGAATTTCCCCCCTCTTTATATAACCTTCCTCACACCTAAAACCATTAGTGTAATTAGTATATAAGTGTATAACTTGAATGGGTAGTAAAATGCGGTGCTAAAAATAAAAGAAGTAATTTTACTACTATGCATCCATACAAATGGTTCACACCAATCTTCGGGTTGCAGACACTCAATAAACACCATCTAGTTCGGCGAGATATTTCTATAATACCTATATACAGTTCGCGGTAGTTTGGAAATTATCTGAAAATTTAATGGACACTAAAAATGGTTTTGTTTTTATAAGCCTCGCAAATATATAGTTTTTATTTAAACAGTTATACCAATTGAGGTGGGTTGGCAAGAAACGTTTTTCTGCGACAAGTCTTCCTACCCGTCTTGGCTTTCTCATTTGACTACATTAATGGGGTCAGGGTGAGGAAGATATAATTTAGAGGAAATGTAACACACATTTGCGTGGAGAGTAGAAAATTATTCCTGAAAAACAACCCTTTGACCACCCAGCCTAGATTCGATCCTCAACTTCCCTGTCACTGGAAAATTAGATTACACGTTTTTGAAATATTATTGTTTCGTGCCTCCATTTATGCAGGAAACTGGTTTTTAGCTAACCCCAAACTGTCAGGGGAAAAAACAAGATTTCAAGGAGCAGATCCTGGATTTATACGATTGAGAAATGTTGTGTACATTATTATTACTATATTTATTACTGTGGTTTTCAAGCGAGTTTGAATAACCTTGATTTAAAGTTTATCTGAGGATTAAATGCCAAGAAAATGCTAATTTCATTATCTCATTCAACTTTTTATTCAACTTTGTATTACATTGACATAAACCCTAATTATTTATATACTACGGATACGCCATTTTTAAACGTGAATATTTTAATTTCAGGTTCAAAGCAAGATCATCATTATTTGTCATCAACCTTTCGACTGGCTTACTGCAGTTCTCCACTTCTGCCTATCCTGAGCCAGCGAGATAACAACTGATATATTATTCCATGGAACAAATCTTGAATTTGCACAGAACGTCATAATGTGATAGCTAATTGGATGGATAAAATCAATGTATTTTTTAAATTGTTTTATAAATACTGGTAGTTAGGCCTATCTTATCATTGTGTAGCTTTATAAAGTGAACATTGTTGCAGATACATTTTAACGAAGAGGGCAGCAATGAGGAGTCTTCTAATATCACTTGTTACCATTTTTGTCTTTTCAAATGTGTTCGCTATTTTATCAACCTGTCCTGAGGAAAATGCGATAAATAACTTTAATACCTCGATGGCAAGTAAAATTTAATACTAATTATTTTAGTTAAATTGATAAATATATATGTGTATTTTTTTATATAAAGATGTCAAACTTAGATTTTTTTCTAATTTTCCAACATAGCTAAATTTTAGATTCAATTAATACTTAAAATTAAAACTAGCATGTGCTATAAACGTCTTCTCTCAAGAAATAATAATAATACACATGATTTCTATCAAATGTTTGTGGAAATATGTCAAAGTACACCACGTTCTGATACTCATTTCCAAAATGTTGCGCAGATTCTTAGTTGATAGTTATTAGTACAGCGTTTAAAAATTCAAAATGTAAAAAAAAAAAAAAAATGCATCACTGTAATTTAGATATTATAACTATGACTTAAGATGTAAATTACATTGATTTTACCAACAATCTGCAAAAAAAACCTTAATATTAACCCTTAATATAAACCAACTAAACAATTTAAATAAAAGAATACTGATTTAGAAAGGGTCCTTTAAAATTATTCATACTCCTTCAAAATCAATGTTTGATGCTACATTTAAGAAATCACTTTATTTTAATTGAGTAATTTGATCTTCTTAAAAAATATTTTCCAATTAGTTTCTAGGGACATGGAAGTACTTTAAGTGGAGCGACGGAGTGACATTGAATTGCGCCCAGTTTTTATTAACCAATGAAGAAAACGGTGACTTTTTAATGACCACAAGTTTCTACAATCAAAAGTAAGTAACCACATTCTTTCTTTATTTGAAAACAAACATGACGCTATGAATACATACAACATGTACAATAATTATTAATTATTATATAATATTGCGTTACATTGGTTGATAGTCACCAAGTCTGCACTCGTAATGAAATTCCAATCATTCTTATCTTGCGTACTTTCACATTAAATAAAGAGTAGTAAGCTTTGACATCCCCTGACTTCAAATAAATTTTAAATTGGTTTTAAATGCTTTCGCAGCCGTTGTTTGAATGAAAACTATCAACGTGGCTTAAGCCTTAATTTAGTTTAAACTTGTAGATCATAATTATTTATGGTTACCCCTATTGTTATGAATCTATATTTTAAAATGTATTTGATTTTTATTTAATGTGCAATTTATAAAATAATTAATAAAACAAAAGAACAATATAAAAATTAAGATACAAGTACAAATTAGGGGGTTGTGTAACCATAAAAAGCACTTATATAGCTTCTAGAAGTGCTTAATATTTAGAATTTGTCCTAGTGTCTGGCAGTTAGGGGGTTATGTTGCCATAAAAAAACACTTCAGATGGCTACTAGAACTGCTTATCATTTAGAATATTTTCTAGCTTCCGGCAATTGGGGGAGGTGCCCACCAACACCCCCAGAACCCCCTCCCCCCTGAAATTATTGGCTGGCTACGGCCTTGATTATGAGATATGTGTATAACCTGAACAGTTAGACGCGTTGAGGAAGATAAGTAAAATATCCTCAGGTGTTGTTTGTTCTTTGAGTAGGGTGGTTAACTAGATAAAGACCCGCCTCGGTGGCGTAGTTGACTAACGCGCCAGTCGTGTTGAGCCAGACCACCGAGGACGGGGAGATCGAGGTTCGAATCTCGGTCGGGTGAACTGGGGGTGGTTTTTCCTAAATGGTTTTCCACTCTCCCTCCACGCAAATGCGGGTTCACTTCCTCTAAATGCAACCTTCCCAATTCCTAATCCATTAGTGTAATTAGTACTTAAGCGTATAAACCGAACGGGTAGTAAGACGCGGTGCTAACATTAACTAGATAAAGGCTAGGCGGGATGCCCACATTTCAGGCGATCGACAGATTGGTACTAATACACCACAATGGATGGCGCTGTCGCAGCCCGTCCTCGACGCGGAGTCTCGGCTCTCGGGCCGTCAACAAGTCGCTCGTCGAACTCTCTGAACATGCATGGTTCATCGCGTGATCCATATCTTGTCATTGGCCCCGAGCCATACTAGGCCTTGGAGCATAAACTGAACAGAAACCATGCTAGGAACATCCTGTAGTTGATAAGTAAATGGATTTAATGATAATTTATAATGATGCAGGCCTTTTTCATTTAACTGAAAAATGTCACAAGAAAATCAAACCCGGAATCTTTGAGTTAGCGTGCTAATGTTTTAACTTCCCTTACTCTCTGTCATCTACCCCCTCCGTACCCCCATGGCCCAGTGGAAGTATCTTGATTTTGTTTTATTCTATATTAATTATATTCTCCTCTGGTTTAGGAAGGGATTTCTGGGGCTTCTGTTAGTTTAGTATCTGTTACGTTTACTTTCATTTGAAGGCCATTTAGGATGATTGGAAATGAGGTGGGTTTAAAGTAAGATTTTATCCCCTCAACCTCCCCTCCCCCCGCCTTTTGTGATTTAAATTCCCTCTCATTCATCACTCATAGTTCAAGGCAGAGCACGATTTTTCCCTTCTCGTGTAGTTTGAATTACGTACAGTAAATCAAATAAAGAATGATAGGGATAAGAAATAGAGAATTCAGAGAAGTATCCTCGCAATCGCGTGGAGGGAGAATTGGAAGCCATTTTATCAAAAACAACTCAGTACACCTGGCTGGGATTCAAACCCCCTCTCCCACCTTGTCTCTGGAAAAGAAACAATACTACGTAGATCGACGACTTTATTCGTATGTCCGCCGCCATGCACAATCCACTGACAAACCCTACCGTCGTATTTAGTTGTAGAGTATTTTAGATAAATATCTGTACACAGTTTGATAAACATATTTTTTTAAGGACGTATTGTGATAATTCTGGCTATCATACTGAATGGCTAGTAGACCCATTTAAACCATTTATACTTTCTTGATTAGTACATTACTAAAAATTGCTTACTTCACATAGTGACGAATACTCCGTTTACCCGTTATCCTTACCTTGATGAATTACACCAGGGTGGTCCAACGTTTTTCATCCCAAGGCACAAATCTAATATCATTTTGTAGCGTGGGCCGAAGATATATCTAGTAATCTCATCAACTTAATACAGGCCTACAAACAACACTCAGAAAATTGTAGCATCCTCAGAAGAGGAGGCCACAAATAATACAAGGAAAAATACAAAAAAAAGGGAAACAACAAGAGTGAGTGCTCATGAGTTTAAGATCTGAAATGTTCTATTTTGAGAAACATTACACATCGAATCTCGCCACTCCCACCTGTTACTGAGAGGATCAACAATAAGGGGGCCGTCTATCTCAAGAGAGCCCTAAAATGCATCGACCTGCCTAATACTTGAATTAATAAATAAAGGAAATTAGAACAAAAACCTAGGACTTGAGGTGAGATATTATTATTAATATTAAAAAATAAGGATAAGTCGTGTTGAGTCAATATTTATTATGGACAGCACAATCCAATATTTAACAGCTCTATTTAGTACCAACATTGTTGTTATGACAATATAAATAAATAATGTAGAAGTGCTTTGGAACATTATAAGAATATTAGCCCATAAGAATGGGTCCGGGCAGGAATGATATTCTGCCTAATTAAAAGCTAACATAAGAATAGTATCATTAAATATGAAAACAATGGACTATTACAAAAAAAAAATAGACAAGATAGAGAACTTTTAAAGTCGTAATTATTTCAAAAAGTCAAATAGCATATAATTAATTTTCAATAGAAATACCTTTTTCTAATTCTAAAACTTTGCTCATAACAATAACGTCGCGATCAAGTCGCAAGGAAACCTAAGCAAGGATACAAATAAGTTAACTTGAAGATCCACGTATATAAAAACCTGAATATCAGTAAATATGAACAATACCATCAATCAAATAATTATTAACCTTGCCAATAATGATTTTGCTCACCGGCACTGGCGAGTTGTAAAATAACAACATAGACTAAGTCCAATAAGTGACTATTTCACAAGATACTCAAGTACAATTAACAGGTCGCAAATTAACCCCAAGGAATCTAAGTAAAGATACTAAACTGCGTACCGATAAGATCATCTAATTTCATCATAACAGTTAAAGTTAACTGTGCCACTAACATAACAATTTGTACAATTCATAAATCATGACTTCGCTCAATCAGCACTGGCGTGTTGTAAAAAGACAACAAGACTCAAGTCCAATAATACAATATTCCTCTATACGAAACATTAATAAATTTTAGCGTTTATCGTTATCAATACAATCAAATTATTATATCTCAATCGGCGACTAGACGCCATTTCTAAGTTAAACAGCAAGACTCATATTTACATTTTAAGTTTTAGTTTTAATATAAAAAAAAATGAAGAAGTCGAAAAGGAATTTTGAAATATATAAATAAATATAAAAAAAAAGGTTAAATTTGCCGAGACAGAATTTCAGTTCTTACATTTTAGTCGTAGAAAGCCGAAGCTTATCCTAGCCCTGTTCCAGCTCTGTCCCAATTGTGTGGTTCATTGGATCAGACACAAATATATATACAGCTAAAACACAGGGGGGAGGAATGACGGGTAATCAAGCGGGCAAACCTTCTGGAATACCGAAGGAACAATGGTTTGCGCATTTCTACAAGCTTCGGGAAGGTTCTTTTCCCATCGGGAATCTTCTACAGGAGAACACTGCGCAAGTCCAGTGAACACGTGGCTCTCGCTACACAGTCGTTCAGCCCACCAGGTTAGTGTCTTTTTTTCTTGGTTCAGAGAAGGTGTGTCTAGCTGAACTTACGTCGTTCTTCCACGCTGCCTTCGATCACAGAAGAATGGGGTAAGATCCATCTCTTGACATTGGTGTTATTTGTTTAGCGAACCATCCGATGCTACAAAATAAATATTTTCAATACTTATATAAGTAAATTGTATTTTTTGGTTGGTAGAATTTTTCAAATTTTACTACCAGAAAATGTATTACTCACCTAAAAAGTTCTGAAATATGTACGCACACACACTTCCACAAACCAACCTAGTATTATAGTTATATACTTATATATATATGTATCTTTCTAAATCAAATAATTGCATAATAATAATAATTAATATTTAGCACCGCGTCTTACTACCCGTTCGGGTTATACGCTTAAGTACTAATTACGCTAATGGATTAGGAATTGGGGAATTGGGAAGGTTGAATTTAGAGGAAGTGAACCCGAATTTGCGTGGAGGGAGAATGGAAAAACCATTTAGGAAAAACCACCCTCAGTTCACCCGACCGAGATTCGAACCTCGATCTCCCCGTCCTCGGCAGTCGAGCTCAACACGACTAGCGCGTTAGCCAACTACGCCACCGAGGCGGGTAATTGCATAATAAAATGCGATCATGACCTTTTTAAACAAGTATTTTTTATTTGAATCATTAGGTATTTCACATTTGCCATCCAGAGGCTCCTTTTAATTTTTCTTCAAAATACTGCGAGGGACACATTTTCAGTGAAAGTGGGCTGCATTTGGCTCGCGGGTTGCCAGTTGGATCGCACTGAACTACACAATCGATTTTTATTATAAGCTGAGTCATATTAGAGCCACGTTAATTAAGCTTGCTACCTTACAAGGTAAAGGAAGGGTACACCACTAATGTCCATATAATAACTAAAAATTCTTTATTTTCGGCTATAATATTTATAAGAATCAGTGTTTCCAAGTGAATACTATTGAAATTAATTTTTCTTGTGATTGATGATATTATAGATGTTAAACTACAGCAATGTTTCAGAGACGCAGTATACGAACGAAGAACCTACACATTATCTTTACAACATCCAAACTCCACTCAAGCGAAATTTATTGGAAAGGCTTCAAATGGACCGAGATTTGGTGAGAGAAAATAAACATCTCAATAACACTCTATTAAATATGTTCATTAAGACCAATTTTATTTGTGCGTCACATTTGACTTCCTATCCGATCTAGCCACATAGGTACTTACATCATTGAATGGGTTTGGAAAGTTAAAATCTATGGAGGAGATGTATTCACATTCATAATGGGCAAATATATAGGAGAAATCATCTACCTACCTATACCTTCCTAACTACAGTCTATATTTCTCATGAAGAACCTTGTATTATATTATTATTAGCACCAAGTCTTACTACCCGTTCGGGTTATACGCACTTACGCTAATGTGTGATGGTAGGGTGATTGTGAGATGAAATGGAGGACCTACAGCTTAACGTGGGATCCGAACCACGGTGGAGGGCCTGGCTTTCCACGCATTCACAAGTTGTGATTAATACACGTCTTGTCAGAGGTGAAGGAAGGGTTTGGCAATCAGATAAATCTGTGCCGGGACCGAGAACTTATGTTATAGATAAAAACATTATATCTACTTTCCCGTATTCATACGTCAAGTCACATAATATACAGCTGTCACGTTTGATAGATATTATCAATACTGTACCTCTAAATTAACACTAATAATACAGTAAAATGCAATAAATGTTAACCACAAGAAAAATTTATATTTTCTAATATTTTTTTCTATCAAGATACTCCCATATAGAGTCCCACAGTAACCGCGCGAATTGCCCTGCCATTTTGTTTAACCGTGCGATTTACCCTTCTATCTTGTTTAACCGTGCGATTTACCCTTCCATCTTGTTTAACCGTGCGATTTACCCTTACATCTTGTTTAATCGTGTGATTTAACCTGCCATATTGTTTAATTGTGTGATTTACCCTTCCATCTTGTTAAACCGTGGGATTTAAACTGCAATCTTGTTTATAAATTTGTATTTATTGTTATTTCTAGGAGAAGGTTCACTTCTCTACGTTCTTGCGACTGACTACTCCAGCTATGCTGTTTACTGGGCCTGCACGCAAATATTGTCTGGAGAAGGCGTTGCATTGCAATATCAAGGTAAAGCTAAGAATATTTATATATATTTGTATCAATGTAGTAAATTGATCTGCGGGTGATTGTTCTCCAATCTAATTGATATAGCTCAATACTAGTTCCAACTGATGAACCCGTGTCAAGGGTTGTTCGTCCTTGACCTTGTGTCTATGTTCTGTGCAGTGAAGACAGGGGTGCTGTCTAGGATGACAACCTTACGTCTACGACTGTGAATGACGTGGACAGCTTCCTGCCAACGGGAGTGGACTACTTGGCACTGGACCACTCCGACTGCCCTCCACAGTAGCATCGCAGTCAACACCCTAGTTGGAGGACGAGTTGCCCACGTGATGTGTCTACAAAAAGTTGGACAATACTTCAACAACAAAACCCTAAAACAACGCAACTGTTTTTCTTAGTCTGGTGTTAAAAGTAGATTGACAACCAAAACATATTGTACACTTGTTTTTTTTTAAATTTAATTTTTACATTTTCAGCCTATATGTTGCATATTGTAAAAATACATAAATGATGAAATTCATGTTTGTGTTCATTTTATTATCTAAAACGAAAAATAAACATTGATACATTGATAAATTTATAAAGATGAAACTTTCCATTCCTACACAACTTGTGTCATTTTATCTGTAATGTAGTAAGAATTTTTAGAAATCAAGAAATTTCTTATCACTGTCTGATATAAAGTAAAACCTTGATAGTACGGACTATATGGGAGAGAGGGGGGTAAAATAGGGCAAATTACCGAAATCAACAGGTACACTATGGCGTAGCTTATAAGATAGGGCCATAGTGTAACTCGTCAAGGTAAGACTGCAACCTTTATGGGTAAGCGATGTATACATACATGTCACAGAGAAAAGTTATGTATTTTTTTGGATTACACTTACAAAATTGTAATATTAACTGGAAGGGGATTGGATGGTCCTGGATCTGTTGAATAAGTAGCACCTGAAGATAGGCGGGGTTTGAAGAAGATGTCAATATTCTTTTGTGAACTTTTGAAAATAAATTTTTACTAAATGTTCACGATAATGTCTTAAATGTTCAAAATAGGACCAAACTTGTTTATTTTGATACAGTAGTAAGGTTTTTTTTAATAAAAAAAACATAACCACTGTCAGGGTTGAGGGAAATCCGGATTAATAAGGCCCAGATGATCGAGATTTTTCTGTAAATGTAAAATTACTATTAGTTCTCCACCACGTCTTACAGCCTGTCTAAGCTAGCCGCATATTTACACTAAACGGATCAAGGAGGAAAAAGTTTTTATTACAGCCATTACTGTTTCCAGCCTGTGGCCTAGGTCAGTTTTTTTTATTCAAGTCATATATTTTTCCACTACCGGTTTGCTAGGCTTATAATATAACTTAAGACTAGGACAGGCACAACATCCAATCCCTGACCGTTAATTCATACATGTGAAAGGGTAAACCCACATTTCACCAATGATACATTTTTCTGAATCGAACCCGGGAGGACCCTTAGCTCAGTAGGCAGACAAGCTACCAACTGAGCTAAGGTGTTGGTCTCAGGAGGAGGAAGATACAATTTCGAGTAAATAGACACTCAATTTTGAGAGGTAGAGTGGGAGGGGAAAATAATTTAGGTAAAAACCACCTTAGTAGACTTGACCGAGGTATTAAAACCTCTATCTGTTCATTCCCAGCAATCCAGTTTGTCTCGAGAATGAGGTCTTAGCCCAGCTACTGCATGTTGAGTTTGAAACATTCGGTTTATCAGTAGTTCAACAAGTCTGAACAGCCTTGGAGCAGACGGCGGATGGACCAATACTTTTAAATACACACAATTATGTAAGCAAAAAGATACTTAATAAAAGGTCATAGCTCATAAATATTATATAATGTGGAAATTAATAGTTCAAATTGAAAAAAAAAAAAAAAAGCGGAACATATAGAACAGTTTTAAGGATGTTTATTTGACCTTTTCGGACTTTACATAACTAATAAATTATATAAGATAGATTGACATAATAAATTAAGTGAAGGTCGTTGTGTCAGAGTTGATAACTCATTGATTATGTATAGACAGCGTTGAGACTGCTACTTTTACACATTGAGTTTCCATTCAAACAATGAAGATGTTCACCTTGCTACCACTCATTGCGATATTTTGGACTTCAGGTGTGGCAGCTCTTCTTTCGACATGTCCTCAGAAAAGCGCACAACCAACTTTAATACATCTGACGTGAGTTAGAGAAGCTACCGCTTCATATTTTACTCACTGTGCGATCAATGACCGAGAGTTGTAGGAAAAAAACTTTGAATTTATCACACAAATTCAATATAATCAACTTAAAGGGTGACTTATAACTATGTTGATATATTATATTTTCAATATTAACTCGTATTATATAACTTTAACTAGCTTAATAGGGTCAGCTTTGGTCTGTTTTGTATTAATAATAATAATAATAATAATAATAATTTAGTACCGCGTCTTACTACCCGTTCGGGTTATACGCTTAAGTACTAATTACGCTAATGGATTAGGAATGGGGGAGGTTGAATTTAGAGGAAGTGAACCCACATTTGCGTGGAGCGAGAGTGGAAAACCATTTAGGAAAAACCACCCCCAGTTCACCCGACCGAGATTCGAACCTCGATCTCCCCGTCCTCGGCGGTCGAGCCCATCACGACTAGCGCGTTAGCCAACTACGCCACCGAGGCGGGTTCTGTTTTGTATTACCTTTGGGTTTCAAACATTCACAAATCCATGAATTGGTGGACACCTGTCAACTAGTCAAATTTCGCTTAGGTGGCCGCATGGTCCAAGACACTACTCTTGAAATAGATTGGACTGATGATGACGGGGAGATCGAGGTTCAATCCCGGTTGGGTGTACTGAGGGTGGTTTTCCTAAGTGGTTTCCTATTCTCTCTCCACGCAAATGTGGATACACTCAATCAAAATTCATCCTTCCTAATCCCTAGCCAATTAGCGTAATTATTACATAAGCATATAGCCCGAATGGGTAGTAAGACACGGTGCTAAAAAAACTAGCCGAAAATGTATAAAAGAGATGTATAAAATTGCTTGACTCCATTAGTAATTTAATTATTAAGTCTATATTAAAATATAATACTTTTGTTTTAAGTGGAATTATTGACAATATAAATACAGTTTATTATAAAATGTTAAATGTTAAATGCTTAGCTTGGAAATGGAAGTATTTACTGATGGTAAGGTTTTGTATTGGTTTTCAGGTGTTGGGAACATGGAATTTCATAAAATACACTTCTCCGAAATCCTTTCCCTGTGCATCGGGGACATTTAGCCTTAAAGAAACTGGACATTTAGTTTTTAAAACTAAATTCTTTAACTCAACGTAAGTGAATATTTAAAATCATGAACTATTTCTGCTATTTAACATTATTTTTACACTTTTTCTAAAGATTCAACCCAAGGTAAACAAGTTGAAAGGACATCCACCATATCAAATACAAATAAATAACTAAATGTATGTTCTGTTGTTTGTTATTTTTATGTGGTGGGAACTATAACAGGCTTACATATATTTGTGATATTAGTGAACACTGCCTAATTAATAAGCTAAGAAATCAAGCATCTTCAGGTGTGCTAATTAGATCTAACTGTATAACTTGTTTAAGATACAAATCATAATGTATTTTAAGAGATCTATTTTATTTTAGAGGCAACAATTACGTGATTAAGACGTATACATTTGATAAAGAGGATCCTTCATCCACTGAAGCAAAGTTTCGCAGTGTGGATGCCGATGGATCACGTTTCAGTAAGTACATATTTTTTTAAACTTCTTATTTAAATCACAAAGTAATCTAAAATTTAAATATTCAAAATACTAGCCTATAAGGGAGAATTTTTTTTGTGGGTCTACATTTAATTTAAATAGACCAAGTTGTTTAACTATTTTAAAATGATAAATACATATTTTTATAATGTTATGGCCCATTTATTTCCAGCTAGTTAAAACAGAAGGAATTTTATTTCTACAAGGAAGTTATTATATTTATATACACATGCCTTGTTTTAAATAGTCTACTATTAAAATGAATTGTGGGCTTTTGATTATAATAATGATTTCAAATAGTTTGAGGAGGAACTGTTAGTCTAGTGTTAAGATTTATTTGATAAAAAAATATATAAATTTTATTTCAGGTAAACAAAAATAATAATATTTGTCTCCATAAACTTGTAGTCACTTTTTATATCATCTTGAAAGATTTAAAAAAAAAATATAGTGATTTGTTTGAAAACTGTTTGATCACAATTTTGCATGACAACACCATTTAAAAGGTGTATATTTCTTGTATTAAAAAATTCATCAAATTTTTCAGCGATAGGTTCGTTGTTATACGTCCTCTCAACTGATTACACGAATTATGCCGTCATATGGGGTTGCTCGAAACGATCAACAGGAGAAATGGAAGCAGTAGAATACGCAGGTATATAACACTACTGTAGTCCAACACCTTAGCTCAGTTGGCTGCATGTCTTCCTACTATAACAAGAGTCCCATGTTCGATTCTCTGACTTGAACGAAAGTGTATGATTGGTGAAATTTGGGTTTCCCCTTTCGCAGTGATGAATTAACGGCTGGGGACCAGGTGTTGTGTCTATTCTAGATTTAAATTAGCTAAGGAGTCGTGTGCTAATATGATCAGTTGATTTAGCAAAGCAAGTGCACGTTATAGTAAAATAAAAAATAAAAAACTATAAAGTCAGAATTTGAGCAGTTTTAAGACCAAGAATATAGCTCTCATTTGAATGACAACAGTTCTCACACGCGTAGTGATTTAAAGTTGAGGGGACAATTTTTAATTCCAATAAGCTACATAATCACTAAAAATAAACATCCATTAAGGTCTTATTCACAGTCTAGACTCGAGAGTCAACCAATATCATAGTATTCCAATAATAAACAGTTCGGTTCGAATGGGGAATTGGTTGACCTCTGAATATCGACTATCGGCCTACAGGGTGTATATTAACATGAAGTACCCATCTCAGTGGTGGACAAAAGACACAAAAACAGTTTAAAAACGTTGATATAAACATGTGCCCCATTTGACCTTGTTTCCTAGTTATAGTCTCGTTTGTACTCCAGTAATGCGGAACTGCTTAACATTATAGGAAGTGTTCAAAATGGCCCTTTGGTCTGAGTGCAAGCCTGCATTCATCGTGTCTTATAATGCCACACTCTTTCAAAAATACCAGGTGTTTGGAATAACCCAAAGAACATACCTAGTCAACAGGTCGAGAGATATCGAGTATGGTAGGCCTATACAAACAGTTTAATGGAATCACTCGGCTGTAACCAGTAAACAAGGTCAAATAGAACACATGTTTTTATATGATTTTTTTTTGTTTCCTGTCCAATGATGAAGTGGGTCCCTCTTGTTACGGTATACCCTGTATGTATGGACCTTAGTGTTGCTAGAAAACTTGCTATCTTCATTAGACCCAAGATAAGACATTGAAAACAGATTAGCACAGCGTCTTACTACCCGTTCAGGGAATACGCTTATGTACTAATTACGCTAATGATTTTAGGGATTTTAAAGGTTATAATTAGAGGAAGAGTAGCCGAATTTGCGTGGAGGGAAAACGGGAAACCATTTTGGATAAACCACCCTTAGTACACCAGACCAAGACACTAACCTTGATCTAACCGTCATTGACAGTTTGGTCTACTGTGAGAATAGCGCGTAAGACCATTCGGCTACTGAAGCGGGTAATAATTTGATTGTTTCACGGTGCTGTGGGGTTTTATGTAAATATTTCAATGAATACGCTTTCCTAACAGAAACCCAATTTTACACTACAGTTGATGATCTCTTAGCTTAATCAGAACAGAAATAGCCAGGATTCCGTATTCCGTGAATCTTAATGTAATACATTGCAGTTTTATTCCGCTTTCCTTCGTAGTTTAGCTTTTGAATGACTGGACTTGAAGGGGATAGCGTTTAGAAGAAGGATAAAACAATTATATTGTAAAACTTTATTGGTGATGTATTCATTACTAAACTATAGTGGTTTCTAATTTTAATTGAAGGACAACTCAGGTCAGTCAGTAGCGTGTTTGTCTCCTGAGCTAGGGGTCCTGGGTTAAATTATTAGCATGTCCAAAAAATGTATCACTGGTGAAATGTGGGTATAACCTTTCACAGTAATGAATTGATGGCTGGGGGCTGGATGTTGTTTCTGGTCTAGATTTAAGTTAGTTTATAAGTTGTATACTAATATAATCAGTCGGTTCAAAAAGTGCACGTAAAATAACTAAAATAAATGAAAAACATGAAAGTTTAAATTGAAAATTTTGCAATATTAATATTATTTTGTTATATTTAAGAGATATGCATAGCCAGAAAACAAACTTGTACCTCTGGGTCTTGCTAACCACACTGGTGGGCACGTGGGCAAAGGTGTGAGTCTTGTATTTTGGTTCGCTAACCACGAGGGGGTCAGGATTCGGATTCTGGCTGGGTGTATTAAAGTGTTTTGCTTCCGGAATGGTTTCCCCCTCTCCTTCCACGCAAGCTTGTGGATGAATCTCTTCTAATATTCTAAATTCCTCATTGGTGAAAATATGTGGTAAGCCCGAACGTATAGTAAGAAGCTGTGTATATAACAGTTTATCCGGTAATTTTTTGTCAGCATGAATTATTATTTTTATTATTATTATCATTATTATTATTATTATTAGCCCCGCGTCTTACTATCCGTTCGGGTTATATGCACTTACGCTAATGTGTAATGGTAGGGTGACTGTGAAATGAAATGGAGGACCTACAGTTTAACGTGGGATCCGAACCACAGTGGAGGGCTGGCATTCCACATCTTCACAAGTTGTGATTAATACAAGTCTTGTCAGAGGTGAAGGAAGGGTTTGGCAATCAGATAAATCTGTGCCGGGACCGAAGATTGAACTACGGACCGCCAGGTCACCTGTCAGCACGAATCATTAACCGTTAGATATATACACATATGTAGCTATTAATTACGCTTTTCTATTAAGGAGGAGGTTGAATTTAGAGGAAGTGTACCAGAATTTTTATGGAGGGAAAGGGGAACACCATTTATGAAAAACTACCCTCAGTACATGTAACCGGGATTAAAACCCTGATCTTCCCGTCATCAGCAGTTCAATAAGGTGATAAGGTGACGCCTTAAACCATTCAACCACTGAAGCGGATCTAATCACTATTGCCTGATATCAAGCCACTGGTTGTGTTAGTGTCTAGTAGTAATTTTTATTATTATAAAGTGTGCTTGATATTTTTTTTTAACTATGCTAATACATCAATTTTTTTGGTGTTATCAGAATTTGGAGTACTCTTGTCACGAACTACATCACTCCCAGCCCAAACTCTGATCGAAGCAACCACATTTCTTCCGTCAAATGAGTACCGCCTGGCAGATCACTCTAACTGTCCGCAGCTCTAGTACTTGTTGACCACAACATTAGCATTTGCTGACTGCCTCACTAGCAACAACAGGCTGAAGCACTAGCAACAACTGCAGCACTAGCATCAACGGGCTGAAGTACTAGCATCAACTGACTGCAGCACTAGCATCAACAGGCTGAAGAAGTATCAACAACTGAGTACAGCACCGATATCAACTGACAACAACATTAGCACAAGCTGACTGCAGCACTAGAATCAACTGATTGCAGCACTAGCATCAACGAGCTTAAGCACTAGAATCGACAGGCTGAAGAACTATCAACAACTGAGTACATCACTGTTATCAACTGACAACAACATTAACACAAGCTGACTGCAGCACTAGAATCAACTGATTGCAGCCTAGCATCAACGAGCTTAACCTAGAATCGACAGGCTGAAGAACTATCAACAACTGAGTACATCACTGTTATCAACTGACAACAACATTAACACAAGCTGACTGCAGCACTAGAATCAACGGGCTGAAGCACTAGCATCAAATGACTGCAGCACTAGCATCAACGGGCTGAAGCACTAGAATCGACAGGCTGAAGAACTATTCAACAATTGAGTACAGCACTGATATCAACTAACAACAACATTAACACAATCTGACCGCAGCATTAGTAAATAGTTGTTGGAAACATTGGCAACAATTTACTACAAAATTAACACCAGTATGATCAACCAATCCAGATGTCCACTATACTAGCCCCATAAAATCATCCACCAATATAATCCATTTAAAGAATAGGCTATTAAAATTCTCCTAAACATACAAAGACCATGATCAAACACTGGCTAAGACAGATTTTACTATTCGCGTGGTACAAAATCTATTTTAAATGTGTCATACTAAAACATATAGTCCTACTAAATAAACTTGAATAAAATTTCAACATCAAAGTAGGGAGCATTCTCTGACTCTTAAATAAATTTAAGATTGTACCGCACTTTCTCAATCCAAAACAAGCTCTGTGAAAAAAAAAGCTTTCAACGCTATAGTTGAGCTGAGGAAAGTTTTTAGGCTTTAATAACTAGAATATGACATTAGACCTCAACGATATTAATAAGATAACTTTTTTTGTATGACTAGTATCTCACGGAAATTTTACTTTGTTTAGTTTAGAATTACATTGTTCATGTACTATTTGATGTTGTACAGTTGCACAACTTTTAAAATACCATCTCACTAATTGATAAAAGTGTTTTGACACCTCTAAAACGTAGAAGTGAAATTTGAGATGTTTTGCTTGTCTTCGGGGGAGTTTTATGTGTGAATCTGGAGAATTATTTTCTGTTCCAAACAAGGTTATGTAGTGTGTTTACCCCAATGTTGGTCCAAATGATCACTTTCTGAAAACAGCACACGACTTACAAGCTAATGTAACCTTTAAAGTCAATAAATATACATTCGTTCATTATATTCATTATATTATTGTGTATGTGAGGTTGTTAAATTGGCTATTGAGGGGGAAGTGAATAGTTTATTAATACAATCCCGCCAAGCCTCACCTACTCTGGCAACCCCCCACGAACTATCCCTGTCCGTTGAAATTTGTTTACTCTTCTCCCATAATTTACTTAGAGCCGAACAATTATTTCTAGACCTGCGTTGGTGGCCGCGTGGTCTAGCGCTCTACTCTCGCAGTAGACTAGACTGCCGATAACGGGGAGATCGAGGTTTGAATCTCGGTCATGTGTACTCAGGGTGATAAATGGTTTTCCACTCTCTCTCTCCATACGAATACGGGTATACTTTCTATAAATATAACCTTCCTAATCCCTCAAACCACTAGCGTGATTAGTATATAAGCATATATCCTGCATGGATACTTTATTTTTACATTTTTTTAATAACTTATCCGTCCCGATTCCTAATATTTAGCTCGGGACCTAAACTGCTTCTTTACTTTAGTTCACATTTTTAGCTACTTCAATTTTATTTACATACAATAATAATTGAAAAAACACCTAAATTAAGTTTGTACTATTTATCCTTCTTATTTCTATCTATCCTAAAAGTTGGTACGCCCCGGGTATATAATATCCTCGGTACCACCCCTCCCTCCCCGCCGGTTGCCCCAACACTGTCACCAGACGGTAGAAATCCCAGCGGGGATGGGCACCCCCCTATCCGCCACCTATCGGAGATTTCGCTCCGCCGGACGGGTAGTAAGAGACACGGTGCTAAAAAAGTAATATACTTGTATGTTATCCTAACTGCTCATAGTTCACAATGTATGGAGTTTCAGGGCCGCCAACTATTTCTGATATAATTTCTCAACACCCAATACAAAGCTGTAGTAGGACTATCATAAACTTACTTACAGGATGGCCCATATAACTGTTTAGCGTGCGATATCCCCAGCCAAAATTCAAAAAGTATTCTACTAGGTCAACTTATGCCTCATATATGTAGTTTTTTTAAACCTTTGGTGTGTTGTTGAATAAAGGACGCGGTGGGAGGGAGAGATGAGGAGAGGAGAGCAGAGAGAGCACCAAACCAACGTGAACACACTAAGCCGGTCGCCCAACAATCTGACAAAACGTCCCACGATGTCATACGACAAAATGTCATTTGACAAATTGTTAGACCCAGTGAGCGACGGTGATGTGACAAAGGCTGGACAAAATTCAAGCCCAGTCACTGTCATGGCGTCATGTGAAGATGATTATATTTCTTTTTACTTTTAAGTAGTTGTTATTTACTGATATTGGAAGAAGAGGGAGCCAGACAAAGAAAGTGTTGGGTACATCCTCTGTACAAAGAAAGATACAACTATAGACACAGCAAACGAGAGATTGCTCATAAGATTAATGTAAGCAAAAAACAAATTATTAATAATAGGATGACCTGCTTCAGGGAAGGTTTTGTCAGACGAACAAAACCTATCGGACAGAAGTGCACGGACCTTCATCGGACATATGTTCGATGTCATATGAATGATTTTGGTCAGATTGGTGGGCGACCGGCCTAAAAGAGATCTGCAGGCGGAAGTAGAACATGGCAACGCAAACAACAACGTTTGGAAAGACCATTTACATATAATTATGTCGTGTTTATTTAAACTAATGATATAGATTTATGACTAGTGGTGCAGTGTGTATTTAAGTAGAGCAGAACAACAAAACATTTCTAGATTTAAGGGACATTTTATATCCCGGGTGAGGTTTACCAAGGAAATGGGACAGTGAGTTAATTCCGGGACTGTCCCGGCTAATCAGGAATCCGTGTCATATTAAAACTACTATACCTCTCTGCAAGAAATCGAAAGGCGATTATAATGCCATATTGAGAATGGTAATCTGATCCCTTCACTACCGGCGTAATTATTCTGCCCTCAAGTAGGGTGGTCGCATGATCGCACAATTAATAGTGAATAATGCTGTTTGACTTGTTGACAATGGTTTAGAAACTTGGAGGGGGTAGGGGAGGGGACGGACAGTTTCACTGAACAATTATTTTGAAATCAAAACTATACATCTTTATTGTTTGTTCCGTTTCAGAATAACAACACCTGTTAGTGGATATATGTGATCATAAGATAGACTGTACCTAACATAGCTTTAGTTGATTTGTTAATTTATTTAATTCTCACATAAAGTATAGATTTGTGTGAAAATGGTAAATTCAAATGAATTCTTTTGATAAAATAAATAATATACCAGTCTTTTTACTCGATGATTTCATAAGAGACCTTTTCCTTGCCATTTACACAGTCAAAAGATAATAAAATGAACATAATACAAGATATTAGAATGAGTTCTTTTAATGTTTGTTTAGAAATAATCCGACACCTTTGCTCAGTATTTATTGAGTCTGCTTATTGAACTAAAGGACTTAAATATATTTTTAAAATATCCACCTATAGTATTTTGAATAGTTAGACTTGAAACTACTTTGTAATTTAAATAATAGGTTTTTTTTAAAAGTACCTATTGAATCACAATTCATCGGCATTCACACTGTGAAACTTTTCTTCAGTGGATGTAGCATCCTCTTTATTTAATGTATACGTCTTAATCAGTAGTCATTGCCTTTAAATTATACAGTCCGAACAAGCTATACAACAAGTTAGCTTTAATTAGCACACCTGTAAAGACTTGATTTCTTAGCTTATTAATAGGCAGTGTTCACCACCGATCCAACAAACATATAAGCTTGTTATAATTTATCAATTTTACAATTTTATTAAGATATTTTGAAGCTATTTTCCATTCTGTGAGTATATCGTTTTATTTCCCACAGAATGGAACATAGCTTCAAAATCGGTATATCGCATTATTTCTTGGAGTTCTTTATTGATTTTAGGCATTATTTAGTTTACACTTTATTCATAAACTACTATTAAATTGACCGAAAATATTTGATAAAAAATAATATGTACGAGAACATTTTTAAAGTAATTTAATTTCTGTTCTAATTTAGTTGGTTTTGGGATACATTACTGGTTGATATTTTTCTTTTTTCTTAATATATATCAAAAAGATGTCATTGTCATAAAAATCTCTTCCAATACCTATTTTTTTATCGGCTTGATTATTATGTCTTTTTTTAAACACCGTATTGTGATTTATATATATATATACATATATATAAATTATTATTAGTTGTTTTGGATACATTATGGTTGATATTTTTCTTTTTTATAAATATATCAAAAGATGTCATTGTCATAAAAATCTCTCCATACCTATTTTTTATCGGCTGATTATTATGTCTTTTTTTAACACGTATGTGATTATATAATAAGCATAAGTTAAATCTATGTTGAAATGTTTAGCAAGCACTCAGTAGGCAACTCTTATTGGCTTGTCACGATGTTATAAATTCATATAAAGCCGAATATAGAGCTCCGTTTTTTATCACCACGTCTTATACTACCTTACTCTAATGAGGTAGGGATGAGGAAGAAATACTTTTAGAGGTAACATACCCGAATTTGCGTGGAAGGTGAGTGGGAAACCATTTAGGGAAAACCACCCTCAGTAGACCCAACCAGGATTCAAATCCCGATTTTCTAGTAATCAGCAGGCCTGTCTAATAAGAGAGTGACTATCAGAGTAGGGTGGATAAAGGTATACGGTACAGAAAATGTATCCACATTTATGTAAAGAGAAGTTGGAAATCATTTAGGATACTAAACACCATGAAAACACCGGTTTGGGACTCAAACCTTGATCTCCCCATAGCTGGCAATCTGATATAATGTGAGCTTGACGCATTAGAGTAAGCGTGTTCACAGGTGCAGGTGATAATTTGGAAACACAGCCACTATGAGCTTTGTAAGATAATAAATACAGTTTATGTCTCACTAAAACTAATGAAGATGTAATCTAGTACACGATCGGAAAACATGAGTCAGTGGAGTGAATGTCGAAATGAGACTAGAATAGATAATCTTCCAAGAGCTGGCCGTGCTCCGGTGACGTAGTGTACCGTATCTGAGGGGTGAAGGGTGGTATTCAGCCACGAAGGGACGGCTATCTACTACATACTACCACTATATAGAATCCCCCCACTGTTCGGTTGGCAGCAGTGTCTAAACTACGACTAGATCTTCTAAACAACAATATGAAGTGCATTGTGAGTAAATCTTCTCAATATATACTATAATTCTTCCGTGGGTTCCCCTCCGAAGGAAGTTGTGCTATGGAATTTTTATCGCTCAAGAATAATCTGTTGACCTCGGTTGTCTTTGAACCCACGAACATCGGGTCCTGTAGCGAACACTTTACCCCAAGACCATCGAGGTCAACTTAAGTCAATTAATGGGAATCCATTTTTTTAAAATCCCAGCAGACAATAGATATGTTGGTATAGATTTGATTATAATAATTATAAAGCCACGTGCAGCTTTTTACTACTAGATCCTAAATCATGTGTAGATATCTGCACCTGCCTTTATAGAGCCATGGTATTTTAGATTTATGGCCAATCTTTCAGCCCATTGCATATAGAATCAGGGTTTGAGACTTATAAACATATTAAAACACTACTTACAAACTAAATTGATCTAAAATGGCAAACTTATTAAATACTTGACCTTAGCATTTGAAACTTACTATATGCAATACAAAAAACTTATTAAAGTTCAAAGGGATTAAAGATCTTAACCAATCTTATATGCTTGGTCAAAAGAAACTGTGTCCTAACTAGGTTGCTATAAAATAATACTTTAAGGTTATATACTAGGTTATCTTCCATAATATGTCAAAGTAAAACCCCTTTGAGACTATCCATAATTTATACTAATTGGAGATTGAGATGAATGTTAAGAAAGTGGAGTTGAGAGTATGTGTATTCGAATTGACGTGGAGGAAGGGTGGGAACCATTTAGAAAAAAACACTCAGAATACTTGACTGGTATTCCGCTGCATAAATAAACCAAACCAGACGAGACTGAATACTTTCCCATATGCCCACCGGTGCAGGTAAGCTTTTGTTCAGCGGTTGAGTTTAAAGTGAACTTTGGTATTAATATTTGGACAGCTTTATTCTAACTAAGGGGCATTTAAATATTTCACCTAAAAGCACGAAATAAAATAATGCAGGCCAATTTCTGGTTTTAGTTTGAATTAAATAACTATCCCTTAAATAAATTTAAGTAGTAAATACTTTAAATAATTGCTTAGTTTTGTACATATAAGATATGAGTTTTAAAGAACTATCTTTTATGTGTATATAACTACAATATACATAAGAACATATTTATTTGGAACTGGAGAGGTTGCTTTGGTTACATTCCCTCTGGTTTGGGGGCTTGAAGCTCACTCTCAACCTTCTGAGAAGGGGGGGGGAGAGATTAAATTGGTAATTTCCATCCTCCCTCAAGTAAAAAGGCAAGTATTCCCTTCTCCCTCAACCCTAAAAAAAATTAAATCTTTGATACACTTCAAAACGACACGACACATACTCCCTAACTGTATATTTTTTCACACACCCGTTTCTAATAAACACCTTTCATAAAACGAAATCATGTTAAATAAAATACACACCTCATCAGATATAAGGACAGAACTTCTAGTGTGCATGCTTTGCTCCAAGGTCAATTTGCTCTCCATTCTTCTGTGATCTAGATATCATCACTCATGTCTCCGGTAGGAAATGGGGAGAAGGCCCCGATCACACATTTTCAACAAAATAACCAGTGAGATTACCTTGTTGACGTTTTGAAAGCAAGGGTACTCGTATAAAATTGCGAAAGTATAGCTTGATGCATTGGGAGACACTATGCATATATAAAGGAACAGTTCATTTGATGTTGCATCAGAAGACAGTTTTGTTTTGTGGGATTAACATCACCAGTCAAAAGATGAAGTTAATCGTAAGTATTATTTGCTGACAATTTTATTGTAGCTCGCATCTATTTCCTCATGCTATAGCGCGTCGTTTTCACGATAGACTGGATTGGATCAAATCCGTCTTAGTGTATTTTTTCCCTAAATTGAATTTAACTCTCTCGCCACGCAAATGCAGGTAAACTTCCTTTAAATTATACCTTAATAATCCCTAACACATCCACGTAATTAATATATATATATTTGTACATCCCGAATATATAGTGAGACGTGGTGAAATATAATAATATATAATATATAATGACTACGGAACAAGTAGTAATTATATAATCATAAGTATAGCTCAGGTACATTAACGGGTTACAGCTTTTTTTTACACAGCGTCTTACTATCCGTTCGGGTTATACGCTTATGTACAAATTACGCTAATGGTTTTAGGGATTAGAAAGTTTATATTTAGAGGAGGTGTACCCTCATTTGCGTGGAGGGAGAATGGAAACCCATTTTGGAAAAAAAATCCTCAGTGTACACTACCGAAATTCGAATCTCGATTTCCCCGTCATCGGCCAGTATAGTCTACTGTGAGAGTAGCACACTAGACCATGCGGCCACCGAACCGGGTAGTTGTAAATTAAGTGTATTGCATTAAATACAAATTAAATAATATTAAAGCCAAACTTTATTTTCAATGAGTCATACTTCACGTTTAACTACTTGTCCAGGCTATCTACTAGTATATAATAGGTTATGGCTGTGGAAGGTAAGATTTAGATAATTGTACCCGCAATTGCGTGGGGGGAAGTGGTAAGCCGTATATAAAAAAAACTCAGTATTTCAGGGTTAATTTCAAATTCCAACCTTCGTTCACAGAAAACCCAGCCAAGACAAGACTGACGCCTTGGTCCACGTGTCCACTCGTTCATGTTTATTTCAATTATTCAAGTGTTTCGCTCTGTTCTCGGATTAGTCTGTTTGTAGGTCGTGTGTTATATTATAGAGTGCTAGCTTGTGAGGTTCCTTGGAAGTGATCCTGGTCCTGTATCGTGTTCCTCTGTCCAGGTGTGTGTGGTCCTGCTGGCGGCACTCGTCTCCGCAGGGGACAAGAAACCAGAGAAGCGGGTTTGGTGGGACTCGGGTACGGTTACGGCTACGGCTATGACTCGGAGATACCGTGGGGTGTTGATGCTCCTGCCAGGTCTTATCCCTTCCCTTGGAGGACCTCTTCCTTCCCACGGTGGTACCCCTCCCTGGTCCTTTCCTGTCCTTCCCCTCTCTCGGTGGACCCCTACCTAAACCCCCCCAGCTTCTCCCAGCTATCCTTCCCTCCTCGCATATCCCGCTCCCCAACCCCCAGTAAGGAACATCTACCTCACCAAAGAGGTTGCCGTCCCTGTGCCTCAGCCTTATCCGGTCCCCGTAGAGAAGCAGGTCCCCTACCCGGTCCACGTGCCTGTAGCGGTCCCCGTCGACAGACCCTACCCCGTGCACGTCCCCCGGTTCTACCCCGTACCCGTGGAGAAGAGGGTTCCCTACCCGGTAGACAAGCCCGTTCCGTACCCTGTCCACATCCCCGTGGGTGTGCCTGTGCCTCACCCAGTCGCCGTGCCTGTGCCTAAGCCCGTGGCCGTACCCGTGCCTAAGCCCGTGACAGTACCCGTGCCTAAGCCCGTGGCCGTGCCTGTGCCTGCCGCCCTTCTCTACGGGGGCTACCCACACAGCTACGGTAGCGTCCAGTTGCCCAGCTACGAGGGTTACAGCGGATACCATTGAAGAACCTTCTCCCTGCCCCTTTCAGCAAGTAACATCCTGTAATCCCTCTACATGATATTCTGATGGAACAATTCGTTACTATATTTTACTTACATCTACATTACAAGTATTTATAAATCTGTTTCTGTTTAATATTTTCGTCTAATAAAACTTCAAACAGAGAAAATGTGTAATTTTATTCTGTCTTTAAAGTTTCCTCACCAGTAGAAAAATATAAAAATAATAATACAAACTAATGCAACAAAAAATGTGTTATTTTACGTTAATAATTGTAGATTAAATGCAGAAATAAAGTGGTTACTTGGTTTGGTCTTTACAGAACTGCGTTAATTTTATTTTATTTTAGTTATAGACTAACTGGGATTTGAACCCCGATCTTATAGTCTTCGGCAAATCATACTAGACTAGTCTGATGTTGAGTTCGTGTGGGATGCCGATGTGGTTGGTATCTGTTGCACACTGAATACCAACAAACTGTTTTAGTTGATAGAATAGTTTAGTAGATATTATCAGAACTAAAAGGGGAATGGGAGAGGGGAAGAAAAGGGGAAGAAGGGAAGATATATAGGACATTTATTTTAATGATGAGCGGAAGTGGGTGGATTATAAATCTAATAAAATATTCATACTAGGCTGAACTATAAAATTAAATCCCCAAACTTAATTTTCCATTGAATAAATAATATCTACCAAATTGTTTATATTAAAATAACTATATTTTTATCGTTTAAAGATGATTTATGATGCTGTTTAAGTATTAATAATTAAATTGATTGATGGCATAGGCTAGTAATATTATAATAATTACTAATTTAATTATTGTTTAGTAAATATTTAATGTTAAATACTAGCACCCGCTTCACTCTTGCAGTAGACTAGACTGCCGATGACGAGGAGATCGCGGTTAGTATCTAAGTCGAGTCTACTGAGGGTGGTTTTCCCAAAATGGTTTTTCATTCTTCTTCCACGCCAATTTGGGTACGTTTGTTCTAAATATAACCTTCCTGACCCCTGAAACCCCTGGGGTAATTGGTAAATTAGCGTGTAAACCGAATGGGCGGTAATAGGCCTACGAGGTGCTAAAAAAAATACTAACCTTTTGAAATTATTATCACATATTATTTTGTTTACTATATTTATAAATAAATGGTACGGCACACCGCACAGACTTTCTCTCTCTTTCTATAAACTCCTAAGATTTCTGAACGGAATAATGTACATTGTATCATCACCACTCCACATAAGAACACGCATAAATAATATACAATGATATATAATCAATGAGAAAAGAGGCGCATCTTTGTCCACCTAAGAGCATTTCAAACAGTTTAATGTCTTCCACAAGGGTCAACACTTCGTATTAAAATTTCGATTTCTGGTTAAAATTTTAACATTTTATAAGGTGTTGCAGATCTTCAAGTCATCGCATTGATATTTAATTATTCATTTATACATTTTGACCAATAAAAAATGTAAATATTGACTATTGAGTCTAAAATGGAGATAGATCATTGCTATGCAAACATTTCTCCTAAGAGATTTAAGGAAAAATAACATACTTTTTTAGATACTTATATTTAATTACTCTATGGCATTGGAGAATTATTGCGTTAAGACTTAAGTAGTATATGTTTACAACTAAAGCTCACAAAATTGTATTAATATATTTGCAAATATCTCAGAAACTGCTGCTTTTATAAAAATATATGTCAAATAATTTTTTTTTATTTCTGATAGTCCTACAATTTTGCAATGATAAGTTGTTTAGTTTCTCCAATAGTTGTGGAGATACGGAAATTAACGCTTCTGTAAAGTACCCTAAAAATCATTTTCATAGGAAAATGAAAATAGCCAGTTTATTTATAATATTAATCAACGCCTAGATACGAATTTTAATCAAAATCGTTTGAGTAGATTTTGAGAAAACCAAATTTTTCTCTTTTCGCCCTTCAGTAAACTACCCTTAATTTTAAGTTTTTATAGACACACAGACAGACGGCATTGCAAAGACTATTTTTTAGGGTTCGGGGGGTCATGAGACGTCGACATCCATCAACATTTCAGGTTAGTTTTTTTTTACGGTCGCAATACTTAAACTTTAATGTCCAAAAAGTTAAAAAAATTCATATAATTGCGTATAGATTGAAAGTTATTGATTTTATAAAAATATGTTTCGGATAAAATATCTGTATTATAAATATATATACATATTTGTAATGCTAAGTAATTTCATATCTCAAATAGTTTCGGAGCTATTTAAAAAAATGTTAATTGACGCATCAGACCGGAGCCCTTAAAGCCATTTTGCCGAAATATTGAGGGTAGCCATTTTGTTTGTAATATTTATTAATGTTCATAAATGAAATTTAATCAAAATCGTTAGAGCCGATTTTGAGAAAATCGACTTTTTCTCTTTTTGCCCTTCAGTAAACTACCCTTAATTTTAAGTTTTAATAGACACACAGACAGACGGCATTGCAAAGACTATTTTTTAGGGTTCGGGGGGTCATGAGACGTCGAAATCCATCAACATTTCAGGTTAGTTTTTTTTACGATCGCAATACTTAAGCTTTAATGTCCAAAAAGCTAAAAATATATATATAATTGCGTATAGATTAAAAATTATTGATTTTATAAAAATATGTTTCGAATAAAATATTTGTATTATAAATATATAACATATTTGTAATGCTAAGTAATTTCATATCTCAAATAGTTTCGGAGCTATTATAAAAAATGTTAATTTACGCATCAGACCGGAGCCCTTAAAGCGATTTTGCCGAAATATTGAGAGTAGCCATTTTGTTTGGAATATTTATTAATGTTCATAAATGAAATTTAATCAAAATCGTTAGAGCCGATTTTGAGAAAATCGACTTTTTCTCTTTTTGCCCTTCAGTAAACTACCCTTAATTTTAGGGGTAGATGTCCAATTCCAAAAACCCCTCGGGGCAACCCTATGAAAACCCAAGATATCAAGTTTCAGCTCAATCGGTAAAATAGTTTAGGCTCTAGTAGGAGGTACAGACAGACAGACAGACAGACAGACAGACAGACAGACAGAAATTCAAAAACCACTTTTTCGGATTCAGGAAGTCATGAAACGTCAAAATTCATCAAAATCTCGAGTTCGATTTTTTTGACGATCACAATACTTTCTCTACCTGTAAGATAGAGAGAAAGTAAAAATATATAGAAAGTATAATTAAACATCGTATAGCTCAACTTTATGTTGAGTATTTTCCCTTTAACTTTCACATATTAGATTTTCCAAAATAAAGATTACTTTACATGAAATGACGAGACAATATATGAATACACTGCACCTACGCGAGCTAGTTCTTCCTCACACAGAAATATTATATTTTGAAATAAAAAGGTTGCGTTTAAGGTCTCAGATTTGAGGAGAGTGTCAGTACATATATTGAGACAAGGGATGGATGAAAAAGAAAGCATGTTTTCATAATCACACAATTTATATAAGCAAATAAAGAAATTACGAAAATAATATTTTGAGAAATATATTTTTAATACACATTGAAATATAACCCACAAAAATCCACACTATTGCCAAACACAAATTCTGTAAAGACCAGAATACTAGATAATCTGGTTTTACACTATGTTAAAACGTGAAGCTACAGTGTCAAGAGTCGAGTCCAATGTGCTGACAGCCCATTTATATAGTAAGATATATTTTATATGTGATACGAGAGAATAGAATAAAAACCACTTTGATACCAACAAAAAAAGTTAATTAATTTTAAAACCATTTATTTCATAATGTAAGCTGGAAGGTGTCAACAATTTGAAAGGAAGTCTGGTTTTACTGACATAGTGTACAATATAGCACCGTTACCTGGTTACGGTAAAAGTATAACTAACTATGGTTATACTAGATTTAAGTTCAAGTGTACACATTTGTTATTGATCATGGATCTAAACGAAACTGTCGTTATTACTGAGGATGGCTTTGGGTTATTTGAGGACCCCGAGACAAAGAAAAAGTGTATAGTGAGGCGTTTTACCCTAAAGAACGCTACTGATATGACAGTCCAACTGATCAACTACGGCGCCACAATAACGTCCATACTAGTTCCGGACAAGGACGGCAAAGTGAATGACGTAATCTTGGGTTTCGATGAATTGGATGGTTATCTGGCGAACAAGTCCCAGCGTATCGGCTCTATCGTTGGAAGGGTAGCAAACAGGATCAGCCAAGGGCGCTTCAAGATCTACGGGGAAGAATTCCAAGTGACAAAGAACGAGAATAAACATCATCTGCACGGTGGTGATAAAGGTTTTGACCAGAGAGTGTGGCAGTCTCACGTCGAGAATGGACGTAAGGTGGTGTTCAGTTATCTCAGTAAGGACGGCGAAGAAGGCTACCCTGGAAACTTACTGGTACAGGTCACGTACAGTATCGTTAAAGAAAATGGTCTTCAAATCGAGATGCGGGCCATGTCCACCAAGCCGACGCCGGTGAACCTCTCGAGCCACGGATACTTCAACCTCGCCGGTCACGAGACAGGCTCAAGGGGTTTGTTTGAGCACAAGTTGAACGTCAACGCCGATAGGTTTCTGACGAAGACGGCAGAGAACCTACCGACCGGAGAAATAAGTCTGGTTTCAGGTGATCTGGACCTGAGACGTCCTAAACTTATCATGAACGGTATCCTGCAAATGCCCGGCGGCGGTTATGACCACACGATGGTCCTCGAGGAAAAAGGAGGGTCTATCAAGTCCGCCGCTCTGGTTATCCATCCTCGGACGGGTCGCACGATGGAGGTGTTGACGGACCAGTTGGCCCTGCAGCTTTACACCGGCTGTGGACTACCCGCCACTCACGAGGAAGATGACAAGAAATACGTACTCAAAGGGAAGAAGGGCGCTGTTTACGAGCAGTATGGTGCTTTGTGCTTGGAGACCCAGAATTATACAGATGCTGTCAACCATTCCAATTTTCCTGATACCGTTCTAAGACCTGGGAAAATTTATAAGCACACAGTTATATACCTTTTTAAAGTTTTGGATACCAAATTAAAGTAATGTAAGCCATTTAAGTAGCGGTACCTCCTCATCAAATCAAACACTCGCAATTTTTGCTTGCTTGAATTTGATTTTTTACCATTTCCCTATGTTTTCACATTATTACATAAAAAATCAAATAAAACTCCTGTAGCTGTTTTGTTATATATATATATATCTATATAAGATTGATGATACAATACATATTTATGATTTTGACCTGGTTTTTCAACTGAGGTATTGAATGTGTGTTTAATGGAATATATTTAATTTAGGGTTATTGCGTTACTACAAATATTTTCCATTATTTCACACCTGCGATCATGCGAGACAGTCTAGTCTGGTTTGCCGATGACAGGGAGGTCGGGGCTCAAATCTCAAACGGGGATGCTGATACTTTTTTTTTACTAAATAGTTTTTCACTTTCTTCTCACGCAAACTTGTGTACATTTCCTTTAAACTATACATGCCTCTTCCCTGCATCATTAGTGTGAATATGTTGACAGCCCGAATGGGTAGTGAGATGTGTCTATATTGACTGAACACATTGTGACTCGAACGTCTTAGACACCTTGACCACTATTATGGGTAAGAACCAGAGACCATAATATTTTTCAATCATGTATTGAGATTAAAGTTCACACCTCTTGCTATTTTTAATTTTTCTTTCCATGACACGAAATGTAACAAATTGCAACCTTGGCTCGCGGAAGAGACGCTGGCTTCCTAACTTGTAATTATCTAAGTTTACCGTCTAGTGTTTGTGGGAATGCTATTTTGTCTAGCAACAGTAGTTCATCAAGTTGACTTGCAATAATTTAAAGACGTTTGTTTGAGGAATGAATGTGCAGAAATGAACGAAGCTCGCAAGGCAGATGGGACAAATAAAGAGCTCTCGAAATGAGAGAAAGCCTGGACATAAAGAGGAAGTGGAATTTGTTCCTCTTATATATAAGAGGGTAACTGTGGTTTGGATTCACAACCAGCTATCTAGCTGATACATCACCACATAATGAATAGCAGCATGTTTACTCTCGTAAGTATTTTAGTAGTAACGCAACTGGTGTGTAGTTTTTACAATATAAACTAATTACATACGAACACAAATGTTGCTCTTCTTTTATCTAGATCTCATTTTTGGCTTACTGAGCAATAAAATAAATATTCATTGTTTGACAGTACATATTCTATTTATCACCAACTGCACAAAATTAGGATTGAAAAATTATTTAGATGTTTCTAGTTATTTTTAATTTCCTGCCTTTTGTTATTGTGTGATCGGTGGTTAACGGAAGTTAATTTGACAAATGTTGGTTCATTAAATTACTTAGCTAATCATATTCTTCATAATTTGAGAATATTGGCGAAGTGGTTTGGAACTATAGCATAACAATTACTTTACATCTGTTTTTCTGAAAACATGTTTATTTGACTTTGACTTTACTTGGTTCCTCGAAGTGTGTTGGGAGTAAGGTGCATGTAGTTTTTTTAGTAAAAATTAATCTTCATTAAATATTACATTTTTATATCAATGGTAGGGTCTACCTTCCAAACTAAGACTATCGGGTTAAATTACTGACACGGTCGAAAATTGTGTCATTTGTGGTAGAGAGATCAATTTTTGCTCGTGGCATTGGGTGTTGTGCCGATTTTATTATTAGGTTAATTTGTTATTTGAGTTCCTATTTGATAGTTTGACTCAGAAACTGTAGGTTTGATTACTATTGTAAAAAATTAGTACTTAATATTTTTTTTCCTCTTTCTTAAATGTATATTCATTCAATAAATAAACATGCTGTATTCGTTGAGAGAAAACAAACATCATTGAAAGAGAGACAAGCTTAAAGAGAAGTTGTTTTGATTGTTATACATCTTACTAACTTTCCTGATGTCCCAACTTACAATTGCTGAGGAGGATTATTTTTGTATATTTTTAATCACCTCCTTTAAATGGCCAATTCTGGGTCAAACCTCAACTCCTGGCTCAGAATCAGTACAGAAGTTCCTAACCATAGTTTCTGGAGTATCACCCTATTTTAAAATTATAGCTTCAAGAAAGATATGGAACAAAATAATAGAAACAATGTTGATAGAGTGATTCTAACTAATTAATATAGTAATAGGTTTTTAAATGATCAGGATGTTGACTGTTATTAATTCTATACTATCAGCCCTGTCAACTTGGAATTAATCAATAAAATAGCTTCAAGGTCGTTTTATCAATCGATCGAATCCATTTTATATATTAAGATTTGTTTATAATTTATAACATTACGTTTTCAGGTGTGCTCGCTTCATCTTATTCTCCTCTCTACCTCTCTTTGCTGAGGAAGCCAAAGAAGACCTCAAAAAAGAAAAACGAGGCTTAAATGGTTTTGGAGGTCATGACTTCGGTGGGGAATCATCTTTTGGCCACAGTTTCGGAGGTGGTCAGCCCCTAGGAGGTGGTGGCCACAGTTTTGGTTTTGGAGCCAGCGGCCATAGTTTTGGAAGTGGCCTAAGCCTTGCAGCGGGTGGACACAGTTTCGGAAAGTGGCCAAAGTCATGGAGGTGGTTAGGGACACAGTTTCGGAGGTGGTCAAAACTTTGGAGGAAGTGGACACAGTTTCGGAGGCGGTGGACACAGTTTCGAAAGTGGCCCAACCGTTGGAAGTGGTGTACACAACTTGGAAGTAGCCAAAGTTTCGGGGGAGGTGAATTTGGCAGCGGGCATCATCTAGGCGGAGGCAGAATCTCCGTTGGACACGGCACTGACGAGGAAAGCAACGTGGCCGCCACCATAATCACCAGGAAGATCCCCATCACAGTACCGAAGCCCTACATTGTCGAGGTTGAGAAGAAAGTCCCCTACACCGTGAAGTACGCCGTTGAGGTCCCGATCCACAAACCCTACGAAGTGCCTGTACCTAGGCCCTACCACGTGACGGTGAGAAGAAGGTGCCAGGGCACCGTTGAGAAGCCCGTGCCTTACTCGGTGAAGGTTCCCGTCAAGGTCGATGCTCCTCAAGCTGTGCACGTGTCGGAACCCAAACCCCACGTGGTAGAAGTGCCCAAAGCCGTGCACGTCCCTGTTCCTAAGACCGTGTTCGTCCCTAAAGCTGTCCCCGTGTATACCAGTGACGACAGTGGCAGTTCCGGTCGGGATGTTGGACATGAAGGGGGCTCGGAAGGCTACAGCTACGGCGGTCACCAATGAACATATTAACTTGGTGTACAAAAGATATATTATCATTTTTATATATGTTCCTCATTCATCACTAGTCAAAATAATACTGCACCTGATATGAGGATACACCTATGTATTAAACAACGTTATGGGTATCATGGACTTTTTATCAAAGGGATATTTTTCAGAAATTTTTAAATATGCATTTTGTATGTTACATATTAAACATGTTTTATTCTCTTTAAAAACAATGGTACAAACCACAAAATAAATACGTTTATAGTAATTTTGTTTCAGCCTGTTTCAATTTTGTATTAAAATTAAAATACCCAACCTTCCTACATACATATACAGTCATCTCTGGTTATAATGGACCTCTACGGACTCATATTTTGTTCACTATATCATAAATTCACTAAAACCTATATGTATTTTTTTAAGTCTGAAAGTAGGGGTTAGTGACAAATAAAATAAGAGTTCAAATACAATCGTTCTTTATTGAAATCTATTAATTGATCTTAAAAAAATCTGTTATAGGCTGTTATTTACTGTATACTGTTTTTCTGTTTTAGTTAATAATTTTTACAGATCCTTCTTTAGAGTTTGTGCCTTTTCCACACTTAATTCCAAACCATCCTTGCATTCAAAAAACTAAACTGAATCTAAAATTCTAATGTTTTGAGTTTCAAGAAAGAGATCAGTGAAAACAATTACTAAATGGCCACAGACTGTCATTCACTGTACTGTAACTCCCGTCTTATTAATACAACTCAGAAGACTGTCTTCCTTTACTTGCGGCAGACAGAGGTATTAAAACTTAAGCCAAGTCAATGAGTACAGTGAATGTTTAAGCTCGACCCTCCCCCCCCCCCCCACATTCCGTACTTTCAATCAAGCTTTGTGCTGCTAAACAAGAACTTGGTTAGAGAATCGGTGTCTTCAAGTTTAAACAACCAAAAAGTTATGTTTTAAAGAATTATGATGTTAGAGTGACATTTCTTATGTATGTGAGTTGGGACCAATGAATTAGATTCACTATAGCCGAATGTTCACTACAACCGAGTTCATTAAAACCAGAGTTGACTGTATGTATAATATTTAAATACACTTCCATTGAGACATACGCATAAGATTAGATTACGCGAATACCATTTCAAAAGGTCCATGATTTGGTAATTTTATATTTTATTTGTTTGGTCTAATGCAACTAATTAAATTGGATAGTTTATATGCTAAATCTCAATCAAATTTATAAAAAAATAAATGGTAAGGTATATATTATGTAAGTAATAATAATTATATCCTTTATAAACAAATATTAAAGAGAACAAGTAATGCTAAGCAGCTAACGGGTCAATCAAATTGCTAAAACTCGACCATACTATAAAAAAAAATGATAACTTTCCAAACGGAACATAAAACACAGTTAATTGTTCACGACTCTAAAATTTATAGCATACATGTCGTGACTTCAGAAACTTTCCGTATCGTTATTATTTTTTTCTTTGGTCCATGATTATCCTGTAAAAAACACAAAAATTTAACATTAGTTTATGTTCATGAATTATTGTGTCTTTGAACAAATATATATATTTTTTATTTAGAACCGCACCTTAAAACCTGTTCGGCTTACACGCTTATTTATGTACACTATTTACGCTAATAGTTTTAGGGATTAGGAAGGCTATATTTATAGGAAGTGTGTCCGAATTTGCGTGGAAGAAGAGTAAAAAACAATTTTATAAAAACCACCTTCATTCCAACCGATCGATATTCAACGCTTGATCTCCCCGTCATCGGCAGTTTAGTCTACTGCGAGAGTAGCGCGTTAGACCACGCGACCATCAATAAACATACTGAAAATGTTAAATGTATTTACTTTCACCGTAAATATGTCTATAAAGTTTCATTTAAATAATTCCCTTCTTATTTAATAATTTTAGTGATGCAATATCTATCATGAGGTATCTGTTGTAAAGTCAACTCAATATCATAAAATTAAGAATTAGTATGTAAGAGACTCAAATAAAGGTATATTTATAATAATAATAATAATAATAATAATAATAATAATAATAATAATAATAATAATAATAATAATGATTTAGTGCTATGTACGGCCCTGATAAATGTAAGCCTCGTCTGGTGATGGAGAGTTTGGGGCTCGAGTCCCGATAGGGTGTACTAAGTGTTTTGTTCTTCAAGGATCGCTGCGTACAATCCCTCCATGAAAATTCGGATACATTAACACTAAATTATACCTTCATAATCCCTACCATATTAGTGTAATTAAATGCGGATATCCCGGACGAGTGGTAAGGTTTGGTGCAAAAAACAACAAAATATATTGTGTTTCCATAGCGCAACTACTTTTTTTCTCTACTACCATGAGGAGACCTACATCAGTGGATGAATGGTCTAAAGGTTTCAGTCATTCTCTCAATAAACTGGACTTCCGAGGACGGGGAATAGGAGTTCAAATCCCTGCCAGGTGTTTTTTCTAAATGGTTTTCCCCTATCTCTTAATGCAAATGTGGAAACATTTAACATTTATACTACCTTCTTCACCCTTACTCGATTAGTGTTAATAAGCTGATAGACCGAACAGGTAGTAAGACGCGGTTCATATTAAATAAATTGATAAAAAAGACAATCTTTTTTCCGAAGAAGGGTAGTTTTATTATTATTATTATTATTATTATTATTAGCACCACGTCTTACTACCCGTTTGGGTTATAGGTCTTGCACTTACGCTAATGTGCAATGGTAGGGTGATTGTGAGATGAAATGGAGGACCTACAGTTTAAAGTGGGATCCGAACCACGGTGGAGGCCTGGTATTCCACACATTCACAAGTTGTGATTAATACACGTCTTGTCAGAGGTGAAGGAAGAGGTTTGGCAATCAGATAAATCTGTGCCGGGACCGAGGATTGAATCCCGGCCCCCAGCACAGAAGTCTGACACCTTACCCCTAGACCGTTAGGTCACCAGGTAGTTTTGTTAATAGACTACACGAGGGAAGTATTTGATAGAACTCAAGGGCTTAGAATAATCCTATGATGACCCTTTTATGATGATTTGATGAAAATGTATTATTGAGCTGTTCAGAGCTCTACAAACCTCAAGAAGAGGAGGGGCAAAAAACCAATATATTGACGTTATAACAGAACATGTCCCTAATGCTATAATAGATTGGATATTTTTTAGAATCCCTTTTAATATGAAATACCTTAAATACATCCTCGTTTGAAAAAATTGAAAAAAAAAAAGTTTTATTTTCAACCCAGTGAGGTTCAAATATATGAATACCACAAACATAGTTTTTTTTAAATATTAATCCATACAAAAGATTTTCTTGGTATAAATTGTCAAAATTATTCATATTTTTCGACTCAAAGTATGCGTGAATTTTGATGCAAAATTCATACGTACTATTATACTTTTAATCAAATATTGTTTTACAGTCAATAAAAAGAGTGAGAATATTGTCTTCGGGCGTCAAAAATTATAGTATGTGAGAGACTCAAATAAAGGTATAATAATAGTAATAATAATAATAATAATAATAATAATAATATAATAATAATAATAATAAAATTACTATTACCCTACCTAGTTTTATATAATGTCATTTCTAAATATTATACTATTTCTCCTCCATCAGGATTCTAACCAAAGCCTCTCACAGGAGTCCGGCCCACAGATGATGCACTATTCTAACTTGCTCATGTACACCCAACGGTTGACGATACAACTGTCTTAATGAGTCAAGGACGTCACTTGAGGACGACGCTGCCTACTTGTGAATTCGAGCCCATTTGGCGAGGCGGGTTGCATCTTAACTGGACACACGTTACACACGTTAGAAGTCAACGCATGATATGAAACCAGAGGAACGGAAATGAGCCGTTCACTCTGGGAGGCCTCTGGTCTATCATGCTGACAGCACTTCTCCTCTTCCACTGACGAGAATAAACACTCACTCTGCTATTTGCGCCGGGACGTCTTGATTTGTATTTCAAAATAAACTTTCTCTTATTTCCTATTCTAGATATAAATATGCTTCCACGGACTTTTTTAATCTAAATCCTGACAGGAAGATTCCTACTGGCTCTTTTTGAGAATATATCAAATAGCTTGAGCCATAGAAGATAAAAAAAAAACATGTTTCAAAAAACCTACTTCAAGGGTAATAAAATTATTTTGTGGCTGTTTTAGAGTTATTTGAAAAGGTGTTATTTTTGTTTCAAACTCGCCGAATAAAACGTAAATACATAACATGGTAAATTCTATCTTTATTTGCCGCTACGTCACAGGAGGCAACGCCGTCAAGGTTGGAGCACACGATACTCCTGTCGAGTTTGATGTGCAATCTAGAAATAGCAAGTCTTCAGTATGTAGGCCGTCGTTCTCGTCAAACAATGGATATGGGCAGATAAAAAAATAAGAAATATTTTTCTACGTTTCACAAGGTTGATATTATAAATTAAAACGCTAGACTACGTTTATTAATAGAAATAAATATGTTATTTTAAAATTTATGTTCACAACGTCTTACAACCCATTCGAGCTATCCAGTATTTTCTCTAATGTTAGGAATGAAGAAGATACAACTTAGAGGAAATATACTTGCATTTTCGAGGAGGGAAAGTGGGGAACTATCAAAATCACACCTAGTACACCCAACTATGTTTCGAGCCCTGATATCCCCATCACCAAAAGTCCAGTCGCCAATTGTATACTAAAGTGAGTTATTTTAACGTTAAATATTAGAAAATAACCTTAACTATCTTTACACAATTTTTACGTTGACGTGCTTAAGGTTCCTGACATAACATGGTACTAAATACCAGTTAAATTTTGTTTCTTATTTAAGTCGCATAGGCACTTTTATTTATGCAAAATGCTTATATTTCAAATGTAAACAAAATTTCATAATTTAATGTTAAAAATAAATAGTCTGTATTGGTTGTCTAGATATTTCTCATCCCGAATAGAAAAGACTTAGAAGTAATTTTTACTTGTCATACAGACACAGTTTATATATAAGTTCACTCTAGAGTCTCTACCTAACGTGAGGCACTTCTTGAATTAGCTGTAATTGTCTGAAAGGGAAAGTAATCTGATGACATTGTACTTCATTTTTATAAACAAGCTATTATTTAAACAAAATTTCGTGGAGATTTAAATTAGAAAGATAATTAAAACTTATGTTAAAACTTATATATATTATATATATACCAGCATCATAATTCTTAACATTTTGATATCAAATACAAAAAAAAACAACACACACACACACACAAGGAACAGGGAATTAAAAATACAGATAAGGAAAGAATTCAATTATCTCTTGTCAAACATTTATTTTAATCTTATATTTTCTCAATTTATACAATATTTTTTAATCACACAATTCTGTCTTTCTAACTTATATTTATATATGTTTTTTCTAGTTGTCTCATTGTACATATGACTTAGAACTCATAATCTATATAATTATATTTTAACTTGTCATCAACACTAAATGACTCAAAGTTTACATTTTTAATGTGCTATCAACTTTTTAGATGTACATTATTTATAAAGTTTAATGAAATTTTATAAATTGTTATTATAATATAGATCACCTTTTTAATTTGTTATTATTTTTATAAAATTTTCTCATCAGTTTTATCCATTATTATAACTTCAACTTTTTCCATTTTTACAACTTTGAATTCTATCTTCATCAATAATAAATTTTGATAGTAGATTACTAAGCAGTAAGATAGTAATCCTAAACCATCCCACCCAAATATAATTATAATTAAATTTGTTCTGATAATTGATCAAACACGTTTGAAACCTCGATTTGAAGATTCTTTAATGACTTTAGGAAAATCCTCTTAGGGTACTCGTCTTGAATAATCGTAAGCTCTTGAGGCGTGGGAAGTGCCAGAAAGTTATGGAACATTGGTAAGTAAAATAACGAGGACAGGAAGTGTAAACAGATTTCTTCCTTAAGCAGCTGTTAGTTGAGATGCACCCGTAACGGAAACTTTGAATTTTGGAAGAGTCATGGCGAAAGTGTGTTTCTGACAGTCATATATAAGAGGGACTCAGTAACTTTGACCGTCAGCTCTTCCGGCTGAACACAAATCTTTCGCGTCTTTTCAACATGAAGCGTTTTGTGAGTACATCCTTGGTTACAAACTGCAGTCAGATTATGATATAAACACATTTTTCTATGGTTACAAAATTACTGAAATAATTTTCATATATTTATACGATAAGTCATGTGATACGTAGCTGTCACTTTCAATAGATATTACATCAATGCCTATAAAATAACACTAATTGACCGCAAAGGAATATGTTTGTACTTTTTTTTAAAAGTTCATCCTACCAGAACTCTACCATATTTGTGTAGGCTGTGAGCAAAGGTTTATAACAATTAATAGTTTATTTCATATGTCATTATTTTTTTAATTCTAAGGTAAATTATTTATATATAATGGGATGGTTATAAGATAACAATTCCTTTTCTTTCCATGTAAAACAAACATAGGCTACTCTAAAGTTGAAATGTATGGTATACGAGCAGAATATAATAGAATTTGATTTGTTGTAAAATAATATATTACCACTTAATAAATCTAGATACATATAGTATTTGCATTCTCACATTTGAAAAAAAATGTTATCAATGGACAAATTAAACCATCTAATGCGTTTGAACGTCCTTACTAAAAAAATGTAAAACAAATTAAAATTGTATTTTCAAAACAGAATATAATATAATCGCATAAGCCTATGCAGAAAAATAAGCTAAAATTTCAACACTTTTGGAAACCTTAAATAGATCATTTAATGAGATACATTTGAGAAAACAGTTATTAATACAGAAACTTTGGAAATAACCGATTGAAATAATTTTATACAATTATTATAAAAATATTGTGAGGGATAAGTTTAAAAAAATTAAGGCTTATTTTTGTTTTAAATAAAAAATATACAGTTCAGTTAAAAATAGTATATATGGCATTAAACTATTACCATTTTTTTTGAGAATGTACTGAAACACGAATATAATTAAAATACTATATCATTATATCACAACACACTACATTAATATTTATAAATAAACTGTATTTTAGAAGTAACAGATAATACAAAATATTTGTACAGCTAGACAGCCTATTTTTCCCTTTTTACAAAATTTTATATTTCATACCTATAACGTGGAAGCGCCGATTAAAAATCTTCAGTCACATTAATTTTATTAATTCTCTATTTTTAGTCCACGTTATTCTTTCATGGATGAAATACTCCTTCTGAAATAAATTAATTTGCTATGAATTAATATTTTGAATAAATAATAATTCTAAATCTAGAATATAGGTAGATGACCGAGTGATGAGGTTGTTTGTATTTCTTCATGTTCCAGATTTTCTACTTTCTTCTTCTTCTTTCTTCTGTCGTTTTTGGCGAAGAGAAGAAAAATGATAACAAACAAGAGAAAAGAGGTCTCTCTGGTTTTGGATTCGGCGGTGATCACGGGGGTGGTGGCGGCGGCGGGGGGAAGTTTCGACTTCGGCGGCGGCGGTGGCTATGGGACCCATGGAGGAGGTGGTGGAAGTTTCGACCTCAGTGGCGGGCACGGAGGGGTTGGCGGCGGGAGTTTCGACTTCGGCGGCGGTAGCCATGATTCCAGCGAGAGCGGAGGCGGAGGCGGACGTGGTCTCACACTCGGCGGCGGCAAGATCAAGAACATACGGATAACGCAGGAGGAGCACGTGATCGTGGAGAAACCTTACCCTGTCCACATCGAGAAGATCGTCCCTTACCCCGTGAGGGTGGCCGTACCTGTCCACGTGACGAAGCACTACCCTGTCCACGTGGACAAGCCGTACGCCGTGCCGGTAGAGAAAGAGGTACCTTTCCCCATCGAGAAGGAGGTCCCCTACCCGGTGAAAGAAACCGTCAAGGTTCATGTCCCTACCCTGTGAAGGTCCCAGTCTCCAAGCCGGTACCGATAAAGGTATCGAAGCCTTACCATGTTCCTGTGTCCTATCCTGTCTATGTCGATAAGGAGTACCCTGTTTTCGTCAAGTCAGGTCATGGAGGTCAAGGGCATTCCGAAGGGTCCACGAGCTATGGGAGTAGCTCCAGCTTTGGAGGACATGGAGGTTATAGTTTTGGCATACACCACTGAAGCTTCTTGTTAGCTACAACGATTGTTACCAACCCTAGTCAACAGGTTTCAAGGCAAGTTACTGAAGTAAATACAGTATTCTAACAGGAAGAAGCCCCCAGACACAAAAGACTGCAAGTAAATTAAACGTTAGATTTGTATTGTCAGATATGTACTACACGTTTGGTCAAACTAACAGATTAAGGAATGCTTTAACTAAATAAAATTACTTGATATATGATATGTGATAGATGAATATGATATGGAATCTACATTTTACTGGAGATGTATGGGTATTTTCTCCATCTTTACTATAATTATATATTTTAAAAATATTCCTGGAATAGAGATTCTCTAAACATTTTCAAGTATATATTTTCAGGTCATCAGAGTTTTATGAAGGGACTGTGATGCATCTCCTAATTCATATGTTTAAAAATGATTCATTGAAGAATAAAGTATTAAATTGAAAGCTATTTTATTGTTTCCATTTTCCATAATTATGTATTTTAATTTATTTTAATTTTATATATTTGACGTGTGCTTTACTAACCACTGCATATATCAGCACACGACTTATAAACTAAATTAAATCTAGAACATACACAACACCCAGCCCCCTGGCCGTTAATTCATCACTATGAAAGGGGAAACCACATTTCATTAGTGATACATTTTTCAGCCATGGTGGGAATCGAACAAGGAAATCAAAGTTCAGTAGACAGACACTCCACGACTAAATAAGATGTTGACTCTAATTAATTAATTAATCATTTAGAGTTATACCTTATTACTAAAGGCAAGCGGTTTTCAAAGTTTGATTATGAGTCTAGATAGAGATTCCATACAGATGGATCAGCTAGAAGAATGTTTTTGATCTTTTTTTTTTTCGTTGTGCAACGTTGTAAACGTACAGTACATACGTCAACCTCACGGTAAATCACCAACTCAGAACAAAGAAACCTGTTCAAGCACATACTGTACTAACATTATAATTATTTATTTTTATTGGAAACAAGAAAGATAAACATTTCTTGCACAATAATATCTCACGAGAAAAACCAGGCCCGTGGCTTAATTTACACGCGGACACATGACGTGTACCATCAGCTATTATTTTTTATTATACCGCGTACCCACTGTTTTTGGAGCTCGAGTTAACAAAGAAGGCACAAGAACGTGTTTATTTGGGTACATGAACGTTGAGAAACAGGCATGAACTATGAGTGCAATAAAACCAGTCACAAGAGAGTAAAAGTGTAGCTTGGAAGGTAAATACCATGATACGAATAGTTCACAAACATCCGTAAGACTCAGAAACGTTTGCATGAAATCATTGTATGAATGTTATGTATACAAACAATCGTATATAAGACGTGAAGATACATTTATCAAAGCTAGGTATCTCTTTACGTAAGATGCCAACTACGAGAATGTAGCCCGAATCGGTGGTCGTGTGGTCCAACGAGTCATTTTCACGTTGGAATGGATTGCCAGTGATGGGGAGATCGGGGTTCAAATCTTGGTCGACTAGTTTTTTTACTACACGATTTCCTGCTCTCCCTCCACAAAAATGTTGGTACATTTTCTCTAGAATTTTACTGTCCCTATTCCCACCCCATTAGCGTAACCAATATAATATTAGTAGGACCCGCACGGGTACTAAGACGGGGCGAGAAAAACAAACAGTTGACTTTGGGGGGGGGGACTCTTCAAGCCGCAAGAGATTTTTTTTTCCTTGTTCAGTGCGTGAGATGGGCATTAACTAGGTTTTTTGTTGTTGTGCACTGTGACTTAATACCCTTTCAGACTAGCCGCATAGTTACACTACTGAATACTGAGTTGGAATAAAGAAAGTTTAATTTAGAGGAAATGTACCTAAATTTGAGAGGAGGGACAGTGGGATGCCATTTAGTAATAAACATCCTCAATAGATCGCCAAGTAGAATCATATATTAGTGATAAGTGTTATAAATATAGTTGATTTACATTATACACTTGGGCTAAAATATTTAGTGTTATACTAGATAAAAATACAAAATAAAATATTGTTTGCAGAAATTGCTAGAAATAAGCTATAACATTTTTTATTTTTTTATCACTGCTTCTTATACCGTTCGGGTTATATGCTAGAAAAATAAGAGATTGATCGAAATAAAGAATATATTACCAACCAATTAAAACAAAAACGCAATATCTTCTGAACATTTAATACGAGGATATAAAAACGGAGAAGAATTAAAAAAAGTATTGATGATAAATACAAAAATTGATTTAAAAAAGGATACATTATTTCAAAATAGCAGGTATACTGTAATAAATCTCTTAACTCTAATTATTTTTACTGTAATGTAGTAGGAATGAGGAATTTGGACTGAGAATGCATTTGTGTAGAAGTAGAGTGGAAAACCATTTAGTAAAACTAACCTCAATACACACGATTAGGATACGAACTTCATCTTCTCCGTCACCACAAAATCAGACTAGAAGAGACTTATGCATTGGTGTAGGTCCCAAGATTAAATTAATCATCACCATACAAATATAACACAATGTGTGTGTTTATGTGTTCATGAAATTGTGCCTGTGGACGCTAGAACTTCAAAATCAAGAAGATACAGAAAGCTTAAACTAGGCATACGTATTTAGATGAAGTGTGTGTGTGTGTGTGTGTGTGTGGCGCGCGCACCTCGGAAATATTTCTAAATATTATTCGTATGCGAGATTGATATCTTAGACCACTTGAATATTATTATTAATAATAATAATAATAATAATAATAATAGCCTTTATTTATCTGGCGAAGATAAGGCGTTAGCCTTTCTCTTACATTTAACCAGTGTTGAATACAACATACACTATTACATTTATTGAATACAATTTAATAAAGGAATATTCAAAAAAGTAGTAAAACATTCACACGCTCATTCATACACTCATTTAAAGCTCAAGTAGTTTCAAGAACTCATTTTAGCTTATTAGACAAGATAAATCGCTTAACCGTGCACTTGAAGGGGAGTCTAGATGTTAGATGACTATATTATAATATATAATACTAGTGAATCAAATATTCTTTTTTTAAACTTAATTACCAAGATAAAATAAAACCAACTTAAAATAAAAAAAAAATATAGTAGATATTTTAACTTGACTAATCCAAAGAAAAATTACAGTAAATTATACAGTAAATTATTTTTTATAGATGTTGTTCAGAAATGCACTATCCTTTTGACTTAAATAACATTTATAACATATCGCTTATAATCACACTGTTTAAAACAAATACAAACACAATAGCTACTCATTTACTTATAAACAAAGACTTGTATTGTTGGTACTCCAACTGAACTAAGTACCTCCTTCTCGATTCCTTTTTCATGCGCGCATATAAAACACTAACATTTAAGGCACTGAAAGGATTGATTACAAAGAGAATAGATCCCGAACACATGGTTTGGTAGCTTCGTATTAACATTAATAGGTAAAAAGGGTTTCATAGACAAATAAAAATTACCGAGGTAACTTCCCACATGTTTATTTGACTTGATCTTACAATTGCATTGTAAATTATTCATACAAACAAAAGTCTTCTCTCATTTAAAAGGCAGATAAAGTTCCAAAGTATTAAAAGACATAATAATGATATAAATAAAATAAAACTATATTTATGTGTTAACGCTATAAATTATGGATAAAAATACTTTGCATACGTATTTAGAAAAACCTGAAGGTGTGTCCCTTTGACGTATAATTCTTATTTTTTACATAATATATTCCAATCCTAACGCCATAGACCACTTGACCACTAGTGCGGGGAGTTACAAAACCAAGAATCTTAGAGAAAGCAGAAGCATTCTATACTTATATAAGGTGTAAAACTCAAGCGTATTTTTTTAAACCAAAATATAGGCCTATATCTATTTATGGTGAGTTTAAAGCCTTAGATTACGTAAGGATACCTTAGACTTTGCATCTGAGTCGTTTTTTTTTTTACGGTCTAGACTTTGGTGCCTTAAGTCACGTGACTCGGGATAGGCTTTATGCTGCCGTTTTTACCAATGACATTGGACATGAAAGCGAATAACATTGAGAAAGCATGTGCTTGTAGTGTACAAATAATCATACATGACCGGCGAAGTTTGGGAGTTGCCGGTGGCTATGGTATCACTGATATCTCAGTAAGTAGCAGATTATTTCCACACTTCCATCACAAACTATGAGCTAATAAAGACCCTGAGCACGGGATGATTCCTGGATAGCTCAGTGGTAGAGAGAGCATTGGCACGCTAAGCCAAGAGTCCCGGGTCCGATTCCCCTTTCCAGGTGTCATTTTTTTTTTTAATTTACGCATCCATACTCTAGATGAGCGATTCTTAACCGGGGGGTCACTGGGGGTCCGCGAAAGTTGTTTTGGGGGGCCTTGGAAAAATAATTTAAAACGTTATTTGCTTATTACTAAAGCCAACTATCTTAAATTTTACTTTTTGTCATAAATAATTCGATAATCGTAAGCATGTAACTATAGTAGACTCTTGATTTTCAGGAGTAATGTAGAGGAGGGAAGCACGGATAATAGAAATCACGGATAGTACAAATTATCCCATCTGTTTACCAACGCCATTCAAAATTTGCTGCCCTTTGTTTCTACTTATTTATGTGAAAAAGGATTTTCCACAATGGTAGATATTAAAACGAAGCAGTAAAATCAACTCCAAATCGACATCTGCATGCGAATAGCATTTAGTAATACAATTAAAACAAGAAGAGACAAATTTGTGGGAAGTTTTCAACAGCAGAGATTCATTAAATAGATTTAGGTAAGTTAATTATTTTTATTTGCTTGTTATTATAGCCAGTAAATAAAGCCACTATTTTAGAATAGACCTTAATGATTAATATGTTAGTAAAAACTAGGGGGCCACAAAAATATTTTAGGTTATTTAGGGGGGCGCTTGTAATAAAGGGTTAAAAAACCCTGCAGTAGATAATTTTGATTTCTCAAGCATCGCTAATCATTTACTTATTGATTGTACGAGCGTATGCTTTCTCCATCGTCCAGTCGTGTTTGCCGGTGACAGGGATATCTAGGATCGAATCACGACTGGGTGTATCGAGGGTGTTTTTATTATTAAATTGTTTCTCCCTTTCGCTCCACGCAAATGTGGGTACATGTCGTATAATATCTACCTTCTTCATCCCTACACTATTAGTGTAGCTAAATGAGGATGGAACGGATGGGTAGTAAGACGCGGTGCAGAAAATAAGTTTATGTATTTGAACTAAGCTTCTATACATGTGTAATCAAAGAAAAGGAGAGTTGAATTGAATTTTTATTCTATTTATTACCGCGTCCCACTACCCGTTCGGGTCACGCGCTAATGTACTAATTACGTTGATGTGTTATAAATCGAGAAGGTTGAATTTAGAGGAAGTGAACCCGCATTTGTGTGGAGGGAGAGTGAAAATAATTTAAGGAAAAAACACCCCAGTTCACCCGAGCGAGATTCGAACCTCAATCTACCCATCCTTGGCTGTCTAGCTCAACATGAAACTAACGCGTTAGATAACTACGCCACCGAGGTGGGTATTAAATTGATATAATTATCGGTTTACGTCCTTGTCTAGTCACAAAGTGGTTCTTTGAACTTGGCCCGCACTGAGGCGTTAAACTCTCAAAGAATGGCTTTCCGGTGATGGAGAGGATGGACGGGTTTAGGTTAAAATCTTTTCGGGTGCCTGAATATGGTTATTCACATGTGATTTATGACTATAATGTTTTCATATCTTTTCCACTCTAATGTAGATGCACTTTTTCTGAAGTTTAAACAACCCCTTGATTAAAATGTAATAACTTTTGTTTAAAAGAACAACTTAAAAAAAACTAAGTATATTTATTTGATTTATAGTCCTTCATCTCTCAGTACAATTTATTATATGAGTAGCTGTGTATTAAAACTCTCAAAAACTATGATCAGTTAGACAGAGCAACAGTAGAAGTTGGTTCAGTGGTTAGAACACCTAGCTCTGAAATGGCATTTCGGGGATCTAAATCGATTGATTGCACTGATTTTTTATTCTTTGGTATGATTTTCTATTCAATCTTCATAAGAATGATTTTTTAAATTTTTTTTAATTTCCCCTTTTCTTAATCACATTACAATATTTTTGTTTGATAGTACGGACACTGTAATGAGATAATACATTACAGGTGCCCGGGAAAAGTTATTGTGAGTAAAGTATCACGCATCTCGTTGCAGTTCTTCCTATAATAGATGTTGGAAATGTCCCCCACGGGCCTGAAGTACACGCCTTCACAACCGCCTTCTTCATATCATATCATATCATATCATATCATTCATATCATATCAAAATTTTCATATCATTCATATCATATCTCAATCATATCATATTCATATCATGTCACATAACAGCTGCACAGAAACTTTTCGAACACTCTTTATAAGCTATTATGGATAGAAGGGACCGTGAGTAAGTTCCGTATTTTTGCAGCCTTTATGATGACAAATTGTTTCTGGTTAGAAAAAAAGAAAAATATTTCTTCAGTAGATACTTCAGTTTAATTTTCTAGACTGAGAAAACTGAAAAGCTCTTGAGTATTTGTAATGAGCCTAGCGGCATTTGACGAGAAACTTTTCAAACGAAGCGAAAGTGTCGAATTCCGCGATCCCATGATAATATTCAAAACTGTTCAGATTACTATTGGTAGAAAATTAAACTAAACGCATCTACTGAATAAATATTATATTTACTTTACCAACATGTGTTTTCTCATAAAAACTAAAATAAAATCGGACCTCAACTCACGCACCCTTCCTTCCTACTTTAATTAAAAAAGAAACAACTCATGTTTTCAATTTTTGTCATGAATACCGGTGATTTTTCTAGGTGTTTTTAACGCAAGAAAACAGCTGGCAAGTAAGTGTCTTACGTTAAAAGGAAAGTGATGAGTAAGCCAAAATTGTGGGGCTGTATATAAGTATAAAAGTAAACGTATCCCGTAAGAAGATATCAAGTCCACAATAGATCACAGAACAAACACATCAAAATGAGACTCTCGGTAAGTTTATATAAACATAGTGCTTTGAATGGTTTGCCGCCATGACTGAGATTACAATACAATCTAAGGAACTTCTTCCCGGAAACTTCTTACAATAGTTTAGTATTTGTGTATTTTAATCATCGGTTAAGAAAGTGCGGGTAAATACCTTAAAATAAAAACATAATTTAAGTTCAAAATTAAACAATAGAGATGAACTAGATCCTAAAATTCTTATTAAAAATTTAGAGTATTCTTGGAAAGCCTATTATTTTATTGAAGTGAAGGAAATTACAAGATTTCATTACCTCATTATTTTTTATCAACGAATCTTACTACCTGTTCAGTTTATAGGCATGCATGATAGGCCTAATCCTCTAATGAAGCATTGAAGGAGAGTGGAAAACCGTTTAGGAAAAACCACCCTCAATAGACACGACAGGGGTTTGAACCCCGATATCCCAGTCAACAACAGGCTAGTCCCAACATGAGAATGACGCCCTGGACCGTTCGGCCAATGAAGTGGGTCATTTACCTAATTGTTTCAGATATTCATCTTGGTGGCGCTCGTCTCCCTCAGCAGTGCCGAGAACACACAGACGGTCAACAAGAGGCGACTTGAGAAACGAGGTCTTTCGGGATTCACTTTCAGCGGCGGATGGCATGGTGGCGGTGGCCTCAGCTCAGGGGGATATGAAGGTGGCCAGAGGGGTGAAGGGACAGGTGGAAACCAGGGGACCAGCCTTGGAACACAAATCAAGAGCATCCAGATAGAGCGCGAAGAGCACGTCATCGTCCCGAAGCACTACCCTGTTCACGTGGAGAAGATAGCTCCATACCCGGTCAAGGTGAAGGTCCCCCTCAGGTGGTGAGGCCCTACCCTATCCACGTGGATCAGCCCTTCGCTGTGCCTGTGGAGAAGAACGTGCCTACCCAGTGGTGCAGGAGGTGCCCTATCCGGTGCAGGAGAATGTCCGATCGAGGTGCCAACGCCTATCAGAGTGCCCGTACCCCACCATGTGCCCATCAAAGTGACCAAACCTCACCTAGTGCCGGTATCTTACCCGGTATATCTGGAGAAAGAGATCCCAGTTGAGGTCAAGGGTCACGAAGATTCCCAAGGTTCGGGTGTGAGTCATGAGCTGCACTATCAAGGTCACTGATGGCTAGAACAAAATCTGAAGAAAGTTGTACGAACAAAAGAGATCCACCCAAACTTGTGTGCTTAGGATACTCGTGTTTTACTAGGAGCGTTCATTGGCGAAATGTATTTAATAAAAAACAGGTTTTGTGTTTATTTTATAAGATGTATGGAAATATATAGTAGTGCATAGTTAATACTTAACTAATAAACCATCGTGAAGTTAGTTAAATTATTCCTTTGGCTCCAAATGATCAACAACACACAACATACAACATACATGTAATTATGTCATATATATAATATGTATATCTAACATTGAAATACCTAATACAAACTATGGAAGATTTGGAGACTAGATTTTTTAAATTGCATATATAATTTAAATCATTTTCTTAAAACACGGCAACACAAAACATGAAATATTAATTTTCAAAAATAACATTTTTTACATAATTTTGCCTATCAAGTACAGCTACAATTGCAAACAACATGCGGCTTCTTTAAACTTTATTTTTCACTATAAATTTAGATAGATTATTTTTCAATTTTTTAGAGCTTACCTCCTTTGAATAAAATAAATAAAAAGTTTAAGACTTCAAGATTATGATTTTAATTTTGGTTTTGGTCTACACGACACCTTGACTCAGTCGATAGCCATCCATTTTAGATTCCTGAAATGGCCGAAAAATTATAATGGATGATTTGTCAAGCAGGAATGGGTTGTTTCTCCAGTGTTAGTTTAGTTTGTAAGTTGTGTGCTGATGTAATCAATATGTTAAATATCTCTTAGTAAAATATATGATGTTTTCACAAAAAAAAGGTGTTATTTGTAAAAACAATAAACCTGATCATATAACATTCTGAAAATTGAAAAATGACACCTGGACATGGAAATATGATATTTAGTTGGAGTAATCCTCACTAAAAGCATAAATAATAGCTTCGGCTATTTGATTCTTATAATATAGTTCTATTCTAGTTTTATTGTAAAAGTTAGTTTTTAAGAAGCCATGAGTTAGCCAGTGTATTAAATTTAATATTAAATTTTATTAAATAAAAATTATAATTTACTTTGATGTATTTAAGGCACTTACATAAAGCTATAAAGAGAGTGCCTAGAAATGCAATTATAGTAAACTCTCTCCAACAACTTATATATTAACTATGACATTTAATCTCAACCTGGATTTGAACTAACACTATTTCCAAAGAGGACCTTAACGGTTTTGTTCATCACACAAATACAATTTTTTTTATGGGGGACAAGAGTTTTTATATAATAATAATAGTAATAATAATAATAATAATAATAATAATAATAATAATAATAATAATAATAATAATAATAATAATAATAATCTACTTTGGAATGTTTGCTCGGCTTTTCTTGGTTTTTTTTACATGGTCTTTAAATATGTTATTGTATTGTAATCTATTCGATTAAAATAAAAACAAATTATTGATTTTTTATTTTACGATACATACAATTACAACTCATTTGTTAAAAACAGCTTGCCGTGAATGACATTTAAGAAAGAAAAGATTCCTTTTTACTGAAAATTTCCAGTTCTTTATCTGACTGGTAGAGGAGGCCTACTACTGGTATAGAATACAAAATATGTCCTCTAAAGAGACAATTTGAGGAACTCGATATTCGTATGTGATTTCCTAGGCCCTTCGTCCGCCGAGGAGACCAAAACCAATCGACTAATCACCCACGACCAAGCGACCAATCGCCCAAGCAGCTTTTGCATCTAAACAATACTTCGCTCGTCCACAGATGCTACTACGAACAAAGCGCTGAAGGATAAATCGCTGGAAATCAAGCTGGTTGATCGTCAGTTGCCCATCAGCTACTTGTGAGTCGTTGCAGCTTGCATTTGTGGAAGAGCCTATGCCGGGTTTCATTTTCATTTGTGCGAGCTTAAAATTTCTATCTTTTCATGTTTTTTCTGCATGTTTTCACTTCTTGTTGACAAAACGCCACGGACAATGATAAAGAAAGAACAAACGGCTAACGTGAACTTTCTGAACAAGCTTTTTGTGGTTGGACTTACGAGTCGTTCAAGCTCTTCAAAAACTTTCCCTGCTCATCCTGTACGTTTGTTTAGACTTAACAGGGTCCCTGCAGTCACTTGCGATTATGAACATTTTTGTTTTGTGATCAAAATCAGGGTCAAACACCCAAAAATATTTCCGGGCCTTTTCACGAGCTTTTAATTAGATGTATGTGCCCACAACGAGATCCTCATTAGACGACGACATTCTCGAGAATGATAAAAAGTACGAATGAAAAGTAGGCAACTAAGTAAGTGACCAGTTACCCACGATCTATCGCGTCGCGTTGGTTTTCTTGGTGGGCGAAGGGTCCTTCTACTACTATTCAAACATAATCCAGAATAGATGTTTAGTGGCTATTTTGATGTACATCCTGTATTAAGAAAGTGCGTGTTGACTCACTTAAATTTAAACAAAGGGGTAGAAATCAAACCTATTAGGCTCAACTTGTTGGATCATGAGACAAAAGCCTTTAAACATGACTAGCCTAGTGTGATATGAGCGTGTTCTAAGAGGAATAACAGAGAGCGAAAGTAAATTAATAACAGTGAAAATTGAAGGTATATAAAAGAAGGACGTCTAGTTTCATTGTTAAGTTCACTTCTTCACTTGTTACGCACTGCACACGTCACCATGAACATATTCCATGTAAGTATTCAACTCATTTATTGGTGTGCTTGCTTTCAGATTATTATTAGAAATTAAATAAAAATCTACCTTTTGAAAAATTCATTGATCGATAGCTTTTTATATACATTTCAAAAATTATTTATTTATTAAAAAAATTATTTTACACACTATGACATTAAAATTTTAGTGATAAATAATGATAAATTTATTTTGCACACGTTATGGTGCAATTATTTTACTAAACATCTTTCGCATATTAGTCTAAAATGGGTGTATTTACCTTTTGTTTTACTTTTACACATTTTTCAAGTTTCTTGATAATGATTTGAATGCGTAATAAAATAAATTATCTTTAGAGACTCAAGTCTCAAAACTGAGTTCAGATAGATACTTTAAATTCTAGCTTTAGTTTCAGATCATTAAATTATTTTTATTTTTGAAAAATCAATTAAATTTACCTTAGAAATAGGTAATATGTTCTTGAAAATAGGTAAGTTTTGATTAATGTGTAGGTATAGGAAAATATTTTTCCCCCCATTGTTTTATCAGGCAATGTGAAGATCAAAAAATCGTTGTAATAACTGTAACACACTACTTTCAAAAAAACATTAGGCATCTTATTTCTAAGTAGTAGGCCTACTACATAAAATTGAGGTCAATGTTATTAGTAGATTTTCAGATCTTTTAAGTCAGCTTTATTACCTTTTAACTTAAACACGTTTTACCTTCTTTTAAGATAGCTACTTCATAAAGTATCTGTACTTTCTAGTTAAAATGAGCTATCAACCAGAATATAAGCTATTTAACCAAAGAAAACAGAGTAGGAAGAATTAATTGAATAAATGCGTGAGCAGTCGAATATTGAGAGGATTGTAAACCACGATGATCGCACTCGCTAATGCATTAAATATCTGCACGACAACGGTTCCAAATCAAGCAATCTAGCACTCTCTTAACTCTGGTGGTATTTACTAGTGATATTCTATTGTAATTCGTGTAATTTACAACTTGGTCAAAGCAGCATTACTTGCAATCGTATTTAATTATCAATATTTTCTTTGTTTACACATATTTAGAATCAAAAGCTTTAAAATAAGGTTTTTTTAAAAAAACCTGTATTGTAGTACACACAGACTAGACCAGGCATGTCCAATCTTTCCCCGACTGAGGGCATAAAAAAGTTCTTGGGGAACTGGCGGTGGGCCATATATGATATGTATAACACCCAATGCCCAGATACACACATATATTCACATACCCCCAGCCATACCCATACCCCAACCATCTATACATTACAAAAGTAACATTATACTTAACAATAATTATGGAAACTACATGGAAGTTAACGAGCATTTACGTCAGTTACAAGAGCCTAATTGGTTGTTTATCTATGCCATTTAAAATATTTCAATTTGAGCTTATGGACCACACAGAACTAACTCAGTGACCACGGGTTAGACATGCATTATTTAGATATTTATGAGCGGGACATAGTGGAATCCCTTGAGAAAGGACTGTAAGATGTCACTGTAATCGGAATGTAGCCTTCGTTAACCTAGAAAAGTAGCAATCTTATCTTGCACGGTTCCATTTTAATACATAGTCTAATTCATTAAGGAAATATTGCTACCGTTCAAGGTAAGTGAAGTGTGCTTTTAAACATTTTAAAAATTTGGCTCTCATTTTAAAACATCGACGTTCCTTCATAAATAACTCTTCACACATTTGAAATTATTTGACAATAGCCTACACGGTAGCTGTAGTTAAATATAACGGGTCGGGGCACAACATTCTTAGACAAATAATAAATAAGTTATATTAAATAGCTTTCATGTATTTATATATTTTTCTTCCCACAGATTATTATGACGATTTCATTAACAATGGTTGTGTCAGCGAAGAGAACGAAGAAAGATAAAGAACGAAATGAAGAAAATCAATCAAACAACACCTTAGTCATCAAGCACGGAGACGATAATGGTGCAACGAGCTATTCTAGCTTTCAGTCTTTCGGCGCGAAAATTAACTCGTCTGTTAAAAGCCACTCGTTTGACGGGCGAGCAAATTATAGTGGAAAGGCTCCAAAAATTCCAAATGTAAAACATGTCAAAGAAGAGATCATCTATGGAAAACCAAGTGTCAAGCCAATAATAAACTATGACATCACTGCAGGTCAGAACTATGAGAAAAAAAGCTCTAAATCAAACCAGCCTCAACTAAATGAACACAAACATCAATTTAAAAGTACAAACAACACGCGGACAGCAACAAAGTCAGCCTACGTAGACATGGCTAGTCAACATTTCAACAACAACAACAACAACAATAATAATAATAGTAATAATAATAATGAGCAAATATATAATAGTAAAGGTGTGACAGATCAAATAGGTCACAGTAGTCACCAAACAAATGTTTACCGAGTAAATAGTGCCCCCTCTGAACACAACTTTAGAGATAATTCCGGTAGCACAAATTTACAGGGTTCATCAAACTACGGCAACTTTGATAGCAGTACCGCTTTAAGCGGAGAACATAAATTCAAGAAAGGTTATTCCCCAAACTATGAACAACAGCAACAAAGTATTGAGGCCAGCGAAATAAAACCAGTTAGAGAAATACCCATAGAGTCCCCTAAAACATTTCCATTCACTGTCGAGGAGAACGTACCCTACCCAATGGAAGTACCGGTCGCTGTAGCCGTAGACAGACCCTATCCTGTCCACGTGTACAAACCTGTGTTCTATCCCGTTAAGAAAGAGGTACCTTACGTGATAGAAAAGCCGGTACCATACGTTGTTCACGTCAAGATCCCAGTGAAACAGCACGTGTTTGTCCCCGTATCGAAACATTACCCTACACCAACGACAAAAGTGAAACACATTCCGATGCCATATCCGGTGTACGTAGAAAAAAAAGTGCCGGTTTTCGTGAATCATAAAGATCAATCAAACCAAGAGTCTAAAAAGGAACATTGGGGTTTGGGCGGGGATCACTCGTATCATGGACGTGGCGCGTACAGAGAAGATGGCAAGTCATCGTTTTCGCAAAGTGGCATCAAGTTTGGAAAGGGGGGATCTACGTCAGGAAGTTTTGGGGGGAAATATATCATTCTAAGTGATTCGTCAGAAAGTGGTTCGAGTTTTGAAACCTACGGGATTGGTGCAGACACAAAAGGTTATTTTAAAAATCACGTTAAATCCTATCGTCGTCGGCCTAGCGTTTTAAATGTGATTCATGGTTCCAAATCTAGAGGTAAGAACATTCACAGCTCGTTTTCAGGCTCTAACTATTACGGTAAGGGTAAAGAAATCAAAGGTATTTCCTATAAAGTACCTTCTTCCGAAAAACATGCTTCCATACAAAGTAACTTTAGAGGCGAAACCCATGGGTCTCATGGCATTTCAAATATAAACCACGTTTCAAATTTTCACAAAGGTGGCACTAACATTCACAATCCTTCAGGTTCGCATTATTCTTATGGGGACGAGAAAGGAATCTTAGACATTTCTTATAGGATACCTAAATCAGAAAAACCAATTCCTTTAGAGAGTGGATTTAGAGGCGAAACTTATGGATCTCAGAGCAATTCAAACATACCTCACAGCTCAAGTTTTCCGAACTTTCACAAAGATAAAGGTTCTTATTATTCTTATAAGGGAGAGGAAGAAATTAAACCCATTTCTCATAAAATACCTACGTCACATACATATTTTCCTTTCCCTAGCTTGGATGGAGATACATTTGGATCTTCACTGCCGAGCTCGAATGGTAAAACCCATATCCATGGAAGTTTCACTGGTCATGACATTTCTGGAGACTCGTCATTGGGATCATTTGCTAAAGGAAACATTAGGATTAGTTCAAATTAGGAGGGCATAGTCCATTTAGCATTGGTTTAGGGTTAGGGGGTCATGGGACACCACTCTATAGTCCCCCCTTAAATAACATACGAGTAGGATCAAATGTGGGAATTGGTTTGGAAACAAATAAACCAAACATACAATCTGATGGATATTCTGTCACTGAGGATCATGGGGAAATTATGTCCACTGCCCCAAGAAACAACGCCGATCTTAATTCTAGAAGCCAGTTTTACCCTCCTTTAAGCACAGGACAGAATTTTCATCCTAGTATAAATATTCCTAACGTAGAATATAGCTTTGATCCTAGCTTAAATGTTCATAGCATGGGACAAAACTTTCATCCTAATCTAAACGCTCCTAGCAAAGAACAAAATGTTCATACTAATTTAAATATTTTAAATATTGCCAAACAATTACATTCAAGTTTAAATACTCCTAATATTGTACAAACTTTATATTCAAATTTAAATATACCTAACATTGGTAATAATTTCTATTCAAATTTAAATATCCCCAATACTGGTCAAAAACTCCCTCCAAATCTAAATATTCATAGCCTTGGGCAAAAACTTCCTTCAAATTTTAATATTCCTAGCAATGGGCAAAATATTTCCCCAAATTTGAATACTCCTAACGGTGGTCAAAACCTTCCTACAGCTGGCAATGTACAATCAATATCAGGTTCCTCCTTTGAAAGGGAAGAAGGTAATTTAGAGTTACCAAATTTCAATACACATGGCCTCCAGTTCTTAAATTGGACCTAAAAGGTATGAAACCTATCGAAGGAGGTTTCGGTAAAATTGGCGAAGGTATAACATTCACAAGTCCAAGTTTACTAGGAAAAGAAAGTTCTGAGCTTACTATGTTATTTCTAAATCAAGGTATTCAAAGTGGTAACACAAATCCATAGGCCCTAAAGTGTTAGTTCTGATAAACAGCCATATATAGATGGTGGCGTTGCAACGAAACTGAATGGATACAATTCTTCTGGTTTTAACAATTAATCAAAAAAATAATAACTTGTAGAAACGCGAGAAACATAGTTAAAAACAAAAATAAAATTCCTTTTATTTTCAAATGTAAGAAATAAATAAAAACAGTAATATATTTTTTTGTATTTAAACCTTGCAATTCAAATAAAATAGGAGCTGTACACTATTGTATAATATTTTAAAATATAGGTTAAATTCGTATAGTAGAATTTGTGTTTTTTTTAAATGGTACTCTCTGTCCACCCTTAAAGGCAGCAAGCTTGCGTTCTTTGAGGTCTATTGTGTAATCGGTCAAGGTAAAACTGCAACCTTTCCAGGGTAAATATAGTATACATAAAACACTTATAAGTAAAACGAATATAAGTTTTCGTATATGTCTAACTAATTTTGTATTATTGTGCCAAACTCGGAAAATATACAGTTTTATTAAAAGGCGTCTGAGCTAATACCGCATTTTCCTTAACTACGTCTATTTCAATTGAGATTCACAGAATAAATATAGAATAAGCCTAATTATTCTTTGATAGCAAACACTTATTTTAACTACGTCTAATTATGAGTCCATAACCCTCGGTACGCCCGACCGGGATTCGAACCCCAACCCCCACCCCTGTCACCGGCAAACCATACTAGATGACCTTGAGGTTAAGACCACGTGCCCACCGATGCGAGTGACAGTAAAGACAATTTGTTTAGTTCAAATATTTTTGGTAAGTACATATATTTTTTTAAATCATTCATATAATTAAACTGATCCGTGACCTTAGCTCAATCGGCAGCGTGTCTGTCTATTTAGCTATGGGTCCTGGGCTCGATTCCTGGCATGGCCGAAAAAAATATATATTTTATTAAATGTGGGTTTCACCTTTCTCACTGATGAATGAAAGGCCAGACGTTATAAGTCGTATACTGATATCATCAGTCGGTTCAAAAAGTGTACGTAAACTACCTCAAATAAAATGAAATAAGTAAACTGTGTTGACACAAAGAATGATTCAATATTTTAACGATCAAGTTACTTGTGTTACCTGTGTATTTATATAATAAAAGGGGAAAGCTTCATTGGATATAAACTGATGTCATACACAAATCTATAATCAATCATTGGAAATATTTAATTTATAATACATATATTATAAAAATTTTAACAGCAACATTAGAAACGAAGACTCCCTCAAATGGAAGAACCTTTATTTATCTTCGTGCATTCATTTGTATGTCCATTGGAGGTATTTATAATGAGTCAACATTTAAGAAGTCAAGACAAAATGATAAGTAGCTTATAGTAAGAAGTGTTGCATAATTAAATGTTCTAAAGCTACATAAAACCTGTTCTGATAAAATCTAAATTATTTCATTCAATACAAATGCTCAGTAAATCATATTAGTTAAGAAGGGTTTTGGATTCTCTCTAATATTCATGCCACAGTTCAATTTTCATAGAAAGGGAAAATACAAATTTTTTGGGTGCCCAACACTGATAACATGTTACTATATACTATTAGGATTATTTTATCGGCATTGATAATATTTATCAAAAGGTCACTTTACCTGACGTATTAATACGTGAAAGTAGATCTATTAACTGTCAGTAGCTGCCCTTCTTATGAAAATTGGATTGTAGGATTTGAGGGATGCGTACAAATATATGTATGAATGCAATCATGCTGTGTTCAAATAGTTTAGATTTTAGTAAGTATATTATTATTATTAGCACCGCGTCTTACTACCCGTTTGGGTTACACGCACTTACGCTAATGTGTAATGGTATGGTGATGTGAGATGAAATGGAGGACCTACAGTTTTAACGTGGGATCCGAACCACGGTGGAGGTCTGGCATTCCACACATTCACAAGTTGTGATTAATACAAATCTTGTCAGAGGTGAAGTAAGGGTTTGGTCAATCAGATAAATCTGTGCCGTGCCCGAGGATTGACCCCGGACCCCCACACAGAAGTCGACACCTTACCCCTAGACCACCAGGTCACCTTCACTAGAGTAGAATCTTTAGTGTAGTTACGGTTGGAAAGTATATTTTAAGTGTTACTAAAACAACTTTTATACATGCATAGGGGAAATGGTTATATTCTGCAACTAACACTAAATTTGAGGCAAATCGTATCGACGATAAAATAATACAAGCTATTTATTTTGTCAACATTTAAAGTAGATAAATATAGTTTGTATTATTTATCTAACCTCCTTCCTACCAGTATTTCACTAGTGCTATTATTAACATGACAGTCCCTGTCTGCAGATCCAAAGGTCTTGGGTTCGATTCACGGTGCTTTCAGATTTTTCTGTGAAACTGTAGGTCTGCAACGGGTTCAACTCAGCCTCGTGAGGACAAATGAGTGGCTACTTGAATTTTAAAAAGTAGCAGCTCCAATCTAGATAACTGAGAATAACCTAGAGGGTTCGTTGTGCTGACCACATGATACCCTCTATAAGCAAAAGTTGGCACTATCTTCGTCAACAGATGAAGGCACCTTGAACATAGCTATTTTTAACATAGAGTATTTTAAAAGTTTGTAACATGGCGTTACTATTAATTCATATATTATGTCATTATGTTATAAAAAACGTTATATTGAATTGAGTTTGAAGTTTTATTCAACAAGAAGGTTGTTATTTTTTTATTGTTATGTTTGACTTTTGTTAAGTTTTAATTACTAGTAATAATGTTCACACCATCGTGTTTCATCACAAAGATAATAAATTATATTTAAGAAAATTTTTATTCATTATTTTCCCTCCCCAACTACGTTTGTATTTCTCTCCAGCTGACCTCAGGAGAACTGGCTGGTCTCACGGATAATAATGAGCTGTGAGCCAAATACCGACCTGGAAGTTGATTTTTACAATTTTTCTGAGTATATTGCCAGGAAAATGATGGTGAACTTCTTTCAAACAACTCCTCAGAATTATCTAAATTAATTCCTAAAACACTTGTGTCGAAAACTTAACTGAACAATTTGTGTTGACTAATATGGCTAATATTTGCAAATGAAAAAAAAATCTTTTGAAGTAATTGAATTGTATGTTGTAAAAAAACTTGAGTTATCAGCTTGGAATGAAATATTTCAAATAATTGTATAAAAAAATATCTAAATATCTTCAGTGTAAAAAGCTATATTAATAAGCACAATTTTCTTTCTAAAGCACTAAACAGCTATATAAAATATTCTAACTTCTGTTCAACTTCAAGAATATTTATGTATTCAATTCAGGCTCGCTTCAAATTGAAAAAGTAGATTACAGTTTGGCATTATATTCCAAACTTATTACTTATAATATACACCGCCTCGGTGCCGTAGTTAGCTAACGCGCCAGTCATTTTGAGCTAGACCACCGGGACGGGGAGAGCGAGGTTCGAATCTCGGTCGGTTGAACTGGGGGTGGTTTTCCTAAACTGTTTTCCACTCTTCCTACACGCAAATGCGGGTTCACTTCCTCTAAATTCAACCTTCCCAATTCCTAATCCATTGGTGTAATTAGTACTTAAGCGTATAACTCGAACGGTTAGTAAGACGTGGTGCTAAATAAAAAAAATAAAACTTATATATGTATACAATAATATTTTATTCAACTAAGTGGATGAATCATTCAGCAATCACATTAGAACATTCAATATACCGCCAGTTTGAAGTATTAACACGCTCTCCTTTCCTCTTTTCACACAACTACTAAAAGATTGCATGAATTTACTCTAGTTTCTCTGCGCTAAGTTGTAAGAGGAAAAGGAGAATGGAGGCGATATTACTATAGTTCTAATTGAGTGTGGTCGTGATATGTCCCACGCGTGGGTGCCCAACTTGAAAAAAGCCCTGTGCGAAAAAAAACTGAAACGCTTTCATTGTCCCAGGTGAAAACGCCCTGTCTAGTAGCTAGCTAATCACTGGACGGACAAAACGGTCAAACTTTCCCACGGTGTTGGCGAAACTGCTTCGACACGACATCTCTTTACTCAATCTGTGACTTGACTCAGTGGCATCATTGTTTTGGGAGTCACACACACACGTGACCGGGCCATTATACACGCTTTCGACAACAGATCATTGTTATCTACTGGAAGGCGGTGGCATTCGAGGGGAATTTAAGATTGTCACGGAGGGGACATTGGAGTAATTACAACCGTACACATTATTTAGAAACAGCCCGCATTGGAAAGCACGTGATCTAATTGGGTCAAGATCAACAAGACCTGTTTGCATGTGACGAAGAGGTTGGGGCTCAAATCCCAACGGGGTATACTGAGGGTTGTTTTTCCCTAAATATGTTATTTTTATATATCAGCGAAATTGCGGGTACATTTTCATCTAGATTATATGGTTCTCATTCCTAGCCCGCTGGTGTTAGTATGCGAATAACACGGACTAATAGCAAGACTTGGGTGTAGAATATATATATATATATATATATATATATATATATATATATATATATATATATATATAAATATAAAAACCAAGAATATTCAAATCCCTCCTCCTCCTAGTTTGGTCTATGTGGCCCACCAGCCCAAATTGGAATAATACAATTAGCAGACATAAACACCAAATTATGTATTTAAGTTGAAGTACACCGAACTACCTATTTAGTTTTAGTATGTTTTATCTAATACTAGTTCCTTGTATAATTTTTGTATGTTTTTATTGATGATAAATAATAATCATATGTGTATTGGCTATATTTGGGCATTGAGTCATATACATCTCATACCTCCAGCTAACGTCTCATTAATTTATGCTTCCCTCAATTGGGGTAAGGTTGTAGATACCTGAATTATAAATTACAATATTTATTAAATTATAACAGACTATGCGATTTTAATTTCAATATTAATAATGTTTTATTCACTTGTTCTCGTAGGCCTAAATTATATGTTCTCAACATAATCTATAAATGTATATTTTCCAGAATAGGCCTATATGTGTTTTTTGCTATATTATGTTTTATAAATTAATCTATATTTTGTATTTTCGTAATTTTTTTCACATCGCTTGATTAAATCTACTTAATTTATTATTTAGTTTATATTATCATATTTATTCCAAAACTATCTAAAACCATTCATTTTGAGCCACTACCAGTTTTATTTCACACCTAACAAATGTTTGTAAATTGTTATCATAATAATATGTATTTAATAAGACAAATCTATAATTTCAGACTCCTTTCAGTGAATCACGTAACTAATTAACAAAAATGAAATAAAACATCTGCGATATAACCCAAAGATGTGACCTAAATTGTCGGTCAGTCACGTAACAAAACACAGAACAAGGGAGTGACGATTACCTGCCTTGCCAATTTATCTTCTTACGGCGGGATTTGGCAATCATAATCTTGACATTTTCAATCTAATTTCATGATATTCCCAAACTGTTTATGTTCACGGTAAATTTCCGTAAATGATAGTACCACTAAACAATGAGAAATGACTTTCCGATTGTTTCAAATGTCACCATGGTGCAAGAGTACAGGGTGTTATTGCAGATGACGGAGAATATTTGGGACTAGAATTGTGCTGTAATATAATAACTTGCGTAAATTTATATATATGTTTGTAGGTACATATGTAAACTAATATAATCAGTCAGTTCAGAAATAAAAAATAAATACTAATTTTAGTGTTAGATCATTTACTTCAGTAGCACAATTTTTTAAATATAATATGAACAATTCCAATAGTATCCATTACATTATTAGTTTTGCAATTGGTTTACCTTAATTAATATGCTAATGCTCATATAAAATAAATTTAACCTAAGGAAGCTGTTTAGAACGTGGTTAGTACTGAGATTTTTACTACGCTGAGTCGGGACTCCCACCTCTCGACTTCATTTTGCATCAGCGGACAGATAAATTTTTCCATAAACTCAGAAACTCAGATAACCCTCTCATCAGAATCATCGGTGCCGATCCCGGGGGGCCTGCTCGCCCTCACCGCCGCATACGCCACCTCTTACAACAGCCCCCACCAAGTGTAGTGGAGCTTCTCTGGGCCCAAGTTATTGGTACCCTAACTGACAATTAACTCTTCACAAAAATATAACTCTTAAAGCCTAATTTTATTCACCCCTGTATGCAGCGGTTTTTTTTTTGAGAATTTTTCCCTGCATTTTTCAGTTGCTATTCTGTCAAAATGTGTTGTGTATTATAGTTCAAATTTACATTTGATAACTTTAATGTTGGTATTTGTATAACCCTTTGTCAATGAAAATGTATATATTATGTCTCTTTAACGAATAAACTAAACTAAACTAAACTGAGATTTCTACACACAATAAACCATGTATCAGAACATCTAATCTAGTTCGAGCGTTTAGTAATAAGTTTCTGAAGGACGTCATATCAACATACAACTTACAAACTACCTCAACCTAAGAAAACTCACCTAGCACTTAGCATGTATGTATCTAGCGTCCATTTAGGATATTAGGACAAGTGATAGACATGTAACAGATCACTAGATTCTTTGAGGCACTTTTTTTTTAGCACCGCGTCTTACTACCCGTTCGGGTTGTACTAAGTACGCAAATGCTTTTAGGTATTATGAAAGAAGTGTACCCGCATTACGCGGAGTGAGATTGGAAAACAATTTTTGAAAAATCACCCTCAGTAGACCCGACCTAGTTTCAAACCTCGATCTTCACGTCATCGGGAGTCTAGTTTATGGTGAGAGTAGTACCTTAGATCACGCGGTCACCAAAGCAGGTTGTAGGCACCTAATGAAATCCAACCTGAATATACAGACCTGTATTTGACCTTTTTGGGTAGTAGGTCACGATAACTGGATGGTGTGTAATCGAGAAAGAGCAAGGTTATTATGTCATATTTTGAATAAAATGAGGTGTCCAATAAAATTATCTATTTATAATGCACACTTTTTGAATATCAAGGTCGACATTTTATTCAACCCAACATATAAGTCAAGAGAGGGAGTAAGGTAGAGGGGGAGTTTGACAAATACTGGCTTGATTTTGTTTGAATATATTTTATCGCATAATTCTCAATTAAAATAATAATTATATTTCTTTATTTAGTCACTAATTATGATATTTATATGATCAAACTTCTTCTTGAAAAACTCAAAAAGAGAGTTAGTTTAATGAGAGACGATTTAATAATATATTTATGTTTTTCAAAAATAAATTTCATTAGATCTTCGCTATTATTGGCTGAAACTACAGATTATAATGGTAATCTAACTACACACTACCCCTATATATATATATATATATATATCAAGCTACTATCCATCATGCAATTCAATTTTTTCCGATTTGTTCCTATAAATATTAATATGTAATGTACAAAACGGCTCAGACTGGCTATTATTGAACATAAATAGAGTATTTTAGCTGTCAATATTTTTACTGGCGAAGCTTCAAAGCTAGAATTTGTTTCGAAGCGAAGTTGAAGCTGATGTTTGTTTCGAAGCCAAGTTGACGTTTCAAAGCTTCGCACACCCCTTTTATATATATATATATATATATATATATATATATATATTAGACATTATAAAAATATTGACAGCTAAAATACTCTATCTATGTTCAATAATAGCCAGTCTGAGCCGTTTTGTACATTACAAATTAATATTTATAGGAACAAATAGGAAACAATTGAATTGCATGTTGGATAGTAGCTTGATTTGTCAGAGTAAAACGAAATATTATAAACAATTGTACAATAAAATGGTGACCTGGTGGTCTAGGGGTAAGGTGTCAGACTTCTGTGCTGAGGGTCCGGGGTTCAATCCTCGGTCCCGGCATAGATTTAGCTGATTGCCAAACCCTTCCTTCACCTCTGACAAGACGTATGAATATGTGAACTTGTGAATATGTGGAATGCCAGACCTCCACCGTGGTTCGAATCCCACGTTAAACTGTAGGTCCTCCATTTCATCTTACAATCACCCTACCATTACACATTAGCGTAAGTGCGTATAACCCGAACGGGTAGTAAGACGCGGTGTTAATAATAATAATATAATAAAACATTTTCCAAGTAATTTTAGTGCATAAAATAATTTAATTAATCACAATACAATATTTTTTTCGAGCATAAAAAACTAAAATAAAATAAAATATTAAAACTTCGATTCGGCTTCAAGAGTATTTCATATATTCGATTCGAGTTCGCTTAGAATTGAAAAAGTGGACTTCGCACACCCCAGTGGTTGTCCGGGGATAAGTCTATCTCCACCACATAATATCCTCAATTTATTTTGCTGGGACTAGAACAAGTGACTATCCGAGGAGACGTGTATCTCCACTAGGTAATGGGATCCTCAGGGTCCTCATCCAGGACTCGAACCAGTGGTTGTCCGAGGAGAAGTGTATATCGACCACTCAGTGTGACATAATACCAATGCAGGGGCTAGCGCGCTACAGGCAAGAGGAGCCGACGAGGTTCGACAGGGAGGAAGTTATACAACCTGCCGCTCATTAGCTCGTGAAACACAGGACAGGCTGTGTAACACTAGTGAGGAAATTACGACCGCGCTGGAGCAACAAGGAACCATCTCCACTCTGGACGAGTCCGGAAGAAAGATCTACCCTTTATTAGCGTCATCTTGTCATGTTTCTGTCACCTATATTCTTTGATTTAAGGGGCAGAGGGCATTGAAGTAACCCAGCCTATTAGCTGAGAGGGTACAAACTACAAAGGTACACGCTTTAAGGGGGTCGTTTTGATTCCTAAAAATAGTTTACTACGCAAGTACACATGTCTACCCCAAATTGGTCTACGGATCCAAATAGTACAGTTATTGTTCCATGTGCTAGATTTTGAAGTCTAGTACTAGGTGTTCTGTACTAGGTTGAGCTAATTTGTGATTGGTCGTTGATATTATTATGTCTTTAGTCAAAGCAAGTTAAAAATTAGTATAACTATTATTATTATTATTATTATTATTATTATTATTATTATTATTATTACAGTATAGGTGACTCCTTAGCGAATAGATGATGTCCATTCCACATTATTATGTAAAACGGCTGGAATTCAGATCAAACTATTATCTGATAAGGTTTTTTTTTTGCCAAATAAATTTATATTTATATTTAGCACCGCGTCTTACTACCCGTTCGGGTTATACGCTCAAGTACTAATTACGCTAATGGATTAGGAATTGGGAAGGTTGAATTTAGAGGAAGTGAACCCGCATTTGCGTGGAGGGAGAGTGGAAAACTATTTAGGAAAAACCACCCTCAGTTCACCAGACCGAGATTCGAACCTCGATCTCCCCGTCCTCGGCGGTTGAGCTCAACACGATTAACGCGTTAGCCAACTACGCCACCGAGGCGGGTCCAAATAAATTAAATTGCCCAAACTAATATTTGTAACTTATTAACGTTAGAACGTCGTGAGTATGAAATATGGTCAAACAAAAGCTACAAGCCTATACACCCACCGCACGTGGTACATACTTACTGGAAGGGACAAGAGTGAAGGCAAGTATTTTTGTAGAAAAAAAATATAAAAAAATGTGGGTGGTGTAGAAGGACACAAAGTAAATAAAATAATTTTTCAGTATATACTATTAGTTAATTTCTTTACATATGATGATTTCAATAGTTCTTGAATATTTGTCATGAGTATAATATTAGCATTTGACGAGCAACTTTTTAAATGGATATAAAAAGTTATCAACTTCTAGGACATCCATGACATAATATTCAAGAACTGTTGAGATTAATAGGAAAAGAAAACTAAACTAGACCTATCTACTTAAGCGATATTTTATTTATAGCGTCATACTATTTTTTTTTTAAATATCTACATATACATACACTAGCTAACGTTTCTGTCCAACCTCCCGTAAAGGTGCAAAGGATGTGTAGGATTTAGTGTAAACTGGCATTTCTCTTAAGGAGTGCTTATTTAGGGGTGATGAGTGTACCCGTAAGTTTGACTGGTCGGGTTCGAGCCCCGCTTTTGGTCTATTCGCTACACCAGTGGTATTAAGCCTTATTTTGTTCGTGTACCTCCAGATTTAATTGTTTTCTAACTTTGTACGCACAAGGTTATTGACGCATAATGAAAGCTATACATATCCTGTATAATCTACATCTAGAATTAATAAAATAAACTAAATCCAAAATAACTAGAAATATATATTTTAAATACTTCTAAGATATTCACGTACCCCCAGGCGTACGCGTACCCATTGTTGAAAACCACTGCTTTATATGGCCCATCCGGTTGGTTTTAGTTGGCACACCTGATTCTGACTAAGGAAGCCGGGGTTCATTCCTGACCGGCTAGGCTGGATATGTTTTCTCAACCTTTCTTCGAGTGAAGGTTGGTAAAGTTTTTCTTAGAGTTTATTCTTATTTTCTTATGTTAGTTTAGGTAAATAAAAGTCACTTTGTCTATTGGTCTAATCATATATAATAAAATCCATTGATATAAAATATCTGACCCGCTTCGGAGGCCACGTGATCTAACGCGCTACTCTCGTATTGGACTAGACTGGCTATGACGGAAATATTGAAGTTCGAATCTCGGTTGGGTGTACTAAGGGTGGTTTTATTTTCCACTCCTCCTCCGTGATAATGCGGATACACTTACTCTAAATATAGCCTTCATGATCCCTAAACCAACTGGCGTAATTAGTGTATAAGCGTTTAGCCTGAACAGGTAGTAAGACACGATGCTAAAAAAAATATTCGAAAGCACAATGAAATCCCTGCAATTGTTTTCTAAAATAAACTAGCGCCATGTTAGTTTATGTACTATGTGCGGTGACAGGAATAACATTTTTATATACTTATTTTTCTATTCAGAGCGCTTCAAATTAAAACCATTGGAAGCGTGTCATTTGTTCCAGACGTTTTACATAATGATATGTAATGGAAAGCCTCTATTTGGTGAGGCGTACGTACCTACAATGTAACAGTAATTATAATTATAATATTATTATTACTAGCACCGCTTCTTACTACCTTTTCGGATTATACGCACTTACGCTAATGTGTAATGGTAGGGTGATTGTGAGATGAAATGGAGGACCTACAGTTTAACGTCGGATCCGAACCACGGTGGAGGCCTGGCATTCCACACATTCACAAGTTGTGATTAATACAAATCTCGTCAGAGGTGAAGTAAGGATTTGGCAATCAGATAAATCTGTGCCGTGACCGAGGATTGAACCCCGGAACCCCAGCACAGAAGTCTGACACCTTACCCCTAGACCGCCAAGTCATATATAATTATAATAGTAATAAGGTTTTAATTACCTTAGCTCTTTTTAAACAGATAATAATATAAACGTATGACTTACATCTTAAACCATTCTTGACCGGAAAGAATAATCTTATTACATATGTCACACACTTTCCACGGTTAATTAACTTTCATGCGTTGGGAAATAAGCCCGTGACAGAATTACTCAGAAGCTTAATTATTGTGTTTCAAAAGGAGATTTCAATAAGCCCGAATATATGTTTTCTATATACTTTCAGGTGACGTAGAGGTGGGGGGGAATATCTTAGAAAGTTTCACTCAATTAGTATCCATCCATATTTCCTAATAACCTTCTCATTGTGGAGGGGAATCAAATCTGAATCTGGGATGCAACTGATTATTTTCAGGGATAAATTCGCAAACCTGTATAAATAGAGAATATTGGTACTAACTCATCAGTCTTGTGCTCGAACCCTTGGGATACACACAGATCCAGCATGAAGACCGCTGTAAGTACACTTACATGACAGATGTTTTATTTAAAACTAGCAGAAGTACCCAGCGTTGCCCGGGGTAACCACGGAAGCCTGTAAACCTTTTCTTTGCTTCAAACAGACAGACAAAAAAAACTCTTAATTTTTTCTTCTGACCCAGTTTTTTATTCATTAAAAAATCTAATAAAAAATTTAACACTTAGGCTTCAAGGTGCACATGTTCGTAAACAAGGGCTACTAATTTTTAAATTTAAGACCTCTGCGTGCGACAGATAGATGACTGACACACAAACTCTTCATTTTATTAATATAGATTACAGTCCAAGGGCCTTTCAGAAAATTCTAACATATTTTTACGTTAAAAATTGATAGCATTTTACTGTATTATTAGAGTTATTTCAGAGGTATTGTTAATATCTATCAAAAGGGTCAGCTGTATGTGATATGATTTTACGCATGAATAAGTGAAAGTAGATCTAGTAACTTTTCTAGCTGTCATATAAGGTTCATCCTATGAAAATTGGACTGTACATTAGTTGTAATGACAAGATAGTTTTAAGTTAACAAAAATGAGAGAGTATATTATTATTTTACAGGTGTAGGCTATTAGGGAAAGGGGTTCAAACCTTGTATTGTATTTAAAACACATTTAAAAAAGCATATTTTACCATCTAAGAGATCGGATTGATATTGGTTCCTTTTGATTGATACATAGTACAATATATATTATATTGTTTATAATTGAAAAATGAAATCTGGACATGAGAATTGAACCCGGAACCTTGTTCCGTATCCAGGTGTCCTTTTTCAATTTACAAAAAGGAACATGATATCTAGATACGGCTATAGCCGTAATTAACCAAAGTAATAGCTTTGATATTTAATTCATCACAATATATTATATATTGATACCCGCTTCGGTGGTTGAATAGTATAAGGCATCACTCTTAGATTATACTAAAATCGGGGTTTGAATCCCGGTCGGGTGTATTGAGGCTGATTTTTCTAAATGATTTTCGACCCTTCCTCCTGCTGTAATACTTATTATGATTCGAACTTTCTAATTCCTAGCTCATTAAATTATTTATTTCCTAATGCTTATAGCTATAACTGCTAGTAAGACGTAGTGACAATTTAAACTACATGTATATATTCTATAACTATATGTATTGAAATTAATATTTGGTTTAGGAATAACAGTTAACAGTCGTTATTCAACTCAGCATTGCAAAAATGTTGCCATGAGTCACTGTGTCTGCTTTACTAATAATTCTGAATTGATGAAAATTTCACACGTCCTACCTAGACTGTAGTGGAATCAAACTGGATATCCCAGTGGGAGAGAATTGGTGCGTTACACCAAAGGTCCTGGGTTCAATTTACATGTCCAGATATCCTTTTGAAAATTAGATTCTTCATAAATTCTCCAAACAAATGGAGATGGGTTTAAAAGAAACCGAAAGAGATAGTCGATTAATTTTTTCTACGAAAAATCTCCTATTATGAAACATTCTAAATGTAGTATTTTGTATCATTAGGCCCTACTAAATTTCAATTAATCTGCGACAAAAATACTTAGAAAATTAAAAATATAATTTTAAATTAGTGACAGTAAAAATATGTATTACTTATTGAGTTCAGCTTTAAATATTGATATATGTGTCAAAATTGCTACAAAAATCTTTTAAAATTATATTAGTTACCAAGAAGATTCCCACTGGAACCAAGCATATCTCTATAGCCACATCCACGAATTGAGGAGAAAAATATGTCTTCACACACAAATTAACTTCACATTAAGAATCGAATGCTAGATGTCTTGTTATTGGTTAAATACTAGACAATGACTGTTATAAAGGCATTCTAAATATACCACTCCACGAGCCAAAAATTATAGGTCCGCAGCGAGCTGATAGGAAAAATATAATTACGTTTAGGAATAATGACATTAATATGCCTTTGTGCCACAGTTAGCATTGACGACATAATATTAGATAAAATCCATTAATTTTCTTAATTGAATGTAATATATTTTTTAATATTTTCAATAAAACACAAGTCAAATAAGTATTCCTATTAAAATATTTATTAATGCCTCCAAGGTATGAAATCCAAAAGTGGTACTTTGGTTCACAGGACAAAAGTATTGCCGATCCACCACGTGGAATAGTTTGAGAAACACTGTTTTATAACATCATGTCAACATTGTATTAAGTACCAAGTAAAGTGTTATTTAATGTTTCACGATGTTGGGGCTCGCGAGGAAAGCAATGTGGCTCATGCGAGTTCTGTGCGCCCACTGCTGGGGCTCACGAGGAAAGTTATGTGGCTCATGGAGTTCTGTGCGCCCACTGCTGGGGCTCGCGAGGAAAGCAATGTGGCTCATGCGAGTTCTTGCGCACTGCGGGCCACGAGGAAGTATGTGGCTCATAAGTCTGTGCGCCATGCTGGGGCTCGCGAGGAAAGCAATGTGGCTCATGCGAGTTTTGTGCGCCCACTGCTGGGGCTCGCGAGGAAAGCAATGTGGCTCATGCGAGTCTTGCGCCCTTGGCTCGCGAGGAAGCAATGTGCCATGCGAGTTCTGTGCGCCCACTGTGGGGCTCGCGAGGAAAGTTATGTGGCTCATGCGAGTTCTGTGCGCCCCCTGCTGGGGCTCGCGAGGAAAGCAATGTGGCTCATGCGAGTTCTGTGCGCCCACTGCTGGGGCTCGCGAGGAAAGCAATGTGGCTCATGCGAGTTCTGTGCGCCCACTGCTGGGGCTCGCGAGGAAAGCAATGTGGCTCATGCGAGTTCTGTGCACCCACTGCTGGGGCTCGCGAGGAAAGCAATGTGGTTCATGCGAGTTCTGTGCGCCCACGCTGGGGCTCACGAGGAAAGCATGTGGCTCATGAGAGTTCTGTGCGCCCACTGCTGGGGCTCACGAGGAAAGCAATACTCTCCACTAAAACGTGTTATTGTTTCCAGATCTACCTCGCGCTGTTCGGGGTCCTGGCCCTCACGGCCGCAGAGAAGGTGACGGACAAGAAACAGGAGAAGAGGGGTTTGTTCGGGCTGGGATACGGTGGTGGTCTGGACTACGGCCACGCCTACGGTCTGGGTCTAGGAGAAGGAGGGTACTCACTGGGAGGCTTAGGCTACGGCAACCATGAGGGGTTCGTCAAGTCTGTGACCATCACCAAGGAGGTGCCCGTCGGCGTACCTCACCCTGTCCCTTACCCTGTGGAGAAACACGTGCCGTACCCAGTCAATGTCCCGGTAGCGGTCCCTGTAGACAGACCCTACCCTGTCCACGTACCCAAGCCATACCCCGTGCCCGTGGAGAGACCCGTGCCCTACCCAGTGGAGAAACACGTGCCTTATCCCGTCCACGTGCCCGTCCAAGTACCAGTGCCTCATCCCGTGGCTGTACCAGTTCCTAAACCAGTGGCTGTACCAGTGTACAAGTCCGTGCCTTACCCAGTGCCCCAACCCTACGTCGTCGAGAAGCAGGTGCCCGTTCTACTCAAGAGCCACGAGGGTTTCGGCTATGGAGGTTTGGAGGGGAGCTATGGCGGATATGGTGGCTACAGCAGTTTCGGAAATGGCTACAGCTATCATCACTGAAACTTCAACTCTTTCTTTCAGCAGTTCTAAGTCTATGTAAACTAATAACTATGTATAAAAAAATATTGTTCCTTTATATTTCGTAAAATAAAATAATGTCTTAGACTACATTTGGAATGTTTTTGTTAAAAATGAATGATTGGTGTACAGAGGTGGTTAAACTTGAGATAATCTTCTCTCAGACACATCAAAATAACATTTTTACTACAGGAAAAATACCCAATATAAATATTATGGTTCAAAGTCATGCCTTCACTTCTAATGAAGTTAAATAAATCAAGTTCCACAGATAAAATGTTCACAGATTGTAGATATATATCTTAAAAATTAATACTTAAAAAAATGGACTAGAAATAAATAACTACAAAATATTGCACAGTACATAGTAAACAAAAATATACCACGTATCATCTCTTGGATATTTTATATCATACATAGTATTATTTTTTATAATAATCTTGTTTTATCTTTAATAATACACCACAGAACTTGTATCTTAACCAAAGAAGATTTGATAAAATAATAAAGAAATAATAGATAAAAAGAATAAACATAGTAAAAATAATAAATAAAAGAACATTTGATAACATAATTTTGTGCGTGGACATTGACAGCCTGAAATAGTAGTTCTTACTGTACCAAATTTAGTCTAAATCCACCTATTCGCTCAAGACATCACACCACACCCATAAATATAGTTTTGGTTGAATGGGATCATTCAGAGACAAGTCTTCTTTAGGGTTCAACCCATCTTAAGGTAAATATTCCCCCACTATAAAACCAATAAAACAATCCTCATTTAACATAGAATATTCTGTTTATTTTTTATTACCTGTTCAGGTTATAAGCATATATGATAATTACGCTAATGAGGTAGAGATGAGGAAGGAAGCATTTTAGAGGTAATATACCTGCATTTGTGTGGAAGGAGGGTGGGAAACCATTTAGGTAAAATCCACTCTCAGTAAACACGACAGGGATTAAAACCATGATCATTTTCATAATTTTAAAAAAAAATTATGAAACTTTTTTAAATGTAAGGTCTTTAATCCTGGAGATACATGCCGATACCTTCCATCTATATTTTGAAATAACAAACCGCTTCTTAAAGAAAGCGGTATTTATGGACGTCTTCAAAGCACTAGAGTAAGTTTCCCCCTTAATTGGCTTTTTATTTGGTAATCTCATTAAGGCGACATTGCTCGCGCTCAACCATCTGTTACTATCTGACAACATGCGTGTATTCACCGTCATCTTGGCACGATAGTGATAGTCGCGTCTGTGTGAGGGACTAACTGACCATTCACAATACAAAGGGAACGTGTTTCAACGTTCCTGACTCTCGCCTGCGCTAGGCTGTGGGAGAGTTTCCTCTGTTTTCTCCGGGTGTTCAGTTCTGTGAAATTCAGTAAACTTATCGTGGTTCTTTAGACTTGATTGCTCAAATCACTGACAATATACATACTGTAAACATTAAAATACACCATTAAGGGGGAAAAAACCCTCCATTAGACCCGACCGGGGTTGAATACCGATCTTACCCTCTTCAACAGACCATTCTAAAAGGACACTGATGCCTTAGACCATTCGGCCACTGAAGTGAGTAATTTTAATGAAGAATTTCTCGTGCTTATAGCATAACACAGACAAGAGAAATACTTTACTTAAACGGACCAAAAAAAGGGAATTAATAGTGACCCCAATTAAAAGTATAGATTTTTGATAAATGTAAAAAAAAAAAGTTAATGTATTTCAGGCGAAGAAATGACAGAAATCTCAATTTTTGATCTAAGTTTTGGATAATTTTTAAGTGCATCGCCTGACATTTATTTACTTTTTTTTTTACTTTCCAAAAAAGTATGCAAATCCCTGGGACACATTTAGACTTGAAACATTTATTATGATACTAGGACCCTATTGTTCTAGACATTATTATTATTATCATCATCATTATTATTATTACTTAGCACAGAGTCTTACTAACCGTTCGGGTTATACGCTTAAGTACTAATTACGCTAATGGATTAGGAATCGGAAAGGTTGAATTGAGAGGAAGTGAACCCGCATTTGCGTGGAGGGAGAGTGGAAAACCATTTAGGAAAAAAACCACCCCCAGTTCACCCGACCGAGATACGAACCTTGATCTCCCCGTCATCGGCAGTCGAGCTCAACACGACTAGCGCGTTAGCTAACTACCCCACCGAGGCGGGTTGTTCTAGACAAATGTTGATATTGGAAACTGACCGTACAAGCTATTTTGACCATTGTTCGTTCAAAAGAGTCGAGCACCGTGGGGTGACGTAAGAATGGTAGAATGTGTCAATACACTCAAATATAATTTTTAAACCTGCTATTACATCTCACTATCCTATAATGTCTTAGTGTAGATCAGCAAATATGTTTCAAGACATTTATTGAACACGCGATAAGCAACGCTGCCGTAATAATATCATTTACTAGTTTGAATGTAATAGTTTCGCTAACGCCGGCGGCCGCTCGGTCAGTTTAGCTCTCTTGCGGCATCCTAACATGGAGATTATAATAGTTAAACTGCCCTAAGTACTAAAAAAGTCATGATCGATGTAGAGTAGTCATATACAAATCCATTCACAAAAGTGTATTATTTGATTTGCCACTATTAATAAACAAAGTATTTTTAATAATAAAACCAGATTTTTTTATACATTTTTAATGATCAAACTATGAAATTTACAAAGTTATTGTGAAAATAAGAATGTAGACTTGAAAGAAGGAATAACAAAGGTACAGACTAACTTAATGATGGAAGCTTCCAAATCCTCCAGACAACCCACTGCTGAAGCTGCTGTGACCTCCTAGACCAAGACCTCCTCCCAGACCGCCATGGCCTCCACCAACACTGCCGTATGAAATGCTGGTTAGACCTCCATGGCCTCCACCAATGTTGCTATGGCTGCTGAATGAGCTGCTGCTAAGACCTCCATGGCCTCCTCCCAGACTGCCATATGAGCTGCTGCTAAGATCTCCATGGCCTCCTCCCAAACTGCCGTACGAGATGCTGCTAAGACCTCCATGGCCTCCTCCCAAACTGCCGTACGAGATGCTGCTTAGACCTCCATGGCTTCCAGAAAGGCCTCCGTGGCCTCCTCCAAGACCTCCCAGACCTCCACCGTAGCTCCCAACGCTATTTAATAGAACGGGCACCTGCTTCTCGACGACGTAGGGTTGAGGAACTGGGTAAGGCACGGACTTGTACACTGGTACAGCCACTGGTTTAGGCACTGGTACAGCCACGGGATGAGGCACTGCTACCTTGACGGGCACGTGGACGGGATAAGGCACGGGTTTCTCTACTGGGTAGGGCACAGGTTTCTCCACGGGCACGGGGTATGGCTTGGGTACGTGGACAGGGTAGGGTCTGTCTACAGGGACCGCTACTGGGACCTTGACTGGGTACGGCACGCGTTTCTCCACGGGGTAAGGGACGGGGTGGGGTACAGCGACGGGCACCTGCTTAGTGATGGTCACAGACTGTACTTGTCCTTGTCCGCCACTCAGACCTCCTCCATAGCTCCCTAGTCCACCTCCATAGCTTCCGTAGCTCTCTAATCCATGACCTCCTCCAATGCTTCCGTAGCTCTCTAATCCATGGCCACCTCCATAGCTTCCGTAGCTCCCTAATCCATGGCCTCCTCCAATGCTTCCGTAGCTCCCTAATCCATGACCGCCATAGCCAAGGTCGAATAGTCCTCGCTTCTCCTGTTTCTTGCTGTCCTGTTGTTCCTTTGCTGCAGAAGTGATAGCGGTGAACACCAAGATGACAACACAGATCTGAAAACGTAAACAATCAACTATTAATTAATCAACATTTTTAATACGTGCTTTGAAAATTCAGTGGTCTTCCCTTCAGTTTCAGTACTTATTGTAATTTACTGGCTTAAAATCAACAGCATTCGTTATGACTTAGCTGTGAGCGGATTTTATTTCTCAATATTTTGTTTGTTTGTAACTGAGAACCATTTCGAATTTAAATTGGTCAAGATAAAGTTTATTTTTAAATTTAGAGATATAACCTAGCTAAATTATCCAACAGTTGTACTATAATTTTATTCTAAGACATTCAACAAATTACTCAACCACAATTTATTGATAATTTATAAATAAACTCTTAATTTAATTTTTGAAATATGTATAAATTAATATGAAGATTGTAAATCACTTGTGATGCTCTTAAAAAATATGCTGAAAACTATATATTTTTTAAATTGATCAAATAAGTAGCCTATCTTGAGTGAATGTGAAATACATTTTTCTCGTTAGTACAAATGAATGCAGAAACGGTTGAAACTTGAATACACACCAGGACGATACTATTAAGTTGGCAATACTTACTGTGCTCTTCATGTTGGTAGTTTTGTAGAGAAGAAATAGATAGAAACAAAAGAGTGTTGTTCTCAGTGAATCACTGAGGACTGTGGTTTGTTACTTCCACACATCATCTTTTATACACCTGCAAATTGTCCAACCGTGAATCCTTAGTTCCATGAAGATGATTCTTTATTTCCCTCGTCTTGCACCAGGCACACTTGAGCTTACAAGATCGTGAAAGGTAGCAGGTTGTTACCCGGACTGGGCGTCATGGCTGCTAACTATTAGTTATTTGGATGACAATTAATTTAGTGTGAGGATTTACTATATAGAATTAATATCTTAATCCTTGTATCAGATTTTTGATATCTTAGGTCCAAAACCGGGTGAATCAATAATAATAATAATAATTTCAATTTCCTTTATTATAGTGCTGGCCAACAGATCTAAGACCTATAACAGGCCAGCACTGAAAAGTACACAAGTACATTACAAATAAATATATAATTACTCGAGAAAATAAGACAAACAAGAATAGCTAAATTATTATATACACTGATGAATAGTTACGAAAAAATATTAAATAAGAATGATAACCTTAAAAAAAAATAGCAATTATGACAAATAACTAAAGAGTAGTAAATCATAAATATTTTAAAAGCAGTAACAATATATAAAAAATTAATCAAAATATTGTAAATTTAAACAATATAGGCAGAATCTCTACAGGATAAATTATTGATATAGGAGTTCCTTAAATAACTCTCTTGAGTTTAGCTTTTCTTTATGATAAAAGTGGAATTCAACAAATCTAAATTGGCGCTATGGATACAACGGCCTAAAAGGGCTCACCTTATAAGAGATATTGAGAAAAAATAATTTTGGATTACGAGAAGCCTAAGAAGGGATATGAACACCTACATGATCAAGGACAAATATGCAAGAAACTTTTCTCTTGAAAATATTAAAAACAAAAAGAGCATCACAATAAAGTCTACGTGAAAAGAGAGTTTGGAGCCGTAAGAAGTTTCGAATTCTGTCATAATCATAATAAATCCAGTTAGTAAAGAATTTATCAAAGCACGCAGCGACACATTTTCTTTCAATAATAATAATAATAATAATAATAATAATAGAGATTACGTTTGTACAAACTGTTTTGAGTATTTGAATTAAGTTTCCTCTAGTTGAAAGAAAGGAATAATAATAACCAGCGGGTTCAAGCGCCAATGATCGGACCACAAGATAGGTAGGGTGTCATGTGGTTAGCACAACGAAACCTGAGGCTGGTAGTTTCAGTTTCATAGACCGGATCCGCTACTTCTTTATTCATGTAGCTCCTCAATTGTCGTCACGAGGCTGAGTTGACCCAGTTTCAGATCCACTGTTTCACAGAAATATCTGGAAGCAACGGGGATCGAACTTGGATCTCCGAACTGTCACCAGAGTCTCTGACCACTAGACAGAGACATCTTATTACAAACATTGTAGAAATACACAATTTGGATGTATGACATTTAAAATTTGGAATTATTTGGGGTAATCTAATAAGTGAGTTTAGAGTAGTAAATATTTTACTCTTTACTCGGCAGGGATCGATTCTCAAAATTTTTAGAGTTTTGCACCAAATATGTGCAATGTTTGGCAGTACATGATTGTGTGAACTGTTGCTTTCTCTAATGAAAATGAACAAACACCTGAGACATCACGACTTATGTACACGCATTTGTCATCAATTATGAAAGTGACTTCAACATAAGAAAGCAACGCTATACAAATAAGTATATATGGAAGGCGAAGCTCGTGGGGATGAATGAGTGTAATTACGGACATGAGCCGTATCTCGATTAAAATCGAATAAATTGAAAGATTACACCAATAATTCCCCGAACTTCGCCCTTCGTCTATACTTAATTGTGTAGCGTTGCTTTTTTTTTTCTTTCAAGATTTGCTTGAAATGTAGAACCTAAAATGTATTTGTACTATTGGTAGCATAAAACCATAACGGTGGCTGTGATTTCAATGATAGCTCTTAGTAGGCGATGATATCCACACGTCCATCACATACTTTGTCTTAAGATTGACTTGAAAGTGACCTGAGCATGGAATGACCCTGATATTCTGTAGTAGAGCGTTGGCGCACTAAGTCAAAGGTCCCGGGTTCGATTCCCGTGTCCGGGTGTCATTATTCAATTTATTCGACAAGATTTAAAGTTTAACACTTTACACCCTTGCTGAAAATAAAAGGTTTCTACTTCTGGTAAAAAAAAAGAGGGTAGGTCTAAAAATAATTTATTCTTCTTTTTGTAATAATGATTTTCGAATAGAGTTTTTTTTCCCCTAGATTTTGGCAATTCTGAATTTTTCGAAATGCAGCCACCTTAGAATGTTCAGTTTTCAATGTGGCCTTTGGGATAAACGAGTTTTTTCACTCCTGGTCTAGAAAATGTGAACTCGTATGGGTTAGATCAGTGGTTCCCAAACTGAGGCACGCATATCCCCAGGGGCGTGCGAAACTACTGTGTTTCATTAATCATAAGATATATATTTTGATATATATAATACGATAAACAAATTAACTCAGATTTTTACATGATGTAATCGGCTTTGCTTAACTTACCCCCCAACTTTATTAAAATTCGCAACAACCATTTGCACTTTACAAGATATCGTAGAAACTAGTAAGCATTTTATTTTTTTTTATGGAAATCTTACACAATCAACCAAATACGTTTTGAGTTTTGTTTTACTCAAACCAAACTCATCAAAGAGTATATATTATGTTAATTTAATTTTAGGTATAATCAAACTAATTATATTCCACATGTGCTAAAAAGTTTAAGAAAATACCCAAAGTGTAAACTAACTTAATATCCAAATGTACCGGCAGCATTTCCCTAACTAGGTAATGTGCTTGACTTTTACTCGGGTGTTCGGGTTTCAATTCCAAATGCTTGCGCTAAGAATTATATTATTATTTAATATTTTTTCTTTAATTTATTTAAATGATGCTAATTACTGAATTTCACAAACCTCACTTCAAAGCTTTTTGAAAAGTGTAACTTCTTAACCAAATAAGTGCTTCTAAAAATTACAGCAAATTGTTAAATACATTTACAAGCCCCACAAGTGATTTCTGTAATCAAACTTAAAATAATACTGAATCTTCGTATATATTGGTTTTAGCACTAGAAGAAGATTAAATATTACCCACTACGGTGGCTGCATGGTCTAAGACACTACTTTCAGTAGACCGACTGCTGATACGGGAGATTGAGGTTTGAATCTCAGTCGGGTGTACTGAGGTTTTTTTCCCAAAATGTTTTCCACTCTCCCTTCACGCAAATGGGAGTACACTTTCCTAAATTAAACCTTTCTTATATCCTAAAACCACTAGCGTTATTTAGTACATGAACGTATCGGACCAAATGGGTGGTAAGACATGTGCTAAAAAAAAGGATTAAATATCAACTTGGCCGATATTTGAACTAATAGTGTCTTAATGATTATATTTCTTTGTCTATAATTGCTAGTATTGGTGTTCTTAGCAGTAACTTAGGTCCTAAAATATTTAACCGATGATGGAGAGGTCGTGGTTCGAATCCCACATGGGTGTAAGGAGATTATTTTATCATAAAAATTTTCTCTCTCTTCTTTCTTTCACAAAAACTTCGGTACATTTTCTCTAGGCTCACGACCTTCCTATCTCTACCCATGATGTAACTAAAAACGGTTTGCCCGGAAAGGTTGTAAAACGCGGTGCACAAATTTGTTTATCTTGGTTTATATTTAACCAAAAATCAATGGATAATTACTGGCACAATACAAGTAATTAGGCTCCGTATTGAATATATATTTAATGAACATGAGCATGTAGTAAGACGCGTCGCCCCCCACCTCCCCCAAAAAAAAGTGTGCATATCATGCCACCCGTCATACGCTGTGACAACGAATCCGGAACGAACAAAGAGATGTTTGGTGAAAGGCTCGAATGTATAAGAGGTGCAAACTAGATTGAAGAACCAACAGTCTCGAGCAGGACTCAAACCCTGCCACACTATCTCCTTCAACACCCACCATCATGAAGAGCACAGTAAGTGTAACTTTAGCACCTGGACGGGAGCGACGAAAACATTTGAGACGAATTGTACTTTTAACAACGCGGGCAAATAAAATAAGGTTTTAAATCACGAGTGAGTCGAAATGTAGTAGTTTCTCACAATAGGCCTATTAGTGTTTAACAGCTTTTTAAAAAATATTCATAAATAACTTTAATTAACTTACTGGTATTTTGTGTAAAACGTAAAGTTAGCTATCATAGAAGTCATATAAATGAAACTATGACTACCCCACGTCTGTAGTCCATGTTTTAAGGCTTCACTCTGACAATACACTGATTTTTGGTGATAATAAGTTTGGTGCTACATCTATTTATTTATTTTATTTTATATCTTAACATGCACTTTCTAAACCAGTTGATTACAACGCAGACGAGAATTTCTATGAGGGTTTACCATTTTGCCGGTAAAAGGTATTCGTACATACTTTCCAGCGTTCTTTTACATGCCACAATAGACATGGGACAGACGGCTTTACTTCCTCCTCTGAAGGAAGTAGGGCTAGAATAGTTAGTAGCTCAAGAAAAACGACCCAGCTGGATTTGATCGATGATCCTGAGACGAGCACTTTACCCCAAGACCAACAAAGTTGTCCTTGGGTTAAAATCCCGTACGGGTATATTGATGGTATATTTTCCTAGATTGTTCAATTCTCTCATCCAATAGAATTTTGGGTCATTTCATCTTAAATTCTACCTTACTCAAACCTATCTCTTTGGTGCAGTTATATAAATAACCCGAATGAGGGGTTTATAAAACGATGTTTAAAAATAGGGATGATTTTTAAAATATATATATATTTTAAAGAAGATATTTACCACTACATTCAAACAAATCAAAAACATACAATTCATTAGCGCATTACTTTCCTTTAGGAGTCAATAATAGATTATCATGGTCGATTTACAATATACGACTAAGATACAAAATACATTTTAATCCCAATACTTTTAACATTATCATGGAAAAATGTCAAGGCCTACTTTTATTGTCAACAAGTATAGTCCTGCATAAATACAATTTAATTTGACATGGAAAATTAATTTTCCCAAGCAATTTTTTTTCAAAAAGGCTAAAATTCATAAATTGGTTAAAATAACAGTTGTAGTTCAGTTCAAGTGTAGTCCTATTTTCATAGAAAGGCTCTTATATGGCAGCTAGAAAAGCTACTAGACATCCTTTCACGTATTCATAAGCCAAGTAATTTTAGCTGCACCGATCACTTTTAATAAATATTTTAAATATCTATAAAAATAATTTAGTATAATGTTATAAATTTTGTCCACAAAAAAAAATTTGTTTGCATTTTCTTGAAGGACCTTCCTTTGAAAATTGACTGTATTTAGATTTGATCAGATGAAAAATGATAGTCCCAAATTGTCTTAATTAATACAGTGGATAATTTGTTTTTATATTATTTGTTTTACTTCCCATTCGGGAATTCAAAACTTATGTTTTTTTTAAGGACACGGGACAAGGTAAATTAATGAGATTTTAGTAAAATATACCAGCATTCACTTGAGAATAAGGTGAGACTCTCACAATGTATATTATATCTGTGAAAATCAGTTTATGATGTATCCGAGCCAGATTCTAACCTAAGTCAGGATGAGCCGAGCCTAATTAAGAGCGTTCATCATAGCAGGCCCAACTCAGCTCCCGGCTCACAAGAGGTATGGAAGTAACAGGGAAAAGAATAGACCTACGATATGCCAGAAATGTGTGCAGTGCATTCGTATTTGAATGATTACTCGAACTTTTCCATGATGACGATAGGGACAAAACGACAACGTTTATTGTTAATAACGACAGTATATCCTTAATATGACAGAATGAAGGTTAATTGTGCACAGGCTTATCTGGGAGGTCATTCTAAAATGGTCGAAAACTGCCTTTTCAATGCAGTTTTCATCCAAATATAATTTAATATTTCAACAATGTTCGATATTATGAACTTTTATTAACTCTTTATCTCCATTAATGTTTAATCAGAAATGATACCACCACAGTAGTGTTCGTGTACAGTACATTTACGATTTCTAGCCACTGTATCACAGAATTGATGGTCATATGTTGCACGCTCTTAAAGGTTGAGCATACCAGACGAACAATATTTAACTGTGCTGGCTCTGGCGTTAATGGACTGACTATTCCTAATCATTCCAACAAACTTGTCTTTACAATCTTAAAACATAATTTTTCAATGTGTGACGCACACCATTCGAGATATATTAGTGAAATATTAATATTGAATTTTAAATGGATATTTAATGTATTTTATTAATTTGTTCCAGATCTGTGTTGTCATCTTGGTGTTCACCGCTATCACTTCTGCAGCAAAGGAACAACAGGACAGCAAGAAACAGGAGAAGCGAGGACTATTCGACCTTGGCTATGGCGGTCATGGATTAGGGAGCTACGAAGTATTGGAGGGGGCCATGATTAGGGAGTTACGAAGTATTGGAGGAGGCCATGGATTAGGGAGCTACGGAAGCATTGGAGGAGGCCATGGATTAGAGAGCTACGGAAGCTATGGGGGAGGACTAGGGGGCTATGGAGGAGGTCTGAGTGGCGGACAAGGACAATACAGTCTGTGACCATCACTAAGCAGGTGCCCGTCGCTGTACCCCACCCCGTCCCTTACCCCGTGGAGAAACGCGTGCCGTACCCAGTCAAGGTCCCAGTAGCGGTCCCTGTCGACAGACCCTACCCTGTCCACGTACCCAAGCCATACCCAGTGCCCGTGGAGAAACCTGTGCCCTACCCAGTAGAAAAACCCGTGCCTTATCCCGTCCACGTGCCCGTCAAGGTAGCAGTGCCTCATCCCGTGGCTGTACCCGTGCCTAAACCAGTGGCTGTACCAGTGTACAAGTCCGTACCTTACCCAGTGCCCCAACCCTACGTCGTCGAGAAGCAGGTGCCCGTTCTACTCAAGAGCCACGGTGATAGCTTCGGGAGCTACGGAGGAGGTCTAGGAGGTCTTGGGGGAGGCTACGGTGGTCTTTCTGGAGGCCATGGAGGTCTTAGCAGCATCTCGTACGGTGGTCTGGGAGGAGGCCATGGAGGTCTTAGCAGCAGCTCATTCGGTAGTCTGGGAGGAGGCCATGGAGGTCTTAGCAGCATCTCGCACGGCAGTCTGGGAGGAGACTATGGAGGCCTCTCTGGAGGCCATGGAGGATTGGGCAGCAGTTCATACGGTGGTATTGGTGGAGGCTATGGAGGCTTATCTGGAGGCCATGGAGGTTTAACCAGCATTTCGTACGGAAGTGTTGGTGGAGGCCATGGAGGTATCTCCGGAGGCTATGGAGGCCTATCTGGAGGCCATGGAGGTTTAACCAGCATTTCATACGGAAGTGTTGGTGGAGGCCATGGAGGTGTCTCTGGAGGCTATGGAGGCCTCTCTAGAAGCCATGGAAGCAGCTCGTATGGTGGTCTAGGAAGTCACAGCAGCCTCATCAGTGGGTCATCCGGAGGATATGGAAGCTCTCACCATTAACTTCACCTGTTTGTCAGTTGTTTATTTTGTCTGCTAGTCTTTATTCAAATTATATTATTTGCTCAACATAAGATGATTTTTTATTCTGTGTAACTAATACATTTTTATAATAAATACCCTTTTAAAAACTATTTTACTATATTTTAAACTATTTAACTTTATTAAAACTACTTTTTTTTTGTAATAATGGTGTAAATCTTTTCTGAGGATAACTATAAAGATTTATGGGTAAGTTACGTTTTGAAAACATTAAAAATAGCCCTTTTGAAAGGATATAGATATATCTGAAAAATCATATTAATTTTTAAAAGTTCTTGAAGCTCTAAATTTGAAATTTGACAAATAGAACTTAACTCTAATCTAATCCTTACGTACTAGATTAAATCTACACTCTACAGGTTAACCTAGCTGTGTGTAATTGGGTAGTTTGGCGACAAAAGCCGTAGATTGTGTGTTTCTTCCAGATGTGTTTATAGAATTCTCAAAGAATTGAAATTGATTTTTATTTGAACAAAATATAGATTACGGAAAATAATGAGGCTTGGCTTAAATAAAAGGACTCGTCGGACAAAATTCAATAAAAATGAATAATCAAACTTGAAGATTGAATCAAGAATATATCAATGTTAAGGCAGCCTTTGGCAGAGGCAACTTAGTGCCACTTGTTTCGGTGGCTGCATGATCTAAGGCATCACTCTGGTGTTAGACTAGACTGCCAATGACAGGGAGATCAGGGTTCGAATGTTGGTCGGACGTACTGAGAGTGATTTTTCCAAGGTTTTCCACTCTCTCTCTCCACGCAAATTTGGGTGCACCTGCTATAAAAAAAATTAAACCTTCCTCATCTCTAACTCAATAGCATAATTAGTACATATTCGTATAACTGAACAAGTAATAAAACGAGGCCGCACGAAGGAAATTAATAGTAGAATAAATTGTATTTTTATAATCGACTGTTCAATAAACTTTGTATATTTAAATTAAATATCATAATTTAACTGCCTTGGTGGGCAGACTGAACAAACGTCAGGATCATCTAGTCAGGTTTACCGGCAACGTTGAGATCGGAGTTTGAACCTCGGTTGTATGTACTGTACATAGGGTAGTTTCGTTATTAGTGTAATTAAATGTAGATCACCCGAATGGGTAATAAAACGCGGATCAAATAAAATTTACTTTTGTCTCCCATATTTATAATTGTGTGTGCGTAATGGAAGGTTCTGTGCAAACGTTGCGATAAATAACAAATATATCAATCAATATCTTGAAAAATATTACAGCTTTATTCTAGAAAATAAAGTCTTGAACAAGTATTTTGAAAAATATTAGTTTTATTTTAAATATATTATCTCAAAACAACAACATAAATAATAATAATAATAATAATCTCAAAAAATATAATATTAATAACAATAATATACACAAACTTAACAAAAACACTTACACACGTATGATAAAAACAAGAAACAAAACAAACGAATGTGACATGAAACGTATTTTACGAGTGGTTACTCTAATCGAGGTACTTTCTTTGCAATTTACTTAATTTTAATTATCTCTGCCATTTTTCCACACATTTAATTTTGATACCTCTTACTCTTCATTACAGTGAGCTACAGACCATTACTAGCATATGTACCTCTGCTCAAAACATCCAAATGAATTCGAACCAAAGACTGGTAAAGTTGGCCACTTTAAGGCATGGTAGTTCCTATATAATTGAAACATTACCATTAAACCAAACTTTATGATTTAATACAAACAAGTTTAAACTTAAAATTACATACTTGTACTATGGTTTACAAAATAATACTGCATTTAGAAAACTAAGTTCTAAATTATGACTACTCTTTGTAGAGTTCTACATAAATAATCCACTAGAAGAGGACTAACTACCCGGTTAAAATGACTGCTTGTCGTCAACCGGATCACCACAGTAATACTATTTTTTCTAAAGACTTAAGCAATTACTAGATCTACTTCCATGTATTCGTATACCACACAGTGTTTCCTCTGGCTGTCGATTTTGACTGATGTAAGGTAATTTTAGTGACTTTTGGTCAATTTTGGCTATTGTACATTTATCTTTTATATTATATGGTGATTCGATAATAATTTATATTGATCTATTTTACCAACATATTATCTACCTTCCATTCTGACATTTAAATAACAAACTTTTAAATTTATTCTGTCCTCATTCATAGATTAAACCGAACACATCTCACACTCAGACATGCCCTATTCTATCTACGTGCAGAATCGGCGTAGTTACTTAAATCAACTGACTTACTAACGGTGACGTCACTACTATCGGATCTCTCTGCTCTACTATTGCCGTAACCATGCGCGTTGGAGTTATCTAAGTCTGTGACGGGGTGCGTCTGGTGATTCTGGGCAGCTTGGTTGGATCCTGTGGTACTCTCTTTGTCTGTGACAAGGTACGACTGATGATTCTTAGCGACGCTGTGAGAATCTATAGGATTCTGATCAGTATTTCCAGAGGCTTCTGCTGCAACATTTCCCACGGAAGACGTCCCAGACGTCTGGGCATGTCCTAGGTCGTAGCTACCGCCAGTGCCGTGGATGTTGCCGGGATGATGAAGGTTCCCTCCGGATGGAGATATCAAAAGACCGATGTTACCCAGATCGTAGAATCCTAACGGTTGACCGTAATGTCCGAGGTGCGGTCTGGTGATATAGCCGTGCTGTGACAGATTAACTACCCCTGAAGGCGACTGTCCGCTAGCGTCTGCGGTGTAGCCACCACCGTAGGTTTGCCCAGGATAGTTGGCGTATACAGATAGTGGTACTGGTCCCACTTGACTTTGGACTGGTGCTGGTTCTCCTTGTCTGTAGACCGGAGCTGACTCTTCGTGTCTGTAGACCGGTGCTGATTCCTCATGTCTGTAGACAGGCGCTGACTCCCCGTGTCCGTAAACTGGCGCTAGCTCCGCATGCCTGTAGGCCGGTGCTGACTCGGCATGTCTGTACACGGGGACCGGATGCGGGACGTGCACGATCTGCGGTACCGGGATGAAGATGGGTTTGGCCACGTGCACGGGTACAGGTACGTCATGACGGACGGGGTAGGGTACAGGCACCGGGACTCCAACCGTCCTGGTGATGGTCACGGTCTTCACGGGTACTTTGAAGCGCAGCGTTTGGACCGTCTGCGGTCTCCCCTCCGGACCCAGGTCGATGAACTCCTCGTCTACAGGGCCGTAATGACCGTATCCTTGACCTTGTCTCTGGGCAGAGATTGTCAGGAGTAAGGTGGCGAGGACAATCACGCTCTCGCCCAACTACAACACACACGTTCATATGAGCTGTATATATCAAGTTCAAAGCATAATTTGAAGGTTATTAGAGATTTTGACCTCTGTTAAAGTTAACTCTGAGTTCATTTTCCTCAGACCTACATGGCGATTAATTAACTACAACCACACCGGGATGTGAACCAAACAATTATATCAGTGAATGTTGGACAGTGATTTAAGACACAACTACTTAACGGTCTTGCCCACAGTAACGAAGTAATTCCACACTAGTTTTAATTAATATTATTTTACAGGCTATTGATGCCATTGGAACTATTAGCGTCTGAGAACACTCTTTTAAGCTGATTCGAATCTCTCGTAGATTTAATTTACTTTCATCGTTTGTGAATGGAATATTTCCACTTCATTGGGATTCAAACCAGAGTATCTTGAAGATGCTTGATCCGCACCTGAGTAATCTCAACGAGAGCTGAGACCAAAGTAGTGGCTTCGCGTGAAAACACCTTAAAGTTTATTATAAAGACTGAATTAGAAGTCTAGCATTGAATGATTCAAGGGAATGTTTTTGCTACAGATGTTGAAAATTATCAAGTCAAAAGTAAAAATGTATTATTTTTAATTTGAATCAACATATGCCTATACAAACATGGACGATCATAGTTAATGATATATTTATATTGGGTTTCAGTAACTGTTAAAAATAAAAGTGTATAAACTATGAAAGTCTATCAAGACCATTTATTTTTAAAGATCTTTTACGGACGTCACACTCAAAACTATGACTTTTTTTTACTTCAGGTAATTAACTTTAACAGCTAATATATTTTGCAATAAAAATTTAAAATAGCTCAAACCCCTTCCTTTACTGTAAAATATTATTTCAGGAGTAACGAAACATTATATCAATGGTGTCAAACGATAGGAGTATGCTTGAAATAAATTTGGTGACAATAAAAGGAAATACATATATAGTTGAGTAAATTGAATTTGGCTAAGTTTGAGTAAACTTTAATATATTTAAAAACGTTATAATTCACACAGTTTTAAAAAAAAATACTGCGTGTTCTAGAGTTTTTCCAGCAATGATAGGCGTAGCGGAATGCTTTGTTTCTACGCACAGAGCTCATTATCGGGAGATTTGACGTAAAGAAGAAGCCTAGGTATCAATTTCCGTGTTAAAGCTACTCTGTTTCAAATATTGTATTCGAGTCTTACATTATAAATATTCCTTCATTCATTTATAAATAATGATTGTGCTTGTACTTATTACTGTATCTTATGTTATTTGTAAGGGCTAAAAACATACCCTTATTGTTAATTATTTTAAGTTCATTATATTGCTAACTTAATTATATATTTTGAAGTTGAAATTAAAATATTTGTAAAGAAGGATTTTACTATTATTTAGGAAAGCCCCCATTTGGAAACAGATGTAAATAATTGATTCATTGATAATCGTTTGTAACGAAATATTTGGATGTGCATGCGTGGGCTTTACTTGGATCCAGCTTCGACTCTCGGTGGATGTTGGTATATTTCTTTAAAATACAAACTTCTTGGATTAAATTGTTTAGGTTTTTTTTAGTTGATGACATGTTTTTTGATAGTGAGGGAGATATATTATCTCGCAAGGTCACCTGTTTGCCTAGACTTTCAGCCAATCTGGTGGCACAGGGCGTTGCCCAGGGTACAAAAAAGGCTGCTGTCTACACGTTGTATACCGCAATGAGATGATGATAGTGATTATGAAGGTGTGGAGCCAGGAGTGATCTTAAACCTATATTAAGTCTAACTGACCTAAACCCAGATGACCGTGGTGATAATTCCCGTTTCGGTTAATACCCATCGTACCAGCCGGGACTCAAATCCGGGACCCCTAGGTTCGTAGCCAGGTGCACTGATTACCATACCACGGGACCAGTTGTTAATGTTGATAATATTAAATGACTAATAACTTTTTAATTATAAATTGGTAAAAAAAAGACATGAAAAAATCTTCCTTTCAAATTTAATGTGTAAATACAACTTATATTTAATATATACACATTTCCAAAGGAGCGTTTATATTAACAATATATGTAATTATATATATTTAAACAAACTTCATGGTGTCTGCCCGCAAGAGGCTGTACCAACGAGGCGGCTGCCACATGTTGCCGAAGATAGTGCCAACCTTCGCGGATAGAGGCTGTCATATGATCAGCACAACGAACCATCCTACTGCTCATCACAGTTTTCTAAACCAGAGCCGCGACTTCTTTATTCATGTACTATAGCTCATCAATCGTACTCACGAGGTTGAGCTATATAATATATCATTCCTTTCGAAATATATACATACATAATAATGTGTTCTAAAATGTACTGAACCTGTTATCTTGCTAATGGCGTGTCCCTTAGCTAACTCAACTCAAGAAACGTTAATGAAAGAAACTCTGTATAATTTAAAACATGTGCCACTATAATTTAATGGATGTTATCGAAACCAGTTTTCCCGTTTTTCAAGTTCAACTCACCATGTTAGTTTCAAGTCCCTTGTATTGTAGTACTTGCACGGCGACTGCGGACAACTGCGCTGGAGAAAGACTGACCCCGCTCCTTTATATAAAACACTATCACGAGCCTCGTCTCAGCTCCTCCCTTTCGTTTTGGTCTGACAAGACGAGATCGAACTGTTTTCGGACATGGATGGCTATTAAACTTTCTTCTTCCGGTAGCAGACAAAAGGCAGTGCGTAAATATTAATGTTTATTAGAGAGAGAGAGAGAGAGAGAAAGGAAGTTTCACCTTCAGGCTCATCTCAAGAGATTGTATTCAACCTTTCACATTCCCCTTGACATTGTGGAGTCTCTCAGCTAAAAAAAAAAGTCACCTTCGGTCTGATTTTCATATAAAGACGGAATATTACCTCCCGCCACGCTAATAATGATAAAGGAGACAGTTTAAATATGCTCAGAAATGTTAAAAAAGGAAGCCTGGACAAAACAGGTGACAAAACCCGGGACCCTTGACTTAGTATGAAAATGTTCTACCACTGAGTTATCTAGGAACTATCCAATTATCTGGGATCACTCTTCAACCATAGTATAAGGCCAAGTCTGGTATCGACGTGTGGAAAGATAAGGAAAGAAAAAACGTATAATAATCTTTCAAATTGTGACATTTCCAAAAAAAGATTTTTGTAATGCTGTTTTAATCTGGTCGTTTTAATATCACACTTCACAATTTTTAAATGTATTCACTATTAAATTTATTTGGCTATATTTATTAGAGGTTTATACATCTAAATGCACGAATGCTTAGGCCAATATACTTCTTGTCATACGACAAACTAGATAAATTATTATAACTTAAATTTACCATTTCATTTATTATAAACAGAAAAGTACTAGGTATACTTTCACATGTTCAAACTAAAGTCATGTGACCTGCAGCTGTCAATTTTGATAGATATTATCAATACCTATAAAACAACAATAAAAATTTAGTAAAATGTTATAATGTTTGATCGCAAATTTTTTTTGTAATTTTAGAGTGTCCTTCCTAGTAAAATCCTACTTTAGGTTGCTTCTCAGCGCAAGAAATGATCAAAACACGATTTATTTCTAAATTAGTTTTTAGTGTGTGGTCCACATCTTAGTACACCTACGAGTTATCTGAATATTTACACAAACTGGGTAGTAATGAGGAAGTTACAGTTTGAAGGAGAAATTAAGGTTTAATAAAAGTCGAGTGTTACACTCTTTCAGAGAAAAACTCATCAATAGACCAGGCTATAATTGAAAACTAACCTCCACGTCAATGGTAAATTAGACACCCTTGTCCGTTGGCCGTCGAGGAATACAGTTTTGAGAGAGCTACCTGAAGTAATCTGTCTCAAAACGTTGATAAATCCCTGGAATGATCAGTTGGTAGAGTAGCAGCGATTTAAACCAAAGGTCCAAATTCAGATCCTTGCCTGATCATATTTTTTCCACTCTATTAATTAAGATGATCAAAGCCTTTCTTAATTGAGTGTAATAAGTTAAAACGAATGATAGTTAATACTAAACCATTTCAAGGATTGTAAATCATGAATTGCTTTAAAATGACGTGCACAGTGAGTCTACCGCCTTAGACAGCTCGAACACTGTCATGGGTTAAACTTTTGGTAAAACCCACCAAAAACTATATCAGCTTACAGATCAATTAACGCCATCGCCATTTGATACAGACAAACCAAATCCAATTTAAAATGTAACTGATAAATAAACTTAAACCTCAAACATTCCGGAAACGACGCTTAGCAATTCAGTGGAGCGCGTCTTCCTGACCAACAGCACTCCGTGCCAACAGTTCCTGATGTCTGAGCCGAGTGATCGGTGATATTGCTGGACGACGCGACGTCTGTCTGCATGCTCTGCTTCACAACATTGACCTTCTGGTTCTACTACACAACGCGCAAACATTCGACCGAGCCAGCATCGGTGGGTACTTGTTCTCACTTCAGTCGCGTCTCATCTGGTTTTCCGGTGACGGAGAGATCAAGGTTCGAATCCCAGACAGGGGAATGCGGACATATTTTCCTAAACGGTTTGCCTCTCTCTTTCTCTTCACAATGTGAGTACAATAAGTTGCTCTAGAATCTACCTTTATTATCCCTACCTAATTGGTGTAAATTATTCTGATAGCTACATAAAAGGTTTAGTCTCCACAGTTCTATAAAATACAGAGGGATCAATTCTGTATAAGCTCAACCGCCGAGGACGGGAGATCGAGGTTCGAATCTCGGTCGGTGAACTGGGGTGGTTTTTCCCAAATGGTTTTCCACTCTCCCTCCACGCAAATGCGGGTTCACTTCCTCTAAATTCAACCCTCCCAATTCCTAATCCATTAGTGTAATTAGTACTTAAGCGTATAACCCGAACGGGTAGTAAGACGTGGTGCTAAATATTATTATTATTATTATAATTCTGTATCATATTTAATCTAAATACTTGATTTATACTTCCAAATTACTATACATGCTGTGTGTGTTTTTGTTGGCCAACATAATTTAATTAACAAGTTAAAATTATTATGGGACATTTTAATGTCCTTATAGAAAGTGTTTTATAATTATGTTGTGTACTGAATAAATTATTTTATTTTGGTGTGAATTAATCCATAAATGATTTAACAAAACCTAAGATACATTTATGACTACCTCCATGGTCTAGTGGTCAGGCACTGGCTACAGATCCAGAAGTCTGTACCATATTTAATATTACTAAAATATTGAATCTTGGAATAGTAAATATAATCATTTATTTTATAAAATTACATAAATAATTATGTCGTTTTGCATTTGATTAAAATCACAGATGATTATTGTATAACTTTTTTTCCAAGCAATCCTAAACAAAACACACTGTCCAGTAATGAATCAGACGAACAGGATAATCTGAGCAGTCTCCAGATATTTAAAATTTAGTTTATTTATGGTAAAAACGGGTGTCTTTTGAATTTAAAATTATAATTATTTGGTTTTAAATGTAATATTTATTGCTATATGTTGCAATTTTACTGTAATGCATGTAAACAGTGTGATTAGGCTACAAATAAATACAACTAATTTATTTTAATAATAAGAGCCCACATTTGTGTTTAAGATATATATGATTTTGCTTGACTTTATATGTGTAACACTAAATTCTACAAATTTCAATTCATAATATAGGTCCCTGCTATAAAATCCTTATGAATTGAAGTATAAAATAAATCTCTTACTTCCAGGATCAGGATCCAGGACCTGTCACCTCGAGAGGGGGCGATTTGTTTTCATAAGGCTCCTTCAAATATAATTTTAATAAATTTAACTAAACAAGATTTTAACTTAAAATAATTTTAATAATATCAATATTGATATTTTATAAAGATGATTTTAATTAATATTTATAATAATAAAAAGAGGACCTGTAAGAAAAAACACAACTTTGATTAACAAATTTATAATTTTAATGTAAAAAAGTTGCACTCACAATTAAAGTATTAAATATATAGAGCACATGGGCCTGTTTTAGTAGTTATTAATAGAAAAAATATATATTTTAATACTAATAATTGTTTTTCATACTAAATTAAGTAATCTAATTACGTGATAGTTTTTAGTTTTAAGCCACTTTACTGCACATTAGAGCTAAGTTATTATATTATTATTATTATTATTATTATTATTATTATTATTATTACCACCTCTTACTATCCGTTCAGTTTATGCACACTTACGCTAATGTGTAATTGTAGGGTGATTGTGAGATGAAATGGAGGACCTACAGTTTAATAGAGCTAAGTTGAAAGAGTTATCGAGTATATCGTGTAGGATATATGGTGAGGGGGTTTATTTGTTAATCATTCTTTACAATATTAAGGTATTGGTTACAATATTTTTAATTATTTTATATGTAGGGGAGGGCGGAGACCAACGTTACTGCCCCTTCCCTCGGGATACGACACAGTTGTTAGCTGAATGAATATACAATCAAACACTTTGATAGAAACTATTAGCTGAAGTAAAACGTCTCTTACTAAAATGTAAATATAATATTATGATATAATAATAATTTATTAATTATTGATGATCGAATGTTTTGTATCCAATAGTAAATCATCTGTGACTGGTTTTTCTTCGTTTTAAGTTCAGTGAAAGTTTGTAATCAAGTTCACTTTTGCTTTCTTTCCTCTTACGCTTGCGGGCATGGGAATGGTGACTAACTTGTTCCGAACCGAATCCGACAGTTTCGTAAGCGCGCTGGATTAAATAATATAACAGTCGACAACTGACTGCTGATGGATGCAGGGATAGTTTGCCAGCTTCGATCCAGTGAGCATCTCTCTCGTGATGTGCGCCTGCAAAACAAATAATAATATAAATACGATCACCATTGTATGTGTTTACAACACATTCGTAAATTTGGGAAATTTCATGAATCAGGAAAATTTCTGCCCACTCCGTGAACTGGCCTCTCCTACTGACAATTTCACGAACTGGGCAAAACATAGTTCAGTTCATGAATTTCACAGCAGTTGTGATGCCAGTTCGTAAACTGGGAAGCTACAATTGTTACCCATTTCATGAACTGGGCAATTACAATCTTTACCAATTTCATAGACTGGGCAAGTTTTTGTCCATTCCTTGGAATTGACAAGCGAAGAACAGGTTTGGTCTTTAAGTTAATTTACTTTTAATCTTTTTAGGATAAAAGCCTAGGTTAAGTTAGTTTAATAAAATAACTTAAAACTAAATGCAGTTAAGACTGTAGTAGATAGTATAATACGTTCCAGTTCATGAAATGGGCAAGAGTTAATTCTATTTTTGCCCAGTTTGTGAAATGGTCAAGCGAAGAAGCCAGTTAACGGAACGAGCAGAACTTTGCCCAATTCATGAAATGGGAAGTTTCACTATTGGGATATAACATATTAAACTCATTTAAAATATAAAATTGGGCCGTTTCAGTGATGAATTTATACTTCACTTTACATCCATTACTGTTTACAGCCCGTGGCCTGGGACAATTTTTTATTCGAGCCATAAATTTTCCTATTACCGGCTTGCTAGGCCCGTCGTAGCTTCATGCAACTTATAATCTAATCTAAGACTAGGACAGGCACAAATCCAGTCCCCGGCCATTAATTAATCACTGTGAAAGTGTTAACCCACATCTCACCAATGATCAATTTTCGGCCATGCCGGAAATCAAACCCGAGACCCTTGACTCACTAGACAGACATGATATCGACTCAGCTAAGGTGTCGGATTGATGGATTTATACTATTGCGCTAAATTGTCTTCAAAACGTTTATTGGAAAAAGTTTATAGAATGAGGCCTCACTCAACTTTCTAGTTAGGTTCCTCGTCAAAGGCTTTCAACTTTCCATAGATTTTGAGCTTTCAGTGTTTAATTTTAATCAATAGGTATATGTTCCCCCTTCACACTACGATGAGAACGTTAAAGCTACTCCTATCCCAGCTCTCTATGTTCATCAAAAGAAGAAGAGGGAAATGCAACAATGTAAAACAAAATTATTTTATTTCCAACCCATCATTGTTGGGTTTGTTGGTTGTTGCTTTTTTTATTTTTTGCATTGTGTCTTACTACCCGTTTGGGATATACGCATTATGTATTAATAACGCTAAAGTGTTAGGGATTAGGAACGTTTAATATTGAGGAAGTATACCCGTATTTGCAAGGAAGGAGAGTGGAAAATCATTTAGGAAAAAAAATCCTTATAGACCTGACCGAAATTCTAACTCAGATCTCCACATCATCAGCATGTCATTCTAACACGAGAATGACGCCTTGGACCATAAGGCCATTGATAGTCGCATTAACAATTCGTTGTGCATGAATATAAACCCAACATAAATGTTTTCTTTCTGTCTGTCTGTCCTCTCTTTTAACACATAACACTCGCTTCGTTCTTTCTCTATCTATTTATATCTATTCTCTCCTACTTATTACTCTCATTCTTTCTTTGCATTTCTTCCTCCTCACTCTCTATTCTCTCCACGCACTCTCTAATTACCTTGTTTATCTCTTCCATTTATTTAATAGACTCGCCTCGGTGCGTAGTTGTCACGCAGTCATGTTGGCTTTACTGCCGAGGACGGAGATCGAGGTTCGAATCTCGTCGGTGATGGAGTGGTTTTCTAAGGGTTCACTCTCCCTCCGCAATGAGTCACTTCCTAATTCAACTTCCAATTCAATCCTTACAATTAGTATTATGCGTATAACCCGAACGGGTAGTAAGACCGGTGCTAAATAACAATAATATAATAATATATTTAAATATGCGGATAGCCCAGATGGGCAGTGGAAAATGGTTAAACAAATAAATTAAACCTCAAGATGATTTATGTTTTCCAAACTTGTGTCGTAGACCAGTTTTGCATTCAATTTATCTGAAGCTGACCTGTGTATTAATGTAATATCTAATTGTTCTCAACGTAGCTGAGCAAACTGAAACATAAAGAACCAGACCTAATGACGTATCTGAACCCCGAAACACAATAGAACCATGTGATTTAGAGGTGGCTTAGAATCTTTACTTGTGTCTTGCTTTGAAAGAGATGACATACGTGATAGCCGTCAGGTTAACCACAAACACGCTTTCAATCACTATCCGCGAAGTTTGAGAATGTACAGCGTGGTCAGTACAAGGTCAGATATATTTATTGTGACCCCCCACGTGTTTGTATACACAGTGTATAACATGTGTTGCTAATTAGGCCACACTTACAGTATAAATTTCACAGGAAGAGCTTTATCTGACACCTAGAAAAGTTTAGTAGATCTAATTTTACGTATGTATACATCAAGTCATACGTACAAGCAGTTGTCATTTTTAAGGTGGGGATGTAGGAAGTGTGAGAAAAGGTCTGTATTTTTGCAGTTTTTATATCAAAACTTTTTTTTGGTCAAAAGAAATCAAATCATTCCCTAATGGAAATATTAGAGTTTAATTTTCTTCACATGGTGACCTCAACAATTCTTGTCAATCTGTCAAGGGTGTCCTGAATTTAATGACAAATTTTTTCTTCGTTTAAAATGTTGCTCATCTAATTTCGTTATGCTCATGACAGATATTCAACAACTGTTGATATCACCAGGTGAAGAAAATCAAACTCAATGTTTCTAATTAAGTGATAGCTTATTTATTTTGGACAAATAAAGGTTTTGCTATAAAAACTGGAAAAAAAAGCACTGCCCTTAGCTTGCCTTCCCTACGCTTCTACCTTGATAGTTATTATCAATAAATATTAACAACAATACAATAGTAACATTTTTGTCAATTTTGGCCACTTATTTTTTGTTTGTGGTTTATAAAAGGCCCTTCAATTAAAAATTGTACTGTAGGTGACCTATTCATTTGTTGAGGCTGTGTGCCAGCACATGTAACTGAACTTGTGAGTAGGGATTTAGATAGAAATCAACAGCATTCACCAGGAGGGAGTTTCGGAAAAATACAGTTTAAGAAATACTTGGAAAAATCACCTAGAAAGTGAATTCTGTCTGAATTCGATTCGAACCCAACATTTCGGGTTAGAGTTGATCAGGCGTGAGCTTTAAGTAAAGCTTTCTGTCACTGGGCCAAACCTACGGTAAGTTTTTATTATTTTGCACCATGGCTTACTGCCTACCCTCCTTGGTTGTACACATTTAATTACACTAGTGGGGTAGAGATGAGAACAGTATAATTTTACCGCCTCGGTGGCGTAGTTGGCTAACGCGCTATTCGTGTTGAGCTTGACCGCCGAGGACGGGGAGATCAAGGTTCGAATCTCGGTCGGGTGAACTGGGGGTGGTTTTTCCTAAATGTTTTCCACTCTCCTCTACGCAAATGCGGTTCACTTCCTCTAAATTCAACCCTCCCAATTCCTATTCCATTAGCGTAATTAGTACTTAGCGTATAACCCGAACGGGTAGTAGACGCGGTGCTAAATAAAAAAATAAAAAACGTATAATTTAGAATAAGTGTACCGGAATTTGCGTGGAAGAAGATTGAGGAATCATTTAGTAAAAACCACTCTCAGTATACCCGTCTGGGATTATAGCTCCGACCCCCACATAGCTGGTAAGCCGCAGACTTATTAAGCTTGATGATTAGATCTCATGCCCAGCGATTTATGTGCCAAATTAAATGCTCTTTTATATATATAATTTAATCTATTATATAATTACTATATATATATATATATAGGTAGGAAGAACAATTTAAAAAAATACAAAAATAATTTTTTTGAGGTCAATATTGTTTAGAATTTTACCAAATTATTAATGTTATTTTATAGTTAGGCCTATAGATAATATCTATCAAAAATTAAATTTATAAATTTCATTACTTGAGGTATGAATATTTGAAAGGTGTTTTCCTAACGTTTGTATACATCCGGTATTGAATGTATGGTGTACATTTATTTGACCAACTGATCGTACCATTGTACACGTGGACAAGGGTGTTGATATCGTCTTGGATTTTTTTTTTCTCTGGGGACTCTAGGGATTTGAATCCTGACAGGGTCTTCTGAGATGTATTTTCTCAGATGATTTCCCACTATTCCTCCACCCGAGTATGAGTACACTTCCTCTAAAACTATACCTTTCTCTTCCCTACTTCATTAGTGTAAATGTATTGGTAGCCCAGAACAGTTAGTAAGAGGTGGAAAATGGCTAAAAAAACTAGTCATTTCTTAATAAGTAGGCTCCTTCTATAAGCCAGTCCCTTTCTAAAAAAAATCTATAACAGCGTATGAATCACAAGTCAACACTTTTCCCAAAGATCATAATATCGCTCTGCTTTTAGTGCCAAGAAAGGTAGTAAATAAAAATAAAACTGTTATATATATCAACTAGAGTCAAACCAAAGACTTGTAGTCGACCTCAAAACGCCTTGGTCACGTATCTCGGCCTTCTATCATAGTCTTATTCCCTACAAATCGGCTCAAGAACTCATACAGAACTTGAAGTGTATCATTTTCAACTTAGCTAACGAATTCAATCTTCAACTAAGAGATCATAATCTGCCCTCACCTTGTCATTATCTGTACGTGTGTAGAGCTTTGATGCATGAACCGCCTGAACAAACCGGACTAGCACCCATTGCGGTCACTCCCAAGAGGCGTCTCGCCCTGATAGAACCTCCGTGACCACCCGGGGCTAAATGGGAGGAGCAGTGACAATAGTTCATATTCATCACACCTACGTGTGTACCCGCGCCCTCCTTACCTTCTTCAATGACAGGGATTATACCTCCTCGGGCTGCTGAATGGGACAGTGCTCACCTCTGTGGTTAACTGAAGGGGAGAGAGGGGGGGAGACACACCCTGGCAAAGAAAATGACATCCAATTATCGTTAATGAGCGCCTAACTCGAGGAAGTGGAAAGATAGAGCTTGGGTAAGATGTAAGAAGGCGCGTTAAATAGGGCAGGCTACTGTAACGTCTCGCATTCCGTTGCTGAGATCTAGACGGGTTTATCCGGTATCTGAGCAGAGGGTACAAGGCTCGATGCGCGACTAGGGGAAAAAAATGTTATCATTGTTTTAATTGCGGTTTCCCCTTTTCACAGTGATGAATTAACGGCCGGAGGCTGTATTTTATGTCTGTTCTAGATTTAAGTTAGTTTGTAAGTCGTGTGCTGATATAATCAGTCCTTTCAATACACGTTAAATACCTATAGTATATGAAAAAATTAAAAATACTACCTGTTCGGGTTATACCCATATATATTAATAATTATTCCAATAGGGTATGGATGAGGAAGGATACATTTTAGAGGTAATCTACCCACATTTGCATGAAAGGAAGGTTGGAAATAAATCAGGAAAAACCACCTTCAGTAGATCCAACCGCGATTTGAACCCCGATCTTACAATCATCAGAAGGCCAGTCCAACATGAGAGGGACGCCTTCGGACCATTCGGTGACTGAAGCGGCTGGGAAAGGAATTAGTAATTAAATATATAACTTAGTATGAGTTAAGTTTTATTTAAAAATGTTCGGAATATTATTGAAGTAAAGAAATTTAGTTAAATATATTAATTTAGAAACAGCGTTGTTATGCTGACCACCCGGAACAATTAGTAAATTGCGGTGAATATTAAAACAGGCATTTTCCTGTGTTAACGAAGTGTTCGGCACGACCATTCTCTGTTCAGATATTTATCACACTATATAGATGTGTATATATAAATAATAAAATATATACGCTTTAAATGTATATATATATATATATTTCAGGCTTGAATAATTGTATTTTGATCTATGAGCTAAATTAGATATAGTTGTATCTCACATTCATTGCTTTATATTTTGGTATAAATCAAGGGTTAAATTTGAGCCTTCTACTTTGAATTTTAATTAATTATTAAATTTTAAATCAAACCTGGACCTTGTTATTTAAATTTTATGAGGATCTTAAATGTGTTAAAAGCTACTGACATTCTTGGCATGCAAAATGACTAAAAGTACTATACAGAAGCTTCCTGAAAATAAAATATACCTCGATAAAACCCAAATCAATATTCTTCTCACGGAAAACCAGACACATTATATTAAGTTTTCAAACTGGTTAGTGCCATACATCACGCACGCGCCTTATATATTTTATTATCTTGATGTTCTTCTCAAAAGTAAGCCGTAGTCCTACTTTCACAATTATGTTGATCATGTTAAGTTTCCTCCAATTAAATAACCAAGTTTATTAACAATTTCGACTGTATGGCTAAAATATATCATGCCTCGGGTTCGTTTGAAATGTGAATATTCAAGATTGGGTTGAATTTTATAGCATTAACTTATTCTTTATGGTTAGAAAGTGTTCGGCCAAAATTTGTTGCTCTATGACAGGTTGCTTCCTGGCAAACTTATTAAAATGACCAAGATGAAATTCGAAACCTTTTAGGCTCCTAACATTCAGCTTGTCAGCATTATTATCTTATGAAATCCCATTTGGTTTTAACATATTTATTGGTAACACTACTTCACAACTTGTTCATCATTAAATAGTCACCTACTCTCCCTCTTCTGTAATCGACAAGTCTATAGTATTATTGTGGTAGGAAGGAGCTTTTAGAAAATACAAACTTTTTCTTCGGTTAAGATTCACCTGGTCCAAACTCTTGCTCAGCTTTGTGGATGCAAAATCATAAATTAATCAACACAATCTACGGGGAAAAACAAAACATATTAATTTATAATATAAGGAACGTACTTGGATGGAACAACTAATTAGATTAATTGGTACAACTTATTTGGTCAAATTGAACAATATAAATTAAGAAACATAGCAAGAGGATAATTTATTCAAGGAGAAACATTATATCAAGAAATTAAGTCAATTAAAACAGGCTAATAATATTTTTAAAAAAAATCATAGAGATTGTTAAGTAATAAAGTTCAAAAATTAATTTGCATAAAACAAGTAAAAATGTAATTCTATGCGAAACACTGACAGCAGTGGCAAATAAAGGATTAACTGATAAGCAATTGAAAAGTGTAAATCAGCAAATTGACTAGATTAGAGTTTTAATATTATAATTAAAGACTTTACAAAATGTTGAATACCTAAGATAAAGATACTAGGTTAACCCTACTCAATTGTATCTGGGATAAGCTTGTAACCCACTCAAGGTCAACAATAAGGGGGTTATTGTTACTAACCATGTTCTCGATAGGTGCGTGTCCTTAGAGAGTAATTAAAGTCGGTCCTCTTGAGGCATAAAACTCGCTCTGGGGCGCTGGCTTATTCTCGTTAAAAGATAAGTGGCTCTCAGAACCCGTCACAGAAAGAGAAAGGACGCTCACACTTCCGCACTACATTGTAAAAAAACATAAACCGGACATTGCTGAGTGTTGACTCATACATGGGATGTTCAAGTATCGGTACACGAAAACTGCAGCGAAAAATGTGTTTAGAATCCTGTTTACAAATGGTGTATTTCGCATGATATTGAATATACTTTTGTACGATCTTGGTTTGAATAAACTTTTAGAAAATACAAACATATTTTTTTATCTTCACCATTGAAAATTAAATTTATTGATAGCAGGTCTACTATTTCATAGGTTTTTTTACTTTCTTTTTTTAACACCGCGTCTTAAATTACTATCCGTTTGAGTTACACTCATGTGTACTAACTAAGCTAATGTGTTTGGTATGAGGTAGGTTACATTTTAGATCAAGTGTACACACATTTGCATGGAGGTAGAGTGGAAAAACAATTTTTCTCCAGGTACATCCAGCCTGAATTCGTTTCCCGACCCCACTCCTCCCCCCTTACCCCATCATTGGCAGTCCAGTATATTGCGAGAGTGACGCCTTAGACCATTCTACAACCGAAGTGGGCTAATATTGTTACTGACAGGATACATTAAAGCAGGATATGGATATTTCAAAAATATTTCAATTAAAACGTTACAATCTCTATTTAATCAAATTTATTTAAATATATTATAGCGTTTCCGTTTTATTGAGGTGCCCGGTAGCCAACCCTAACTACAAGACTACCACCGCACCGCAGGGACATATATGGTTGGGATGGACCCCGAGTGGTAGGGGTTGGAATAGTTGGCTCGTGGAAAGTGAGACTCGAGTGTTAGTCCAATATTTTCTATTTATTAATCGATTCAGATGACTAAACTACTACATAGGTAAACGGGTAGATCTCCCGTGACGAAGGAGCATGCACGATAATGGGACTCGCAAAACTTCCTAGAGACCCGCGATTGACCCTACGGTGGAGGAACCACCAGATCACATCTTTTCCCTCCGTGGTTGCTAGAGGACGACTCTCATGCCCCAAGCATGGCCTCTCCTCAACTGGGGTGAAGATCCACCCCTACTTTTTAATCAACCAATCACTAAACAAGGTGTTATTATTATTACTTAAACTTGCTGATCTCGATGTGTCCAACAAGCCAGGAAGGTCCCTCGGTCGCACCGTGCTCGCTCGTCAACAGGATGCAATCTATATGAGATATAACATGCTACTCTCAGCAGGATGGCAACCCAACACTCCTGACTTCCAAGGAAATGTACAAGAGTGGGTTTACCTCTTGCCAGAATAAACCTTAAAATAAATATGCTATTACAAAAAAATATATATATATAAAATAAGGTGAATAGCTATTAATATTTTTATAATCTTTCAAGACAGCATAAATCGATAATTTTCCTCCCCCCGTGTCTTACAACCCCTTTAGAGATATACATATTTAACTACAATAAGCTAGAAAGGATGAGGAAAGTAGAACTTTGAGGAAATGTACCAGAATTTACTTGGTGGGAGAGTGGGGAAATATCAAGAAATTTCACCCTAAGTATGCTTGCCTGGGGTTTGAACCTCGATCTCTCCATCATCTGTGAACCAAATTACGTGATCTTGACATCCCACCAGTGCGGATATGTTGGTAGCTAACCTCCACATGTGTTTTTTTTTTTTACCGGAACTACATCTCTTTGTAGTTCCTCAAATTGATGTTTGTAATATATAGGTAAAGTAATTGACCGATGAAAGAAACCACAACAATAATTGGGTGTGTTCAATTTGTTCTCCCTGTCAGTCCCTCTCCCACCTTTCAACAGTCTTACTCCACCCATTCTTATTTCATCTCACTTGCGTCTTCCCTTCTTCCTCTTTCTTATCGCTTCATTCTCTTTCCTCGTGGTCAACGCCCTGCGGCTTACCAAAATGGTCCATTCATCTTTCCTGATGCTGAGCTTGATACAGTAATGATTGCTTGCCTAAAAGTAAGGCTTCATCTCGATATGAGAGGCGCAAAAAATAACAAACTAAGGAGTCAAATAATGGTCATGTACTTTCACAGCCAACACGTAACAATACTTTTACAGCCGATTTTGATATTGCATAACATTTCACACCTAGTATATATGATAAAACCTTTCACATCTTGTATGTACTGTCAAACATTTCACAGATTGTATATGCGGTAAAACATTTCACATATTGTATATACTATAAACATTTCACACCTAGTATATATGATAAAACCTTTCACATATTGTATATACAGTCAAACATTTCACAGATTGTATATGCGGTAAAACATTTCCCAGCTTGTATATACTATAAACATTTCACGGCTTGTATGTACTATAAACATTTCACACCTAGTATATACAATAAAACATTTCACAGATTGTGTATACGATAAAAGTTTCACACCTAGTATATACAATAAAACATTTCACGCCTAGTAATACGATAAAACTTTCACACTAGTATATACGATAAAGCATTTCACAGCTTGTATAACATATCACACCTATAGTCACAACAGTGTATATTGTGCGGACCTTCACACGTCGTATATTCTTGTCACATTTATAGTTTATGGTGATACTGGCACCAGAGACCACATGACCACCAGAACTTATGAGAAGCTTTCTATATTAGAACAAAAATAAGTCTCATGACAATTTGTTTCCCCATTGGCTGAGTTAGCGATATCAAACTTCAAATTAATTTTCCACTGATCGAAAGTCGTGCTAAATATTGGTTTGTCATAAGCAAATCTGATACAAAATGCACGTACAAAAGATATGAACCAAGTATCGCTGTATGGTTTCATTGTCTGACAGGATCAGCAGAAATCGTGTCCACACAAAGAGGAAGTGTCTGTATGAAAATGGAAGTTGAGTCAGTGAAAGGCTCATCACAAACAACCCAGATACGTTAAGGTGTCAGTGTCATGTTTAGCTTCCGCCAATAGCCATGCGTCCCCAACTGTCGTGAAAGTAAAGATTTACAAATATTTTTGAACATCGCGCAAAGAACTTACTTGTGGGACAGTTTAATTCACCACATGTATACACAACTGTTCTAATGTTGGAGAAATTCTAAAGTTATGTATAAAGAAGTATATTTGAAAATATTTGATAAAATTTTAGATTACATTTATAATTAAAAATCAAATACGACACATTTATATAATGCCAAATTTTAGTCACATTTGATCAATGTTGGTGGTCGAAAGTGGGCTTCCTATAAAAATCAGGGTTGACCTTGCTTCAAGCACAGATTGTAAAGATGCCACACATCAAACTTGTGACTTGTGATTAGGCAACTCTTCAGACATCGCTGTTTAGCTGGTGGACTGTACATACCTTCCAATTAATTCAAAACTTAAAAATAAATCTCATTTTTATAACTCGAGTATCATAACCAGCATTTGCTGGCAAATATATTTTTAATATTAACATTTTACTTATACATTTTTTTAATATAAAATAGGCTTTTTAACATTAAAACGTAAGAAGCACTACTTTTAATAAACTATTTATATTAAAGGTGAACACGTTTGATTACATTTACATACTTACATAACATATTACTCCACAAAACAATAAATAAGTTTGAGGGAATATAATGTAAAACTAGTGTTTACCTATGAATTTTCCCAAATATAATAACATGTGTGCGGTCGGTGAAGATAAGTAAAATATTATTTTTATAACTGTATTATTCCCTTTAAATGATATTTAGCCGCAACTAAACACACATATAATTTGGTGTCATATACAATAGAATCGTTGATAGCTAAACAAATACTTACAAAATTAGGGACCCGAGCACCACTCATTGAGAAACACTTATGTAGAATGTAGATTAGCCATTTGATGAAATGGATTAAGCCTATTTCAAGAAGTATAATTTTTTAAACCCGGTTGGGGCTCAAATTGTACCTTTAATTCAGTAGTCAGACGCAACTCGGCTAATATTTTTAAGTATAAGTTTTATTTAAATATTATTACTATATTAAAACAGTTTGGTCGTCCAAATATTTTGCCCTAATTGAAGAGAAGGAGAAGGGAATGACCACCTGACCTTGCTGCAAGCTGTTGCAACAGCTATGGTATACTAAGGAGCTCATTCCTTATAAATAACGGATTGTAAGTAAGTATTTATATTAATCGTTAATGTTATGATATGATCAAAATGTGAAATATATTTTAGCGACAAGGCTTTCAACTCTGTTCATATTTGTACACCTGTTCACCTGTTTCTATTTCCATGTTTGAAATCTGTATTTTCACAAAGTTTTAGTTCGTGTGACCGTGTTTTGACGGTATACCATGGTCCATGACAGTGAACTCCTGGTCAAGATTCGTGAAGGACAATACAGTAATTAGTAGGTAGGGTCACATTTATGGGAACTACGTGAGGAGACACAGGAGAAAGGGGAAAATATGGAGCAGAACGATGCCGAAATTAATTTTCAAAACATGACCAGAAAAGAAAAAAAAAATTACAGCCCCGGGAAAGGATTACTTGTATAAATAAGGTTGGATTGTTTGGTGATGCTCACATTATATTTCCAAGTTTCTGTTGGCATCAACTAAAGGACATTTTGTTCAAGATGAAGCTGTTGGTGAGTACTCAACGAAACTGTTTAGTAGGGAGTGCTTTACTCTACATGACTTGCTACAATACTTTACTTGGGGTTATCCACCAGTCCTGGCCGTACGCAAGGCCGTGGCCAGCCAATAATTTCAGGGGGTGGGAGGGTGTTTGGTGGGCACATCCCCCAATTGCGGAAGGCTAAAAAAATATTATAAATGATAAATAGTTCTAGAAGCTATCTGAATCGTTTTTATGGCAACATGGCCCCCTAACTGCTGAAGGCTAGGAAAAATTCTAGATATTAAACACCTCTAGAAGCTATTTGAAATGTATTTTATGGCAGCATAAGTCCCTAACCGTCGGAGGCTAGGAAAATTTTATATATTTAAACACCTATAAAAGCTCTCTAAAATGTTTTTTATTGTAATATAACCCCTAAGTGCTTAAAGCAAGGAAAAATTCTAAATATTAAACACCTCTAGAAGCTCTTTGAATTGCTTTTTACGGTAAACACAGCACCCTAATTTGTACTTGTATCTTAATTTTGATATTGTTTGAATCATAAATAAAGCCATATATATTTTGTTCATAAAATTTTTTGGGGGGTTGAACCCCCAAACTATCTACCCCCCCACGCCTCTGACTACGGCCTTGGCTGTACGCATTTAAGGTGAGGATGCAGGGGTCACGAGAAAAGGCAAAGTGTTTTTGCATTTCTTATAGCAAAACATTTTTTGATCAAAATAAATAAAATAATGCTTCAGTACAAACATAGAGTTTAATCTTCTTCACATGGTGATATCAACAGTTGTATATTCGTCAAGAGGATAGGGGCATCAGATGACAAACTTTTTAGACGAAGGGAAATGTTATCAATAAATTCGAGGACCTCCTTGATAGATATTTAAGAACTATTGAGGTCACCATGTGAAGAAAATTAAACTTTATGTTTGTACTGAAGCAATATTTTATTTATTTTGAACAAAAAAAGGTCTTGATATAAAAACTGCAAAAACCCTTACTTTTCTCACCTTCCTTACTTCCCCACCTTAATTATGCTAAATGTTTAGAGAAAAGGAAGGTATAATTTAGAAGAAATACACGAGTATTTTTCTGGAAGGAGAGTGGTAAACAATTTATAGAAATTACCCTCAGAAAACCCACCCGGGATCTAAACCTGGGTCTTCCCATCATCGGTAGGGCCAGACAAAATAAACCTGACATTTAGTCCACCTGCCCACCGGTATGGGTATTTTCTTATTAATATGCAATGTTGTTAAAACAATCTACAATAAAATCGTGAAAAATTAATTTAGGGATAGCGAATATAGTTCACCACACGACAGAGTGATTTATCATTGTGATTTTATTATCATATCCATTTTTTTCATTTATTTGAAATGTTTGACGTGCACTTTCTGAACCGACTGATTATATCAGCACACGGCTTATAGATTAACTTAAATCTAGAACAGACACAACACCTAGCCCCCAGCTGTTAATCCATCACCGTGAAAGGTGAAACCCACATTTCGGCAATGGAATTTTTTTCAGCCATGCCAGTAATCGACCCGGGACCCTTAGCTCTTTAAATACAGACAGTCTCAACTAAGGTGTTGAACAAAGGTTAACTAGTGTTAAACTTTTTACTATCCTTCTCCAAGGAAACGTAGGTGCAGTTCCTCTAAATAAAACTCTCCCCTAGCATTAGATTAGGCTGTTGAGTGGTTGGGGGAGGAGGGAGGGAACGGGTTAAGGTTCGTATTGTTAGTTTTATAGCAAAACACTTTTTCGACAAAATAAATAGAATATTTCTTCAGAAGATTAGTTTAGTTTATTTTTCTACACACAATAACCTTAACAGTATGTTATATTTGCAACGAGCATAGTAGCTTGTGAAAATAAACTTTTTAAATGAAGAGAAAGAGTTCACATTTTCGTAATACTTATGGCAAATAAAAATACCTGTTTGGTATAAATCTGTATGTGTATAAAATTAAACTAAATATACCTACTGAAGAAATATTTTATTTGTTTTGACAAAAAAATTTTTTTGTTATAAAAGCTTCAAAAATATTTACCTTATTATTTTTTTTTTGTAGCTGAGTCTCACTATCCGTTAAGGTTATACGCATATGTACAGATTAGGTTAATTTTATAGGATTGAGGAAGGTTGAATTTAGAGGAAGTGTACCTGCATTAGCGTGGAGGGAGAGTGGTAAAAATATATTTATAAGAAAAATAACACCCCCAGTATTCCCAACCGTGATTTGAACCCTAATCTCCCTGTCATGGGAAGTTCAGTCTATCGTAACACCATACGACCAATGAAGTGTTTGTTTTTTTACCTTAGTTTGCGTTCCTTCGCCCCAAATCTTAATAACACCATGATGTTAACAGCAATAGAAACGATAGACATTTATATTTAAATTTAAAAAAAATTATAGATCAATGCATATTGCACAAGATTAATAATAATATGTAAAAACCAGTAAACCCTTGCGAAACTTTCGCACATTCAACCTTCCCTCACCCCCCTCCCCCATTTAAAAAAAATTAGTATTTTGTTGGGTTGTTGAAATTATATACTCAGCGAAGTGTATACACAAAATAGCAAAGCGAGATTATTTTCGGTAATTAATACAAAAATATTGTTAGATTTTTCTTTTAACTTAAAATTTTAAACAAACAATGTGTTTTAACGTAAACTGAGTATGCTATGTCAGAAGTCGCTAAAAAAAAATCCTATCCACTGATACCTTATTCATCGCTGTAGGCTTTGTATTAGTTGAAAAAAGGGATGTTGACAACAGAAATAATATTTAGGATCTTGTTACAATATCACAAATAAGTGCGTGTATTCTGTATTTCAGTGGTGTGTACTTATCATGATGGCGGCGGCACGCGCCGAGAAGCAGACCAAAGCTATTGAATCTAAGAAGAACGAACAGCGAGGGTCGTTCGTACATATTTTGGCAGGTGACGCTGGTCTAGGTGGGACGCCTCTACCAGTTGGGTTCGGAGGACCGGGGTAAGTGGGTAGATGCATCGGCATCGCATCCTTTTGTTTAGGAGGGTTACTCATCGCACATCATAAGGTCTTGAGGAGGTCAAAGTACATCGAGTCATCACACCTGTCTCTTTGCCTGTTGTTTAGGTTAGGTTAGGTTAGGTTAGGTTTTTAAATTAAATAAAGATTAGTGTGTATCTGTAAGCATTTGATGTGAACGTATAAATTGAAGTTACCAAACTAATTATTGAAAAAGAAGTGTTTACTCAAAACTCAATAAATCTGTTTTACCTATGGTTGGGTGCGATGAGTTTATACAAGTGTTAGGTGCGATTAATTGATATGTGTGATGAAACGATAAATGCGATGAATCGATTGACGCCCATAAAAATAATTGTTTGATTTTTAAATAGATCGGTCTATAAAATAGTTTGTTCAAATATGTTATATCATGGAAAAAACTCCTGTAGTTGTTGAAAGGTCAACTCTCTCTTTCGGATGTCAGACACCTTAGCTCAATCAGTAGTGTGTTTGCCTCCTGAGCTAAGGGTCCCGGGTTCGAATACCAATATGACCGAAAAATGTTTATTTGGTCAAATGCGGGTTTCCCCTTTCACAGTGATACATTAACGGCTCGGGGATGGGTGTTGTGTACTTTCTATATCCAAGCCAGTTTATAAGTCGTGTGCCGATATAATGAATCGATTTATAAAGTGTACGTTAAAAATAACTAGAAAAAACTATTTTTGAAGAGATAATATTCAATGAGGTTCAACAGGGCTGTCTCACTGGTGAATATAGTGATTCGGTCTAGGGGTAAGGTATCAAGACTTCTGTGCTGAGGGTCCGAGGTTCAATCCTCGGTCCCGGCACGGATTTATCCGATTGCCTAACCCTTCCTTCACCTATAACAAGATGTGTATTAATCACAACTTGTGAGTGTGTGGAATAACAGCCCTCCATCGTGGTTCGGATCCCACGTTAAACTGTAGGTCCTCCGTTTCATCTCACAATCACGCTACCATTACATATTAGCGTAAGTGCGTGTAACCCGAAAGGGTAGTAAGACGCGGTGATGATGATAATAATAATGATAATGATAACAATATAGTGATTTACGGGAAATGGGAGGTCGGAATTTGCTTTTGTTACTGGCTGAGTGTACTACACAACGTGATTTCTTCTGTAGTTTTCCTCACTCATTCTTGGAGCACCACTTTAAAATTCCCCTTATTCGTCTTATGTATTTAGATTAGCGTGGTCCATGAATAGCCTGAAAGGGTAGTAACACGCGTTATGGTAAAAAAACAAACAATAAATATGACCCTGTAACGTTGCATTATTTCATTATGATATAACTTATAAGAGGATCATAATGTAATCCGCCAAGGTAAGACTGCTCCATCTCAGGTTAAATGGAGTATTTAAACATTATCCTTTTTAATTATATAAGCCTAATGCTGGTTGCTTGTAACGTAGGATCTAATGATGATTAACCTGGCAGTTTAAAGTGACAGAGATGGAAAAAATATTATTAATTATCAATGTGTAGTGAAATAACTATACCTATTACTATACCATCGTCTGGAACACAGAATTTGAATTATTATATCCGTTGATAGAACATTACCACGTAACACATGTACACTATTTTTTTACCTTGAAAGGTAGCAGTCTTACATTGATGGTTTACACTATGGCCCTATCTCATAAGCTTTACCATAGTTTAGTCCGTCAAGGTAAGACTGCTACCTTTTAGGCTAAACTAACTGTACAATTTACTCATAGTCCTAGGATAAAACTTGAATAAAAGCTTTTTCATAATTGAATTAAAGCTTTTAATATTCAAATAACCAGCCCCATTATTATTAATATTCTAATTAAAGTTTTTAATTTCAGAGTCAAAAAATTAGATTAAATATTTGGACAACAGTTTGGCTTTCCAAAAGGTTAACTTTAAATTAGATAAAATATTATTAATATACTCTTGTACCATTACACGTTGACAATGATGTCTCACGAATACGATGATTAATATTATTACAGCGCGGCTGATGGAGGGCCCCTGGGAGGCAGCTTCTCCAACACCGTCCAGTCCATCAACGTGCTCCGACCAACCCCTCAATTCCAGTACAACCCCTCTATCGGATCACGAACCCCCTTCGCCATCTCCGTCCCTCAACCATACCCCGTCTCCGTCCCCAGACCGTACCCTGTAGCAGTACCTCATCCCGTACCCGTCAGCGTGCCGCGACCTTTCCCCGTCAACGTCCCCAGACCGTATCCTGTAGCAGTACCTCACCCTGTTCCCGTTCCGGTCCCTCATCCTGTCGGTGTCCCCGTACCTCGGCCCTACCCCGTCCCCATCCCTCACCCTGTGCCGGTCCCGTCCGGTGGAGGGGATCCCCAAGGATTCGGTGGGGCCTCTGGATTCGGGGGAACAACCGGTTTCGGCGGATTCGGAGGGGCATCGTTTGGAGGCGGATTCTTCGGTGGTCAAAGCGGTCTACAGCCCGAAACACTACAAGGACTCTACAGTGGATCGTATGGCTTGGGTGGCGGGTACGCAGAGTCAGGCTACAGCGGCTTGTTCAGTAAAGGTGGGGGTGGCCAGCTGAGTCTTGCCAGTCTGTACGGGAAAAACCCCTCTCAAGACATCGGCCTGGTACTGAGCGGACAAGGTAACGCCGGGGCGTATGGACAAGGGAGTCCTTCGGTGGGTTTGGTTCAGCACCAGCATCCTGATTTCAACAACGGCGTGACCAATACTGATCTGTCTAAACAGACTCATCAGTTTCAGTCAAGTCCGTACAGAACAGAGAATATAGGCTACACTGGGCATCCTGACGTCGGGGCCTACACTTTGGACGCTGAGAGGGGGGTGGAACGAGGGCCTTCACCGGGACAAGGAATTGAACACAACTTTAAAGGGTAGCAATGTGATATTTTAGATTGTATAATCAATTTTGTTCAAATTAAAAATAATACACTTAACAATATTTGATATGTTTTGTTTACCACTTGTATTTGACTGTAATTGCCATACCAAAGTCACAAATGTTAGGAAACATGGTTTTTTAAAAAGAGTAATTAGAAATAATTGTTTTGTATTTGTTAATCATATGTGTTTATTACGATACTAATATATTTTTCAATAGAAATTAAAAAAAAGTATTTATGACATATGATTTCACTAAAAAAGCAATTGACCCATGTGGGTAGACATTTGTAATAATCCTGATTTGTAAGCACAATTTTTGTATAACTTACCTTCTAAAATACATCAGTGGTAAAGTTAACTACACAAATATTTAACAAGAATATTCTACTATATATTATAAAAACACACAGACACACATGTGGAAATATAAGTTTACTACTAACTTTGATTCTCGGCATGGCCGAAACACTTATCATTGCGAGAAGATCAGGGGTCCAATCCAAGACCTGTTCATTAAAGATTATTTTCTTATATTTAAATTTCCCTGTGGTTTTTCCATTATATGTCCACGCTAATGTGAGTGTATTTTCTTTAAGATAACTTCCTCAAACTTATCCCGTATATTAAATCGTTAGTAGCCATTGAGTTAAATATAATCTAAACCTGTGAATCCAACTAGGTCAATACCCGCATCGTTGAATCCCATGGTCTAACGCGTCAACTCGTTTCGATTGCCGGTAATGGAATGATCGGGGTTTGAATCCTGGGTGGGTGTACTGAAATTGTTTTCATTAAACGATTTCCTGCTCTTCCTCCACGCAAATGTGGGTGTATATTTTCTAAAATTATACTTTTTTCATTCTTTCTCCAATAGTGAAATTAATGAATAAGTATAGTCAGAAAAGGTACTAAGACTCGATGAAAAAAAAAACCATGTTCATTTGTAATGAATGAGATCCTATTTTTAGGTGAATAGCTTTACATTATAAAAAATATATAAAAATTGCAAGACTGTTCGACTGGAAATTATTATTTGGCGTGTCAAATAATTCACAACACTGCAATCCAAGTCGTGTCTTTGAAAGTAGTAAACATTTCACCTCCCGCGGATGATTGGAAATGATCGTTGAATGCTAGACACAGAACAGTAACAGGGTGTGGCTTATTGACAATAAATACTGCATGTTCTCTGATCTGGCGAAAGTTCACTGAAAAATCCTCGCCACAGTGAAGGTTGCCCGATGGAGAAAGTAAAGCAGTTCAGTCAACGTAATTATTGACCACTCTCTCATTACAGGCGAATATGAAGTAAAATGGCGTGTTTTCACGATGAGCCCTGTTTCGAGGAAAACTAATTGTCTGGCCAATAAATAAAGATGAGAGGTCGTTCTTCGACAACAAAGGTGTCTGGATGTAGTACGTAATAAGACATAAAAATCTGTTCTATATTACTAAATTATAAGTGGGTGGTTTGTAAACCTTTTTAACTTTTTTTTTTTTTACCATTTAAAAACATGTCTATAAAACGCCAGCTATGGAAGTAGGACACCTTCATTATAACTTAAAATCACTAGATTATTATAATAATTATGACTGAGTGCATTCATTAAGAATGAATCTCTTGGTTCTAGTATGACTATGCAAGTTTAGCAATAATTAACAGAATATGTAAAAGTCATTCTCGATTTATTTTTACCTGTGTAATGTGTATAAGACAAAGGAAAAACATTAAATATAATGAGTATATTTTTTATAACCTTATTCTTATTTCAAATTAAAAATATTAATGCAATCGGTTCTTTGTGTAGGTATGACGTTTGAGATGTTTGTGAAGTCTCTCACTAACTCCACAACGGTAGGGTTTGATGTGTGAGAGGCTAGTATTCGATCCCAAGCCGCTGTTACTTGGTGTGGTTTGTTCCATAACCTCTCTGCATTTCTTTAAAATTAATCCCTCTAAACGTATTACCCTACAAAGGCACTGATAGTCATTACTGAAAGAAAAATTAATAAAATAACTTATCCAGATATGTATCATTACACTTTTTTAAAAGATACAAAATTAATGGTTAGAAATAATTAAAGATCATATTAAACTGTCAACTTAACGCTGAGAAACAAGAGCAGTGCTAGCGGCAATTCTAACATATCATTAATACGTCAAAATATTGTTTGTAAAAAGTTTTGACACGCGACAATATTTTTTACCAGCAAATTGTACTATGACAAACCAGTTTTTTTTAGCACCACGTTTAGCTATCCATTCGGGATATAAGTCTATGTATGTACTAATTAGTCTAATGTGTTAAGGTTTAGAAAGGTTCGATTTATAGGGAGAGTGGAGGGATGGTGGAAAATAATCAAGGGAAAACCACATTCAGTATAACCGACTGGAATCAAACCCCGATCTCCCCATCGCCATCAGTTTAGTCTATAGCGAGAGTGATGCCTCAAGCCATGCGGCCACCGAAGCAGGTACCAGTTACCTGGTTACTGGTCACAAAATAATACCTTAATCCCTTTAGAATCAGTTCCTCACCTTTATTTTATGGGACACGAATCTTGAATCCCTTGGAAAATAATATTTGTGTGTATGTTTCTAACACAATCCAAGTTTGTGTACGTGACCCCACTTAGAGCGGAGTATGCAAGAACGAGCCTTCATGACCAGTTTCATAGTCACAGGATGACACCTACCTGTACCAGAATTAAGTGGGCAAGCTCCGTATGACCCGCCTCGGTGGTGTAGTGGGCTAACACGCTAGTTTTGTGTTGAACCAGACTTCCGAAGACGGGGAGATCGAGGGTCTAATCTCGGTCGGATGAACTGGTTGGGGGGGGGGAAGAAGGGGGTCCCTAAATGGTTTTCCACTCTACCTCCACACAAATGTGGTTTCACTTCCTCTAAATTTAAACTTCTCAATTCCTAGCTCATTAGCGTAATTAGTACTTAAGCGTACAACTCAAACGGATAGTAAGACGCGATGCTATAATTTAAGTTTTGTATGCGAAACTGGTCCAGTTCATTCTGGTCTAGGTAATTGTCATATTTTATTTTAGTATATCACCGCATTTGAGGTGTGTTCAATCTATGAAAATGGCCCTTAGAGTTAGTTTCAATTCACTCATACCATACACACCAACTTTCACACCTCACCAGACCTTAGAGACCATCCATTTTAAGGCAAATTAATCAGGAGATTGTATACACATCTACGGTCAAACCAGAAAGTATCCAGTGTGGTTTTCTTTTTATTATTCATTTGACAATAGATTTTAGGATAAGTTTTAAAGAAAATGTAATTTCCAAATATATATATTTTTTAATTTTGCTGTAATTTTAAAAAAATCTGGTAAAACAATCCCAATGCTACTGTTTTCTAAAGTATAATATACAGGATGGCCCACGGAAAAGTATCCTACCTCCTATATCCAGCAGGCACCTCACTCTGAATTGGAGGAAGTCAATCAATCCCCTTCCACCCCGTCTTGTGCTTTAGTCATGCAGTTCACTTGCTCATTCTTCATGTCACTATATGGGTGGAAGGGGATTGATCTCCTTCAATTCAGAGTGAGGCGCCTGCTGAATACAGGAGGTAGGCTAATTTTTCGTGGGCCACCCTATAGAAAACTGGACCACGACGCGACTTGTGGTTTGTGCTGTGTTACCTACTTAAGTTAGGTTTTATTAGTGGATTGTGTTGGGAAATTTCGATCCAACATGTTATCGAACCAACAGAGTCTCCAGAGGCAATGCATTATTAAAGCATTAATAAATAATGGTACTACCCATGTCACTGTGCCTCTAATTATATGTTCTAGGTCTTCAGTGTATTCCATCGCAGTTGTTGCATTTTACGCATGATTATATTTCCAGGGTATTTTTTTTATCTAATGTACTTATAAAATGTATACGCTTTGAACATTTGTTCTGACACCTAGGTAATTATAATACAACACTATAATGACTCGCATACGTGGGAACAAGGACTAATCTGTCAGTCTCATCTGGTCCGATTTGCCGATGATGTGGAGGTCGAGGTTCGAATATAGGTTGGGTAGCAATATGGGTTTCCTAAATGGTTTCTTACTTTTCTTACAGGCAAACGTAGGTACATTTCATTTAAATTATTTCTTCCTAATCCTTATACCATTAAGTGTATAGTATGTTAATAATCCCGAACTCGAAATAATAGGCTTTGAACTTAAAAAAGAATCATAATAAAATCTATATTTTACTCACCTGATTAAAATATGGCATTGTCAAAATATACGGTAAATAAAAATCCAATTAAAAATACTAGTTAATTTAATTTCTTAATGTGTGTGCTCTACAACAACTGTATTTATGAATAACAAATTATATCTCTAAGTTCAAGCTCAAGGAATCGTTCTCAGAACTTCCTTCGAAGAAAGCACTGGGGAACTAGATGATATATAACTCTGTCTGTTTTGTTGTTTGGCAATGGTAAAAAAAAAAAATATACAAAACCTGTTGCTGGTGGTATCTAGTTTCTTGGATGTCACCCGGTTTCAGCAGACAGGCGTGTTCTGTATCAGGAGATTAGAAGATCACTGGAGGTTGGCAACTTTCACTCTTACGCCCTAAAAACATCGTCTTCCCCGCGGACATTCGGCATCGGCGGCGGCACACCTTTATTCGGACCGGCCAGCGTCCATCTCCATGCCAGAACAGGAAATGTTGCATGTGTTCAAGCTTTGGACGGCTAAGGTCATGGGTTCCTTTTTGGTAGCCAGTAGTCATTTAGTGTCTACGTGCCTTTAAACACGATCACCGCAGTTATTTCCGGTGGATTTACACATCTTTCACATTGAAAGGTCAATTGACTGTTGTGTTAACAAAAAACTTTTTTAACACCCCGTCATACTAACAGTTTGGGTTACACGCTTTTAAACTAATTACGTTAGTGTGTCAAGGATGATGAAGGTTGCATTTAGAAGAAGTGTACCCATATTTGCGTGGAGGGAGAGTGGAAAATCATTTAAGGAAGACCACCCTCAGTACACCCAACCGAGATACGAACCTCCAGTCTCGTCTACTGGGAGAGTGGCACTTTGGAGTCTCAAACCACGCGGCTACCGAAGAGGATAAAAAAGTTATAACCCATGGTTAATTTAATCTACTAGACAGGATTTGAGAGGGTAGTTTTGAAAGAAGTGCACTTAAATTAGCGTGGAGAGAGGCGATGAAAATATAAACTAATAAATAACATATAAAAAACCACCCCAAGATACCCAGGCGAGATTCAAGCCTCAACCTATAATTTACTGGTTATCCAATTTATTACGAGCTCACCACCTTAAACCACGTGACCATGGATGTGAGTAGTGTTTGTGTCAAAGTTAAGAAACATTTATGTATTTTATGTATTTCAAACTCTTGTATATCAAATCATGATATAGAAAAATACAATCGATTCAAATTCACATCTTGTTTTCAGATAACGACAACGATCAAAATGATTGTTAAGAAAAAATGGCGGCTGCATTATTGAGGAACATGTACGAGAAATCCACAGTGAAAGGCACCTCAAATGAACAGATATGAGACTCAAACGCTTACTTCCCCTTTAACGGTGATCAACTAGAGCTTTAGATTAAGACTGAACACTGCTTGGTCATTACCGTGGGTAGTTTAAGTCTTGAGTGACGAATTTTTAAAACTATATATATATTTATATATATATATATATATATATATATATATATATATATATATAAGACTTGGAGCAATAACATGCTATGGCGTTAAATTGTAATTTAAAATAAATCAATAATTCATTAGACTAAATAATGATGTTTTTTGTTCTGATTTAATACAAACTTTGAGATTTTATAGAATCTTATAAAATATAAGCCTCTTTCTCCATATAAGATAGTAGATGAACACAATTAAATTTTAACTATCATAATAATATCGCACGTTTGGGCTACATCACTCGTAGCCCAGTAGTGGAAAGATTAGCCAGTACTACTGTACTGTTTCCCAGGGGAGGCCAGAATGTATTAATCGTACATCCTTTCCCTGATGAGATGATGATGATGATATTGAATATGAGGGTGTGGAACCTGAGGAAACAATTAAACCTATCTTAGGCCTAATTAACCAAACCCTGTTGACCCCGATGGGATAGTTCACATTTCGGAAAAAATATCCAAGGAACCAGCTGGGAAGCGAACCCAGACCCCCTAGGCTCATAGCCAGGTGCACTGACCACTACAACACGGGGCTAGTTAATACTATGATTGTTATAGTTGTTGTAACATAGCCCATTGTTGCCGCAGCCTTTCATTATGATTCATAAATAATTGTGAAGGCCAGCTAGTATCAAACCAGGTCTCCTTAAAGTGGGTGATCCTTTCCAACCACTGAGCCACCCGGGTCAGACAAAGTATTAAAAACTTCTGCTTAAAGTTCAGCACATAAATTATTAAATCCAATAGAGAGAGTTCAGTTTCACACACAAAAGGGTGGGACCCCCCCCCCTCCTCCCAATTCCGCACGGATTTCACTTTTGACACGGGTGAGTATCTGAAATATGACCCAGTAGTCCTACTTTGATGGGACGAGATTTGAAGATTAATTCTGACGTAATGGGGCACATGCGGAGAGGAATCTAGTTTACTCGCCGGAAGCTAGAAACTGATCACTTCCGTGCTGTGTATCAACAAATTAAAATGACCACGCACACTTGGGACATCAAAAATAAAACACTATGAATTTTTTATCTATTATTTAATTTTTCATCTATTTTTAATTTGAATATTTTTCCCCGTAGTGAATTAATACTAATACTATTTAAAATGTAACCTTTATTTTACAGTTTAGGTATAGTATGGTTTCGGCAGATACAACCTTTAAGAAAATACTATCATATTTTGTTGTAGTTAACATTGATAACATTTTAATTTGTTATTAGTTTTATTTCATAGGTATTGCTACTAACTATGAGAAATGCCAGTTGCAGACCATTTAATTTTACCTATGATTACATTAAGCTTGTTTAGTAATCATTATTTTTTATTTGAGGAATTTAACGTGCACTTCTGGAACGACTAATTATATCAGCACACGATAATTTCTATGAACGAGAGCGAAAGGGCTTACCAATTTTATCTGAAAGGGTATTTTCACATAAATTACAGGGTTCTTTTACACGCCACAATCGACATAGGACCGACAGCTTTAGGTCTATTTCCCCTCCGAAGTAAGTTGTGCTAAGGATTTTTATCGCTCAAGAAAAATCCGCTGACCTCCATTGGGTTTTAACCCACGATCATCGTGTCGTGAGGTGAGTTATTTACCCCAGGATCATTGAGGCCGAAAGTTTAGATAAATGTTAAAACTGTCTAAAAAAAGTTCCTTCTCATTTAAGTTTAACTGTACTTAGAACACTAACTTTTGTTTAAACTATTCTTTATTAATCTGTCCTACGTACAGTACTTGTAAAAATATATGAAAATTTCAAATCTGGTAATATTTCCGAAAAAACAATACACCTACAGAGCCAAACAGGAGGTTTGACTTGATTTTCTTACGATGGAAATTTGGAGCACCTTTTATAAAATAAAAACTTGTTGTTTACTGTCAACATTTATCATAAAAGTTGCAGCTACAGATCCCACGACTTGGCATATGGATACGTGACTTTTTCTAGCTTCTACACAAGTGCATATCTAAGAAAATTGGGCTATACCTAAGAATTTGTGCATGAGAACAGTTTGAGGTCATATAAACTAAAACTGGAAAATATTCAACTCTCTTGTCTAACTCATAATATTTTATAATTTTTTATGTATATTTGAAAAATTTGTGTAAATTATTGTTAACCGTTTCCAATGATAAATGTCACATTTGATGACTATGGCAAAGCCAGCATTAGAATGAATGGGGGAATAATAAACTTATTTTAATAAATTAAATGCATTCATTCGGGTCATACTTCAGCAGGTCGAGACGAGCTCGAATTAATGTTTCGACACTTACAGAAAAGAAGCAAGAGAATAAATTAAATCATGCTCAGAAATAAGGTCACACCATGTTTTTAACCGTACCTTAGAATAACAGGTTGTCACATTTCGCGAAATATATCAAAAAAAAAAGAGAAGGATTATTAAAACCAAATCAAAATAAAACAAGATTGAAGATACAAGAGTTTCTAGAGGTATGTGAAGTCACATTATTCAACAGGGATCCTCCCATCGACCATTGGCGAACAGCATCTCGCTTATCCAGTGACCTGGTCCCAAAAGGGAACGACTTTGGGTGTCGTAGAGTTTCTGGAGTCCAGGTTGTGGTGACCATGTCTAAGTATGGCCAAGCTCAAACCTGTCGCTCCCCCATGAGAAGGCCTGGTTCGTATTCCGACTGGAAAAGCTGATACTGCTGTGTTTAACACTAAGTATATTGAAGACTTAGGGTCAGTTTCATAGTCAGATTTAGTGCGCCTAAAGTGCGAGTCGATACTAAATACAGGACGTCACCTACCTAGACCAAAATGGAATGGGCCAGTTTCGCATATGAAACTGGCCCATTCCATTCAATTTCAGGTAGGTGACGTCTTGTATTTAGTATAGCGCCGAACTTGAGGCGTACTAAATCTGACTATGAAACTGGCCCTTACTCTAAGGAGGGGAGATAAGGAGGCTAACTTAGGGTAGGTCCACCCCCATTAGCGTTGAGAGGGGTTGTTTAAGTCACGATGATGTGAAAAACAACTTCCCATTTGTGGCGTAGTTGGCTAACGCGCCAGTCGTGTTGAGTCAGACCACCGAGGACGGGGAGATCGAGGTTCGAATCTCGGTCGGGTGAACTGGGGGTGGTTTTTCCTAAATGGTTTTCCACTCTCCCTCCACGCAAATGCGGGTTCACTTCCTCTAAGCTCAACCTTCCCATTTCCTAACCCATTAGTGTAATTAGTACTTAAGCGTATAACCCGAACGGGTAGTAAGACGCGGTGCTAAAAAAAAAAAAAACTTCCCAGTGCGACCGGCCGAGATTCGAAACTCACTATAACTGTCATCGATAATCCAGGATATTTTGAGTTTTACCCCTTTGACTGTGAGACCACCGGTGAGGGTTTAAGGGACTAGAAAATTCGAGTGTAAATTAATAAACATCAGGAGCCAAGTGGGCTTATAACGTTCCTGGGTGTAATTGTCCATCAGTAGGTGGAAAAACAGAAGAGGAGGAAAATGCAGATACCCCGAACTTTTGGTCAACCAAAATATGTGTTTTTTTTGGACTTTTCAGAGTAGAAAATTTCAACTTTCAAACTATGTTTACAAATTAAAATGGATAGGGTCATAGAAAATAGTTTGGTTTTCATTCTAGTAAACACAAAACTATTGTACCAATACTATTTTTTTCTATCATTATCTTATCTAAGCGAAACATCTTATTGGCTTTATATCAGATACCTAGGCAGCTCCCTTAGCTCGAAGCGATGGAGGCCTTGGATTTGACCCAAGATACATGGATTTGAATTCTGAGCTCATTGAGATGGTATCATCTCAATGTGATTTTACAAACTCCCTCCAGGAAGATGCTATTGGATTCCCTTAAACTTAACCTACATTTGATTATTTTATTTAGACTAGATTCATTCGCCCATCACCCAACTTATTAGTACAAAAGCGCACAAAAAATATTTATATTGAGTAGTATACTGTAAAATCATAACACAAGCCAGGGGTTCTTAACCGGGCGTAAGGTAACCAAATAATGGGGGTATCAGACTCGATTTATGAATACTTTTTGTTAAGTTGTTGTAAAATTAGAATAAACTATCACCGTTACCAATACAGATTGTGTATTTGTGGTTTACCGTTTTTCTATAAATAAATATGATATTATGAATTTATTTCAATTGTTTTCTTCCTGGCTACCCGTAGGTAAAGTTGAACCAAGCTTTTGAAGTCATATTGGTACCTAATAGGATTTATAATGATGATAATGATTTCGGCAGTCTGGTGAAGGGGGTATTGAGACATATGGGGCAAATCACTAGTGGTCTGTCTGTACCCGAACGGGTAGTAAGACACGGCGCTAAAAAAAAAATAGTGGTCTGTAATAGTTAAATGTTAAAGAGACTCTGATATAAACTAGAACAATAATAAAGTAATATTGCCGGTGACGGGGAGATCAAGGCTCAAATCTTTGTAGGTGGTGTACTGAGGGTGGTTTTTCCAAAATGGTTTTCCACCCTAGCTCCATAAATCCAGGTACACTTCCTATAAAATATATAGACTTCCCTATCCCTAAAACCATTAGCGTAATTAGTTCATAAGCGTAGAACCCTAAAGGGTAGTAAGACGTGGTGCTGAGAAATTAAAAAAGTAAAAGAAATTTACAACATGAGTAATGTATTGAACATAATAAAGTTATATTGTATGTATAAGTCAATATTGTTAACATTGCTTTTATATTAAATTACTACTGACCCCTTATATGACTTAGCCACTCTTCATTATCATGATTGGTATTACTTCAGAGTTTTATACCTACCTCTTTGAGAGAATTAAGGAGGGAGTGTAGGAATTGTGAGTTAAGGCGGTACTTTTGAAGTTTTTTATTTTATTTATTTATTTAGCATCACGTCTTACTACCCGTTCATGTTACACGCTTAAATACTAATTACGCTAATGGATTAGGAATAGGAAAGGTTTAATTTAGAGGAAAGGAACCCGTATTTGCGCGTATAAATAATGTAAAACCATTTAGTGAAAACCACCCCAGTTCACCCGACTGAGATTCGAACCTCGATATCCTCGTCCTCGGCAGTCAAGCTCAACATGAAACTAGCGCTTTAGCCAACTACGCCACCGAGGCGGGTTTTTGCAGTTTTTATAGAATTTTTTTTTCAGCATAATAAGTCAAATATTTATCCAGTAGGAATATAGCTTAATTTTCTTCATATAGTAATAGCAACAGTTCCTGGATATTTGTCAAGGGTGTCATATCATTTTTTGAGAACTTTTACTCTTAATTTTAAATGTTTATCATCAAATGCTAATTTGCTCATGATAAATATTCAAGACCTGTTGATATCACAATTTGTAGAAAATTAAACTCTATGTTTCTACTGGAGCAATATTTTATTTTCCGAAAAAGGGTGTTTGATATGAAAACTTCAAAGCCAAAATGACCTTTTCTCCCGTCCATTTCCTCCTAACTTAAGTGCATAGTATCAATTATGCTAATAGAACATAAATATCAGCCTAGCAATTATTTTTATTTAATTTCTTACTTGAAAATTATCTAAATTTCTAGAATCTAGTATTTCGGTAACACCTGATAGAGCATAGTAAATGTTTAGTGATTTTAAAAAAAATAGGGCTTGTAAATATTTCAATGAATTTAAGAAATTTAATGTTTTATTTAGACTTCCTTTAGACACTCGCAGAAGCGTTTTTTTAGTTACTTTTCCAAGATAATAATGTTAGATAATTTTACACCATATATTTAGAAAAACAAAATGGTCATGTTAGAATTTGAAGCCATCACGCTTGGCCTATTAGCTGGAGGAATCTCTAGAAAAGGATTGTTTCAGATCCACCCATGCATTGATAGAAAAAACAACTTGACCGGACCCGCCTCGGTGGCGTAGTTGGCTAACGCACTAGTTTCGTGTTGAGCCAGACTGCCGAGGATGGAGAGATTGAGATTCGAATCTCGGTCGGGTGAAATGGGGATGGTTTTTCCTAAATGGTTTTCCCACTCTCCTTCCACGAAAATACGGGTTCACTTCATCTAAATTCAACCTTCCCCATTCCTAATCTATTAGCGTAATTAGTACTTAGGCCTATAACCCGGGTAGTAAGACGCGGTGCAAAATAAACTAATGTACTTGATCGGAATCTAAGCACGTGCCTAGGAAATGCCTAGGGCTTGTTTAATTTATCAGATTTTTCTTTTTAATTGAGGCACAAAGGATCGATCCTTCAGTTTCACACGACCATATTTTACTAGTGACTGACCTATTCTAGATTTCCTCGTGTGTATGGTCAAACCTTACTCATTATTTATGAGTCTTGGTGGCATGAAATACAGAACGAGTAACCGGGTGTGTGACTATTGATATATCCAAGTAATGAATCCTTTCACCGTTACATTTAATATCGAGTGAAACAAGACCATAAACACGAGATAAAAGAATAGTCTGGGTTTTTTTAGCAGCGCGTCTTACTAACCGTTCGAGCTATACGCCTATGTACTATTATTATTATTAGCACCGCGTCTTACTACCCATTCGGGTTATACGCACTTACGCTAATGTGAAATGGTAGGGTGATTGTGAGATGAAATGGAGGACCTATAGTTTAGCGTGGAATTCGAACCACGGTGGAGGCCTGGAATTCCACACACATCCACAAGTCGTGATAAATACACGTCTTGTCAGAGGTGAAGGAAGGGTTTGGCAATCAGATAAATCTGTGCCGGGACCTAGGATTGAACCCCGGACTCTCAGCACAGGAGTCTGACACCCTACCCCTAGACCATCAGGTCACCTGCCTATGTACTAATTACACTAATGTGTTAGGGATAAGAAAGGTTTAATTTAGAGTAAATGCACCCGAATTTGCACAGAGAGCGTAGAAAAACATTTAGGAAACACCACCCTCAGTGCACCCGACCGGGATCGAACACCAATCTCCCCTATTTGGCAGTCCAGTCTACTATGAGAGTAGCGCGTTAGACCACGTGGCTACCGAAAAGGGTAAAAGAATAATTCGCTGATACAACATCAGCACTTAAAAACATAGGTTCCTGGTTTAATTCCGATGCCCAGATTTTAAATATCTATAATATTGTATTTTATCTCAGATATTTAGGACAATACCTAATAATACCACTTATATAGAGACTGATATTCAATTATTTAAATATAGGACCTAGTATCGTAAAAAAATAATACCCTAGTCGAAATCTTCTTGTTGGTTTTGGCTCTGTGTGTACGTGATTGTGTGTGTGTACTTGTGTATTGGATGACTGTACACCATATGCATTTATATATACAGAGTAAATACACCCTTAAATGAATAACATTTTATCTTACCTTTAAAAATAAAGTATCAATTTTATGGCACTAGTTCCATCGAGTATGTCAGCTCAGTTATTTTTTATAATATTATAAAGTTCACGACGTAATATAAACCAAAGTTGTTAACACCATTTTTTTAACGTGTTTGGGAAAGAAAAAGTCAGTAGGTCACTACTCATTAAGATAAACAACGGGATTGATTTTTTTTAAATGTCTTTCAAGAATATCCATGCAACAAATGATTTCACGAGCGTATCTACTCATAAATTAATATGTATGATATTATTTACTAGAGAATAAATCAAGTTTGGTCCATTTACAAGAGTACAATGTTGCGTATTACTGTATAATTTTTCAATAAATACATGCTATAGATGCACCAACTACATTAACTACACAATTACAAATGACACTAAAATAAATTATCTAATATCTATTGATAATGAAAAATCTGGATAAACAAAAAAATCAAAATAAATAAAAGCAGGGTTATTTGAAACGCAAACTAGTGAATACTAGAATCATAAAATCAACTACCTCGTGAACGTAAATAAAAGTATATAATTGGCTTTTTAACGTTTAATCCATTTCCTAGGTAGAGTGAGAATATCCTATTAAACATTATTGAGTTTTACCTTAATTAATAATTGTTTAGGCACGGGTGTCTTTATCCCCCTCCAAGAATTTTAGTTCCAGTTTTTGCTACAAAGTTGGAAGGTCAAAGAGGGGGTTAATTTATTGTATTAATATCCACTAAAGGTGACGTTTTTCTGTTTTGGTTCTGTCACCGTGTAGCCGTTCGGGTTGTAGGTACATTTATTAATTACTTTAATGTGTTAGTTATGGTTTAATTTAGAGGAAACGTATCCGCATTTGCGTGTAGCAAGAGTGGAAAAAACATTTAGGAAAAAACACCCTTAGTACCCACCGGACGGGATTCATACCCCGATCTCGTCATCAACGTCAGTCCAGCCTTTTTTCCATGAGTGGCGCTTTAAAGGCTTAGACCAATCGACCACTGGAAAGTGAGTAGATGTAATTTTCTATTTCTTAAATCTACAACGCTTGTGTAGGTGGTCTAGAGATGAGGTGTCAGACTTCTGTACTGGGGGTCCGGGGTTCGATCCTCGGTCCCGGCACAGATTTATCTGATTGGCCAAACCCTTCCTTCACTTCTGACTAGATGAGTATTAATCACAACTTGTGAATGTGTGGAATGCCAGGCCTCCACCGTGGTTCGGATTCCACGTTAAACTGTAGGTCCTCCATTTCATCTCACAATCATCCTATCATTACACATTAGCGCGTAAGTGCGTATAATCCGAATGGGTAGTAAGACGCAGTGCTAATAATAATAATAATACAACGCTTGTGGTATCATTTCTCACTATTTTCTTTTAAAAGGTCGTCCCGTGGACAAGAGCTTCTGGCGCGTAGCAGGACCACCAATTCTGAATGTTTGAAGGGGATTTGTGCTCATACTAAGAACTGGAATTGCTGGAGTGAAGAGTTGAAAAGCTTGTTCCAGTGTTGTTGTTTTTTTGGTTCCTGGAGCTGTCTCGGCCCAAGCGCACAACAGAAGGGGCCTTGAAGCGATCCAGGTGTGCAAGGCGGAGCGTGAGCTGCTCGCGGTCCAAAGCAAATTTGACTGATTACCTCCATTTAAGGCAGTTAATTTGTTCATACATCATTTAGGTATATCAAAGGTTTTTCCGAATGATTCTTTTTCTCTCCACCGCTTCTCACTACATGTTCAGACTAAACGCATATGAATTAATTATGATAATGTCTTAGGAATGAGGAAAGTTGAACTACAGGAAGTGTAACCGCACTTGCTTGGAGGATGAGTGGAAATCCATTTCGAAAAATACACCCTAACGGGATTATAACCGTAATGTCCCCGTCATAGGCAGTCTAGTCAATTGCGAGAGCGATGCCTTTGTATAATTCAACTTCTGAAGCAGGTGCATATTGATTGTTAACTACACTAATGAGTTATGACTGAGGAGTATGGAATTTAGATTATATATGTAGGACTACCAGCATTCGCGTGGAGGGGAAGTGTTAAACCATTTTGGAAAACATGCCCCTCAGTACACTCGGCCAAAATTCGAACCCCGACTCTCCTGTCACCAGCAAACCAAAATAAATGAGCTTGACGTTCAGTCCGCATCCTCATTGTCTGCCTCGTAAAAAAAGCTATCAACATCGCGTAGATTAGGAGTGATTCCGGTATTCAATTAGGTAATAAATTTATAATTATTGAACATGGACTCAGGTTCGTTCCTACTTAATGTGTTCATGAGGGATGTCAATTAGCCCAGGTCAGGTTCCTACTTATATGTTCATGAGGGGTGTCAATTAGCCCAGGTCAGGTTCCTATTTAATATGTTCATGAAGGATGTTAATTAACCCAGGTCAGGTTCTTATTTAATATGTTAATAAGAGATGTCAATTATCCCAGTTCAGGTTCCTTCTTTATACGCTAAAGAGATATGTCATTTAACTTGGCTCAGTTTTCTAGCTACTACAATTCTCTCTCCTACAGCTGGGCTTTCATAATTACGAGTATGTTTGCTCTTTTACCTTAGGTAAAGTAATTTTTTAAGAAATTCTCTGTTAATCCTGTATTTAAAAAATGAATGCTAACCACTTTTAAAAAAATTAGATGCAGTATTATTAAGAGTTATAATTACGTAATATATTGTATTATTAAAATTTGAAAGAATTAAAACCAATGTGGGGTACATAACCGAGTGCAGCACGCAAACCTTGTTAATTGAAGTCGATCCACGTTTGGAATTATAGTAAACTAGCTGAATCCCCGTTCTTCGCACGGGATATTGTATTATTATTTATTTTTGGATGAAAATGAGGAATTTTTGTTTGAAGCTTAATGCCATGGTTCTTAGCACTACCCTAGAAACACCGCGAGGAGGTAACCATGTATCGTTTCTCATGGGGAGTTTTATTTCCGGTAGGCCCCCTTGCCTACTGCCTGGTGCGTTATCAGCTGAGCGCGGCTACACAGGTCTCCCCCCGCCCTTCCACCACTTCCCACCCCCCACACACCACCCCGGGCAGGGCCCTCTCACTCACACAGGCATTATAAACACCACAAAATTCAGCAAAATATAAACTTCAGACTTCTACCGTCTCTTGAAATTGCATATTAAAACGTAATTACATATTTTAATTAATTGTCTGTATTCATTTTCCCCAACCCCTTAGAAGAATCTACGGGGTTAAAAATAACTAATATATTTTTTCGAAAGAATTATTGGAAAAACTTATCTGTCAAAGGTGTCCTGAAATTTAATGACAACTTTTTCTCTTTATTTAAAAAGTTTGTCACCAAATGCCGCTATGCTCATAACAGATATTCAAGATCTGTTGAGATTAGCATGTGCAGAAAACTAAACTATATGTTTCTATAGAATAAATATTTGATTTATTTTGGTCAAAAAATGTTTATGCTATAAAAACTGCAAAATTATTGCAATAAACGCGCACTCACTAGTTCCCCACCTTAAGATATATATTTTGGACAAAATTGTTGGATACATTTTTGAAAATTTTGGAACTTTCAAAAATATGTTCGCTATTCCTAACCTTAGAGCTAAAAATCAATATTCATTTACTTTATTACTCTATGATATTAAGAACTCAAAAGTTCATTGCCGCACTTACAAAAGTATGCCACACATCCCTATTTTGAGCTAGTGCTAACCAGTCTACCTCACTAAATCCTACACCTATCTTGAGCTAGTTTTATCCAGTCCACCTAATTACATTCTTATCTTTTTCAGGTTCATTTAAATTATATACTCTCATCTACGCAGAGGTCTTTCCAATGGTCTCTTCCCATTGGGTTTACCAGTCAATACCCCGAACAAGGCTCTATATTCTTCCGTTCGCGCTGCCCACCGTAATCTGCGAGAATTGACTATCCTAATAACGTCTTGTTATGAGTGCAACTTATGCAACTCATCATCATGTAACCTTCTCCACTCCCCACTATCTCCAACCCCTTTTGGACCAAATATCTTCCTAAGCTCCTTGGTTTGGAAAACCCTAAATTTATTATAGTCATATAAGGTAAGAGACCGTCTAACACCAATAGGAAACAACCGGTAAAATTATTGTTTTGTATATTCTGAGTTTTACATTCCTTGACAGCAAACGAGATGTCAACAAATTACTGACCGAGTAATAGCATGCATTTCTTGACCGTATTCTTTCCCTAATTTTCACCCTAATCCCATTATTGCTAATTCGAATATTTTTTAAATATTTAAACTCGTTAATCTTGTCAAATGATATGTTCACAGTAATCTAATAAAGTCCTCAATTTGTTTTCTCTGTGTGATCATAGTTCTCAATCTTTTCAGCGTTCTCTTCTAAGCATATTTCCTTACTATCCTCTAATAAAATGTCTGCATTTATTGCAAAAGCTTCTCTACGGTACTATTGATTAATCACATAAAATCTAAATATCAACTTTGAACGTAATATATTTAAAGGTTTTGGTTGAAGCCCCAGCTACCAACAGACAGACACTGGGACAGACAGTATTAAAAGATTCACATCCTTTAGTTCGAGGCCTCATAAAATGTCCATAATATTTTAGAACTACAAAAACTGTATCAATTATAATAATTTCTTTATATGAGAAAGTAAAAAGCATAATATGATGTATATATTTTGTTTTATATATAAATCTTGCTTCAAGTAGCTTAGGAGGGAGTTTTTATTTGCTGGTGTCAGCACTACTCAAGCTAATAGGGGAATAATATTTTGTGCAAACGAGTGTTTTATAGGGGTCTATTAACTATTAACTCCAACAGTAACTGGGACTAAGAAAGTTCTACCGGCTACAAGTTAGAAGACTGTTACCGTCGTAGTGTAACCAGGCTACACCCTTGAAGGTGTTTGAGGAGATAGAAGGGGTGGCAAGGGGCAGGAGGGTGGATAACAAGTTGACTAACATGTATAATCTATTCACACTACGAGTGGTGGCAGCTGACAGCTAGCAGAAGATGTAAAAACGGCCAAAAGAAAAACACAATTAAAAACTAATTATTTTGTTGAGAAAGTTTTGACTGCCAAAAGTGACAAAAATACAATGGTCTTGCAGATCATATGGTTTGGCGAAGGGATACATGAGAGTAGATTTGGTAACTTTTTCTATCCGTCAGTTACCACCACTCCTGTGATGAATTGACTTTATCCAAACTATGGACAGCCCTACCAGCAGGTTGTTGAAAACTAGACATGAAATACGACCTTGTTGTCAATACACTCATACATCTATTATTTCAAATAATTATAATACTAGTTCTAACCAATTTGAATCTATTTCAAATTCAATATTTATTTTTAGCAAATTGATGATAGCTATAATTTAAACAGAACGCATCCTGCCATACAGGGATGTATGGCGGGTGGGAAGGGATGAGTAGCTAAACCTGCCTAAACTTGCATGCATGTTTCTTGAAATATGTTTGTATTATTTGACTTTACTAAAAATGTAAATATTTAATAATCAATATAATGAATTGCTGCTTTTTAATAACCCTCCCCCTTTAACTACAATTATGACCATTACTCAACCCCTCATTATAAACTTCACCCCCTTAAAAAAAAGTGCTCTGTTTTTTATGTGAACGTTTTTATGCAATCTAATTTAATAATGTATAATATTTATAATTAAATATGTATTCACAGAACATAGCTTGGAAACATTATAAAAATAAATTAGTTTACGTCCAGGATTTGTTTTAACCATACGCACATATATTGGTTTACAAATAGTTGTGGCAGATATCTCCCTAATAAACAAACAATAATAGTTAATAATTTCAAAAATATAGGTAAACAAATCATTCTAGGATTAGGAAATAAATAATCATCTCAATATAGGCCCCCCCTAAAATAACCATTAAAAGCAAGGACATTATACCATATATCTTGTAATTACCGTCTCTTATTAAATAAAAAGAATTAAAAGAAAAATCCTTAACTATTAAATAATAAATTAAACTAATTGTATATCTAACTTTTAAACCTGTAGAGAAAAAAAGTAATATTAAAATATCTCAAACATCTTATTTCAAGCATTAAATCCTTAGAATAGTTGAACATCTAACAATATGGTCATTTACTTGCTCGAAGTAATAAAACAAATAATATATTAGTAATTTTTTAAGTTATTTTGTAATGTGTTTAATATATTATAGCACTGTATATATATGCGTACAATGTCAAATTTGGTCGAAGTAATAGTTACCAAATATATATTCTTATTTTATTTTAAACTATAGTTCTGTGGTTACCACTATGTTGGTATTAGTAGCTTTTTTTTGCGTGAAAACCGTTTATCTCCATCTGTTCAGTTGGTTCACATACTTGTATTAAAAGGTTATAGATGAAAGGTGTAAAGTTTACAGGAAATGTACCCAAACTTGTGTGGAAGGAGAATGTGAAATTATTTAGGAAAAAACCACACAAGTACCCTTCACCGGGGTTCGAGCTCCAACCTCATCACCGGCAAACTAGGCTAGACGGGTCTTACTCCTTTGTTCATTGGTGCAGGTGTTAACCAGTTCACTGATGTCATCACTAAAACTCGTAGCTTGGAATTGCTTCAATGTGCACTTCACGACACTAATCTTGTCAAATTTCCTTTCTCTTCTTCTAGCACTTCTCAGCTTAATATTAGCAGTACAGAGATACATTTAGAATGAAGGAAGTGTGAAATGAACAGAAACAGGGAAACTACTTGAACTAGATTAATAATATTAATTATATTAGTAATACATCATGACCTATTGTGAAATGATTGCTTTTACCTTTTCTAAAGATTCACAACAAGTAAAAGGTTTAGTGATCTGCAAATATCACTTTTTTTTTATAGATAATACCAATACCTTTAAAATAAATATTAAGATAATAACGTAAAATTGCATCAATGTTGACCGTAAAAATATGTTTGTATTCTCTAAAATGTCCTCACTAACAAAACCCACTATGCATATTTGTATAAATATTTTTCACAGTTGCAATATGATTTGGACAAAGTTTATTTTCAAATTTTTACCAACACTCTGTTTTAACACACGTTTTATTAAATTTAAGAATTACATTTCTAAATAATAAAAAACAAACTTACTCCCAAGTATAATCAGAAACTCTATACAAATTATATAAAAACTAATATTACTACTCCAGCTGCCTACATTAGAGTGATCTTAGCAGTAGTATTTGACTTGGAATCTGGAGACCGGGGTTCATATTATGCCAGGGTTTTCAAGGAGGAGTTTTTTGGAAATAAGTATTTTTAACCGCATCTTATCTCCCGTCCAAGATATACTCACTCTAATTATTCTATTGAGATATGAATGAATAAGGTAGAGCTTAATGTAAATGTACCCACGTTTGCGTGGAGGGAGAGTGAGAAATCATTTATAGTAAAAAATTCTTACTATCTCCGAGCGGGATTTAAACCTAAACCTCTCCTTTACCAGCCAACTAGACTATACGAGCCTGATCTCTCCACTTACCCACGGATGTTAGAGATAGTGTTTTCCCCACCCTCTCTCCAGACCACCGTCTAGATGAATGCTGATACATTCCCTTGGAATTCCTCCTCCTCCTCAGCCCGTGTCGTGAGCTCAATCTGTGTCGTCTTCGGACAGCCCGCGTAGAGCAGTTGGAAGCGAAGCACCAAAAGAAATGTGTTGTCCCTTTTCGCCACCAATTAAGCAACTTTTCTTCCTAAGTTTCACAATACCGGTATTTCATCTGGCGTGTTAATAATTTCTAAAAACATATTTTATCTAGTAGGTTTAAAGTGGATACATAATAAATATATGCTAATAGCTGGTCATCATTCTCACAGATCCACTGAGATGTATTTATATTATTGTTTTATTTAAGTTTTTTTTAAAATAATTATATTTGGATATTCGACATCAAATTTCGAACATCATCCTATCATACAACTAGTTCAGACTACTTTTAGAATAATAATGAATTAAACTGTCCGACACCTTATCTAAGTCGGTAGCGTGTCTGCTTACTGTCTTAAGAGTCCCGGGTTTGATTCCCGGCATGTCCGAAAATTTATCATTGATGAAAATATGGATTTACACTTTCAGATTGATAAATTAACGGCCTGGGACTGGATGTTGTGACTGTAGTAGTCTTAAGTTGGATTATAAGGCGTATGAAGCTACGACAGGCCTATCCAGCCGGTGGTGGAAAAATATATGACTTGAATAAAAAACTGACCAAGGTCACAGGCTGGAATCAGTAATGGATGTAAAAACGAATTAAGCCTTGCCAAAGTCATATAACAAGCCTTAAATATTTACTTTATTTCCTCGTCACAAGACCATGCACGAAAAGAAAAACCCTGTAATAAATTAGATAATGTGACAAATTCAAACTAAAAAATATATATAAATTAACTCTAGTTTATGGTTCTCGATGGTTCTTTCAATTAAATTATATTTAATTTTGAAAAAAAAAATGACAACTAAACACGGAAAACGAACATTGTCTTAAACTAAGAGTGAAGAATGACCCTGAGCTAAGAAGACGATTCTTAAATATCTCAGGGGTAGAATATTGAAGCGCTAAGTTATAGGTCAAAAGTTCGATTCTCCTGTCTGGGTTTTATATATTTTTAATTATAATTTAATTAAAACTATGTTTATCTCCAAAAGAGCAAGTATCTATTAACCATTTAATATCACACCCACGCTTTAATATACAGGGCGATAGACATAGTAAATTCACAGAAAGCAAAACTTTTAGAAAATAATGTACTGTTCACTTACTGACCAGTAAACTAGACCACCGATGATGGGAGGACCGAAGTTCGAAACTGGGTTAGGATTACTGATGGTGGTTTTTAATAAACGGTTTTCCTCTCTCCTTCCACGCAAATGTGGATACACTTTGTGTAAATATAACTTACAAATCCCTAAAACCATTAGCTTAATTAGGGCATAAGCATACAACCCGAACGGATAGTAAGACGCAGTGCGAAAACACTTTAATAAATTAAAAAACTAATCCAGGATTAAAGCCATGACCTCCCAGTCACCAGAAAATTGGACAAAATGATGTCTTTGTCCGCGTGCCCACCAGTACGGGCGATACGATGTAGCTTTTCCTCTTTATTGAAAATATCAAATCTGCCCTTGCTTTTTAATCGATGATAATCATGGGCTACAAATGATTGTTGGTTGATTTAGCTGCATACATACTCACCAACAATATAGAACTAATCGTGGATGTACTATAGCTAACTTCTGATTCAATGTAACTAGTGTAGTTATAGTTATAGACTCAATAATAGGATTTTGGCATGAAGGACAATATTTGGCTGTTACAGCCTTTATTAAAATTACTTTCTTATAGTCATACGTCCATTCGTGTGATCTTCAGCCGTCGCTTTTGATAAGTATTATCAATACCTACAAAATAACACTAATGAATGGTTTAGAGAAGCGTCAACAAAGCGGGTCATTAGCGAATAACACTAATGATACATTAGAAGGTTTTCAGTGCTGACCGGCAATCAAGTTGGTATTTTCTTACTTTTAAAAAAAGTTCCTTTCTAACAGAACTCCTCCAAAAAATATTAATTATTTATAGAAAATATTCAACAAACTAAAAAAAAAAAATTTCAGGACCGAGTCTTACTACCCGTTCGGGTTATACACTTTACAAAATATTAATATATTTTTAAAATGAGGTCAAACTTCCTATTATACATAATATAACACCTATTGTTCTTTTACCGTCCAAACCCCGTTATAGGAAGACCACTTGCCCAGTGTATGATACACATAGTAAAGGTAGACAGGTAAAAACCTTGACAGAGACGCGCTAAAAGAGAGGAAGGAAGAGAAGAGAAGAGACGCGATACTAAGAGTTGATCTGCGGGTGAAAGTAAAATTGATGTTCTAAAAAGAAGGCGAGGCATACTATAAAATGGACCTCTTACAATAAGCAAATCAGCATTCAGCCTTTAGGAGCAGCTCATTGTGCATACACTCAAACAACGCAATGAGGTTCCTCCTGGTAAGTACACTTCACCCTTAAAGAACGATCTTTCTTATTACTGCGATAGTCAACATTAGGTGTTAACGGGACATTTCAGCGGCAACGTACCATTTTCGATATTTCTCAAAATAGTTTGTGATTTAAAATGAAATTAAGTTAATTGGCTATGCACAATTTTTTGGAATAGTGCTATCACTAAAAAAAATCTAACAAAAAGGGTTCATTCAGTTAAAATCTTTTATAAGAAAACATTGGGTTTTTATGGCATCTTTTCATTTCTAAGAGAAGAGTTATATATTTCAATTTAACTATATAAAGAGATTTTCTTTCCTCTTTTTCTTTTAACAACGCGTCTGATCCGCTTCGGTGGCCGCATAGTCTAAAGCGCTAATCTCGTAATAAACTGGACTTCCTATGACGGGGAGATAGAGGTTCGAATTTCGTTCGGGTGTATTAAGAGTGGTTTTTTCCAAAATGGTTTTCCACTATCCGTCCACGCAAATGCTGGTACACTTCATATAAATATAACCTTTCTCATATCTAAAACCATTAGCGTAATTGGTACATAAGCGTATAGCCCGAGCGGGTAGTAAGACACGGTACACTAAAAAACACCGCGTTTGATTATTCGTTCAGATTATACAAATAAGTACTAATTACGCTGATGTGTTAACGATAAGGGAGGTTTAATTTAGTCCACCCGCATTTGCATGGAGTTAGTGTTTAAAACCATTTAGGAACACACAAAAAACTCAGTACACTGGAACGGGATGCGAACTGTGACCTCCCTGTTATCAGCAGTCCCGTTTATTGCAAGAGAGATGCCTTATACCATTCGACAAGCGAAGAGAGTATTATATTGTACTAATGTGCTCTGTTTATTTCATAAAATAGGTTTCAAATTAATTTTTAATCAAATTAAATGTGAAAATTACGCTCATCTACCGAAGCACGCACTTAAGACTAAGCCTATTGCTAATTTTTTACTAACTTTAAAAAAATACACACACAAATTGATATTAAAACTATTCTAATTAGACACGAGGATAAAATCAGCATTTTTTGTCTTACAGTCTGAGGTGTCAAGCCTTCAATAGACCGAATAGCTAATCGAGGTTCGAATCCCTGTCGGGTATACCGGTGGAGGGTCGCGGGAGGGTGTTGGCAAATGGGATTTTACCATTTCAGCTCTACGCTATTGCGGGTACCTTACCCTCCCAATAAACTTGGCGTTGAACGTGATAGTTTCAAAATGTGTAAGCCTATAAAAGATCGTACTGGAAAACAAGGAGGACTTTGTGTAAATATTAAAGTAAACTACAATTAATTAGAATGTTTTATTAAAAGTATTAAAATTAAATTATTGTTTATTTGGCTAGATTTTACTTTCTCATTTCAAAAGAAAGTATTGTACTCATAAAAATAAATTAAATCTTGAGATTATGATGAATATTTACTTTTAATATGAACCCGTACCCAAAAAAGGGGTTTTTACCATTTTGTTTGTCCCTATGTCTGTCTGTTTTTCCTGGCCATGAATACAAAAGTTTTAATAGATTTTGTTAAAATTTGAAATTTAGATTTTATTGGGCTATATACCTCAGGAAATTTTTTGAATGAATTTAAAAATTTCGAAAATTGCTCTAAAAACTTTGTTTAAAATTTATATCTTCGAAGTCTTCGGCCTGAAAAATAACACTGTATACTTGCTTTTTGGGTAAAAATTCTTTCAAGAATGGTTTACTGATAATTGGTTGTCTAAAATTCTAAATATTTAAAAAATTACTGAGATTTTTGTTTAAAATTGATATATTGGGGAGTGTTTGACATGATAAATAAAGCTGTATACTTTTTAAAAAGTAAAAACTCTTTTAAGAGTGGATTACTAAATAATGATTTTTTAAAATTACTGCTTTAACTGCTTTAACGTTTTGGTTCAAAATAAGTATTTGTTAATTTTTTACATTATGAATAATTTTATATTTAAAAAAATCATGTGATAGTTCACTTTTGGATTTTTAAATATTGGAAATTTAAAAAAATAGCTAAGACACTTTTGTCTAAATTGGTATTTGCAAACTATTTTAAATAATAGAAAATACTGTATGTTTATTTTTATTAAATACATTAATTTAAGGCTAGTTAACTAATGAAAGACTTAAGAAAATTTGAAATATTTCCGAACACGACTTTTAAGATTCAGATAAAAATGTGTATCTGAGAATTTTTTTTCATGATAAATAAGAATAGGTATATTTTTTATTTTAAAAAATAAAAATAGTTTGAGGGCTGTCTACAATTTATTGAATTTTTTAATATTTATTTTTAAATGGTCTAAGATTTTTTAAATTTATGTGTAAAGAGTATTCATTTTTGTTAGCAAAACGTTATGTTTATTTTTCTGAAATTAACTTACTTAAGGGTAAAAAAATATATACCAAAAACCTAGCTATGAAAGTTTTGTTCCAAGGTATGAGACACTATATGAGAAAGTTTGGACAATTAGATTTATCAAAGTGTTTATATCCCGTTCGGGTAGTAAGCAGGCTAATGGGCTAGGAATGAGTAGGTTTGAATTGTATAAGAAGTGTACACGCATTTGCGTGAAGAGAGTGGAAAACCATTTAGAAAAAAACCACCTTCAATACACCCAGTCTAGTTTCTAAACCCGATCTCTCCGTCAATTGCGAGAGTTAGGACTACCAAAGCGGGTTACTGTTAATAAATGTAATACTTTGTAAAATGTATGTATGCAACGAAGTGACATGTCTTTTGTTTGGCAGGTATCTACGTTAATCCTCGCTGCGTCAGCCGCAGTCCTTAGCGAGAACACCGATAAGAAGAAGCAAGATAAACGTGGCATCTTGGGTGGATTAGGAGGCGGCTATGGCGGCGGCGCTTCCCTGAGCAGCGGGAGTCTTGGATACGGTGGTATCGGTCTGGGATCAGGACTCGGCTACAGCTCTGGATCAATCGGCTATGGTTCTGGAGGAGGATACGCTATCGGCTCAGGTGGCGGTCTGGGATCAGGACTCGGCTACAGCTCTGGATCAATCGGCTATGGTTCTGGAGGAGGATACGCTATCGGCTCAGGTGGCGGTCTGGGATCAGGACTTGGCTACAGCTCTGGAGCAATCGGCTATGGATCTGGAGGAGGATACGCTATCGGCTCAGGTGGCGGTCTAGGATCAGGAATCGGCTACAGCTCTGGTATCGGTTCCGGCATTGGTCTGAGCTCCGGCATTGGTCTAGGTTCTGGTATTGGCGCGTCAGCTCCAGTGGACGTCAGAACTGTGACTCAGACAGTTGCTGTTCCAGTTCCTCAGCCCATCCCAGTGACCGTCAACAGGCCTGTTCCAGTGGCAGTACCTCAACCCTACCCTGTCTCTGTACCTCGTCCCTACCCCGTGTCCGTACCTCACCCCGTGCCTGTCTCCGTGCCTAAGCCCTACCCTGTCTCAGTACCTCGTCCCTACCCAGTGTCCGTACCTCACCCTGTGCCTGTGAACGTACCTCAGCCGTACCCCGTGAATGTACCTCAGCCGTACCCAGTGACCGTACCTAGACCAGTAGCAGTGCCTGTTCCTCAGCCCATCACCGTGGCTCAGCCAGTGGCTATCGCTTCAGGAGGCATCGGTGGTGGAAGCTTAGGAGGCGGCATCAGCGGCCTTAGCCTGGGAGGTATCGGCTATAGTTCTGGAATCGGGTCTGGAATCGGCTATAGTTCTGGAATCGGATCTGGGATCGGCTATAGCTCTGGAATTGGATCTGGGATCGGCTATAGCTCTGGAATTGGATCTGGGATCGGCTATAGCTCTGGAATTGGATCTGGGATCGGGTACAGCTCTGGAATTGGATCCGGAATCGGCCTAGGCTCTGGAATTGGTTATAGTTCCGGTATCGGCTACGGTTCCGGCAATGCCGGGTACAGCTCTGCTGGTATCGGCTACAGTTCCGGTATCGGCCTTGGAAGCATTGGATATGGTTCTGGAAATGGTGGCTACAGTTCCGGCGGTTCCGGCTACAGCTCCGGTATCGGTTACAGTTCCGGTTACAGCACTGGCCTGCAAGGTACCTATGTCCCAAGCTATCTGGGAGGACTTCACGGATCTTCCAGCGGTTCCTCTTATGGTTCCTACGGCGGGTATAGCAAGCACTAATACTTGAATTATATAACAATGTCAGGTACGGTACCTTCCTTTTTTATACGACTTTTTCCAAGACTGACTCCATTGTATCGTGAATGCTCATCTTTTTATTAATCACTAATAACTTTAGGTTTGTGACTTTGTTTTCATCATGCTTCACATCAAATTGTAACAACACTTTTATTCTTTATGGTTAAAGAAGAAATGTGTTTCATGCTCATCTTCATATTTCTTGATAATTTGAATTTTTTATATTGAAATAAACTTTTTTATGATAAACAATTTGTTTGTTTTCTTTATTTGTCATGCGGTAGTCCTATTTCATTACAGCTTATTTTCGACAAGTAAATTACTATCTAGTACTATTATAAACTACAAGTCTGATTTTTATAAAAAGCCTGTTATTTGAAAACAGGAAAATTAGACTATGCTGCCACAATGTTGGAGAAAAAAAATTACAAAAATGTTATTTACACTTTTAGTCCGTTTAATTAAAATTGAGTTATATCGAGAAATTATAGAGTAATTCATTAGGAAGTGCTACTGGTGGTTTTTGTTAACTTTTTAGATGAACTTTATAATCAATAAATCAAATAAGGTATATTTCTATAATGACAAGTTTTACTGACTTTCAATCAATGTTGGTGAACAAAGGAGAGATTTCTATATTTTAAAAAAATTGGAGTTTATATTATCATTCTGAGAGGAAGGAAATTTTAGAAAATACAAACTATTTTTTGGGGTGCAACAATTTTTGGTCACATTTTACTTTATTATTCGAATTGTTTCATAGTGAAATTTGCAGGTTACTCGAATTTATATATCATTATATTAAAATGATTTCAGTAAATTTTATAATTGTAAAAAAAAGTTATTATGTAGAACCTAGTGTAGGTAATGTTATAACACAATATTTCTTATAATGTTTATTCTAGATATCAAAACTTAAACTTAGAGAATATACATAAAAAATATGATTTTAACTCATCGTACAATTTATAAAGTACTCCAAAGGTATCGGGTTGGATTCCTGGCATAGCCGAAAGATTTATCTTTGGTGAAATGTGGGTTACATCTTTCACAGTGATGAATTAACGGCTGGGGGCTGGGTGTTGTGTCTGTTCTAGATTTAAGAAATTTGAAGTATATTTACATACATCGAAGTGTATCAACAACATTCCAATCAATTCTGCCTTTTTTTTAATTCAGAATAATAATAATATCTCTACACTCTTTTTAGCACCACGTATTACCACCCGTGTGTGTTATAAGCCCTTTGCAGTGTTAATTTAACTTCTATCTTTAAATTAATGTATTATTTAATATTATTACTTTTTATTGCTTGTGAACATTTTCAATTAGATCTTTAAAGTAATCTAAAGGCGACTATCGATCCTTTTAGATAACCTATTGAATCGTATTCATCAAACTTTATATCTCTTCCACGCCCCCATAATAGCCTCACTAGTTTCTCATTTTATTGTTACCGCCACATGAGCTCTGCAGTTCATGTTGCGCCTCAATCCATTGTTTTTATTTAGCACCGCGTCTTACTAACCGTTCGGGTTATACGCTTAAGTACTAATTACGCTAATGGATTGGGAATTGGGAGGGTTGAATCTAGAGGAAGTGAATCCGCATTTGCGTAGAGGGAGAGTGGAAAACCATTTAGGAAAAACAAACCCCAAGCCCACCCGACCGAGATACGAACCTCGATCTCAACACGAACTAGCGCGTTAGGCAACTACGCCACCGAGGCGGGTAATCCATTGTTAAAGCCGAAGTAGTATTACGGCTTCAAACTACATTTTAAGTATCAAATAGCTGAAGCTGTTATTAATTTTAGAGAGAAATTCACCATCTAGATATCATATCTCGGGTTCGATTCCCGTGTCCAGGTGTCATTTTTCAATTTTCAGAATAATTTTTAAGTAGTTTATTCACCAACCTTTAACTCAGACTGAAGTATTTCAGTGAGTCGGATTAGCGAGCTCTTTTCGTAATTACATGCTAGTATCTATGGTTGGTTTATTGTGAATGTTTATTTAAGGTGGAACTGTAAGGGACGTGAGAAAAGGTTTTTTTTTTTCAATATGTATAGCAAAATATTTTTGTTGCCCAAAACAAATAGAATATTGCTACAGTAGAAACATAGAGTTTAATTTTATTCACGTGGTGATATCAACCATTGTTTAATATCTATCATGAACAGAGCAACATTACGTGAGAAACTTTTTAAATGAAGAGAAAAAGTTATCATCAAATTCCAAAACACCCTTGAAAGCTACTCAAAAACTGTTGAAGTCACCATGGGAAGAAAATTAAACTCGATATTATTTGTACTAGTTTGTACTATTTGATTTATTTTGACAAAAAAAGTTTCTAATAAAAACTACAAAAACAATCACCTTTTCTCGCTTTCCCTACATCCCACCTTAAACCTTTTAGACTTTGAGTGCTCATAGAATTAAGTGCTGGAGCAGATTTAGTTGGTGGATGTTGATAAGGGGGAAAGGACAGAGGGGTGGAATATTAATTTAGATACAATTATAAATATCTCATATTAAAATAAAGCTATGGATAGAATTATGAAATAAGATCTTCCCCCTTATATTAAATTTATATATTGCCAGTTTCATTTTCATAATCTATTATTTTGCAAATAATACATATCTCTCTTTTCTACATATATTTATTTCATAATTATAAGCATGTAGCCATTATTTCTGCTTAATGTATATATTTTAGTATGAGATATTTCTAGTTTCTATAAGTATGAAACTTTTTTATTTTCTTTACATGCATCCTCCTTCACACCTCGTCCCCCCATAGTAATTGAATGATGGAGCTACCAATGATAAAATGCCACCTTATCAAATATAAACAGCAAATACAACCAAAAGTAAAACAAGTTTTCTTTACCTAAAACACATGAAAAACCATCAAGTATTGCTTCTTGAGTGGAATGTTGTGTTGTTGTTTTTATATTAGCGTCCTACTACCCGTTCGGCCTCTGCGCATGTGTACTAATTACTCTAATAAGTTAGGGGTGAGTAAGGTTGAAGTTAAAGGATGTGTAAACGAATTTCTATGGTGGAGTATTGGGAAAATATTTAGGGAAAAAAACACCTCTGTACACCCGACAGAAATTCAAACCTCGATCTCCCATCATCGGCATCCAGTGCAGTAATTTTGAGAATGACACCTCATACCATTCGACCACAGAAGCAGGTTGGTAAAAGTTGTTTTTCAAAGACATTACAGGTTTTCCTAGAACTCTCTATTACAACGTTTGGCAGACTAAACTTCACTTTTCTATTCTACTGTTGCCTTTTTTATGTATCTTTTATTTATTCCATAAATCCAAGCACTACTCAAATAATTAATTCCCCTATATTTTAGAAAGAAAGAACAATTAAAAATGCGTTTTTTTATATTATGCTGTTTAGTTTTCTTACGACATTACCGATTATGACCGGCCATGGTTATTTTGGCCACATTCAATTAGTATTGTTTGGAAGAAGGCCTACTTGATATATTTGTGAGTTTATTAGACTCAAAAAATCGACAGCTAATGACATTTTAGTTTTTTTTTTATGCAATCGACTGAAAATTGCTGCGGGATCGACCAATTTTCGACCCTTAGTTTAAGACATCACTCTCGCAATATACTGGCTTGACAATGACGAAGATATCGGGGGTTTGAATCCCTGAGCTTGTACTGAGAGTGTTATTTCCTAAATGTTTTCCACTCCTCCTCCACGCAAATGGTGGTACATATCCCTTAAAATTCAACCTTCTTTATCCCTACATTAATTAATTAATTAGTGCCTGTGCGTTTAACCCGAACGAATAGTGAAAAGCGTTGACCAAAAAAAAAAACTTGTTCGGTTTAGCGGATTGCCTGTCTATAGGCGTACGTACACTCAATTAATCCAAGTGGTCTCTGTGGTCTTCATAGCGACTGCCTGTGTGGCGTGGTCCATGGAGATATTTTTACTGCCAGCGAGGTAACCACCTGAAACGGGGGTAACCGGTCAGATCTCTATCGAGTCACACAGGCCGATGGACTCTCTAATCTCCTCTTTATCCGGTTCGATTCGGGTTCGCCGCAATGCCGGTCCTACGAAAATAAAAATAATACAAAAAAAAATTACTGGAATCCTTTTATAGTTCTACTCTTGAATGAATTTAGTGCCTGCTATAAAATACTGAACAAATCTCTTTGACCCGTGATGTAGCATGACAGAACATTGAGAAAATTGTGCTTTCTTTGCTCATTTGTAATTCAATAATATTTATCAAATTATGATATATGCCTTTAAATAAATGTGTACATACACTAATAGCCTATTTCAATATACAAATAAATATTGATATATATTATATTTAAAATTTAAACTAGGTCAAAGGTTTATACGAGTATTGATATAAATGGGAAGGGGTGCATTGCTTGAATATTCAAATTAGATTTTTTTTTAAACTACAATTTTGTGTTGTATTTTCAGGTGACAAACGAATTTAGTAGAATAATTTCAAACATTATTAAATTAATATTAAATATTGATTAATAATATTTAATGATTGATAAAATTGATCAAATTAATTGGTAAAACAAATTCAAAAAGGAATATAGTTTTCTGTGACATGATTTTTAACTTAAGAGAACAAGACTTGAAGAATGTAGTTTAAGTTAATGCATCAGTACACATTTGGAAATAGTATGAGAAAGGCTATTTATACATTATCACCTAGGCGCATTTAAACAGGGGGGAAAAAGCCGGAGAAGAACTAATCCCACATTCTAGACAAATAACATTACAATTAGAATGATCGGGATAGAACCCCGGTATCCAGTCTCAGAGCAACTTCCACTGACCTTTCTCTAACCTAACTAGCACGGTCGGGATTGAACCCTGATCCACGTTCTTTGAAGTTACACCCACTGTTCTTTCTATAACCTTACAAGTACGGTCCGGGGTTCAATCCTCGGTCCCGGCACAGATTTATCTGATTGCCAAACCCTTCTTTCACCTCTGACAAGACGTGCATTAATCACAACTTGTGAATGTGTGGAAAGCCAGGCCTCCACCGTGGTTCGGATACCGCGTTAAACTGTAGGTCCTCCATTTCATCTCACAATCACCCTACCATTACACAATAGCGTAAGTGCGTATAACCCGAACGGGTAGTAAGACATGGTGCTAATAATAATAATAATAATAATATAATAATAATAATATAATAATAATAATAATAATAATAATAATAATAATAATAATAATAATAATAATAATACAAGTACGGTTGGTTTTGACCCTGGTTTCCATTATTGAAGCCTTGCTCTAACTGCAAAGCAGTCCACATATAAATATAGTTTAAGCTATCGTTGAATGAATAGGCGCTATTATTACAGGGTTTCCGAAGTCATAAAATTGTGTTGTGGTCTTCAAAAAAGGTCTTGAAATAAAGATTCCACAAAAATAAAAAACTTATAAAAGGTCGCTGAGACTCATTACGAAACCAGGCCCAGATTTAAGGGTTAACGCCCCAGAGCCTCCACAAGCAAGACCTCTACAAACTTATGCGATAATAAACATTTCTTTCTTTGCTCTGTGGATTTCATTCAGTCATAGATATTAAGTAAATGGTACGGAACTCCACACGGACTTTCTCACCCAATTGTTTAAAATAGAGATATTTTAATTCAAAGCTCGTAATAAATGTGAAACGAAATAATATACACTGGCAAACCCAAGCAAAAATTGCGTTATTTATATATATAAAAACTTTTTTGACTCCCGGTTTTAAATTTATAATTTTATTTTTAAAGAATTAAAGGCCTCATTTGTATATTTGAACAAAAAAAAAAAAAAGATCGATATTGGGTCTACAAGGGTCAACACTTCGTATTAAAATTTCAACTTCAGTTTAAAATTTTCGACATTTTATTAAAGGTTGCACATCTTATGGTTATCGCATTGCTATTAAATTCCTCATTCATAAATTTAGACCAATAAAAAGGTAAATATTGACTAATGAGTCTAAAATGAAAGAGATAGCTCATTCATTGCTGTAAAAACATTTCCCTAGGAGGTTGAAGGAAAAAGAACATAAACTTTTTAGAGAGACTTAATTTTACTTAGTCTATGGCATTAGACAATTATTACGTTAAAGCTTAAGTAGTGTATTTTTACAACTAAAGCTCACAAAATAATTGTATTAATATATTTGCCAATATCCCAGAAACTAGTCTATTGGTTTTACAAAGATATGTTTCAAATAATTTTTATTTATTTTTAATAGTATTACAATTTTGCAATGATAAGTTATTTCATATCTCAAATAGTTGCGGGGATATGTGAATTTCCGATTCTGTAAAGTACACTAAAATTCATTTCCATGGGAAACTGAAACTGGTCAAATAGCCATTTTGTTTATAATCTTAATCAACACGTAGGTACGAATTTTAAGATTGTTAGAGCGATTTTGAAAAAAATCGATTTTTTCTCTTTTCGCCCTTTACTAACCTATTCTTAATTTTAGGATTAAACAGACACAGAGACAGACGGCATTGCAAAAACCTCTTTTTATGGTTCGGGGCAGAGGGGGGGTTGTCATGAAACGTCTACATCTATCAACATTTCGGGTTTGATTTTTTTTTTACGGTCGCAATACTTCTTTAGTTTTCGAAAAGTTAAAAAATATATATATTTGCATATAGCTTGAAAATTATTGGTTTTATAAAATTATGTTTCAAGTAAAAGATTTTTATTATAGATATACCTACAAATTTGCAATAATAAGTAATTTAAAATCTCAAAGAGTTATGAAGATATAAAAATGAGAATTTGCGTGTAAGACCGGAACCATAATCATTTTGACGAAAAATTGAGAGTGGGCCTAACAGTTTGTTTGTTTGTAGGTGACTGGTGGTTAGGGTAAGTGTCAGACTTCTGTGCTGGGGGTCCGAGTTCAATCCCCGTCCGGCACAGATTTATCTGAATGCCAAACCTTCCTTCACCTTGACAAGAAGTGTATTAATCACAACTTGTGAATGTGAGGAATGCCAGGCCTCCACCGTGGTTCGGATTCCACGTTAAACTGTAGGTCCTCCATTTCATCTCACAATCACCCTACATTACACATTAGCGTAAGTGCGTATAACCCGAACGGGTAGTAAGACGCGGTGCTAATAATAATAATAATAGTTTGTTTGTAATATTGATCAATGCTTGGAAATTAAATTTAATCAAAATCGTTAAAGCCAATTTTGATAAAATCGATTTTTCCTCTTTTCGTCCTTAATCAAACTACCCTTAATTTTAGGGTTAGATATCCAATTACAAAAACTCCTCAGGGCAACCCTATGAAAACCCTAGATACCAAATTTTGGCCCGATCAGTAAAATAGTGTAGGCTCTAATCCGAGTACAGACAGACAGACAGACGGAAATGCAAAGACTACTTTTTCGGATTTGGGGGAGGGGGGACATGAAACGTCGAAATTCATCAAAACCTTGAGTTCAATTTTTTTGACGATCACAATACTTTCTTTATCTGTAAGGTAACGAGAAAGTAAAAACATTGTGGCTTAAAATTTTTTTTTACAAAATTTTACTATTACTTACTAATTTTGGTTTTATACTAATTTAATTTATTATGACAGTACTTTATTATTTAAATAATATCTCAACATTGAGATTTAACAGCTAATTTTGTAAAGAAAAAAATAATAATATTGAAAATTTGAAAAGAAAATATTTGTTTGAAGTTGGGACCTCAGATTTTTTTGTATTGCTTGAGGCTTCTGCAACTCTAAAAGCGACCCTGCTACTAACCCTGTGGTTTGGACAAACAAGAAAGTTGAATCAAACGAATTCTTGCCTAGATTGTTCGAATAGTAGTATTTAAATACAGATAAGATCGACCTGTAGTGAGACGCGAGGCAAAAACCAACATTATATGGGTTAGTCCGACTAGTTATAAACTAGAATTTCCGGCGCTGGCGTAATTATGTTCAATATTCAAATAGTTTCTTCTTAGTTTGCAGGTTGTTTTATAATTACTCTAATGGGGCAAGGATGAGGAAGGAACCATTTAATAGGTAATACACCCTCAATTGCGTGGCAGAAGACTGTGAAATCATTTAGGGAAAATCACTCTTAGTAGACCAGACCGGGATTCAAACTCTGATCTCCCCATCATCAGCAGGCTATTCTAACACGAGATTGACGCCTTATACCATTTGGCCACTGAAGCGGATAGTTTAAAAGTCAAATTTTTATAGGAAGAGCCTTATTTGAAAGCTAGATAAGTTATTAGATCTACTTTCACTTATATTCGTAAGTCAAGTCATGTGATCTACATCTGTCACTTTGGATTGATGTTTGCAAGTAATACCTATGAAATAACATTAATTATACAATAGCACGTTGTCAATTTGGACAGAAAAAAGGTTTGTGTTTTATAAAAGGGCCTTCCTAAGAAAATAGGATTGTACCCATGTATTTATTAGAGACCCCACAAGTAGCCATGAATCACTAGTGCTCGAAGTACTGTGGCAGACTTGCTAACTAAAATGCTGTTTGGTATAATAAATAATAATAATAAATAATAATAATAATAATAATAATAATAATAATAATAATAATAATAATAATAATACTTAGCACCAAGTCTTAACACCCGTTCGGGTTATACGCTTGAATACTTATTACGCTAATGTGGGCTAGGAATAGAGACGGTTGAATATAAAGAAATTGAACCAGAATTTGCGTGGAGGGAGAGTAGAAAACCATTTAGGACACCCACTCCCTCCCTAGTTCACCCGAGCGAGATTCAAACTTCAATCTCCTCGTCCTCGGCAGTCTAGTTCTACGCGAAACTAGCGCGTTAGCCAACTACGCCACCGGGGTGGGTCAGTGCTGTTGAGGAATCTACCGTTCGTTCTCAAGAACACCCCCAAAGCAAATATGTGGCCACCGTGATCCTTCACGCTGGCAGTGTGTCACGCATGAGGGCCCCCGTCCAGAGTGTTGCATGCTGGGAGGAATGGAGGGGAGGGAAACGCGGAAGTAAGTTGTATTTCGAGCACCTCCAGACAGGATCATTTCTTATGATAATGTGTACGTGTGCTATTTTTTTTTTAATTTGTTTTATGAAACAACCAAGAAGTGCCGAGCAAGAAGGGCACTTGCGATGACAGGAAAAACGTGAAATTTAAAAACTATAAAAGAATGTATTCCTAAAATGATATGCTATAGTTTCAATGGGCATGAATATTAGGGGTGGGGGGGAGGTTGCGCGGGGGGAGAGGCCCCTTCCTAGAAAAGTAGTATCGAAAGAAAAGTATCGATACTGTACTAATTTAAAGTAACGGAAGAAAAATATCGATATTAGTAAAGTATCGATACTTTTTTCGCATCCCTACCCTTTCTCTCTCCCAATATTTGTGCTCTAAGGGAACTTTACCTTCAATATATAACGATTCAATATGAACGGTTTATTTTATTAGTTTATCTACTTAGAATATGTCACTCATTTCACACATGTATTGAATGTCCTTATTAAACAGATTGAATCTACTCCAGTTATACAGACAGAAGTGCTTAGAACCTTAAAGTTTACGTAAAATCTTAAAACATACCAAGTTCTCAAATACAATTAATCACGTGGTTGTGTCACACACATGATAGTTTTTCGCAAGATCAGAATGTAATGGTAATATATTAATTAAACAAGTTTATACTTCTTACGTAGTTAGTTAAACAAAAAAAGGTAGGCATGTTTACAGTCAATGTTCATTTAAATCAAGTGTTAATTACCTAACACAAGATAAAAACACTTTTGTAAGTGGGTGTATACTTTCTTAAATATTGAAAAAATTTTTATAAAGGAAAGTATCAGACCTATTTAATCTGGACTTCAATGAAAATAGTTGATTTTTTTTATAAGGTGGGAATGCAGGGAACGCGAGAAAGAGGCAAGTATTTTTGCAGTTTTTATAGCAAAACTATTTTTTTGCCAAAATAAATAAACTATTTCTCCAGTACAAACATATAGTTTAATTTTATTCACATGGTGATATCAACGGTTCTTGAATATCTGTCTCTCATTAGTATAGCGGTATTAGATGACAAACATTTTAAATGAAGAGAAAGAAGTTGTTATTAAGCTTCAGGACACCTTTGGCAGATATTCAAAAATTGTTTATATCACCACGTGAATAAAATTAAACTTTAGATTTTTTACGGAGAAATATTTGATTTCTTTTCACCAACAATATTTTAGCTATAAAAACTGCAAAAACAATGCCTCATAACTCGCGTTCATATATCCTCACCTTAATATTCAGCTGAAACAGCAATATTTTTTAGCAACGTGTCTTACTACCCGTTCGGGCTATACGCCAGCATATTTAGGAAGATAAATCTAAGTATTCAATGTGTAATGTAAGATTAAGCTGCATTTATTTAAAAGGCATGCCGCAAAAAAAAAAAAACTTTTTTCACATGACTTTATCAGGTTGTTTTTTTCTTGTATTTATGAAATAAAAAAAACTAAGCATGGTCATATCAATCGTAGGCAGACACACAGAAATTGCGCAGGACGGTTTTTATGAAGATTAACTTGGAATATCTAAACGCTCAACGAAAGTTAATTTACAACAATTTTTTAAACTAAAATAAATATTTTATTCTACCAACTTTTTTACAGAGATACATACACCTTTTTATTTAACGAATTCAATCATTATGTTTACCACAAATCAGGGTCTGGGCCTAAGGAATCACACTGTCTGGATGTGCTCTATTACTTTGATCTTCCAACAGAGAAAGCGCTAGTTGTCATCAAGGAAACTTACGTGGGCAGCCATCAGGTCATTGGAAATTAATAACTCGGTGACGGATTTACGATCTGAAAGCCCTTCGCACAGCTCCTTTATGGAGCCCTATGTATAGTAGGAATCTGGAAGGAAGAAACTTCATAAAATTGTTAAAATATGTTTCTGTATCAACATTAATACCATTTTACTATATTACTAGTGTAATTTTATAGGTGTTGATAATATCTATCAAAATTCGTATAACCTGAACACGTAGTAAGACGCGATGATATATATATATAATGGCGGATTACACATTAGGCCTGTTAGGCACGGGCCTAGGGGATTCAGGCTCTGGAGGGCCGCAGGCCAGAGAAATAAATTTTATTTATAATTTAAAAAATACTGCTACTATAATAAAGAGTATGATTATAATAATGTATCGTCTTTTGTTTGAGTAAATATAAAATATCTTATAATAATTTTAAAACATGGTTTTAGTGTATCAACTTCAAATTTCAAAGTCAATAGTTTTTCCTAACTTAAAAAAATTACTGCTATGTATTTTTATTTCTTTAGTGACTATAATATGATATGATTGTACTAATTAATGTATTGTCTTTTGTTTGAGTTTGAATAAAAATATCATTTTAAAATAACGATTTTTTTTTCCATCCAGAAAGTATGTTTCGAAAGAAAGCTACATGTTTTTCAAAGCTTAAATTAACAAATTAATTATTTATTTTGATTTCAGTTCAAAATATTTTTTTTTAAATTCATTCAAATAGAACAAAAGCCTTCCTCGAAACCTAAATTGTTAATGCAATATCCATTGTATATAATAGTAGACCATTGTGATTGCCTAGTTGCTGGTTGTTGGTGGGTGTTATTTTGGGAGGGGGGACCCGCATAGCAAATTAGGCTAAGGACCCAAGGACTTTTAATCTCCCACTATATATATATAATATATATTATCTATCTGCAGATCACATGATTTGACGTATGAATACGTGAAAAATTATAGCGCTAGTAACTTTTATAGTTACCATAAAGATGTGTCCTATCCAAACCGTACTGTGTATAGGTATGCAACAGTAGCATAGTCTTTATTGTCAAAGTGAAAGGGGCTTAGGGGTAGTTTATAATAAATTCAGCAAAAAGAGGGGGGGGGGGAGCGTTTAGGACCGAGCTCACTAAACTGAAGCTCCCACAGGAATATTTTAAAATGGTATGCCACTAAAAGTTAGTTAATTTTTTATTACTATTCGCGATTAAGGTTAAAAAGACACACTGATGGGCGCGTGGTCTGAATATCAAACTCTTTTAGTTTAAGAATCAAATAGCCGAAGCTATTATTCTGTTATTGTTATTTTATTTCATTTTGTAGCCGACGATTTCCGCAAGTCCATTATAGACTCTGCCTTTAAAAAAATATAGTGAAGATTGACCCTGCAAACGGGACGGTTCCTGAATAGCTCAGTGGTTAGAGCATTGGCGTACTAAGTCAAAGGTCCCGGGTTTGATTCCCATGTCCAGGTGTCATTTTTCAATTTTCAGAATATGAATTTTAGTGTTGTTTGCCAGGGACGGGGAGAGAATCGAATGGTCTCAAATTCTGATTGTGTTCCACCCCCCCCCCCCAAATGGTTACCCAAATTCTCCTTTCAGTCAAATGTGGGTACATTTATTTAAATTTTATATTCCTCTTTCCTACCACATATTCTAACTAATATGCGTATAGCTCGAAGGGGTAGTGAAGGGTGGTTAAAAAAGTTCAAAAAATCCTCTCTTGCACACACCCATTTTTTTCTTTCTTTTAAAAAAAAAGGATTACGGTGATTAGAGTTAAAGGCATCCTTAACCGATATACATCTGTTTATTTGTTTTAAATTAGGGTTCAATGGAGCCTTTTTTCTAAACCCAACCCAAAAAAATACCTCTTTTTTTACATTTATTGTATGTTTAAGCATTTTACAGCTAGTCTGGACGATCCGCAAACTTACATTATTTTATTTTATTTTAATTTGGGGGGTCCTTGTCGTTCGAGGCCCTACTTCTGCTCTCACCGCGCATACCAATCAATCAGCCCGTACACTAACTTGTTTCTCTTGTAAGTAGACTCTGTGGGTGGGCCGTCTTAGAATGCGCTAAGGAATCCTCGTCTCTCCGCATTGACACATTTAGATCGCATTTAGAAATGCATTTGGTGCACTCACAATTTATTTATCTCTCAACCAAAGTTGATATTCCTTGATACGAGTTCCCCGAGCCCCCAAGTACGTCGCAAACTATGTCAACAAGTCAACAACTCTGTTGATACATTCAGTTCAGACTGGTGAATGTCGGGCGAATCGACACACCGCGCGGAGAGATGTGAAGTAGGCTACATGAAACAACTACTCATGACATATCACTTTACAGCCAAGGAGTAACAGGAGAGGTTCCGTGAGGAGTTTTGACCGAGATAAATCATGTTTTAAAAAGTTGCTGCTCAGAATCTGCCAGTTCCGCTGTCACAGACTTTCAGAAGATCTTATCAATATTATTACTTTTTAAGCTTTACACTAATATTTCTTATGAAATAAACTCTTGGAATGAGGCTACTGTCCAAGAATATTATTTTCAAAAATAATTTAAATAGTTAATTAGCTAAACAAATTGATTAGATTTTTTTCCAATCAAAGTACTAATCTTTAATTTTTTAATTAATACCTTTAACAAAAATATTATTAACGACTTAATCTAGGGAATGGTGATTTTTAGGTTGATCCTCCGTGATAAATCGCACGTGTAAATTTACCTAGCATCAAGCGAAGATTCAAACTTTGACCTCTCCATTAACGGCATTCCAGTTTACTGTGAGACTAACGCCTTAAGCCACGTAGCTATTGGTGCGAGGTTTTGAAAGAGTGTTGCATGTATAAGTCAAAGAGATTTTTAAAAATATATATTTTAGGGCAAATAATTTATTTTATTTTGTTTACATTTTTTTTTTGGTCCCCACTTCTACTGACCGTTTTGGTTATCCAATTTCAACCGAATAATTGGTAATTTTATACTATTTTTTTTAAATGAGGACAATCTTTGTTAAAGTCAATCAATAAATAAATAATACTCATATATTCATATTATATAATAATACCGGTATTATAAATTTGGTTTTATAAATTGTATATAATTTTAAATAAAACTAATGTCCTAATAGACGAAGTGTACTCTCAATTAAAGGTCTTAAGTGATTTTCAGAAAAAAATATTAGTAAATTCTGCAATCTAAAAGAATAGGAATATCTTCAATGTTCCTTTTATCTTTATTATATTTGATCCAAGAACATATACATTTAAAGTGATTTAACACAGTAAAATCGCAACATATTACAAAGTTTAGATAAAAAAAAGTATGCATTGAAGTTGATATATCGACTTAGAAATAGATCTTACAAACATTAAATTACTATAATCGTATGTAAATTTTCAATCATTAGCGAATTAATCTTTTATTAGTTTTCCAATATAACTTCAAAACAATAAATAGCGATCTATGTTATTCTTAATATCCCAATATATCAGTACGTTCCAAATTAATATTTGATCAAAGTTATAGTTCTTTATTATTACAACATGCAGTTCAGCCCGATATGTGATTTATTTATTTATAGACATCACCAAGCATTTTAAAATAAAGTAAACTTTACAATTCTGAAATGTTCACTTTACCCAACATCCCATTCAGACTGATGATGTAAAAGCACACCCAGGGAACGCTAATATATTACTAGCCCCACATCTTACTACCCGTTCAGGTTATAAGCACTTACGCTAATGTGCAATGGTAGCGTGATTGTGAGTGAAATGGAGGACCTACAGTTTAACGTGGGATCCGAACCACGGGGAAGCCTGGCATTCCACACATTCACAAGTTGTGATTAATACACGTCTTGTCAGAGGTGAAGGAAGGGTTTGGCAATCAGATAAATCTGTGCCGGGATCGAGGATTGAGCCCCGGACCCCCAACACAGAAATCTGACACCTTACCCCTATACCGCCAGGTCACCCGGGAACGTTAATAACTCTTGCTATTTATATTAAAATACTAATTTCAAACGCTAAAATAAATTAGTACTATGTTACGGACTACTTAAAACAGTTTGATACATTTCGCAGAGAGGTTGTTACTTTATCTTTGCTTTTTGAGCTTTTTTAATGAATCAATATCTCTGTCTATGAGTTTATATATACATTATTTTTATCAAATTGGCCAAAATAAAATACATTACTTTTTTTTGTTTCCTACAAGCTTCACAAAAACAATCAAGATGATTACAACACTCAAACAAAAGATCTAAACAGGCATATTCATATTATTATTATTTATTGTTTTTAATCAAGGCACCCACATCGGTGAACATTTGGACTAAGGTTTCTGGTTCGCTGTCTAGTACTCTGAAAAAAGAATGTTCCATATTCTAGTTCCACCCGGTTGTATACGGGGTGATTTTTCCTAAATAGTTTTTACACATCTTATACAACTATAGAAAATGGTAATATTTGGAAGATACTTGAAACACATAGAAAACTATTTTCTTTATCACTGCGTCTTATTACCTGTTCAGGTTGTACGCATATAATATGATAATTATTCTAATCTGTTAGAGATGAGTAAGGAAGCATTTGAGAGGTAATTTACCCCCATTTGGATGTAAGCAGTGGCGTACCAAGGGGTGTGGGGGGACGGCCTGCCTGGGGGGGAACCCATAGACGAATTTTTATTTGAAATTAAAAAGGTGTCTCATAAAAAATTTAATATACATTTTTTACAACTTATTCTATTCATAGATTGTCAGTAATTCTAAGATGCCTTCGAATATAGTTTTTATGACATAAGAAATAAATCATATAACCTAGTTTAAGTTTCTAGCTATGAGGAATATTATTATCATAATTTGTAGCACATAGTTATCAGCACAACACTTTCATTTGAAACTAACAATGTTTGAATTTTTTTTTTTAGCAAATAATGCTCACAACATGCGGATTCAGTACTGAAGTTAGTTAAATATTTTGCCTAGTTTTATAATACACCAGAACATGTACGTAGTAAGGGTTTAACTTGAAAAATTAAGTATTTTTCTACATGTTTCCAATAGTTTTAATTGAAATAAAAACTACATATTTGAAAAAATAATCAAAAAACGCAAATTCTCTGTTTTTAATTTTAGTTTTCCTTTAATTTCTATTAATACTTACATAGTTAGTTCTTTCCACATATATTTTTTCCTATGGTTTTTATGGATATAAGATTAAGCTTTGGTTTTGTAGTGCCAATAGTAGAAGCACAATATGGGGAGTGCTTAATAATAGGGGGGGGCGCATGAAATTCCCACCCCTGGCCCCAAAGGCCATTTGATGGAAGGAAAGTGGGATATTTTAAAAATCCTCAGTAGACCCGACCGGAATTCGAACCCAAATCTCTCCCCGTCATCATGAGAGTGATGCCTTCGCTCGAACCATTCATCCAGTGAAACGGGACAAAATTTGTTAAGTGATCGTCTACGAGCAACCCAGGGTATTCTACAAGCATACCTGTACCCTGATTTTGGTTGGAAGAACAGTAGAGGAAATTCAAACATATTTATTTGTGGCCAACAGTGATAACATTTTACTATATTATTTGTGTTATTTTATAGGTATTGATGATATCTATTAAAAGTAACAGCTGCTGATAACAATACTTGATGTATGGATATATTAAGATTGTTTTAGTAACTTTAGTAACTAACTTCTAATGTTCTTCCTACGAAAATCATACTATAGCCATTCGACCACAAGGACGGTCAAATATTATATTGTACATAGTCATTGCACCACAAGCTCCTTTATTTTTATTTTATGTTTGCACTGCGTCTTACAATCCTGGCTCTTCACATTTAATTACGCTGATGGGGTAGTGATGAGGACGATATCATTCAAAGAAAATACATTGGAATTCGAGTGTAGGGAAAATGTAAACCCATTTAGGGGAAAAAAAAGCACCCTCATGACACCCAGCCGGGACTCGAACACCGACTTCATCCATCATCACTAAGCCAAACTACATTAGCCTGGTGGTATTTGTTCCGCGTGCCCAACGAATAGGGTACCTTCTTTATTAAAACGAAAGAAAGGCGTTAGGATGGGCTAAGAGGTGCGGGAAGGAGGAAGGGGGGTGTTATATAATCGGCGATAGCTTTTCAAACCCGATCCAAATCTGTCGGAATGAGGACCTTCCGTAGGAGGGGCCAAAACTTGATGAGAGAGAGAGCGGAAAGGGGATTTCAGTGTCGAGTTTACAGGTGGTCAAACGGACATCAGCAGGACACAAGGGGGGAGGGAAAGAGAGAGAGAGAGAGCCAGAGGTGGAAACAACGAGTTTATCGACCAGTGAAAGTAAATACGGTGGGGTTTGAGGGCTAGATTAGTATAAAACTGGCGGGTGGCTCTTTGCAAATCAGCATTCATACAGAGGATCAGCTCATTGTACACTTCACTAAGCTTGCAATGAAGTTCTTCCTGGTGAGTTTTAATTAGGTGTTAGTTATTTACATGGGGGATAAGCTACCTTCTAGCATCAGGATACAGGGGTTCGTTTCCTGGATAATACCGATAGTTTGTAGTTTATTACGATAATATTGGGATTGTTAGCAATAACTAAGCTTTGCAATGAAGTCATTCCTGGTGAGTTTTTATTAGGGTGTAATCAATCACATGGGTTATACGCTATTTTCTCTCATCAGTGTACCAGAGTTCGGTTCCCGAATAGTAACAATAGCTTATTACGATAATATAACAATAACTAAGCCTTGGAATGAAGTATTTCCTGGTGAGTTTATTTTTAGCACCGCGTCTTACTACCCGTTCAGGCTATACGCCTATGTACTAATTGCACTAATGGTTTAGGGATTAGGAAGGTTTTAATTGAGAGGAAGTGCACCCGCATTTGTGTGGAAGCAGAGTGGACAACCATTTAGGAAAAACAGCCCTCAGTGCACCCAACCAGAATTGAACCCCGACCTCCCCATCTTCGGTGGTCTAGTTTAACACGAGAGTAGCGCGTTAGACCACGTGGCCCCCGAAGCGTGTAGGTTGGTTTTTACTTGGGGGTTTTTTATATGGGGGTTAAGATACCTTCTGGTATCAGGGTACCAGGGTTAAGTTACTGGATAGTATCAATAGCTTATTACGATAGTATCACAATCACTAAGCTTTGCAGTGAAGTCCTTTCTGGAGGGTCATTACATGGGGGATAAACTATATTCTGGCATCAGGGTACTGGGGTTTGGTTCCTGGATAGTACCAATAGCTTATTACGATAATGTTGGGCTTGCTCACAATTACTAAGTGGCAATAACTTGGGGTATGGGTGAAATATCTGTCCCAGGATTCATTTACAGTAAACCCCTCATAGCCGGCACATTAACACTAAAATTATATACAAAATATTTTTTTAATATTGTGGAATAACTGAGAACTTATTATTTAGGGTTCAGTGGGGGGTTAGATCAACCTCTTAAAGCTAGGGTCCTAGTTTTATCCGGAAAATCACTTTAACATATTTTTTTTAGTTTAGTTTTGTTTGTCTATTTACTGGGCTTGCAGTTAGTACGTCTTACTTTGAAAATTAAGAAAAAGGGTCGATTCATCTCTTCCATGTTTTTATCATGAAGCTGTTATATAAGCTTTCTATTAAGCTAAGGTTGACGATAACGTGGTTTCTTAAACATTCAACCTTCTCATCCTTACCACTTAGGTTAGATATTTGAGGATCCTGAGAGCTCTTGTTTGATCTTGAACACACAAATAACATACATTTAATCAAATATCCGTTATTATAGGTTTATTTCTTACCATTTCTCGTCACAAGGGTCGAGTATTTAGTGTAAACTGTGTTGTCTTAGGTTAGATATGTTTCTAAAATTGTATCCAAGGTAAACTCATATTTCAATTTTCTCCTCAAACCACCGATTTGTCAGGCGCCATAGTTTTGTCTTTATAATTTAAGTGTCAAAGATTATAAACCAGACAAGGACTGAAAAAAATCACAATGAATTTCTTTTTAGTATCGCGTCCTACTACCTGTTCAGGTACTGTGTACTGTGTACTAATTACACTAATGGGTTAGGAATCAGGTAATCTTAATTTAGAGGAAGTGCACCCCCATTCGCGTGGAGATAGAGTGGAAAACATTTTAGGGAAAACCACTCTCAGTGCACACAACTGGGATCGAACCCCAATCCCCTCGTCTTCGGCAGCCCAGTCCAATATGAGAGTACCTAGTTTGACCACGCGGTCACAGAAGTGGGTGGCGGTGAAATTAGATTTGCTTTTATAAATATATTTCTAGCGCACTAATTAAACTGTAAATTATATCTGGAAGCTGTGTTTGTCTCAGAGATAGATTAGTCTTAATTTTATTCTTATATTTCTAAACTTTTAAAGCATATTTTACGTTAATACAACTTATATATAAATTACTTATTTGAATTAAATTTTGAAAATATTTTTTTAAAGATTATTTTTAATGTTTATTATCATTATTTATTTTACATGTCTAATTAAAACAACTATATTTTAAATATTAGCACGTATTATTTGGTTTATTAGCAATGAGAGTGATGTTAGTTAAATGTGGTTTCCAAACTAGTTTAATATTCAAGGGCTCCCTGTCCACTCTTTCATTAAAGTTTCCAGCTTAAGAAAGAAATTTCATTGGAAAAACTAGTTTGGTTTATAAATGGCTAGTTATAGTATAATTTATAATATTCAATATTAGTAATTAAAGTTCTATTTCGAAAAATATTAAACAAAAATAAACCAATGTGATAAATACATCAAACGGGAGCATGTTTTGGTGTAAAATATATTAACTACATTCTTCCAATATTTTTCCAGGTATCATGTATCACTTTGGCTGCTGCCACCGCAGTCCTTGGCGGGGCCCCCGAGGAGAAGAAGAAGCAAGACAAACGTGGGCTCTTGGGTAGCTTTGGAGGCGGATATGGCGGCGGCGGCGTTTCCCTGAGCAGCGGGAGTCTTGGATATGGCGGAATCGGTCTGGAATCAGGACTCGGCTACGGCTCGGGAGGATACGGCTACGGATCTGGAGGGTACGCTCTCGGCTCCGGCATTGGTCTGGGATCAGGAATCGGCCACGGCTCCGGTATTGGTCTGGGATCAGGGATCGGCTACGGCTCCGGTATTGGTCTGGGATCAGGGATCGGCTACGGCTCCGGCATTGGTCTGGGATCAGGAATCGGCTACGGTTCCGGTATTGGTCTGGGCTCCGGCATAGGACTGGGCTCTGGCATCGGTCTGGGCTCCGGCATCGGTCTAGGCTCTGGTATTGGCGCGTCAGCTCCAGTGGACGTCAGAACTGTGACTCAGACAGTTGCTGTTCCAGTTCCCCAGCCCATCCCAGTGACCGTCAACAGGCCTGTTCCAGTGGCAGTACCTCAACCCTACCCCGTCTCTGTACCTCGTCCATACCCCGTGTCCGTACCTCACCCCGTGCCTGTCTCCGTGCCTAAGCCCTACCCTGTGACCGTGTCTCGTCCTTACCCAGTCTCCGTACCTCATCCCGTCGCCGTCCCCGTACCTCAGCCGTACCCCGTGAATGTACCTCAGCCGTACCCAGTGACCGTACCTAGACCAGTAGCAGTGCCTGTTCCTCAGCCCATCACCGTGGCTCAGCCAGTAGCTATCGCTTCAGGAGGCATCGGCGGTGGAAGCTTGGGAGGCGGCATCGGTGGCCTTAGCCTGGGAGGTATCGGCTATGGATCCGGAATCGGCCTTGGTTCTGGAATTGGATCAGGAATCGGCTTGAGTTCTGGAATTGGTTACGGATCCGGAATTGGCCTTGGCTCAGGAATAGGCTATGGCTCTGGAATTGGCCATGGATCTGGACTGAGCCTTAGTTCTGGAATCGGCTATGGATCTGCGTCTTAGCCATGGATCTGGAATCGGCTATGGATCTGGTCTTAGCCACGGATCTGGACTGAGCCTTGGCTCTGGAATCGGCTATGGATCTGGTCTTAGCCATGGATCTGGACTGAGCCTTGGTTCTGGAATCGGCTATGGATCTGGAAGTCTTGGTGGTCTGCAAGGTAGCTACGTTTCCAGCTCTTTAGGTGGCCTCCACGGTTCATCACTGGGATCCTCCTACGGCTCCTACGGCGGCTACAGCAAACACTAGAAGAATACACCATCTGGTTTCTTTTGAAGACTGATTAGTTCATCGAAGTCATTTATCCATCACCTCAACTCGTACGACTTCACATCCATCGAAAATTGTTCACGCCATTAGAATGTTCATTTTAAACAATATGTAAATCAAAACTATGTATGAAAATGTAAACTACACTTAAAAGGTGTTTTTAAATAAAACTTTTTTAAAAACAACAGTTATTTTTAATACATAAATAAACAAGGTATACATACATTTATTTCCAATAAAACTGTCAAAGCAGGTTCAGTAAAGTTTTCAAACAGTAGGAAAGTGGTAGCAGAGTAATCATTTAACATTTCATGTCTTGTCGATATTTGCAACAGCTCATTTCACAGGCATTGAATGTTTTAGGCTTTTAGGACTCTAAAAACCACCGTAAGAACTCTAAGCTCAAGTGTTAGGCCCAAATATTTATAGTGACTCAAAGATTCTAATCTTTAGCGGATTTATATATAAAACTATATAATAATCAATACAGCTTTACTTTAAAATTAGTGTTACCTTGTATCCATAGAGTAAATAAATATTCTATATTACTTCTGTTTTTGTTCTGTATTTTTTGTTATTGTTTTATTGCAAAAGTATAATTGGTATTTATCGTTGTTGTGTAGCTCTATAAAAGGAACTATATTATTTTAATAATGTAAAAACTTATTTGAAACGAAAGGTGCTGGAGTTCAAAACAATATTTATAGTAATATATTCTTCAGCTTTTTCAGATATACTACAGTATTTATATTTGAAAAAAATCTTACAAAAGGGAAATTCCCTAAGAATAGCTAAAAAAAATATTTCTACATTAGTCTGTTAGAGCTGAAACGACATTTTCCACTAAAACATTTGTCTACAACGTCCATACAGTCAACAACCCACTGAGAAGAAGCGTCACCAGAAAATATCATTTATTGAGGCTCATCTTAATCAGGAATGGCTTGAGGATTGTTACAGGTTCAACAGGACTGTACTGGATAACCATCCCCTCCCCCTCTCTATACATCAGACCAACCACACACAAAATAATGTAATGCTTGAATGTGTTTTTATTATTTTCAAAAGGCAAGTTTGATAGTGAATGGGAGAAAACAAATTGTTGGTGCAGTTATTTCAAAAGGCCTAGCTTGCTTTGGCGACAACCCACGAACCCGCCTCGTCGTTCGGTTTAGGCCTCTAAAGCAGTATTCACACTCACGGGACCGTGCTCGACAGTGCTGCTATCATCTCCGAGTGCTAATGACACGACACCTCTGGCGCGCGGTCGGCGCACACTCCTGTAAGTGTCAATCCATCTTAAGGCATCATTCTCGCAATATACTGGGCTGTCGATAGTTGATAGATCGGGGTTCTAGTTCCGGTTAGGGGGCGTTCAAGTATTACGTAAGCACCTCAGGGGGGAGGAGGTTCAAGCTTTTATTATTTTTGCTGACAAGAGGGGAGGGGGTCAGAACAATGCTTACGTAAGACAGAGAAAGATGAGCAAAATGGTGAGAGGGTGTATTGCAAGCCGCTTGGACTTCGGGCAGCGATGAAGATGCTGAGTGGCTTAACGAGGAAGAAGTGGATAAAAGAAGTGGAGAAGACTATAGAAGTAAGCCAAAGCTTGAGTGACCTAGTGCGTCCCCTTTCCCCCCAAATAGAAACATAATAACTGAAAGTGTTGAGACGCTGGTCATCGGAATAAATGGAGTTTAAGTCTTAGGGTGTTTTTTTAATAAATATAATATTCATGTATTCACTAATAATACTTTTTTTATATCTTCAATTAAAAGTACATTAATATTTTAAATTTGTATATGTTGTAACTTGTTTTAATTTTACCTGTTCAATAAATTTAAATTCATTGTGTACCAGTGTTAACTGTCAATTATTTCGCAATATTAATGTACACCTTTAAGTTAGTAATTACCAGCAATTTGCATGAATTGCATGACTTTTTATTTTTTTTATCATCGCGTCTTACTACCTGTTCAGGATATAGGCAAAATTGCATGAAAAAAAGAATGGTTATTCCTGTGAACAAATTAAAAAAAGTTGACAAATCTTATGTAACCAAGGAAAGGGGGAGGGTCAGACATTTGCTTATTTTTGCTTACAAGGGGGGGAGGGGTTAAAAAATGGCCAAAAATATGCTTACGTAATACTTGAACGCCCCCGTACTGAAGGTGTTTTTTTCCTCCCTAAAAGGTTTTATAATCCCCACCACGTAAATGTGAGTACAGTCCTTCTAAATTCAACCTTCCTCATCACTACCACATTAGCGTAATTATTACATATGCTTACAACCAAAATGGGTAGAAACTCTAGGTGCTAAAAAAACGCGAGACACCTCTGACTTAATTATTCAGTGACATATGTTAAACTTATCTATTTGAGCACGGGACGAATCCTGGATAGCTCAAAGGTAAATCATTGGCACACTGATCCAAGGAATCCATGTTTGATTCCTGTATTCAGGTGTGTTTTTTTTAACTAATTGAAATATATCATGATCACTGTATCCGTAGCTTCGGATCAATACATCTTCTTTATCTTTAACTAAGATACTACAAATGTAAATCCACCCCATCATTGGTAACCCATTTTCAGACGCATGGGTACCAAAACGAAAACTATCCCAACAGTTTGGGCAAGCGGTCAGCTCGCTAAACAACGGCTTCTTCACTAGAGACAGAGGTGCTGGTCTTATATTCTTTAATGACCGGTTTAAGTCTAATACTGTTCGTAGACACCCTCCTGTGAAGGTTCGCAGCCGGAGTGGTCTTACGTTGCAAGGAGTAAGATTTTCTTAGTTCAGTTTCTTCTTTCTTCAGCTCTTTACAGTGACTGTACACAACTACAAGCATGTAGAACGTGAGAGCTGAAACACAAAAGAAGTTAAACTAAAATATAACAAGAATGTTTCCTCGTTACAAAGAACGCCACTGACACTAAGGTGCTAAATTTACCCAAGTTCTGGCAATGCTTCGTTTAGTCCAGTGTTTCCCAAACTGTGGAACGCGTACTAGAATGGCCACGTGACGTACTACTTGGAACCACCGTTTATACTTTACAAGAATTAAGAATCAAATAGCCGAAGCTGTTATTAATTTTAGAGAGGAATTCACCATCTAGATATCATATTCTGAAAATTGAAAAATGACACCTGGACACGGGACCCGGGTTCGATTCCCGTGTCCAGGTGTTATTTTTCAATTTTCAGAATTTGAAAGAATTGTTTTCCTGTTTATTTATTGAGAACTGTTTTCTCCATATCCTTAAAGGAGTACGTGATTGGCGAAAATTTGATAACACTTGTTTATTCATAAGCTCAAATGCTTTTTCCTTATTGTATTCCATATTTTAAAACTTTGGATAGCATTTTATGTCTTGTAATAAAAAAAACTATGATATCAATAAGTGGGAGTGAGACAAAGTTCGTAATTTTACAGTATTAACAAACTAAAACTTATTTGTCTAGATAAATAAAATTTACTGTATTAGATAAATTTAGTTTAATTAACTAATAATCTCAACATTTTTACAGCCTATATTTGTTACTGGAATTAAAGAATTTGAATAGTCACTTCCTAAAAATGTCCCAGTCAAATTCCTAGATGTAAATAACACATATTCAAGAGCTGTTGAGGGTTTTATGTGTAGAAAATTAAACTAAATTTATTTACTAAAAAATTTTGTTTATAACAGTTATTTTACTAAAAAACTGGTAAGATATGGACTGAAAAAAACTCGTATTTCTTTCCCATTCCAGGTTAAAGTTTCGTAAATAAATATATATCATTTATGAATGAAATTTTAGCCTAATTTATATTGCCAAAGTTTTTTGAGTAAAATTTTAGGCCTATATATCTTAAATTGATTGTTAATGTCGCTTTCTTAAATTACCAATCATTTAGACAATTAATTTTTCCGAATAATATTTATGTGAAATTTGTAGCTAAATATGAATGAAACTACGCCTGCACAAGGATTTGAAGCAAGACCACGTGTGTCATGTAAGCTACTAATTCGCATGGATTTATCAAAGACGATGTGATTATTGGGAACTAAATATACTGTGTGGATGGGTGACTTTCGAGGACAACTGTCTTTGATTTGCTCCAAGATAGGGCGTAAAATAACAAATGCATGTCTGACTGGATCAATATTTTAAAATAGTAACAAATTCATTAGGGAACAAAAGTTCAGTTTTTAAACTATTATTATTATTATTATTATTATTATTATTATTATTATTATTATTATTACCACTTTTTGAATACACATTCTTTGACTACTCTTTATGTTTGTTATTTATTATTCTTGTCATTTATAATTAGTATGTCCTATTTTTTTGTAATTTATTCATCAGCATATATCATTATTTAGCTACTATCGATTATTAAATTGTCATATTACACGTGTTTTAATGATACTTGTGTACTTTTCAGTGCTGGCCTGTCATAAGTCTCACGACTGTTGGCCAGCACTATAGTGAAGGAAATTTAAATTGAAATTATTATATGTTCTGTCCTACGACGGGTCCGTTCCTTTTGTCAGTGAACTTAGACCGCCAATGCGCCCTGTCCTCTGCCTCCTCCTTCTTCATCTCTCCTTCTTTCCTTCGTCATAACATTTTAGTTTTAAGAGAACAGATTATACTTTTAATAAATAAATATATGACCTAGTCGGTAAGGTTTAACTCACTAACAAACCATCCACCAAACAAATAGATAGACCCTAGCATGGTTCATTGTGATGGTGAGAGTGTAACAACTTAGATAATAATTCATAATTTAAAATAAATGCATCTAATAAATATAGTGCCCGTATTCCCAGACCTATTCCTAACGTGTAAATTATTAGGAAATATAGTCCACGAACAACAATTATTTTGTGCTAAAATAAAAGCCATTAAGAGTGGTATTTCATAAACAAAAAAAGCTTTCATCTTCTCTCAACGTCTATGATAAACAAAAAGGAGTTTCTGAAAATGGAATGTTAAAAATAAACTATCTGATTATATTCCTTTCTCCTGTCTCCCTGTTAACTAAACAAAGATGTGTAATTTAGTGCGAGGCTTCTTATGTGCCTTCCCGGGCTAATCGCAACATAAATTAACTGTCCTATTGATACAGGATGAGAAAGGTGAATGTTTGGACTCTACGTTTCATACGAGGGCTATTAAGTTGGAGTTGAAGGTAACTTGAATTAAGATTTTTTTTTTTTTCTGTTTTTGGCAAAAATTAATTCAAACATTTTTCTTCGGTAGACAAATTTGTTTTAGTTTTCGACACGGTTCTACTACAAACAGTTCTTAAATATTTGCCATTAGCACAGTGGCATTTTATCAGAAACATTTTAGGTAAAAATAAAAACGCCCTAGTCACATTCAAAAACTGTTACATTAACATGTGTAAAAAATTAAACTAAATATAACTACTGGAGCCATGTTTTATTTATTTGTGACAAAAACTGTTTTTGTTCTAAAAACTACAAAAATACTGACCTTAACTGGCCTTCTACGCCATACCTCTTTAACGACATAATCTAACATTCAGAGGTTAAGTAAGGAAGCTCAAAGGGAATTATCCACATTATCGGGGAAATAAAATGATAAATCCACCGTATGGACTATATATGGAATAGCCATTGCACCCGGTAGAGAATCGAACCTCTACCCCCAACCTATCAATGAAAATCAAATGTGGTGTGATTCTAATACTTTATACCAACTGACCCCCGCCTCGTTTGTAAGGGAATATCTTAGAAATAAGTTCTAATTCACCTAGAGAGAGGATTAAAAAACCACACGTTGGGAGCTAACGCTGATCTAAGCCTGACGGTAACATTTGTAATTAAAACTGGTCCTAATCATAGCCTTGGAATTGAAAGCCCGAGTTGAACCCCCCTTTAAATAATAACAAACGGGGACAATAGATTTACTTTTACGTATAGCGACTTATTCTAGATTCACTCTCGGATGAACACGACAGATAGATCCCCAGAGAGTATAGTTACCCCCTTCCCAATTGAAACCAATCTTAGTTTCAAATAAAGACATCTAATGAGATCGAACCGGTGTGTGCTGGTATAATAATTATATAATTAAAATTTTCCCGTTAAATACCCACAAGAGTGAACATTAATTGTAATTAATCCAATATCGCTATAATTGAATTGTACTTACTTACCTATTACCAAGAGTCCCAGTAGGACGGGAATCTTGTTATACTTGATAAACCCTTGCGCGAGTTTATATATGACATAGACCAGCTCCGCCAGCCACGTCAGAGTGTAAATGAGGAGCCAAAGAAGGAGCAGAGGCGGTTTCTTCTAGAAACATCAACGAAACAATCTCAGGGACAGTTTAATTGGTTTTTACCAGACCAAACAGAACAGATTGGACAATCCTCCCTTCAAAATAATTATTTTGGTTGATTGTAAAATGCCCAAGTCTACAATTTTATTATTAAATAATCATTTATTTATATTTAAAAAATGCAATCTCCTTATATTAATAAAAAATATTTGATCTAAGTTTCACTCAAATCACATCCATTTAATAGTTTTGTTTACCATATCATTTTGGGCAAAACCTTTATTTAGCACCACGTCTTACTACCCGTTTGGGTTATACGCCTATGTAATAATTACTATAATGTGTTAGGGATTATGAAGGTTGAATTTAGAGGAAGTGTACCCACATTTGCGTGGAGGGTGAGTGGGGAAACTACTAAGGAAAAACCGCCCGACCGGGATCTAACCTCAATCTCCCCGTCCTCGGCAGTCTAGTCTTTTGCGAAAGTGATGCTTTAGACCATGCGTCCACCGAAGTGGGTTGGGAAAAAACTCATTTTAATTATGCTAATCAGTTAGCGATTATAAAGGTGTAAATTAGAGTAAATTTACCCTGATTTGCTTTAAGGCAGAAAGAGAAAGCCTCAGGGTTTCTATGCGGAATATCTTAGTCACTGGAAAACCAGACTAGACTAGTTGACATTTAGTCTGCGTGACTGCCAAAGTGGGTCATGCAATAGTACTTATCTTGAAAAGGGATGTACTTACATCTGAAGTCCCCATTAAGAGGATAATGTTGGTGGGAATAAACACTAGAGTGATTAACACCATGGCGACCACACAAAGCGTGTTCTCATCCTCTGAAACAAGAAATATAAAGTAATAGGGAGAAAAATAATTTCTTTAAAAGATAATTATCAAGTTAACATTAGTCTAAAAATGTACAGTAGCCCCATGGCTTCTTTGGTGCTGACTGACAGCTCTGAAAAGTTACCAGACCAAATTATGTATTCCTACGTCGAACCATATGATCTGCAAAACATGTGTTTAGCAGCTGTCAGAAGTCAGCTGTGAACTGTCAGTCAGCACCAAAGAAGCCATGGGGCTACTTTACATGAATACAGAACAAATATTATTCTATCCGTGGACCTTTGACTTAGTGTTCGACTGAAACACTGGTGCAGTTCTTTAATAAAATACAACTTTCCCCCCAACCTCCACCCCACTAGCCCTAAAGCACACACCTATGTAATCTGCAATGACCTTGATTAGGAGAAATATAGGCTGTTGTGTATCTCACATATACTCATATAATTTGTGTCAGTTTATTATCATGCATGGTATAGTAATAATTACTATATAATATATCGTAACAGATGATCAGGAACTATCTCAAAGGATTTAACTCATCATCATCATCAAGTGTTTCCAACTTGTGACCGGGTGAGTTTAGTAAAATGTCTCCATCCTCATCTTTCCTTCCACTACTCTTCCTCCTTTATATGCTTTCATTACTCTCCTTTCGCGCTTATATTTGCTGTTATCTGCTCCTCCCATATATTTCTTGATCTCCCTGATTGTGTTTTTCCTACATACTTCATCTCCATAATTCTCCTTGGGATCCTTTCCTTCTCCATCCTCATTACATGACCATAGCGTATCACCCTTTCTTCCTCCATTATCTCATATACTCCAACTTACTCATTACATGAACACATTGCCTCACTCTTGCTTCCTCTACTATCTCATATCCTTGTAAGATAACTCTCGGCTGGACTATCTAAACCTCAATCATGTTTCTCCTTGTGACAGCTAGCAGATCTAAATACCAAACAAAACATAGCATGCGCTGTTAGAAACAATAAAACTAAATCCCAAATGAAAGTATCTGTTGAATTATAAAAGGGCGTTGATGGGACACAATGCATATTATGGGAAACTATGCTTCAGATTTTTACACAAATTGCTTAGAGCTGGTTATGACAAAAACGTGTTGCTGGTTCATAACCTAATTTTTCAAGAAGTAGAAACCAAATCCATTTTTAGGATGGCTTTATCGCGTGTGTTTTATTTATCCTTACAAGAATCAAACTTGTATTGAATCTGGTTCTTAATACTCATTAAGACTTCTCATATTAGTGGACTAGGAATCACACTCTTAGCTTGTCTGCTTTCTCCTCAAGTTCTCAGTCGGGGCTATAACCGGGTTCCCCAGAGTAGAGAATTCTTGTTTGTGACCTAGTGACAACATATCACAGATAAAAATCCCGCACTTATATAGATAAATTGAAGAAAGATTGAAGGATTCGAATTAGGTTTGCTAAAGGTAAGATATGAATCTATTGGTATAATTATATAGTGGCAGTGACTTATGAGACGTCTTTGAAATATTTATGATATAATTAAATACGTTTGCTATTTGATAATTAAATAAGGTATTCAAAGAACACTTCCCAGCATAAACTGGCCGTGATACTGTCATATGTTTCATTAAGATTTGAAGTCCTGTTTGATATATGCGTTGGTAACATAAGTCTGCGTTGTTTAATGTTTAAGGATAAATTTACATCAATGACATACTGAATTTTACAGACAAGTCTTTATAAAAAATACCAAATATATATTTTTTAATGGGTTTTTTAGCTCAAATGGTTTCAAAAATATTTTGTACATAACTGACATTATCGAATACCAATAATTATAGTCTAGATTCACTTAATTATTTTAATATACGTTTATAGGGTAAAAAATGGCCGATAAATTTGAACACATTTTCTTTAACTTCAACTGATTTTGACTAAACTCTGCACACATATTGTTCTTGCGTAGTATATTACATAACAAATATAAGCTTATTTAGGTTTTAGAGCTCATTTTGCCAGAGGTACCTGAAATTATTTACTGTCATGCTTGACGCTTAAAAAGACAAGAATCATTGCTGATTTTAAATAATGTAGAAGACTGTAAAACAAAAAACTGGATTTTATATATAATAGTATTAAAAGTGAGTCAGAGGTAGTCTAAACCTACAAGAAAAATGAATTTGATTGATAAAATTAAAAACCAAAGCACTAATTTATTGTAAGCTACACATTAAACAAGAATACATACTGTATTCTGGGGTGATGACTTATAAATAGAATATATCTGATAGCATGTAATTTAACCAACATAGATTACCCACCAGTAAGCTTTGAGGTCATCATATGTATCGGTATCCCAACAAATGCCATGATACACGGCACCTGAAAAGTCGAGAATATATTTCATAAGATTGAGAACATCTAAAGAGGATGTCGTGAATTGGCAAAAATATGTTGTTAAATTGAGTAGTAAAACAATATAAACCATCCTTTATAATAGGCTACGTTTAATTTGTCTTTGATCGATATAACTCACGTACAAGATTTATTATGCCGACGGAAATACATCCTGTTCTGAGGGTGAGCCCGAAACAGCACGTCCTCATATTGGACCAGACACAAATTAATCTAAGTGACGACTGGAAAAAAAAACAGCCAAGTTCAAACAAATGACACAGATATTCACAAATTTTATATTTTCATGGGGAGAAAAGGCTTTGACACATAGCTTTGTCTACTTTGATAGGCCAGGGGCTAGGAACTTTGTGCTAAGCAAAAAAAAATCCTGAATAACTTAGTGGAGCGCTAAGCCAAGGGTCAGTGGGTTCAATTCCCGTATCCAAGTATATTTTTTTTTAATCTTACGAATATAATATTTGATGCGGTTATGGTCCGTAACTTAAAGATCATTCCAATCTCCCAAACTTCGCTATTCATGTATAATCAATTGTACAAAACTTTTTCCAAAATAAAAAATATCTTTAAATACACTTCTCAATACTGTATTCGTAACAAACATTTTAATTTTTGTTCAACACCATGTTTTACTGCCCGTTTGGGCTATACATATATGTTCTAATTACATTAATGTGTTTGGGATTAGGAATGTTGTATTTAAAGGAAATTTTCCAACATTTGCGTGGAGGGAGGGTGGAAAACCATTTGGGAAAACCACCCTCAGTACACTCAACTGAGATCGAACTCTGATCTCCCTGTCTTCGGTAGTCTAGTTTATTGCGAGAGTAGTGCCTTAGACCACGCGGCCACCAAAGCGTGTCAGTTTAAACTGCCCCGTCAAGATAACATAAGTTATTATGGTGATATACCTTCCCGGTGTTTCACCTTCTCTTCTAAGTAACGGACACGAATACTGCTAGAGATGCAGGTTTATGCATAAGAATCTCCAAATAGCGGCCAAAAATGGCAAACACCAGTCCACATATCTTACAGTACAGATTTTATGAAATTTAATAATGTTGCTTTCACAAAAAAAAAAAAAAAGTTTAATTTATTAGAAACAAGCTTATCAATGAAACTTTAAAATTTGAGCTAATTGATTAAACATTTAAATTTATTTTGAGGTAAATAAAAACTTTTTTTCGTATATAAAAGGTTTTTAGTGTGTTGAGGTAAATATAATATGTTCTTTGTTTTTGCCATTCATATTATTTAAAGATTTACAGAAGTGTTAATTTAATACTGCACTATATTTTATTTACTATAAGTCTTCTGGGTAGATTTATTAAATAATTTATTTTAATATTGTTTTAAGTACTATGCGAACTGCCCAGCGATCTATGTACGGTATTTATTCATTTGTCATGATTACACCTAATAAAACACTGTGTAGCGAGATAATTAGACTTTTATAATTGTATGCAGAGTATACAGGTTCATAAAGAATAAATTATGTGCAAGCAATATGGCATAAAAATACTTTGCAAATTAATAACAGATATTTATTACTTTACATCCATTACTGTTTCCAGCCTGTGGACTGGGTCAATTTTTTATTCAAAACCATATATTTTCCACTATCAGTTTGCTAGGCCTGTCGTAGCTTCATATGTCTTATTATCTACAACAACCAGTCCCCAGTCGTTAATTTAACCACGTGAAAGGTTAAACCTATATTTCACCAATGATAAACTTTTGGCCATATCAAGAATCGAACCCGGATCCCTTAGCTCACTATAAAGACACGCTACCGACTAAGCTAAGGTGTTATGGAGATTTTTTACTAACGAACCTTTCTTTAGTCCCAGGAGGTGTCTGCTATTTAGATATTTCGTTGTACTTTGATTTATTTTAATCGATTTAATTCATATTGTGAGTACCCCTTAGTTCATGTATGATTCATATCATCTAATTAAAGTATATAATCTTAGAGTATAAGAATTATAAGGCAAATTTTAATCAAATTTAATAAGTATTCGTCTGTAGAGGAAATTGTACGCAGTCCTGGGGAAAAGTTATCTGGGCCTTCCGGGTTGGAATCTAGATAACTTTGCATGTGTATAGTTTACTTAAAAACTTGTTTGAAAATTGATTAGTGTTTTTTTAATATCTGGGTGATATAATGATATACTAATTTGCATGCGGACATTCCTCAATAAGTATAAAATTCGATAAACTAGCTTATTTTCTTTTTTATACCGTGTCTTACTATCTGTTCAGGTCATAGACAAATGTACTAATTTTGCTAATATGTTAGGGATGAGGAAGGTTGAATTTAAAGGAAGTGTACCCAGATTTGCGGAGAGAGAGAGAGAGAGAGAGAGAGAGAGAGTGGAAACCACCCTCAGTACACCCGAGCGGGAGTCGATCCAATTTCTTCCTGTCATCGGCAGGCTAGTCTTTTGCGAGAAAGATGCCTTAGACCATGTGGCCACCGAAGCAGGTAACTAGATAATAAATATACATTATGCTTATAGAAATTTCACTGTATCTTAGATATTGGTTTTAATAATCCTACATGTTCATTTTAATAGAGGGTTTAATTAATACTTACTTATCAATACTCTTATGTCCTTTTTTTATTCGTTCCATCAAAATAGATCTTCCCTCAGATTTTTCACTGTCAGTTCCCACTACAAACATACACACACACACAAAACCACATACACACACAAATATTTACATTAAAAAAATCCTCTCAATCACTTTTTTTTTTCATTAAAAAAACCCAACGAATGCACCACTTTTATGCAGGCGACGAACGTAAAGTGTTGCGGTATTTAGTCGGCAGTGGTTCGCGTCCCCTGACTAGCTCGAGGGAAATAGTGCGAAACTCCTGGCCAAGTCCGATCTTTCTGTGCGCCTATGAATAGCCTCCCCGTACACAGTTTACATTAACCGCACAGCACTTCTCCTTCCAAACATTCTATCTTCTAAACACTTTTACAAGGTGTTGGGTGTTTGGCCTTCCTCGTGAGAAGATGTGTGACCACATCGACTGCGAACAAGATAAAGGAGGCGTTCACATATACCTGGGTCGTAATTAGTGTTTATCATCATACGTAACGTAATAATCATTGATTAAATAGACTTGAACTATACCAGTAAAAGTGAAGCTAATTATGATAATCATACTCAGCTTTTTTTCTAGCTTCGGTGGCCACGTGGCCTAACGCGCTACTCTCGTGTTGGACTATACTGCCAAATACTGAGAGACCGGGATTCGATCCCGGTTGGGCATAATTTCTCTAGATTAAACCATCCCAATCCCTAACACATTAGTGTAATTAGTACATCGGTGTATAAACCCACGGGTAGTAAGACGTGGTGCAAAAAAAAACTTATATTTTACTCTACTTACTAAAGGCGCAAGAATGAAAATGGAAAAGTATTTTCTTCTTCTTGTGTTAGGGATGAGGAAGGTTGAATTTTAGGGGAGGGAGAGTGGAAAACAAATAAGGGGGGGAAACCCTTATTACAACCGATAGGTATTCGAGACCTGATCTCCCCGTCATCGGCGTTTCAATTTAATGCAAGATGCGATGCCTTAGAGACTTTCAAAATCGGAAAACACGTGTAACCTTGAATCCACCTTATTAACCTGATATCAAACTTCACTGTTGATTGTTTCGTGACACGCGTTTAGTACTAGGTTAATCTGGTTTTAATGTCGTGCTGATAAATATAGCTCTGGCTTTAGAAAGTGCGTGGTTAATCAACACATTAAAAAAACTCAAATATTTTACAAAAGAAAATTTCAAATCTAAAATTATTTTATTTTATTTAACTATTCATTTATGTTAGTCATTAAGCACGTATTTATGTATGTACTCTTGTAAAACTCCCATTTGTTGAATTATTTAGTATTAACAAATTGTAAAAAAAAAATCTACTTATGGAATACAAAACAAATATAAATGTTCTTGCATTTCCTCAGAATACTAAACCAGTAATCGAACCTAAGACTATGGACGTGGAAGACATGCGCACACAAACATCTCACCAGTAGGTTGATCGCACTGAACGTTTAATAGTAAAAGCGATGTGTATACATCATTTTTTTTATAAATAAACGAAAGAAGTTTATTTGTATTGAATGAATTATTCTCTTGTTGAAAGTACAGGGCTGTTTATGTAGTAATAGGGGTCGGCTTATTATCAATAGATCCACTTTTGAACCTACACACCGGAGGTCCACCTCAAAACGTAGATCCGGACGAGCTTGCAAAGTTTATGAAAATTGGTTACATAAACCATATGCTGCGGAAAGTTAAATCTCCGAGAAAGATGGATGTGTTTAGATTGGATATACGTTGCTAAACAGGTGTTTCTTGCTTTTCAATTTAAATTGCGTACACATTAAATATCTAGAACAAATTAAACTATACAGTCCATTAAGATGGATAATAGAGTGTAGTGTCACATTTAATATTAGAATGATTTTGAAATGAATAAAATAATATTGTAATGAGCTTATGGTCTGACAGCGGGACCGGCGCGCTTTAAAGCCCTTTCACACGGGGCCGCCCTGACCGCGCCACCATGTCTTTGCATTAAGTTAAGTGTAACCTTTTAGACGTGGTGGTTGCCGCATCGCTGGTGGCGCGGCCAGTACTGGTGGCGGACAAGGCGATTTTTCGAATGACCAAGCAGGCAGCGCCACCACGTGTTTTCATTCATTCAAACGGAGCTCTTCACACAAGGCGCTACTTTCTGTGTGGCCAGAAGCGTATTATTACTGAATTATTTCTTAAGTACTCCAGTAACTCATCAAAAGATGTAATGATCATGCGCAGAAAACAAAAACAACAAAAATTGTCGGGATTCTATCAAAGATCATGATACAGAGTTCAAAATACACCTTTCGTGATAGGTCCTGCAAAAGTGGGTGAGCCCAAAATTTTCTATTTCGCCTCTTTCGGTGATTACACAACCGAGTGTCTAGAAAATATATGTAGGGCTGCTTCTTCTAGCTCCATTTTCAAACTGCGCGCCAATTGGTGGCAAGAGAAAAATGGCAATGCCACCAATAGAAGCGTCACCAGAGTCTTCGGTGGCGCGGCCATGGTGGCCCCGTGTGTAAGGGCTCAACTGCGTTCTTTGTTATCTACATCTCCCTCCTTGTTTAGCAGATACGTAGCCAATCTCACTTGGCTGGGGGATTATAGGGCAGAAGGTGAGGAAAAGGGACACGTCTGGAAGAGTTTGGGTTCATTTTATTCTAACTCAGTATTATAGAAATGGATGATTCCAGACTATTAGCTATGGCCCCTAATATAAACGATCGGCGATAGCCAAAGAAGCTCTAATCCGAGCTGTGGATAGTGAAGTGAGTGGACCAGCACGTCCGGGAGTGGGCTAGTGTGCTCTAGAGTGGACAGGCGTGTCCATTGTGTGGGCCAGCGTGTCTAGTGAGTGGTCTGGCGTGTCCAGTGCATTAAAAAGATCTCATGATTGTCTAACAGATGGAAGAACTGATTCAATTGGAGTTAAATCTGGACTTTCCCGCTTTTTTCTCCTGTACCTTTTAATTGAAATAGTTGTTATTGCTTTTTTGTAACTCAGTTGATAATGTTTCTGGTGTTTAAGTCCTTAGGAGAAATTAAATTTAGTGGAAACTTTAGCATTTGGGATATCTCAATTGCGTTAATTTAATTTAAATAGCAGTATCTCTCTCCAGTGAAAATTAATTGAAAATTTTCCAAAACGGAATATTGCCTATGAACAATTGTATAAGTTACTTCTCTAGTTGGAACCAGTTGAGACCGGTGCTATACCTCTCTTTAGCAGGACAGGACCAGGGTTTAACCCTAAATTATCTTTGGTATCTTCACATCGATTAAGAATGTTTTAATCACGCAGTAGTTAAATTTGTTTGATAAGCCTATATCTTAATGAATTAGCAGAACTAGTTTTATTTGTGAAAGGAGATAAAAATTAATCCAGCTTTGTAAAAAAATATTTTTTAATATCCTAATTCAACAGGAAAATGGTTGAATCGTCTTCAATATTAATTTAAATACATATTAGTATAAAGGATAAGTTATATAAATAATTGTAGGGCATTCAAAATGGTTACATTGATAATCTTGACAAAAAAAACACATTATCATTACAGATAATCAGGGACACTACAGAATTGACCCTTTGACAAAACCAGTAGTGCTTATTGGCTATTTTTAATTAAATTATTTTAAATAATAATCATAAAATATTCACATTTAACCTAAAATTTAAATTTCTTTAAAATGAAATATGAAAATCACAATCAAAGAGAAAATAAATAATTCAGTTATAAAATACAATAAATAAATTTGATTAGTTATTAAATTATTGCATAATGCTCCTCCATTTAATAATGAATTTGGTATAAGCTGTCCAGGAAAGTTACTGCACGCCCGGGCCTTTTCAATAAATGGTACAAATATGCTCCGGAGCAAATATGAAAATGGCATAATTTTGCGCCCGAGGATTCTTCCAAAGGTTTGTCCTATTTTTTAGCTCTCTTTAGTAAATCTTATTATGTGTTCTGTCTTACGACATGTCCATTCCTATTGTCAGTGAACTTAGACCACCAATGCACCCTGTCCTTTGCCTCCTCCTTCAGCTCCCAGAATTATCTTTTTTCCTTCAATTTATCTAATACTTTAATGCTCCTTCTTCATAAGCTCCTCTTTCCCTCATCCTTGCTTTCTAGGACGTTTAGTGAATCTAGAAGTAAGTTTTTTTATCTAAGAAGAGTTTTTTTAATGTGTAGTAGCTAACTGTAATAAAGAGTTAATATTATGTTGGGCTTATAGATATACAAAAAAATTCACTCAAATATAAATAAATGGGTTGCAATATTAGTACGTATTAGATTTAATCAATGTATGTTTCCTTAAGCTACCTATTTCAACATTACAATTTTAACCAAAGCAATATGTGGCATTTAAATTAGATTTTTAGAACATTAGCAAAAATTTGGTAGATCTAGAATCTGACTTACGAATAAACTAAGATAAATACATTAATATTTACAAGTATTATATAATATATTCTCCTTTGTGTTTTAAAGAACTAATTAAGATATATTTGTATGTTAAATAAAACCTTAGATTAGCTAGCTCTTGGGACACAATTTAAAGTTGTAAAAGTTGTTAGAGCTTCTTTCATGTATTCATACGCCAACTGGTGTATTATAAAGCTGTCGCTGGTATTACAAGGATATTGTTTAGTTTATCGAGAGCTTAACCTCCACTTTATAAAACAGTTCCAAGTCTAATATAACTTCAACACTTTACAAGTGACATACAATTTAAAAAAAAGTTTTTTGTAAGATCCTTCATCTCCGAAACCTTGGGCGAGGAAACGTAAATTCTGTCATGGTGACTCGTCACATTCTCTCTTGTCCTGGCTGAGAATAGGTTGTTTGAGGATATGCCTACTAAAGATAGACTAGTGGAGGATATTATAGAGGTAACTGTTATTCTTCTGGGTTTAGGTCGTCTGGTTGCACATTTTGGGGCGAGTCTGCTTCGGACAATTCTGATAGTTCGATGAGATGGCTGTACACGACAAACCACATGTAGATATAAATTACTAAAATCAAACGTAACATAGAGAGGTCACTTCTAATGTCTGAAACCAGGAGATTATCGATATCAACCGGCTACAACGTGATATCATTTCTGAGGTAACTGCAGGTCTTATGGAGAAATACTTCGCTCGCTTTCTCTAGCTCAGTTAACTGTTGCAAAATCTCCTCTCTTTCAGTTTTGTCTGAAGGTGGTGTTCTGGGGTAAAAAGGAGCGACTGGAAACCTCGACTAACCAGCGTTGCAAAAAAATAAATCTTAAACTCGAGGGAAGATTGGCCAAACGAAAACCAGAGACCTACAAGGCTGTTTGCCAATAGTAGCCATTCATTTCCCTCAGAGAAGATATCCAGTGTAGTGGTGATATTAGAAGCAATAGCTTAGTTGACAGTGACAATATTTGGTTAGTTATTTGTTTGTGACATTTCCCTGCTAATATCGAAATTATCTAGCAGCTTAGTGCTAATAACAATTTTCTTGGCTGCTAATAAAGGGGTAGTTAAATCATTTCTTTGTTAGGTTAGGCCAAATTTAACTAGATAAAATTAGGTTATTATATACAAAAAATAAGCGTTAGTAAATTGTCATTTGTACTACATATACTACATTTAATAATATAGAATAATTACCAGCTTTTAAAACTAGAACTGTGATGAGTCCTATATCAAGTTACATTAAATATAACAACCTAACTGAATGAATATAGTTCTTCTAACCAATAATTTTGTTCCACTGTCGTTATCCTCTTTGGTTACAGGTTTAGGACAAACCTATTTGCTTCCCAGCGATTTTGACGATGATATCTACTATTTGTACACAAGTTGGTCCCTATATTCAATTAGTAAACATCCAGGCGACAGATATGTGTGGTATTAGGCTAACTGCCCTACGCTAAGTTAAACTTATTAAGATATATTCTGGTAGAAAAGGTGTGTTTGTTTGGAAACTTCACTCTATTCAAAAAATAATCTCTGCCTTTTCATCACTTTAAGAGAACATTATATGTCACGAAACTTACCAAAGGATATTATAGCTGAAATAAAAAATACCATTCCGATATGAAAGGTGGCAAAAATGTTGTATACTTGAAATCCTAGGACAAGCGCGTGCACCACCAGCCACATAATCAACGGCCAATCAATCGCCTGGAATTTGAAAAAAAAAAAAAAAAAAAATTAGCAACCACAAGATGGAAATAAAAAAATACTAAAATTTAAAACTCGATTAATTTACTAATAATTTCTACTGGCACATAGATTTAGCTTGATTATAACAGTGACAAGTCAGACTTCATTTACTGTCCAATAAGAGAAGGTACAATTAGTTCAAACAAAATTAATTATTCACCTTAGACTACATCACTCTAAACATCTGATCACGAATAGATTTTATATTTGGTATTTGTAGGTTTTAATTACCATAAAATTATGTACCAAAAGGCAACTTACTTTGATTGTACCGATCAACAAAAGTATGTTGATTGGTATGACCACGGCACAGGTCATTCCAATCATAATGTACAGGAGAGCTCGAATTTGTCTGAAATAAACAATTTTCACCAAAATATATAATTTTATTGTTCTTTGGGGGAGGATTTGATATTTAGAACTACTACCACTAGCTTACAAGCCACAACTAAATAATAATTTTAATTTAAATTTCCTTTAGTATCTTAGTGCTGGCCAAAAGTCACAAGACCTCTAACGGGTCAATACTGAAAAGTACACAAGTACCTTACAATTAAGAATAATTAGGTGAGAAAATAAAATACACAATCACAGCTAAGTAATTATACATACATATAAATAGCTGATAAATGATGATGATGATGATAATAATAACCTACACTAACGCAGAGTATTGGTGAAAGTCAATAAGCATTGATATAATTTAAAAGAAGAAAACGCTAAGAAAATACAAGCAGAATAATTTAAAAAAATTAAATATTAGAGTTAGAACATATACTAAGTAGATAAATGATAAGGGAGTTTCTTAAATAACTCTTTGAGTATGGTTTCAACTTTTGTGATAAAAATCGAACTCAACAAATCTAGAACTAAAGCAAAATCATCCCCCACCATATTCACACCATGGACACGAACGGTCAATTGGCTGACCTTTTTAAGTTATTGAGAGGAATACAATTTTGTTTTATGAGAGCCTCGAAACGGGGCATATAAAATTTTGTTTTATGAGAGCCTCGAAACGGGACATATACAATTTTGTTTTATGAGAGCTCGAAACGGTTATACAATTGTTTTATGAAAGCCTCGAAACGGGAATATACAATTTGTTTATAAAGCCTCGAAAGGACTATAATTTTTTGAACCTCGAAGGACAATACAATTTGTTTATGAAGCCTCGACGGTATATACATTGTTATGAAAGCCTCGAAACGGGACATATACATTTGTTTTATGAGAGCTCGAAACGGACAATACAATTTGTTATGAGAGCTCGAAGATACACATTTTTTTATGAGGCCTCGAAACGGGACTTTAACATTTTGTTTTATGAGAGCTCGAACGGGACATACAATTTTGTTATGGAGCCGAAAGGGCTACAATTTGTTTATGAGACCTCGAAAGGGACGAAATACTAATGATCAGCAAATTTACAGTACATTCACTATGGAATTATTGAAGCAAACGTCACCACATAAAGTCTACGCAAGAGAGGTTGGAGCCCTAAAAGGTTTAGAATTCTGTCATAATCATTATAAATCCGATTAAGAAAGAATTTATCATAGCAAGTAGCCCAAATTTACGTTGAACATTTTCCATTCTGACAAGTCCGTTAAATTAATGGAATGCCAGGAAACACTACATATTCAGTCTTAGATGAAACTAAGATATAGTACAGGCATAAAATACAATCAACTTTCTTAAATGAAGAGGCAATAAATTTAATCGAATAATTCCAAGTAATTTCAACGAGTGAGATATGATATGGTCAACATGATAGTGAAAGTAAAGTTTGTTGTCCAGGAGAACACCTAGATAATTAAAATAATAATAATAATAAATACCAGCTTCAACGGCATAAGGGCTAAGGTACTTCTCTCGCAATAGACTAGACGGCCGATGGCAGAACGATTGAGGTTCGAATCTCGGTGGGGCGTACTGAAGGTGATTTTTCTAAAAAGGTTTTACACTCTCCCTCTACGCAATGTCAATAAACTTCCTATAATTATAACCTTCCTCAGGCCTTAAGCAATTAGTGTAATTAGTACATAAGCGTATAACCCGAACGGTTAGTAAGTCACGGTGCTAATAATATATAAAATAATAATAATAATAATAATAATAGCATTTATTAATCTGGCGGAGTTAGAACTTCTTTTCCATTCAACCAAATATTAAATTCAATACACATTTCATTTATTGAAAATTTAACCTGGTATATTGATTATGATGATGATATCACCGATGGCATGGTAATATTCTGGCGATAAGGAACCTTTAGTAAAATAAAAACTTTTTTTGTGGTCAACAGATATCATCTTACTTTATTATTTGTGTAATTTTATAGGTATTGATAGAATCTATACAATTTAAAGTTGAAGATCACATTACTTTGCCTTTAAACAACAGAAAAAATATTGGTAGCTTTTAACTGCCAAAAAAATTCTTCCTAACTAAATCGGACTGTAGAAAGTCTATTTCACTTCTATATTTCAAACCATTCTAATTGTTAAGTTTGGAAATTAGTATATTGGTAATTAATTATATTTGCTATGTGCTTCGATTATTAAGTTCGGGCTATTCAAATATTTACTCTCATGTGCTAGTTTCGGAAATTATTCAGAGAAACCACACCTCAGTACAGCCAGGGTTCGACCCCTGACCTCCCCAGAATCGGTAAATCAAACTATACCAGAATGACGCCTCAGTCCGCTTGCCCACCCACGTCGTCATAGATGTGTTACACGTGAGCCTTAACTCAAAATAAAGGAAAGAGAACATACATAACATTTGAAACAATATTTTGGAACTCCCAAATATCTTGAGATTTCATCATATTATTAATAAAATATAGTAAAACTTACGTAAATGATAGAAGTTAAACATAACATTTTTTTTTTTAGTATTCAATCAAACAAGTTTGCTATCATCTTCAGATTGAGATTATTAACAAAACATTTTTTACTGCAAATCCTGTGATTATATTGCCTGCAGAACATAGAAAAACCATATTATCAAAATGTAATTTCATAAATACAAGGGCAGTTTTTAAGATTATTTGATAAATTGCAATTACTGTTTTAAGTTTTACTTAAAGAACACACCTTATAACGATTATGGAATCGTAATACAGTACAAGCTGGAATTTAATGACAACTTTTTCTATAAATTTATTAAAAAGTTTTACATCTAATGCCGCTATTCTTATGACAGACATTCAACAACTGTTGATATCATCAGGTGAAGAAAATTATACCACGTGTTTATACTGAAGCAATATTTTATTTATCTTGGCCAAAAAAAAAAAAAGTTTGCTATGAAAATTGCAAAAACACTGACCTATTTTCGCGTTCCCTACATCTCAAATGTAACCGCGGTAGATCGGAGTGTGACCTGAAGATTAACAAATGACAGGGCGAGATGACAGGGAAAGAAAGACTACAACATAATGCACTACTATAGGCAGATTTAAGTCATCAAACATAGAAATAAAAAATAAAACTTTTGCACTATACATTTTACTCGTGTAAAACATGAAACCCACAGTTATCACTCAATCTAAAGTAGTCTTATTTTTCCTTTGTCTTAAAATAGGTAATGTAGAATAGCTTTTTTACTGAATCTATAAAAGTAAGAATGTCACTAGTACTTTACAGCAGCGGTTCCCAAACATTTTTAATGAGTACCACCACAACAATTTCCGTAATTTGGAGTACCACCAAGATAATGATGTTTCGATACATTTTTAATGATTCCCAGGGATATAATAATTAATAACATATATTGCGCGATTACACCCGCTGTCTGAGCTGGTATGAATGTTACCATCCCTACAACAACTGTTTGGATCTGTTTTATTTTGGTTTGTACTTTGTCTGAATGTATTTATAAAATTTAATGAGGTCCTATCTTTTTTCAGACTTAAATTTTCTGGTTTTGCTCGGCTACTCACTGTGTACCACCGGGAATTATTTGTACATACCACTGGTGGTACGCGTAACACAGTTTGGGAACAGCTACCGTAGAGTCATAGTGATTTATTTTTTCTGGAGTCAAACTTTTCATTGTGTTGTAACCCGAATCCGCAGTATTTCAGACTGCGCTATATCGAGCTTCTACTGTAATATGATATAGCAGTATGTGAAGTCGACTTTATCAACTCTAAGCGAACTCAAACCTAATATAAGATTAAATATTCTAGATGTTGAATTGTATAATAATAATAATAATATTTAGCGCCGCGTCTTACTACCCGTTCGGGTTATACGCTTAAGTACTAATTACGCTAATGGATTAGGAATTGGGAGGGTTGAATTTAGAGGAAGTGAACCCGCATTTGCGTGGAGGGAGAGTGGAAAACCATTTAGGAAAAATCACCCCCAGTTCACCCGACCGAGATTCGAACCTCGATCTCCCGTCCTCGGCGGTCGAGCGCAACACGACTAGCGCGTTAGCCAACTACGCCACCGGGGCGGGTATATTGAATTGAAGTTCAAATATTTTTTGTTTGTTGTATATGCTTGACAAATATTATAGTGTGTTTATTTAAAATTGTATGCACTAAAATATCTTGAAAAATGTTATATTGCAAATTAATTGTAATCTTTCATTTTATTCTGATAAAGCTAGATAATATCATCACAACTAACATTTAATCGCTCAGATTTTTTTATATGAATATTGATTTGTAACGTATGTAACAGCCCAAAATGGCAATAAATGATCATAAATTGAGTATTTTAGCTTTCAATATTTTTATTGGTGAAGCCTAGTAATGTAGGAGCCATAATGTTTTAACTGATGTTGGTTTCGAAGCCAAGTATTTATGAAGCTTCGCATACCCCTAATATAAACTATATCTATGCATAAATTAATATACTGTGTATGATAAATTAACTGAAGCTATTGTTTAAATTTATCTTAAGATAATAACAACCTATTTTAAAATAAATGTTTATTTCTATTCTATATAATGATTATTTTTATTGAAAACCTTTTAATTTTGTTTCCGCTGCAAGCACGATTGACAGCGAGATTATCATAATTATCGGGACAATCTGTAACAAGAAAATACATTTATCACTTTCACTTAGTTTGCAATGTGTGTATTAATAATACTTATGTCTCAAATATGATTTTACAATAAATTTGAGGAAATGTGTAAATACAAATATGTACTTAATAATTTGTGGCCTATTAGCATGTACTTTTCATTTTTATGGGTAAGGTCAGTTTCTAAAAACTGTTCAAGCAATTTTACTCACAACTTTATAGAAATTATAAGAATTAAAACCAGTAAAACAATATGTTAAAATTATCAAGTAACGCGCTTCAACAGTTGTTGATAAATCGGCATGAGCATTGTGAAATTTAACAGGATATTTTCCTTCCATTTCTTATGAGAAAATTAATATTCAAGAAATGATGAGATTACGAATTTAAACTTAAGCAACACCTTAATTATTTTGGCCGGCCAAAAGTGGTGTTGTTTTTTTATTACAAAAAAACTGCAAATCTACTAGCCTTGACACTCGTTCGCGTTCATCCCACCTTAAGCCCCACACATTAACCACGAGATTAACTCTGCCGATAATTTATTTGGTTATTATCGACAATTTAAAAGATATTTGGAAACAGCGGAAGTGTCACTCGCGTGAGAAGTTGTGGTATATCACTGTATCAACAGGTTCTAGTCACGGATGTTGTAGAACTGGATGTTTGGATCATTGGGTTGTAGGCTATTGCCCTACCCTCGACAACGCTGCCCGTTTCCTTAGATCAAGGGTCTCCAAACTTTTTGCTATGCGGGCCACGTAATATATTTTACACATATTTCCGCGGGCCAAAGTAAACGTTCACCTGTTCTTCGAGTAGCATTATTTTTTTGCCCTGAATGCCTTGACATGCGCAAATAGATCATAAATCTAATTTGTTTCAACATGCAAATTCAGATTCAAGTCATAATATGGCCGGTCACGTCTATTAAAAAAATCCATTTTCCAAGGCCAGTCAGTGTTTGATAAAAGTGATTGACGTTGATTCTTCTCTGTGAGAAATGAATCAATTTATATGTAATAAATTATATTTATAGTGATTAGTCAATATAATTACTTATTTTTAAATTAGGTAACATCTTTGGACTTTCCTTTTATAACCTTCTGCCGGGAGACTTGGAACTACCTAAAAATCGTCACAGTCAAGCCGTTTTGTTGTCGGTATAAGGAATGGCGCCTGCGACTGAAAATGAGGGTTTGCAATTGCGACAGCACTCTAGCTGTGGGTCAGTGGGGGGGAAGCACTTGGCTTGGTGTCATGGGGGAATCACGCGTGCGGACAGAAATTGGACATGTCAAATAAACTTGTGGTTAATAAATAACGAAGAGAAACAATTAATTTGTTTTTTGATAAAACTTAGAACGGGTCGGATATAATCTTGTGGCGGGCCGTATGTGACCCGCGGGCCGTAGTTTGGAGACCCCTGTCTTAGGTAATTGTCTCAATAGAGACCCTGCATCAATTTAAGACAAACAGTAATTACTTCTATACAGGTTTAGTTTTTCGTTGCCTTACTCCAAAGACCTCGTGTTTCTGATTTACATTAAAGTTGTTTTTTTAAATCCACTTCAGGGGGATAATGGTTTAAGGCAGAGATGGGCGACATATTTTTATATGTAGCCAGAGGTGTGGCGAATGAAAGGGAACAACACATACTGTTTTAACAAGTTCATTCAAAAGAGGTACACTTTGACTCCTCAGTTACAACTGCCTCAGACGAAAACGATGAAACTCTGAGAAAGCTTAACGCAAAATTTGACAGTCCATTTGTCTGACAAGTCGCAGAAACTTTGGCTCAATATCTTAACTCAATGAACTAGCGGAATGCTTCCAATGATAAGCAGGAAATATCAAGTTACAATTAGCACAGTACTGAGAGTGCTTTCCCCTAAATGGTTTTTCCTCTATCACTTCACACAAATGTGGGTATACTTCCTTAAATTCCATCTTTACTATACTTAGAACATTAACTTAGTTAAGTCATATACGTATTCCGTACAACCCTAACGAGTAAGGAGATGTGGTGACAAAAAACAGTTGGTCTAAGTTTGCACATTGAGAGCACTCTGCCATACACACTGGTTTGTATTCGTTAGTATGGTTCATAGGGCTACAGTTAAAATATACTGTGGCCCATTTTCAAGGCCGGTTAACTTGGATACAAGAATAGGCTAGAACTATAAAACGTATCTAAGTGTGTGTTTTTCTGAGAAACAAACCGGCCCCGTGGTGAAGTGGTCAGTGCACCTGGCTACGAGCCCTAGGGATCCCGAGCTCGTTTCCCGGCTGGTATATTGGGTATTTTCCTCTAAACAAAATCAGGGTTATATATATCCATGCGTGTTTGGGTTACATCATTCGTAGCCCAGTTGGTGGGTATATTATCCGGTACTTGTGTATAGTTGCCCAGAGAACGCCAGAATGTACTAATCGTGCATCCTTTACTTGAAGTCTCTTTCCATGTCCCAATGGTATGAGGTCATGATGATATTGAATATGAAGGTATGCGACCAGCCTAAACTCTTAACCTAACCTTAAGCCTAAATAATCAGACCCTGATGACGTCGGGATACCCGTGGTACCAGCCCCAGCTAGGAATCGAGCCCGGGTTTCTTAGGCTGGAAGCCAAGAGCGTTGACCACTATACCATGGGGCCGGCTACCAGCGACATAACGTGGCTCTTGGCTGGTGTGTGCTGAGTTTAAACTGTAGCTGTGAGTTGTTCTCATCACTCATCAGAATATTCATAGGCCGAGTATAAACCAAAATGTATTCCCATGTGAGTATGTCTATTACACTGCCAACACTCCAAGACACGGCACTGACAATCACATTAGTAATGTAAGCTCATGTAATCATTATTAAAAGGACAAGTATAAGTACGAGCAAGCGATATGTGAACCTATGAAAATATCTCTAATAATTTTCACAATTCAGGCAAACTAAATTGTATTCCACAATATAATGTACTTTATTAATGTTGACTTATACAATGTATGTATTTGAACTTACCAGTGACAATACTGCCACAATAATGCACCCTGTTTTCAAGTACCAACAATAACAGCTTTTCTCTAGTCTCCACCACGCCATTGATTAGTTTATTATTCAGAAACCTTTAGTTGGAAACCTATAAAATAACATTTCTAAAAAAAAGTATTAAAACACTTTATTAATTGTAAAATGTGTAGCCTTATTTGAATAGTAATTATGATGTGTCAATTTTTTTTATTTGGGTGTTCAATGTGGAATTTTTAATGGATATATTAAGATACGACTTACAAACCAACTTTATTCTAGGACACAGACAACACAAGACCGTGGTCGTCAACACTTCACTGTTAAAGGGGAGGCCTCGATTTCACAAATGACTACTTTTTCGACTGGACCGTAAACTGGACTCCAGACACTTGACTAAGTAGACAAAGGCATTACCGACTGAGATAAGGTGCTTGACAGGCAACTATTATTCATATCAATCAAGTATTCAAATATACTTTAGTTAAAGTCTTATTAAAACGAATTGAAATAAGTGAACTGTATTAAGAGCAACATTATAATATTAAGTACAAATGTTAAAACCTTCTTCAAACAGCAGTAGATAATAAAAATTTATCTTCCTTACATCAATCATAAGAAAAGTTAAACGAAACAATAAAAGCTGTTATAGAAAATGAGAAAAAAAAAGAACGTCACATTTTACCAAAGAGCATATATTAAATAACAGATACGTACAGAAACTTATTAGTTCTGTGCACTCAACATCACATTTCATAGACGTGTATTTAAAAAAATATTTTTACTTATAACAAAAGAGCATACAAGAAATAATAAACGTGTATAGAAAATAATATATTTGAAATATATATTGTTTAGGCTACAATAGTAAGATATTGGTATAATAAAATGTATTTTCAAATTAAAGTGTTTTATTTAATCTTTAGTAGTTCTACAACTTTTCAATTATAGGTTTTTCATATCTCAAATCTTTGCAGCTATGTGATCAAAATTGGAGATGTATATTTATGTAAAGTACCCTCTGCCGAGATACAGACAAACAAATAAACAGATAGACAGCATCACGAAAACCCGTTAAGGTTTCAGGGGGTTAACTTTTGGTGGCTCAATTTTTCTGTAACGTAGTTCCGAGCTCCTAGTACCATAGAGTAAATAACAATTTATATTATTTAGTTAGCTATGATCTTTGGTGTAGTGTTCTTACAACAATGTATATAACTATTATTTCGTTTCATAAATCTTATGAGTTTCTATTATTCAAGTCAGAAAAAGAAGTTTATTTTTAACGCTCTTTGGTTGTCACAGATGTTCTTCCTTTTTTAATGTTTCTGTAAAGCTGTATGGTACTTGAGTTATGCTTTTTGGTGGAATTTGGTTATGCTTTATTTTACTTTTTCTCGACCCATTGAAAAGATTATGATTCTTAAAAAAAATTAGTTCGAGATTTTGATAAATGTTAAAGTTTCATGACCTCCTGAAACAAAAAAAAAAAAGATTTTTGCAATGCCGTTTGTCTTGATGTACCTCGGGCTGGATCCGAAACTATTTTACCGATTGAGCTAAAACTTGGGATTTGGGGTTTTCATAAGGGCCTGCCGAGTAGTTTTTATAATTAGATATCAAACCCTAAATTTAAAGGGAAAAAAATAGGAAAAATCAATTTTCTTGAAATTTGCTCTAACGATTTTGATTAAATGATATTTTATCTATAACATACTAATCACTATAAACAAGATGACGATTCTCATTTTCCCATAAAAATTACTTTTAGGGTATCTTACATTGGGGAATTTTTATAATTTCTCCGCTACTAATTCAGATACAAAATAACTTATCATTGTAATGTTATAGTACTATTAAAGATATAAATCTTTTATTTGAAATATATTTTTAAACCAATAGTTTCTGATTAAGTAATATAAGATATATATATAATATATTATATATTATATTTATTTATTTAGGTCTTTAGAGATGTATTTGATTCTAATGCTCTTTGTTGGACAAAGATATTTCTCTTTTCCCAATTTTTCTGTAATGTCCTAATGTCATAGAGTACGTAAGAAACAGTGTATATTATTTAATTTTATGATCTTTGATGTACTGTTTCTACAGCATTGTATAGATCTATTTTTGTATTTTTTTATATAAAAGCGGGAGAAAGTCTGTACGGTGCACCACCGTAGGCCTACCATTTATTTAAATAAGTATAGTAATGACGTTAATTGGACATTGGTATGGATTTTTAAAAGTTTATTCAATATCTAAAGTTCTAAAATGTGACCTGGTTTTTAACAACTTTAATATGTCTTCTATGTATCTTTTGAGTAGGTCTGTGTAGGGATGTGAAAAAAAAAAGTATCGATACCTTTAATAATATTGATATTTTTCTTTCGAAACTAGTGTGTTTTTTTTTACTCGATACTTTTACTAATATTAATATTCACACTCCGGTATCAGATCGGTATGAAATAAACCACTTTTATGTTATCTTCATTCATGCAGGGTACAAATGTTTACTAGGGTGGACTGTGGAGGAAGGACAAATGACACTCTTAATTCGCACTCATTTTATGCCTGGCATAATGCCGGCCGACGGGGCGGGTGGCAACAGTCACTCTACTTTATTATTACTATTATTATTATATTATTATTAATCAACGCGTCTTACTACCCGTTAGGGTTATAGGTCCATGCACCTACGCTAATGTATAAAATGGTAGGGTGATTGTGAGATGAAATGGAGGACCTACAGTTTAACGTGGGATCCGAACCACGGTGGAGGCCTGGTATTCCACACAAACACAAGTCTTATCAGAGGTGAAGGGAGGGTTTGGCAATCAGATAAGTCTGTGTCCGGGACAGGGATTGAACCCCGGATCCCCAGCACAGAAGTCTGACACCTTACCCCTAGACCGACCAGGTCACCCTAAGGTCTACTTATTACCCCTTCCTTTATCAATGAGCAAGATCATCACAAAATAAACAAAATAAGCTTTGTAGAACTCAATCATTATAATTTCCAGCGTTTAAATAAATATTAAAATACAATTAAGATGCAAAAGTTGAAATTAAAATTACTAATTTTAAAAAAAAAAATGTTTTTCCAGCTTAAGATTTCGATACCAATACTTACTGTTATTGATTATTTTCTTTCAATACTAATACGGTATCGATATTTTGTCTCCCGATACTTTTAATGAGTACAGTATCGATACTTTTCTTTCGATACAACATCCCTAGGTCTGTGTATTGAGTGACGTCACAAGATCAGCCAATCAATCGTCTTTCTCCCTCTGACGCTACCTTCTATTATCTTTACATTGGGTTTGTTTTCAATTTACACTATCATTTGTAAATTTATTAGGTTCTGAAGTTACTGTACATAATAGTTGTTTGTATATTAGGGTTTATTAAAGTTACTCAATAGTTATCAAATTATAGTACCCCACTTCCCATATTATTGTTTAGTACTGAATTATTAATCAACGTGGCAACCTGTCAACTAAGATGCTATGGTATGTCTGGAAGACAAGAATACGTCGAAATGGTTACCAAGTTGCAAGGTTGAGTAAGAGTAGTTTAAATTTACATCTGTCCTTCAATTTATGTTTTTATCCCTGTCCCTTTCTTATGTATTTATTTGAGTGTGTTTTGGTGTTGATTCTTTTACTTTCTTCAATGTTCAATAAAATGTGTCTCAAAAAACGAAAAGAAGGGCTAGTAAAAGAGTTATTTGGAACAATAAAACGGATCTTCGGACTTACAATTTTAACATCTTATTTTTCAATTTTTGTTTTTTTAATTTGTATTTTTTATTTAAAAGCTTTAAGATCCTATATAATGCTGATTTTTAGAACTACTGAGTGAAAATGGAGTTAATAGCACTTACACAGGAATATCTTAGTCTTTCAAACCTCCCCCTGTTTGGGTGTTGGGGATACTGGCTCGCACAACACACATCCTGCGAATGGGTCATTAGCACCTCCAGTTTTCGTTGTTTGAGCATTTTTTTAAATAGATTAACACACAAAATTCAATAAGTTAGCAAATACGCAGTGTCGCTGTGGCTCCAACGCTGTCACTGCGGCTCTAGCCGCAAGTACTGCTCAGTACCGTGACATAAGCCGCCATCGCCTCGTGTCGCAGACCGAACTCAAATTACGCATGCGCGAAGCCGCAGTAACTGTCGCAGCTTGGGCAACAAACCTTAAGGCGGCCACCTCGGTCAACGATAAAGTATAAATCTCTGTCAGGACACATGGTTTAAAATAAAATGTTCTGTGTTGTTTTCCGGAACTACTTCTCCATTCTATCTAAGCCTATATTCCCTTTCACCCTTCACTTACAACCACCCTTTGCCATATCAATAAAACAGAGGGGAAAGGAAAAACTAAACTTCTTATCTCAAGATGAAGAGGAAAACTCGTTGCTATTCCTCAAATATCTTAAAAGAATTTGTTGTGAACCTATCAAAAATTACTGTATTTGTTTTTGTTAGAGGAAGATTAAATAATCTAGAAGCCTTTATCATCCAGCACAAAGATAATAGCTCATAGCTCCGTAAATATGTTTAAAAACTCGCTGAAAATGAGCTAATGCTGCATTTGCACACATATCTTAACATTTTCTGTTGTGAACCTATCAAAAACTTACTGTATTTGTTAAGGAAGACTAAATAATCAAGCTCAAAGCCTATAGTTCATAGATCCGTAAATATGTTTGAAAATTAGCTAATGTTACATTTGCACACGTTTTGTTTTATTAATAAAACTCAAAACATAGGGTTGCAAACGAAAAAGGGCCTTGTTGGAATATTTAGACTTCTCTTAGGCGTAAACCATATTCTGAAATAACACATCATATAATTAAATAATATCGCGTTATAGCTGAAAGTCTAAGCGGCAATTTATCGCTTACCAAGGCGGCCCCCTTGAGAGCATATAAAAGGTGTTTTTTTTTTTACAAAGGCTGAGTTCCACAAATAAAACTTGAAGTAGAGTTATTTCCTGTTGATTATTGAGGAGTTACTGAGTGAAACCTAATGTTTATTCACTGAAAACATTTATCTAACTGTTATTACAATACTTTACACAAAGGGAATATATTATTTAACATAATATAATAACAATATCATGATTTATAGTAAAATATTTAGTACAAAACCATGTATTCACACAACACAGTGTATGTACATAGTATGTTAATAGCCTACACAAATAAATATATAGCTTGAATGTATGCTAAGGACACTTTTAAAAATATATCACATGAGCTTGCCAGCGATCACCTGAATTAATTCATACACGCATGAAAAAATATGTTTCTATGAGTTTTAAATGGGTTTTAGTGACGTAATAGCAGTAAATGCTATATCAAAATCAATGATATAGGCCAGCATGAACAGTCACGTCTTACTTCTGAGTGACTCATAGTAATATTTTAAATAATTAAAACAAATCGTAAAACCACATATATAGTATGTTCGGAAACTCATAGCCAAAACTTCACATAGGCCCTATAGTTTGTTTGAAGCAAAAGCAATACAAATTCATATACACTTACATACGGCAAACTATGCTAATACCAATAAATTGTGTACAAATTTTCTGCCTACAGCGCCGGGATAGCAAAGCTATTCAAGCATGCGTGTACAACAGGTTGCATAGGAGCAAGGCGCGTGGCACTACAAACATCGACATCTTGGAGGACGGCAGCAGAACATAATAATACTAATAGAAAACAACACACCAGTCCATCTAGAAATGCGAATACGTTCTGAGGGTCATCATTAACGGTCCTACATCACAGAAAGCGCTTGTCATTATTACATGTGCAGTGCCGTGCGCCTAACTCCTATGCAGCTTGTTGTACACGCATGCTTGAACAGCTTTGCATCTCCCGCACTGTACGTCAAACTTTAAACACAATTTAATGGTATTAGCATAGTTTGCCGGTGTAAGTGTGTAGAGGTTTTGTATTACTTTTGGTTCAAACAAGCTATATGTGCAGTTTCCGAACAACCTGTATATACCACATACATTATACAATAGGAGTGGTGGTTGGTGACAGATAGTAAAAACTACAAGATCTACTCTCATGTAACCATTCCGCAAACCATATGCTCTGCAAGACCATATTGTGTTGATTTGTTGTCGCTTTTGGTAGTTAGATCAATCACAACAAACCATATGTTTTTCTTCGAACCTTTTTGTACATCTTTTACTGTCAGTTACCACCATTCCTGTGGTGATTGGACTCTCTATGAGCAAACACAAACAGATTTATGTGCCTTTCTCTCTGATGTATAAGATAATCAGTGTTGATATAGGTACAGGCACGTAAATGTTACAAATAATATAATAACCACTTGTTTTGTTTTTTTCTACATCAGTTAATTTCATGAACATTTTATTAAACAAAATACCTTATTTATTAATTATTACTAAGTATGGGAAATTTGAATAATCGTATCCTCAAGGAGATACGAGATTCGAGAAGTTAAGAAAATATTGAATTTGAAATATATGGGCAGGAGGGAGGAATTTGGTTTGAATTTGTTTTAGAGCTCTTAAATTGTAAATTGATAGTTTAGCCTAACGTAATTCTAAAACAACCTTAGAGCCTACTAACCAGACCTCAGATAAATAATTTACCACTTTACTGAATATATATTAACAAAATTAAAAAAATTAGTCAGTATTTTTTACTAACATAGCAACTTAAGTATTTATGTAGTAAAGTAAAGATTTTAAGTTTAACGTATTTTATAATATTCAGATCCGAATTTGAGATTCGGGACTCGTAGGTAAAATGGAGATTCAAATTCGTAATTTTAGAATTTGTTACTACTGAAGTATATACTCACCGGTAATCACACAGTCTAAGAAGTTGTATTCACAATAGACTGGATTGCCAGTGAACTTCAGTCGGACGCAATGGGGTAGTTTTTACCATTTAACTTTCTCCTCCTCTGTCCTCGTCAATGAGGAGGAAATTCATCTAAATCACTTCCCTTGTATTAAACCATTAATAACCCTAAAGTTAAAGTTGAAAGAATTAATTTTCATTATTAAGTACAAAATTTAAATCCAATTATATTCACTGCAAAGGGGGAGAAATGTTACTTCCCATACATTTTCTCACCTAGGCCAAAGTGTAGCTGTTTTTGTTTTGTTTTTCTTGAGGATGAATCTTTAGATCTTCTGTGCTTTCCCCATTCGATACAACATAGTATTATCGTAGCTGTTAAAACTTTCTCTCCAGCCACCCGGCACCCCCTCCCCTCCGCCCCACTGCCTCACTTCAAAAGTGTGCGTAGCCCAGAGCCTTATTTGAAAATAGCTAATAAAACAAAATGCTTGCAATCTTTTCACTAGCTCTTGCAGTAAAGTTTGTTCAAAGTCTATCAGAAGAAACGTTCCTGATGCGTGCGTGATAACAGTCAGTTTCCTAGTAAAACTTATGCATCTACTTAACACCTACCATTGCGCACTCGCTATCGAATTGTCACCTCGAACTCTATCAAACTATATGTACAGAAATTAGTATGAGTCATTATTTCACTTGATTTTATCACATTGGCATGGCTTGGACTTGTTCCTCCCGCTGGGCCGGTTCCACATCTCGCAGCAAGGTCAGTCACCAAGTCAGTTTCCCCACCCATTCACCTGAAAATTACAAAGACTTAAACCATTAAACTTTATTATTTTTTTTAAAAAAAGGTAGCATATTCTTGTAAGAATGCTTTGAATTAATTGTTGGTAAAGATGTTTCGGATAGCCTCGGTGATCTTAGGGTAAGGTGATCGCCTCAGGATCAGACGTTCGTGGGTTCAACCCCGGCTGAGATCAACGGATTTCTACCGAGAGATGAACATTCGTAGCACAACTTCCTTCGGAGGGGAAGTAAAGCCTGTCCCACGTCGATTATGGCTCGCTCATATGAATTCAGTGTGAAGGGGGCAATGTGAAACTACCGCACTTTCAGAACTTCCCTAATGCATGTGCTTTCTCCCAGAGGATACGGACGGGCGACACTAACCAGCCAAAGGGTTGGTTGCGAGTGCTGCTCTGGGTGGACGGGAAACACATCAAGACCAACCTTCGGGTTGTAGACTCAATTATTTATACTTTCAGTAAAAATATTTTAATTAGTAGAGACAAAATATAAGTAAATAATATGTTTTTTCCACTTTTTTGTATTAAAGTTATACAAATTAATTAAAGCACGAAGAGATAGTAATAAAATATCGAACACTATTGAAAGATTTTAAAACAAAATGAAATTTGTTTATTGGAGGGAAATTTAAAGTCATGGATCTGTGTGGTGTGTACATGCAGCTAGTGATGGGCAGAATCGGATGAATAGAATCGATTCATTCGATTATTCTGAATAATCGATTCATTCGATTCTTTCAAAATCATTCGAATGAAAATATCATTCGAATGAAAATATCATTCGAATGAAAATATCATTCGAATGAAAATATTATTCGAATGAAAATATCATTCGAATGAAAACAGTAGCTGACTCGATGCGAGCTGACCGATTCACTTCCTTACCAGCACTGGAGAAAATCGACCTTATGGTTTCGAATACTTCTAGGCTATCTCAATACAGGTCTTCATTTCTATTAGGTTCATTTTCAAAAAATTGTTCAAATTGCTACACAATAATCAACCTTACGCTTTCAAATGATTCCAAGGCTAATATAATACAAAGTTTAAGTGGTTATACAGTTTAAAATCGAATAGCAGCCAAAAATAATTCGAATGAAAGTAACAAAATGATTTGATTATTTTGCTACATTATAACTATTGATACTACGTAGATTGTTTCTTTTTCTGTTGCGCTTTTTTTTTAAATTCCTGTTTTGAATATGCCACCTAATTTTTAAGTACAGTAAAATATGTTTTTGTTACAATATTTATATTTGAAACTAATGTGTTTTTTTTTCTTCCGATTCTCCAATAATTGTTTCTAAGCGAATAATAAATATGGAATATGAGTAAAGGAAACATTTACACTTTCACACGGCAAACTAATACCAATAGTTTACGCTAGCATTTTTTTTAATGTACACTAAGTTCAAATAAAAACTTACCTTTTTGTGGATGATGATAGACGAGTCTCGGAGTTATTTGTGAGGCTAGTTTTCCCGACTTAATGTAGAATTTTATTTTGGTCGTGAGTAATACAAGCTGGTTTTTGTTGTTCTAATGTTGTCCCTTGCGATCGTTGGCAAACTTCATCCCCTCAAGAAAATCCTGGATCCGCCCCTGGTTATTGAGATTTCCTTAAAAGGCTTCCCACTCTTCTTCCATGTGAACGCAGATACATTTCCTTTAATTTCTACCTTTCTAATACCACCACCATTGTGTAACCAAACGCGAATAGCCCTAACGGGCTGTGAGATAATATATTTTTTAAGTTGACTCAAATTTATTAAATAGATAAGTATATATTTTTTATAAATGTAATAAAACATTGCCCGGCCGTAATATTCAGATCATCTTATCATTTTATTCATTCAAATAATTTTATATTCTTATAACTGAAAAAAAAAAGTCACTATACAGCAAACTTATGTTGCCGTTTTCGGGTAGTAAATTTTATGTTTGATTTACTTACGTTTCCATTCGTGTTTAAGAGTCGAAATAATTGACCCTCTAATATTTCCTAAACATAAACAATTATAAGCTTACAATCCTATTTATATATCGGGTAAGTGATGACATATTTTCTATTTGAATATCTGAATCAATTAATTATATGCCGCCTGGAATTCAAATAGAAAATATGTCATCACTTAACCGATATATAAATAGGATTGTAAGCTTATAATTGTTTATGTTTAGGAAATATTAGAGGGTCAATTATTTCGATTCTTAAACAAGAATGGAAAGATATGTTCTTTATTTATTTACTATGACTCTCACGCAAAAGTATTTATATTAATGGCAAGGTACTTATGAGACTAAAGCGTTCACTGTGTAGTATTTTGTTGTGACTGTACTTTGATCTTTGACACCGACACAAGGAACTAAATACAGTAAAGAAAAGTGTTGATAAGTTGCAAACGTAAAGGAATGCGTGTTGTGAGAGCCGACAGCAGGGTGAGGAGAATAGTAGCACAAAGCAAAACCACCAACTAGTAACTACTTTTAAGAAGTAGTAATAGCTAACATCCGATTATTACCGACTCTTTACTACTTCTCAAAATCATTCGAATGATTCTTTCGATTCATTCGATTATTTTTCAAAGAATCGAATGATTATTCGATTCTTAAAATCACTCGATTATGCCCATCACTACATGCAGCACTAGACCGGGTAGGTAGTGATCTTGTGATTATATGCGGCGTGTGGGTCTATCTCGGAGTATGGCGGGGGAGGAGGGGAAGTGGGAGGGGGTTGTGTGTAGGACGGGGGATCAAGGGCTTGCTCGTAGGGTGGGGGTAACGTGCTCAACGGTAAGGTTGGTGGTAAAGGGCGTCTGATGAGCGGCGTCAATGGCCGATGGCCCTGGTAGATCACAGCCACCGACTCTGTAGCGTTCGCCCGAAGTCGACCACACGGCCTCTCCTTCAACTCCATGTAGTGGCTGTAGACGACCAGCAGCATGTAAGCGAACAGAGCTGGAACACAAGCAGTGGAGTCCTATTTCGTGAGTTTCGAGCATTTAAAAAATACGATATAGTGGTGTGTTTTTACACTCATATTAACTATAGCTAGACTAATTTGTTAAGGATGAGGAAGATTGATGATAATAATAATAATAATAATAATAATAATATTTAGCACCGCGTCTTACTACCCGCTCGGGTTATACGCTTTAGTACTAATTACGCTAATGGATTAGGAATTGGGAGGGTTGAATTTAGAGGAAGTGAACCCGCATTTGCGTGGAGGGAGACTGGAAAACCATTTAGGAAAAACCACCCCCAGGTCACCTGACCTAGATTCGAACCTCGATTTTCCCGTCCTCGGCGGTCGAGCTCAACACGACTAGCGCGTTAGCCAACTACGTCACCGAGGCGGGTAGGAAGATTGAGTTTAAAAGGAAGTGTACCCGCATTAACGTGGAGGGAAAGTGGAAAACCGTTCAAGAAAAAAAAACACTGTCAGTACACCCAACCAGGATTCCAACACCAATCTCCCTGTCATCGGAAGTCCAGTTCATTTGCGAAAATGACGCGCTAGCCCAGTGGTCCGGCCCGTCGACTGATTTTATTTGACTTGCAAAAAATGTATCATACAGGCAAATAATCAGGGTTCTGATTTTGATGACATGTCAACATTTTTTTGGGTTCGTCACACACAATGCTCATCTGCCAAATTTTAACCGCCCCTGTAGTGTAGTGGTCAGTGCACCTGGCTACGAGCCTAGGGGTCCTGGGATCGATTTCCGGCTAGCACCTTGGGTATTTTTCCCTAAAAGGGAACTAACCCAACGGTAACTAGGGCTAAGTTAGTAAGGCTTAAGTTAGGTTTAAGCGTTACTACTGATTCCACACCATCATACTCACTATCATCATCCCCTCTCCCTCATCTCATCGGGACATGGAAAGAGAATCCACGGATAGGATGTACTATTAGTACATTTGGGCGTCCCCTTGGCAATGTTACATTAGTACCGGCAAATATATCCACAAATTGGGTTACCAGTGATGTAGTCCAGACGCGCAATAGTTTTATAGTACATAAATAAATGTTCCTGATCTTCTTGTTGTAGGTCATTTTTATAGTCATTTTAAGGTATTCATGTAGAGTAAATATACCTTTAAATACTATCGATATTTTATAAATGTATAAATACTCATATATCATTTTTTTATCGCCCATTTGTCAAAATAAGAAGATAACATAGACAATGAGCTTTGTATCCTCTTTGCTTGTCTGGTCGTAAAATACATATTCTTGGTTGAGACTGCAACTGGAGAGGTTTACGTTGGGAAGGGGGGCTATTACTTCTCAAGCAGATATTTGTGAATCAATATTATATTAGCAGAATACAAGAGTTTAGTTGTAAAATACTTTTTATCGCATTTTAATTTAGTAAATTGTACATGTTTGATTTAGTCGTGTGCATATATTAGGCGTTTTTGTTCATATTTTTAGGTCTTTTTTGAAATTTTGAGTTTTTTTTTTAGAATTTTTAGGTAATTTTCGGATCATATCTATATCATAAAAATCCGGGCCCCGCTTAATTACTATATGAGAAACATAAAGTTGACATTTATTGCTCGAAATTTGTTTCTATACCGGCCCATCATCCGTTTTTTTTTTCAAGCTATACAGCCGCGATATCAAAAAGGTTGCTTCTCCTACCTTAGACCATGAATCCACTGAGGCGGGTGATGCGAACTATTAATGTTTATAAACGCAACTCCTTGCAGCAGAGTCTGTATTCTATTTTGATCCCAGGTCTCTAAAATAATACTTGACGATGTATGTGCTACAGTTTCGGTTAATAGAATTGCCTGGGCTTTTTTATGAATCACTTTGTTTATCGATGTAATCTGTGTACAGTGTACAATTGATTTTCAGCAACATACCCTAAATAAAATAGTGCAATAACACAATAAAACAACTTATCACTGAGGGGGGTGAGGAGGATTTTAAACTTATATATGTGTGTCTCTTGTTTGAAAACGAACCTGGTACTCTTAGACCAAAGGCATGTACTCTACCAACAAAGTTAAGGTTTTAATACTGTTAAAAAGTTGAATTAAGGTGTGGCAGAAGGGAGCGCGATTAATTTTACAGTTTTTATAGCATTACATTTTTTTGGTCAAAATAAATCAAATATTTTCCAGTGGCAACATAGAGTTTAGTTTTCTACACATGCTAATATCAACAGATCTTGAATATCTGTGAAGGGTTCCTGGAATCTTGTCAAAACTTTTCTCTTTATTTAAAAAGTTTTGACAAAATTCCAGGACACTCTTGATAGATATTCAAGATCTGTTGATATTAGAATGTGCAGAAAACTAAACTCTATGTTGCTACTGAGAAATATTTTATTTATTTTTGCCAAAAAATTTATATTCCATAAAAACTGTAAAAAAGCTTGCGCCCCTTCTGCCTCACCTTAATTGTAATCACTTCGGCGACCTATAGTCTGAGGCATCACTCTCGCAATAGACTAAACTGCTGATGACGGGGAGGTTGGGGTTCAAATCCTTGACAGGTGTATTGAGGGGACCTCGGTGCTGCCTCAGGACCCGATGTTCATAGGTTCGAACCCAGCTGGGGCAACGGATTTTTCTTGAGCGATAAACATCATAGCACAACTTCCTTCGGATGGGAAGTAAATCCTGGGTCCAATGTCGACTGTGGCACGTAAAATAACACGGGAAGGTATATTGTGAAAGTACCTTTTCCCGGTAAAATTGGTAGCCGCTTTCACTCTCGCTCATAGAAATTCTCGTGTGCTGATATAATCAGTCGGTTCAGAAAGTGCACATTAAGTACTTCAAATAAAGGTATTGAGGGTGGCTTTAGTTTTCTCTCTAGGCAGTACATGTACACTTCCTCTGCCTTTAACCTTCCTCATCCTTAACACATTAGCGTAATTAGTATATGTGTGTACGACCCAAACGGGTAGTAATGTGCGCTGCTATATTATATTAATAGTTAATTTAAAACTCTAAGAAGGTTCACAAAAAAAAATAAACCTGTACTTACGAAGATTTACAAATCCGACGAGGAAAATGGCTTTACCTCCTTTGGATTTGGTAAACATCTTAAACAGGCCGTAGAACATTATGACGACGTTGGCTGATGTCACGAGGGTGTAGGTCAACAGCCACGGGACAAGGTACGATGGTCGGCTCTGGATGGATAAAAAGAAGAACCAATCAAGGGTCAGATCTTGCTGACAATCCTTTTATTAGAGATCAACCTCATTCTCACATTTAATTTGGTCATAAATTAATATGAAATGTATCTCTAAAATTGGTAACGTGGAAGCACTGTTGATTAGGAAACGTTGAAATATATCATCCCAGTCTTTTAGTCGATAATATGATACTAATAATGATAGTAGTAATAATAATATCATCTTTATTTTGGTGAAATTAAGGCCAGGGAATTTTCCTTACACCAAACCACATATTTTTCATGCATGACCATACTCATACTCAAGACATTTTGAGTAACTACCACTTCCTAAAGTTTAGCCATCCAACCCGAGAACACCCTGTATATTGTATAAGCCTACAATTGAGGTAATGGGAGAAACTCCAGTGTTGCCGGTTTGGATTGAACTTAAGCATTCCAGGTCACAGGTGTCTGTCTATCCTGCCTGACAATCTAGTTGATTGAATGGAGAGAGCAGAAATTATTTTACGACTACTTTTGGCCACTTCCCAAGAGGAGTGTGAGTTTCAAGTTAATCCAGGCGCACCAAACCCTATTTTCACAAGGTTAATGACCCTCGGGTCATGTTTTTAGTGGACATAGTATTATTTCCAAAATTGTATTAGATTGTGGCTAGCTGAGGATTTTTCAGGCTTTTTATGTATGTAGGTTTATTCTAAAACTTTAACTAAGGTGCATTTTTATTATGATTTTAACTCAAAACAATAGCTTCTAAAAAACGTATTATTTTTTAAATCATTTATTTTTTCACCGTGTTTTACTACCTGTTCAGGTTATACGCTTAAGTATTAATTACGCTAATGAGCTAGGAATTGGGAAGGTTGAATTTAGAGGAAGTGAACTCAAATTTGTTTGGAGGGAGAGTGGAAAACCATTTAGGGAAAACCACTCCCAGTTCAGCCGACCGAGATTCGAACCTCGATCCCCCATCCTCGGCAATATAGCTGAACACGAAACTAGAGCGTTAGATAACTACGACATCGAGGCGGGTTTTAAAATCTGTAACCATCTATAGACTACTCGTAATCTTAACTTACCAAACTGGTGCCCTTGAGCAGTGAAATATTAGCTGGTAGCAGTAGAACTCCATTGATTATCAACATCGCGGTCAAAACAGCTTGGTAGTCAGCTGTAATTTAAATAAAGTAATAATTTAAATTGTGAAGATTTTATGTGATATATTTATAACAATGTGTAATTAAAATATATAATGACAAATTAAGTAAAGTAAATTCAAAATACAACTCAAAATGAACTTTTATTGCCAGTATTATATTAAAATGAGTAATCTAAATATTTTATTTTTTAATTGCAAATAAATGTTTATCACCCCATCCTACTACCTGTTCAGGTTATCCACATATATGATAACTACTCTAATAGGGTAGGATGAGGAAGGAATTATTTTAGAGGTAATATACCCGCATTTGCGTGGAAGGAGAGTAAGAAACCATTTAGGAAAAAACACCCTCACTTTAGAATCAGATTGGGATGTATATTTTAGTAGGGTAAAATTATTATTGACCAATGTAGTAGCTCCTGTTTTAACTTGACCAAATGGTATTTTGTCTGTCTGTATGTTTGTTCCACGATATATGTCAAATGCGTGGACCCGTTTTAATGAAATTTAGCAAAGGCTTTCTTTAAATCTAGGCCTAACGATGTATGCACTTAGTTTTTAAAATCTGGTCATCCGTTTCAATATGGTGGCAGCTCAAAATATTTTTCATTCTTTTTTTAAATATTGGAATATTATATTGCAAGACTGAGCTCTCAAACCACGGGAATAACATTTGTTCTCCATGAATATAGTGTAATTTATTTTATTTCTAAGTTGACCAGTGAGAAAAAATATCACTTTCAAATCCAAGGATAAATTATAAAAATATTTCAACTTGAAACTTAAAGATAACTCTTAAGTCTGCAATAACGATAAGAACATGACAAAATAATGTAACATGATGCACATAGAATTGTTTTTAATAGAGGGTCTACTGTTCCCACAACTATTAATTTAAGTCATATCGTTTTATCTGTGTTCTAAATTATAATGAATACAGAAATATGGATTACGATGCAGCGCCTAGTTCAAGCTGCATTGCCAGCAACTCGTTTTTCGTAGGATGACGAATTGGAAGGTAGCTTAGGTGTAATTATATTTAGGCTATATATAGCCCAATTACCGTTCCCCAACTTGGCTTACTTAAGATCCCTTTACACCTCACAAATCTTTCGTGACCCACCTGGGCTAGTGTCGCAACACGCGCCCCTTACCCCATACCCTTCTGACCTTCAGTTTTATTCGTACCAATAATAATTGAAGTAGATTAAAGACCTTTCCAGCTTGAAGATTTCAAATATATATATATATTAGTGAAGCAGGCTGTATCTAAACTTGATGCACCTAAGCAGTATAAGCACTTACACTACACTCACACTTAAGACACCAATGTACGAAATGGAAATAGAGGGAAGAAAATGAGTAGTTCGCACTGTGAGGCCTTTTGTTTGTCTACTGATAGCAATTTCCCTCTTCCTCTGACGTGTTTACACGGTCACTATACAATATTTACACCTTGAAAACATAAAAATGCTTTTTAAAATTACATTTTCCTTGTTTCCTATTCTAGATAGACAAATGGTACTATTCACTATTTTTTAATTCACATCCTGGCAGGAAGACTCCTAAAGGCCATTTTCTTGACAAAGACAAATAGCCTAAATTGTAGAGGATTTATATTTAAAAAAGTTTGCAATAAAACTGCTTCAAGATAAAAATAAATAATAATATAATTTTATGACGCTAGAACTAATTTAGAATTATTTAAAAATTGATGGTTTTTGTTTCCACATTTTTAAAACTCGCAGGATATAACGTAAATTCCTATAAATGGGAAATTTTATTTTGACATCCCGTGACGTCATAGGTAGGCAACGTCATTACCACATAGGAGTAAAATTCTACTAGCCTAACATAGCATTTAGTTGTTTTTAATAAATTTTACTTTTTATAGCTAGAAAATATTAAAAGAAAAATTGTACCCAATAAGTTTATTACTTGCATGAAAGTATATTTAAAAAATTTAATTAATTTAATAAAATGAATAAAGACCGTTTAAATTTAGAATTATAAAATTTGTTTTGTCACATGTATATGGCATTGTAAATGCAATGTTTCCAAAAATAACTAATCCGTGAATTCAATACAGTCTATTACATATAGGAAGAACCTGTTCTACCTGTATATTAGTTTAATAAACAATTCCCATATATTTATAAATGAATTCATTGATCTGAACTCTCCCTTTTCATATCTAATAAATAATAGTATATAAAGAATTTTTTGGCTGCAAAAAAAGTTTTTTTTTCCTATTATTCCTACCAAAATCCGGCTATATTATTATTTTCCGGTCTATCCACTTCGATTAAATTTCTTCCATCATGCCTACAACCGAAACGTCTGAAGCAATTAATCGACATGACTCTCGATCCTGAAAATAAAAATAATCTATATTCAAACACCAGCTGAGAAAGCCTTCAAAAAAACAAATACTAATATTGGCGTTTAAAAACTCACGAGCGTAATATTTGTCTGTTTGGGCTGGGTGGGAAGGCGGTGTCATCAAAGCGTATGCGATCCGAAACGACGATATCATCACAGATACCTGGTTCAATGAAAACACATTCAGGAGCTTTGCTCGACATATAGTGTGTGGGCGATATTCATAGTCAGACTTATGCGGCTCGAAACCAAATACAAGACGACGTCTACCTAGACTGAAATGTTCTAAAGCCTAGTACACACTGGTCGATGATCGCTAGATACAAGCCGACCACGGATGTTTCCCGTGTGTTTGGTTGTGAAAGATATAAAAATGTTAACAGTGTCTCGTCTCTCCGCCTATAATGGGAAACATCGCTCGGTGTGGACCCACGAGCAAACATCGGCGGGAACTTTTGAATTTTTAATCAGTTGATTTCTATTCTCATCCTATTAGCAGTATCTTGGTATTGCTGTGGGGGTGATTTTATTTTTGTTGTGGTTACTACCAACTTTTAAAGAAGCGCCATCATTTAACGATAGATAGCTCTGACAAAGTCAACCATAATTCTCACCCCCGTCTTAAAAACTTCCTTTTCCACCGATGTTTTTTCGATTTTGGAGACATTTAATTGTACGAAAGCAGCAGCAATGTGCGGATTCATCGCGAAAGGAACGGTGATTGGTGAATGCGTCTGCTCGGTGTGGATGAGCAACATTCGGTGGATACTTGTGTCCGGATACAGGTTGGTGTATACACGGCCGACGTTGCTGAGTCGCTGGATACTTGTGTGTCTGGCGATTATCGCCCAATGGGTACAAGGGTACTAGGGTACGCACTTGAGGCGCACTAAGTCTGATTATGAATCTGGCCCATGTAAATTTTACAACCGGAATCAGAACAGGTCAATGAGTTCGTGAGCAGTAACTTTTAGAAATAAGGTAAATATTAAATCTTTTGCATGATTGCCTTTAAATAAATTACCAATATACTTATATAAAAATAGGTATACACAAACTATAGACCTAAGCGAAACACTCGACATTTTACACAATGGAATGTAATAATAGAATGTTCCTTTATTTTTTTATTTTTTTTTATTGCCCACGTTTTACAATTGTTCGGTTATGAACTTATTGCACTAGTGTGTTAGGGATAGGTTGAATTTATGGGAAGTGTACCTAAATTTGCATCAACAAAGGAAAAAACTCAGGAAAAAAAACCCTTCAGAAAACCTGATTGGGATTCGAATCCTGGGCTCTCCATCCATAATATTTCGAGAGTGACGCCTTTGACCATTCTACCACCGAAATTCAGTTTTTAAAACTCTGAAATAAATTATTTAGATTCATTTCTACACTCGTGTTATAAAGGGCGTAATCTAAAGATAGTCCTGAGTGAGTAGAGTGGTTTAGGGAAAGTACCCAGCTTTAGAGTGAAGAGAGAATGGGTAACCCACTAATAATAAATTAAAACCACTCTCAAATGCACCCAGCCGAGATTTAAACCTTGACCTCTTCATCACCGGTAATCCCCCGCATATTGTGGGCCTGTAATATTAGACCACATGACAACCGGTGCAGGTATACGTATGAACATGGGACAGAAACATATTTATTGTCTGTAACAACATGCTAGGTTGTGACGTAAATTGTATTTACCATTATCTTAATTGGGATGTTGAATTATATTCCCAATTACTCTATCAGGACAACTTGTAGCCCTATACTAAGCTAAAGATCAGGACCATTCTATCTTTAGTATACTTACAAGGAAAAACAATCCAATTACTGTACATCCAGTCTTCAAAGTACATCCACAGCAAAATTGGGTCAGCCTAGTCATACCGGTCATCTGAAACGTAAGATATTTATCTACATATTAAGGTACACTGCGCACATAGGGTGTTTGGAAATTCATAGCCCAAACTGCAGACATAGTTTGTTTGAACCAAAAGCAATACAAAATCCCTGTACACTTACATCAGGAAAAATATACTAATAGGCTACCATTAAATTGTGTTAAAAGTTTCAGCGTACAGCGCCGGGAGAGCACATCTATTCAAGCATGCGTGTACAACAGGTTGCATAGGAGTTAGTCGTGCGGCACTAGACACCTCGACGTCTTGAAGCACGGCAGGAGAATATACATCAATTAATAGTAAACAACATACCAGTATATCTAGAAATTCGAATACTTTCTGAAGGTCATCATTAACGGTCCTACATCACAGAAAGTGCTTTCCATTATTACATGTGCAGTGCCGTGCGCCTAACTTCCTATGCAACTGTTGTACACGCATGCCTTGAACAGCTTTGCTCTCCAGGCGTTGTACGCCGAAACTTTTAACACAATTTAATGGTATTAGCATAGTTTTCCGGATTAAGTGTATAGTGATTTTGTATTATTTTTGGTTCAAAAAATTAAATGTGCAGTTTGGGCTATGAGTTTCCGAAAACCCTGTATATCATTTTATTACATACCATGATCATAATACATCTAATGATTTGTTTTTGCCGTTGGCAAGGAAGTAAGAGTTCCGATTCCGGCTGAGTTCCCCACCAATCCTCCACTAAAATGTGGATACACTTTCGCGGATATAACGGGTCATTGGGTTATCCACAAACCACGTAACGGTTTTTTTTTAAACCTTTTTTCAACCCCCCAAGCGTGTAACACCATGTATACATCTATTTTGACCTCACCCCTCTCTCCTAACCTATGTTCCGTAACTTTTCACGTCAAGAATGAACGTCATTAGTTCATAGGGAAGCTTTTGTGACCCTCAAAGATAACTCCTAAAGCACGGAACACAGAAAAACAACGCCCGACAATTAATTTGTTTGTTTCTGTCAATGAATAAAGATATATGAAGTCGCTAGAATAAGTGGTGTGTGGTATAAGGTGTAATCATAGCCTAACCTAGTTTGTAAGTCATGTGCTGATATAATATGTGTTTAGAAGTGCACGTACCTACCATCAATTTTAAAAATAATACTTGTCATAGATTATGTTAGTCTCGAAATCTAGTAATTAAAAGTAAATTTACTTTAGCTGATGGTTTTCAACTTACATCTCCAGCCGCAAAGTTATATTTACCTACGAATTATAAGCAAACTTACTAATGGCAACATTCTTAACACTGGGTTTATACTTATTCATAAAGCATATAACTAATAGCGTATAGTATTCGCTTTGATGGTCGCATGATCTAAGGTGTCACTCTCACAATATACTGCCGATGACAGGGAGATTGAGGTTCAATCCTAGTTGGGTGTACTGAGGGTGATATTTCCTAAATTGTTTTCCCCCTTCCCCATCCACGCAAATGCGGGTACATTTAATCTAAATTCAACCTTTCTAATCTCTATTGCATTAGAGTAATTACTAATTAATTCAAAAGCATACAACCCGAAAGGATGGTAGAACACGGTGTTAAAAAATATATAGCGAAAAGTGCATAGTAAATATACGCATTAAGTTGAAACACATTATTTCCTATGCTAACGTTCATAAGCAATGCATAGTGAATAGTGCACAGTGCATAAAGTTGATTTGACTTTAGCTTTTTTTATGCTTTATGCATGTGGTAAAGCATAAATAAAAAACCTTGAACTTGGAACGTATCAGCCAATGATAATGAGAGAAGAGGCTCTACCCAATTTAACGCCAGTTTACACATCAAACAGAAAATACATTCTGCTGGTGTTTGAAATGCTTTGTGGAAGTCATACTTGTTTGTAATTAACGATTTTTCTTTTCTTTAGAGTCAGTCTATACGATTGAAAATAAAGGTGATTCTGTTATTGATAAATAGTTCTACATTAATATTCATGACAACAATAATATCGAAACTAAATCAAAATCAAATTTGATTAAATGATACAGGCAACACTTAAATTAAATTAAATATATGTTTCAAAAGATACAACTTAATGACTTTTTTAAGTGAATCCTTAAATCAAGTATAATTCAAAAACTTGTTTTGGGGCAAAGAGGTTAGGCCAATTTTCATGGGTAAAAATAATAGACTAAATAAACACTTTAATGGTTGATTTTCATTATAATCGTTGTATTTAGTGTTCACTGTATGGTATGCATTATTTTCTATTAGAGTCTATTCATGATAGTTTTTTACCTGGATGACAGTTCAAAAATCATATTAATAGGTTTTGGGTTGCCAACACTTGTAAAAGATCACTGTTTTGTTATAAATGTAAAGTTTTTTAATTACCTGTTATATTTTACATTTAAAATAATGTAAACTTAGGTTTTTCTCACACTATTTCAGTACTTTTAATAATACATTTTTATCCAACTCGAAACAATATTTTAAACATAATTAAAAGTAATTATTCTTAATTTTGGAACGTTATTGACTATGTGTAATATAGTGCATACATTAATACCTTTTAATACAGGCATCGTATTTACTTGGAAAAGAGAAAATACGTGTCTTTTTTTATGTATGATAAATTATTTTATGATTATTTGTCGTATTTAGAAATATTTAACTGAATAAAATATGTTATCCGTTGCGTGGGTGAATCATTGTAAAAAACTTGTTTCCGTCATCTTCAACCACATGGTTTAAATTCGTCGGTTGCCATTTTGAAGCTATTTTCGTTAAACCTTTTTTGAAGGTCCTGTGAATAATAATTTTTTTAGGTGGAATGAAACGATAAATAAACTTTGGGTCCGACCTCAAATAATATATAAATAATATTGGCCTAAATTACTGTGATTAACTTTCACTTCATATATTACCATCTGTTTTCATTACAGTTATCCAAAGTGATAGATATCAGCTGCTGGCGTAGGGATATATTAGGGACTATTTCTAGTAACTTTTTGAGCTGTCATCCGAGTAAACTAAGGTCGTGAATGAATTATAATTGTGCAGAATAGGTCGATAAATCCAGCTAAAGATAAAACACCCAAACCTAGGCCAAAATAAAATTGTTAAGGACAAATAGTATATTTCTGAGATCGAACCCGGGCATGCGGGCTCCTTGGCCACACATATTGACCAGTTATTGTGTGAAAAAAAAAGAGTGCACTTTATTCTAGTAAACAAACTGATTTGAAGCTTGGTAAAGTGATATGAGGCACGCATGCGCATCAGTCAAATGAGCCAAAAGGAAATACAACAGGAATTCACTTACTTGTATTTAGTTGGGGTTTTTTAAAGTATAAAAATATGTATTAACTTGTTGTTATTTGTACATCGATGTTTTGGTTCTATGTTGTGGTATGAAGGTGCTACTGGTATCCAAGTGACCAGGTAGGCAGGTAGGGTAGGTGGCCGAGCCGAGAAAGGTCAACCTGTAAAACGCCGCATATTGTTTCGTCACCCACCTAGCTCACTCTCGTCAATCAATATGTTGAGGTGAGTGGGGGGGGGGGGGTCAAAGTAACACGACATATTCGCGTCATACCGGTCAGGGGTAGGCGATACCTTCATTCACCCGTCCCCGTGGATTACCGGCCTACACCACAAGTCCACGGGACCCTGGTTCTATACCAGCTGTATATGTGTTGCTGATGCTTTATTATTATTATTTATTTTATTTATTGCAGCCATCCGGGCTATCTGTGTACTTGCAATAATGGAGTAGGGATGAAGAAGGTATAATTTATAGTAAATGTACCTACACTTATATGGAGGGAATGTGGGAATTAAATTATGGAGAAAAAACAAATTCAGTACCGGATACCCTCTAAGTTACCCTGATTTGATTCGAACCTCGCTCTTTCTCCACCACCAGCAATCCGATCTGTTACAAGAGTGACGCTTTTGAGTTTAGACAATGAGAACACCTAAGTGGTCCGATTGGTGAAATATCTGGCCACTGGGGCTGGGTATGTGGCATTAGGCGTACGTCCTAGAAGTTAGTTTGTAAGCCGTGTGCTGATGGAATATAACCCTATGTTTTAGGAAGTGAACGTTAAAAAATAAAATAAAATTCCTCACACAGTGTGGCACTCCTCACAGTTATAAATGAAAAAAATTTCCTGTAAATTTTCATTCGGGAAATTTTCTAGATTCCAGGGGAATAGAATGTTTTTTTCCTAGGACCTAAAGAAAAATGTTCCAAAATCTTTACCTACAGTTCAACTTGTGAATGTGAGGAATACTAGGCTTCCACCGTGGTTCGGATTCCACGTTAAACTGTAGGTCCTCCATTTCATCTCACAATCACCCTACCATCACACATTAGCCTAAGTGCGTATAACCCGAACGGGTAGTAAGACGCGGTGCTAATAATAATAATCTACCTACAGTTGGTCTACGGCTCTTCTCCGCCCTACAGTGGTTAAGGGATACAGACTATACGGAAACTTGATTCAATTTCAAATGGTTCCTAAAATATGTGCCATATTATCTATGCAGGCTAATAGTGGTTTATCCTAATTAATAATTATAACTGGCCCTGTGGTATAGTGGTCAGCTCACCTGGCTTCCAACCTAAGAGTCCTTGGATCGATTCCCGGCTGATACTATGGTATTTCCCTAAAGGGGAACTATCCTAAAAGTTATCAGGGCCTGGTTGGTTAGGCCTAGGTTTCTACTGGATCCATACCCTCATATTCACTATCATTATCTCCACGTCTCATCGGTAAAGAGCCTCCGCGGAAAGAACGTAAGCTTAGTACATGCGGGCGTCCTCTTGGCAGCAGTATATTAGTACAGTACCTGCTAATCTTCCCACAAAATTGGGCTACGTGTGGTGTAGCCCAGACATGCATTTATAAAATAAATGAATACGTATTAGGAACACTACAGTCAAAACCCATACTGTTATTTTACTATTTAGTTGAACGGAACAAAACACATTTACCACTTTAAATAAACAAGTCGCATGGAAAATTGTTTAGATTTTGAACCAAGTTTATTTATTGTATTTACACCAGCCAATTTATTACGTGTCAGAATTATTTTTGTGTTTATTGTTGTATTCCGAGAAATTTGCCGCATGCTGACAGCTCGAGTGGGTAGAAAGATGCCCGGCCCGCACACAAAAATAATCCTACGTGTAAACAAGTTATTGTTATGCACTGTATACAGCTCGAGTGAATTGTTGGATGCAAGACACCATTTTTCTCAGTCGGGGCTTACTAAATGCATCAGCGCTGCAAGGCCAGATATTTTACCTTCTAAAAAAAAAAGTAAAATTCTTTAAGTAAAGAGTTTTGATTGAAACTAATTCATCAAAGAACCATAAAGACGACAAAGAGTGCTACGTTTGTAGTAATGCTACGTACGTCGTCCATTCAAGACTTCTTGCTCACTGACATTTGAGAGTAGTTATTGTTATTAGCACCACGTCTTACTAACCACTCGGGTTTTACGCACTTGCACTAATGTGTAATGTTAGGGTGATTGTGAGATGAAATGGAGGCCCTACAGCTTAACGTGGTATCCGAACCACGGTGGAGCCCTGGCATTCCTCACATTCACAAGTTGTGGTTAATACACGTCTTATCAGAGGTGAAGAAGGGTTTGGCAATCAGATAAATCTGTGCCGGACCGAGTATTGAACCCTGGGCCCTCAGCACAGAAGTCTGGCACCTTACCCCTAGACCGCCAGGTCACCTTTGAGAGTGATTAATTTGATGAAAGATTTTACCGTCTGACAGGAGCTTGACAGTTCATCATAAATATTTTTCTACTCTCCCTACACGCAAATAAGGGTAAATGTCCTATAAGTTCAACCTCTTAATACATTAGGGCAGAGATTCTCAAAGTGGGGTCCCCGAGGCTTGGCCAGGGGGTCCACGAGGTCATCCAGGGAATCTGTGACATACCTTTGTATATTTTTTAATTCCTATAAAATTGTATATAAAAGGGTAAACGCTGGTATATGCTAAACACAATTGGAGATGCCTTCCTATATTAAATCCGGCGAGAAAGTGAAGTCGAAAATTGGGGTGCTGGCCTCTCCCCTTGTGCCCACATCTTTGAGAGGAGCATTTGGAAATTAATTTTCATATTAGTTTTCTCGTCAGCCAGCACAAAGAACTATTAGAAAAAGCTCTGAAACATTTTATGCCTTTTCCAATAATAAATTTGTGCGAGCGAGCCTTTTCTGTTCTTTGTGTTGTAAAAAAACGTGAAATGAAATCATCTTGGTGTGGAATAAGATTTAAGGAGATGGTCACTAAAATTGCTACAGATTCCAGTGATATTCCTCACATAAATTATCAATGGTTATAAATGTACAAATATAATAGGCCTTTTCAATTTTATTGTGAATCTTTTTACATTCATTAAAAAAAAGATTATGTCTAAAAATATACAATACCTACGTATATTTATTTTATTTTCATTTATATTATAATTATATTACATTAAAATATATATTACTCTATATATTATATAACTCATTTATTCCTATAATATACTTTAAATTTATGATTGTCATTGTTTTAATCATTTATCCTACAATTAAGGGGTCCACGAATCAGCTGTTCCCTGGTCAGAGGTTCCACGTGACCAAGATGTTTGAGAGCGGCTCTACTAGAATATTTAGTATACATGCGCATAGCCCAGCCGGGTAGAAAGACGCGGTGCTAAACAAAAAATACTTGGGTCATCGAATGGTCTAGGTCAGTGTTATTCAACCTGGGGTGCGCGAACACATCTTAGGGGGCACGTAAATTTTAATATATATAGGACCTATATATATATATATATAATAATTATTTTGAATGTGATTTATTTTAGATGTAGATTATATAATATGTATAACTTATTCCAACCACTTTGGGAGTACAAGGTCGAAGAGAAATTAATTATATATAGGATTACGTTAACTAAAAGGGTTGAATACCACTCGTTTAAAGCACCACTCTTGTGTTGGACTGGTTTGTTGATAACTGGAGATCCAGGTTTGAGTCCCGGTTGGGTGATCTGAGGTTTTTTTATTAAATAGTTTATCACTCTCCTTCCACGCAAATGTGGAGTCCATTTTCTCTACCATCTTTACATTATAAAAATTAATGTATATGTATAGCCCTGACGGGTACTAAAACGTGGCTAGGAAGAAACCCTCGGCTTTGAAGACACGTGGCTATATCAGTATACAAGGTCACCTCAAGGGGCGCGGGAAGTGGGTGACCTCCCGGCACACTGAACTCGAGGGGGCACTATGCCACCAATATTTTATCTATCTTATCAAATCTTTGTAGAAATTCGAATTTCATCTTTTCGATGTTCGTTAGTCTTACAGCAAGTACATAAAAACCCGTATATCTGGGACAAGTTCTGGTCCAGATAATCGAAATTACAGATAATCTGTAATATTGAGAAATGTTCACTCTAAGGGACGTAACTAAATTTCCACTCTATCTCCAGGTATTGTAATATCTGGGCTACAGGATGAACATATTCCTAAGCAATGAATCATTTTAAGGATCACCAAAAATTAAACTAGAATCCTTTTTATTTTCACGTTGATCAATAAATCCAATCAGTCAGCTACAGAGATGGATTAAAGTTACCCTCTACAATTGCAATTTATATTCAACTACCCTCCTGTGATTTCCTTGTTAGAATGTATCATTCGAACAAAGATATTGTTCTGAATTATTATTTTTCAGCTGCCGTCTATACCGTTCGGCTGTACACATATGTACTAATTACGCTAATGTGTTAAGTATGTTTAAGGTTGAACTTAAGCGTACCCGAATTTGTGAGGATGTACAGAGGAAAACCAATTAGGAAAAACCACCCTCATTACACCTGACCGGGATTCGAACAACGACTTCCCCGTCATTGACAGTCCAGTCTGATGACGATTCAACCAACTAAGCGGGTCCGAGATAGTTCAAAGTTTCGCCTTTCTTTTTGGGAATCAAAGCAATCGGGACAGACAAATTAGACCTTGGAGCTTTGGCCCGTTTCCTAGTTCCCTGTTCAATGGGAGCCACGTGCCATCCACTAGAGCGGCTGTGTTTAAGGAAAGCTTTGTTTTTATTGGTACAATTAATTTCCAAGCCACCCGCCTCGGTGGCCTAGTTAGCTAACGCCCTAGGTTCGTGTTAAGCTAGACTGGCGAGGACAGGGAGATCGAGGTTGGAATCTCACTCGGGTGAACTGGGAGTGGTTTTCCCTAAATGGTGTTCCACTTCTCTCCACGCAAATGAGGGTTCACTTCCTCTATATTCAACCTTCCAAATTCCTAACCCTATAGTTTAATTAGTAATTAAGCGTATAACCTAAACGGTATAAACGCGTGCTAAGTATAATTTTCAAGCCATCGAATATAAAGGTACATTATTAATACAAGTAGATTTTTAATAAAAACACCTCATCAGTCGCCTATAAAGATGTACTTGATTGGGATTGAATACCCTCCTCCCAGTTCATAGTAAAGAATTCAAATCACTTCACTGACCTTACTGGCTGGGACAATTCTCCTTAGCCTCAGCCGTGGTCAGCATATTAGACGAGATATAATTGACTTGGAGCTCATTAGTGGCATGGCGCTTGCGATGGAGCATACATCATCATCAAGGCTCAGATTTAATATCGATTAAAATTTTTTAACTTTTCCTCAAAACCTATGCCCATGAATGATTATTTACCTTACGAATTACTTGATTTTGAACATTTTTACAGGTTTTTTGATTAAATATTTTCGAATATTTTGTATTTTTAGTTAATAAACACATATTTCTTGTTTTTCTTCATAAACGCGTCATATTTTGCTAGCTTAAGCCGAAAAAATTATATATTTAATTTAGCTTTTTCCAACAAGTGGGAGCCAACAACAGGTATTACATGTGCAATTTCTAGACTATTTAAAGGATAAGATGACATTTGTTGACTCAAAATAGCAACAATAATTTAAGCTGGCACACTTCTCCACCTAGCTACCTATTTACACTACACATAAAAAATACTCATCAAGCTTATTGGCTTGTGGGGTGGGGTGGGAAGGTGGGGTGGTTGGTGTAAATCTTGATTGCAACCTTTCCTCTCAAGCACAGACCAAGATTATTGAGCTACACCCTCAAAGGGCCATTGACTTTCAATTTTTAGTTGTTTTGTTTTTATAACTAGAACAGTATCTGCTGTTTTATCAAGAGCAAAAAATCAAGCACATATATTTATTATTTTAATAAAATATTTTGCCAACTTTAAGAAGATCTAAAATACATAAAACATGGATTTTAAGCAAATATAAAACTAGGATCTAATCATCTTCATTCGATTTTCCGGTTGATTTTTTTTTGCAGCTAACCCTTTCTACCTTCTGAGGCAAGGCTTTTGCATATTTATAATTGTTGTTCTTGCCAACATCTTCCAATATCTGATTCATGAAACCCGTATTTGATATACTTCTTGCTTACGTAAACAATTAAGATTTTTTAAGTTAAAAACTTAAATCTAAGTCGAAAAGATTGTTTTTAATAAAATGACTCCATACTAAAAAACAAAACACCGCATGGTATCGAATCTGTGTTTCCTAGAACGGCAGTCGACCTCCCTAGCCACTAGGGCCAGTGATCAATTTAGCACAGTGCCTTCATTATATTTACTGCTCCCATCCGACAAATAAATAAGCTCTTGCTTAAGTGCTCTGCTTTGTGTATTGGTCAGTCAACCAAAAAAAATCTGAAGTTTATTTAGTCAACGTATACTCAAAGGCACAAAGACTGTTACTAGAATTCAGTTTTTGTTTTTTTAAATTGCAAACTGTTTTTATAAAATTTAAGAATGCAAAATACGATTTAAGAAATATCTATAGTTAGATATTTTTTTTCATTAAAAGGTTGTTTTTCTCTCAAGTAAACACTGACATTGATACATTTCTCATGTGTGTTTTGGCTTCTAATTTTGATGTTTCGTTGAGTGTACATTTTTCTCCAAAACGTTATTTCAGGCCACGATGTAAACACTAATAAAAACCTTGAGACAGAACATTTAACCTAAACATACAATCTCAGCAGTGATGGTTGTACCGGTTGGGCAACTCAAGTAGTTATGGTTGGAAGGAAGGCTTAGAACGTAGACATTGCTCTCGATATTGACCAAATGTAACTACAGTCCAATTTTTATAGGAAGAACTTTATTGAGAGCCAGAAAAGCTACTAGATCTACTTTCACGTATTCATACGTCAGGTCATGTGATATGCAGCTGTTACTTTTGATAAATATAATCAATACCTATAAAATAATACTAATAATATAGTAAAATTCTATAAATATTGAAACGATTTGTCAAAAGTGACAGCAGCAGATCACAGTGTTTGACGCCTGGCTATAATTATTTTAAAATAGAATTCCACATGTTAATATCCTCCAGGATATTCGTATATTTTATAACAATGAAGAAAGGAAAATTTAGAGTTAGTAGGTCTGTACCCGCATTTACGCGGAGAGAGTGTGGGGAACCATTTAGTAAAAAACATCTGAGTACACCAGCGAGGGATTTAAACGCTAAACTTCCATATTACTGGTAAACTAAACAATACGATGAATAAAAGATGATTTAGTAACGTTTATGAAAATGCAAGAACAAATAACTAGATATAATAGAGGAGGAAAGAGGATATTTAGAAAATCAAATAATATGTCACAGGACGAGATAATCTCACCTCATTTTATCGATTTTTCTTGAGGCGGAAAGGAAACACTTCACCCTCATTGATCACATCCAACGTGTATCTTTATTTTCAAAAAATTTAATCTTTAAAAAAAACTTAATTTATCAAGTTTAATCGTAATCAGTTCAATGAGACACACAAACAAATCTGGTGATTATTATTTTTATCTAAATCATTATTAAATATCATCTTGAAAACTTATAGTTGTAACTGTAAGATATTAGTTACATCTCGGTGCAGTACATATATTTTTTAAATTAAGTAAATAAAGCTTAAAAATTATTTAAAATATATAAATTTTGTGGCATCATGGCAACGCTAATAATTGTCAACGCATGTATTGTAGATAACTAAAGGTATAAGATAGGCCTGTCATAATTAGGCTGTAAATTTTATTTCAGAGTAAAATTAAATTTTTTTAACTCTATATTTTTGTTGTGTTGGACATAAAAATAGTGTTCTTATCCCCCCAAAATCAAGAAGCACAAAATTACTTAAATAAAAGGGTTTTTTTCTTTTATACATAGTGTCTGCAAAAAAAAAACCATAAAATTATATAATTAACTATGACTTTCAAGAGGTTTTCGGTAGGCAGAGGCGTCGATGGGAGGATGGGGTCTTAAACCCGTGGCCCGCAGGCCATTTGCGGCCCATCGTAACATTTTTTTTGTAGCCCACGGGATCGTTAAAAATATAAAATTATCTCAGGAGAAAAAAAATTACGAATACAGATTTATATTTTACATAATTAAATAAATACATATTTTTTAGTTATTTTATAAATTATTTTTACTTTATACGTGAAGAAAAACATTACGTTTTTAGACAAATGTACCTAGAACTGGCAAATGACTAATCTAATAGATCAGGAAGAGACTACTATTTCGGGTGGGTTCGAACATATTCGGGAGTGTTCGCGTTTGTTCATCACAACTGAGACACCCGAACGCAAAAAAAAAAGTTAAATCTTAATATTGTGGATAGATAATACTTAGCACCACGTCTTACTACCGTTTGGGTTATACTCTTAAGTATTAATTACTCTAATGGGTTAGGAATTGGAAAAGTTGAATACAAAGGAAATGAACCCGCATTTGCTTGAAGGGAGAGTGTAAAACCATCTAGGAAAAACCACCCCGGTTCACCCGGCCGAGATTCGAGCTTCAATCTCCCCGTCCTCTAAAGTCTATCTCAGCAAAAAACTTGCGCGTTAGCTAACCACGCCACTGAGGCGGGTATTGTCGGTAGAGCCAACAAGAGATAAAAACTTTTGCCCTTAGACCTTAAAAGGGTGAAGAAGACTTCCTGGATTAAGCTATCTTGGGATAGGGCTGAATGATGAGCTTCATTCGGACGGCTATGAACTTTCGAGTTACTTTAGGACAGAGATCATTTACCGGTAGTTAATCTTGTGACACGTATGGCAGAATAATGTGATTCGTATTGAAAACTTGTGCCAAGATGGATTGATATATTTTAACTGCTCTCAAAATTAGTATCGACAAATATGTGGCTCAGTAGTAAACGCAATATGTACATTTTAAAAATCATTGTTGGTAATAATTAAATAAAACAACAGATTCTCCTGTATTTTTTATTAGCCTAAGTAAAAAAAATATTCTTCAAAAAACAGTTTATCTACTTGAATTTTACACTTATAGCTTAACTAAAATAATTGTTAGGAAATTCTTATGCGTTTATTAAACAGAAACTATATATATATATATTTTATAGCTAGTTTATCTTATGATATATAATATATATATCAATAAAGATAAAACTAGCTATATCAGCCTATTTTGTAAGGTTCGTGGCCTATGTCTTAGGTAAAACTGTTTCCGGTCTTGAGTCACGTTAATAAAACCATTTCCGACGTTTATGTTGCCGTTGCAACAACCGCTTTCTGGGCTCAAGCCAGAAAAAATTGTTATCCAAATCTAGTAGTTTTTTAGAAATGTAAAAAAATATCGTGATCTATAGTAATCGATTTTTACATTTTCTTAAATTATTCTATGAGTCTTATTATACAACCGGTAAATCTAGAGTTTACTCATTTTTAAATAAAGAGGAAATACACTAGCATTTGCATGAATGCATGGAGATCAAAATGTAAAATAAACACTTTAAAAACCACAATGTGAGAAACCAACCCCCCTGGCATCTGACCGGGATTCGAACATTGACCTCTTCATAGGTGATGGATGACCTAGTGCGATTCTAACTTTTTTAAGGGAGTTATTTTCACACAATAATAATCAGTAGTGATCAACGATCGTGTTTTCAAATGCTCCTTCAATGCACCATGCTATATTTCTTCTTCGAGAATAATCTCTTGGACCACTGGATCGTGTTTGTTCCGCCGGATGTACCTTTTCTTGTTTTTCCTCTCCTCCTCCCAGGAAAGGCACTGTTTGGCCACAACACTTATGTACCAACACTCCAATCCTGGAATAGAAACAGTTCCTCGTGTAATCAAGACTAACGAAAGGCAAGGTTGATCACGTGGTTAGCGTGCTCTACTCTCACTCAAGAAGAATTCCTCCACACGAGTGATTTCCATTATGGTACATTTCAGTTAAGTTCCTTTTACTGCCCTAATCTTTAAACTAGGTCATTATCATAGATTGTGTTGAGCTAAAGTGTAAATGATTAAAAATAAAATTATTTGATAAAGCAATTGTTCGTGTTACTGTATAAAGAATGTGTTTAGTAGTGTGGCTTTCTCTTGATGGTAGATATTAGAAGTAAAGTCAGGGCTTGAAAAAATCCTTATCCACTCGTCTGTGAACAGGGGAAAATTTTTGCTTGACGAGTAAAAAAAAATATTTAATCTATTTTTGTTATGGTTGACCATCATAAGCTACCCTGTCGATATGACTACTAAGAATCGTCAAAGATAAATATATATCATGTTCATAAGATGTACATAAGCTATGGATATACTCTTCGACTGAAGAGTAGATAAGCTATGACTAAAATAGCGATTCTCTCGCAAGGTGATATCGATATCTTATTAAGGTTTCAGGGTGATTTCGAGATAGATATAAATCAGGGTTACCAATATTGAAACCATTTGGACCTCAAAAACACAACGAAAGAATCGAGAGTAAATTTGGCACGTTTGTACGCATTCTTATCTTGTTTATTCGCGTGTGGTGAAGGGGTTAGATACAAAATGGTAGGCAGTTTACGTAGAAACAAACGTGAATGAATGCCTAGTTTAAATTTGTTAACATAAATTGCGTGTCTATATTCCAATCATTGTGACAGGTGAAACTTTTGACTGACTGGTGAGCCACCCTAAAAATTTTCAAGCTCTGAGTATAGTGCACCCACATTAGTGAGAAGGGTGCGTAGGAAAGTCACAGTTATAAACCACACGTGTAGTCCCCTTTCAAGTACACCTTGGAGCATATCCAAACCTCGACCTCCTCGTCGTCGGCAATCCAACATATTGTGAGCCCGATGCCTTAGACCGTTTGTCCATCGGTGCTGATATATGATTAAATAATAAATAAAACCGTGCCGGTGGTCGCATGACCCAACGCGTCACTCCATTTTTCTACTGGATTGCTGGTGACGGGGATATCGGGGTTCAAATCCGGTCGGATGTACCGAGATTGATTTTTCCTAAATGGTCTACCACTCTCCCTCCAGGAAAATTCTGGCACTTTTCTTCAAAAATTCTACCTTTCTCATCACCAACAAATAAGCGTAATTAATGTATGCCCATATCCAAAACAAATACTGAGATGTGGTGTAAAATAATAATAGTGATAATAAATATTTGAAACTTAGTAATCAGGTCATTAATCTTATTAATGTTCCCAGATACATTTTCCACAACCGCTCTCTACATATTTTATTGTTCAGTCAACAAAATACTGTTTGTGTTTGTCTGATCATACTGACAAACAAGCGCCCTAATTTAATTTCCCTGCACCAAGATAATTCTCATTTTGTACAGGTTGGCAACGCTCGTATTAGATAAAACGCGGGATCTGACGTCACATTTCATAAACTTACCGACACAGACCGATACGATCACCAGTAGCACACCTGGTAGCACTCTGTGAGGCTTTGTACGGAAGTAAGTACCCACCTATGGTGATAACTATTATATAACAGAACACCAGCATTCCGTCGACAAACAACCAGAACAGGGTCAAAACACTACTTTCCTGGAACAGTTACACAACAAGCGATCAAAAATTAAACTCTATTTAAAATAAACTAAGATCTATAGTCTCATTTTCAGAGAAATAACACTATAGATGATAGATAAGAAAAGTTACGGGATCTGATTTCCCGTAGTCTTATGTCAAATCATGGGATCATCATACTGTAACTATTTATATAATATATTAAATATAAATATAGCATGGTGGTTTTGTTAGGTATTTTTTTTACTATCTACATTTAAGTTTTTTGTTGTTTTCGTTTTCAAATACTCTACCTGAGTCTTGACTTTGGACTTAAGCTGCTTTATTAAAATATACCAATATGAAATAATTCTCTTTTGATGAAGATATTTACCACAGCTTTACCTTAATAGCTCCATAAATGAGAAGTAAGCTGAAGATAATTTGAATGATCATACACAAGCCCAAAACTTTCAGAGTTTCCCCAACAGCGTTTTCTGAAACATAATATTATGTACCAATCAGAAGAAAATGGTTTTCCACTCTCCCTCCACTTAAATGCGGGTATACTTCCTTTAGATATAACCTTCCAAATCCCTAAGACCATTAACGTAATTAGTATATAAGCGTGTAACCCGAGTGGGTAGTAATACGGGGTACTATAGGGAAAAAAAGTATTGGAAATGTATGTTTGCGTGCATTTTATTTTCATAAGTCATAGGTGGGTAGCTAATATGTTTTGGAATATTTTTCATAAAGTTTTCAAAGATTATTTTCTCAAATGTGAAAAAGTAAGAGACAATAAATATTTGGTAAAACCAAAAGGTACACACCCCTTTTCTTGCTTTTTGTTTTTTCTAGAATTATATTTTCGCAGAAAAATCCCACTTAGATTTGTCCAAATGAGATGAATTTCTAGAGTATTTATTCTAATAATAGACGAAACTAATACAAAAAAATTGGGTTCGATTTATTGCGATTTGTGACCTGTAGAGTGGTTACATCAATATGTATAATACACCGTACAGACCAATACATAACTGCACAGGGTGAACATCTTTTACGTTTTTTGACTTCAAGATGAATTTCAATTGAACCTTGATTTTACATGTCTCAGTCAATTATTTCATAAAATGTAAATTTGTGCACGGGCTTCAACAGAAACTTCCGCGGTTGGACTAATTTTATTGACGCCCGTCAGTGAAAGTGGACTTAGTGTGAATAATTCATACTCCTCTTAAAAAATGCTGAAACACCGTTAATACTGATAATGAAACAAAATAAATGTATTATTAAATCACATTAAATGCATTTATAAATAAGTTGTTAGTAGTTGTATGGTTTACCTTTGTAAAGCTTTGAGAAGAAATAAAATTTTGAATGTATCAATGAAATAGTATACAGTACCCAGCTTTGCTCGGGAGAAATAGTTTAGGGTAAAAATAGTAAAAAGGTTAAAAAGAGTAAAAATTAAATCTAGTAAATTTTTTTAAAAAGGGTAAGTAAAAATGGTAAAAAGTGTGAAAAGAATTAAAAGGATAAAAAGGGCAATAAGGTAGAAAATGGTTTTATTTTAGGGAAAAAATTTCAAAAGGGGAAAAAAGTCAATATAATCAATTGTCTTATAATTTTTCAACAACTTTTAAATCACCCCTCTTACCACGTTAAATATGTTTAACCTGTTTGTGCTACATGTCCTTTTAAGCCTTTTATTCCTTTTGTCTCTTATGGAATTTTTTATCCTTTTTATTCCTTTTTGCTCTTAAGGTACATTTTGCACGTTTTACTCTTTTAGTCATTTTAGATTATTATTACCCTTTTTATCCGTCTCTCCCTTTTATTCTTTTTGCCATTTTTACTCTTTTTTGCCCTTTCCCCTTATAGCCTTTTTCGTCCGTTTAACCCTATTATTTATTACTTTTCATATTCATACGTTTTTACTTACTCTTGTATCCTTTTTTAATTGATTAGATCTATTTCATACCCTTTTAAAGCCTTTTTTATCCTTTTTAGCACGTTTTACAAATTTTTACATAAAGTACTCGGCTTTTCTCGGGAGAATTATTTTAGAGTATAGAAGTTAAAAAGGGCAAAAAGGATAAAAATTAAATCATATAATTTTTTTAGAAAAAATAGATAAGTAATGGGGGGGGGGGGGAAATATTAAATGGTTAGTAACAGAAAAGATTTAAAAAATAGTGAAAAGGGCACAAATTAAATGTAGTAAAAATGGTTGTTTGGGGTAGGTCTTATTCCCACCTACCAAGTTTATCTTCTACCATATTGAAAAGTAATTTATTATTTTATTGTAGTTTTGGGGATTCTAAAACACCCATTTCCCCAGCCCCCTTTCAAAATAGTAAATATTTAACATTAACTATGTTATAGGAGTAATCCCTCCATATTCTCAGCCAAATTAAATTTTCTACCTCACCTAAAAGGCGTTCTTTTTTACCTAACTCACAACTTGTGAATGTGTGGAATGCCAGGCCTCCACCGTGGTTCGGATCCCACGTCAAACTGTAGGCCCTCCATTTCATCTCACAATCACCCTGCCATTACACAATAGCTTAAGTGTGTATAACCCGAATGGGTAGTAATACGCGGTGATAATAATAATAATGATAATATTTTTACCTAAACCCTTCTGTCCATCCCCTATTTTCTCCATTTAAAATCTTAAGTATTTTATGATTATTTAGACTGTTTTTTATACCTTCTTGCCCAATTTCAGTTTTATTCCACACGGAAAAGTAGTTGTTTATATTAGTTTTAGAAATTGTAAGCCCCCCTTTCCATCTAAACGGCTTCTACTTATAAATTTGGAATTTTAAGGCGAATTAGATTATCTGGAGTTGTCCTTCTACCTATCGGCCAAATTTAAATTTTCTACCACATCTAAAAGTTTATTTTTCTGTTAAGACCTCCAACCCACACCCCAGCCTTTTTCCCAAAGATCCAATTAAAAATTTAACATTTTCTGCTCTTAATATTTATTTAGAGTGGTATTTTTACCTGCCTGCAGAATTTCAGTTTTATACTAAATTAGTAAGTAGTTGTTTACAATTAGTTTTTGAAATTCTGAACATACCAACCCCTTTTCTCCAATTCACTTTTAGAAATTTCAAATTTTAATATTTATTGGGCTATTTATAGTTGTCTCTCAACATATCTGCCAAATTTTAATTTTATTCCTCCTCCAAAAAGGTTATTTAAATTATAGGCTCCCCATTTTCTGGATCCCTATTTTGAAATTTCCTAATTTTAAATTTTCTGGGGTGACCTGGTAGTCTAAGGATAAGGTGTCAGACTTCTGTGCTGGGGGTCCGGGGTTCAATCCTTGGTACCGGCACAGATTTATCTGATTGCCAAACCCTTCCTTCATCTCTGACAAGACGTGTATTAATCACAACTTGTGAGTGTGTGGAATAACAGCCCTCCACCGTGGTTCGGATTCCACGTTAAACTGTAGGTTCTCCATTTCATCTCACAATCACCCTAACATTACACATTAGCGTAAGTGCGTATAACCCGAACGGGTAGTAAGACGCGGTGCTAATAACAATAGATTTTTCTAGCTCTATGGGATAATCTCGCTATCTTACCTCGCCAAGTAGAATTTCAAGTTTCTAGTCTTAGGGGTTGGAGAAATACGGTGATGAATGAGTCAGTGTGTCGCACACCTTTATGTCCCTCCCCATTCTCTTAGTTGAAGACATTTTTTTTAAAAACTTCAAAAATGTCTTGCCCAATTCTAGATAGGAACCTTCATTTTAAATTTCAAGGCTTTATGTTCACTGGTTCAAAAGATGCACCAGTGAATTTTGAAAATTTTCAACCCCTTTTTTTCACCACTTAGAGGTCAATTTTCGCAAATCCCCGTCTTATCTTTTGCCTGGGGTCTAAAAGGAACCTTCACGCAAAATTGGCTTGGGGAAATACGGTGATTAGTAAGTGGGTTTTACCTTTTATTATGTATATTAAACAAATATATATTCAGTAACAGTAAACATCTTGTATGTTTTGTCTTTGACATTATCAGTAACATTAATACAAAGATTTGATCAATTGTATGTTTTGTTAAGCTAATTGATAACGCTAATATTCAGTCCAATTAATTGTATTTTGTAAGAAGAGATTTTTGAGAGTAAATTTATTTATATTCAAAAGTTCGATGGAAAATAATTTGATTTAAATTGTAATAAATATGAGCTATAGCTAAACTCACCTGGCACTAAAAATATATTTAAAACATATTGAACACATTCTTCTTTGAAAACTCGGAAAGTAATGTACAATATTATTGCTGTGATCTGAAACAAAATGAATAAGGTACCATAGGGATTGGTACCATATACTGACAATGTATATTTTGTTGTTTTTTAATTTCACACGTTTATAAGAAATGGTTATTTTAACGGATTAACTTATGATGTAATAAGGAGGAGGGTAGTTATATGAAATCAACACTTACTCTCCCGGAGAAGGAAAGGAGTAAAGCAGATTTGAAAATTACCTCCAACTTACTCGACCTAGTTGCGAACCACAACTTTCCTATCACCAGTAATCTAGTATTGTAAGCCTGACACCTAGGTTGTAGGTGATAGAGTGTAAATGAACTTTTAAATTATGTTTTGAATTACATAAAAATAATCATGATATAAAAAAAACACTTGAAGTTTTTGACACAATGTTTTTTATGGTAAAAGCTAAGCAAGCAAATTTTTAAGGGTTTTTATTGTTTATTATATTATTACCAGCTAATCAACCAACTCTGAATATCTAGTCTTTATTATATTATACAAGCTAATTATCGACTCTAAATAGCTAGTCTTCATTATATTAATACAAGCTAATTATCGTAGTTCTAAATAGCTAGTCTTTATTATATTAATACAAGCTAATCAACTACTTCTGAATGGTTAGTCTTTATTATATTAAATAAATTACACAAAGAAAGTGTAGCTTCAGTATACTTCACTAATACTCTTTACTTAATTACAATTACCTATCCAGGTTTATTAATTCATCTATTCAAATCTAAACTGGAAGTAATAACACGGACATTACCTAATACATCGTACTGACATATTATAATTTTGTACATTTAAACAAGCATTTAGTACTAATTATGGACATTCACTTGGTTTTCATTTAAATATAATAGAACACTACACATGGATACGGGAATCAAACCCGATACCTAAACCAAGTGCTAAGTCAAAGGCACCAATTTGATTCTCATGTTTAATTACTAACACTGTTTTCAATTTTTTGAAGAATATAACTATAATTTAAATGAATTAATTATTAATACTTTACTTAACATCTTGATATTATGAATACACAACATCTAAGAATGATGACGGATTGATCTCTGAAACTTGTCGCAGTGACAACACAGCGAATATTGATACACACCTCGTTGAAAAGTCCGATGTAAAACACGACTACGCTGCCGTCTTCCTCATCCCAAAATTGTGACATTTTTGATCTAAACGACGGTCTGAACGAAAATAAAATGCTTATTACTACCATTAAAATTAATCTAAACTATACATAGTGCTGTATTTATAGTCTAATTTCGGAGGTCAACCAATCTCCACACACCAAGGACTGTAGCAAGCCGTTTTGGATGAACTGGAGATGTTTTGACCACCGAATGTGAATTAATTATATGCACGGCCATATTTTTTTATTTTTTTATTTTCTTAGCACCACGTCTTATTACCTGTTCGGGTTATACGCTTATGTACTGATTACGCTAGTAGTTTTAGGAACGAGGAAGGTCGTATTTAGAGGAAGTGTAACCGCATTTACGTGAAAGGAGAGTGGAAAACCATTTAGGAAAATAGCACCCTCAGTACACCCTATCGAGATTCGAACCTTCATCTCCCCGTCATCGGCAGACTAGTCTACTGAGAGAGTAGCGCGTTAGACCATGCCACAACCGTATTGATGGAGTTGTTTGTGTCTCCCAGAGACATTTTTAATCATGTGTTTTATAATCTCCCTCAATGTTTAAACTAGTAGATTATTATTATCATTAATTTGGTCTATTTCCGTTGCACTTTCTGAACCGACTGATTTTATTAACACGCATCTTACAAAATAGCTTAATAATATAAAATTAGCACCGCATCTTACTAACCGTTCGGTTTATACGCTTAAGTACTAATTACTCTAATGGGTTAGGAATTGGGAAGGTTGGATTTAGAGGAAGTGAACCCACATTTGTGTGGAAGGAGAGTGGAAAATCATTTAGGATAAACCAGCCCCAGTTCCCCCGACCGAGATTCGAACCTCGATCTCCCCGTCCTCGGCAGTCTGGCTCCACACGAACCAGCGCGTTAGCCAACTACGCCATTGAGGTGGGTCAATAACTTAATAAAACAGACACAACGCCAATACCCCAGCCATTAACTCATCACTGTGAAAGGGAAAACCTCAATTTCAATAATGGCCCTAAGACCTTAAAGCTCAGCAGGCAAAGGCGTTACCGATTGAGCTCGGGAGTTAAACAAGTATTTAACTTATTGGGGTATAATACAATTAATATCTTCTACAGCCACAATTATGTTTAAAAATAACTTTTAAATTTCCTAGTGCTAAAATAATTATTTTATATCTCCTGTTGGTAGACTGCGAGCTACTGCAGCCACACACACATACATATTCATTATCTCCCATCAAAATAAAATTCTGGGTCCTCTCCAAGATGTACGGAACAAAGGTGTAGGTTTCTCCTACGTGTGGAAATATTAATAGTTTGTACTTACTTTTCTGAAACCATGATTATTAAACTGCAGTAATTGATAAATGCGTATTATTAATATATATTTCCTCACTTAACTACTAAGTCTTGTATTTTCCGAGCAATCCTACTCAAGTATTTTTAATCAACATCCTACTTATTTAGTGTTAGCTTGGAAATTATATTATGTATTAAAGAGTAGCATTGATTTTAATTACAAGACATCTGTGGTTAAGAAAAATCTTATCATTGATTGAATGGTATTAACTTAAACGACAACAATAATCCCCCTTATCTTTGGGTTTGTTGTAAGAAACGTGTTTTAGAATGCCAGAATGTAAGCCTAGTGTGGATCGAATTAATATTAAATACCATACCTTCATCGATTCGAAACAATTGTTTAAAATTAAATATTGAACATTTATTTATAAATCAAATTTTGCACATTGAAACAGTAATCGACCAAATATTTCACGAAATATTTCAAGATACATTACTTCCTAACGTATTGACCTAATTTCTACAGCACGATAGATCAACCATAAGTATTATAAAGCATTATTATTGGCACCGCGTCTTACTGCCCGTTCGGGTTATACGCACTTACGCTAATGTGTAATGGTAGGGTGATTGTGAGATGAAATGAAGGACCTACAGTTTAACGTGGGGTCAGAACCACGGTGGAGGCCTGGCATTCCACACATTCACGAGTTGGGATTAATACACGTCTTGTCAGAGGTGAAGGAAGGGTTTGGCAATCAGATAAATCTGTGCCGTGACCAAGGATTGAACCCCGGACCCTCAACACAGAAGTCCGAAACCTTACACCTAGACCGCCAGGTCACCACTATTATAAATCAAAAGCCTTAACTACAAAGTTATTTTAAAAACATATTCGCTCAATCATTTGGCAACTGGAGGAATTAGTCTTAATTGACATTATTTTGGGAAGTAATTTGACCTGTTTTACATGAATTCGTAATATTTATTTGCATGATGACTGATTTGTGTACAATAATTAATTATACTACTACCATTTGGTTAACGTTTACAAAAAAAAGAGACACGTTTCAAAAACAGCAAACAACCTTCATAGTTAGAGTTATTTATATAACATCCTCTTGTATAAAACAACTAAATACGTTGTTAGTCGAATGTTAATTTTAAAAATACCGTAAGTCAAAAAATATTTTTTGTAGTTTTCACAGTATTTTTAAATTTTTTCGTATGATATTCAAGTGTTATATAATGGGCAATAATAACAAATAATTTCTAATCCCAGTCCAACTCTAACTTTTCTCCATTCCAAGGAATCAAATAGCCAAAGCTATTACATATGCTTTTAGGAGGAATTTACTCCATCTAGATATATTCTGAAAATGGTCATTTTTAAATTTTCAGAACATTCCAAGGAAGTTATAGTAAACGGGTATAAAAAAATTGTTTTGTTTATATAATTCAAAGGTTTATGCTTTATAATATTAATGATAAATGTGATTTTAGTTTTATTTATACCTTATCGCTAATATGAAATATTAATACCATAAAAAATATCCATACTTACACGTATATATTTAAATTATTTCTTGAGACTAATAAAAATTTACATTTTGTACACTCCACCGTAAAAATGTTGATTCTGTCAAAACCGTATGTTTTTCTGTATGCGTGAGCACTTAGCAAATGATAGAGCTCTTTTATATAATTTGTATTTAAAGAACTAACCTTATTATTAATATAATATTATTTTTATATACAATTTTAAGATTATAATAAGGTGTGTGAGATTATAGTTAATTTGTAATGTCTCTGACAATAATTCGTTAAGATATTTTGTTGAATAGAAACACTCCTTTCACGAGTAAGATTATTGAACTTTCTTTGCTAAGCTCCGTGGCCATGACGATCATGTAATCTCGAGTGCTTTTCGTGAAAGACAGGTAAATAAGGAGATTTGATCAAGAAGCCATCTTTAATGGAACTAAGGATTCACGGTCGGACAATTTGCAGGTGTATAAAAGATGCTGTGTGGAGGTAACAAACCACAGTCCTCAGTGGATTCACTGAGAACAACACTCTTGTTTTTATTTCTTCTTCTTCTTTACGAAACTACCAACATGAAGAGCACAGTAAGTATTGCCAACTTTGAGGTATTGCTATGATTAAGATACAAGTTTTAAAAATATTTACAATGCTCTACAAATTATTCCTTTGTAATAACTTAAACAAAATTTATTTCATATGTGCCTATTTAATCTGCTAAATATATCAAATTAGTTTAAGATTTTCAAAAGCACCCCACGTAATTTATCATCAACACATTAGTTTACACGTTTTCTCCAAAATCAAAAGATTTTTTTTAAATAATATATCCATGAAATGTTGCTGCGTAGTTTTCTCAATATCTTAGAATTAGATTAAAATACGACTTTATAATAAATAGACTTCATCCCAAAATTTGAAAATAAATTCATAAATTTGATAAATTTAAATTTTAACTGTCCATGATAGTAAATCTAAAAGGTTGTGAGAAACAAAATCCGCTCTTAGCTAAGGCACAACACTAGAGGCCAATCCCTAACCTGACACCCTTTCTAAGACATTTTAAGTTGGGGATGTATAGAACGCAAGCAAAGGGCAGTGCTTTTTTTTTAGACAAAAAAAATTGCTTTAGTACAAACATAGATTTTAATTTTCTTCACATGTGAAATCAACAGATCTTGAATATCTGTCATGAGCAAACTGGAAAAAAACTTTTTAAATTAAGAGAAGAAGTTGTCATTAAATTCCAGGACACCCTTTAAAGATATTCAAGAAATTTTGAGGTAGCCATATGAAGAAAAATTAAACTCTATTTTTGTAATGAAAGCAATATTTGATTTATTTTGACCAAAAAAAATTTTGATACAAAAACTGCAAAAACACTGCCTTTCTCCTGTCCCCTACATCCCCACCATAACATTATTCCTTCATCGACGTATTGCCCCAACAAAAAAATTTGTATCTTTAGATTTCCCAGCTGCAATGTTTTTGTTTAAGCCTGTCATCACACACATGCACCACATGACCCCCCCTACCTTAGCTTGTGCACCTTGATTATAATTATGTTTGGATATGCATACAAGCCGCGAAGTTCTTCATTATGTAACTCTTTACATTCTCGTGTTTTTCCGTTCCTATTAGGTCTAAATATCTTCCTCGGTACTTTGTTCTCAAAACTCTCGATATTTTCTTATGATACAAAAGGGGGGGGGGGGACCACGCTTCATATCCGTAACCAACAACAGTTGTGATTATAATGTTGTATATTCTCAGTTTAATACCTCCAGATAGAATACGAGACAACAACAGCTTACAAATGAAATAATAGAAGAATTGCTTGCAAAAATTCTGATTTTGACCTACGTTTGAATTTTATTCCTGTTTGTTGGCATAGCGTCCAAGTATTTAATGTGTTAACTTTTTTTTAACGCATGTTGCCCATCTCTAAGTATCCACATCTTAGTAATACAGGCTTTCGATATAAAGTCCTTGGTTTTACCCATATTTACTCTTAAACCTATTTATTTGTTGTTTTTAAACCAAAGTTCTGCATTCCTTTAATTATCGCCTCGTTTTCACCCAACAAATTTACATCATCTGCATAAATGAACAATTTACTTACGTAATTTAATGTCAGGCTCCTAGTAATTTCTTTCAAAGGCCTAACTGTATATTCAAGTGCAAAGTTAAATAGTAGAGGAAATGAGAATTACCCCTGTTTGAGACCAATAGGAATTTAAAATGTATCACCTACTTTATTTACCGGACGTATGTATCCCCAAGTTTCCTTCAAACAAATTTCAATAAGCCTAAACAATTTTTGGGTTCTTCCTAAATCAACTAAAGTACTAAACAGTTTTCGAAAATGATGGAATCATAATATACCTTTTTGATATATATACAAGCAAATGATGAACAATTTAATTGTAATCTTAATTTTTTCTCCAAGCTCTGACCTATACGCTCTAAAATCATATCAGTTGTTGACCTATTTCTTCTAAATCCACACAAGTGTTCGTTAATCAATTAATCTGCAAATGGAGTCAATCTAAGAAGTATATTTGACTTCTCATTTTGTCAACGAATTCGATAGGATCAACTATTTTAGTCTGTTAGGCCAAGTCCGGAAAATGTATTGCAGCCAATGAATCCTCAAAGCACGTGTTTAAATGCTAGTTGAGTGATAGTTGATTGTTTACGTTTTCAGATCTGTGTTGTCATCTTGGTGTTCACCACTATCACTTCTGCAGCAAAGGAACAACAGGACAGCAAGAAACAGGAGAAGCGAGGACTATTCGACCTTGGCTATGGCGGTCATGGATTAGGGAGCTACGGAAGTATTGGAGGAGGCCATGGATTAGAGAGCTACGGAAGTATTGGAGGAGGTCATGGATTAGAGAGCTACGGAAGCTATGGAGGTGGACTAGGGGGCTATGGAGGAGGTCTGAGTGGCGGACAAGGACAAGTACAGTCTGTGACCATCACTAAGCAGGTTCCCGTCGCCGTACCCCACCCCGTCCCTTACCCCGTGGAGAAACGCGTGCCGTACCCAGTCAAGGTCCCAGTAGCGGTCCCTGTCGACAGACCCTACCCTGTCCACGTACCCAAGCCTTACCCCGTGCCCGTGGAGAAACCTGTGCCCTACCCAGTAGAGAAACCCGTGCCTTATCCCGTCCACGTGCCCGTCAAGGTACCAGTGCCTCATCCCGTGGCTGTACCAGTGCCTAAACCAGTGGCTGTACCAGTGTACAAGTCCGTACCTTACCCAGTTCCTCAACCCTACGTCATCGAGAAGCAGGTGCCCGTTCTACTAAATAGCGTCGGGAGCTACGGTGGAGGTCTGGGAGGTTTTGGAGGAGGCCACGGAGGCCTTTCTGGAAGCCATGGAGGTCTAAGCAGCATCTCGTACGGCAGTTTGGGAGGAGGCCATGTAGGTCTTAGCAGCAGCTCATATGGCAGTCTGGGAGGAGGCCATGGAGGTCTTAGCAGCATCTCGTACGGCAGTCTGGGAGGAGGCCATGAGGTCTTAGCAGCATCTCGTACGGCAGTCGGAGGAGCCATGGAGGGCTTAGCAGCAGCTCATTCAGCAGCCATAGCAGCATTGGTGGAGGCCATGGAGGTTTGACCAGCATCTCATACGGCAGTGCAGGCGGAGGCCATGGCAGTCTGGGAGGAGGTCTTGGTCTAGGAGGTCACAGCAGCTTCAGCAGTGGGCTGTCTGGAGGATATGGAAGTTTCCATCATTGATGATTTATGCTCCACTTTGCACTCTTATTTATTTCTTATGTATATACTTAGTGTTTTTATTAGCTTAAACTTTTAGTAGTTGAATACGATAAATTAAATATCTTCATAGAGTTAATTCTAAATCACAATGTCATCTCTTTGTTTTTAGCATTTTGAGCAAATAAAAATGGTATGACCAAAGTAGCCTACATGTTGTATTAATTTAATATATAGCAATTATCTTCGAAAATATGCTACTAGCTACCAACTTTAAATTTGTTGAGTAATCTCAGCTGAAACACATTTTTTTAATCTGATAGATAGTACAAGGAGCAACAAATATAAAATACAAGAATAATGTTGACTGTTAGTAAAGAATAATCCAAAATATAATAAAAGAAAAAGACGACTTCCTTACATTTTAACAGCTTAGAAATATAAATGATATTAAAGGCAAAACAAACAAAAAATTCTTCAACTTTAATTTAAAAAGAGAGAAGAGTAAATTTTAAACTATTAAAACATTTAAACATTTTCTTTCATCCCCAATGATTAAAAATAGACCTACTTACAACATCAAAATTATATCAACTTATTTATCTCCATAAACGTCAAGTATTTCATTTAATTTTCAATTTAAGTTCTAGTCATATTCCAATAGGGCATTTCTTTCATTATTATAAAACAAAACAACATCAAATAAAAATAGAAATTACTGTTGAATATGCTTCTAGATCCCAAGATATCTTGTCACTAAATATGTTTTAAGGTTTCTATTATGGTTTTAATAGTGTAATTAAATCTTTAAGCTAATAATACAAATAAGTACTTTGTAATGAATAATAATGTTTTTCGAAAATCATCAAGAAATACTAAAATACTTGCCAAATAAAAGTTCGATAATTTTGGTATTTCCCGTCATTTCAAGTAAAGATTTAAAATAAAAAATAACATTGGCTCTGGATGTTAATTCTTCACCCGAATTGGTCAGAGACAGCGCAAATTATGACGTTTGTGATGACATCATCGTAGATCTTGCCACCAAATTGCTCCTTGCACAGTGACTATTTTACGAAGAAAGATCAACTGGATGGTCACAGTGTGAGAAGAATTGTCTTAGGGGTGATGTCGTAGAAGGCAAGGGGGAAGATATAAGGGGACAAGAAAGACCACGAATGCAACTGATGGATAATATCAAACAAAGAAAAAGATGAAGATTTTTGATATAAAAAAAGAAACTGATATGCTGGATGACTCAATTTGGACAAGGTAAAAAGACCTGCTGAAAAAACAATCACTTATTAGTGAATTGAATAGTATCGAAAAAAAAGAGGTGCATCTTGAGCGCATATTTGCACAAATTTCATATTTTAGCAGGAGCAGAATTTGCTTCCTTTAGTGAATCCAGAACCAGGGGACCATATGTGATTTATCTTTGGATTTCAAGTTGAAATATATCCTTTAATTTTCCCTGAATTTGAATTTAATATTTTTCCTTGGTGAAAAATTTAGACAGGAAACAATAGCATATTATATTCATAAAGAATAACCATTTTGCATGTAGTTTAAAAAGTACGTCTCGCAATAGATGTAAAAATTATTTAAGAAATTAGCATACGTATACCAACTCTCAGCTTTTTAGGTTCCTTGGGTTTGGAGTTTCATCGTCTACAGACATTCAAATAAACACTCTATTTTATTTATATGATGGTTTATGTTAGACCTATATATATATATATAAGTGTGGATGCGTTCAGGATTTGCTTAAGGTTCTTGCCACACCTCAAATTTATGCCCCGAAGTGCACGTGACATTATGATAAAAAAATGAGTGTATTCACTTGAAGATATAAGAAAGTTTGTGCATTGTACATTACAATATTTTATATGGTATCATAGTTATATAAATTAAGTTTCTATGGTAAGTTATGTTTTTCCCATTCTGTTAAATCGATAAGTCGATTGTAATCGACTGGTGATGGGAGGATCAAATGAAGTACCTTATACACGATATGGTTTCGACATAATTTAAAAATAATCAGTTATGTAAAGATTTAAAAACAACTCTAACAGAGGCAGGGAATTTGTTTGAAAACTTCAACCACTGATAGTTGAATTATAATAATAGGCAAGGCACTACTAACAAATAAACAGTTTGTTAATATTGTTTTATTAAAATATAAAATACACAGGAAAATGACATAATAATTCAGACACAAGTCGTACTGTAGTAAAATTTGCAAAGTTCAACTTTAATACGGAGTAATTGATTGACATGGCCAGTTAAACTTGTGAAATTGGTAAAGCCATGGTAGACGGTGTATTTGGTGTGAGGGGCGTGTCGATCTCAACCAGAAAAACCACGACATTCTGATGAGCGTAGGGTGGAATGTGCTCCTTACTTTTCCAAGTCATCATTATCTTCGACACAGTCTTCATACTCACACTTGCGGAACCTGGACAGTGACGATATTAAGAAATGGTATCAGTATTAATATAGCATGTGTTTAATATTACTGGAGGCCAAGGAAATATAATTTGTCTTCAACTTTGACTTAAACAGGGGAGAGGTAGGGGGAGAAATGATTTAAACGTTGAATGAAGAAAAATAATACTTATCAATCATTGGAAATATAGTAATTATATTTTTTATTTAATCATAGTAATAAAAGTTAGGACAAGTAGTTCGGTAGGTAAAAACTATAGAGTCCTTTTTTTCTTACTAAAAGTATTGTTTGATTATTATCATTATTTTTATAGCTAAGTAGCCTATTTTTGTGACGTTGTCACAGACATAAAACAAATAAGGACGATCTGGCTCACCAAATCTTGGTCCCCTTTGACTGGGCCGGACTGAACTGGGCTCGACTTCACGAAACACGCGCACTCAACTCCATTCTACATCACGCGGCTTACTGACCGCCCGAGGCTCGAGGTCCGATTAGAGCAAGACTCAGACATCTGAACATCGAGATGCGCTAACCCAGATGCGCCGACGGTTGTGTTCGAATGAAACAAGACTCATCCACCAGCGCGTGATTTGAAATTATTACGAGAATAATCGAGACGTTTGTCGAAGCAGTGTACTCCCCTCTCCCTTCGTCCCCTGTGTGATTCCCGCCGTTTGTGAACACGTGATTGACTTTGTACCGTATATAACGGCTGGACTGTCTTGTAATGTCACTCATTTCTCTGCACTCAATTAGGTGAGACACTTGTCTTAGATTTAGGCGTAGGTTGTTGTTCGACGTTTCTAAATTATGTTTGGGTTAATTTGTTCAAAATTTAAGTTTCGACTTTAAATATAAATCTTGGTTACTAATAAATGTATTTCTCTGAGACTGCAGGATTTGCCTGTCAGCCATTATGGTTTATGCGCTAGCTTTGTTTCTTTTAACTTAACGTTGTGTCCGCCTCACAGACGGGTTGGAACTTTAGTATGTCGCCATCTTGGGGCGCTAATGAAACCTTTGTATGTCGCCATCTTGGGGCGCTAATGAAACCTTTGTATGTCGCCATCTTGGGGCGCTAGTTGTTTTTGATAAATGTGTAACTTATTTAAAATTGTTGTATTGCTTACTAAAATTTAAAGATTGATTATGATGGTATTAACTCTAGTCGCTACTCAACTCGGGGGGCGCGAGCCCGTGCACCCAGCACGTTGGTCATAATAGTAATAATGATTAGATTGAACTAAATTGATTAGGATCTATTGTAACTGGTTAGGTTTAGGAAAACCAAGCATGGCTTTTCTCTGTTGCGCCTTGCATTGGCAGTTTTTTATATAACTACATACTTATGTCGATGTAGTGTCAACATCGCCAGGTCGTGTAGACCTATACATTTTGCTTGTATTTAACTTTCTTGCTAATTTAGTCGCCTTCTGCTTGGGTCAATTTGATTATGTTTTGTTTGGTATTAATCATTCTGTTGTCTCTTAAAGACTTGGGGTCTTGCCCCTTTATTTATTGTTTACTTCGGGCCTTATCGGCCAGTCACTCGACTTTCCTAGAGTGCCTCGCTCACGTATGTCTGCTAGTTGTTTGTAAAATAAAATAAACTCTCTTGTAACTAACCTACCTTTTATTTATAGCTATAAGAACCTATCAAATCAAAGGGGGGGTTACAAGAGAGAAGCTGCGCCACTCTGCTCTAGCAGAGTTGAGTGGGGCACTTAATAGAATATTAGGTAGAGTTAGGAGAGGAAATAGGGTCCTCCTGTCTGCAGTATTGTTGGATGATTGATATTGTACTAATCCTTGTTTGTTTATGTTTCATGACTGCGTGACCATGGAGACCACTCCTGCAGCTGCCATGTCTTCTCTGACCACATCTAAGACTGCTGTCTACCGTCTGAGCCGGGACGAGTTGACAGCTGAGCTGACCTCAAGGGGCGTCTCCTTCCCTCCCAATGCTACTGTGGGTGAGCTCAGATCTAAGCTGTGTGGGGAGATTAGCGGGACTGGGGAGGCTGAGACTACTCGGGTATGGACAAGATTGAGGTTGGGAATCCACCCCCCTTAGCGCCTATCGCTCCACCTCCACCCCCTTCACTAGTTAAATGTCAGAACAAAGTACTTATGGAGATTTTAAATCGTACCCCTGTTTGCGATGGTCAAGATCACGCTACTTTGTTTAAGTTTATGGTTGAGATCAACAGAGCATATTGTCTAAAGTTAGCGAGTGATAGTGAATTTTTGATTCTGTGTTTGGCTAAAACTTCTGGCTTTTTAACCCAGTTGTTCTCCCGTGGGATTCAAAATGGTTTATCTTGGAGATCACTTACTGACCTCATTTTAGAAGCGCTGCTACCCAGTAGGGCTAGAGAAAGGTTATGTAAGGAAGTTATTCACAGGTTTCAATATCCCCACGAATCGTTGAGAGATTTTGTTTTATCTATCACGGAGGCAGCTCAAGTTCTCAATAGTGGCCTGGGGGAAAGTCAGATCGTAGATATTATTCTTGAGAATGTGTCGCCCCTCACCCGGCGACATTTTGTATTTACATGTAAGCCCTGTACGGCACTTGAACTTTTCTCTCTAGCATCTTCGATTGAAAACACCCTGCTCGCCGAACAGGAGTATTTAAGTGCGCATGCGCCAGCGGCATTAAACCGCAGACGCACGGGTTCAACTCCCGAACCTATGAATACGGCCTTGTCATTTAGCGCCTGTATTACCGAGAGATCGCGATGCTAACGCTCCTAGGGACAACTTCAGGCCTTCGGGTTCAGACAACCGTGCGCCCCGCGACCTCTCGCGCGTGAGATGTTTTCGGTGTAGAAGACTGGGTCACGTACAGAGACAGTGTAGATCGGGAAACTTATAGGGCGCGCTCGTAGTCGTGGTCCTGTCGTGCCCACTTGTATTAAACCACGTGCTCCTACCCCTGTAGTTCAGATCCAGGTAGCCCAAAATGATTGTGTTGCTCTTTTAGATACAGGAGCCAGTCACTCATTTATATGCCGCGAGTTTTTGCGCCAGTTAGAGGGTAAAACAAAAATCGATTATAGGTCGATAGGTCCTAAGATTTACGCCGTGGCTAATGGCAGACTATCTTGGTCGATTGTAAAGTAGTGCTCTCTATTAAGATAGAAAGATTTGCTTGGAAACGTCCATTCTTTGTTATGCCAGAACTTCCCTTTGATGTTATTCTAGGAACTGACTTCATGTTCGAGACTGGAGTCAAACTTGACCTGAGACGCTTAGGAATATCTTTTAGTTTTGAACCTAGTTTGTTTATTCCATTTTGTGTTGGGCACCATCCTCGCAGGTTGTTCTCGATTGTCGAGGAACGTGAAGCGATAGATCGTTTGATAGCTCGATTCCCTGACGTCATCACTGACAGATGGGGCAAGTGCGACATTTTGCCGTACGACATTGTGGCGCAGGACCACATTCCTGTTAGATCTGGTCCCTACTCCTGTGCACCCCCAAACTCGAGATATTTAGAAATCTTATCATGGACTTGGAACAAAAGGAGGTTATTCGTCCCTCCAAATCCCCATACGCTAGTCCTGCGTTCATTATTCCCAGGAAAGGTCATGGGCATCGCTTGATTGTCGATTATAGAAAGCTTAACAAAAAAATAGTGTTCGACCCGTACCCCATGCCTAGCATAGAGTCCGCCTTCCAACATCTTGGCGGAGCCAAATATTACAGCTTGATTGACCTTAATGCGAGCTTTCTGCAATGTGCTCTCTCAGAGTCGTCTAAGAAATTTACCGCGTTTATCACCCCCTGGCAAGTCTACGAATTCAACCGAGTGCCGTTAGGGATAAGTTGCGGGGGGCAAGCGTTGAGTAGAGTCTTAGACCATATTTTGGCGGACCTGAAATACAATTCGTGTTTAACTACCTTGATGATATCTGCGTTTACAGCAAATCTTTTGATGACCATTTGCGTCATGTTGAGGTAGTGTTGAGGCGCCTGCGCGAGGCTGGATTGACTGTAAACCCGGAGAAAGTCACATGGGCGAAGAGATCTATCCCATATCTTGGCTATATCATTTCTGAGGGTAACCTGCTCGTTGACCCAGATCGGGTTAAGCCTATCTTGGATTTTCCCGCCCCAAAAAACATAAAAGGGGTATTACGGTTTCTAGGTATGTGCGCCTACTACGCTAGGTTCATCCCTAACTTCTCTGACTTAGCAAACCCCCTTAACTCCTTGAAGAAAAAGGGTGCCACCTTTATTTGGGGTTCTGCCCAACAGCAGGCTTTTGTTGCGCTTAAGCGCCACCTTGTGTCACCTGCCGTGCTACGCATGCCTGACTTTTCTCTGCCTTTCCAACTACATGTTGATGCCTCCTCTGTAGCGCTAGGGGCGGTTCTCTCTCAAACGACGTCTGAGGGGAGTAGACCAGTAGCTTTCGCCAGCAGAACTTGAGCCCTGCCGAAAGAAAGTACAGCATATATGAAAAGGAATGTCTTAGCTGTATCTTCGGTATCGACAAGTTCGCTGACTATCTAGAGCTTCGCCAGTTTGAGTTGTACACTGACAACATGGCCCTCAGCTGGATGTGGAATCACCGAAACAGCTAGGGAAAATTGGACGGTGGGTTTGGAAGCTATCCAGGTTTAAGTTTACTACCCATCACGTTGCTGGGAAGCTAAATGTTGTCGCTGACGCTTTGTCTAGGATGTGTGAGGATAAGGAACCTGTAGGAGAATGTAAGGAGGAAGGCTCGTTATTTGTTATCCATACGATTCCCGAATCCTTTATCTCAATCAAAGACCATCAGTTGATGGATCCGCATTGCAGACAGATCGTTGACAGGATCAAGCGTGGAGAGAGGATTGGGAACTACGAGATTTATAAAGACCTCCTAGTAGTTCGTGTCAAGGGTAGGATAAGATATTTTGTGCCAGAGAAACTTAGGCCTATGTTACTTAAATATTTCCACGACTCCCTTTTTGGCGGCCATTGCGGTGTCCTTAAGACCGAACGCAAGATTTCTAAGGAATTTTTTTGGCCCTTAATGCCTAGAGACGTTAGAGATTGGGTGCGCAAATGTGAGCCGTGTCAACTGGCCAAACCGGCACGTAATTCTAAAATAGGGTTTCACTCCGCGGATGTTGCCAAGCAACCGTGGGAGAAAGTTTTTGTTGATTTCGTCGGCCCCTGACCCGCTCTACCCAAGGGAACACCTCTATACTCGTTGCCATGGACGCCTTCTCTAAATTCGTCATACTCATCCCCCTAAGGAACATGAAGGCAAGGACAACTGTTAATGCTCTGTGCAGACGTGTTTGGGCGATTTTAGGGACCCCAAGGGTCATAGTAAGTGATAATGGACCGTGTTTCCGTTCTAAAGCTTTCGGAGATATGTGTTTCTCGTGGGGGATAAGACACGTTACCACTAGCCCGTACAACCCATCGCCGAACCATGTAGAAAGGTTTAATCGTAACCTGAACGTTGCTTTGACGATCTTTCACCACCAGGATCACACCCACTGGGACCAGGACTTAGACATTTTGAACATTGCTTTTAACGCCGCTTTCCATGAGTCAGTCAAAGCCACTCCTTCCTCTATCTTCCTCAATAGGGACCTGAACCACCCATTATTGTTTAACTGGGATATTGACCCACTCCTTAGTGACGCGGGTGATTGTTCTTATGAAAAGAAATGTGAGGTAGCTTTTTCTAACCTCCTGAAGTCCCAAAGGAAGGTTGCCGCCACCTATAACCGAGGGCGTATCCCTGTCCCATTTAAACTTGGGGACATTGTTGTGTGCAAGTGTTTTCCTCTTAGCTCAGCTGCTGACAAGTCTTCGGCGAAGATGGCGTATAAGTGGAGTGGTCCCTGGTCAATTGAAAGATTTCTTACACCTGTTTCGGTATTGTTAAAAGAAGTATCCGACCCATCTTTGACACGTAGAGCACATGTCAGCCACCTAAGGCTGCAGGGAAATGAGTCAATTGACCCAGTGCTGTGTGCCGTCTGTTTGTTTAAGTGTACCTTTTTGATTTAATTTTGCGTTCTTAAGTGCATGTTTCTAGGTATCTATATTGTTGTATATATAATTTAAATTAGGGAAGGGGTACCACCCCCTGGTATTGTTAGGATAATTTTGTAGTACTGTAGGGCCTAAGTATGACTTTGGGCAGAAACTTGTGTTGGACTGTTTGTAATGATGCGTGTGTCGGGTCCAAAGTACATTGTGCAGAACGTTCACCCCCACCGACTGGACTACCTCTAAGTGCGTGTGAAGTGACAAACCCACCTTTCCTCATTCGTGGAAAGTCGTCGCTAAACAGAGTTGTGGGTATCTCTGTGACTCGTGCCGGTAGACGATGTTAGTGCTACGAAACTGCCACAGTAACTTTCAAGAATGGTTGTGCTAACTGATAAACTTTATAATTGTATGTGGTGTTCACGTGTAAACTTTTGTTCTCAGAGACTTCACCTATTCGGCCTTCCGTCCCTCCCTTTTCTGCCCTGTCCTTTCCTTCCCCTCCTTTGTTCTTATACACTCATCGGCAGTCGATGATCGCCAAGCTGGGCGTGGCGATGAAGCTTCCGTGGTGGTTAAAGCGGGCCACCATACGAGCATATGCTGTCTCCCTGTCAACTCGGGACGACGGTGTGTTGGAGTGAGCGTGTGAAGCAGAGGTCAGCCCCGGAGTCCAGTCATTCATCATCTCCCGAACCTGCGTCTGGCCACCTAAGATGGCCTCGAAGGGTACGAGCCACCACCCGCCCTCTAGTCAGCGGTGAACATCGAGGAAGGCGCCTCCCCGTGTCTTCACCAAAGGCTTAGGACGTCCTTCATCTCTGTCCAAGGGGGGACATTGTGACGTTGTCACAGACATAAAACAAATAAGGACGATCTGGCTCACCTAATCTTGGTCCCCTTTGACTGGGGCTGGATCTCGACTTCACGAAACACGCACACTCGACTCCACTCTACATCACGCGGCTTACTGACCGCCCGTGGCTCGAGGTCCGATTAGAGCAAGACTCGGACATTTGAACATCGAGATGCGCTAACCAGTATGCGCCGACGGTTGTGTTCGAGTGAAACAAGACTCATCCACCGGCGCGTGGTTTGAAATTGTTACGAGAATATTCGTGAATTTTGTCGAAGCAGTGTACACCCCTCTCCCTTCGCCCCAGTGTGATTCCCGCCGTTTGTGAACACGTGATTGACTTTGTACTGTATATAACGGCTGGACTGTCTTGTGATGTCACTCTTTTCTCTGCACTCAATTAGGTGAGACACTTGTCTTAGATTTAGACGTAGGTTATTGTTCGACGTTTTCTAAATTATGTTTGGGTTAATTTTGTTCAAAATTCAAGTTTCGACTTTAAATATAAATCATGGTTACTAATAACTATTATTTCTCTGAGACTGCAGGATTTGCCTGTCAGCCATTATGGTTTACGCGCTAACTTTGTTTCTTTATAATTAACGTTGTGTCCGCCTCACGGACGGGTTGGAACTTTAGTTTGTCGCCGTCTTGAGGCGCTAGTGAAACCTTGGTATGTCGCCATCTTGGGGCGCTAGTTATCTTTTGATATAAATGTGCAACTTATTCAGAATAATTGTCTTGCTTGCAAAAATTTTAAGATTTGTTATGATTGTAATAATTCAAGTTGTTACTCAACTCGGGGGGCGCGAAGTCGTGCACCCAGCACATTGGCTATTATTGTAAAACTAATTAGATTGAACTAATTTGATTGGAACTATTGTAACAGGTTAAGTTTAGGTAATTTCATGCGTTGCACTTTGCAATGGCAGTTCATTCATATTGCTACTTACTTATGTCAATGTAGAGTCAACATCGGCGGGTCATTTAGACCTTAATTTACTTGTATTTAACTTCTTGCTAGGTTAACGCCTTCTGCATGGGTCAATTTAATTATGTTTTGTTTGGTATCAATCATTGTGTTGTCTCTTAAAGACTTGGGGTCTTCTCCCATTATTATTGTTTATGTCGGCCCTTGTCGGCCAGCCACTCGACCTACCTAGAGTGCCTCGCTCTCGTATCTCTGCGAGTTGTTTGTAAAATAAAATAAACTCTCTTGTGACTAAACCTACCTTTTATTTATAGCAATAAGAACCTATCAAATCAAGGGGGGGGGGGGTCACAAGAGAGAAGCTGCGCCACTCTGCTTATACTCTTAGCAGAGTTGAGTGGGGCACTTAATAGAATATTAGGTAGAGTTAGGAGAGGAAATAGGGTCCTCCTGTCTGCAGTATTGTTGGATGATTGATATTGTACTAATCCTTGTTTGTTTATGTTTCATGACTGCGTGACCATGGAGACCACTCCTGCAGCTGCCATGTCTTCTCTGACCACATCTAAGACTGCTGTCTACCGTCTGAGCCGGGACGAGTTGACAGCTGAGCTGACCTCAAGGGGCGTCTCCTTCCCTCCCAATGCTACTGTGGGTGAGCTCAGATCTAAGCTGTGTGGGGAGATTAGCGGGACTGGGGAGGCTGAGACTTACTCGGGTATGGACAAGATTGAGGTTGGGAATCCACCCCCCTTAGCGCCTATCGCTCCACCTCCACCCCCTTCACTAGTTAAATGTCAGAACAAAGTACTTATGGAGATTTTAAATCGTACCCCTGTTTGCGATGGTCAAGATCACGCTACTTTGTTTAAGTTTATGGTTGAGATCAACAGAGCATATTGTCTAAAGTTAGCGAGTGATAGTGAATTTTTGATTCTGTGTTTGGCTAAAACTTCTGGCTTTTTAACCCAGTTGTTCTCCCGTGGGATTCAAAATGGTTTATCTTGGAGATCACTTACTGACCTCATTTTAGAAGCGCTGCTACCCAGTAGGGCTAGAGAAAGGTTATGTAAGGAAGTTATTCACAGGTTTCAATATCCCCACGAATCGTTGAGAGATTTTGTTTTATCTATCACGGAGGCAGCTCAAGTTCTCAATAGTGGCCTGGGGGAAAGTCAGATCGTAGATATTATTCTTGAGAATGTGTCGCCCCTCACCCGGCGACATTTTGTATTTACATGTAAGCCCTGTACGGCACTTGAACTTTTCTCTCTAGCATCTTCGATTGAAAACACCCTGCTCGCCGAACAGGAGTATTTAAGTGCGCATGCGCCAGCGGCATTAAACCGCAGACGCACGGGTTCAACTCCCGAACCTATGAATACGGCCTTGTCATTAGCGCCTGTATTACCGAGAGATCGCGATGCTAACGCTCCTAGGGACAACTTCAGGCCTTCGGGTTCAGACAACCGTGCGCCCCGCGACCTCTCGCGCGTGAGATGTTTTCGGTGTAGAAGACTGGGTCACGTACAGAGACAGTGTAGATCGGGAAACTTATAGGGCGCGCTCGTAGTCGTGGTCCTGTCGTGCCCACTTGTATTAAACCACGTGCTCCTACCCCTGTAGTTCAGATCCAGGTAGCCCAAAATGATTGTGTTGCTCTTTTAGATACAGGAGCCAGTCACTCATTTATATGCCGCGAGTTTTTGCGCCAGTTAGAGGGTAAAACAAAAATCGATTATAGGTCGATAGGTCCTAAGATTTACGCCGTGGCTAATGGGCAGACTATCTTGGTCGATTGTAAAGTAGTGCTCTCTATTAAGATAGAAAGATTTGCTTGGAAACGTCCATTCTTTGTTATGCCAGAACTTCCCTTTGATGTTATTCTAGGAACTGACTTCATGTTCGAGACTGGAGTCAAACTTGACCTGAGACGCTTAGGAATATCTTTTAGTTTTGAACCTAGTTTGTTTATTCCATTTTGTGTTGGGCACCATCCTCGCAGGTTGTTCTCGATTGTCGAGGAACGTGAAGCGATAGATCGTTTGATAGCTCGATTCCCTGACGTCATCACTGACAGATGGGGCAAGTGCGACATTTTGCCGTACGACATTGTGGCGCAGGACCACATTCCTGTTAGATCTGGTCCCTACTCCTGTGCACCCCCAAACTCGAGATATTTAGAAATCTTATCATGGACTTGGAACAAAAGGAGGTTATTCGTCCCTCCAAATCCCCATACGCAAGTCCTGCGTTCATTATTCCCAGGAAAGGTCATGGGCATCGCTTGATTGTCGATTATAGAAAGCTTAACAAAAAAATAGTGTTCGACCCGTACCCCATGCCCTAGCATAGAGTCCGCCTTCCAACATCTTGGCGGAGCCAAATATTACAGTTGATTGACCTTAATGCGAGCTTTCTGCAATGTGCTCTCTCAGAGTCGTCTAAGAAATTTACCGCGTTTATCACCCCCTGGCAAGTCTACGAATTCAACGAGTGCCGTTAGGGATAAGTTGCGGGGGGCAAGCGTTGAGTAGAGTCTTAGACCATATTTTGGCGGACCTGAAATACAAATTCGTGTTTAACTACCTTGATGATATCTGCGTTTACAGCAAATCTTTTGATGACCATTTGCGTCATGTTGAGGTAGTGTTGAGGCGCCTGCGCGAGGCTGGATTGACTGTAAACCGGAGAAAGTCACATGGGCGAAGAGATCTATCCCATATCTTGGCTATATCATTTCTGAGGGTAACCTGCTCGTTGACCCAGATCGGGTTAAGCCTATCTTGGATTTTCCCGCCCCAAAAAACATAAAAGGGGTATTACGGTTTCTAGGTATGTGCGCCTACTACGCTAGGTTCATCCCTAACTTCTCTGACTTAGCAAACCCCCTTAACTCCTTGAAGAAAAAGGGTGCCACCTTTATTTGGGGTTCTGCCCAACAGCAGGCTTTTGTTGCGCTTAAGCGCCACCTTGTGTCACCTGCCGTGCTACGCATGCCTGACTTTTCTCTGCCTTTCCAACTACATGTTGATGCCTCCTCTGTAGCGCTAGGGGCGGTTCTCTCTCAAACGACGTCTGAGGGGAGTAGACCAGTAGCTTTCGCCAGCAGAACTTGAGCCCTGCCGAAAGAAAGTACAGCATATATGAAAAGGAATGTCTTAGCTGTATCTTCGGTATCGACAAGTTCGCTGACTATCTAGAGCTTCGCCAGTTTGAGTTGTACACTGACAACATGGCCTCAGCTGGATGTGGAATCACCCGAAACAGCTAGGGAAAATTGGACGGTGGGTTTGGAAGCTATCCAGGTTTAAGTTTACTACCCATCACGTTGCTGGGAAGCTAAATGTTGTCGCTGACGCTTTGTCTAGGATGTGTGAGGATAAGGAACCTGTAGGAGAATGTAAGGAGGAAGGCTCGTTATTTGTTATCCATACGATTCCCGAATCCTTTATCTCAATCAAAGACCATCAGTTGATGGATCCGTATTGCAGACAGATCGTTGACAGGATCAAGCGTGGAGAGAGGATTGGGAACTACGAGATTTATAAAGACCTCCTAGTAGTTCGTGTCAAGGGTAGGATAAGATATTTTGTGCCAGAGAAACTTAGGCCTATGTTACTTAAATATTTCCACGACTCCCTTTTTGGCGGCCATTGCGGTGTCCTTAAGACCGAACGCAAGATTTCTAAGGAATTTTTTTGGCCCTTAATGCCTAGAGACGTTAGAGATTGGGTGCGCAAATGTGAGCCGTGTCAACTGGCCAAACCGGCACGTAATTCTAAAATAGGGTTTCACTCCGCGGATGTTGCCAAGCAACCGTGGGAGAAAGTTTTTGTTGATTTCGTCGGCCCCCTTGACCCGCTCTACCCAAGGGAACACCTCTATACTCGTTGCCATGGACGCCTTCTCTAAATTCGTCATACTCATCCCCCTAAGGAACATGAAGGCAAGGACAACTGTTAATGCTCTGTGCAGACGTGTTTGGGCGATTTTAGGGACCCCAAGGGTCATAGTAAGTGATAATGGACCGTGTTTCCGTTCTAAAGCTTTCGGAGATATGTGTTTCTCGTGGGGGATAAGACACGTTACCACTAGCCCGTACAACCCATCGCCGAACCATGTAGAAGGTTTAATCGTAACTGAACGTTGCTTTGACGATCTTTCACCACCAGGATCACACCCACTGGGACCAGGACTTAGACGTTTTGAACATTGCCTTTAACGCCGCTTTCCATGAGTCAGTCAAAGCCACTCCTTCCTCTATCTTCCTCAATAGGGACCTGAACCACCCATTATTGTTTAACTGGGATATTGACCCACTGCTTAATGACGCGGGTGATTGTTCTTATGAAAAGAAATGTGAGATAGCTTTTTCTAACCTCCTGAAGTCCCAAAGGAAGGTTGCCGCCACCTATAACCGAGGGCGTATCCCTGTCCCATTTAAACTTGGGGACATTGTTGTGTGCAAGTGTTTTCCTCTTAGCTCAGCTGCTGACAAGTCTTCGGCGAAGATGGCGTATAAGTGGAGTGGTCCCTGGTCAATTGAAAGATTTCTTACACCTGTTTCGGTATTGTTAAAAGAAGTATCCGACCCATCTTTGACACGTAGAGCACATGTCAGCCACCTAAAGGCTGCAGGGAAATGAGTCAATTGACCCCGTGCTGTGTGTCGTCTATTTGTTTAAGTGTACCTTAATGATTTAATTTTGCGTTCTTTATGTACATATTTCCAGGTATCTATATTGTTATATATATATATAATTTAAATTAGGAAAGGGGTACCACCCCCTGGTATTGTTAGGATAATTTTTGTGGTACTGTAGGGTCTAGGTATGGCTTTAGGCAGAAACTTGTGTTGGACTGTTTGAAATGAAGCGTGTGCCGGGTCCAAAGTACATTGTGCAGAACGTTCACCCCACCGACTGGACTACCTCTAAGTGCGTGTGAAGTGGCAAACCCACCTTTCCTCACTCGTGGAAAGTCGTCGCTAAACAGAGTTGTGGGTATCTCTGTGACTCGTACCGGTAGAAAATGTTGGTGCTACGAAACTGCCACAGTAACTTTCAAGAATGGTTGTGCTAACTGTTAAACTTTATGTGGTGTTCACGTGTAAACTTTTGTTCTCAGAGACTTCGCCTATTCGGCCTTCCGTCCCTCCCATTTCTGCCCTGTCCTTTCCTTCCCCTCCTTTGTTCTTGTACACTCAGCGGCAGTCGATGATCGCCAAGCTGGGCGTGGCGATGAAGCTTCCCTGGTGGTTAAAGCGGGCCACCATACGAGCATATGCTGTCTCCCTGTCAACTCGGGACGACGGTGTGTTGGAGTGAGCGTGTGAAGCAGAGGTCAGCCCCGGAGTCCAGTCATTCATCATCTCCCGAACCTGCGTCTGGCCAGCTAACATGGCCTCGAAGGGTACGAGCCGCCTCCCGCCCTCTAGTCAGCGGTGAACATCGAGGAAGGCGCCTCCCCGTGTCTTCACCCAAGGCTAAGGACGTCCTTCATCTCTGTCCAAGGGGGGACATTGTGACGTTGTCACAGACATAAAACAAATAAGGACGATCTGGCTCACCAAATCTTGGTCCCCTTTGACTGGGCCGGACTGAACTGGGCTCGACTTCACGAAACACGCGCACTCAACTCCATTCTACATCACGCGGCTTACTGACCGCCCGAGGCTCGAGGTCCGATTAGAGCAAGACTCAGACATCTGAACATCGAGATGCGCTAACCCAGATGCGCCGACGGTTGTGTTCGAATGAAACAAGACTCATCCACCAGCGCGTGATTTGAAATTATTACGAGAATAATCGAGACGTTTGTCGAAGCAGTGTACTCCCCTCTCCCTTCGTCCCCTGTGTGATTCCCGCCGTTTGTGAACACGTGATTGACTTTGTACCGTATATAACGGCTGGACTGTCTTGTAATGTCACTCATTTCTCTGCACTCAATTAGGTGAGACACTTGTCTTAGATTTAGGCGTAGGTTGTTGTTCGACGTTTTCTAAATTATGTTTGGGTTAATTTGTTCAAAATTTAAGTTTCGACTTTAAATATAAATCTTGGTTACTAATAAATGTATTTCTCTGAGACTGCAGGATTTGCCTGTCAGCCATTATGGTTTATGCGCTAGCTTTGTTTCTTTTAACTTAACGTTGTGTCCGCCTCACAGACGGGTTGGAACTTTAGTATGTCGCCATCTTGGGGCGCTAATGAAACCTTTGTATGTCGCCATCTTGGGGCGCTAATGAAACCTTTGTATGTCGCCATCTTGGGGCGCTAGTTGTTTTTGATAAATGTGTAACTTATTTAAAATTGTTGTATTGCTTACTAAAATTTAAAGATTGATTATGATGGTATTAACTCTAGTCGCTACTCAACTCGGGGGGCGCGAGCCCGTGCACCCAGCACGTTGGTCATAATAGTAATAATGATTAGATTGAACTAAATTGATTAGGATCTATTGTAACTGGTTAGGTTTAGGAAAACCAAGCATGGCTTTTCTCTGTTGCGCCTTGCATTGGCAGTTTTTTATATAACTACATACTTATGTCGATGTAGTGTCAACATCGCCAGGTCGTGTAGACCTATACATTTTGCTTGTATTTAACTTTCTTGCTAATTTAGTCGCCTTCTGCTTGGGTCAATTTGATTATGTTTTGTTTGGTATTAATCATTCTGTTGTCTCTTAAAGACTTGGGGTCTTGCCCCTTTATTTATTGTTTACTTCGGGCCTTATCGGCCAGTCACTCGACTTTCCTAGAGTGCCTCGCTCACGTATGTCTGCTAGTTGTTTGTAAAATAAAATAAACTCTCTTGTAACTAACCTACCTTTTATTTATAGCTATAAGAACCTATCAAATCAAAGGGGGGGTTACATTTTATAATATATTATTAATAAATCTTGGTTAGGTTATACTAGACCTGGTTAATTTAGGCTTGATAAAATGGGCTGGTATAATTTAGTTTTATTTATTCAAACAACACAAGTATCCTTACTTATTTCAAAATTTGTTAATTTTGTTTTAATCTTTTCCCCAATTTTAACTTGGGCCTTGATATGCGCATACTTGAGAGTGTCAATTTAAGCATTTTCTGTGTTTTAATGGGCTACAGTTTCATAACTTTATTATAGTAATATTGTTCTTAGGTTAGGATCTACCCTGGCAATCCCAAATAACACGTAATGAGGGTTGTCCAATAAATATATTGTGAGATAATCAACATAAAGCTCACTTCAATATAAGAGGAAGGCCTGTTATTTATTAAGAGTTAAAGTAATATTATTCTCTCTACGGAGCTATCTCATTGCCAGCGTATTCGACTGGCATGCTCAGCCCTGACTTGATCGTTATGGATACGTTTCTATTTTGGGAATGGTGTCTACTATGATTTTTTATAATATATTACATAGATCATAATTTACAAATACAGTAGAGAGTAGACATATCATCATTAGGGACATTAATTGCCGAAAATTCGATATGATTTGATGAAGATAGGATGTATTTCACAATTAATTATATCCGAGATGCTAAATTATTTAAATTAAACACTACTTTTATTTTATAGTCCTCTTTATTGCTTGTTTATAATTATTGTATTGTACTATAAAAGCTAAAATATTAGTATCTTTATGGACTTATTTTAGTAGAGAACTAAATCACATAAGGACAAGCTTTGTTTTGAGTAGATCATATATTTAAGAGTGGAAGCTTAATTTATCTATTTGGTAAACATTGACATGTGTTCATTCTCCCCCTCAGTTGTAACTTACCGGAATACGCACAGATGTAGAGAAATATCAACCCAGCACTGAACCATCTCTCCACACTCATACTCAGTATGCACTCATATGTGATGATGCCTGCGTAGAGGAAGACTAAACAACAGTTCGCAATGCCCCAGGCTCTTAAGTGTCTAATTCTTTTCTGTCCAAAAACACAAATAGACAATATTATAAGTTTGAATAAGTGTATAAACATAGCTTACAGGGTGTGTAAATATAACGTTATCATAATCGCGAATGTAAAGGAATACTCTACTAGTACAGCCCTGTCGAGCCATTGATAAAGCGTTTTTAATCTTTTTTAAGCCTAATATATTGGAAAAACAGTAGTTTAAAAGACTTTTTATTATATTATCTTTAATTTCATTTTATAGACGGATTTTTAAATTATTTCTTCGAGGATATAAGGTGATAGAAGAAAGCTTTGTATTTTTTTCCGTAATATCTACTATTTTCTTCCCGTAATCTCTCATGTAGATTCACGTTAAAAATAAATATCACAGCTCAAATATAGCTCTTATTTTAATATTGCACTTTAATTTATGGGTTTTAGGAACTACTTTCTCAACACACAGTTTTGGTAAAATTTGTGTTATCCTACAATTAGATTTTTTTAATAGTTTAAAATTAAAGAAGCCCCTTAGATTGTATTAGTTTGTATTGTATTAGTTATTGTATTAGTTATGTTTTTCCTTTGACTATTTTTTTAGGCTTGCTAAATTTAAAAACAGTAATACATTTGAAGGAGCTTGATAGTTTGTGTATCCGAGTCAGCAAGACAATCAGTAAGCTAGGCACATGTAATATTTTGATTGTATTCAAGTATCTTGGAAGTAAATTGATCGCACTTACTCGGAATGCTCCATGTATCAGAAAAATTGTAAACTTGGTTTGGATTAGTAGAGCTACCGACAAAGATATATTCAAATACTTCTTTGTAGATTCTGAAAAAAATTAAAAGCATCGTTAATAAACATTCTTACATAAAAAGTTATTCAAAAATAAATCCTTATAAGATACAAATAGAAAAAAAGAGGTCAATAAATGTTGTATTGTCTCGCCGCTTGAATTAGTTAATGTTTGACTGTTTGCAGTTGTTATATGTCTGTCTCCAGACTATGTTGAAATTTAAATATACTATTGAATGACCTGGCAGTACTAATGAGGAATAGACCAGCCATAGTATATTTACAGACTAGATTCCCGGTATCTCGTCTTTAACTATTTGTAAACTTATAGTTCCTGTTTTAGGTACTTAACCTTTGTACCTCGTAACTCAATATGAAGTTAACTCATGCTAGTTAGCCCGTTTAACTACCAACGTTGTAACTCTTTTACTAGGACTTTCTAGATTTAGGTATTGTTTAACTATTGTTCTTTAATATGCTTATTAGGTTGAAGTCTATTTGCCGTAAGGCTAGAGTATTGTTTTGTATTGTCGTTTGACCTCAAATCTATAGCTCCATCCGATTTAAATCGCTGTTGTGTTCAGGCAGACGCACCTTCATTTTATAATGTGTGTTTGTTCTACTTTAACGAGTTACGCCCTTTCTAATTAAGACACAACCATACTTGTCTTGGTTACAGGTATAATCAAGGTGCTACACAACTAATGCTCCCGATTGGGACAACATTGTCTAAAGTAACTGATATGACTCCCATCAATAAACAATGGAGTGTTTTGTATATGATCACGTCAAACTATTTGTAATACTTTGGTCATTTTTTAATTTAAATAAACTGATTTGTTAAACTTGTATATCTCTCTTATGTTTCATGCAACCCATCATTCTTTGTATATATATTTGTTTCTTTATTCGTCACTTCTTCTATCTGATAGGAGAAGCGGCGATACACTCTCAACGCGTTCAAGCCAACGTAACACGCCTCTTTCATATTGACCTTTTGTAATCCCTTTCAAACTCCACTCCTTCAAACACCCATTCATACTGACTCTGTCCATATGAGTTTTTCCACATACATTTCTTAGATATCTCATTCTGACCACATTCACCTTGCTCTTGTGTTTCTCCTGACAAACCCACGTTTCACATCCATAAAACAATGTTGGCGCTAACACACTTTTATATACTACCATATTTGGCTCTTTCAATCCTGCTTCATTCTTTTTAATAGTCCACACACATCCAACTATTCTTCGAGATGCATTCACTCATCTGTCGATTTCACCATATATTCTTCCATTTTTACATAACATTTTGCCCAGATACATAAAATCACTCACTTGTTCTAGTAGTTTTCCATTTATACTAAGCTGACAATCATTTCCTGATCTGTCCTTATCCTCGTTCGATACCGTTCATATCAGGCAATACTTGTTTGATATCGGTAATATTTCAACCAAGATTGTGGTGTTTTAACTGATACCTGAAATAACCTCCAAGCCATCTGACTCTTTGTTGATATTCTTCGAGAAAGCCGAAAACAATCCAAGATGGATAATGGATACAAACTGGAAAGAAAGAAAATAAAATCATAACCACCCCGATTATTAAATCCATCCTCTATAGTGTGTAATATAAGGTGTTAGACTTTATTCGCATTTGGATGCCGTTGATGAAAAGGTTGGGGTTCGGATATCTTTCGGGTTCATCTGGAGATGGTTTCTCAAATAAAATTCATGACTATGGATTTCTCCTCATCTCTCTAATATAATACAAACTATAATATGTGAGTCTGACATTCAAGCCGCGTGCCCACTGATGCTTACCCTCTTAAACAAAATTATTTAGAAATGGAAAGCTAAGTGAAAATATTTTAATTTTCTATCTTGTGTTTCTAGTAAAAAAAAAAAGAGTAACAGATACATTTTAATGAATACAGGACATGACACATTTCTTATTATATTCCATAGCTACATGCTATCATGTGACGTAGATTATAAAACGTATTACATTGACAGAGCATGAGAAAATATCACACCATTTATCAACCAAAAAAACCTATACAATCAGTAGTTCCCAGAGATAATCGTCTTAAGGCTTCACTACACTCTCAAGTAATCATTTGAGAAGTGATCAAACGTAATTTTGGTTAAGCCAACTATTTTGGAAGAAGACGGTTTATTTATAAAAATTATTTTAAGCTAAAAAATATTAGAAAATGTATTTATTCCTGTTTTTTTTATCAGATCTATCGAATTAGGACTACACAATTTTTCTACTTTTTTTTAACTAACATTTGTTTACGTTTCTTTTGACTACATATATTATTATTATTGTTATTGTTATTTTGCTATCCTGTAAAGCGCTCAACTCTTGGTTAGCACTTTAATAAAGGAAGACCCACTTAGGTGGCCGCATGATCTAAGGCGCTACTCTAGTGATGGACTAGACTGCCGAAGACGTGGAGACCAGGGTTAGATCTGAGTCCCGTGTACTGAGGGTTGTTTCCCCTAAATGATTTTCCACTCGATCTCCAAGCAAATGTGAGTACACTTCCTCTAAATTCAGCTTCCCTAAGCTCTAACACATTAGTGTAATTAGTACATAGGCGTATAACCCGAACGGGTAGTAAGATAAGGTGTTAAAAAAATTAAAAGGAGAATTAAAAATTAAATGGAATTATGAATTATTATTATCATTATTATCACACCGCGTCTTACTATTACTGTCCTTTTTTACAGTTTGGAATTGCATGAGCACTTTTTAATTTGTATAGTGATTTACCTTTTGAATATTAAGTTTCATAACTGACCTTAAAATTTAACCCATTCAGTTGACACGTATTTAATGCTTTATATTATTATAGTTCGATTTTCTATGTTTTACGCTTTTATTAAAATTATTTGTAATCTTTAGAAAAATAGGGAATTATCAAATGCTATAATAAAATGCTATGCTTGTCACCCTAATCTCTGGTCGCAAACAGGCCTTTGATGTGAAATATAAACATGAATGTACAGTAATTTATGTAAACAAAAAGGTTACATAAACATGTCTATATGTTCAAACATGCATTCCACTGTATTCTTATTTAACTAGTTAGCACAAAGGAACTGTGACCTCTTTAATTCTCACCTCATTGTACAGACCAATTAGAACTACAGTAATTTCATCCTTATGTCCCCTCCACAGTTCTTTGATCTTTTCATATCTGGACATGTGCCTGAAACAACATTTTAAATGATCAAGAGTTTCCAATACATTTTCTTGCAATCTTGAACTTGATAAGCTATAAATATTAAATAATGAGTGGGACCATAAACGTTGATAGTCCATTTCACGGCCGATTAACCCCGATTAATCGGTATATCAGACACAAGATTATGCCTGAACCAGAAAAACGTGTCAAAGTGTGGTTTACTGCTTTGTTCATTTGATAACAAAGAAATCTTGATCAGTTTAATAGTGTTTTTACATATATAAATATCTAATCACGCCGTTCCCTTATAGGGTAGGCAAAAAACTGTGAATATAGCTAAAAAAAATATTTTTTTAAATTATGTCAAACCTTTTGAATGTTTCTGCTTTTACTACTACTCTTTATTTATTATATTTATTATTATTTTTATTATTATTTATTATTTTTTCCTATTTTTTTAGTAACTATTTATTTTTGTGTATAATTATTTATCTCTGATTGCTAATTTTATTCTATCATGTAACTTTGCTCACATGTAAGGTACTTGTGAGCTTTTCAGTGTTGGCCTGTTATAGTTCTTGCGACTGTTGGCCAGCATTACAATAAAGAAAATTGAAATGATTAATATTATTATCTCCTATAATTATTACCAGTTCCGCTGTCCAGCCGAAAATATATCTAAACCCAGAATACCTAGGTAGCTGAAATTTTTCAAGCAAGTAGCCCCAAAACCAAAAACGTGCAGGAATACGTGGTGATCAAAAACTTCAATAGGGGTGGTTCCTAAAAACCAAAGTCAAAAGAATCTCGAAGCCCAGAAGCTCTGGGAGCTGAAATTTTTCAGGCAGGTAGCCCTTAGCCCAAAAGAATGCAAACATACTTGGCAATTTAAAATTCCCATTGAGGCCCCCAAAATGGGGGTTTTCTAGAATAATAAAGTTAAAAAAAATCTCGAAGGCCAAAAGACCTAGAAAGTTAAAATTACTGTTCCAAAGAGATTTTTTTATTGGATATGGTGAAGAACAAAGGCATTTACTAAAGAACAAAAAGTATATTCAAAAAATGTTGTTTATGATTAAATCCTCAATTGAGAAACAGTTTCACACTTTCATTGGAGTAAATCATATTATTGATTTAGTAATTAAAATGCACCCCTCAGATTTTTAGGGCACTAAAAAATTATTCCCATTCGCAATCATTGTCAAACACATGCCAATAGGACAAATTACACGACCAGAAATGAAGCTGTTGATTTTTGAACGGGTATTATGCTAGTTATTATTAATAATGTGGTTAAATGGATTCAATGACCTCAGTTCTATTGTTTTAAAAGTACAATGCAGAAAACCGTGCCACGATGCGACGTCAAGTTCGGGTGGTGCTGCCTAGCTACAGTAGCCCCCATGGCTTCTTTGGTGCTGACTGACAGCTCACAGCTGACAGCTGACGGCTTTAAAAAGCTACCAGACCAAATTATGTATCCCTACGCCGAACCATATGATCTGCAAAAAACATGTGTTTAACAGTCACTTCTGACAGTCAAATTTAGGTATATACCTAACTGTTGACTGTCAGAAGTCAGCTGTGAACTGTCAGTCAGCACCAAAGAATCCGTGGGGCTACTGTAAGTTAGCTGATATTCGTCTCATGTTCAATTGTTGTTTATATTCAACTCCATACATAACACATAATAAGCAAAGTTAAATCAACTTTATGTGTTATGCAATCATCACTTTTCACTATGTTTCGATTTTGAACGTTATAAATGAAAACAACGTGTTTCAACTTCTTACGAGCGTATAGCCTGAACGGGTAGTAAGACGTGGTGCTGAAAAAAACCTCTTACGTACGATTTGTTATTGGCTATGAGCTATAATTGAATAAAAATACTTAGAATAATGTTAAAAATATTAATTCTGACCTCACAGCTAACCTTTAACATTATTTAAAACATTTTTCATCTTATTGAATTGAAACTTATATAAAATAATGAATCTTACTGTAACCATCCAGATATTTACCTTTGTTCGCGCTGCATATTTTTCTTGTCCAATGAGACAATAAATTATACATCTAGAAGATTATAAATTCCCAACCTTAATCTCTGATAAACCCACGTATGATTTCAGAATACAAGTAATATTGAAAATATATATAAAAAAGCTGTCAAATAAGTATTATCATATCTAATCACTATGATATCAAAGGTGTATTGTAATGAATTATACAAACAAGAGTGCTAGTTCAAGTTGTATTAAGTTCCCATAGTACAGCGGCAGTGAACCTTCGAGTTCCTAATGCCATAGATGAGTAAGCAGGTACAGTAGATTCTGTACTGAACTGCTATAAATAGTGAACTATGATTATTAAAAGCTAAACGTCATCTGATGATAGTTATTATTATCATTAGCAACCGCGTCTTACTACCCGTTCGGTTATACGCACTTGCGCTAATGTGTAATGGTAGGGTGATTATGAGATGAAATGGAGAACCTAGAGTTTAACGTGGAATCCGAACACGGTGGAGGCCTGGCATTCCTCCCATTCACAAGTCGTGATTAATACACGTCTTGTCAGAGGTGAAGGAAGGTGTTTGGCAATCAGATAAATCTGTGCCGGGACCGAGGATTGAGCCCCGGACCACCAGCGCATAAGTCCGACACCTTACCCCTAGACCACCAGGTCACCCCTGATGATAGTTATTTAATTGCTATTAGTAATAACCAGCCCCGTGGTATATTGGTCAGCGCACCTAGCTACCTGGTCCTGGGTCCAATTTCCGGCTGGTACTATGGGTGATTTTTCCCGAAAGGGAGAATTACCCTAAAGGTCACCAGGGTCTGGTTTACTAGGCTCAAGTAAGGTTAAAATCCTCTACTGGTTCCACCCTCTCATATTCACCCTCACCATCATCTCATCTTATCGGGACATGGAAAGAGCCTCCCATGAAAGAATGTACGATTAGTACAGTCGAGTGTCCCCTGGGCAACTGCGCATGAGTACCGGCTAATTTGCCCACCAACTTGGCTACAAGTAATGTAGCCCAGACATGCATACTTAAACTATTAGTAATAATAACATTTGATATTTACTTTTAGTGAAGGTTAAGTCTTTTCAACAATTTTAGCACCACATTTTATACCCCTTCGGGCTGTAAACATATTATGTACTAATTACGCTAATGTGTTAAGGATTAGGAAGGTTGAATCTACAGGAGGTGTATGCCGTATTTAAATAGAGGGAGAGTGTAAAATGATTTAAGAAAAACCACCCTCATTACACCCGACCGGTATTCGAACCCCTATCACCCCGTCATCAGCATCGAGTAGATTGCGATATTTACTCGTTAGAGCAGCGTTTTTAAAACTTGGCTCTGCCATAGTTATTTCAGGCTCCATGAGGCAATTTTAGAATCTTCTTTATTTGTTTTTCGCACTATAAGATAGTGTCAGTAATTAAGATTGATATTATTTTTATTTTTATTTCTAATAAAGGACATTTGCCAAAGGAGCACCCAGAAAATGTGATGTTTTCCGTTTGTTTTATAGTTGTAAAATTTAACTTTTCGTTATTGAATGGTCATAATATTAGTGGGAAAAAAATAGGAGGCATCAAAGATCTATTTTTCTAGTGCAAAAGGGCTCTTCAGTTTCAAAAGTTTGAGAACCCATACGACCACCGAAGCAGGTTTAAGACTGTTAAAATAATAAGTCATCTATGTATATTGTATGTAAATACTAACCGCAAATATTTTGTATCGCCTTGTAAAATGATATGAATTTATGTGGGTTGTCACCCGCGTCGGTGGTCACGTGGTCTTAAATTTAAGCTCATTTAGTCTAGTTTTCCGGTGATCAGGGGTCGAGGCTGGAATCCCAGCCTGGGGAATTTTGTACTAAATGGTTTCCACACGCTACCTTCACGCAAATACGGGTGTATATCCACATCATTCTACCCTCCTCATCTCGAATACTTTAGCGTAACTAATGTTTACTAGTATAGTCCAATGGGTAGTCAGACACAATTGGGGGGGGGGCTGTGGAAATGAAACATATTTGCGAGGAAAAGCTGTTTTCAGAACGTTTTCAAACCCATTCATAAAAGGACCAAAGCTACCGTTAACGAAGTTTAGTAATGAAAACAAACAGCCATATTTAAACTAACAAAAATATATTTTGCACTTGGCACCTCTTGACAAAAAGCTATATCGAACCAGTGACACGTTTGAAAATTAGTCAATTGAAGTCCCAAGTCAGGGTGGGCTACAAACCAAGATCTCTTTGAATGCCTTGGTAGGCTCTGTGTAACACCAAGGAAGGTAAAAATAACTCTTGATTCAAAAAATAAAATATATCCGAGCAATATTTTCTAAATATTCTCCATGGAAATAATAAACGAATTCGAAAATAAAGTATTTCTTAGTTATTTGTATGATTGTTGGTGTATAACCTATTTATTTAGTTTATTAGTTTGACTGCACAAGATTTTCTTCGAGCATAAGGGGATATTTTGTTATGTTTTTATAAATAAGTTATGTATATATTTAAAAGTGAAGTTTAAATCAAATTATTACTATTAACAAGGAGTATTCTTGAAAACAATCATGTATGATGAACAGCAACGTATCTACAATCTCGAGCTACATACTGCTAAAAAAGAACTCCATGATTTACAGCGTCATTATTTTAACTTACGCGTCAGCGACAAATATAAGATGGATATGGCCCAGATGTATCTCAAAAGACAAAGAAAGATGATAGAGTTCCTCAAGTCAGAGAACGAGGATTTACTGACGAACGCGCGAGTCGCTGGATCTAAGGGGAAAGAAGCCGCGGCGGCCGAAACTAAGGCAGTAATCAAAGATAGACTAGCCCATATGGAACAATACAAGAGTAAGATAAAAATTGAAAGGACGCAATTGAAGGAGCTTCAGACACAAATCATGAAATTAGAGAAAGAACTGAACAGAGTGAAAGTGAAGAACAAAATAAGTGAGCATGCCACCCTGGCTAGAGCTGTTGAGTATGAGCAACTGCTCAACAGGTTAAAATGTCGCCTGGAAGTTGGGCATGATAAATTCGGCGTCATGCTAGCAGAAAACAAAAGTTTACGGCACGAAATTACTTTCCTTTTACAAGAAAGGCACAACTTTAACGCGGTATATTCATCTCTTGTTACTCTGTACACTAAAGGTAATAAGTGTATTAGTAGCCTCAACGAACAGGCGATTTTGACATTTTATAGAAGAGAAGAGGCTTGTAAGCAGTTAAAAAAGCTTAAATTTAATGAACTTGAAGATACGAAGATGATGAGCAATGAAATTAATGATTTAATTAGGGAGGAAGATGACTACATCAAATTCCATAAATTTATTGCTTTCAAGAATTCTTTGCGCGTGTTGAGTAATTTGGAAGAACGTACTAGATTAAAGCAGGAGAAACAATTTACAGAAGATATTAAAATGGTAGAACGCTACACGGTCCTTATTAATAAAATAATTCATTTAGGCGGAGAGAAAGATCTTAAACAACTAATATGGGACTTCCAGAAAAATGAAGAAAGCAATTTTTCTTTATATACCAACGTGGTCATATTGAACAAAGAAGTGCAGAAAATTGAACACAGCATACAGTGTCTTAATAATGATACGGAAACTTGTTGGAAGAAGATAAGACAAGAGAAACAATGTCACAGAGAAAAACTGTTTGACCTAAAGGTGAGGTGTTTTCACAAACTATACCATTAATACAGAATAGTTTCAGTACAAGTTTAGACCTATTCTGTTGGTTTTCCTTGTAAGGACTGTGCCAAAGTCTTTCAAAACTTTTCCATAAAGTTAGGTGAAGAAACATTTGCTAAGCTATGATTATTGCTAAGGTTTGACTGGAATATACTGATAGGCTACTTTTTTACTCCCGTTAAATATAAAACGAGCCCTCTAAAGCCAGTAAACATACACTCATTCTTCATTGTGTGGTTGGTTAGTGGGAAGGGGCGCAGGGGGAAATTGATTGTTTACTAGTACAGGCCCGCCAAGTATTGATTGTCTTGGCAACAGCCCACGAGCCGCATCTGATATCAATTTTTATTGAAAATAATAAATTATATTTTCGACAAAGTATTCTGTTAAGTATGGCATCAAATAAATCTAAAATATATTTATATATTAGAAAAATTAAAAGAAAAGATGAGTAAACGCATTTATCATAATCAGCCTAACTTTGTACCAATGTGTAATATTATTGACTCGTTTTAGAGGTGAACTTATATCTTGGTATGTTAATTATTATTTTATTAGGCCTTAGATACCCAACATTTTCTTAGAAAACTTGGTTAACTTATTTGTATTTTATATAGGATAGGTAATAAAACAATATATTTGATTTTTAATGAATTTTACTTAAGGCCTAGCTAAAATTATTATAACACTTGTGCGTAGTTAATAAAGGATTTAAATATCAAATTATTTCATCACACTGCCGCTTAAGCAAACCCTCAATGAATGCTAATAATTAAACTCGTAGTATTTTTTAAAATATTTTTTAATATTTCATTACGTCTGCATATTAGAACCCAAATATTATATAAAAATTGTTGTACACATTTATAAGTTTATTTAAAAATAGGACTCACTATAATATGTATTATATTCACATGCTCATAAATATTGATTTATCTGAATCTACCGGATATTATTGGTAGTTTATTAGATTTCACCGACTATACAAACTTAAAAAAGGTCTGTTTACTGATTTAAAAAATGCCTACCCAATTTGACGCATTAATAGGCATATAAAGAAATTGAATTTTAACTACAACAGATTGATGAGATCAAAATATGTCCATCTTGAGCCAAACACACAGAATCTCTTTTCATCAGTAGATCATGGTATGTGAATCTAACCTTGGCCTTGACCCTTTAGAAAATTGTTTCTAGAGTATGTGAACTAGACTAGCAGTTGGTACAGGATACATCTTGATCTAACAATGTACATATGTTATAAGGTACTTCTAGAGGAGTCACGGAGCATCACCAACAAAGCCAACGAGAAGAAAGCATGGTGCGAGCAAAAGATGGAGACACTCATGAAAGGCTTGGAAACCATCTTCACTCTCCTTGATGGTGACAGGGGTCAGATGCTCGAGAAGCTAGGGGACAACACGCATGTTTCGCTATCCAACGTTGAGATGCACTTAATTGCCATCGAATTCAGAATTAACGAACTACTGAACGTCTTGTCTTACCTACAGGAGAAAGAGTCCTTGACAGGATTGGCGCTTTACCGGTTGTATTACCCTTTAGAAGACGAGAATAACCAGGTGAGCGTCATGGAAAACAGACATGAAGCCTCTCCTTTAATAATTAGCCTAATTCAATTAATTTGTTTGTTCTGAAAAACTGTTATATTTTTCATGTACGGTAGGTTGCTTGAAGTGGGTTTGGAACACAAGTGCTGAATGACACTTGCACGGAGTGACACTTACGTGGAACCACCAGTCACCCAGCGAACTTGGTTGTGACTCCAGATCGGATTGTGACACTTGCCCGTAATGACCTATTTTATTTCTCTATTCGTATATTTTTATTTAAGAGACTCTTATCATAGTATATCGTTTCCAGTGAACACCACGTAGAGGTAGCTTCTTTTCGCTCCCTTATAATTTCGCTTTTCTTAAGCTCGTCAAATATTTTTTTTATGTAATTTACTAGGCCTATTTGTTTTCTCCTTTTAATTTTCATTAGGTTTTTTTTGTCTTTCCCACGGTTAGGCCTAAAGTTGCTGTCTTATTCTAATTTATACGTCTTCTTGTATACACAACCAATCATCTTATTTAGTGGCACGTGTGCCAGTGCACCACACATTCGAATGTGAAGGCGAACTTCCGAACTTCTTCGTTTGCGTTATAACCAGTCACTAGACCAAGTTCTTGCACTTTACTCCACAGACAATGGTTGAAGTGATAGTTGCAACCTTAAATCTTTGCTGATGGAAACAAAAATCTTATATACTGAATAATGGCAATCTCAAAATCAGTAACAACAGATTCTGGATTCCAGCCAGAAGCAGTTTTTCACAGCTATAAATAACCTGCCGTAAGTTTCACGTGTCTGGTTCAGCAGAAGTCCGTAGATGACGGATGGTGTTTGTTTCTTCCCAAGAACTTCCCAGATCAACGTGAATAGTGAATATCTGCCCAAACTGCTTACTGGAACTTTTTAATGTTCCATCAGTAAAAAAAAGAAGATGCTGTTAACAAGGCAACTTTTCCTTCTGTGCTGGTAAACGATTAATCCTGTCCTGAGGCCCACGGTTGTCACCCTGAAGAAGGAAACCTCCTCCCTCGTTCATATTTAACAGTTGTTGAGCTAAGTTGGCATCTCCTGCATGAGCCGGATCTTTTATTGGACTCAATTGTTTCCTCCGAATACGATGCAATAATTATTTGGCACTTGTCTGCGCTGGCATCGCCATCACAAAGTCGTAACCACGATTAAATAGCAGGCCAACTTCTGCGTAATTTTTTGAGATAGAGTCATCTGTTTCCCTCGCTTGTTTTCTGGCACTGGCCATTTGCTTTCTAACTTCATTCGCTGCTACGTCTGGGACACAACTGTGACATTTCCCTCCTAAAACTGCATTGTTTTTAGTGGAAATACGCCCTTTACACTTTTATTATTATTTACACAGTGCCAGTAAGTGACATTCTCCTTGTTCGTGTAGTCCACTATATATCCGTTCAAAATCAACAATAGCTTACCCTTGCTGGTATCGGTGACTTCCATGAAAGCTGAGAACAAGTGAACCTCGATAAAGAGATCTATCAGCCTTGCCTCACTTGCAGCAACTAACTGGTGAACAGACAATAACAACAAGCTGAATTCTTCCTACCACCTCTCGACCCTCTCCTCACCAACTATCGTCTCTGCGCAAGTGTCACTCTTTACAATAATCCTAGTTTCAGACTTCCAAGTTTGCTCACCGCTAGTTGCTGTTCCACGTAAGCGTCACTAAATTACACCTTCGGGCAAATGTCACTCCGGGTAAGTGTCATATTCCTTGAAGTGATCGTCAAAGATCGTAGCTTTATCCTTATGTGGAAACTTATATCTAATAAAAATGGTAACTAAGAGGAATGCGTCATTACCTGCATTGTATTCAAACTCGAGTCTTGACCACTTGAGTCAGGATCAAGAGCTCTAGCAAACTTTATCGCTGAGCTATTTTTCCCCACAAATTGACCACAATTATTTACAAGCCAGTTAAAAGAGAAATAAACTATTTCCTTGTTGTTGTTTTTAGACTCTTAGTTATGGACATTGTCGTGGATGACGCTACCTTAAGTTTAAGAGTGACATAATAACCTTTTATGAAATTCGTTCGTAATTTGTTTATAATATTAGGCCTACACTTATGTCGTAATATTTGCTCATACTGAAGTTTCTACCGACTTTTTATAAATATAAATCCTTAATTGAAAGTTCTACAAACATTGCACACTAAAAAGGATTAGCTGATACCTGCTGAAGTCCAACTATACACGGACCTAAACGCAGGGATTGTTTGGAAAAGAAAGGCAAGCCAAGGTCACCTCACTTTGAAAAACTTGCCTGAAGATGTTTCAATTTGCTGTAGATTTAAAATTCACTGTATTCTAGTTCTAGTTAATACCAAACATGAACGATCAAACCAAATAAAATTATTTAAACAGTTCAGCATCGAATATTAAAGTTGTAACTACATCAGATATTTGCTAACAGCTTGTCTATCTTGCTTGTTTGGTAACGTAAAGATTGCTGAAGTATACTGACAGAATTGTTTAATTATTTCAGTACCGAATATGCTTATTACTACACGTAACAAAACAATCATTATTGCGACTCAAAATGACCCTATTGCTGTTGATTGTTTGGGAAATATACCTCCTCATAGTGGTTAAATAAGTCAGTATTTTGTGTAGCAAACCAGTAGTACAATTTGTGAAGTTTTAATAATGTTTACTGAAACTCACCTCTTGCACTCGTTATGAAATATAAAACGGTGTTAAAGTAAACCATCTAGTGTCAGCATAAACAAACAATACCATAACAAATAAACATGATTTATTTAAGTTCATAATGTCTACTCAGCGTGTTTGTTACGTAAATGCCTCTGATTGGTCAGATGTTAATCATCGAGGGGGTTAAATAGATCAGCTTGACGGTTCCCAGAGGTTTGATTGGATGGATCGTATTATGTTGTTTCTATTGCTATAACTTTGATTATTATGGTTTGAGGGTGGAAGCCATATAGAACAACAACTAGACAATTAACATCAGTGCTTTATACAAACGAACTTGGAAATAACTAAGTGTTGGGTTAGCCATGCCAAGACATGAAGGGAGAGTAAAGTAAGTACAAAGAAACTGACATGGGAACTAAAGAAATTCAGTTAAAACGTGGGTTACTGACACAATGGTTAGACTTACAAACTTTGGTCGTTTCTCTCCCTACCTTTTTACTATTTTAGACAAATATTCATCATATTAGTATAATTATTAATGGTTAAATATATAAGTTAGTACTTTTTATAATAAAACCCATTTAAAATCCATTTCAATACTATTATTTTGTCCTTCCCGTTCTCTTTCCGTTACCCATCCTGATACGTAATCACCTATAAGGGACGAGGACATGACAAGTTAATTGATGCGTATGAGCCATGTACTAAAGCCACAATTCAACGGCATGGATGAGTGCTAGTGACAAGTAGACCTCCCGGGTATCGACCCAGTTCCTACTTACTCTAGGATAGGTGCAGACACGATGGTTTCACTTCCAACCCATTTCTTATTTACACATGACTATCATCATATTTTTTTATATTTTTGTCATGTACTCTATCCAGAACTTTTTTAAACAAAACCCTTAAAAATCAGTTTCAATTCATTTATCCTAATCTCTCCCTCCCCACGCCCACTCTGATAATAAGCGCCCAAGGAGAGTCAGGCAGCAACATAGTTATAATTCAGTAATACCCATATAAATAAATTCAATTATCGTTTAGTGTATAGAAAAAAAATCAAAATTTTATGTTAAAATCTCTAATGACTCTTGGCATTTGCTATCTCCAAGATATCGAGGGCATAAAACAATTATTTAAAATTAGGATTAGTGGGTATTAAATACACTTAAGATTTTACGAGTTGCCGGTGTTACTGTATAAATAATAATATAATACACATATTTATTCATAAAAACGTAAATGTTATACTTCAACTGTCTTATCCTCCCCGAATATACGAAGCATTGACTCGCATTTATGATCTTTTTTTTTATCGAAGGTATCTGTTTAAAAGTATTAAAAACATTAAAATAAGGGAAATGTTTGGAGGAAGAGATAAAAATTAAAGAAAATTTGGTAACGTAAAAAAGGATGGTGGATATTTGGAAAGGGGATTGGGGGACGCAATGAAATATTTTATTTTTTTAATGGATTATAAAAAGTATTTGGATGAATACTAACATGGAAAAATTAATACTTAGTTTGTAAAATTATGCTATTATGGAAACATATGCTATAAAGGCCTACATTATATATAATAGATAGATACACACACATTTGCTACAGATTTATAATCGTCTAGAACAATGGAAAGAAGAAATAAAGCAGATGGCAGTCACTACTCCTTGTGCTCTATGCGTAGAGCAGCAAGAGCTGGTAAAAGAAGGAAATAAATGTGATGGACGGCTGCAACGGCCTCTCGTCAAAGAAGAGTTAGAATTGGACTTGAAGGAGAGGGCCAACCGTCTCGAAACCATACTTCACAACGTATCAGTCTGCTTGCTCCCCAAATCACGCCAAATTGTGGAAAAAAGGTTCGTATATTAAGGGTAAGGACTCCTTTTATTACTCGAGAATGGATGCTTTGCAGACTTTATACTACTCATCAACTGTTTACAATCATAATTCTCTCTTACGATCTACCCCTTGTTAAGACACGTTCTTAGGAACTAATCTAAATAATGCTATAAATGCACAGATCCCCACTATAGTTTTTACGGGTCATGTGTAGTGTAGCGTTTACTTAAGCCACTTTTGGTAGTGGTAATATTTTAGAATCTTAACATGTCTACATAGAACCAACTAATCAGAAGGTATTTTTCGATGATTTGAATCTTTTTTTTCAATTTGGATATAAAACTATAATGTTCTGTTGTAAACAGTTATCGACGAACTAAACACGGTGAAAGTAGATCATACTTTCCATATACAAATCTTGATATAAAAATTTGAGTAGCGCTACGAAATATTTACTAGTTAAAATAATAATATACTAATTAAATTTATAGTCAAGACCAGATTATAAGATATCCTTTTGAAATTGTTAACTATCCCGATTCACGAATTAAAACAATATAATTATTTAAATCTTTATTGAGTGACTTGATTTATCGTGTTTTTTTTTGGGTCGAATGTCAAGGATTGTTGACTTGGGTCTATGGATTAACACTGTGCATTTAATTTCTTTAATAATTAATATCTGATCTAAAATATGATTGAAAAGTTGGAACTGAAGTAAAGTGATATAGATTTAAAATGGAGAAAACCAATGTATGTCTTCATAAAAAAAAGTTCTATATAAAACTTAAATAACTTTTTTTTTTAATTATTGGTTCTGTTGTCTGAATCCTTTTGGCCATTAAATGAGTTGTGATTGTAGCAGATACGTATTAAATTAGTATACATTATAGATAATTTTAAACAAATTTGCTATTTTAACTTATGGTAAATAATGCATGTGTAGAGTGCACAATTCATGGGGAAAATACACTGTTAAAGATGAAACGTAATGTTTAAAGTCTTTAAATCATTTGTTATTTTGTATTAGGCCTAACAGAAATTGGTCTAAGCACTCTGCTCTACTAAATAAGTTATTTTAAAAATACTCCATTAAAGGGTTCACTTGTAAATCGATGTTAGTTAAACTATTATTTTGAGACAGGAAACTAACCTTATTTAAATTATGCCTGCGCTTTCTTTATTAATAACGCTAGAGTTCATTGCCACACAAAATATACACAACCTACCTATCCCTGTCTTGAGCTAGCTATATCAATCCCACCTGATTACACCCTATCTATTTCAGGTCCATTCTAATTAAATTTAACATTTAAAGAAGGTTTAGAAGGGCAAGGCCTACACACTTATCAGAAAAATGTAGGCCTCAAAGTTAACAATTTGTTTAGGTTAATTCTAATGTTATCCTCCCATCTGCGCTTAAGTCTTACCATTGGGTTTGCCATTCAATACCTGAACACCGTCCTGGATTCTTCCATTCGTGCTGCAGGTCCTGCCCACCATAATCTACGAGACTTGATTATCCTTACAATCTCTTGTTTGATTTTTATATAGTTCTGATTTTTAACTTTATATCTTATAGAAACTATAAGTATTTTCTTAAGTTTTGAGTAGAATCTGATAAACAAAATAGGCCCGAGGATAGGCAAGTAGCCAACACAAAGAGGGCAGGTTTCTTGTCAATAGTATATAAATTATCACCAATACAATAGGAATAGCAAATTTCCAGTAGTAACAAAATCTACATGTTTTAGCTTATTGCAAGAAAATTGTATTTAATTTTAAAATTAAAACTAAACTATCCTAAATCACACTAGACATTCAGCAATATTTTGTGTACCGTTCCCTCGATCAAAACTGGGAACCTCAAAAATAGTAAACTATTTTAATGGAGTCAGAGATATTTAAGTGTGCCACTAAATATATTTAGGCACGCATTAATTAATAGGGGCCTATATTAATGATGAAAACCATTCCAAGCTATCTTAACCTAGCCTTTCATTTGTCTATACATAATAAATTTGTTTTGTGGTAGTCAGTAATATTTTTAAAATAATCAAACTAATATATGTTCTTAAAATATTTCTTATTAGAAGGAATGGATTAGGAATAAAAGAGGACAAAGGATCAACATGGTGTTTAAGTCAATACCATAATATAGTTTTAGATATTTCGCGATATCCAAATTTAAGGAAAAAATTTTGTTGATGCATGGAAGTTTTGGTTATGTTAAAGTTGGGATAAAATTGTTGTCTTTTGTGTATTAAAATACTTTTTGTGCTATGTTATGTTTGAATAATTACTACATTTGTTTATATATTTATGTATTTCTGTGATTTAGATGAGTTTTGAATACAATAATTGTTTTAACAATATTAATTTTTGAATGGATTGAAAAATGACACCTGAACATGGGATTCAAACTAGGGACCTTTGACTTAGTATGCTATTGCTCTACCACCGAGATATACAGGGATTGTCCCATCGCTTTCTTCTATAATATTATTTTATCAAAGAAAAGAAATATTTAAATTGTGTTATATAACATAGTAACAAAATGATTAAAAATAATTAGCACAAAGCTCAGAAAACCAGTCTGTTATTTTTAATCATCTTATTCACTATTCAAAAGGGTCACTAATGGATTAAACAAGGTGTATGTATGAGGAAGCTAGTCTAGAGGAAGTGCTGGTGTAATATGTAGTAAAGATAGGAAAACCATACTTATCACATGTGAAAATCCTCCTGGTGCAGTCGTACAGGATTTGAACCAACAGCAACCAAGTCTTAACTAACACCTAAACATCTTGATCACAAAGTGGCTTCTTTGCTACAATTTGTTTTATATATTCCCAGTATTCAGTTCACAAAAACACCACTACATTCAAGCATTAACTGCTGTCCAACAAGAAATCGGCTTCTAAAGTGAAATGTTTAGGTCGCTTTAAGCATAAGCTAATTCAAGCTTTGCAAAATAAGAATTTTATTAATTTTTACCTATCCGACAGCTTAGCTCAGTTGGAAGCTTGTCTGTCGACTGAGCTAAGGGTCCCAGGGTTTGATTCCCAGCATGGATGGAAAATTAACTGCAGGGGACTGGATGTTGTGCCTGCCTTAGTCTTAATTTAGATTATAAGGCATATGATACTATGACAGGCATAGCAAGCTGGTAGTGGAAAATATATGTCTTGGATAAAACAGTGTCCCAGGCCACAGGCTGGAAACAGTAATGGATGTAAAAAAAATAATCTAGCTAAGTTATAAGCTCTTTACATTCTAACTCTTATTGATGACAGATTTATAAAATGTTCAAAAATGGCTCTAGGCCAAGGACATAGAATGGGCGGGGTTGGGAGGGGTCCCTTTGTTGGCTGAAGGTACGGTAAAATTTAATAGCAGACCCCCATAGAAAAATTAGCCTGCTTCTATGCCCTTGCTCTAACGGTTTTATTCAAAATGGTTATCTGGGGAGTGTTTTGCATAATAAACAATACTGTATTGGGCCTACTTAACTTATTTTGAAAAAAAAACCATTTAGGTGTAAGGTACAGGTAGTTTACTGATTTAAAAAAAAAAGTTATCAGCTATGATGTACTACAATGAAAAAATAGGCCTATGTATGATTATGTCATAGGACTGTTGACCATTTATTTTATACTAGTTCTTTATGGTATTAATATTTTTGCTGTTTCAGGATGAATTGAATGCTGAACTTCAAGCCCTGATCAAAACCAAATCTATAATGACTAAGTTTTTGAGCTTGCTTAGAACCATACGGACAGATTTAGAAACAATAACTGACAACTATCAACTTTTGGAAGGTATTTAAATAATTTTAAAATAGTATTTGTATTGTAGGGCCTATATATACACTTGGTGTTGCTAATATTGCCATAAAATAGTGTGTTGTAGCCAATAATTAACTCTGCCACTCTCTTTTAAACTAAAAATATTTTAAATACATTATTTTCTACTTATGGACCTATTATGATTTTACCTACAGTATTAATTTTTTAATCAAGTGCTACATTGTAGCTCTAGATAATCCTACTTATTTTAAATTACTGGCAATTTTTCACATTTGCTTACTAAACCATTAAAGCTGTTGAAGTTGGAGCAAATTTATACATTCCAAGCTTTTTGAATGTAAACAATCTGTAGCGTAATTGGTTTTTAAAATAAGTGTAAATAACTGTATATGTAATTGTGTTTTCTCTTAGAACAAAACCAGATGTTTTTCCAAGCACTAGGTGAGCTTGACACACAGGATGGGAAGAACACTTGATTGATTACAGTGAAGTAATAAACCCTCCGAGATGGACAAAAATACATCTTACACTAAGGAACACTTTTGTAGTGCTAGTGAATGTGTGTGTGAGGGACAAAAATATATTTTATGGTCTCTTTTGATACATATACCATATTTATAAAATAATACAATTATTTTCTATAACATTCCATTACGGTATCTTCTATAATATAAGGAAAGTGAGATTTGTTATCACTTACTTATTTGGTGTAATTATATAATAAAATGTAAATACTATACAAGTGTAAGACTTTTTAAATAATTGTAGGTAATACCCAAATATTATCAACAAAACAATACAAGATAGGAAAATTACTAACAAGTTAAAATTATATAAAATAGGAAGTACACCCCAATACTCCAATAATAAAAAGACTTGTTTGAAGGAAATACACCAAGAGAAAAAAAATGTTTGACCCTTAAGGTGAGGTAGGTGTTTTCAAATTATACAATAACACAGAATAATTTCAGTACAAGTTTACATGTATTGCTCTCGATTGAATTTTTCCCTTTGTCAGGTATTTATTCAAAGATAAAGGTACTATTTGCAAACAGACCAAACTACATTTTTACTTGAATACGACTACTAACATGTTGTGTCAAGTTAATCAAAAAGAAATTTAGGGTTTTTCGAAACAAAATATTTGGTTCAAATAGGGCTGAACTTGTTAGTGTGGAGGTTGTTATAATAATGAGTATGTACCTCATACTCTTCCCCAGGCATTGTTAGGGTAGCCAAATCACACAGATTACGGTGGGTAAGGATATGTAGAGCGAAAGGAATTAACTAGGAAACGGCATTCAATTAACCTGTTGCAGTGGCCACACTGTCTTAAGGTGTCACACTTTTAATACATAAACTAGACTGCCGATCACAGGGAGATAGAAGTTTGAATCTCACTCGGGTGTACTGAAAGTAGTTATTACAAAATGGTTTTAACAGCATCGCTTTAAAAAAAAAAATTCTACAGGAAATACCCCGCTTCAGTGGCCGAGCGGTTTTAAGTCGCTACTCTTGTTATAGGCTAGACTGCCGAAGACGGGGAGATCAGGGTTTGATCCCAGTCAGGTTTACTGAAAGTGGTTTTTCCTAAATGGTTTTACACTTCCTTCACATAAATGTGTGTACACTTTTATATTTTCAACCATCTTCCCTAACACATTAGTGTAATTAGTACATAGGTGTATAACCTGAACGAGTGGTAAGATGCAATTCTAAAAATAAAAATAAATCCAACCACCTAGCTAAATGAACCCCAGATTCAGAGGGCTGCGTTTAAGAGTGGAACAAGAATGCTCAGCAGAAATGTCGTTAACTGAACACCATCCTGAATAACTGCAAGGTGTTAAGGCCTTCAAGAGTAATTGATCATGACTTTTATCCTGCTTCCATGAATCATGCAAATCTTATGCATGAGTTTTCCTCACAAATATAATTGCAGATTGTGGCAAAACAAAACAAAAAAAAGTGTGAAAAAGACAAGTTTCATTTCGAGTTTTGTCGCTTTTTCTTAAGCTTAGATTCATCAGACTTGGACTAATATGGAGAAAGTTACACCATTGTTTAGGAATTGATAGCGCAACAAAGTTAGTAAAAGTATATTGTCCTTTGAAACCAAAACTTTCCTTTTCAGAAGTTTTGATTGACTGAATTATTCATGTGTGAAGGAGGTTCTATTTGTTTAGTTGTGGTTATAATGTATGTGAACTTAAATATTTTGTTGTGTATCCAAATAAAAAAACAGATATACAAAAGTAAAATTCAGTTTTCAATCTCTGATATCTGTAACAATCTGATCTGATGCATGATAAGTTCTTTATTAACTTCACTGTACCTAATGATCTCTCATTGTAAGCTTCAAATTAAAATGAATGTGTATTAAGCAATAAATTTTCAGTGTTTGTGTATGCCAGTTTTTTTCAACAATTATATGAAAAATGACATAAGACATTGTGATACAATGTCACACTGTGACAATGTACTAGTTATTTTACTAACAATTTTTAATATTGGTTTACAATGAGCTTCTGGCATAAACATAGTGAAGTTTTTCTTATACATTAATTTAGTCCACTTATGTATGTATAAATTGAAACTAGTTATATTTCTTTCTAAAACCATAAAATATCTTATGTGCAGCATACTATACCTCAGTTTTAGCTTCTGTGGTGCTGACTGACAGTTCACAGCTGACTTCTGACAGTCAAAATTTAGGTATATACCTAAATTTTGACTGTCAGATGTGACAGCTGCTAAACACATGTTTTTTGCAGATCATATGGTCCGGCGTAGGGATACATAATTTTGTCTGGTAGCTTTTCAAAGCCGTCAAAAGTCAGCTGTGAGCTGTCAGTCAGCACCACAGAAGCTAAAACTGAGGTATAGTCACATTGTTAATAGCATTTACAAATTTGCTTTTTAATTTACACTTGACTCTTTGCATAAATGTACCCGAGGTTTAACCGATAAATAATGTTTTTTTTCTGACTCTAAATTAGGATTGTATTATTATTAGCACCACGTCTTACTACCCGTTCGGGTTATACATACGCTAATGTGTAATGGTAGGGTCATTGTGAGATGAAAATGGAGGATCTACAGTTTAACGTGGAATCCGAACCACGGTGGAGGCCTGGCATTCCACACATTTACAAGTTGTGATTAATACACGTCAGAGGTGAAGGAAGGGTTTGGCAGTCAGATAAATCTGTGTCGGGACCGAGGATTTAACCCCGGACCTCCAGCACAGAAGTCTGACACCTTACCCTTAGACTGCCAGGTCACCCGATTGTATTATTATATTGTCACTTTTTAATAAAAGTTTTGATAAAATAAAATATCGGAATATGGATATTTAACCTGTACAATTGTATGCAAAGCAATTAAAACTGTACTTGACCTCGATGGTCTTGGGGTAAATTGCTCACTTGCCTCAAGACCCGGTGTTAGTGGGTTCAAAGCTAGCCAGGGTTGATGAATTTCAATGGATTTTTCTTGGGAGATAAAATCCGTAGTAATGGGGAAAGTGCAACTCATTGTTTCAACCCCTTATGTATTTAGAAAGTATCTGATAAGTGACATCTAACCCATACCCATCTACCTGCATCAGCCTAACACAACTCGATTATCTTGACAAATTTGTTTGGGTAACCCATACTTATCTAAACTTTCCTATAATTTTATTTCTTTTAACATAATCTTGGGCTTTTTAAAAAATCTATGTATAATTGATAAACTGTCATGTCTTATTCCCACTTTTTTCCCCTAATATTTGCTGAATAATAAAAAAACTTATCCGTTTTGGTCTCTTTCGGCAAAATCCACACTGATGATCCCCATTTATTTCTGCCTATGGCATCATTTTTACTAAAATTATTTTAAATACAATTCTGTAGCATGTTGAGATACTTCTTTAGTCATTACACTCGGTTCTATCTCCCTTTTTGAAAAAAGAGTATTATAACAGGGTGGCTACAAAACATATTTTACAAAATTCCCTGACTTTTCCAGGCAACATTTTTCAATTTTCCCTGACTACTTTTTTCATTTTTAATGGTGGATGATGGCTTGTTTTATTTATTATTGATCACATATTAAAAAAGTTTGTATCTACTAAACATAAACAGTTTTATCAGTTATTTTAAAAATTAAAGTGTTATTTTATTTAGGTATTCCTAACTTTTGTTTTAGTGTTTGGTTGTGAAATTAATGGGATATTTTAGACAATTTTTAATTCCCTCACTTTTCCTTATTTTTAGTTAAATTCCCTGTTTTCCCTGTCATCCAAAAATTCCGTGATTTTTCCAGGTTTTCCCTGTCTGTAGCCACCATGTATAATACCTTCCTGCTATTCTTGTGGTAAAAACTCATGGTTCCATATGGAACACACCAATTTATGAATTTCTATTACTAACTTCTCACCACCTTCCTAATAGCTTGTTTGACTTCACTAATACTTGGATCTAGGCTAGGCTCAGCAGTATGGGTCTTGACACCCTCACCCAATTCGGATCCTTCGTGAATATTCAAATATGCCTGAAGTAGTTGTTCCATCTACTCAAAACCTTGCCTAAAACCGTTTCCTGATATTCTGATTTTTGCTATTTTGTTCTATCTCGTTAACATAACCCTTTAAATATTCTCTCTTTTTGTTTTCGGATAAGGCACTGGCCTTCCTTTTTGCGTTGCTGAATGTGTGTGAACTCAATACACTTTCGCTCCCCTTCTCTCATCTATCAATTTTGAACATTTTTTTTGTCAAATCATGGTTTCGCCCTACTCTTTGTAAAGACCTACAACTACCCTTTGTTGCATTTCTAATATTATTCCTGACAATTCCCCACCGTTTCTTGGATCCATGGTTCTCATCCTTTGGCACTTTAGGGCGAAACCTATTAATGTATCCCTACATAACCATCATTTTTCTACATCTACACCGCCTCGATGGTATTGATACGCGCAATCGTGTTGAGCCGACTGCGAGGACGGGGAGTCAAGTTCGATCTGGCGGTGAATGAGGAGGTTTTTCTAAATGGTTTTCACTCTCTCACGCAAATGTGGTCATTCCTAATTCACCTTCCAAATTCCAACATTAGTGAACTAGTACTAAGGTATAACCGACGTGTAGACTGTGTATATTATTATTACATCATATCTTTCTAACTGGACCACCTGATTTCCTTTTTTTGTTACAGACTTTTCCTTAAGTTTTGCTACTACCAAATAGTGGTCTGAATTGCAATCTGCGCCCTGTATTACCCGACATCCTGTGAACTAAATTTTTATTTTGTAAGGATACTTGTATTTTCGCGGCACATTTACACCCAATTTAAATGACTGCCATTACCTAACCTGTTTAAAATCTAATGAAAACTGCTCTGTGGCAAGACATGTTTTACCATAAAAAACAGCATTGATCAACTTTATTCTACCATATCGTCTTCACATCATTCGTGAATTTTAAATGTAACTGTTCTGCAGAGCCGTAAAATTAGGTTATCACAAATATGCTTGAGAGGTTCTTCAAATTATTGATTCCAAATTATTTTATATATATATATTAAACTAATTAAAAACAACACACTTATTCACGTTTTATACACCAATTTTAACACATTGGAGACCAAAGAACTAACCTGTGCTACCTACCATGTTAACATGTTTCTGTGCAGTCTCCCAAACAGTTGCCACTTAAGAAAGGTGAGCATTTGTAAGATAGTTAATAGTTTGTGATTTAATTTGAAACAAAAATTTCATCTTGCAAGTGTGAATGATATGCTACTACACTTTATGTGCACTGTACTGACTGCACAGCTACACTATGGTTTTTGTTTAGAAATTTCACAGAGTTCAATGAAATACACAAGTAAAATGGGTTCTAGACAGAGCGGATTAATGGGTATCTCTATAACCACACTGTGATCAGTTGATAAATGGCATGACTTGCAGGTTGAACATTTGACGCGAGTTTAAGATACATTCCTGCCACACTTATATTATTCATGTAATCAACTTAAGACATCGTTACATCCTTCATTATTATGGAAATTCAATATAAGTTTCTTTTATGGCACTCACTATATAGATTCATGATTGTAACTTGCAATGAAGAGGGTAAAAAAAAAAAGCTCAATATTACTCCACAAAAATGTAATTACTTACATGATTTCAGCCAATGCTTAAATTATTTAAACAAATCAGTCTTTACATACATAGTAACATTTATGAAGTTAGTATGTTAGTATTGTCTCAGTCATTAAGTTTACCCAAAAAAAAACTTATAATTTATTACTTAATTTTTTTCAAAAGATAATCTTGTAAACCATAAATATCCTTGAAGCAATTTTGTGCTTTCATCACAATATAATAACTATATCAAACTGAGCATATAATTTCCTAAACTTTGTCTAAAATGTTTTCATATCCAATTTTATAATTTATATGCAACACATCTTATTAATTTAATTTTTAATCAGCACATTTTATGTAACGATAAATATCAGTAGTATTCTCACTGGTGGGATTATTAAAATTAAAACTAGTGATACATTAGTCAATCCTTGTACAAATGCAAGTGAAACAACAATTCCTCAAATAAAAAATAAACACAATTCTGATTTAAGAGAAAGTCAGGTTAACATAAAAAGTAATGTTATATTATAACAAAGGCACATTGAAAAAAAATATATATGAAACAATATTATGTCAAAAAATTGTTGTCCATAAGGAAATTTCTTATTTCAGTCAAACCTAATTTGTTGAGATGGATCATATCTTTCATATTTTTCTTGCGCCCACTCGTGAAAAATCTAAAACAAAAATAGAAGCAGGGATGTATATATGTTTAACACCACACAAATTCCAGTATTAGCGATAAGTGATAAATTATCTTAACAAGGGAACAAAATGAAAAAATGAAGAATCGCCAAGAGAAATTAGAAAGTCAAAAAATACATAGACATTAAATATACATTAAAAATTGTGCTACCAACATACATTTTACTATGGGGATACATAATATTATATGACATTAGAACTTAAAAGTTAATTGCGCACTCACAAAGTACACCACCTATCCCTATCTTGAGCTAGTTCTAACCAGTCCACCTCATTACAACCTAGCCTTTTCAGGTCCATTATAATATTATCCTCCCATCTGTGTTTAGGTCTTCCCCTTGAGTTTGCCAGTCAATACCCTGAACACGTTTTAGATTCTCCCATTCGCGCTGCATGTCCTGCCCACTGTACTCTACGAGACTTGACTATCTTAACAATGTCTAGTGATGACTACAAGGATATGTAACTCAACATTATATAGCTTCCTTCACGCCCATGTAGCCTCATCCCTCTTTGGACCAAATATCTTCCTAAGTACCTTGTTTTCGAAAACCCTAAATTTGTTTTGGTCATGTAAGGTAAGAGGCCACATTTCACACCCATAAAAGATCACCAGTAAAATCTATGTAGATAGAGGGAGGTAAGTTAATATATATAATTTTAGTGGTTAAGTCAGTACTAAATGATGTTGAAGCAGCATATCTTAATTACTATACACCATAAATGTAAGGGAAACCCTGAATGCATATAATTTAAGTAGTTTACTATCATGAGTAATAGTTATCCAAAACTTTAAAGTAGAATTATTTCAATGACTAGGCCTATAGATAAATACAAGCACTAAAAATGAGCACTTACTTCTCAAAAAATGCCATTTTGCACGTCTGGTAGGCAGTTACATATAAGGGGTATATGTCTGCCACCCGAATGGAATCCTCTGTAAGGTGAAAACTGTATAAATATTTTATTTGCCTTTAGATTAAAGTCATTTTTTAAATCTTATACACTACTAAGAGACCAAAGTATATCATTTTCATTGTCAAAGTAATACTAAAATTGGACATGGAATTTACTCCACATTTATTATTATTATTATTAGCAACGCGTCTTACTACTCGTTCGGGGTATACGCACTTACGCTAATATGTAATGGTAGGGTGACTGTGAGATGAAATGGAGGACCTACAGTTTAACGTGGGACCCGAACCACGGTGGAGGCCTGGTATTCCTTACTCCACATTTGGAACAAGATCATTTGGAAGAGTAAGAAAATATATTGGGAGGAATGGGAATGGTGAGAGGAGGTAGGAAGGTATAACTTGTTGAGGCTTTCAAAATAACAGACCTGTAGCATAATTAACAAAAGAATGAGTGCTATAGAAATAAGGTAGTGACAGAAAAGTTTGATCTACTTTCATTTTTAATGCATCAAGTCACAGCTGTCACTCTTGATATAATATATTATCAACATATATATATAATACTAGTAATAAAAGTAAACTGTTATCTAAGATATCCAAAAATAAATGTGAACAGGTAGTAAGACACAGTGCTAAACAAAAAGTGTTTATAGTATAACAGGTTCTTTCTATGAAAATTTGACCTTACACTTCAGTTTTGACTTAAATAAATATTAATTAATATTTAGCACCGCGTCTTAATACCCGTCCGGGTTATACGCTTAAGTACTAACTACGCTAATGGATTAGGAATTGGGAGGGTTGAATTTAGAGGAAGTGAACTCGCATTTGCGTGGAGGGAGAGTGGAAAACCATTTAGGAAAAACCCCCCTCAGTTCACCCGACCGAGATTCGAACCTCGATCTCCCCGTCCTCGGCGGTCGAGCTCAACACGACTGGCGCGTTAGCCAACTACGCCACCGAGGCGGGTTAAATAATAAATAAATATTATATACACATATGGCTCAAGCCTATTTGGAAAATTTAACTTGGTTGTTTGATCTTACCTTCTTTATATCATCATAATAAACTTGGATGGAATATTTTTTAAACTTATCTAAGAGACCTACTGTAAAATAAAATCTTACCTGATTCGAGGGTTAAAAGAAATTTATTATATTTCAAAAGTTTCTTCCAATGTTCTTGTTTAAAGGCAAGTCTCGGGACTGGGGGTAAAGTCAAAATTATTATTCGTTTTGCTTTCTCTTGAAGTTTTTTTACAAGTTTCAACATTCTCCTCTCCATATCAACTCTTGGTGTACTCTATAAAATTCAATTTAAAAAAGTATTAGGCTACTAAAACTACCACTCCATTTAGCGTCAGTGGAGGTATGAGATGACTAAAAATACAGTAATTATGCGCACCAAAATATGTCAGTTTCTAAACCTCCTAAAAAAAATTAATTGAAAATAAATTTAATATATTCTTCTAATAAAAATTTCTTTGGTGACATTGAAAAGTTTTCTCAGCTTAAAAGGGTATCCCAAACCTTTATTTTTTCCGTCAAAAACTTTAACTGTGTGTATACTCAAATTTTTCTTTTTTCTCAATTTTTTTTAAGATAAATCGTGCAATTTTTAGAATTAGTGAGATTAAAATAAATAGGGTAAAAGTGCGACTGAGGGATACCCAATGTCTACTAAACCATTAAAGAGAAAACACTTTTAAAATCATTTTAAGGATATAATTTGTGTAATTAAAGTGTTTGGTGTAATTAAAAAACAGCTTTTCCCTAACTTGTTTTGAAATGTACCATCATTTATGTTCTGTTTACTAATAAGTACAGTGACTGACATTAAAGCATACTAAAAAATTAATATATCAAGAAAAAAAATTCATTATTTTCTAAAATAATATTTTTTAAGGCTACAACCAGATGAACAGCAAATGTTAGGGATGGGCTCGTATCCTTAAGGCTTTTTGAGATTCAAGCTATTCTATTATATTTATATTTCCTCTTATGTTTATAATTTTTTCCAAGATTCGGATTTGTAATATGGTGGATTCGACCCAACTCTAGTAAATGTCGCGGTTGAAAGATAAATAACACTTGTTACAAATGTCGCAGCACATGGAAAGATGGAAGCATGAAATGTTGTTTAAATCAGGCGTGAAATAACGCTGTCTGACCACACCAGGGTGTCTAGTAAGTTGGAGAAACAAGAATTAGTGACTTTTTGGTGACCTTTTTTGACCACTAAATTCCTTCGGTAACCGGTTGGATATTATATAATGCATATATAAGCATAATGCACTCACAAGCAACATTAAACGTTAACTAGATGGCGAACATTAACCTTGTCCTTGGTATCTAAGTACAAACAATAAGGCAACTTGCAGCTAGCGCATGGCATCATGGGTAGTGAGTGGGTGGCTCGACATTCGACGCATTTGCGTTGTTACAATGCATAGGAAATTCAAACAAAAATATTTCTGTGAGTTTATGACCAAAATATTGAAATTTCATGACTTTTCAGCAGGGACTTTCGTGACTTTTTTTGCAATTAATAACTTTTCGTGACCCAATAGACACCCTACACACATATGTGTCTGCTATCTTCAGAGATTTCTCAGTTCAGTTTAGTCATGAATCTTGTGGCAGAAGTTGTATTATTTGTGCAACATAAGTGCCATTGAAGGCAAACAGGGATGTTGAAACCAGAAAATAATTTGGCCTCTTATGGATTTATTTCCCTTCCCTGATATTCTCAAATATGAAGCTAAAAGATGGGCTTGCATTAAAAAATATCTTCTAGGAGCATTCAATTTCCAATATTTTCACCAGGTAGGGTCTCCAGACCCTTCTTTGACTTTGGGAACCAAGACTTATGAAAGATATTTTTTTTTTCCCTTACACAAATAAGGTTTTGCTGCCAATGAGGGTGAAGAAAGTGAAGGATCCAGCGTATTATTAATGAAATGCTTTAGCCAAACAAGTTTTGTGCATTGTACAAACAAAGACGTTTTTGCACTTCTAGAAATGCATTTTCGCGGTCAATATACCTTCTCCATACCAATCATGGAAAGTAGGCAAAAAAAAACCGAAAATAAAAAAAAAAAATTGTGGATCACACTTTGCGACATCTGGCCATTGTACAGCATTATGTATTGCCTTTAAATTGACCCCGGCCCACTCGAGCAATGACATGACCTTGAAGTTGCACCCTCCCACTTTACCCCATTACATTCACTACCCTGTCTGGTCGTCACACATTTTAATACACTGGACGCAATATTCCTGCCTTATTTGCCACTCGTCTCGCCATAGCCTAGACATTTTAACACAAGGATTATAAATGATTTTACCTATCGGGTAGGGATTGTGAATGGAATTTGAAGAAATACAGCCCAAATTAGGAGATGAGAAAACCAACCCAAGAGTATGCAGTTAAGATTTGAAACTTGACTCCTCCATCACCAGTGATCCAGTTTTGTGAGTTGATGCGTTGGAATGTGTGACCACTGCTCTTAATTTAAGACAATATTGATGTTTATAAAACACATTGGTTAGGTTTGATAAAGAATCAAACCAAATTTCAAGTTAGTTTTTTATGTTGTCTCTGAAATCATAATCAAATATAGTTTAGAATTTTTGTTATTTTATATTTGCTTTTGTGTGTTCTTTTTCACCTAGAATCTATTAATTTTGAATTAAATAGTATTAAAGAAAGTCTAACTCACAGTAATGTTTAAAAGTGAGAGTGATTAACGCCTTTTATTTTATAAAGTGATTTATTTTCTCATAGAAGCAAGGAAATCTAGTTAGAATGTGCCATTACTTGATTTTAAAGCTTATTTTTCAAAGAAATTCTTCATACTACTTTAACTTTGAAAACCTTTTCTTTCAATAATGTGTTTACTTTAACTCAAAAACCAAATAAACAAATTTATATTTGTTAGTTTTTAACTATAGAATATAGAAAAAAATCCTAGTTTGTAGTTCTAAAAATATATCTATAAATCTTGAATATTCTTTCTCTTAGTTTTCTCAGAGTCAATTTATGCCAATAAATTTTGGAGACAAATAAAACTTGATTTTGTTTCAAGGTGTATCATAGTTAAAACAAAACTGAGTTAACTACGATACTGTCTTTGGTTATATAAAAAGACAAAAAAAAAAGAAGAATAAATACATAAAACAAGACATAATTATATATCTCAGAACAGTGTTTTGGTAATGGAGAACTACTAAATGAAAGCTATGTGCATTATGGGACCACTGGGGCCCTAGGTGTAAGGAAAAGAGGGATTCTTGAGAGAGAAAAAAGTAGGAGAACATCAGTTTTATAAAAATTATTTTAGGTGTTATTTAATAGTACACTATAAATAACTACAAAACAAAAAGAATTTATTTAATGAAAAATATTTTAAAATATCATAGAGGCCTAATTACAATGAATTTGTATGTAATAGTATTTTTGATGAATAATTGTTCAAATTTGTTGACTTAAGGTTGGTATTGACTTTCTTTTCTATAGGCCTATGTCTTGTATCAATGGAGGAAAGAAATAGGCATAGTGTGAATACTTAATATTTAATTGTTTTCATTTCAAGTTTTTCTATTATATGTGATGTGACCAACATTCTCTAATTATTCATTACTATTACAAAACTTTCATGGATCCAGCGGACCACTTGATAGGTCGTCATTGGCCCACCTGAGGTACGAGGACCACACTTTGAAAAACACCGTTTTAGAGGTTTTTTAGAGGTTTTTAAAGAATAAAATATGACTAAGTGTTGGGTAACATTACCTATGGACAGAATTATTGTCCTTTTTAATTAATAAGATGCTTTCATCACCTTAATTTATTAATTTATAGAGTTAAATGAATCATAAAAAAAAACCAAGACATTAAAACTTTTTAATCATAACTTAGACAGTCTATATTTTATGGAGCAGCAAGCATCTACAGTGTTAATAGATCTTAATTTACTTTTTGAAAATGTAATTTGGCACTTTTTATATAAATGTATAAACTGTGTCTCACCTGTAGAAGATCATTGGTTCCAATCAATACTATCACATTCTCAGAAATAGGATATTTGCGTTCTTTAATTCTTGCTTTCAACTGTTTTAAATTTTGTCCATTCACACACAATCCAAGAACATATTTTCCAGATTCTGGAGGAAAAAAAAAGTAATAGCTCAATTGTCACGACCAAGACAAATGTTACCAGTATTAGGTAATAATATAGATCAAAATCCCTTATGAAACCCATTTTGTTTGGTATATTTTTGTGGTGAATAAAATCAAGCACACTATTATGAAGAAGAAACGTTACAATTATTGAATAAATTAGCTTTACATTGAATTTAGTTCAAAATATTTCAAGCACAGATGAATGGTCAGGACTCTCAATCTTCATTGGCTTAGTCATGTAATGTTCGAATGGTCCATTTTTCTAGTAGGCTAGGCCTACAATTTCAAATTTAGTTTTGATACAAATTTGATTGGAACCATTTGGCTCATATTGAGGCTGTAGAAAGAGTTAAATGATTAGATATGATATGTATTTTAAAAACTTGGTATAAAATAATATATAAACAATAAATAATGTATTTAAGTTAATAGTTTAAGCCCCTTGGGGAAAAAACAACTTACCAGAATCAAGCTTGGAATGTTGTCCTAGGATTTTCTCAGCAAATCTCAGAAGTAAGCTATCACCTATTAATTGATATGAACAGATTTCTGGCAGCTACAACAAAATAAATAAGTTTGATTTATGTAGACCTGGCCATTAGCCTCTTACTTACTTACTCTATGACATTAGTGATTCGAAAGTTCATTCCCACACTTACAAAAGTATGCCACCTATCCCTATCTTGAGCTAGTTCTAACCAGTCCACCTCACCTTATCCCTTTCAGGTCCATTCTAATGTTATCCTCCCATCTGCGTCTAGCTTTTCCCAATGGTCTCTTCCCATTGGGTTTGCCAGTCAATACTCTGAACTATTGTTCTAGATTCTCCCATTTGCTTTACATATTCTGCCCACTGTAATCTACGAGACTCAATTGTCCTAACAATGTCTCGTGATGAGTACAGGTTATGTAATTCATCATTATGTAACCTCCTCCACTCCCCAAGAGCCTTATTCCGTTGGACAAAATATCTTCCTAAGCACCTTGTTTTAACACACCCTAAATTTGTTTTCGTCATGTACCCAAGATAGGAGACCACGTTTCACACCCAGAGAAAACGACCAGTAAAATTATTGTTTTGTATATTCCGAGTTTTACATTCTTTGAAAGCAGGGGAGATGTCAACAACTTACTGACCAAGTAATAGCATGCATTTCCCGGCTGTACTCCTTTCCTAATTTCCAATCTAATATCCTTATTGCTAGTTAAAATTGTTCCTAATTATTTAAAATCATTAACCCTGTCAATTAATATGTTGTTCAAAGTAATCTCTAAATTATCGTCACCAATCAGTGTTCTATTTGTGATTATATATGCTTAGTCTTTTCAACCTTCACTTCTAAGCCTATTTACTTACTGGTCTGTAATAAAATTCCTGCATCTCTTGCCACTTTCCTTACTATTACCCAACAAAGCTAAATCATCTGCCTATCCTAGTAGCTGCATTGTACCGTTTAATGTCAACTCTTCCCTACTCTTTTGCACGTCCCTAATATCTTACTCTAGGTATTATAATAATAATAATAATAATATATAATAATAATAATAATAATAATAATAATATTTAGCACCACGTCTTACTACCCGTTCGGGTTATACGCTTAAGTACTAATTACGCTAATGGATTAGGAATTGGGAGGGTTTAATTTAGAGGAAGTGAACCCGCATTTGCATGGAGGGAGAGTGGAAAACCATTTAGTAACCCCCCCCCCAGTTCACCCGACCGAGATTCGAACCTCGATCTCCCGTCCTCGGCGGTCGAGCTCAACCAACACGACTAGCGCGTTAGCCAACTATGCCACCGAGGCGGGTCTTACTCTAGGGCTAGATTAAAAAGTAATGAGGAAAATGCATCTCCTTGTTTCAAACCGTTATGTATTTCAAAAGTGTATGATATGACGTGAGTCCGTTCAACCCATAACCTGCCATGCATATCAGTTAAAATGTAAGTTAACTCAAAGAGCTTGACAAATTTTTTTGGGCATACCAAACTTGACTAAAATTTCATATAATTTATGAACCATCTGTTGTATTCCTATTTCTTTTTTTATAATATTTGTTGGATAGTAAAGACCTGATCCAGTGTTGATCTATTTCATTTTTTTAGCACTGTATCTTACTACCCATTTGGGTTATATACTTATGTACTAACATCTTTTAACTGGCCTAAATTATTGGGGAAATAAAATAATATCTTGGTTAGATATTCATTCATTGTGCGATTAGAAAACAATTATTAAAGAACAATGTTTTGTTTATATTAGCTACCGGTATTGGTATATTAAAATAAATTTAATTATAGTTTATGTTACTTTATTTATAGACCTATAGTATTTTTTCCCCTAGTCTTGGTCTCCTATTGACCATTTACAGTGATTCACTATATTCCAGATCAGTGGTTCTGAATTTTTTTTTAGATTTTACCCTTTGGTTATGACTAAAAGTTTAATGTACCCGAACAGTAAAATGTTCCTAAGTGACAGGTAATCAAAGGAGAAAATTCTGCGCCACGCTTGTCATTTTGCCTATTTTCTCTTAAGAGTTGCTCATGTAGTGACCCCATAGGGGTAGGTGTACCACAGTTTGAGAATCACCACTCAAGACAACACAAATAAGTTGTATGAAATCAATCTTTTATGTCCAACTAGTCCTTGCCTATAACAATCTTGCACAGCCAAACTTAAGACTACAAAAGCATTTCACATAAAATATCCAGTCCTAGCCTAATTCGATCCAAGTGAAGCTCTATTATATGACCAAGGCCGTAGTCAGGGGGGGGTTTTCGGGGTTCAAACCCCCCCCCGAAATTTTATGAACAAAATATATATGGCTTTATTTATGGTTCAAACAATATCAAAATTAAGGTACAAGTACAAATAAGGGGGCTGTGTTACCATAAAAAGCACTTCAGAGAGCTTCCAGAGGTGTTTATTATTTAAACAAATTTCTAGCCTTCGGCAGTTATGGTGTTATGTTGTCGTAAAAAAAAATTCAGATAGCTTCTAGAGGTGTTTAATATTTAGAATTGTTCCTATTTTTCGGCGGTTAGGGGTTATGTTGCCATAAAAAACACTTCTGATAATTTCTAGAGGTATTTAATATTTAGAAATTTTCCCAGCCCTCGGCAGTTAGTGTGTTATGTATAGTGCCATAAAAGACACTTCAGATAGCTTCTAGAACTGTTTTTTATTTAGAATTTTTTCTAGCCTTCGTCAATTGGGGAATGGGCCCACCAAACCCCCCCTGAAATTATTGGCTGGCTACGGCCTTGTATATGACATCTATTGGCCTAAATCACTAAAACCGTTTTGATGTAGTCATACGTCAAGTAAATAATCTGCAACCACCATTTATGATATATAAAATCAATACCTATAAAATAACATTAATAATATAGCCTACTAAAATTTTATCTAGATGCTGACTGTGAAAATAAGTTTGTATTTTCAATGTAAATGGTATTTCCTACCAGAATCCCAATATAGTGGTATATGAAGTATCCCAGTACACATATAGTTTGTTTGCCATTAAATTAGGATTTTTTTTTTTTTCCAATGTGTTTGGGTTGTATGCAAATGGTTAAGGATGAGGAAGGTTTCATTTAGAGGAAGTTTACTCACATTTTTGTGGAAGAAAATTTTAAAAAACCTGCCTCAGAATACCCAATAATTGTTTGAAACCCGATCTCACCGTTATCAACAGTTTTGTCTATTGAGATAGTTAAGCCATAAACTAGTGGATTCCAAACTGTAGCATGCGTACCACTACAAATTATTCCCAGTGGTACACAAACAAAACAAGAAAATTTAAGTCGTAACAAGATAGGGCCATCAAATCTTATAAATTTATTTAGACCAAGTCTAACCAAACGTAAAATAGCCTATATTTAAACAGTTGTTGGAGGGGTGGAAACACCGATTCAATCTCAGATAGCTGGTGCAGCCGCACAGTCTGTGTTATAGGCCCTATCCCTGGGCACCATTAGAAATGCACCAAAATAATTGTAAATATTCATCATAATCTTGGTGGTACTCCAAATTATGGAAATTGTTGGGGTGGTGCGTCATTCAAAAAATTTGGGAACTGCTGTTTAGACCATTCGACCACCGATGCTGGTGAAATAAAAATAAAATTGTGCTATCTTTATATTTTGCTCAGAGGATATTTCATCCTTGTAATATAATTTTAGTGTATTAAATAAAGACTTGGAAAAACCATTTATATTTTCAAAATCAAATGGTCTAACACTTAAGCTTAGATCAATCATTAGTTAATGCTTGTTTAATAATCAGAGGTTTTGATTCCAGACCGGGTCACATATGTAGGCCTATTATTGTGGATTTAATATGTCCCATTTAAATAATAAAATAATAATCTGGTCCTTTCGTTTTAATAATGAAAATAAGTTAAAAAAAATTAGACTGGCACGTAAAATAAAATAACAATTTATATTGTCATAAAGCTATCAGATCAATGTATAGGAAGTTAGAAAAATCGTGTAAGATATGTTCTCAAATACTAACCACTTCCTTAAATTCTGTCATAATTACAATATTTATAAAGCATAATATGTGCTTGTCGGCTCTTTTAGCATTTTTTTCAAACACGTTTAAAGCTTTTTTATTTATGCACTCTTTAAAAATAATTTATAATCAAGCACAAGTTTAGCCAACAAGACAATGATAAAATAATATTTAAATCATTATCTTTATAGCGTTACTCTATTGAGTTTAAAATCAATTTTATATAAATAATCACATGTATTACTAAATAGAGATAAATTTTATTTTATTTTTGTTTAATGTATTAAAATATAATAATTCTAATAACAATAAGTTTCCCTATTTAAGAACAGAAGAAAAGCAATTTGACACTAGCCGGTCAGCTTGATTTGGCGCGAAATAGTTAAAATAAAACAACAACAAAATGCCAAGCTATGGAAATAGTTAATAAATCTTTCGTTTGAACACGAAATATGTTTTCTAAACAGGTAAAGATTTGATCCAAATATGCTGATAGCTATCATTACATTTATCATACTTTAAATGCTTATCACTTCAAAATTAAGATTAACTGGGCTTGTAAGCTGACTCTCTACGGTTCTCAAACTGTGATTCACAGACGGGACCATAGGGAAAATTAAAATTATATGTGAAAAATCTCACTTCGGTGATCGATTGATTTTAGGCTTCACTCTCGTAATAGACTGGACTACCGATGAATGAGAGATGGCAGTTTAAGTCCTGGTTGGGCGTACAGAGACTTTTTTTTCTTAAATAGGTAGTTTGCCACTTTTCTCTCAGCGCAAATACGGCTACACTTCTTCTATAGTCAACCCTCCTCATCTCCAGCTCATTATCTTAATCGATACATTGTGACTGAACAATCCAATTGGGTAGAAAGAGGTGGTGCTAAATAAAGTAATTGTGAAAGTGCTTAAAGAATACAAGATTGATAGGCTGAGTCTGTTATATCAACAATATTTTGTACTTCAATTAATATAGCATGTTTAATTTGAGTAAGAAACAAAGTCGGATAAAAGTGCTGTCTTTTACTGCTTGAATTTCCAACTTGGGCAAGGTAGGCCTAGTTAGTATATTTAGGTGGTTGGTCTGTCAATTTTGTAAAATGACATTATTTTATATTCAAAGGCTTCAATCAAATCAAAATACCACTCTGAGGACAGACAGAATTGTTTGGGTTAGTGGGCACATCAATTTTTAAGATTCATCCTAATCTTGAGGTCGAAGTTTTTCATAGTTAAAATATTTATTCTTATAAAGTAAATAGTGATATAAATCTAAAGAGTACACACAATGTTAAAAGGCTGGCTCCACTAAGTCAACTATACTTGTGCCACAAGTACAGTCCAATTTTCATAAAAAATGTACTAGTTCATTATTAGTGTTATTTATAATATAACCCGCCTCAGTGGCGTAGTTGGCTAACGCGCTAGTCGTGTTGAGCTCGACCGCCGAGGACGGGGAGATTGAGGTTCGAATCTCGTCGGGTGAACTGGGGGTGGTTTTTCCTAAATGGTTTTCTACTCTCCTCCACGCAAATGCGAGTTCACTTCCTCTAAATTCAACCCTCCCAATTCCTAATCCATTAGCGTAATTAGTACTTAAGCGTATAACCCGAATGGGTAGTAAGACGCGGTGCTAAATGTTGTTTATAAATATAAATCAAAAGTGACATCAAATGACTTGACAGTAGATTTAGTATCGTTTCTAGCTCTTCCTATGAAAATTGGACAATAAAATGTGTACTATATGAAACAAAGTTATCTAAATATGCTCTCTTTTTTTGCTTGATAAACACTTTCATCAGAAAACTTCCTGCTCTGACAAGTGACAGGTAGACCCACACCGGTGTAGTATCATAAGATGAGAGTCCATGTGTGCATCGAATGGTTATCAAGTGGTCTGCTATTGGGAACAATTTGAGAAACACAGCTCTATATGTGCATCTTTTTCTACTTGGTTCAACTTGCTCATCTTGTGGCCTTAAAATAGTTTAGGGCAGTTAGATAAGCACTAGGACATTTAACTGTATACCAATAATCTACGCATCACAATAATTAAGGAAAATTTTATCTAATGTGTAAGGGTGAATAAACAGGTGTAATTAAATGTTGAACATTGTAAATAAATATATTTCTTTTAGCACCGATCACGTCTCACTACTCGTTTGGGCTATACACCTATGTACTAACTATGTTATTGGTTTTAGGTGTTAGGATGGTTATAAGTGGAAGTGTATCCTCATTTGCATGGAAATAGAATTAAAACCATTTTTTTTAAACCACCCTCAATACACCCGACTGAGATTCAAACTTCGATCTCCTCGTCATCGGCAGTCTAGTCCACTGCGAGAATAGCGCGCCTTAGACCATGTGGCAACCAAAATAGGTCATTGTTAATATTAAAGGTTTGGTTTTCTATGGATGTAGTCAAATTGATCCTGCAAGTGAAGCTACAGATGGTGAATGAAAATAATTTAAAACATAAAATCCTACTAAATATTGATTGGTTTATCAAAATAAGATTCAAAAGGGTGTAGGGTATCTCCCATTAGACCATTCAAATAAAAATACTTAGGCCTGTTTAAAATATTAATTTTCTTTAAAACTTTTTTTTAAATTGCCACCTTTAAAAATTACAAAACTATAAGTTAATTTGAACCTTCAAAGAATATTGCCACAGACTTGACATCCCATATGGCGTGTTTTAACCTTGATTGTGACAGGCTTTTTAGTAGGCTATTCTTTCACTATAATGTATAAAAAAAACTACATTATAACTATATATTTTGTTTATTGTATAGAAGATAGAGTGAATAAAAAAGCGGAAGTTTAATCTCTTGTAGGCAAAAAAAAATTATATAAATGATGGTAAGGCCATTACCAATATCAAAATAAACAGGTTGTTTCAAATGTGAATTTTATGATTTACAGTGTGAAAACCAAGAAGAGAAACTTTTTGTTCCAGAGGAGTTTCCTTTCCCTTTTACACCATATTCTATACAAAAAGATTTTATGAAAAGCTTATACATTGCCTTGGAAGAAGGAAAACTTGGTATTTTTGAAAGTCCGACAGGAACAGTGAGTAATTAGTTAGAGATAAAACTTGGAATTTTGTAACTTTATATACTGGTTTATCCTAACTTGGAAAATGACAAAGTTAGCCTTTCTACATAAACTATAAAACATTTTTGCCAACCAATTAAACAGTTAACCTGCATTTGATGGCATATTTTGACTGAATAAATAAATGTTCTAATGCTCTTCGCTTCATCAGCTGAATGGTCTATGGTGTCACTCTTGTGTTGGACTGACCCGACAACAACCAGTAAATTGGGGTTTGAATCCCAGTTGTTCTACTGAGAGTTATTTTTTCTAAATAGTTTCCCAATCTCTTTCATACAAATGCAGGTAGATTACCTCTAAAATGTTTGTTTCCTCATACTTACCTCTTTTGAATAATTATCATAATATATGCATACAAACGAACAGATAGTAGGACGCGATGACAAATAAAACAAAAATAAACTATTTAATTATCTAGCTAGCATGAGTGAAGACTGTACTATTTAAAAAATTCCTGCCAAATGTTTGTTTATATTTGGTTTGAATTCACATCCATGTAACACTCCTTGGTGGCTTGGTTAGCTAACGTGCTAGTTTCGTGTTGAGGACGGGGAGATCGAGGTTTGAATCTCGGTCGGGTGAACTGGGGTGGTTTTTCCTAAATGGTTTTTCACTCTCCCTCCACACACATGTGGGTTCACTTCCTCTAAATTCAATCTTACCAATTCCTAACCCATTAGCGTTACAATTAGTACTTAAGCGTATAACCCAAACGGGTAGTAAGAAGTGGCACTATAATTTCTTTTTCAAATCCATATAACATCTTGTAAATTTCTAGGGCAAGTCTCTGAGTGTAATATGTGGAGCTTTAACTTGGCTTTGCCACCATGAAGAAAGAGAGCGTCATACTTTATCTTCAATATGCAATAGTTTAATTGATGCAAAAAACCAATTAAACAAGGCGGGTGGTGACGATTGGTTAAATCAACAAACCGAAGAAGTTAAGATAACACAACAGTTAAAGGAAGTTCAATCTCAGCTGGATAAAATAAAATTGAGGGATGAAAAGTTGGAAACACTGAAAAGGAACCATGTAAATAAGGTAAGTGAATTAATTTCCTCATCAGTTGCACTGATTCAATTTAAATTCAATTTCTCTATTTTATATATTTATTCTAACACATTTACTTCTGTGGGCCTCTATCATGTCTAAAAACAATGTGGATATGAGCACATCAACATTTCCAGTCAACAATAAAATAACAATACATCATAGAATCAAATTATATACAGTCAGTACTTAGTTAAATTAATCTATTAATCATATCAAAACTTATAAAATAATTAAAATCACAGAGCTATTTATTAAATTCAGACAAAAAAAAAATTCAATAGCTAAGATTAACCAAACATACAATATACAAACAAATATGTCAATATTGATTATAAAGCTAAAAATTATTCAACCATATTGAAGGTGTGAGCGTATAAGAAGTTCTTAGTCTAATATTTAAATAAACTGCTATTTTCAAAACACATGTTTTTAAAATCATTACGTAATGCATTATACAATTTAACCACAGACCAATATACAGCCTACTGTTCTGAACAGATTTTAACCTAGTTGAGGGCACATGTAAGTGATTTTGTACATCTTGTGTTATAATTATGCAACTCACCATTTGGTTGGAAATGATCAGCCTATATTAACAGTAACAAATGATACCTTTTCATTAATATAACTTACTGTAAGTTTAAGTATTTTTGGGTTTTTGAGAAGAGTTGTCGACATAGTTCACACTTTTGTTTATTATCGTGCATTAAATTCTAATTGCTTTCTTCTTTAGCACAAAATTTTGCATTACCTTTGTTTCTTTTCCAGACTCAAGAGAAACAATTTCTGAAACAATCGTCTAGTGTGAAAAACGAACTTTCAGAAGAGACTTCAAGTAATGAACCATATGAAGACATTGACATAATCTTAGAAGATTGTGATGTTGAAAATAATGACGATTTTGATTCTGACAAAGAGCAAGAAGAGGATGAGGGATCTTTAGGCACTAAGGTAAATAATGTGAACAACTCTTCCAGTCTTGGTTTGCTTTTTGTTTTAATCTTTAATGACTATCTAGTTGTTTTTTCTCTTTAGATCTTCTTTTGCAGTCGTACACATTCCCAACTATCACAATTTGTTGGTGAGGTTCAAAGAAGTCCTTATGGAAGTGATATTCGTCTTGTGTCTTTAGCATCTCGGCAAAACTACTGTATCAATAAATCAGTACAAAAACTTAAAAGTGTTACTTTGGCTAATGAAAGGTCAGTGAAACATATATTACTGGTAAGTTTAATCACTTTTATTAGTTAGGTAAACTTGCAGCTCTTGGCTTTGCCTTTTAATCCATTTAAATTTTAAAGGTACTCTTGTCTTTTGTTTTTTTTTAAATGAAAAAAACAACTTAAACACTAATTTATATCCGGTGGTAAGATTAGTTCCAGAAAGAAATGTAATCAGACTTCATACCATAAGTTTTATAATTCTAAAGAAGCTGTCTATGGCAGCAAAAGCTTGTCTTTAAACGTGTGTGTATGCGTTATTTTAGTGTTCTAGCTATATAATTTCTACTCCCTAATCATTCAGGTAGGAAAAAATGCACCAAACTAGTCAAGAAAAACCCTCTTTTGAATCTCAAACATTGTGGACATTGGACTCTTAAGTGTACTGGTTATCCCTCTCAATTTAAACTATTAAAAATATACAAGAAAATGTATCGAATTGTTGACTAGGTGTTTGGATATGCAAAGAGCAAAGAAAAGTCGACCCACTACGTGTGATGTGGATGGTAAGACTGTGAAAAAGTCAAAGTGCCTTACAGGTTGCCCATATTTCCAACCAAGAGCAGTGGAGAGGCTGCGGGACGATGTTCTAACGGAAGTGCAGGATGTCGAACAGTTGGTAGCTAAGGGACAGCACTTATCTGCTTGCCCTTACTATGGATCACGAGCAGCCATTAAGGACGCTCAGGTTAGTGACATTAAATACACCTTTGAGCGTTGCCTTGGGTTTTTCTGGAACCACGTCTTACTGCTCATTTGGGCTGTATACATTTTATGTAATAATTACGTTAACGTGTTAGGGATAAAGAAAGTTGAATTTAGAGTAAATGTACCCGCATTTGTGTGGAGCACGAGTGGAAAACTATCTAGGAAAAACCACTCTCAATACATCCGACCAGGATTCGAACACCGATCTCCCTGTTATCTCCAGTCCAGTCTATAGCAAGGGTCCTGTCTTGGAGCATGCAGCCATCGAAGCAAGTCGCTTTGTATTTAAACATGTCTTATTCAATAAGTGGTTTGTGTTGTGCAGGTAGTGGTGGTGCCTTACAACACCTTGCTGCACAAGTCAACACGTGAAGCCTGTGGTATTAACTTACGTGGCAATGTACTTATCATCGATGAAGCACATAACCTCTTGGACACAATAAGTCACATTCATAGCTCCGAGCTAACAGGCCATCAGGTAGTGTATAGTTTAAACATATTTCATTTATGGTATATTTTAACCATGGAAAAATCTCAATAAAAATCACATTTATTAAATATAATATTTACATGCTGTTACTAATGGCCTCAATTGAAAGGCGTGTTAGTATAAACATCTGATATTGTGAGTAGTGAGGGACATAACGAAAGGTATGAGTTTTGTTATGATGAATCAGTAAACAAGCAAACTAGAAGCGCTGACATGAAAGAGAGGTGTCGACAAGCCATAGGGGGGAAACAGGCCAAACGCGGGCTTAAAGAGCAGGGTTCGAAGCCCTTCGTGGCTGGTTGATTACGGAAGATTGTAGCTAGGAGGTTGCGCTGCTGGTCATGAGGCCATGGGGACTAAGTCGTTGGGTTCACCAAGTACCAGTTGGGGCTGCCACTCGATCTCAGGGAACCAGGGTCGACGCCCGTGCATGGACCGCTAGCTGTCATACCACCTCATTCAGTCACTCGCTTCTCTATAACCACTAAGGTATTCACTGTAACTTCAGTCTAACATCACATTTGTAGTAGAATAGTAGCACTAATAAACCTTTGAAAACCCAAGACTAACGTCAATCACGAACCCACACAAGTAATCCTCGGCCAAAGACATCCTGACAGATCTCCAGGCCCACACACATAAAGGGGGGAGGTGACAATGCCACTTACCAATGTATTATTGCTGTAGGATTTATATTTATATAAAACATGGGCTAGTGGCAGATGTTGGCTGAAAGGTGTTATTGTTTTCAATGACTTTTAATACGGTGGTATTTAAGTTTTTATTGATGATCATACTTCACTCATTTTATTAATGGTATTTTTTATTTAGTTGCTCTTGTAAGGGTATTTACATTGTCCCTCAACAGTTGCACACCTGCATCTGGCCCCCTCAAATTTCAACACTGATATTTACAAAATAACACAATTGTCAAGAGCACTATAATCTAAGGACCTACTACTAGTTATGCATGAATATCACCTTAGCTCAGTCAGAAGCACCTCTGCCTACTCAAGTAAGAATCCTGGGTTTGATTCTAAAAAAAAAAAAAATGGTGACTTAACAGTTGGAATACTCGGTGCTGTGACTGTTATAAAATTATTATTATCATCATTATCATTACCGGTATTTGACATGTCAGCCCCGATAGCTATAAAACAGACGCTCTTATGTCCCAATTCGACCTAGTTAGTGCACAACTGAGACCAGACTGTTGTTAGTAATCGGCATTCTTGCTGAATGTTTACAAATTCATTACAACAAGTTTGCTTGGCTAGTTATATCAGTAACATAGATTCAACAAAGTTATGCAAGTTAAAATAAACATCCCAATATAGCTTAGGGTTGTTACAGTTCCATGTTTTATTCACTGTATTTATTTGTCTCTATATTTAGCTCACCCATTCTCACAGCCAGTTGACACAGTATCGGGATCGCTTTCACAGTCGCTTTGGTGCCAACACCTTACTGCACCTTAATCAAGTCATCTTTATCATTGGTAAATTAATCAGAATGCTGGGTGAGTATGAGGGATTGTCATTTCTACTAAAATAAAGTCAATTTTAAAAGTGCCTTTTGTGTTCTATTTAAAACCAAGCATATTAATTTATACTAAATTAAATTGTCAAATTCTTAAGAATTTGAGTATTCAAGAAAATTTTATATTTTAAATGTAATTTTTTTTAGCGTTATAATATTGCTTTTTTATGGTTTAGCCCAAACAAAATTAGTATATGACATGCCTAACAACCATACCCCAGATCATTAGTTTAACACAGCTGAACAGGTGAAATTTATAATAAATGCATTATAACAACAAATTTAACATTTAATTAATAATTTCTTTTTGGTGACCTGGGTCTAGGGGTAAGGTGTCAGACTTTTGTGCTGAGGGTCCCGGGTTCAATCCTCAGTCCCGGCACAGATTTATCTGATTGTCAAACCTTCCTTACCTCTGACAAAACGTGTATTAATCACAACTTATGATGTGATGAATGCCAGGCCTCCACCGTGGTTCGGATTCCACGTTAAACTGTAAGCCCTCCATTTCATCTCACAATCACCCTACCATTACATATTAGCTAAGTGCGTACAACCCGAACGGGTAGTAAGACGCGGTGCAATATCACTTTCTATTTTTTTTCCTTTTTTATCATCATGATTTCCAAGATTCAGAGTTGAATTTAAAATTCTGGATTTGTATTTAAAATGATTCATATTTTTAAAGTAGTATATTTGACCAACTCTAGTTAATATTAAGAAAAGACTAGTGCTTGAGCTTTTGGGAAATTAAAAGTTTCAGGAAGTGATGTTGGGGATGTTTGCTCTCCATCTATCTTTTGGGTAATATTTCTCAGAGTAAGAATGTATTAGGGATGGGACCCTCGAAGACTCAAATCCTTAAAAAAAAATTGTGTTGTCTCCCTGCCAATAAAAAGAAAATTGTTCTGAATTTATGAATGTTGTAATGAACAATTATAAGAATTAATTTATAATTTAGTTACTATTTGTATTTTTCTATTATTCTACTTTAATTATATTTTCTCTTATGTTCATAATTTTTTCCACGATTCAGATTTAGATTTGAGATTCAGGATTTGAAGGTAAATTGTAGATTCAGATTCGTAAAATAAAATGGATTCGACCCAACTTCTAGAATGTATTTATCTTTGTCTTTTCCCCAGCATGACATAGAAATAGGTAGCATTGTTTTAGCTAATTTTATCGACATTATTATTTTCCTTTCTACCAAGAGCTTTGAGACATTTCTTGGTCAAGGGAAAGATAATAATCATTTGATTGTTTTGTGAGAAGGAAGGTTGTCTTCTCAAATCTTTGCAAGGATATTTTTTTCTACTAAAACTTTCCCATGAATTGCCAATGTCATCAGTCATATAAATACTGCTTTCTGTGGTAAGGCTAGAGAGAATTGCTTGTATGTTCAAAACACCTCTTTACAGGACATTTCTTGACTCGTTTATATGAATACCAAACTATTGAGTCCGCTCTAAATTAATTTCTGCTTTTAGTAAAGAAACATTTTAATACTATTAAGTAGAGAAAATGATAAATATTCATGAGTTTTAAATAATGTAACCTCTTTATATTGTATCTTAGTCCACAAGGTCATTAGTTGTGATTTGTGTTGTGTTGTGATTCTTAGGTAATTATAAAACCACAACCCAATTTTTAGAACTACAAGCTTCCCGACCTACCTAACATTAATGGACATGAGGGTTGGAGAGGGGGTTAGGAACTTATTTTTTTACTATTTTTCTTAAATTTATTATTAAAAATAATTTAATTTTGTATTAAACACCTAATTTCTCTCTTTTTTTCTCACTGTATTTCACTTTCTTGTGATTTTTTATTTTCAAATAAATTTAAAAAAATTCACATTTCAAAACCTTTTCACGACCCACCAAAAATCGGTTCCCAACCATAGTTGGGGAACCACTGGTTTAGATCCTGTTAAGCGGTTAAGAAAAAAAGTTATTGTTAGTATTTATAATATTTCTGTTTTGTACTTTAAATACTGCATTAAATGTAAACACTTAAATGAAGTTTGTTTAGATCAACAATAAATCATACAAAAAAGACTTCTTTTTTCAGGTGGGAAACCAGGCTGCAATCCAATAGAAAGTTCCCATAAAGGTGTTGATACAAAACTTTACACTCTCACTGATTTTGTTCTGAGTGCAGAGATTGACAACCTCAACATATATAAATTGCTACATTTTTGCCAAAAAAGCAAAATTGCACAAAAGGTAATCTTTATTATTACTTTTTACTCAAGTTGAGAATTTAAAACTGTCGTACTGATCCCTGTGAATGAATTAATATAATCGTACACTGTAGTGTACTGTACCTATGTGAGGACAACATATTTTCAATGAGAACATTATTCTCTTGGATATATATGCTCCCGAAACAATTAAAATACTCTCGTTTCAGTTTTAACTTCCTACCCTGAACATCTTGTAAAGCATTCTATATCCCAAATGTCTTTTTGTCTTAAATTATGCTATATTTTATATCCAGCAAAGTTAGGTGTGTGTGTAATCTCGAATGACTTGGGCGGGCAAAGTGCACGCCAATCCTGGATAAATTTAGGTGGGATTTTTATTCACATTGTGGTTTCCCATCATTACTGAAGGCAAATACAGACAATTTTTTCTCAAAGAATTTACCCACCTCATATTTCATTAGATTATTTTATTTAAGTCTCTAAACCACCTTACCAAAATGTATTAATTTAGTATATCAATCTGCATTGTTGTGTATGAATATATAGTTGATATTTCGTTTGGATTGAACTTCGTTCAAATTATATAACTCACCATTGAGCTTACATATCAGTAAAAAATTTGGTCTATTATTTTTGATGCCTTAAGTGATCATCATGCAGTACATCATAAAGAACATTTTTGTTTAAGTTATTTGTGTGTGTTTGTATCACATGTTTATTAACTTTATTTTCACATACATTTTGAGCACAATGCAAGAAATGTAACATTTAAAATTAAATAATAGAAAAATAATTTTACATAGGACTAGTTAAATGATAAGCGAAGATAGTGCCAATGAGTGCACAGCACAGTGTCAAGTTTATTAAGTCTGGTTTGCCGCTGACGGGGAAGTTTGGGTTAGAATACCGGCTGGGTGTGTTGAGGGTATTTTTCCTAAATGGTTTCCCACTCTCCCTCCTTGCAGATGCAAGTGAATTTCCTCTTAATAATGCCTTCATCATCGCTATCACATTAGCTTAGTTAATATACAGCATATGTATAGAATCTGAATGGTTAATGAAACACTTTGGAGGCGGAAATACCTGATAGGGGTTGCCTTTAGTTATGGCTGCAATGCAAAGTAAAAATTGTTAGTATGTATGAACGAGGCATGTCAAAGTCCACTTTTTCAATTCGAAGTGAACTCAAATTTGATACATAAAATATTCTTGAAGCCAAGAAGGAGTGGCTCCGAAATGGTGATTCAGCCAAACAAAATGATAAAGCGATAAACTCTAGTCAGGTTATTACTACAAATGTAATTCTAGTACAAAATGAAAAAAAAAGTATCTGAGAGCTGCACTATAAAAATAGTAATGCATGTAACGTATGTATGTTTTCAATCAATTCGTGATATATGGGCACTAAGAGAAGACAGAATGTTGTATTGTATGAGATGTCATAATAAGAAACGACAAGGAAAATCAAAGATCAAAGCTCTTGAAGGCCTGGAAAAACAGGCATAGAAAGTGAAATTATTAAGTGGAAATGCGTTCCAAAACTGGCTATTGGAACAACAGTGAAAATTCCAGTTCCTAGTGTATTTAGAAGTAAAGTCTATACAAAGAATATTCTGGGGCTGGTTTTTGAAGTCTCTGATGATGGTTATTATAAATTAGGTTCCTTTTACGGTAAAATCAATGGTCATTTATCAAGAAATCAATCAAGTGAATCTAAAGAATCATTTTTGAAAGCATAGGACATTCCATATAAAGAAATAAGTCTCAGGGAAGCAAAGAGAAAATAATTGTGTACTGGTGGGCAGGGGTACGTTCACTGTTTTTGCAAACAGAAATGTTAAAAAATTAAAAATGTAAATTCAATGCAAATAGCATAAAATGCAATTCAAAGTGTCATTTGTCTCTTACATGCATCAACAAATGAACTGTGAGTCTGTTTATATGTTTTCATACTTTCAGTTTTTATTTATTTTTTGTGTTTATCACTAACTTAAACATTTTTTATCATATATAATTTTTTAGCTTTCTTATATAAATATCATTATTTTACTTAATAGGCTATGATTTTAATTTAATAAGTTGAACATCTTTATTTCAGAAGAGACATTTAATTCAGTAGTTTTTATTAAACTTTTTTATGTTCTTCATTTAAATGTAATTAAATTATAATGTTTTATCAATACTTTTTTTTATTTTCATTATTCTTTACATTGTTGGTTGAATTGCAATTCACCCAAAGACGATTGGACAAATACCAAGATTCATCAGGCTTTGCCCAAAACTGATAGATAGATAGATCGTGATTTGCCTGGACAGATTGCGATCTGCCCAAGATTCGACATTTGCCCATAACATAAATAACACCTAAAATTATGATAATTGATCATAAATTGAATATTTTACCTATCAATATTTTTATTGGTAAAGATGGAATTATTTTCGAAGCAAAGTCAAAGATAAAATTTTATTGAAGCCAAGTTGAAACTTCGCTTATCCTCAGAGCCCCCAAGTATAAGCTATGCTAATTATTCTGAAAATTGAAAAATGACACCTAGACACGGGAATCGAACCCGGAACCTTTGGCTTAGTGCGCCAATGCTCTAACCACTGAGCTATCCAGGATTCGTCCCGTGCCCAGGGTCATTCTTCACTCATATTTTATTCCCACTAATAAGCATAAATAATAGCTTTGGCTATAAATTCTATGCTAATTATGTCTAATTATATCCTATTTAAATTGAATATTTTAATGTTATTTGAAAGCATTTGAGTATTTTATTATTTGTGTTTTAGTTGCGTGGATATACAGAGCGTTACCAGCCTTCCGTCAATATAAACCCCCCCTCAACTGTTCAGAGAAAAGAAACTGGAATAAGAGCATTTTTGAAAGAAATATCATCTAAAAATAACATCAATACACTTCCTAGTGAGCAAGGTACACTTTTATCAATAAATGTGGTTTTTTTCTTTCACTCTAAGTGTAGAAAATATACCTTAGATAATAGTTATTTAAAAAACTCTTTGAAATGACAATTATTAATAACAACAAAGATTCCGAAGCACCTTTGGAAATTACTGAATTTCTTTGAAGAATGTACAGGAAGGAGGGATGGCAAGTAACAAATAAAATAAATAATCACAATATTACTTTTAATACATTGGTGCCACTTGACAAAGAGGTCTTGAAGAAAATTAATTGTTACTGCTAGCTCTCTTGATCAAGGTTTAATTCTAAACTCATCAGGAGAGAGTGTGATGCCAAATGATACTTCCTAAAATATAAAATAAAATAAAGGAAATTAATAAAGAATGATTGGAACATGTAAAAGCAAAGATTAACATAAAGAATAAGCACAGGAAATGAAGACATTGAAAGTGAAAAAATAGTAGATATCTAGTCTTGAAGAAATGCCTGTTTTTTCTTCGTGCAATATGATTTAGTTACACAGGAAAGAGGGGTTTATCGTTCATGTTAACCATGTTTATTATATATGTCCTATCATTCTTCACCAATTTACTTATTATCCCTTTTTTTTTTTCTCTTTAAGGAAGTTGTGTTTTCATGTTTCACACCCCCTCTTCAATATTATTATTATTATTATTATTATTATTATTATTATTATTATTATTATTATTACCACCAGCACCACCACCACCACCACCACCACCACCACCACCACTACCACTACCACTACTAGCACCGCGTCTGACTACCCGTTCGGGTTACACGCACTTAACGCTAATGTGTGATGGTAGGGTGATTGTGAGATGAAATGGAGGACCTACAGTTTAATGTGGGATCCGAACCACGGTGGAGGCCTGGCATTCCACACATTCACAGGTTGTGATTAATACATGTCTACTCAGAGGTGAAGGAAGGGTTTGGCTATCAGATAAATCTGTGCCGAGACCGAGGATCAAACCCCGGACGCCCAGCACAGAAGTCTGACACCTTACCCCTAGACCACAAGGTCACCTCCTCTTCAATAGTTCCAATAGAACGAAACCTTAATCAGGGAAATGAGTGCTAATGATTGTCTTCAAAAGGCAACCATTGCATTTGTCCATTGGCAGCAATATACAGTGTCAACTGTGTTTATCTTTAAATTGTAAAAGCCCTATTGTGCTTGTACCTGTTTATGTTACCAACCCTCCTTGGTGTTTTTTTCCGTATAGAAAAATGTACCTCAAAAAGCGGAAAAAATATTTTCCTTAAAAACTATGAATTACATTTAAAAATAATATGTATGATAGATAGTAGATATATTACTATTCTACAAGTCATACTGTTTCACAGATTCAGCACATCCTACCTACACAGAGACAATAAGTGCTAACCCTCTTCTAAGTGTGTTGAGTTTTCTTGAGAGCTTAACAAATCACTCTGAAGATGGCCGAATAGTCTGTTCTCGGCAAACCACTGTGGGTAAAGGAAGTGTGAAGTTTTTACTTCTTAATCCGGCTGCTCACTTTTCAGATGTTGTTAAGGAAGCCAGGTAAACTTAACGAAACTTTTGTTTATGGGGTAAGATAATCAAAGATGGTATAAGGGCTTAGGGGATGGTAATTTATTTTTTGAATAATCAAAATGTTTCTTTGACTTGAAAATAAATGTTTTTAAGCTTTAGAAAATATAAGCAAAATGAAACAAATATAACTGCACACCATAATGTACCAAAAGTATGCAACAACTAGTCCTTAAAATTAGTAATTAAACCCTGAAAACTACTAAATGTAAAATTAATCAATAGATTTTCCACAAAATTTTCCAAGCTCAACCTGTTAATGCTTTATATTATTATTTGTAATAAATAAAGTGAAAGAATAGTAGGAAAATAATGAAGCACAAATAAAAGTAAAAACTCCAACATATGCTCACACACACTTCAATATTTCGATGGTATTATGGCATCTTCCTCAGGAAGTAGTTTAGTCTAACTACTACTGCTTCCTGAAGAAGAGGCTATAATAGTATCAAAATATTGAAGTGTGTGTAAATATATATTAGTGATCTACTTTTATCTGTGCTTTATTTTGATACAATTCTATCATTTTATTTATTACATATTATATTTTGCTTAATGCACTCTATTTCATACATATGTCAAGAATTCGTAATTCCTGCTCGTTTTAAAATTGTTTCCATACCATTATTTTATTTTTATACTTAAAAGGGATCTAAGCTATTAAGCCTTAGTTTGAACATGTGGCACAATGAGTTATTTCTCCCCAAAAATATGTTAAATGAGCTCCTAATTTGATGACAAAAATGTTCTTGCAAAGGTCAGTGATTGTTGCTGGAGGAACGATGCAACCTTTAGAAGAGTTCAAAGAGCAGTTGTTTCTGTCTGCTGGGGCAGACAGTTCCCGTATTGTCGAGTTTTCTTGCGGTCATGTTATACCTCCTGAAAACATTCTACCCATGGCTGTTACTGTCGGACCGTCAGGCAAACAGTTAGACTTCAGCTACCAAGCTCGGAACACTCTTGCTATGGTGAGTGTATGAGCAAGTGTTTTAATGACCTTGTTATATAATTAATTCTAACGAATTTAAGATTTCTATGAACCATAAAAATTATTAAGCTCTACTTCAATTAACCAATATTATTTTAATCCTATAAATGAACACATATCAGTTTGGTTTATAGTATATAAATTAGGGTTCTGTGAATAGTCTGATTTCTAGCGAGCTTTAATTAGATCCTCAAGCTTAGTTGCATGGACCAGATATTTGCATTGCAACAACTGATTGAGAAATGTATGGTAGTAAGGAATAAAATGTATTGTACATGTGTTTATCTGGAGAAAGCGTACAATCTAATTTCCCTAAAAAAAAATATTAAACATTTTTTTACACATATTGGTTTTTTATTTATATAATTAAGTTTTAAAATGATATATTTTTTATTCAACACAGGCTTGACTGTGCTCGGTAATCAATAGCTTTTTGAGAAACTCGCTTGAGATCGACTCGAATCAAAAAACTTGAGCTCGCAGACCCCTAATATAAATATTTAACAACTATTTTATATTTTATGGATTAGGATATGTCATGTCTGATATGTGCATATAATATTGTCGTTTTGTGATTCACACAGTTAAATGAACTTGGCAGACTTTTGATCAACGTATGCAACATAGTACCTGCAGGCGTTGTCTGTTTCTTTCCATCTTACGAATATGAGAAATTGGTCTTCCAACATCTTGAGAAGTCTGGAGCTATTGCAAAAGTGGCATTAAAAAAAAGGGTAGGCACTGGTAATTTCTTACTAGAGTAAGACGTTGAAAAGAATATAGAAGGGCAAGACCTACACACTTGAAACCAGAAACTGTAGGCCTCAAAGTTCACAGTTAAAAACATAAAGAAATAATTTATTGTTTTACTCTCTTCTGCTGAAGTATGTATATATATAAGATTTGCATTGTTAATATTATAAGTTTAAATTGATATATGATCAGAAGAATGAATTCTTGTCACCTGAAACTCTTTTCTTTTAAATGTAGATTTTCCGAGAGCCCAAGAAAGCGAGTAATGTTGATGAAGTGTTAAGCGAGTACTCCACTACAATAAATGAATCAAAATGTACACAGGATAAAAACAGTTGTAATGGAGCTCTCCTCTTTAGTGTTGTAGGTAAGTGGAAATTAGAGATAGGTCGAATCTGAATTTTGAATCCTTATAAATATATGTTAGTGTTTTTACTTATATTTGTGCTCTACCTTTTCCCTAATATTCTATCATTTTATTTATTACTAAATGTTTTTGCTCAATGCACTTTTTTCATACATATAATTTAAATAATTGTATTTTGAATTTTTATTGAATTTGGCCTTGGCTTGACTCAACACTAGGGGGCTTTTTGAAAAGCTTGCTTGAGCTCGACTCAAATTAAACAGATGTGAATTTGTAGACCCTTAATAAATACAGTATTATAGTTTTTATTTTTAAGCAACTAATAATGTTCTCATCTAGGTGGCAAGCTAAGTGAAGGATTGAATTTCAGTGATGACTTGGGACGATGTGTTATTCTTGTTGGCCTTCCCTATCCTAATGTAAAGTCACCAGAATTACAAGAAAAAATTAATTACCTTAATACTAAGGTAATTTCAATTTTAACTAAAAATATTATTCCTAATTTATTAACTTTTCCTCACTAGTTGAATTTTATTTAAGAAATAAAATGTTACCATATTAAATATGTAATGTACCACTTAATTGATTAAAAATTAATTTTGTTCAAATAAGTTATATTGTAAATCTTCTGATTGCCACTACTAACACTATAGCATAGTAAATTAAATTACTAAAGAACCTAATTGTAGAAAAGTGGTTTATTAAGTAGATGAAAACTATTTTATAATATCAAAGTTTACATGAGATTGACAACAATTTGTTTAGAAACCAGGTTCTGGCAAGTTGCATTATGAGAACTTGTGTATGAAAGCAGTCAATCAGTCGATAGGACGGGCAGTGAGGCACAAGGATGACTACTCCACAGTGTTGCTTCTTGATCAACGCTACTCCCAGCCACACATACAGGCAGCGCTGCCATCATGGATACGGCCATCAGTGCAGACCCAAGTCAAGTTTGGACCAATGTTAGGTCAGCTTGTCAAGGTAACGGACATTTTAAATAGAGCATGAACTGTATCACACTCTGAACAGGGATAATATTGTAAGGTTCCAATCTTGTAACAGACTAACCTAGACAGTTAGCAATGGCATTTATATTAGATGTGAGCATTTTACTAAAAACTTATTCTAACTCTTTCAATTCAATACTTAGATTTTGAATAAATAGGTTATAGCAAAAGATATTTCATTATCTCAACAGAACACAAATCTCTTAATAGTTTTTCATCCTTTCTTCAGAAGAATGCTTGTCCAACAACCTGGAAAACGGGGAGATGTCAGGGAATTTATTCGGTCAGTTAAAAGCCAGGGAATTTTATCAAATTTCTGTAATTTTTACATTTTCACTTAAAAAGTACACAACTTTTATTTACAATAGTCAACATAACATTTTTCTCCCAGTTACACTGTGTATATTTTTTAACACAGTTGTCCAAGTTGAGCATAGTAATCTCAATTTTCAAAGACAAAAGATTATTTTCTTGTCATCTTTCCACATCTTTAGTCAAAGTTGAGGCATGGTTATGCGCATGTGCTATAATTCGATTATGTTATAAAAAGAGTGCCTTGTGAATTTTTTTTAACTGTACTGGTGTAGTGCTATATTTTAACGATTCAATATGTTATCAATGAAATCTAACTTAGGTTGCACTATCCATCGCTTTAGACTGATATTCTTTAACCCCTTTATATTATTATTAGCACCGCGTCTTACTACCCGTTCGGGTTATACGCACTTACGCTAATGTGTAATGGTAGGGTGATTGTGAGATGAAATGGAGGACCTACAGTTTAACTTGGAATCCGAACCACGGTGGAGACCTGGCATTCCTCACATTCACAAGTTGTGATTAATACACGTCTTGTCAGAGGTGAAGGAAGGGTTTGGCAATCAGATAAATCTGTGCCGGGACCAAGGATTGAACCCCGGACCCTCAGCACAGAAGTCTGACACCTTACCCCTAGACCACCAGGTCACCCTAACCCCTTTATAGAATTACATAATTTCAGAATGTATATATGTCTAAAAATATTAGTATATCAAGTTGTGATCTTAATAAAATAATGTTTGTAATATATAATGGCTGAAAAAGTTGGAAATTGTCTCTGGAAAATTCAGGGAATTTAAAAATATAGATTGGCTGGACACCCTGATTTTTATCTTATGACTCACCTTCTTTATTGAGTCAATGGGTGTTAGAACTAGCTATTAAATGTTGTGGATGTTTAGCACTTTTCTTTAGCACCTATTTGGGTTAGACGCCTAGAGAAAAATTACTTACACTCGTGGAAGGTCCAGAGTTGGAACCCACACTTAAGACAGATTTCAAAAATATAACACACCAGCTTTTCAAAAATTATCTTAATTTACCGATACACACTTCATTCACCATTAAAGGTAGTGAGCTTACCTTGACAGATGATATTATGGTGCAGCTTATATGCTAGAGCCATATTGTAATCGGTTAAGGTAAGGCTGAAATCAGGTAACATTACCTTTCAGAGTAAACAAATTATACATTGTTTTATTATGTATTAAGTAAAGCCTTTCACTCTTTTATTTGAAAGGAAATCCAATACATCAATGTGGAAAAGGCATCTTAAGTTGGTTTGGGTATGTTGAGAGGATGAGTGTGAATCAAGGGACAAAGCAAATATATGCAGGTGGAGTGTTTGGATTAAAAGGGAGGGGTAGGCCATGTAAGACATGGTTAAATGTTGTAGACGAATGTGCGAAAAAGAGAAATATTAATAAGAGTTTTAATAATAAAGGAACATGTATGATTCAGTGTATGTATGCTGTTGAAGTGAAGGGCGTATGGAGATAGATAGTGAGGCTGGAATGGGTATGGAGTTGGGTTTTGAGCTACATTCATAGTTTTTTACCTATACCGTAAGGGAACGAAAAGCACGATAAAGGATTCATTTATGATTAGCTAAATATTTTTAAATTTAAAAAGTGGAGCCTATAATATGTGTTTGAAAACAACCTTTCCAAACCTCTGTTTCAGTTTTTTTCTTCTAGAAAAGCTCATCAGTCTTCATAACTTATATCACCACCATGAACTGTAAATTATGAATCAAGTGATAGTAACCAGGTATATTTGAATAATGTTCATTTCTTTGAGTCATCACTGTTGCCATTCTTGTTGATTTCTTCAAACATGTATAAGAATGTATTATTGTTCAAAAAAATGATATTTATAAGATTAACACAGCTTTATCATTAGAAAAAGAGAATTTCTTTAACGAGACCACTCACTGTTGAAGTGTTAAAAACGTATTGTAGACATTCAAATGTCCCGTAATATATTTATGTAGTGGTTTATAAAATAGGGTTTGTTTCAAAATGGGAGTCAAATAAAAGAAAAGATAAAATTAGCTGATTTTCAAATAAGCTTATAGGTTATAGCTAACTAGATCAAGACTTTCTTAGCCAAACCGTTTAAAGTGTAAGAATTGCTCACAATTTTTTTAAGCTAAAATTCCATACTTGAGTTAATACAGACCTATAAAACACTAAATATATTTTTGTAAATTATATTTTATAAAGATAATTTATTTATAAACATTTTGTTGACAGTGCAATTGCCATTCACAGAAAAGTTCATGGATAATGCTCAGAATCAGATAGCACAGTGGCCACGGCCAAGGAAATTCGGACAAGTGAGGGAATTAAAAACTGACAGAAAATGTGTAATATATATTTGGAAGAAGGTACAGGAAAGGTTGATAGAAAACATATAAAAGGTTATGAACACAATATGGGTCTTTCAATGAAAAGAACACAGTTTACACTTTACATTGCTGCCACAGAACAAAAAATATATATTGGTTGCCTCTTTTAAGAAAATCGATCATCCTTGCCAAATCCCCGACCTAGGTTTCATCCTATCAGAACTCATCAGAGAGGAGTGGGAAATGCGCAATGCAACTTCCTTAAACAGGAAACCAAAAAGACACAAAAGAGAGAAAAGGGAAATTGGTAAAGGAACATGTAAAAGGAATTACATTAAGGACAAACACAGGAAAAGGACATTTATTGGATGTGTGTATATAGGTTTTCTGTCCACCTTTCCTGTACCTTCTTCCAAATATATATTACAAACTACCTCATAAAGTGAAAAGAGGTTTTCCTTAGACAGAAAATTTGGTAGTCATTCAAGGAAAATGATATATTTGAAAGTTTGGATTTTTTAACATCTTTATATATCCTGATTTGGGGTTCAATATGGAAAATTTGGGTCAGGATAAATAGGGGAATTCTCTTTCTGAGATTGTGTGACCAGTGAAAAGTGCTTATTATTCTAGATTACCTATAACTAGAGCCCCCTAAAAATGGTGAAATGCGATAAAGTGTAAAGTGCCATATAAAGATGGAATCCATTACTTTTCCTTTGATAGTTTTTGGATATGATTTACAATGTTATTGAAAAGCGAAATAAAACAGAATTGTCTTGTTACAAGAAATCCTCCTATAAAAGAAATAACACCGCTTTTACACAAAAAATCTTTAAATAAACACGAAATTAAGCAGAAATTTTGACCCTGCTGTAATTTGATTAGTATTTTGTTGTAGTGTAAGCTAACTTTAGGCTACAAAATTGTGAAATATGCAGACAAACTTGACAAAGAATTTTAAAGCAAATATATAAGGTTTAAATAATAAATTTTAATGTTGTATACATTGTCTTAACACCTCAGATAACATGTAATTTTGAATAAACACGAAATAACACCAAAAAGTGAAATTAAAAAATGAAATATAACTAAAAATAAAACCATTTTTACGGGGTTCTACTTATAACTCTCAGTATTTAATTCTTAACCATCAAAGTTATTCAACCCTATTCCAATAACCTGATCCTGTTCGAGTTTATGATGACTTGTGGTTATCATTGAAACAGACTGGTGGGTAATTCCTCCCGAGAGGGGAAGCTGCTCTGTGTGCCAAGTTTGAGCACTGATATTGAGGCTACTTCACAGGAACGTCTAACCACCTCTTTTAATGGCAGTAGTTGATGGTAGGCCAAGTAATAACCTAATGCACCAATGAACATATCACCTGCTCCCTAGAACAACATAATAAAATACATTAAATATTGCAAAGCATTATCATTTTAAAAATAAAATGTTCAATTTATATGCAAAACAATAAAGTTGATTAAAATTTAAATAGCTATTACCAAAATTTGAAAACTAGGAGAAAATCCATTTACCGTCTAGATTTTGAATCTTGTTTACATATTTATTTTATATCATTGTTTTAACAATGAGGAGGCCCAACTGCTAAGTTATTTTATAAATATGTGAATTGATAAAATTAAGTAAAAGAAAATACTAATAGGTATGATATAATAATAAATAACTAGAAATGAAATTCTGTTGTGTAGCACAATACATTTTATTACCAACCCTGTATTTGTGTTTCTGTAATGGACTTCTTGGTTGACTAACCTAGTACCAATAGTCCATAATTTAAGGTATGATGTGCAAGAAACAGGTTTTTACTTAAAAGATTTAATTTTAAAGTTTATGAACTCTCGCCAAATAAACGATTTTACTAGGGAGGACTGGCTGGTTATTTTATATATTTACTTGCATCTCATTTTATATATTTTGTAGTATGTACAAGATAAAGACTATAATATATTCAATAACTTTTCTCTAATTTATGAATCAACTTTGAAGATTATGGTTATAATTGATTTACCAGTAAATACTACTTTTTTAATTAATTAGGGCTTTCAGTAAGTAAATTTAATCAATTACGCTGTGCAACCATTAAATTGTACCGGTAATTTTTCTATTTGCTTACATTTAACCAAAAAAAAAAAATTTATCCCGATTTTCTAGGATTTTGCCATTTATAATTAAAGTTGTTGATCATATTAACTCTTAGTACCAAAATAAACCCTTTCTGGTGCACTTTTTGAATTTCAAAACTCAAAAATATTATATTACTGCATAAGTATTAAAGGTTATTTTGTTTAAAACATTCAAAGCAAGGTAATAAATGTACAATGATAGTTATATTATAAAAATTTGCAAAACATTCAACAACTCACCGTTGTGTCAACAGCTTTCATCTTGGGTGAGTAGACGTGTATAGGTGTGCGGTCCTCCTGGGTGGCAAACACAGCCCCCTGGTGACCTAGTGTGAGTATGACCTTGTTGCAGCCCATGTCTAATAGTTTGCCAACAGCTCGACCTGCACACTCAACCGTCTGCACATTGTCCCTGACAATCATGCCTGCCTGCCATACACAAATTAAATAACAGTCTCTAAAGAAATTCTCAATTCTAGTATAATCTTAAAATGTGCATCTTATTTCATATATATTAAAATATCTTATTACAAACAATTACCTTTTCAGATCCTAGGAGTTAATATAGGTTAGGAAGGTATATTCAAACCTATATTAAATAGTAAACAACAACAAAAATTTGCAAACAATAATAGAATTTTAAAAAAAATTTATACCAACCTCGGTTTCGTTGACACAAAAAACATCACAAAGTTTCATAAGTTGAGGATCAGGATTTTCTATAGCAGGTGCAGCATTCACAATGGACACTCCTAATACCGGTAACACACATACAAAATTAGTGTCATTTACATGCTTTAGTGTCATTCTTATTCTAGGCTAAGCAATGGCCTAACTTCAGGTTATTAATTTACTATATAGTAGTACAGTAGAATCTCAGAAACTCAACCTAATGTGGACTGAGATGGTGTCAAGTTTTACAAATGAACTTGCATAATATGCATGTTTACTAAACAAGGATGAATCAGAGTACAGTATCAAATATTATAGGTACAGTTGTACTGTACTGAAGTATTGTATGGTACAGTAACAGTAATATTTGTGCAGTACAATATATTACATGTTAATATAATATATTTGTGCAGTACAATATATTACATGTTAATATAATGGTGTATATACATGTGTAATATACAGAAATGAAATATAGTATTGTACATATAATATTGTATTGATTCGAATAACACATTACTGAATTGGAAAACCAACAAACACATCACTTGTAAAAACACCACAGTACGACTGTTCCACTCGAGTTACACAAACAAACTGAGAGGTTATACAGTTGGATGACCTTGGATTGTGATGACTAGCACCAACAACTGTGTGCACGTGCGCGTGTCGAGTTATCGAGTTTCTGAGACTCAACTGTAAAAGGAAACACCCAATTTCACAAGAATAAACTTCTGGTCCTGCCAAGAATCAAACCCAAGATCATTGAATAGTTGTACAATCAATTTAGTCAAAGTACTATTGCCATACTTTACATTAAATTTAAGACAGTCAAATCAAGGTACTTGATTCTAAACATAATGACAGGACTAGTTCTAGATAAGTTATCAATGGCTTTGCTATTAATTTGGCCCAATGCTTATTATGTGTCATGACAAGACTTAAGAAGAAGAAAAATGTATTCCCACAAAGTATGACGAGACATAGGGTCTAATAATAACAAAAAATAACTTAATGTAATGACACAATTACATTTATAAATCTCTTTAAAAGTCATTACCATTTCCTTTTCCTTTCAATTTCAGTGTGTGAATAGTAGTTTCAATAGGTGTTTCAAATTGAAATATTAGGACATCTGCTGCATGTATAGCATCTGCTGCAGCATCCACATCTGAGGGGCTAAGCTCATGATTGGCCCCTGCTGCTATTACAATCTGATTTTCACCTGCATCACAAACCATTTTGTCACTAAACTATTTCAATCATCGTTTGCTTGATTATTTACTAAATAATATAATACTATTGAGCCAATATAAAATTATCTCTTACCTGCTTCAGTGGCCACAACATGCTCTAAAGTATCACTCTCATGTTATACTAGATTGCCAATCACAGGGAGGTTGGGGTTCAAAACCAAGTCAGGTGTGTGAGAATGGCTTTTCCAAAATTGTTGTCCACTCTTCCTTCATGCAAATGTAGGTACACTTCCTCTAAATTTAACCTTCCTCATCCTTAACTCATTAGTGTAGGGGTTTTCAAACCACGGTAACATTTTTTTGCAGCCCACTCATGAAAAATATAAAATTATTTCAAGAGATAAAATTACAAATACAGATAAATATTTCATATAGTCAACTAATAAAATAAATGTGTTTTATTTTATAAATTATTTTTGCTTTTAACGTGAAGAAAAGTATTACATTTTTATACAAATGTACATTGAACCATGAACTCTAGCATACAAGACAAATTGTGCTAAGTGTATTAGAAGGAGCTGATACAAATATTTTAATATATCGGTAAGTATTGTGGTCCGCGAACCAACAAGAGACAGAAACTTTGGCCCATGACATAAAAAGGTTAAAGACCCCTGTGTTAGTGTAATTCTGATATAACCTGCATACAACCTGAACAGGTAGTAAGACACAGTGCTAAAAAATAATATATATATATATTCTTTATTTTGTCAATTTATTGAACACCCAATAACACTGATTCATTGTAATAACAGTAGGCCTATCTAAACATATTGAATTACTCACCACTATCAGCCACGGTTATTTGGGCCATTCCAGTTGCACTTGTCTTGGATATGCGCACATAATCTGTGTTTACACCATTTTTCTTCAACGTTTCAAGATAATCCCTGCCAAAGACGTCATCTCCAAGCTGTGGAAGTAAGGTTACTGCTGAAGAAAATGCCTTTTTCCCATTTCATAGTAAGATATGTTTTTATGAAATAAATTACAAAGTTTTAGCAAACAAAATGTTAATATAAAATGAACGAAAAAGGTTATATATTTTTAAGTTATATTTAAAATAAACATCTTAATGTACAATAAAAGTCAATTTAAGATAATACATTATGTAGAACTCTAATTATCTGAACTACTGTGAACTCGGACGAGATTGATCACCTGCAATTTATTATAGTTTTTTTTTTTGTTAATTTAACCTAAAATAATGAATCATAAACTAAAAATTGTAGTTAATGTAGCTTCTTTGACTTCATATAGCATAACTCCAAAGTACACTAAACTAATGTACAGATTTGCATTATATTTTAAATAGTAATAGATACGTTAGGATGATTACAAAGTTTTTAAGTTATATTATACTTACCATTTTAATGCTGTTAACCTAAAACTAATCTGAGGTGAGATTGATTATTTTTGATTGTATTTTTAGTTGTTTGCTGACAAAAAAAACCTTAACTCAGAAGTGTTAATACAATGTGAAAGAAAAAATATAACTTAGCTTTCATTTGTTTGCCACCAAATACTACAACTATTTGTCAACCATCAAATGTGGCAGTTTTTTAGACCCTTTAAGGAGGTTTGGAAAACAACACATCAGGAAGGTCTTGATGAAACTGTATATACAAAGGACAAAATGCCATCTACAAATCAGAATGGGGAACAAAGTGTCATTACATGAAACATAATAGGGTTTAAAGCATGTTGGAAAATCCTTATCAATCCTGAAAGGGTACATTCAAAGTTTCCTTAAGGGGAAGAAATTAATATTTAAGGTGATGTCTCCAACATAATTTATGAATAAAAAACAAAGGTTTGGTTAAATCTGAACACAAGCTCAACAAAGAAGGAAGCCGTTACCAAATGAATCTGGTCAAAATGTCACAGCAGCTAGATCTTAACATAGGTCTGATAAGTGGACCAAGTGATGGTGGTAATGATTCTGAAATTATAGATGATCATTGACAATATAAAAACCCTACTTTAGAAAATGTAAAAAAAAAAACTCCATGGTGTCAAGTCGCAAGCAAGCTATTCAGCCTGAGCAGCATGTTGGCGAAGGTAGTGCCGACATTTGTGGATATAGGGTGTCATGTGATCAGCGCATTGAACCCTCTGGCTGTTAATCTCATTTTTCTAGATTGGAGCCATTACTTCTTTATTCAATTAGTTACTCAATTTTCCTCATGAGGTTGAGTTGAGCTCGTTCCAGACCCACTGTTTAACAGAAAAATCTGGAAGCACCAGGGATCAAACCCAGGACCTCTGGATTTGTAGCCAGAAACTCTGACCATTAGACCACAGAGAGAGTCACTTAGAAAACAAATTATTCTTGTTTTTAGAAAATGTTAAAGAAGGATAGGTCTTCCTGTTGTGTTTTCCAGTAAATACCCTGAACACGCTTCTATATTCTTCTATTTGTGCTATCGTAGTCTGAGAGCTTTGATTAACCTAACAATGTCTTGTGATGAGTACAGGGTATGTAACTCATCATTATGACACCACTTCTACTGCCCAGTATCTTCATCCCTTTTAGTAGCAAATACATCGTCCTGAGCACCTTGTTTTCAAACAACTTAAATTTATTTCCATTGGTAAGGCAATACTATGTTTCACAACCAGAGATAACCTGTGTATTTGGAGTTTTGATTCGCAGGCTATACGTCAACAACTTACTGACCGAGTAATAGCACGCATTTCTCAACTGTATTCTTTTCCTAATTTTCACTCCAATATTGTTATTGCTAGTTACAATTGTTTTAAATATCTAAACTGTTCAGCAACATTACATAAAAAAAATAACAAATTACTCAAATGCTATGTCTCAAAACATTCTAAAAATGATCAATCTCACTCCAGTTTATAAGTTACCTGATAGGGAGGACATGACTTGTTTCTTTTTTTTGAAACCTGAAAAATATTTACCTTGGTTTGCTTTTAATCCCATAGGCCTATAATTTGCTAATTCATTATACTTTTGGTGTCATCTAATCAATAACACAACATATTTATATTTATACATTTTTTTAATTAATGCAAATAATATGTTAAGCTCACTACAGACAAGTGGACGAACTTATTTGGCATGATATTCACACCACACAAGAAGGGGTTGTTTGGATAACTAAGTGTTTTGTTGTATGTTAGGGGAGTTATTCAAAAACTTAATTTGTATATTATCTTGGATAGCAAAAAATTAATTGTATTTTGATGGAAACCAACAGATACTACTTGACTCCACACTGTTTATTTTGAAAGAAAGGATTCTTTCACCGAGTTGTTACCTTGGCCACCATTGTTGTGGCTGCACCAAGCTTCGCAGCAGCCACACACTGGTTTGCACCCTTTCCTCCAAATCCCATAACAAACTTTGTTCCATGAAGTGTCTCTCCTGGTAAGGGTAGCCGGTGTGAATATCTGTGATATCAAATGGCCGATAAGGATATACAATTTGTTAAGGATACTAGTGTTTGAACTTTAAGTACACACTTATTCAACCAGTAGATTGTATCCAAAAGATTATTAAAAATAACATTTCAATCAAAATGGAGATGACTTTAAAACTTAATTAGTTATTGTACCTAGGTTATTACCCATGTTATGTGAACCTATGAGGTAACTTATTAAGAGATTTGTTTAAAATTAAGGCTGGTTGAAATATTCTGATGTGCTATTTTATTAATAAATGAGTACTTGCTACATACTAAGAGCTCTTTCTTCAGAAACTTTTTGGGGAGCAAAAAGCGCATAGGATGTTGCCCTCTTAATTGTGTGTGCCACAAATGTTACAGCTCGTTCTATCCTATGTGATGTTATTAGGATAAATTCTGTTTAGGGAGATAAGATTGCATCCATTCAAAGTGATCAAGTCACGGCTATTTATCAAATACTGTTTATTGAAACATGAGTGCAAAGGACATCAGACCGCTACTGGTTGCACCTGTGAGTCACCATATTGCCAACCGATATTTTGTCAGTCACAGTTACCTCTTTTACAATCTAGAGTGTTCAGCTGTCGCCATCTGACAAGTGTATCTCAATCATTAATATTTTTGAGTTCTAGTCACCGGGAATTAACATGAGCAAAGTATCTGTGATGATTCATTACCCATTTCTGGTCTGGATAGTCCTGTATTACGCTTAGGCCTAACTCTTATGTAATGCCACAAAATATTTAAACACTGGAATCCATTGGGAGGAAAAACTTGATAATGGTCATCTTTAATATCGGAAAGTAGTTAGTAAATTAATAAAACTTCAAATTTTATGTTTTGTTTATCATCTCTAACAATGATTTTATTGTTAACTTACACTGAAAGATCAATATTGCATGAGCCAACCACTACAATTCTGGAAGTCATTTTATAATTTTGGATCAATTAACTCCTATCTATTCAAATAGAGACTTATTTTTGTCAAGGTTATATAATTTGTAGAGATAAGATAAAATAATACAATCATAACAAGTGTATAGTAATGTAAGTCTACACAATTATTTTAAATATGTACCTAGAAACATATAAACTGACTCCATACTAATTCTTGAACGAGGAGCTCGTTTTACAAATAAAATATATTACAATTTTTTTTTAATGAGTTTGTATTTTCAAAATATTTTGCTAATGTTCAATAATGGGGGGGGGGGGGAGTTAAAGCCTAGCACACATGACACAACTTGTAAAAAAAAAGTTGCAGTTGCAGCCTAAAGATGGCGTTGTTTAAACACCAAGGATTGTATGAGAAATACTTTGCACAACTTCTTGTATGCAATATCTTGTACTTGTGAGGAATAAAACACGGCCATTTTTTTTGTACAACTTATGAGTTGTAAATATAAATAATCTTGTCTGCTAGAAATTAAAAATTATGGTTTTCATTTTGAAGTGGGCCCTACTTATTAAGTATGAATTTTTTATTATTAGAAACATGTTAAGTTTAAAACTATATGTATTCATAATATTAATACAAATTATAAATAATTATACCGAAACAGATTTTTAGCATCCCTGATTATTAACAGATTACGCTCAAAATCTGTGCAATAATATATTTAATGTCAACAGAATTGAGGTAAAACTTGAATGTAATCAATGAGACCAAAATATGGTACTATTCCTTGGACATATTTTTGTAATAAAGGTTGTGTTATGTGTACCTTGCTTTAAGGTGCAGCAGAAGGGAGCGCGATTAATTTTACAGTTTTTACAGCATTACATTTTTTGGTCAAAATAAATCAAATATTTCTCCATTAGCAACATAGAGTTTAGTTTTCTGCACATGTTAATATCAACAAATCTGTGAAGGGTGTCCTGGAATCTTGTCAAAACATTTTCTCTTTGTTTAAAAAGTTTTGACAACATTCCAGGACACCTTGACAGAAATTCAAGATCTGTTGATATTAACATGTGCAGAAAACTAAACTCTATGTTACTACTGGAGAAATATTTGATTTATTTTTGCCAAAAAATTTATATTCTATAAAAACTGTAAAAAAAAACTTGTGCTCTCTTCTGCCACACCTTAAGGGGCCCATTCAATATCAGTTAAACTGACCGACACTACAGTGTGAAGTTTTACATGAAGTAAAAACTGTGTGAATTGCGCAATTTTTATAGATAATAACGCAGGCCTTAGAGCTGAGCAAATGGATTCTCTTTTACACATGCGTAGTTTGCTCTGAGAATTCCACAGTTCTCTCGATTACGTGCCAACATCACGATGGCAACATCTAAAGTGAACCAACCTTACAAAAGAGAGGCAACCCTAGCTTGTATTGAAGTTTACCGATCTTTGCCTGAATTTTAGGACGTTGAAAATCGGCATTAGAGCAACAGAGTTAGAAAGGCAATGGCGTATGATAACCTTGTTGAGAAACTAAAAGTGCTAAAGTCAGATGCTTCTCGAGAAAGAGTTGTCAATTAGTATGATGAGTATTCAAAGCCTTCAAGCAGTAGTGGACAAAGCTACTCGCAAAACGCAACACAAAATCCAACTTGAATATAGTCATTCAACACCTTTAGTATCGCTGTGCAAGTTTCCATTATGATTTTCCCTAATGCTTGGGAGAGATATTCTCATAAAGAACTTCATACCGTCAAAGCTTCCACCTGTTGCTAAAAATCTCAGTGTGGCAATAAGTCTCTATTTTGGTGAGATTGCCTGCCTCAAGCGTGTTTTTTTTTTTTTTTAATGTTTGATAAAACTCTAGTCAACAACATTGAATGTGTGTTCATCCATCCTCAAATAGTTTATATAATCTTCTACATCAGTTTCTAGCTATCATTTCAACAGATGAGCATCACATGACATATCCCTCATGAAAATTCATTTCTTGCTCTACATTTTACGTTTTTTCTTATTTTGTGATAACATGGCCGACGATGTGGCTATAAATAACAAGCGACAGCCTTGTTTTTATCCACCATGCTAGCCACTCACACAATACACAAATAACTGGCAAACCTGCTGAGAAAGCTGTGTTGTGCCAGAGAACATTCAGTTCAGTTTTTCATTCAATTATTTTACAAACTTTATTTTGCACAGTTTAACTGATAATGTATGGGCACCTTAAGAGCCGTAATGGTAAACCATAGCTATCTCCTTGTTATACCTATATCTTAGCTATCCCATGTAAATCGAATAAAGTGTCTGATGCCACTGTATTTTTTTTATTTTATTTTTTTCAAATTGGCCACTGGTAATGCCAGTTTATAGACTTTAGACCAATAAGAAACTTCTTTAATTTTTTCCCATAAGCCGTAAATAGACCTAAATACGTTCACAGGTTTGACTAATGACTTCAGAGTCATTTGGATTTTGGAAGTCCATCTGTGGTCTCTGCAAAATTCCGTGTCAATATGACCACATGAAACCACGTTTCAAAATTTTATACTCATACAAAACTCCATCAAGAAGGCTAATACAAAATATATTATCTATACCAATTTAATTGATGGCACACAAAATGTTATAAAAAACTAGCTAAAATGTCATACTCCTATTTATCACAAAATATATCTTTCCCACATAGACACGCCGGAATGTCTTTTTTTTTTCTCTACACATATAGCATACTATCCTCGATAATATAAAACAGCCATTATCACATATTACTAAAACAACGGTGATGGATCCTTTAAGCTGAGCTTATATTAGTGCATAGCGCATAGCTATTAGTAAATAGTATATAGCTTACAGTGCACAATTCATAAGAAAAATGCATCGGTTTATAATAAAGAGTAGGGTATAACGTTTTACTTAAATCGATTGTATTTTATTCTTAAAAAATGGCAAAACCTCTTTTTCACTACTAGATAATGTCTCTTAAAATACTTCAATAAAGGGATCATTCGAAAAACAACGTTGATTAAATTGTTTATTTTGAAACTTGACTTTAACTAAATTTGCTTTGTCTGTACTATTAAATCATATTCGATATTTATTTGGTTCCGAAATTATTATGAATATTCTCAGTAGCATAATGAAAAATGTAATATATCGCCTTTATTTTAATTATACAGACAATCATAGTCATTGATGCTAAAACAAACAAAAAATCTTGAATAGCAAACGAGTATGGTTACCACAAGGCATTTCAAACGTGAAGATTCATTCAGAAGCTAATAATTAGCTAAATATTATTATTTTCATTTGCTTGTATACTGCCCATTTAGTTGGCTATATCCTTCCTTCGCATTCTCATTTGCTGATACGTCTCAAGTCCAATGACTATCTATACTACCGTCAGCAGCCGTTATAGCTACGGAACGTATCAGAAGCCATTACATAAATGGTTATGGCTGCTGCCACGGTACTGGTTATTCCAAACGTTCCTTTATTACTATTTAAGACCATTCTAATAGCATAGGTGCATATGTATTAAAATTATAATCTAAAGAAAGAAATATTTTATTCTTGGTTAATTTCTAATCATTCATTTACGACAGTAGGAACGTTTTCGTGGTTGACCTATTAGTATCGATGTTTATTACCACAGCGTTTTCACGGTTAACCTAGTATCGATGTTAGCGAAATGTTTATGACCGAGACAATACCAGAGCCGGTTCGATAACGCTTTTCTTGACCAGATTAAAGAGTAGGGTTACGACCAATGAGCCGAGAATTTGTGCGCCAATTTCAAAACAGCATCACTTCTTATGATAGATTTAAATGAGTATAGCTATATGGTCAATGGATTTTAAGTTTTTGTAAATTAAAATAGAGAGCAGCTACTAGCTAGAAATACATAACAGGAAGTAGGAACTTAGAACCCGTTTTAGTTATAGCTACAAGAGAGTACTATTATGATCTAGGCCCATTTAATATTACTTACTTCATGGTTTATTAAGGTTATTTTTGGGTATGTATGTTTATCTTAATGTGTTGTGTACAGGGGCGTCGTGGCAAGGGGGGTTTGGGGGGTGTCCTTCCGCCCCCCCCCCCCCCCCCAATGTTGGTTAAAAGCTTGAAAGTTGGGAATTTTGTAAGATTTGAGATCAGGAGTTGGGAAATTCTAGGCTCATTCTGTACCCCGTTACATTCTATTATTAAAGTCCTTAACCACAGATTTGTACAGACAAATTTAAAATTTTCCAACTGCTGATCCCTACTCTATAAAAAAAATCCCAATTTCAAACATTATCAAACATTGAAAGAAGATTCCTTCTGTAGTAAATTGTAGAAAGAGTAGTTAATCAAGTAGTCTAGTAGCGCCGTTGTCAGTAGGCATAAACAACGGCCAGAGAATACATGCCGAATACAGTATGGAAACGAATCATAATGGAACATAAGCTGCCCAGTAGCAAAATTCCTCTGATCCAGCAATGCTTGAAGTGGCAGTATTTTCAGCCAATGTCTTGTTTATGGTTTAGTGTTTTAGTTGTAACTTTCGTGGCTGCTAGACTGATGCAGTTTTATTATTCAAATTATCATATGTTGTACAAACAATGCCTTAATTGGGGCTTTATTAAATTTTGAAGGCATAAATGGAGTGAATATTAAGCAAGATTATATTGTTTTCTTATCGAAAGCTCTGACTGATGAAATGAGGACATTGAGGTTAGTGTTAATGTTTAACTTCTGAAATACACACTAATTTTTCTAGCAATTATATCTATGCTAGTTTGAATTGAACTGATGTATCTTATTTAATTGTTTATTAAAATAGGCTTTCATGAAAGCAATTTAAATAGGCTCAAAGCAACAATGAAGGAAGAGGAGTAATAGGGCTGTGTTACATTGTTACAACTCTTATAATTTTTCATTTGATTAAGTAGACTACATTAAACAAAAAAATAGTTTTTTCACCCTTTAACATTTTCAGATTTGGATAAATTTTTAAATTCTGTATTTAGTGTTTGATTTGCATGAAATTTCCTAAAACCACGTTGTTTAGAGTGCTGATTTTAAATTTGCCATAAGTTATTTAATAAAATGTTAGGGGATACCCTTCACCCTCACGCGCTAAGTTACAATATGTTTTGAATAGTTTATTGACGTACTAGTATTAACATTCTAGGGCAACTTCCATGAGATTATGAAGCAGGACATTGGTAGACAGTTATCAAAATACCGTAGAAATATCGATACATTCCATTTTTATTGCTTTATTTTACAGTTGAAAATGTTTTTTAATTAACATGGCCAAATTGCTAATTTTTTGATAAAGTGAAGAGCGAGTTATACTTCTCAGGGAGCTAACTAGTTAAATATTACTTCCAAGTGTGTTATAATAAAGCAACGGTTTCCAACCTGGAGGTCGTAGCGTGTTTTGGGTTGGGTAACAATATATAGGTTTTAGCTTTATATTTACTTTTCCAAGGATTTTAATGATTAATTCTAATAGAAATGTAAGTTGTTGAAGTGCTAAAAACGACCTAGCTACTGCTTAGGTTCCTTTTGGCTATTCCATTCTCATAGCTTCTTGCTGACTTGTTTACTGTGGCAGCAAATAAGGGTACATTTCCTCTATATTTTACCTATCCCACTGGTGTAGTTAACTGTAGATATTTCGGGTTGGTAGTAATTCAAAGTGAAAATCTTTTTAAAAACTAGGATTTGAACGTTTTTAAGGTATCAAAGGGTCACGATGGCCAAAGAAAGAAAAGTTGTGGGCACAAACTGCAAAATGTTGGAAACCGCTGTAATAAAGTCAGTTAAATTTTTAATTTAAAATACACGATTTGAATTATATCTACTTTACCAGTCAATCGCAAAAACTTATCATCCTCTTACCTTGATGGATGACACCATGGATCAAAATAATATTAACACACCATCCAATACACTATCTTATAAATTACACTATAGTGGAATAATTCAAGGTAAGCTTGCCACCTTACAGGGTAAACGAAAGGTACATTTGTATGTAAAATAATTGACATCATTACAAAAAAAAATTATAACAAATTAGCTCTATATTAAATAAATATTATTTAACTGTTCGTATGTCGATTACAATAATACCTTTACAATTCATGCTCACATAAAAAAGCATAATTGTGGAAACAAGTTATCATATTTAGTTCCGCTTCCCGGTTAATCCCTCCACAGTGCCAATTCTTGCCGACAATAGGCTGCCCATTTCTCCACTTGATGTAACCGGTACTTTTCAAAGATTGGCCTATAAAAAATTAAAACAATTCATAATATATTTTATAGATATTAATATGAGTTACACTTAATAGAAGTACTACATTGTATTGTAGGGAAATTAACTCCTCTCCGCCAAAACATTTATTTATAGGCATCGTGCGTTGAGGAATATTCTGCTAGTAGCGGCAAAATCTTGAAACATAAAAGCATCTGGGCGAATGGCCACGTTACCAGCTGAGCACGGCTGGACAGGTCTCCCCCACCACCACAGACCACCCTAGGACGGGCCCTCTCACTCACACAGACACTTCAAACACCACAAAATTCAGCAAAATATAAACTACAGACTTCTACCATCTCTTGGAGTTGCATATTAAAATGTAATTACATATTTTAATTAATTTTCTGTATTAATTTATCTCCACCACTTAGAAACATCTACGGAGTTTAAAATAATTGCTATATTTTTTCGAAGACCTTATTAGAATATACTTATCGAATTATTGCACTCTAAACGCTTAAAAAGAGTTTATAAAGCAATAATGTTGGTTAAGGTAGCTACCCCGATTCCACCCCCTTAATCACAAAACATCGGAATGAAACATCTTTACTATTTCTAAATAGCTTATAAGGAACACCTGTGCCAAATTTCAGCCTTTTAGTTTCGTGGGAAGTGTGAGAATTAGTGATGAGTGATTGTGTCAGTCTGTCAGTCAGGTCTTTCGCTTTTATATATCTATAGAGATAGTGGTAATACCATCTTGTCAACATTTCATGAACCACCAACGAATGGATGTATGTAAAATAACTTTAATTGTTCAACCCAAGGGTTCACTAGGTTATTATAATAAATTTTCAAATTGTGAAATGCATCTGATAAATCTTTCATAAAATGTAATAATATTATAAATAGTAGATCTCACCATGTACTGTGTAAAACTTTTTGCAATCATCAGGTGAAGTTGTATCATAAATGGCGTGGAACCCCACCAAAGCTCTGTGATCATGGTCTGTGTTGTTTAGAGTTGGGAATCTCGCCAAAAGTTGACGGAAAACCTCTGCCTCAGTCTCAGAGTTTATGACAGCTAGGTGTGCTCCATCAAGTGTGCATCTCTTGTGAGCACCAACCCAGTTCTCACCCGAAGTGAACAGTTTGTAGTAGCCAACGCCAGGAAAATACTCATAATCGAACCTTGCAAAAATATGTAAGACAGGTTATACTATGTACTTGAAAATTAAAATTAGTGTTTAACAACGACCATAATTTTAAGAAAATAGTCCTTAGCATTTCAAATATATTTTTAAAAGTTGAACTTGATAAATTAAAAGTTCAATGTTGTCCATTTATATAATTCACTACTTTGATAAAATTAATATTTATTCCTGTACAGTCCAATGCAGGAAATCCAGTACTAAACAAAATTTATAAAATTGTAACAAATAGTACCAAGCAGTAAATACAATAAACCGTATCTACTGTAATAATTTCTTGGATGTATATTGAAACTGGAATGTTGTTAATATATTAATAATACTGGTATTTCCTCTTTTTTCATAGGTAAATAAATTAAAGACAGAGGGCGTCCTCTTACTGAAGCAATAATAAATTTAAGTGCATCTAATAGTAGTTTAGTTTGAACAATTTACTGAAATATAAGCTCATAAAATTTTGTTTATATTCATAAAGTAAAAAATCTTCTCAACCCCCCTCCCCCCCCATTACAACAGTGAGTCTCAACTAAGCAGCACCCTCCATGGTCAAGATCACGAGCTGCCACAGAGCAGCAGGAATAAAAAGGACGATACATATATCTCGAACGGGTAGTGAAACACGATGTTTAAAAAATATCCTGATACGTTAATAACTAAGCTTATAATAATAATACGCCTAAAAGATAGCAACAATAATTACCATAGTGGATTTTCACAAATGAAGGGTAGTTTTTTAGAACAGTCTTGCACAGCCAATTTATGATCCTTAGACACACTGCCACAGTTGTAAGAAGGACTGGGTGATAGGGCACCTTCTTCCCATTCTTCTAAACAACACTTGCTCAACAGATCACCTGAACGGACACGCCATTTTATTACCAAAACTTAATCTTAATCATCTAATCCTAAACTACAATATTATATTAGTTTGCTGATATTTGGTTTGGTCCACATAGTGGGCACTTTTTAAGTTTAAAATATAGGGCTACATTAAATATCTGTTGTTCGTTTTACTTTTAAAAAATAGGCCCACCAATTTAAGAAATAGTTACTCTGAATTTCACTTAAAACCTTTAATATCATAGTTAACTATCTAATATATATTGATTTTTCTAATGAGCTTACCAAACACAGTTACGTACTGCCCATGTAAAAACAAATCGTGAAAGCCCGAGTATATGTATCGAACGCCGTGCTGGTGCATTATTTCACCGATTGCTGCCATCTCCTGAGGTGTATTCACAAGAACAAGATTAGAATCCTCCCTGCGACAAGTATCTTGAGCTTCCTGCCATGTTGCCTTGTTAGTGTGATATTTGTAATAACCCACATCTCTCACCAGTTGAAATGAAGCCCTAGTTTGGGCAACTAGTCCAAGCATAAATATTGATTGTTGAATAGTACTATAACAAAGAAAATACATATACAAATATTAAGAACAACCTGAAATAATTAAGAGATGGTTTCTTTTAGTTAGATTGCTATTCATATCACTTTTACAAAGTTTCCAATAAATGCCATGATATTTAATAAATTATAAATCTTGGCACATGTAACTGTCTACATTCAACACTTTCATAGGGATATAAAACAAACTATCAATATTCTTGTATAGGGAGTTAAATTTAAATTATTGTACTCAATTCCAATGAATATAGATAGAGTACTAGTGTTTGAAAAGCATTGTTTAAAAAGTGCATTAAAACATATGGCTTTTATTTTTTGTATTTCGTAATAATTTAACCCTACAAGATAGAAAGAAAAGGCTAGCGTAACAATAATGTCAAAACTACTATATATCATAAGTAAGTGTTAGGTGGGTATAGTGCTAAACTTTACAACCAATGTGATTTATATTATAACAGCTTTGAACAATATCCTTTACCAATAAAAAGGTTTAAGCATAAATTAACAGTAATAATAACTTTTATTATTGAAAGTAGCGTTCATCTTCTAAAACTCTGAATGACTTTCGTTATTCCCTTGTTTCTTAGTACCGCTTCTCACTACCAGTTCGGGTTATACGCCCATGCACTACTTAGTACTCTAATGTATTAGGGATTATGAATGTTGAATTTAGATTAAGTGTGTCCACATTTTAGTAGAGGGATAGTGGGAAAACATGTAAGAAAAACCACCCTCAGTACACCTGACCAGGATAGAACCCCAATTTCCCCATTGGCAGTCTAGTATATTACGAGAGGGGTGCCTTAGACCATAATTACCTTATTGATCTCTCACATTTATCCACCTCTCATTAAAGACTTTTTACTTCCTTGTAGTCAAGGTTTCATTTTAAAAACTGCTGTGTCACTATGAAAATGATCACCTAAAATTATGTAATAGGTTAAAACAAAAACTGTTCAGGCAGTGGTGTAAACTACTTCATATTAATATACTTTTAAAAACTCTTAAATCTAAAAAAAAATTATATGAGTGTATTACATAATAATGAAGTATTCACATTAATTCATTATTTAACATAAATATATAAATGTAAATTTATCAAAAAAATGTAATTGATGGTTACGATTATTAGATAGTTAATATATTTTTTTAATTCTTATCAAATGTGAATAATATTAAAATATAAATTTTATAGTAGATCCATGCTATGACTCAATAGTTGAAATGTCATTATAAGCAAACATTTGCAAGAGATTATAAATTTTGGTCATATAAAATGTGTTACAGCACTAAGGTATCATTAAATAAATACATCGTGTTTACCAGAGTAAAAAACCGTACAATAATTGTTAAAAAAATTAAAATACGAGAATTTTAGATTATATTACTTTTTAAAATCCTTTGAAAATAATAAAAATAAAGTATGTCTCTTTTAATATAAGGAATAGTTTAAATAATCACTATACCTATGTAAAATATCGTGTTACTATAGTAGGCCGTTTTCCCACTATTTTTTCCTTAATATCTGATTACCTTAATTATTGAATACAACATGTTGAAACTTGTGCTCTACTTTACTCCGTGCCCTTAAAAATGAAATAATTTTCAAAAATATTACTGGGCTGGTCCGTGTATTATAATAAAAAAAGCAAAACAAAGGATATTTAATTTGTAACTAAAACAACGACTATATAATAAACATTATAGTTGTAAAAAAAGTATACATACAGCATTTCTGAGCGAGATGGCTGATAGTCTGGGGCTCACTGATAAACTTGACTTCCATTGCGTTATCATTGTTTGTCTGTCTTACTAAGTAAATGTCAGGGCTAATGCTAATACTGTTACGTTATTTTAATATTTACTAGAGGTTTACAGACCAACTGTCATTTTGCTACTTGTAATTGGTGGTTCATACAAACTAGTTTATAAACAGTCATCAAAGCGCTAGATGTCAATCATGATCTTGGCTGTTTACGTATATTTTAATATGTAATCTGTGACTTATTTGAACATTCGATTATATGTTGTACATATCAATTTAAAGTTATTATTATGCAATTTATGATATTAGAGGCTATGTGATATCACTTAAAGAAATTAAATTATATATGAAAATGCGGTATGCTCAGTTAGTATTAGGTCCTGCTGGTTGTGGAAAGGTGTGTATGTATTAGGTAAAACTAATCTTGGAATGTGCACTTTTATATTTTTATTTGGTATTTAACGTGCACTTTCTGAACCTACCAATAACGAGAATTTCTTGAGTGAGAGCGAAAGAGCCTAACAATTTTGCCGGGAAAGGTATTTTCACATAGCTTCCAGGGTTCTTTTACATGCCACAACTGACATGTGACCGACGGCTTTACTTCCCCTCTGGAGTAAGTTGTGCTACGGATTTTTATCATTCAAGAAAAATCCGTCGGCTGGGTTTAAACTACGATCATCGGCTTTGTCGGCAAAAGGGTTAATCGGCCCAGCCCTACAAATAATAGTAATATTATCTAAGTGGATATGAACGCGATAGGCTACTTAAACTACATGAGAACATGTTAAATAATATTACAATAGTCTCGGAAACTCGACCTAATGTGGCCGGAGATGGTGTCAAGTTTTAGGAATGAACTTGCATAAGATGCATGTTACTAAACAAGGATGAATCACAGTACAGTATCGAATTATTATAGTACAGTAACAGTAATATACATACAGTACAATAGGTATATTACATGTTAAAATAATGGTATATATGTTAATGTACAGAAATGCAGTACAATACTGTACATATTAATATTGTATTGGTTCGAATAACACATTACTGAATTGGAAAACTAAAAAACACAGCACACCTGTTCCAACTCGAGTTACACAAACAAAGTGAGAGGTTATACACTTGAATGACCTTGGATTGTGATGACTGGCGCCAACAACTCTGCACATGGCGTGTCAAGTTACACGGAATGTCAAATTTCCAGAGACTACTGTATAATTTAGTTAATAATATTTCAATAGATTAGCCTGATACTATCACTACTTACTCTATGGCATTTGGAACTCAAAAGTTAATCGCTGCACTTACAAAAATATGCCACCTATCCCTATATTGAGATAGTGATTGTAGGCCTACTTAATATATCACAGCCAAATTTAGCCCCGTTGGGCCTATTAGTTAGGCCCAAGGACAAACTTGTACACAAATATTAAGACAACATTTGCATACACCTTGTAACCATCTTAGGCCTGTAGTAATCAATTTCACCATTATTCAGCTTTTTGGGACAAGCTGTCAGACAAAATTTTGAAACACTTGTCTTAAAAATAACATGATTGTTTTGATACATATGGTTGTATAAATATCATCAGATATTTAAATTGTCATAGGATCATGAGACTATAGTGTGGATAAATTATGAAAATGAAATTTAGGGTCGAGAAGGAAGGAATGACAAGAGGCTTAACTAGGTATAAAGTTGGATGAACTAGAGCGAGAAAGGTACATCATGTAAATATATCTTGGAAGCATGATTAAGGCGAAGAGTGGGAGTAGAGAGGAATCTAATGAGTAGAGGGCAGCAGGGGGTGAGGGGGTTGTTCTAGAGATGTGTAAGAGACCTGCTTTGGAGAAGGAATTAGGTTTGTGAGGAGTATGCTAGCTGTCATAAGGAGAAACAGGAGTAGGAATAAGTTATCCGGGAAATAGTGGGGGTACAGGGAGTAGGCCTACTGAGATAGTAGAGGAAGGAAGGCTGAGATATTATGGTCATGTAATGAGGAAGGAAAAGAAGAAAATGATGGAGATGAAATATGTAAGAAAAAGGCAGCAATGGGGACCAAGAAAGAAACGGGAGAAACACATAACAAAGTGTGCAAGTGAGAGGAGAAGAATGGTCGAAGTAAAGAGGAAGACAAAGGCATTTTACTAAACTGATCCAGCCACAGGCTGGAAACAGTTGATAATGATGATGACTTAAAGCCGAGACTATGAAGCTCATTTGAATGACAACATTTCACACCCTGCATGTTAAAATATCCATGCACATAAAAACGGTTTTAATCCAAAATAGCTTTATAGTCTCAGCCCTTGGTATTTGGTGGTGATTTAGTGACAGAGGAAAGCCCTTTCTTTCTTTTTCTTTTTTTTTAGCAGCTCTACAGGACCAAAATAAAGAGTAATAAGTACACATTTTTAAAACATCAAGTTGTACAGTTAACTAAATCAAAGTGTATAACCTGAACAGGTAGTAAGACATGGTGCTAAAAAAAATTAAATTAGTAAAATTGATTAACATTATTTTGTGGATTGTTTCGAGTAAAAATGTTACATAATTTGCACATATTTAATCACTCATTTGTTTCTAACAACAAGACTAAGACATTTATAGAATGTTGGAAAGTTTTTACGTAGTTCTCTCATTCTTCTATCTCAAGTATTTGTCTCGTGTTCCAGTCTACATACTGTGCCACCCTTCAAAGACACGCAGCAGATGATAAAAGAACAATTGATGTGGTCAATTTGGATCCTGCAGCTGAGTATTTTGACTATCAACCTTTGGCTGATGTAAGAGAATTGATTCACATAGATGATGCAATGGAAGATGAGGACATGAGATTTGGCCCCAATGGGGGCCTGGTCTTCTGTATGGAGTAAGTTTTATTGTGTGTTCCTTATCTTTGTAGAATATAGTTGCTTATGTTTCCTATTTTACATGTGTTGTTAATAAGAGCATCATGAATTTCTAAAAAAAAAATTTTTTTCTAGCTTTTTTTTAATGTAACTTAGATTCAACTCTTGATATGGTTAGTCACCAACATACCGTAATTTATTTTGTATAAATCACAAAAAAGCAATATTTTTTTTCCTCTTAGGTGTAACTGTAATTATTCATGAGCACATTTTTGTATCTAAAAGTAAGATCAAATTAGCTAGTATAAACAAGACTACTCATAAATTAAACCAATAAAAAACAGGTCTAAATTAATAAAGTATACAATATAGTCACATTATTTTGCCAGTGGACATGGAAATCAAAAATATAGGCAGCATTATCTAGTATCTTTAATGTCAAAGAAACTAAATATTTTGTGTAATAACATTTCCTCTCTTAAATAATACCAATTAAATGTAGGTAAGTTCACTCATAAGAGAAAACTAATTTTATTATATCAAATAGAGATAACCTTGATAACATTTTGGAATGTTAGTGATCAGTGGAAATAATTGAAGACTAAATGTTTAATGATATGATAAAATGTAACCATCAACATTTATGTTAATCCAGGTATTTGCTAGAGAATACAGAATGGTTAGAAGAACAGTTAGGAGATGCTGATGATGATTACATCTTATTCGACTGCCCTGGTCAAATAGAACTCTATACGCATATGACAACTATTAGACAGTTGGTGGAACTACTTCAGCGCTGGAATTTCAGGATTTGCGCAGTATTTCTCTTGGACGCACAGTTCATGATTGATGGAGCAAAGTTCCTGTCGGGCACTATGGCAGCCCTAAGCGCTATGGTCAACATAGAACTGCCACATGTGAATGTGTTGAGCAAGATGGACTTGCTTAGTAAGACCTCTCGTAGCCAACTTGATAGGTCAGTTAAATAAGATTATTTTTAATTCTTTAAGCTTGAGAAATGTTCAAAATAACATCACTAACAGTTTTTTTTTAAATTTCCCAACATTTTATTTTTAAACTTTTGATTTATTTTGTGTCACCACATACTTTAAATAGGTGAAATATTTGTGTACTAATTTTAAAAATGCAAGACATGGGAAACGTTATAAAGTATTTGGGTTCAACTGTAGAGCAAGATCTCAAAAAGGGGTGTAACAATAATTAACCTGTCTGAATACCTGAAAAATTGGTTAAAGATGTATAATATGTCAAATTGTAACGCTTTATCATTGCCAATAGATAAGAACAAGTTTGATTTGCTAAAGCAAGATAAATTAGAGAGTAAAGAAATAGTCAGATTGTATAAAGTTGATCTATGATGTATCATGTATGCCATAGTGGGCTCTAGACTAGATTTGACTACTGTTGTTACAATGTTAAGTAGATTTCAGGGATTTGCCAGGCATTGTTAAAAATTGTTTTAAGAGACATAAAAGGAACAAGTGATTTAAGTTTAGTATACAAAGGAGATAATAATGACTTGGTGCAGGATTTTGTAGATAGTGATTGGGGAGGTACCTAGCCCACAAGATAGGAGATCGACAAGTTTAGCTATTGTTTAATGCATTATTGTATGTATAGTCTTTGAAGAAACACCAATCATTGTGTCAGCTACTGAGGTTGAATATATTACCTTAAGTACAGCAACTGGTGAAGCATGTTGGCTTAAGGAGTTGCTTTTACGAGTTTAATATTGATATTATCACTGTGTACGAGGATAATCAGTCAGGGAGTAAAGCATCTAGATATTAAACATTACTTTATTAAGAAAAAAATTAGATGAGGATATAACTAATTTTGAGTATCTTGTACTAATGAAAATTTAGTTGACCTGTTTACATAGTAATTGGGCGGAAATTTGTGAAATTTAGGGCTAGGGCTTTCATCATTAAAAAATAAGTTTATTGAGAGGGAGTGTGAATGGCAATAAATTAATTTTTATAAGTTGGTACCCTTGCCAGTCATTTAGCGATGAACTTTGACATACGTCATATCTTTTGTCTATGTGTTCAATTATGGATCAGAAGAAGCAAATATATTTTCATTCAAATTCACATGTGTAATGTTTATTTAAAAACCATCTGATGAAAGTATTATTATTTTGATTGATTAGGTATTGAAATAGATATTTCATTTTTCAGCTATTTGGAACCAGACCCTCACGCATTACTAGGTGATGTTGAGACAGGTACAAAGTGGGGGGAGAAGTATCGGCGACTGACGGAAGCTATTGGCCGTTTGATTGAAGATTACAGTCTAGTGCGGTTCTATCCTCTGGATGTTCGTGATGAGGAAAGCATAGCAGACCTCCTGCTCACCATAGACAATATCATCCAGTTTGGGGAGGAAGCTGACGTGAAAACTAAAGATTTTGAAAATCCAGATGACGATGATGATACATGAATGACAAAGTCAGCTAAATTGTGGAAATATGTGATTTACCATCATCTCATCATCAACTGTTTCCAGCCTGAGGCCGGTCAGTTTAGTAAAATGCATTCAACTAAATTGTCCAATGTAAACAAATAATTTACATTTAAATTAAGTGAAAAATAAACTGGACACGAAGAATGGACCCGAAACTTTTGGCTTTGAATGCAATGAATGAAAAATCTACCTTACAATGATTTGTAAAAAACTTGTTTATAAATATACAATATTTTTTAAATGTTTACCACTGATGTAACTCATACAGATAAAAATTGATTTTAAATGCACCAGCATCTTATACAATTAAAATATCTTGACTAAAAATATAAACTGCTTTTGAACCGGATCAGAGTATACAAGTAGAAAAAATGGCTGCCGGGCCTGCGTAGATCGCAGTGCTTAGCAGGCACCAGGGAATGGGTTAATCCACCTTTGTACTATGATTGAAAAAATGGTCTGATCTTTATGTGATGTTCCATCTTTTAAGGTTAAGCCTACTGATTGCATTTTTTTTAATAAACCTTAAAATGTCTCTAAATGATAATCAACATTTTTTTGTGATATTTAATTATTGGATGTCAGAAACTTAAAAGTATGAGATTTCTATTCAATAAAAATGTTAAATCAACAAGATTGAGTAAGGTCAGCCAAGATTTGGATTTGATTCAGAATTAAAAATTATTATGGATTCACACTGGCTTATCAACTGTTTTATTTATTAAATAAAATTTAGACATAGTATCAGGTCAATATGAGCTAAATCCTTCTGATGTATGTTAGTTCAAATATATTATATTTCCCAAGTAAATTATGTATATTTGTTTGGAAAAATAAAATACAACAAAAAAACTTTAACTCTTAGCGATGTTGCCTAATTCATGAATTCAAACTATTTTGTGAAGCAGGTTAAATCTTGACACACTAAGCACTTGGATACCAATGTACGAAATATAAAGAGCGGAAAGAAAATTAGCAGTTTAACATAAAATACCTCCTATTTAGTCAAGTACCAATGTAGGGCTATTTTTGAATCATTTAAGAAACTATGGTTTTTGTTTCAATGTCATACCTTTAAAACTTGCCAAATAGATATAAATACATTAAGTGTTAGGTTCTATCCTGACTCACTGCTGCATCACATCATGTAGGTAACGTCGTTAATATTTCATGTTTGTATCACTATTAACTGTTTTTCACTTTGTCTCAATTAGATCTAGTATGAGGTTTCCTTTAGCATCTTTAATCCTAAGTCTGCCATTAGGATAGCGAGTTTCTTGGCGCCCATCTAGAAACACTATCTTGACAGTTCCATCCGGATACTCTCGCCTCTATTTAGTCACAAACAAAATAGCAATGTAGAAAGGGATTAGTACAAATTTAATAAATTGATTTGGAACTTATTTTTAATTATTGCCTTTTAGTGCTTAAAAAAATCCTTTCGACATAACTTTCTGTGTGATTAATTTTAAATGTATATACTTGCACCTTAACCCTTGCTCTGGTTTAGCAACACCTTTGTTTGCCCGAACATTCCCTGTTTCGTGCGTGAATTTACGTTACATTGCATTAAATTATTTTAGTGCCATCTATCAATGAACCACTGAACTTTTAGTCTGTCTGAATACTTCATATTAAAGCTGATAGATAGCAGTTCAATGCTATTCTATGACCATGAATAAAGCAATAAATGAGTAGCAAAAATATTTGTCGGATAAGATTATACAAGAATAAAAATGGCTGCTGGACCTATGCAGATAGCTGTGCTACACATGCACCAGGGAATAGGTTAATTATTTGGTAAAGAATAATTCTAAGCACCAAATGAACCTGCCTCAATGGTAGAGCAATAATGTATAAAGGTAAATATTTTGGATTCAATTCATTTGCCATTTTTAAATCAATTTAGTTTTTATAAAATACAAATATTTTTTTTCCAAATTCATTTAATTTGTGTGAAAAAACATTTTGTTTTAATTTTCTATCTAAAAAATTATAACCTAATAATTAATCTCGCACAAGAATTACTAATACCTGGAATTTTGCTGTGTGAATTTCCTTCTGGCCATTGGGTAAGACTAATACCTTCTCCCCCAGCGTGCCAATCGTCAGAAGAGTCCTATCTGGAAGCTTCCATTCTTCTTGCCCTTTACTGTGAACTAACTTCACCGAACCATCTGGGAATGTGACTTCTTTAGAGTTGTCTTTATAATGACGTTCAATTTGACCACTGAAAAAGTATTATGCACAATATTTTTATTGAGCTTAGTTTAATATAAATAACAACTTAGTATAGATAGAAAAATGTTTTATTTCATTAAATAAACAAGAGTGTACTGTAGACAGAAATACATTTAAAAAATGCATCTAATCATACTTAAATATAAAGTATAGTTCAGTTTTAGTTTCAATATAATTTACTGCTGCCGATCTTGAGGCAGGAAAAATGAGAAAGCACTAGACAAACGTTAGTTAACATAAGACGAGTTAGGTAATGGATGGTATGACATTTCTCTACTCTAGATATACATGGGACAATGATGCAGTAATAATGTTATCTTTATTAACTAATAAACTAGGAGGCAAAATATGTTGGTAATTATACTTAGCTCTGACCTGTTTGATTAGCATGGTACAACTTAAAAACCCAAACGCAAGATAAGATATTAATGTTTTTCAATTTTCTGTCGGAGAGTAATTTCATTAATGTGGCTGATAGATTATATTGTTTATGAATAAAGGAACCTAAAAATACTTACTTTGGGAACTCAAATACTTCTGTTCCGTCAGCCTCAGTTGTTTGCCAAGTGCTGGTAGAAGCATAGTAGTACTTGACAAGATTCTTATCTTCGAATTTTTGTTCTATATCTCCGTTATCAAAAATTGTTTCCATAAATGAACCTTCAGAAGAGTTCTTTTGAACTTGCTTAGGTTTACTTTGTTTCGTAAGCTGTACAGATGTCACCATTTGATTTTTAACCTTATTTTGTATGTTCTGGGTTCCAGTTAATTGTCTTGATTTAATTTCATCAATTTGTTCATTGATGAGATGAATGAATTTAGTTCTTTTATTGCTTCCAAAATTTCTGAGCACCATTTTCTGAAATAAATAATTGTAAACTCTCATAAATAAATGAACACGCTAAATTGTAGTAAACTCCCTTAGAAAAGCAATTATTTGATGTGACCCTTTTAGTTCATAGTTAGATGCACAACTTTGTTAAGATTCAATTTGTGGAAATGTGTTCATGAGTACAAAACTTACGGGAATAAATGTAATGTTTTGGGGCAGTCTAGTCACCTTATTATTTTTTTCTTTTTCCTTTCTAAGTGTCTCCAACTCTTGTTTAAGTCTTGAATTTTCAGCTCCCATTTGTTTCAATCTCTCTGTAGTTCGTACTTGGTTTGCACTCCAACGACTGTTCTTTTTGTTCAATTCCTCTTGAAGCTCAGCCACCTGCGAAAATTGGGATTTTATCATCCATTTGAAAACATAATCAGTTCAATGCTCAGCAACATAGAATATAAAACAATTATCTCATAATAAGTGGAATTGTTTTGCATCAAATTATTTGAAATACAATTTTGACTGACCTGTTGTCTTAAAGCCTGAATTTCTTCTCTTTCTTTTTTAGTTGGTTGATTCTTGGTATTCTTACAATATTTTTCAAACACCATTCTTTCCTTGGCCAACTTTCGTTTTTCTTCATCAATTGTACCTCTTAATTTCTCCTCATTTTCTTTCATTTGGTTTTCATATTTCTTCTTTTCTTTCAAAAACGTCTGTATATTTTCTTCATGTTCTTTCCTTAGTTTGGTAAGAGTGTGGTTTTCTTTTTTAAATATTTCAATTTCATTTTCAAGTTCCTGTAAACGAGCTCGCAAAGTTTCAGTTTTTTGTAATAAATCCTTATTAGAGTTTTCATTATGAGGTTTTTGGACTTGAAGATCAGAATACTCATTATGTTTTTCTAGACAAGAATTTTGAAGATTTTTAAAACTGCTAAGTGAGCTCGTGGAGTAAGTAGGCTTTGGCTTGAAAATATTGTTTTCTTCCATTACAATATGTCCCCCCTCAGACAAACCTGATACTGGGTGGTGCATTTCCTGTTGGTCTTCATTAACTGACTCACTAGAGTTCAAATCTGAGTTCCATTCACAATCACTCCACTCACTATCATCTTGAAACTTAGATTCAGCGTTTACTGTAGCACTGCCTTCAGCAACCTCTGAGCATGTTGAGGAAGTCACTATAGAGTCATCATTGCCGTTTAAAATTTGTTCTTTTTCTGCAAAGTGAACATGCAATTGTTTGTGATCATTTGAGCCACTTTTCAAATTCATATTGACTGTTTGTTTATTTGAAATAGAATTTTCCAACCCCTTCAAGGCAGACACAATTCTTTCTCCCAGGCCAATTCTATCTGGCAAATCACTCTGCATATTAATTTTATTTTCATATTCAAGCACTTTATTTTTTCTATCACAGTTGGTACCAGTATTATTTTGATTGAATGTGAGTGGTTGTGAGGATGGTTTGATTGCATATCTCCAGTTTCCAGCCAACTCAGAAAATGGTGTAATATGATTTGGCAACTGATTCTTAATTGGTTCTTGATGATTTGTGACACATTGTGATGAAACATCTCTCTTTTCACTTTTTCTATGAACAGATATTTTTTGTAGTTCTTTCTTTGGAGTAGATTTTACTGCAGTATCTAGCAGTTTGGTGACAAGTGAAGATGTGGAACAAAAACTTGAGTTAGCTGTGTGTTGCTCTAGAAGTTCAAAAGCTAGCAATGCCTCTTGTTCATGCTAAATAAACATAAAAATTAAAATAAGAAATGGTCTTAAAGCTAACTAATTTTAATAACTTAAAACATTTATAGGATTTGATTGTTTTCACAAACTTAACACAAAACTATTAATCACACACAAATACTATTTTAAAATGTGAAAAGCTTTGTTATTTCATGTGTGTCATGTAATTTTTTTATATTAGAAACAGTGAACTTTCCCGTTTGTAAATTTGTGCATTAGCATAACATATCATTCAAACAAATCTAAGGGTGCTAAATCTTCCGCTAAGAAAGGAATTCATCAGTAATTTTAAGTTAATATATACAAGTTTGAGTTTAAAAAACTCCAAATGTATTATGTTATGCCCTGTTACTTTAAAAAATGTTAAACTTTTGTAATGTCTATAAAGTCTAACTAAAACACAACCAGCGAATATGATTGATGTTCCACTAAACAAAGTGGATATCTCAACTTTGCCTTTTGGATGAAAATAAGTTCATAAATGATGTTGTAAAATGCAAGTCTAAGGTTGAAACTATTACATTTTCTTACTACCAAATTCCCTGTGTTTTCCAGAAGGAATTACCATTTTTCCAGCCAGCTTAGATTGAAGAAAAGAGTAATAAAATTTCATTTTTCATCATACTAAGTGTGAAGTCATGTAACTTGTGTTTAAAACATGATGATTTAATATTTATGGGGAAATACATCTTTAGTCACTTCATTACCCTTGTAATAAGACATGTTTAAATCAGTGTGCTTAGTTCTTCATTTCAATTTTTCATCTAACCTAAATTAACCAATATCCCAGTATTTTTATTAGAGTTTGCAAAATTCACTGTTTTCTTGGGGTTTTTTCCAGACACAAAAAAATTCCCATGTTTTTTCCTGCTCTCCAGGTGCATGGTAAATCTGCAGTCAATCTTTGTATGCAAAGCAATAAAAAATCAGATTCAAACTCATCCATCTCATATTTGGACAACTGTGTGACCAAACCAAGAATACTGTAAAAATAAATTGGACACATACTTTTTAGACTTTTTAAGTAACATTTAAGACCACAAACTTACAGGGGGCATCTTAACAAATGTGTCAAGGAAGGCTCAGATAAATTTGATCAAACAGCTTGCTCTAAGTGGTGGCGTCAGCATGAGATTGTTTGTTGGAGAGTAGTCGATTATTGTTTCAATAACCTGACACTAGTTAGGTCAGCTATTAATTGAAACTAATACAAATCTGTATTTTTAATTAACACAACAACATTTGAGCCCATGGCTCTTTTTTAGCCAAGATTGCATTTTTAGATTTTTCAGTTTTCCTCCAACTTCTTATCTTGTTCATAGATGGCAGTAAATCGCAAACTATGAGCCCTTTCAGGAAATTTAAAGCATTCAAACGCATATTTCTCAGAATAAATATTAATGCATTGTGCCCCTTCTCCAGAGATTATACTTAGGTTATCCTATTTTATAAACAATACTTTTTTTTAGCTTCGCATTTTACTACTTTTTTGGGTTGTACGAATTAGAAAGGTTATATTTAGAGGAAGTGTACCCGCATTTGTGTAGAGACCTAGTAGAAAACCATTTTGGATTTTTTTTAAACAGTACCCGTGCACCTGACCGAGAATCGAACCTCGATCTCCCTGTCATCGACGATCCAATTTATTACGAGAGTAGTGCTTTAGAACATGCAGCCACCAAAGTGAGTTAATTTTTATTTAAGTCCCTCCTGTAAAGGGAAGCGGTTCCACGATGGCCCCCTACAAGTAATTATTCGATTAATTGTCTTACAGTTTCAAAGCAAACATGTATGTCACCATTTCCAGTCAATATCTAAAAAGTCAAGGAAAATGCTAAAGTTAGTGCTATTTTGTTTTGAACGCAACATGACAAGGGATCACATCATAAACATTGAGTCCAACTTAGGTGTTATCAGTACAGTAAGGTGAAATATAAAAAAGTTAAAATGACAATGGATGGTGGCAAGAATGGAAGTTAATTTATATTAAAAAAAGTTATCTTTTGTAAATATACATTGGGCATATTTGATTAGATGCCTTATTTTATATGCATTTATGACACTGTAATTATGAAACATTTTGTTTGAAAAAAAATTAGATTTACTAAAGAAAAGTTTAGACATATTATTCATTTAATCAAACCCACCTCGGTGGCGTAGTTGGCTAACACGCTAGTTTCATGTTTAACTGGACTGCTGAGGACGGGGAAATCAAGGTTTGAATCTCACTCGGGTGAACCTTTTTTTTTATAAATGGTTTTCCACGCAAATGTGGGTTCACTTCCTCTATATTCAACCTTCCCAATTCCTAACCCATTAATATAATTAGTACTTAAGCGTATAAACCAAATGGGTAGTAAGGCGCGGTGCTAAAAAAAATTCATTCTGTAAACAGTCACTAATTGTAATTATTTTAACATTAGGTACAGTTAATAAACAGGAATGTTAATTTTTTTTTTAATCAAGTTTTATTACCTTTGATGCTTGACTGATATTATGATCATCCTCACAAAGTGAAGCTTCTATGGAACTTGGTTTGTTTGACTGCTGAAGAACTGTTGTCCACTTTGGACAGTCCCCCAAAGGTTTGGAGTGTGTTTCGCTTGCTTGCGATATCAAATTTAATCTGTGTATCGGCCTTGACAAAGGTACTTTGGTCCACTCATCTTTTACATTAAATACATTTTCTTGCAACTTTAAATGTGATATTAGTGGTGTCAGTTTTAAACTAGAATTAACTTCAGTCTTGTTAGAGTTTAATGTGGCAGGAACGTTGGTAATATTTTGGCGAATAGTACTGTGAAAAACATTTTCATTTGGACTATTTGAGGAGCTATTAAAATTATTTGCCTTCGAGTAAAATCTCTTCAAGCCTTCACCTCGTTTCAAATACTTAAATTTTCTTACATTTCCACCAGATTTATTTTTAGCAATATTACAAGTATTTTGGGCAAAGTTTAGCATTTCTTCCTCAACAAGTGCGGAAAATGATTTCTTTGATGGTGTGATTGGTTTGTCATCCATTGCTTGATGAATCTGTGAAATACAGATTTTTTAATCATACATTATAACAATAAGCGCTAAAAGAGTATTTAGAAATGATATTGTTATTGGTAGGTACAGTAGCCCATAAGTGTAACAAATGTGGGCCTAGTTACTAGGCCTACCTAAATGTGTAAAGCCAATTTTCATAAGGCTATTAATTATATGGGACTACATTGATAATAATATTCAAAACATTGGTATTCTGCCTACTTAAGGGTTATGTAAATATTAAATTTTCAACCAAGGACTTTCACAAAACAGAAAGTGCCTGAAGCAAGACTCTTCATGCTAGTGGCCTTGAACTCAAATTAGTTGTAGGGGCAGATTTAAAAACCTAGAGTCTGCTAAGGCCCATAGCCTATAAAAAAAACAGGGTTGCTTAATTTATTTTGTGGTAACGAACTATACAAATTTAATCACACTAGGGGGTAAGGGATGAGGACAGTATAAATTAAAGGAAATGTATACAAATTGCTGTGAAGAACTATTTAGGAAAATCACCCTCAGTACGTCTAGCCGGGATTCTAACCCTGACTTTGCCGTCACCAGAAAACATGACCAGACGAGCCTGACCCTTTATTTGTATGCCCACCGGTGTGGGTCTATACTGGTGCTTTCCAAACTGGGTGTCGGGTGTTGCGAACTGACCAATAGAAAAAAAAATGGGTTATTTTTTAATATTAACTTGTATAACATGAAGTTCATGTCAGATGTGTAGATCAGCTGACAATATAATACATATTATTCTATAAAATCAGCTTAGTCCACAACAGCAGAATTGTGTAAAACATATGGTGTGGAGCATCGACTCTTCTCACCGACCATTTTATAAACATAACCTCAGTACAATATGAGTAGAGCAGTGTAGCTGTTTCTGCGTCCTACATTTTCACAACTTTTTAATTGGTTATCTGTAGCAGTTTTACATCGTGGAACACAACTAATTTTTTTTTTTTTTTTTTTTTTTTTTTTTTGTGTGTGCATGTCATGGATACAATTATTGTGAGAAAGTATTGACATTATACTCGGAGATAAACTTGAAAGTTACTTTCTAGATCTTAACACAATTGAATATGACTGGACATTTGTGGGCTTTCCCTGGAAGAAAAGGAGGAATTCACAGAGCTGAAAAATGATAGGAGCTTAAAGTTAAAACATCAAAAAGAATTGGACAAATTCTGGAATTCACTTCAAGGAGACTTTACGTATTTGGCTAAATGGGCTTTCGTGCTTTTGTTGCCGTTTTCAACCTATTCTTACTAAGCTGGATTTTCTGAAATGACCAATATTAAAACAGCAAAACATGGCAGTTTAAAAAATTTGGATGAATAAATGCGAGTTCACTTTCGCACATACATCCCAAAATAAATGTGTCACCAACACATGTGAGCCACTAAAACTAAAGGTGGAAATAGATGTTTATTTTTCTTTCCTTTGAAAAGTATATAATGATTGTAAATATGCTTATTTTACCTCTAATTTCTGTGGTGGGCTGTTGCACAAAATTTTGGATTTCAGTAATGTATCAATATGGAAAAACTTTGGAAAGCACTGGTCTATACTAAATATTTTATGCTTTATATTTAAAATTTAATTTTGGTTATAATTTTGAATGACCGCATCTAAGGTCTAGAGATGAAAATTTTCCGCAGTGGTGGCTTGCGGTGAGGGTTTAAATTGTGGAGGTGGCACCTAGAGCCTATTGTACTCCAAAATATAGTGTGTTAATAGATGAGTAGGTTATATAAGGGAGAGGGGTAGTCAGGAAGCACGAAGGATAGGGGGAGACAAATATAGGGCCAACCTTAAAATTATTTTAGTTAGCTTATTGATAGTAAGAAATTGAAGTATGATTTATGAACATAACGGGTCTACAAAGGCTCACATTCATTTGTTTTGTTACTAGTTTTTTTAGCACTGTGTCTTACTACCCGTTCGGGTTATTTCCTATGTACTAATTACGCTAATGTATTAGGAATAAGGAAGGTTGAATTTATAGAAATTGCACCTACATTTGTCTGAAGAGTGGAAAAACCATTTAGAAAAAACCTTCCTCAGTGCACCGGAATCGAACCCCAATTTCCCTGTCATCGGCAGTCTAATCTATTGCGATAGTGGTGCGTTGGACCTTGCAGCCACAAAAGAAGGTGTTTCTTACTACTACTACTACTACTACTAATAATAATAATAATAATAATAATAATAATATCACTACCTCTAATTATTATGATTGTTATTATTATTATCCATTTAATCAGTTGAAATTAATCAACAGGAAATAATAATTGAAAATTTTCCGGAAAAAATATAGGGGAAATTTTCCAAAACAGAAAATTTTCCGTCTCACATCTTTACTAAGGTCTAGTGGTCAAAGTTCCTGGCTACAGATTCAGAGATCCTGGGTTTAGTCCCCAGCGCTTACAGATTGCTCTGTTAAACAGCGAGTCTGGAACAGTGTCAACCCAGCCTTGGGAAGACAATTGAGAATCTACTTTAATAAATCAGTAGCGGCTCTGGTCCAGAAAATTGAGATTACAATAATGCCCGGAGCGTTTGTTGTGGTGACCACATGACACCCTCTATCCGCAAATGTTGACCCTATCTTCTCCAACATGTGGCTGCTCGGTCGGTATAGCTAGCTTGCAGGCTAATGCCATAGTATTTGTTTTAAATATAATTTTGAATAACAAAATCAACTTAATAGTATTTTCAATCGACTTAAATGTCTGTTAGCAATTCTGTCGATCAACAATAGCTAAGTTGTTATTATAACTGCCTTTCAGCCTGAAAAATAATACAGCTCATTAGCAAAGGAAAGATTGGAACATTCAACAAAACATCCAAGTAGTTCCTGAACTATTGTTTAGAAACAACCCAAAGTAAACTGGAAACTATTTTTTTTTTGGTATATGTATAAGACTGCAGGCTGGATATTAATTTACAAGATAGAATACAACACTGCCGGACAGATAGGATCCGGGCCGTGAGTTTCCAAACCCTGGTTATTCTCTATCAAGGTGTATCATAATGAACAGCTATGTTAATAATAATGCTATACATGCCTATAGGTACTAGGCCTACTCTTCACTATTAAAACTGTGAGAGGGGACAGATTAAAAGATAGTGTAGAAACCTGTAATCTCATGTGAGAATTAATACAAAATAGACCTATTTTAGTTTTGGATCAGTCTTCTATAAGCCATCAGAGAAAACAGTTTTTCCCTGATCAAATTGAAAATGTTTGGCTGTCATTCCTCGCGATTAAACAACAAAGTGGAATCTGATAAAGGGGTTTATTAAGATGTTTTAAACACAGTCTAAAATATTTTCATCAATAGTACTCTTGCTCTAAACACAATTAAGTTTAGTTTGTATAAACATTTTTGTCGATTATAAGAATTAGCTCACCAACTCATAAGACTATTATTAAAACATGGGTCTTATCGTAAAAATGTACATTCATTATCACTCCTTACTGTTTTCTACTTTAGAATGTTTTCTAAAATAATATAAAAATGTTAACTAAATCTGGTTACAAATAAAATATGACGTTGAATGTTTACCAAAACCTAAAATTAGCTAAAAGATTATAACCAAACTTTACATGTTCTTTGATTTTGGTAGTTTAATAATTATAGATTTGCCAATCTAGTTTTGGTATATGTTATACAATAAAGCATGAAATAACTGTGATCCATTAATTCTTAACAACATTCGACAAAATAGTATTTGAAATCTATTCCACAACTTACTTTTTCTTTCGAGTTTCGAGTTTTGACTTTTTAGCGGCAATTTTACAGATGAAAACTTCATTTCAATAACATTTTTACCTAGTTTAAGAAAAAAAAATATTAACTTTCTATTAAATAATTACATGTACGCACACTATAAGTTAAATGTATATGTTTGTGAATATAATATAATAGGTAGAGTTTGTTTTTTATTTTAAATGCCATTGAAATATATTGTTTTGATTAAACTATTTTTAAATTAACACTATAACTTAAAATATCTCCACTGTCACACCATTCAATAGATATTTATTTATAAATGAGAATTCTCCTTCATAATGTTGCTGTAGTGTTTATCTTAAGTACCTAGGGACTTGCTGTTTGTGAATTGTGTAGATTTGAACTATTTTTGCTGTTATCAGTTAGCCAAATTAGGATGTGTGTTTGCATATATGTACACATGTGGGCCATACTAATGTATTGGGTTTTTCTTGTGATATAATATTGCTATCATGGTGATAGGTAGTTAAAGACTGCTTTTAATTTATTTTGTATAACCGGATGAAGATACATAATAAATTTCTGTAAACATTTTTCATAATCCTAATTTAAAACTAATTGGTTTCGATCCACGCCAATAGTAGGGTGTGTATCCCTTATGTACGAGCCACTTGCCTCTTTTTATAAACCAAATAAAGAATCAATCGATTTGATCTAATTTGTACTATTTATTATGGTGCTGAAAATGTATTTTCCTTAAAATGTTAAATTTAATCGTTATCTACTAGATAAATTAAATGTTGATTTAAAAATAGAAGTAATACAAATAATGGTTTATTTAAATATTTTTATGTTTATGTATTATTGTATGTGAGGCGTGAAGTTGCAAAACTCGCCTTATCCAAAATTACTTAAAAAATAAGTTGACACTACTGTTCGCATCAGTTTTAAGCTCTCTACCATTATAGAAAATAAATATATATAAAAACTCGCAATATACGGTTCATAATTACCTATTAAAATCTTGTTTTCTCTCAGAACTCACCATATTTTCCAATGGTGTTGTTTCAAAATGTCGTCTTATCCAAGTGTAAAATGTTATTTCTAAAACCTGCCTTATCCTGCTAAGATAGTCCTCTGAGTATTGTTTTAATTTACTAAACTTGTCTTATCCAGGACTATTAGTATTTGTTAGTGAAAAGTTGGTTGAACTTTTAATCATTCCATTGAGCAATATTCATGAACAATATTCAAGAATACCACAGCATCTTTGCTGATCATGGATCTGTTATAAAATTTGGAACTGATGTACCAGTTTATGACTGGAAAACTTCTGCCACTGATGTTTTAAAATCTCCAAACCATTGGCAATTCAAGTTTGCTCCCACCAAAAGAGTGATCTTCAAAAAATTGAAGACAAACATTACTGTAAGAGGTGAAGTCAACTATAGTACTGATATTGGTGCATTTCAGACAATATGCAAAAGGAATAAACACCCTGGGCTATTCACACCCAATGAGATGTCAGTGGGAGCGCCGGTGTAGAATGCGAAAATTGACGATGTTAAAAAAAACTCTTGTTGAATCATTTTGGATTGGAATGGACACAGTTCTAAGAGTTAAGCTTTTACAAAGAATTCATTGCTGAATTTGAGAAAGCTACAACTGAAAATGACAGAAACAATGGACTTGAAGAGTATGATTTAGAAGATGAAGATGAACTTAGGATTTAAGCTTCTATAAAAACATTAAACACATTTTTCAGTTGTGTGGGTTGTATAATATTAAAGACAAATACATATTTTAAAAGTTATTTCACAAGGCTTGTTTTTTAAAAAACTTGACTTATCCAGGGATATTTTTCAAAACTCGCCTTATCCAAAACATTTAATCAAACATTTCCTGACTGTCAGAAAATTTGGTTTATATTAAAGAAAATATACACATTACTATATATTGTTGCATTGCAATTTAAATGACTACCTAATTCCAAACGTAAAGTTAAATAACAGTTTTTCCTAATTTACTCAAAATCACTTGGACTGGACAAGGCGAGTTTTACAACTGCACGCCTCATGAATATTGTAAGCAGGATTATGCTATTGAAATTATTATTATTATTATTATTATTATTATTATTATTATTATTATTATTATAAAAATCACAAAAACTACATTAAATTTGAAGATGCTATACTAGCACTATTAAAATACATAAAAGTTAATTTACAGATAAATATTTTTTCCATTGTCTTTCTTTAATGGTACTATGTAGTCAGCTAGAAGGCTATGAATTTGATTATTCTTTGCTCACTCTTTCATTTCCGTTTCCTGTGCTCTCAATCATGTAATGGCGGCGCTAGGCTGAGTTCATATTCTAATGGCATTCTATATCTATAACCATCATTTCTAAATCTATCAATTACGAATATCTTCCTCAATCCAAAACTATAGTTAGGTTACAATAACTGGCGACGAGTGATTATTGTTTTTATTTCAAGAACCCTGAGTTTCTTTTGTGTCTAGTATCGAATGTGTAGCTCTCGTGTGTGCAATTTTCGTACACCAACAGTATCAACATACCGAAGTTTTCCACTTTTGACTCTCGTCTTGTGGACATCAAGTCATATTTTGCCAGATTTGAACATTTATGCACCCCTGAAACAATTGCAGCTGACGTACAAGTTGCTTGGCTCCTAAGATGCATTGGCCCAGTCACCTACCAGGTATTAATAGATCTCTGCTCACCGATCGCGCTGGGAACAAAGACTTTCGCCCAACTAAAGACTCTCCTCGAAACTCACTACGGTACGCTCCCACAAGATCAGTGTACGAAGATCTTTCTGCCTTTAGTTCTCACAAACAATGTGCGGGAGAGTCCTACACGGCCTTCAGCCCATCTTTACGTCATCTTACCGCCACTTCTAGCTTCAGAACATTCCTGGATGACGCCCTCAAGTCGCAGTTTTATCACAACATCTCGTCGGACATGGTTCGCGACAAGATTAGGAATGAAGCGGATAACTACAGCTCCATGGTTGCTCTCGCCAATCGCTACGAAATCCCTAGACCAGCCACTGCACCGGCCAATGGCAGCGACAACCCTAATCTCATCAACGCGGTTTGCCAATATCAACAGAAGAACAAGAAATTCAAGAAAATGTTTCAATCCAGTCGATGACCAAAACCCCATCTCTTGTCAGGACTCAATCATCAGCCGTCTCAAAGCGCGCTATGAGCAGGTTGTGGTGGGCCTCATGCTAGTTCTAACTGTCCCTTCAAAAATGCCCAATGTCATAACTGTCATTCACGAACTAGATTTGTTGGGGGAAACCTCTGTTTATAATTTATTGTCAGGGGCAGTCTGCCACGTTACCCCTAGTAGTCGTTTGGGGTTCCTTTCCCTCACTATTGGGCATATCTTGGATCAGCCATATTCATCTGGATAGGAATTCTATCTTTACCATCAACTTTGTTCGGCAGGTACAAGGTGATGTGGTGAGCCTACTCAGGAATAAATATCCCTCAGTCTTCAAAGAGGAACCAGGTGACATTAAGGATGTGGAAGTTAATGTAGTTCTGAAAGAGGGAACCATTCCGGTATTATATGGCCCTCGTGTCATTCCTATTTCTTTGAGGAATGCTGTCAAGTAGGCCCTTGAGGAAATGGAACTAAGCGGTTTTGTTCAGAAAACCAATAGTCACACCTGGGGAACACCTCTGGTAATTGTTTCCCGGGCCAACAAATCTGCACGGGTGTGTGTGGATATTTCAGCCTGACAGTAAACCCTCAAGTGTCATTTCCTAATGCCAAGTGTTTGATTTTTGAGTCACATTTTGAATGCCCAACGGCTGCATCCAGATCAGAACCACATACAGGCTCTCCTTCAAGCCAAAGAGCCTTCATTAAAATCTGAACTGCACTCGTTCATTGGGTTTGTAACCTTTCACTCTAAGTTCATCCCCAACATGTCCATTATGCTTCGTCCACTGTATGCATTTCTCAAGCAGGATGCGAATTAGGGTGGGGATCTGAGCAACAAAGGGCTTATCATCAGTGTCTTCAGGAATTGAGTGGTGATCAGGTGCTCATTCCTTACTCTACTGGCTTGCCACTTAGAATGAACCGTGTTGCCTCGCATTATGGTGCGGGTGCTGTCATCTCCTACATCTTCCCCGATGGGATGGAACGCTCTATCGTTTTCACATCGAAGGCCTTCTACAATGCTGAGAAAAACTATCCCCAGCACGAACGTGAGGCTGCAGATATTACTTTTGGACTTAATGAAATTTAGTAAATACCTGTTTGGCCAACCTTTTGAGCTAGGCACTGACAATGCAGCGTTGGTGTCTATTTTTGGGTCTTAAGCTAAAATGCGACCTCTCACTGCTCTTCACCTACAACGTTGGGCCATTCTGTTGTCAGCCTTCCAGTATAGGATCACATTTCGAAAATCTTAACTGATTCCTCATGCTGATTTTTTCTTAGCGAAACCCTCTCCCCGATCAGACTGAGGTGGAGTCTTACATCTACAAGATCTCCTTGGTGTCCCTGGGAGCTCTCACTGCGGTCCAGGTGGCCACTGAGACCAGGAAGGATCCCATACTGAGTCGAGTGCTCACAAGGATCTATATTGATTTTGCCGAATTTGAAGGTAAGACTCTACTCATTACTGTAGATGGTCATTCTAAATGGCCCGAAATCCGTATCATGCACGAAGGCACCTCGGCAGAGCGCACTCGTGAAGATATGCGCACAATTTTTGCAGCCTGAGGGCTGCCCGAAGAGGTCGTTTCTGACAACGATCCGCCGTTCTCATCTCATCAGCTGCCTTCACTAGTTTTCTGTCTAACAATGGAATTGTACATTCCCCTTCTCCTGTTTACCACCCCCAAACTAACGGGTTGGCAGAGATTGTCGTTAAGACCACTAAGACAGCTCTCATGAAACAATTGTTTGATGTTTCTACCCAATCCAGAACCTTTCAGCATAAAGTAGATGTCTTTCTTTTGGCATATCTCAACACGCCTCACACCATAACTAAGTGACACCAGCAAAAGTATTTTTGGGCCGAAAACCCCGCATCAAGCTTTCACTTCTCTACCTATCCATTGTTCTCAAGCAAAGAATGAAGGAGGCTCAGGCAAAATTCACTGCTTCACAATCTTCCAAGGTCCCACATTTCTCCCCCTGTGACCTAGTGTGGGTGCGCTCTTTCACTCATCGCAAACTCAAGGCGGTTCCAGGCGAAATTCAGCATAGAGTCTCAACTGTCTCTTATCTAGTGATTGTTGGTGGACGCTCTAATCAAATTTCAACATCTCATCTACGCTTCCGGGAACCCAAGGTTGTTCCAGTTGAGTTGTCATGGGAGATGGTTGAGCAGGCCATGTCAGTATCTATGCCTACCCCTACATCTGATGTACCTATACCGGGCCCTCTAATTCTGCCACCTCCGGTTGCTGACCGCCCCCTGCCAGCATCTCCAGCTCCGGACCCCTCCAAGGACTACACTTCAGAGGCCCTTCATCGGACTCCCAGCGTGATTGCTCCAGCTCACACCCCTGTGAGACCTGCTGCAGCGTCTCCGAGAGTGTCTGCCCCCCGAGCAGTCTCGTCAAACTCATCGAACGTGGCCGCCCTAGTAACAACACGCTTTGGACGTCAGGTCGTCAAACCCCAATGCCCGGACTTTGTCTATGTTTCGCATTAGTCAGAACTTTGATTGTGTTCCTTTCTCGCACACTGTACTTGATTAAAATCAAGACTATCAATGGTACCAAGGGCTTATTGTTACTCTTGTATTTTATATGCCAGCGCGGCAATCAATGCTAAGTTTAATTACGCGTGGGAGAGTGCTATGTAGTCAGCCAAAAGGCTGTGCGTTTTGTTATTCTTTGCTCTCTCTTTCATTTCCGTTTCCTGTGCTCTCAACCATGTAATGGCGGCGCTAGGCTGAGTTCATATTCTAATGGCATATTATTTCTATTACCATCATGTATAAATCTATCAATTACGAATAACTTCCTCAATCTAAAACTATAGTTAGGTTACAACAAAAAGCACTTTACCTCAATCAGCCAAGAAAACTCGTACCCGATTCACTTCCAATGCTACTTTATTGAAACAACAATGCGTTTTTTCCAGTTCTAAACTAAATAAACTAGCCCTACATAATCGTTCATCTTGACTTCGGAAACTTTAGAAATAATTATATTAAGAGTAATCTTAATATCAATATATATTTTTTACAAAGTGGCAAACCTTACTAAAGATAATTTATCTTGTAGTTGAATAACTCGCGAACTACATCATATCGTATAAACTGAACATGTAGTAAGACGCGGTGATAGAAAAATAAATACACCTTCCAATTCAATCATTCGTGAACTACATTCCGTAGTTCAATTTGAATTGAGTTCATCTCATGGAGGAATAATACTATTAGTTTTGCTGGACAAACAGTTATATTTAAGCTATTATTCACTAACTACAAATCTCACATAGTTTTGTGATCATAGCATCTTTTTGCAATATCTCTTGGTGTGTTTTATTCTCATAATACCGTACTTCTTACCAGACTTATACTGTTTCTGAACCAGAAATCAAATACTAGCCAACGGAGTCATATGATATTTCATTATTCAACTATTTTTAAAAAACCAAAGTAGCTGGTTTTGTTAGAAGTAATATTTTATGTAGGTTCGAAACCAGGACTAATATATTTAGAAATATTGGGAAAAAACCACACCAAGAGTTATTACATTTGATCTAATTGTAATTTTAGTTAAAATTTCTTACCAAATATGGAGTCAGAGTATAGATATTGTTAGTAAATATTCGCTAAATTTAAGGATCATGCAATTTTTTAATATAAAAAAGTGAACATTATGACGATTATTATTTTTTTACATAATCTAAACAAAAAATGTACCTAATGTACAAATCATAAATATATATTTGAATTATTTAGTCCATTTAATTTCAATTATTTTGGTATTATATAATTTATCATGCCAAATTATTGTGTGTAAAATAATATAGAAAAAACATTTCAATGTTGGTAACAGCTCAAAGAGATCAAGCTATTGAAGTGAGCCATGCAAGTTTTATAGTTCGCAAACTACATCTTGAAGTTTAATTTGAACTATTTCACATAAAGCAAGCGACACAAGCGACACAGTTCAGCGAGAGGTGAACCACACTTCTCTAGTTGAGATGGGCCGGACAGTTTAATTTTGAGAACAATTTAAAATTATTCAATTCACTGAAATGAGCATTTCATTTAGTTCAATTCAATAAGTTGTTAATCACATACTATAGTTTAATTGTTCGCCAACTACATTTTGAAGTTCACTCACTTGCGGAGTTGTATTTCAATTTAAACTAGTTTACATCAGGAAGCGAACTAGTTCAGCATTAGAATAGTTTTAATTTGAACTATTAGTTCACGAAATACACATTCCTCATTCACTATATTCGTGTTAAATTGATCTGTGATTCGTATTGTCATTATTACCATTAAGTTTTAATCTTATCGTCTCTTCATCTTTAGATGTAACATGGAAAAGTGAACCAGGCTTAATATAACCATTAAGACTTTATACCACACACACAAATATCATTATTGGTTCACCATGACACCCTCACTTATTAAATATGGTTATTTACCAGAAAGAAAAACTGCTTTCTTTCTCTGCGATATTCAAGAAAAGTTTCGTCCAGCAATGCTTCATTTTGATCAGGTGGTTGAAGTGGCAAATAAATTGGTAAGTTTCTCAAGAAAACAGGGTTTTAGATAAGGTTGTGTTATATTTCCCTGGTTGTTTAATGTATTCATGAATAAGTGTCAGAGGCAGCAGTTGGTGTAAATATGGCTGTGTCTGAATAGGGCGCCCTTGTGCACTTTATTTGCTATAAAATTGCCATGGCGTTGACTTAAAGGCCGGAAGTCATTTTGGAGGTGTCATGAATTCTCTTCAAGTGTGTTGATGCACCCCTTACAGAGAGCGCACTTTACTAAAAGGCACATCGATGTGCCCCTTATCGCGCACTTTAGTTAAAATAGCGTTTTAAATGGAATAAATCAATTTTAACTGTTAAATGAGTAATTTGTAATGCTGTGTAATTTATTTATTTACATTTGTCAGTAAGCTAAAATTCTTTCTGCTGCATAAAAATGCAGTAGTAGGTTAAATATATATTTTTTAGTTTAAAAAATGTTTAATTGTAAATAATGGTTTAAGAATTATCTTTTATTGATATAAGAAGTTTAATAACAGGAAAATAATAATTTACATTTGTATTACTAAGTACTATAAATATTCACGCCTACATTCATCTACTAATTTTATAACACCACTATATAATGCGCATAGGGAACAAAACACAATAAAAAATTGATCCTGTTGCTATGGAAACATTACATTCATAAGTGGCCAATGCTGTCTGAAAAGTCTTGTGCTCCCTATATATTTTAGGGCGCCAAAACGTGTTTTATTAAGGTTTACAAGTAAAGTGCGCAAGTGTACAAGTGCGAACTATTCAGACACAGCCATACATTGTGAATGTGAGAGTGCTGCTTTATGCAGATGTCATATTAATCGCTGTGAATAGAAGTGACTTGCAAAATGCATTAAATTGTTTGAATGTGAACAGGCAAAAAGGATCTTCATAATAATGTCTTCAAAACTAAGGTGATAGTTTTTGACAAGGACAGGTGAGGAAATGATTGCCAGCTCAATATAAATGGAAAACCATTCGAACAAGTGAATGATTTTATGCATTTGGGCAGAATGTTTTGTAAAAAGGGTCGAATAAATGGTGAAATCAACAGACGGATAAATGCATCTCAAAGAGTAGTTGGATGTATCTGGATTATTTCAAAGAATGAAGTGTCGAAAGAGGTAAATATGGCAATATATGGGTGTGTAAACACTAACAATTGTTTCATGGATGTGAAACGTGGGTTTATCATTAGACACACACGAGCAAGGTAAATATGCTTGGAATTAGATATCTAAGAAATGTATGTGGAAAAACTCATATGGACAGAGTCGGTAATGAATGGTTGCTGAAGGAGTGTGGTTTGAAAGGGAATCCAATAGGTCGATTTGAAAGTAGCATCTTTAGCATGTTGAGAGGATGAATTGTGGATTGAGTGACAAAGCAAATATTTGGATATAAAAGAAGGGGTAAGCCATGTCAGACATGGCTAACTATTGTAGACAAATATGTGAAAAAGAACATAAAAGAACATGTATGACTAGGTGTATGGATGTGAAGTCAAGGGAGTATGCAAGTATAGGGAAGTGTGTAGAAAGTTAGTGAGGACGGATTATGTACGAAGTTGTTTTATAAGCTACAATCACAGTTTCTTTGCCTACCCCACAGGGTAACAGCATGATTGAGTTAATAATCTCAATTCTCATATTAAATATAACCGCATGTGTGTTTTTTTTCACAATAAATATGTTCATTTATTTCTCTTTGTCATTTTATCTAACACTGCTCTAAAACTGACAACTTAACTACTACTGCCCGGGGGTAGCTAATAATGTTGTCACCCGCCTTGGTGGCGTAGTTGGCTAACGCGCCAGTCGTGTTAAGCCAGATCACCGAGGACGGGGAGATCGAGGTTCGAATCTCGGTCGGGTGAACTGAGGGTGGTTTTTCCTAAATGGTTTTCCACTCTCCCTCCACGCAAATGCGGGTTCACTTCCTCTAAGTTCAACCTTCCCAATTCCTAATCCATTAGTGTATTTAGTACTTAAGCGTATAACCCGAACGGGTAGTAAGACGCGGTGCTAAAATTAAATTAAATTAAATTAAATAATGTTGTCTTATAAAAAAAGTTATTGCGAATGAAAAGGTTTAGGAATTTGTGCTCTAGATGAGGCTTGTTGATTTTGTTTTTACAATATTACAAGGACTAATCCAACCATTAATTCATAAATGTGAACGGGGAAACCCCAATAATTTCTCGAATTATGTTTTTAGGCCATGTCGGGAATTAAACCCGGGCTCCCTTCTTCATTAGGCAAACACACCATCTACTGCACTAAGGCGTCTGAGACAGCTTTGGTTAAAAAATGGCTAATCTCTTCTATTCTATAATTTAATCACTATAGAAATAAAAAATAGGTCAATGTTTTTGTGTAGGGCCGTTTAAGATTAAAACATTTTAAATCTTATTCCTCAAATTTCTCATTTACATACTAAATTATATAACCATGGAAATAGGATAAAGTAAATTTTAAACAGGTTCACCTAGTCAGAGATCAAAGCCCAGCCTTCTGAGTCATGACCACACTGTTGGTTTTAATATGTATTGGTCATTGCAAAAGATTTGTTTCATGAAAGTAACTTGGAGATATTATGATGATCAAAATTAGAGATATTTTTGTATATGCAGGTGAAAACATCAAAGATTTTGAACATCCCTTTAGTAGTGACTGAACAGAATCCAAAAGGACTGGGTAAGACTGTTCAAGAGCTCGATATAGCTCATGCCTATCGAGTTTATCCCAAGACGAGATTCAGCATGCTGGTGCCAGAGCTTGTTGCTGAGCTGGGAGGATTATGTGGTAACAATTTGGAGTGTGTTGTGTTGTTTGGAATAGAGGTTAGTGCACTGCTCGGTTAAAACATTTTAGTTTTCTGTTTCCTTCTATTATATGCATTTTATCAACACTCTTTTTAGATTTAACTTACTTTTTTCACAACTTTTAATCAAATATAGCAATCAATCAATCCTCTATTATATAAAGATCTTACAACAAAACACTTTATTGGGTTTTATATAACTTCTTAGGTTGTTTTAACAAGTTGTGGATGGCGAAACACCTGGATTTATGTATTCGCTAACTTCAACATTTGAACATATTCTGCATCTTCAACAGAGGCCAACCCATTTTTTTGAAATTCACAACCCACTCTGTTTGGTTTCACCCAATTACATTTGTAATTTCAGAAGCTGTTTTCATCATCAACTGTTTCCAGCCTGTGACCGGATCAGTTTAATATCCTTCCACCTTTCTTCAACTTTTAGTTTCTTCCATTTTTCTTTCACTTGCACACTTTCTGTTATCTGCTCCTCCCATCTCTTTCTTGGCCTCCCTTGCAGTCGTTTTCCCACATACATCTCCAACATTTTCTTTGGCCTCCTCTCTTTTTTCCAACCTCCTTACATGCCCATACCATCTCAGTCTTGCTTCCTCTACTATCTCATGTATTCTCTGTACCCCCCACTCTTTCCCAGATACCTTCATTCCTAATCATGTTTCTCCTTATGATAGCTCCTCACAAATTTCATTCTCATGGTCTCCACTTTACTTGTCTCTCTAACATTCAATGTCCATGTTTCTGCTACATGTATGACAATGAGTATAAAGTACGTCTTGTACAACACTTCCTACACTTCAAGGGTACTTCTTTTCTTCATAGCAAGTCTCTTATACACTTATAGAACAACTCTTCCTGATGTCCTCTTCTCATTAAATGCTCTTTTCCTTCTCCTCCCATACCATCAAGTCATCAGCAAACATAATGGTTTTCATTCCTTCCTCCCACTTAATTAATTCATGACCATTTTCATTACCATTACAAATAGTGGTGGTGAGAGGGCACTCCCCTGCTTCACTCAATTTTTTTATTTGGAACCATTCCGTTCTACCACCCTTCGTCTTAACACCACACTCCTGTTTTCCTCTTGCATGCTTTTCATTGGCATTGCAACTCCTCTTTCTACTTGGGCCTCCTTGTAAAGTGGTCAGGTCTCTAGACCATTTCTTTTAAATAACTAAATTAGTTTGACATTATTTACATGTTAATAGGATCATACTGAAGTACTAAATTTATAACACCTTATTTGTTTTCCATTTGTCTAGGCCTAATTTAAGCTATATGTTAGAATCAAATGTTTTAATCATATCTAAGTGTGGGGTCTGATATTAAATATAAGTTATCTAAATCTTAACCAAAGTTGTAAGCAATATTTGTTTTAAATTTCAAATCATTAACTTCATTTTTCGGCCTTTAACTTTTAAATCTAGTATTATTCATTTTCGTAAAGTCTTTGTGGGAATCTTAGCTTCATCTAAATTTATTACTTTTACTTTTCACTTGCTTTTTAATCTTATCAGTACCCGGAAGCTGTGAGGTGCACCTGTGTCTTGCACGTGTGGCCGCACAGTGGAAAGGGAAGGTTTGGCGCGAACTGCTAGCCAATCAGCATCCCCGATTAAGCGTCTGTTTTTGACCCTAAGTAGAAGGGAAGCGTCAGATGGAAGGCACTTTCGGTTCAACACGCGAGTCGTGAAGACGTGCTAGAACACTTCCTAATTAGCACGCGAGTCGATAGGACGTGCTGGGAGATTTCCCGATCAGCACGCGAGTAGAAAGGACGGGTATTGTAAAGTTCTAATACGTGCTTAGAGATGGGTTGGAGGAAGACTAAGCCATGTGGCTAAAGGCCCACGGCATTAATTATTTTATCATCTTTTCATGTAATAAGTATACTGTTTCATCTTTACCTTAAGTAACCTAGTACAAATGTCTTAAATGTTTCTCCATAATAAATTACTTCTACTTTCACAGTTCCATCTTATCTACGACGTCCTCTACCCCACCATAATATTAAATTACCCCGAGATGCTCTACCAACAAACAAACTGACTGCCGTGGACCGATGATAAGCTGAGAAGGTGAGGAGGAGAGGTGACTAGGTACATCCTCTATCACTTTCCAAACTTTATTTCTATCCATACTATCGTATGCCTTCTCCACATCCAAGCTGTTTTCCAGGAGTAAACATAAAATATTTATTTATGTTTTTCTAATTTATTTTTCACACGCTCCTCTAATAAGATGTCAAATGAACAGAGATATAACTGTTCACTGTGGTTGAATACAAGCTGGCTATATTGATATGATAATTATATGTGAAAGTCCTGTAGCTAAAAATGTTATGGAGTAGGGTTGTCCAATCTTTCTTGCATTATAGATAACATGAGCAACAGTCATAATTATAGGTTGATTTTAATTACTATTAGTATTTAATCAAATGTTTTATAAGCACTTATAATTAGGATTGCCATTCATAAGTATAAAACAATCCAATTCGTGCTTGGTTACAAAAATAAAAATTAATTTACCAACAATATAAAAACAAAAGGGATATATCTTTCAGTGTTAGTACATCATTTACTTGTTTTACATTCACTTTTACTGTCAATACGTTTTGCACAAACTAGTATAAAAATAAAATTGTTTGGACCTATCCTTGATGAACTTTTTCTTCTCTTGCTCACTCATTAATTCATATAAACACAAATTATTTTAAAATCATGTTTCAGGTGCTTAATCTAAGTTTTGGTGAAAGTGTTGTACTAGTACATAGTTTTCAGAATCACTAAGCAGTAGGTTTAAATGATATGTTCTTGTTTCTTTTTGTTGTTAAAATAACAAATACTCATGCTCTTAAAGATTTTAAACACTTTACACTTCATTATTTAAAACCAAATATCTACTTGAATTTTATGGTGGAATCCAAAAAGATTAAATTGACCTTGAGCCATGAGTGAAAATATAAACTATCCAACAAGAAATATACATCTTACTGCTTCATATATGTAAACATTTTGACACAACTATATAGTTCAGTCAATTTTTGTCTTATGTTATCATAGGCTCATGTTTGTGTGGAACAAACGGCAGCAGAGTTGTGTGCGAGAGGGATCCAAGTTCATATTGCAGCTGATGCATCCACATCTAGATCCCAAGAAGACCGCTTGTTGGCCTTCCAGGTATTGTTGATTCAATAAACGTTTAAAACCAATAAAATCATTTTGCTAACTTACATAGGATCCCATAGCCATTAACAAGTAAATTCTATAATAATGGTTTTACATCTATAATTTTTACTAGAAAGATTGAAATAATGTAAAAATGTTTTTTTTATTTTATTTTGCAGAGACTGAAACAAATTGGATGTTTTATCACCACAAGTGAAACAGTTATTTTTAAACTACTAGGAGATAAAGAACATCCCAAATTTGCTGATATCCGTCCTCTTATAAAAACGACGTCACCCAACACAGGTTTGACAAACATTTCAAAGATGTGAAAACCAAATTATAAGACTGAAACTTTAAATGTATACAGAGAGTTGCATCCTTTTTGCAATGCACATTGCTGGTGTCATGCCTCTGTCAAAAGTTTATTTTTTTATACAAGCAGAGAATTTATTTTAACAAATGGAACATTTATAATAATATATGGTGTTAATCAGATTATTTATAAAGTGTAACTTTGTCAAAAATATGACTAAGTAATACTGGTAAGAACATTTGTATTGCTATGAAATAAAAATTACCTGAAATTTGTATGTCATCAAACATGCTAGGACTATCCAAATAAAAGAGTATTTATCATTGCTGACATTTATCCTTAATATGTACAAAAATACAACCCCGTTTTATGATTCTTCATTATCTTCAATCACAATACTTAGCACCGCGTCTTATTACCTATTTGGGTTAGTGCCTGAGTACTAATTACACTAATGGGTTAGGAATTGGGAAGGTTGAATATAGAGGAAGTGAACATCCATTTGCGTGGAGGGAAAGTGGAAAACCATTTAGGAAAAACCACCCCCAATTCACCCGAGCGAGATTCCAACCTCAATCTCCCTGTCCACAGCAGTCTAGCTCAACACGAAACTAGCACGTTAGCTAACATCACCATTGAGGCGGGTTATCTTTAATTAATAAACAATATATATATTTTTTAAAGTTAATATTAAATATTGTATGCTGTGTTCATTGAAGGAAAAAACCCCTTTTGTCATATTTCTATAATAGATGTACAAAGAGGTAAAATACATGGTTTAGACAGGCTGACATATACTTTAAACAACCCGTAATAAAGGCAAACAGGAATAATTCACACTCAAATATAGCAATTTTATGAATATTTACTATTTTTTGCCCTTCTAGGTGTTGGTGAATCCTGATTTTTATAGGAAGTTATGTATAGTTACTAGACAAATTTCCTTTAAGTAATGCTGGTTTTAATTATAATTAGGTTTTAACTAGATTTAACCTGCTACTACTCTGCTCTATAAATAAATAGTTAAAACCTGAACCTCTATGTTAAATGGAAACTAAGTAGACCCATAGTTAAATATATAAGTAATAGACAACACTCGGCCTGTATTGCTCAGAAAAGAAGGTATTTGAGCACAATAATAGCCTTACCTGGAACTCCACTCCTGTCCTCTTGGGTGGCAAGCTTGCCAGCATTAAATTAACTCAACGCTAGTATTATATTTTGATTTTTTTTTCCTTTGTGTTTTGTACCATGCAGTTTGTAGCTTTTGTCTTATCCTTCAAGGTTTATTGGATTGTGCCAATCTGTGCCTTTTTCTGCTTTAATTCATAACCTTACCTTGGTGTCTATAAGAGACTGGTCTTTAATCCAAATCATTTAACTTACAAATCTTGAAAAACACTGCAAGCATATAAGTTTTATAATAAACGAAATGGATAAAAATAAAGAAAAAGGAAAAATAAACTAATAAGAGTAAATTTAATGATTAAAGTCCAACTATGGAAAGAGGAAAAGTGTGGGAAGAATCCAATGCACAAAGGTGACATCTTCTTCCTTTCTTCTGTCTTCTATGATAGAAGTAGTTATACATTTAAACACAAACTGATAAATATTTCAGCATTGTTGCCTTTATCAAACTTACACTTCACGCAAACACTGGGTTACTCCATTTTGAATAAAAAAATAAGTTAGAAAAACACTATGCTAACTGTTTTTGGGGGTAGAGATAAATTTCTCAAAGCTTGCTCGGCTATGGTTAATAACAAATGAAAAGGTTAATCTTATAAAAAGAAAGAAACTATCTTCTATTGAAGCCTGGTGGTAATCTTGATTTGGTAATCCATTGGTGGGCCTGTCCCCACTTTCCGAGTTGAGAACTGTTTTACTGGTTGGAAAACTTGATATTTTGGTGGCGTAGCAGGTTTGAAAGTACTGTTTGTGGAAACCAGCATGGATGGTTACAGCCTTGTATCAAAACAATGATTGTTCATTCGCTGTCTGAGAGAACCTGCAGTAAGACCTATAGATTCTGCAACACATGATTTGCACTAGTTGATATATCAAGTTATTTGCTTTGCATTATTAATGAGCAGGGATTTTGTATTCCAATGTAGCAACTTGGCTGTTGAAGGATGTAGCTGGTAGATGGATTCCACATGTGCTGTAACTGGTGCTACCAACAAGGGTATGAACCTTTGGTAGTCTGTTTTTCTTCTCAGATTCTCTTGGGGTCAGGAAGTTTGGGACGGACTAGAATATTGTGAAGATTGGGTGGCCATTTGAAAGTGACTCTTGGGGATGAACTAAGAAGGTTTTAGGTCTTGGTAACCATAAAAGGTTAACTTTCCCCAATTATTATTTTCTTAATCATATTTTAACTGCTATTAATCTTCATGTGAATTCAAATGGCGGTAAAATTGTAAAATTATCTGATTAAAGTTTATTTGATAATAAACTCATGCTAAACCACTACAAAATTTCACTTTTTTTTAATATTTAAAAAAATTCTTGTTTGGGTTATATGCATTGTGATCGGAAAAAGGTTAATTACTTTAAAGTATTTCCTTATTCAGATTTATTTTAGAGCTTGTATTTTTTTTAAGGTCGATTGCTAGTCACAAATTGTTTCTGTTCATAATGTCTGCATATAAACCAAAAGGGCAGTGAGATGTACTGTATTTTTTTTAAATCTTTAAAATGGAATAAGATAAAGGCATAAAAATATAAATACTTGCTTATTATATGATAAAGCAGCTTTAGAAAAATAAAAGTGAAAACACAAACACTTCAATCTGTTGATGTTTTCATGGCATCTTCCTTAGAAAGTAGTAGTAAAAAAAAAATCCCTTCACGATGTTTCCACCAGCCAGAAGCGTAACAGTTAAAAGAAAGTGAATTTTAACCTTCAATCTGTGGTTTGTTCTGTAAAATTGTAACATCTTTTTAATAAATTTAAGTGTTTAAGAGAAAAAAAATGTCTAAGTGAATGTTTTAGACAGAACATCAACCGTTTCCAGCCTGCAGCCTGATCAATTAAGTAAAATGCCTTTATCTTCCTCTGTTAATTGCTCCTATTACTCTCCTCTTATTCGGACAATTTCTGTTAGCTGCTCCTCCCATAGCTTTCTCAGTTTCCTTTGCGGTATTTTTCTTTCATACTTAAGCTCCATCATTCTTTTTCAATAGAACACAGTCTTATATTGGTACAATATTTTACAAAATATGTCATCAAGATACATTATTTGTCTTAGTAGGCAAATACTGTTTACTTTTAAAAAAAAACTGAATGGTGGGAGACTTTATCACTTTGGTCCCAAAATGTGGATGTCGGAGTATATCTAAATAAAAATATAAGTTATTACTTCTCAAATATAATTATTGTCACATTTATTTAATGTATTTGGTGAAAATGAAAATATATACAAATTAGTGTTGGTCTGCAATTTGGTAATATAGAATTTTCCCCATGTACAACTAAAATGTTTTTTTCTTATTACATACTATTCAGTAACACTTTAGACAAATAATTAGCAACTGTGTTGTTACATAGCATTACGTTTTCAAGTTTTCACAAAAAAGTGATTGATATAAAAACAAACCATGAAAATTTGAGATTAAAGTATCCAGCTTTTGTCTTGGTTGCTTATTGTGTATTAAATTTTTTCCCCCCTTCCAAGTAGTAGCCTATAACATTTTTTTATTTTTATATTAAATAAAAAAAAAAGTCCAAAGAAATACAAATTCACAAGCTAGCTCTTTGTCCTAAAAATGATAAATAAAGTTGCACTTGTTTTACTTAAATAAATAAACTATGTTCATACAAATTTAAAAAAAACACCTTCATAAGATCTTTTTACATTTTACCAGATCTGATTATAAAACTTCACATTCAATTAGTTAATTTATTCCTGTTGACCCAAATCCTCCATGACCACGCTTTGTGTCCTGTAATTCCTGTGAACAAGAGCAAACTACATTATTTATGCATGGAGACGACAGCAAATGTGTTGAATGCAGCAGCCACTCAAAATTAAAAAGACAATTGGACTAGACCAATCAAGGGAAAAATGAGAAAAAAAGATATTCCACTTTTCACAGATTTATATTTTAACATGGTTAATCAAATGACATCTAAAATCATCTAGAGAAAAGGTCTTTTTTTTATTGGGGTTTCAAGCTAATTTTACAAAAAATGAACACTAGATTTTATTATCTCATTAAATTTAGACATACTGAATATCCTGGTGTTATTATAAGACATTTCCATTTTCGTTGAGATACAAAAAAAACAATGACATTAACTAGTGTGAATGGACTATTATATTACACATGTGTCTTTAATTGTGAATAAGTGAGGCTTATTATAAAAATAGATTACTAAGAAAATGTAAATGGTAACAATGCTCAACTTAAGTTGTTTTTTTTAATTTGTAATATCTAAAGCTTACAAATCTTTAGAATAGTGAATTTACTCATTAACTGTAAAAGTGTAGATGAACCTTAAATTTCTTTTAACAGCTTATTTATCCGAAGACATTGGTTTCCAACTGGGACACAAGAAAATGAAATTGCATAAGGGAGAAAGTTTGAAAATCAATATAGTTGTACGAGTAGGTAATTTAAGTAGAAATGAATAACTCAATTTTGAGTACGTATTTTCAGGTGTGTAAAATAACTCATAACTAACTTGATCTAAATAGGCCTAGATTAGATATGCACACAAAAAATTTGATATTTGACTTTCATTGCTATCGATGTTTTGACATCACATTCGGTTTGATATAAAAGATTTCACCTAAAACATTGAATACTACCTATATACTTAAAATGAAATACAAAACAAATTAATGTCATTGTACACTTTTCTCTACTACAAGTTGCAGTGAATTTGTCACTAGACAGAAGCATTGTCATGTTTGTTTTGTCTACTGTATGTGAGATTGCGGGTGTAAATGTAAGTTATGTATTAATCCTTTTATTCTAGTATTTATGTATTTTATGGAATGTGATATATATATATATATAAAGAGAGAGAGAGAGAGAAAGCGTGGCTATGGGCCTTGTGGATATTGAGTTGACAGTGAAAAAGTAAGGCTAAAGGATATACTCATGGGTGGATATTTCACTGAAGTTTTACAAGGAAATAACAAACCTGAGTAATAAAATATTGCTCTTGATTTTTTGTATATATATAGAGCAAAGGTTTAAAAAAATCAATAATAATCCTAGCTAAGCTGCACGAGAACTCTTATCTCAAGACTGTTGGGTATTTATATATTATTAGAAAACCCCTTCTCTTTGCTTGCCTGGTTGTTGTAGCAATTTTACATGACAATAATAAGAAGCTTGTTGACAACAATGCATGGGGTAAAACAAAAAAAAAATGCACTTATGCCTATATTTTATATTATATTGTAATTGAACAAGTTTAAAGGTTATTATGAAGAAAATAACTATTGTATGTTATTTGGTTATTTATGTACTCCGTTAGTTTTAACCTTATCAAAACCTGCCTGTAGAAATCCGTTAATTTACATATATATGGTAACATAATTTACTTAAAACTTGAAACAAAGTTAAATTTTTGTGTTCGTAAATTTTATATCAATATATATAAACTTTGCTTTATTAACAAAAAAAAATTACTATACCACAATTTTAATTAAAATTAGATCAGGGAAAAAAATGCCCTTGAAACATTTCAAGAGATATATAATATATATATTTATGTTCAAAATTATGGCATTGAAAGTTTAACAACATTTACTACTAACCAAATTAGTTGTCAATGATACCTAAAATAAAATAGCCTTGCCGTTTATGGTTCAAATTTGGAGTAAGCTATTTTAAGATATAGTCACTAAGTGGCTGATTAAAATTGTAGGAATAAAACCAAAATTGGAAACTACTCACCCATAGACATTTTGTTGTTGAAAATTTAATCACGCAAAAACATATCTTTATATTTAATGAAAGATATCAGAGTGTTTTTCTCAAACCACTCCCAGTTAAATTAAACTTTATGTAAATCTTTTACAGTTCAAACTGGTAATTTATAGCACTATGTCCTTTTTTACCTCTTGATAGGAAATTTCAATATCCAGGTGTTAAAACTATTTTTAAAGCGATGCCAATAATATAACAAAACCTAATAGGCTCCTTAAATTCTTCTAAAAAAACTTTCCACCGTGAATATTATGAAAAAATGGTCCAAATATACTCCAAAGAGGTGATAAAATTGAGAATCTAGGAATATTGCCGGAATGGTGAAATATAGATGAGAAATTGAGTAAAAGGAAATGGTGAAGAAAATACTTTGATGAATCAACTAGTTTTGGAGTGAAATTGCCCGATTTGAAATTCCTTTAAAAGACCCAGCCGCATTGATATTCAAATAGTTCATCAAATATCCGTCTAGCTAAGCTTCTATTGGTGCGCATTTTAGTTGAAAATTACATAACTATTGCTAGTTAGTCCAACTAATGTCCAAGATAAGAACTAGCAATTACTTGTAATGATTTTCCGTGTACTGTGGACTTGAAAACGTAGATGCAGTAGAGTAATCTGTGGATGCAGTTATTAAACAAGTAGAAGTACTCTGTGGAATTCAGATGAAAGCTATGATGAGAAGAAACAGTTAAATGTTTTTTAAATTGTCACACGCGATGTTGTTTGACAATGCTTCCAGGCTTTGATTATTGACCTAGGGTTATTATGTCTTCTCTCATTAAAATAATTACCCAATAAAATTTTCCGGGCGCCAAAGGCAGTTTCATTCAAATGAACAACAAATAAGTTATGTAGTTTTAGTTACTGAATAAAATAAAATATAGACAAATACGCCATCTCTATAAAAATAGTCAAACTCTTACATCTGATTATGCGGATAGAAAGAAATATGTTTGTGTGTTATTTATAAAATCTTTACAAGGTAGCTGTGTTATTATCTATGAATTATTTTTAGTTATACTGCTAATCAGTTATGTTCTTGTACATCTTTGACAGAATATTCATTATCCTTTCTTGTTTTGTCGCTGCTGACTCAGCACTCCACAGCGGCCATAGACACACTCCCACAATTCTCTTTAAATACCATGGTCAAAGACAAGTAAGAAAAAGACTCTCAACCTTACGGGGGTTTTGCTGTTCTCCTTTTGCCAGCTTGAGTCCTTCAACACTGGGCTTCGCTAGTGTCACTGCTGGGTGATGATAGGACTAGCTGCAGCAATCCTAGTGGTGAAGGACTCAAGCTCCTAAAAGGAGTGCAACCATTTTAACATGGAGGTTGAGTGTCTGGGTAAAGTATTTGTCTGCAACAATGGTTTATTCTATATTACAAAATTTACATACAATACATAATATGTTGATCTTTTAGTTATCATACATATCCTCTGCACAGGCAGCCATGAGGTCTAAATGACAAGCTCATTTACAGCAATATAAATAAACCATACCTATCTCTTTGCCACATACAATGCTTACCTACCCTAGTCCCCTAGTCGGTTCATTTGGGATAGATAAGAAATAGATATAGCAAGGGAATAGGTATCATTTATTTCTACTAGACTGTTTTTTTTTTTTAGCACTGTGTCTTACTACCCATTCGGGTTATGCGCTCAAGTACTAATTACGCTAATGGGTTAAAAATTGGAAAGGTTGATTATAAGTGAACCCGCATTTGCGTGGAGGGAGAGTGGAAAACCATTTAGGAAACCCCCAGTTCACCCGACGAGATTCGAACCTCGATCTCCCTGTCCTCGGCAGTTGAGCTCAACATGACTAGTGTGTTAGCTAACTACACCACTGAGATGGCTACTGAACTGTTAGTATGGTTCTTCATTGATGGGGAGGTTGTGATGGAAAAGGAAATAATCCCAAGGAGAATGATCATGGTGTTTAAGTTTGGAATGAAAATACTGCAAGGGAAATCAAGGAATAAATGAGATTAGCAGATGACAGTAAGTGTGGAGGTGAAAGAAGAGTTAGAGAAGGACAAAGAAGGCTTGAGTAATTTTATAAACTGATCCGATCATTGGCTAGAAACAGTTCATGATGGTGGCGGTGATGATGATGATGATGAGATGCAACAGCTACCACTCAAGCATTTGTCCATAAGGGTTTCTCTCTCTCCACCCAAATGTAGCCTTATTTCACACCCATTACTGTTTCCAGCCTGTAGTACTTTTTTATTCAAGCCATATATTTTCCACTACCGGCTTTCATAGTTTCATATGACTTATAATCTAACTTGAGATTAGGACAGGCACAAAATCCAGTACCTGGCCGTTAATTCATCACTGTAAAAGGGTAAACCCACATTTTAATAGTGATAAATTTTTCAACTATGCCGAGAATCAAACCCGGGACCCTTAGCTCAGTAGAAAGATAAGCTACCGACTGAGCTAAGGTGTTGGATTCAAATGTAGCTACATTTTTTATATTTCTACATTTATCAGCACTGATACATAATCATAATTTACGTGTGTGTGAATATATATTAGCCATAAAGCCACACAATTACTAAATAAAGTTTGAATGGGGAGCAAAGGTCTGTAATAAATTACTTCCGTATGAACAAGGAAACTATAAGGTAGACTGTAAATGTTAAGGTGATACCAAGTGTGTTCTAGATAGTGACCACAGGTTGCTGGTGGCAAACGGTGGGATGAGAGTGTGGGAAAAGTAATACAAACAAGAAAGTGTGGGGGCTTCAAAATGAAAAAAGCTAAGACGTTCAAGGATGAGATGCAAAGTGCAGAAGTGGAATGAGAAAGTGAGCTGCAGATTAGGGATGTGGGAGGACAAGCAATAAGAGAAAGTGTAAGAATTACACCATAGTGGAATGACATAGTGAAGGAAGCAGTGGAGGAGAAGAATAAAGTATTCAGAAGGAGTTTTAAGAATAGGAACTAGGAAACTGAGGAAGAGTATAGGGAAAAAGCGAAGCATGTGGTAGAGGAAGCCAGGAAGGATTGGAGGCAAAAATGGACAAAGATGGAAAAGGATGTGGGAGGAAGTAAGGTGTTATAAAGCCAGGTAAGAAACAGGAAGAGGGAGAAGACAAGAAGTTAAAATGATGGATGTATAAAGAAAAACCATGCAGACGGAAGAAAAATAGGAAATATGGAAGGGATTATTTTGAAAAGATGTTCAATTAACTAGTTAATATAGTATAGGCCTACATCTATAATCTTTACCTCAACCTCCAAAATATCTGGATAAAATATTCTCTGGCAAATAAGCTGAGCGATGCGGTCACCACGTTTCACTTCAAATGGGTGATCAGAATGGTTAAACAACAATACCCCGACGTTTCCTCTGTAATCCTCATCAATCACACCAGCTGTTTTAGACACAAAAAGTAATACAAAATGAAAAGTGGTACTGTGTAGATAAATACATATATTAAATTTTGAATAAAATTATAAAATATATTTTAATTTGGCATTACACTAATATTAAGTTAATTTACCTCCTACATCAATATGGTGTTTGAGTGCTAGCCCCGAGCGAGGTGCAACTCTACCATAACATCCAGCAGGGAGTTCAATTTGAATGTCAGTTCTCACTAGTTCTTTTCCTCGAGCCGGCACAGTTAAGTCATATGCACTGAAACAAATTAATTCAAGGGATTATAAATTGAGTCAACTAAAAACACTATGTTTACCCAGCTAAACCTTCAATAATTAGTAGCGAGTTATTAATGGAAGTAAAATGGTCATTGGCTTTTTTTTAGCACCGTGTCTTACTACCTGTTTGAGTTATATGCATAAGTACGAATAACTCTAAAGTGTTAGGGATAAGGAAGTTAAATTTAGAAGTGTACCCACATTAGCACGAAAGGAGAGTGAAAAACCATTTCAGGAAGAAAAAAAACCACAGTACACCCGACTGAGATTCAAAATCTGATCTCCCTGTCATTGGCAGTCTAGTCTATTATAAGAGAGATGCCTTAGACCATGCAACCACCAAAGCAGTTCATAAGTTTGTTGAGGTATAAAACCAAACCTTTTCTTTAAGGTGATTAAACAATCAAGCCTGTCAGAGAATAACTAAAACCTTGTGAGGTTATAACGTTTTGGTATGGATTTTATCTTAGGAGGGGATGAGAGGGGATAAAGAGGAAAGCGGGCTTCGCGAGTCAACACAGAGCTAGAGATTATCTTAAAACTGGAAATGAGAAGATTTATTGGGTCACAGAATTATAAGAAAATAGAATAGTTAGATAATGTTAGTTGAGCGATTTTTAAAAGGGTTAAACAATTTTGGATTTAAATACACACAGTTATGAAACAAATTAGAAAAACACTAAAGTAATACCAGAATATTTGGGGGAGATATTCAAGTTAGAAAACAAAGGTTTTGTTTGGCAGATATAATATGAAAATAATCATATTTTTTATATATATATATATATCAGTCAATTGGAATTAGAATATTAGAAACAGTTAAAATGACAAGAAACAAATTTAAAAAAATTAAATTACAATACCAAAATACAAGTAGTTTGAAAATTAAGCTAGAAATAGAAGATTTTTGTTTGGCAAATGTAATTTATATCAGTCAACATAAAAATATGAGTAATAAAATTTGAAAATAAATGCACTTTTATTGAATCACATAGATTTTAGCATATGTGAAACAGTAAAAATCGTCAAGAAAAAGAATTAAATATGAAAACAAATAATACTTTAATAATACCAGTTAGAAAAAAGTATAAATCACATTAAGTTAGAAATAAAGTCAATTAAGATGCAGTGAGATAATATTTTTAAATTACCAAGAAAAATATATAAATTTCAAAAAAGTTTGTTATTTTAAGATATAAATGAAATATTATAGTTTTCAAAGTCTTATCTGAAAATGAATCAAATCCCATGATTCTTTGCAGCTAATGTGGTTGTTTGGGAACCATCTATTAGACTTTCGACATGTTTTGGTATAGCAAATGCCATCATCAGGAATAGTTTTGTTTTAAATTACTAGAGTTTTGTCACTGCATTATGTTTGACTCAATGTGTGACCAAATAAATCACCACGCCTCATTTCAAGTCTTATCTTTATATATATCTATATCTGATTGACTAACATTTTTTTAGAATCCTTACTCAAATGTTTCCTGGATAATATCCTTACATTCAAATCTTACTCTTGTCGTCTGAAAAATATGTTTTCAAAAAAACTATCGTACATACAACCAACCACCAACATTTAAATAACATTATATTACACTTGGCAAAGGCGAGAGCTGTTGATAACCCCTAACCCATTATGGTAGTCTAGAATTCTCCTATTAATTAATAGGCCTATCTCTAAGGTTGGATATTTCTAATGAGATTGACTACATATGCAGAGGATATAGTTGGGGATCATCATTGGGGATTTCAACTAAATAATTATATCAACAAATAAGATTTCTACTATCCGGCAAATATTAGAAAACAAAAGTGGGAATATAACATGATGGTCCATTATCAATAACTGCACATAAATTGTATATAGGCCTAAGAGTTAATTAAATGCAACAAATAAATTATATATATGTACTCATACATGTCTCAAACATCATCATTATCAGTTCTTGCCTGTGACCAAGCCAGTTTAGTAAAATGCCTTCACATTCCCCTTTAATTCCACGATTCTTTTCTAACTTGCACATTTTCTGATATCTGCGCCTCCATTTCTTTCTCGGTCTCCCTGGCAACATTTCACCCTACATATTTAGTATTACAGTCTCGGAAACTCGACCTAATGTGGACTGAGACGGTGTCAAGTTATTGAAATGTCGAGTTTTACGAATGAACTTGCATAAGATGCATGTTTACTAAACAAGGATGAATCACAGTACAGTATCGAATATTATAGATACAGTTGTAGTGTACTGTAGTATTGTACAGTAACTGTAATATACATACAGCACAATATATTACGTGTTAATATAATAGTGTATGTACATGTGTAATATACAGAAATGCAATACAGTACTGTACATTTAATATTGTATTGATTCGAATAACAAGTTACTGAAATGGAAAACTAACAAACACACAGCACTTGTAAAAACACCTCAGCACGAATGTTCCACTCGATTTACACAAACAAACCGAGGGGTTACACAGTTGAATGACCTTGGATTGTGATGACTGGCGCCAACAACTGTGTGTACGTGCGCTTGTCGAGTTACACGAAATGTCGAGTTTCCGAGACTCTACTGTATCTCCTTTTTCATCCTCATTACATCTCAGCCTTGCTTCTTCTGCCCCATGTACTCCCTTTTATCACCACACTTGCCTAGGGACGACTTCATTCATAATAATATTTCTACTCATTACAGCTAACATGTTCCTCACAAACTTTAATGATTTCTCTTTATCGAGATACATAAGTCTACAGCAACTACAGCTTGAATATTTTGCTTTTTTACATAGCAAATCCAAATCTTGCAAATGGGTTATTTCTTTATTCCCTATGAGAGATATTGTAGATCTTTAGTGAATTAACACTAATCAAACCGTCACACATAAAAAACTTATTGGCAGGTAAGCCTGTGAGAACCTTCGAAATTTCGAATATAAATTCAAGCTTTCAAGTCCTACTATTAGAGAAATTCGTGGTGGATTCAAAATTTTGAATCCAAGTAAATTTCAGATTCGGATTTGATGGGTTTAGTTCGGAATTTGAATCTTTTCATACTTAGAATAATTTCAACTTTCTATGGTCTTATACAGCAAACCATTATTAAAAAAAAAAGTAATATTTATTTCGATTATAATCTTTCATAAGTAAGTCATGAGGCTTTGTTTACTTGTTTAACTTAAGATTAAGTTTAAAATATTTTCAAAGATTCTTAAGGATATGTTATTTGATTTGGATCTGAAACATTTTCAAAATAAAATATTCGATTCGGAATTGATTCAAAATATTATTTTTACTATAATGTTTGATTCAGAATCGATTCAAGCTGGTTTGCCAAGATTCGGATTCGACTAGAAATGGAAAATCATGGATTTGCACAGGCTTAATGGCAGGAACCCGCAAGAGAGCTATACCAACCAACCAAGAGGCCACCACTGTCGTTTCTGATGAATGTGCCAACAAATGTGTTCAGCACAATTGATCCCTCCTGCCATTAATCTCAGTTTTCTAGACCAGAGCTGCTACCTAACTATTCAAGTATCTCTTCACTTGTCCTTAGAGGGCTGAATTTGACCTTGTTCCAGACCCACTGCTTCACAGAAAAATTCTGGAAGGCAGGGGATTGAACCTGGTACCTCTGGATCTTTAGCCAGGAACTCTAACCACTATACAACAGAGGCGGTCTAGCTTAATTAATTTAACCCTCTTAAATAAATTCAATTAGTAACCATACAACTAAAACACATTAAAATAGCTAGTAGCTACACAACTGAAACATATTAAAATATTAACTACAGAAATGCCAACTTTAAAACCAACTAATAAAACATCTATTAGGCCTATTTATAATCATTATAATTTGATAAAAATCTTTCATTCATTTAATTCAATAAATAATTATAGGCCCTAAATAATTTAATAAAAAAATTATCCAGTCTAGTCAGAAAAGTTGTTACCGGAGGTATATTATGGCAAGAAGTTGTAACCAAGTATCCGTGAATTGATAGATATTTTAATATACTTTGAAATTTATAATTATTTAAGTATCAAATCAATATACTTTAATGGCCAACTTTTTTAGTGTGTCTGGTGTATTATTAAGGGATCATGATCAACTTAATGTTCACTTAACAACACGTTCACTAATGCAGTTCACTTAACATAACACATTAGTTGCGTCAGATTCACATAAACTTGTGCATAAACACTAGCAAACACAGACAATGAATATTAACTGTTTGAAAACAAATTATTCACTAAATGAAACAATTATAGGCAATTAGGTAAAGTAATTGCAATAGAATCTTACTGGATATACAAATAAAATGTAACAAGAGGCTACAATGTTTTAGAGTTTGCGGAAAATAAATATGTATTGAAGAATTGTCTGCACACCATATACAAACAAATGACGTAACGGTAGGCTACTGAATAGCCTTGTTGACATCACTTGCAACATGAATGGCTAGCTAGAACATATACCTTCACTATTGTTCACTTAAAAGTTATCCCTGGACAACTCGTTAAGTTAAGAGAATGTTGAGTTAACTGCATTGTAATGGCTTCCATTTAAAAACACGAGAAGTTGTTAAAATACATTTTGTGAAAGTTAAGTTGATCTTGATCCCGGCATTAATAACGTCATAAAGTAATGTTTTTCTTGTAAAAATGTAGTTCTCAAAAGAAATTGTAGATATTCTCTACCCAAAGTGCTTCAAATGTCCATTCATAACAAAATCAAGGTATCCCAAGTTATATCTCTCTTGTTATATAAATTTATGTCTAATTTTGAATTTTTAAATGTTAACACATAGTGTGACCACACCAAATCTATTCAAAATAGCACAGAGATATTAAAATGAAAATTAATTACTATGTGCAAAATTAAAAGGATATAGCAGATTAAATTTAAATTTGTTTATTAAAGCATTTGTAGGAGCCAATGTCTCATTTACAAATGATACGAGATTAAAAGTAATAAGATAGTTGAAAAACTACAAAGACAATTTTAAAATATATTAAAACAGTAGACTCCAGTTAAGATCATAACTTGGGGTGTGGTGGTAAGGCGGGAAAAGAGAATGAAGAAGGGTTAATGTTTGATGTTGAGTATGTATGGACTCTTCACAGGTCTTGGCTAAATTATTGGCTAAGCAAACACAAATTTATATCATAATGAAATAGTATACAATAACTTATTTTACTACTAAACTTATTAGAACCCACCTCCGCAAATCATAACCGGCAGCTTTCGCAGATCCTTTAATAGGTGACAAAGCATTTTCAGTTAATTTTACAAAACGAATGATAGCATGTGTTTCAGAAGGCATTTTTACACTTTTAAGTTTAAAAAAAATTGCAACCTAACTTAATACTTCAGCACTGTTTAATTTTTTTCAACAAGAATACTCTTCTTATGCCAAGATGCCGCCTACAGAAGACCGGTAACCCTATTGTATCGCATATACACAATTTTTCCTTAGATCGGCTGCTTTTCAAGAATACCCGCGAAAATAATATTTAAACACCTATTGCAGTGTGACCAACGCATTGCCCTCAAGCGATAGTACACGGACACACGGACACGAAATGGATATTCATTTTGACAGGCAGGATACATTTTGTTGCGAGAATTATATGTTTAGAAAAAAATAACGGGCGCTTGATAAACAAGGGATGATAATAGCTTTTAATTTCGCAATATTGATCAATCTACTTATTTTTATAATAAAATAATAATTAATACATTATATTGTTTATTTGTAACAGAGCTTTAGGATATTACTTTTAGGAAATCTCCCAATATTGGATTGTACAGGTGCTGAAATAACAAAGATATCCAGATCGTATGGTTGGCAACGCTGACCTGTTGCCAACAGTTAAGAAATTTGAAGTGATTTTAATAAATAGTTAGACATTACGTTTTCGACAGCAAAAGCTATCATAAAATACAACAAACACCTTTTAAAATAATCTAACTCTATTAAATTGTTTTGACCAATTTAGATTTAAATTTCTTAAAAATGTTAGATGATATCATTACTTTCAAGCAGTGATCTCTATATTATACTGGATGGACATAAACATACGCATTGCCAAGGACCAAGACGTGATGCTCAAGTTTTTCGTCTGCTTCATTGTGGGGTGAAAGATTTAATGGTTTCTTTCAATGTTATTATGCGAAAACATGTCTCTGATTAATTAAAGTGTTATTGTTTGAAAATAGTGAAGTATACACTTGCCTGAAGAATCATTTACATTAAAGGATAAACAATTTAGTTTTACAGGTAATACTGTACAAACACGAATAAAATCTTTAATATATTTAAATATGTAGTTATCATCTATGTTGTTTACAGTCTGCCAAGACCACTTATATTTAAAGTTTGCTATTAGCTTGTAGATTGGTTTCAGAAAAAATATTATATTGAAAGTTCGATAAATATAATGAATAAGGTACGGTAGGTATCTTAAAACGTGATTACATTTTTGTTTGAATGACAAACTTTGTGTAGTTGCCATACGTTTAAACGATCAGTTAGGTTATAGGCTTTTAGAAAGTATTATTATATTACCTTTTTTGTTTTTTAAGTTGACTCATATCTTATATATTGCTTTCAAAAACCATATTATGTTGAAAGTTCGATAACTATAATGAAACAAGCTAGCTAAAAACTACATTACATTTGTTTGAATGACATACTTTGTGTGAAAGTTTTAGGTTATAGGCTTGTAGGAAGTACGGTATCTACTAAACTCTGATATTAGTAAGAATTCCAATCTGTTAAGGCTTTATTTCGTACCAGAATACTATCATATATTAGTATTTTGGTAGGATAAACGGCCATTTAGAATAGAAGTAGAAATTCCCTTCTGAAAGGTCTTTTATCCTACGTAAACACTACTATAGAGTAGGATTCTAGTACGAGATAAAGCCTTCCAAACGAGCTTCCTTCAAAAATCATCATATATATTAGCTACATCAACTCTTGTACTTCCTTGCTTCACTCACTTTTTATTTTATTTGGAAACACTCCGCCCACTCTCCGTCTTAACACAACTCCTGTTATACTTGTACATGCTTTTCACTCTCACTACAACTTCTCTTTACACTTCGGGCTCCTCCATCACTTTCCAAACTATATTTCTATACACGCTATAATATGCCTTCTTCCCATCCATAAATACCATTACCGAGTCTTTCCCAAATTCATATCTTCTTTCCATTAGCTGTCGTGACAAAGATCAAGTGTATGGTAGAACTCTGTTTCCTAAATCCATGCTTTTCCTTTCATCTTATTTCTTATTCTATTTTTCAATATCATCTCATATATTTTGGTATAGTGGCACATTAGCGTTATACCTCTATAATTCATGCACCTGTCTCCTTTCTTGAAAATAGGTATTATAATTCTCATTTTCCAGCCTTCCGGGACCTTGTTCTCGTTCCAAATCACTCTCAGCACCCTAAGTGGCCATTCTATATCTGCTTAACCCTCAGCTCTGATCATTTCCACGGTCAGTTTAACCACAGCCGGTGTTTTTCCTTGTTTCATTCTATTTCATTAATCTTCCCCTCTATTCACGTGGGACCTCTTTCCTCCTCTTCTGCCATTTCTTCCTGTTCCTCTGTTTCACTCTTATACCTTTCCTGTCCCAAGTTAAACAGCGTTTCAAAATATCTCATCCGTAGTTTCTTTTCTTCTTCTCCTATCTTCAACGTTATTCATTCTTCATCCATCATTATAAATTTTTGTATTTTCTCTTTCATCTTGTTTCTTACCTATAACACCTTCTTACTTCCTTCCACGTCCTATTCCAGCATTTCTGTCTATTTTCGTATCCAATCTCTCCTGGCTTCCCATAACACTTGCTTTGCTCTTTTATTATTTCTCTTTATATTGTTCATCTGTTTCCTCATTCCAATTCTTAAAACTCCTTCTGAACGTTTCATTCTTCTCCACTACTTCCTTTATACTGTCGTTTCCCCAGGTTGTTTTCTTCCACTTCATCACTTGTCCCTCCACATACCTCTGCAGTTCCCACCAAACTGTTCTTAAACCGTTCCCATTCCACCTCACTTTACAATTCATGGTTGGGCATTTAATCTTTTCCTTTCTTAGGCACAGCTCTTCATAGTGCGCAAGAAGTTAAAATACAATATTTTCAATGATAACGTTTTGAACCATGTATAGTGAATAGTGCATAATTCATAAAATTGATTTAACTTTTCTTCTCAAACACTATTCATGGATGCATGTGGTACAAATCAGTAATAGTCAACCTTTTTTATTAGAGTACCCTCCAAATATAAACTTAATCTTCAACTTAATATCTCCAAAATAAAATCAGCTCCCCGTCCCCTAGTTTTGACGCTTGTGAGCATAAAGTCGCCATTTGAGTACTCAATACTCACTCTTAATCTAAGAGGTTTCAACTCACCAGCAAAATATGGAGTGAGACAGAACTTGTAGCTCAAGGCTGTCCAACCTTAGGTAATCTGAGGGCTATATCCATAATTATAAATACAGTGCAGATATTAAAATATATAGAGTCTCCAACCTTTAAGTTTAGGAAGCACTTTTAAAATTCCCTAATAAAAAAAAGTCATGTCACTTATAAAAGTTCTTATTGAAATATTAGACAAGATACAGTTGTTTATAAATTAAAAATATTACTATTTCATTTTAATGTGAGCTCTGCGGTTGTTTGCTTTCATTTACGAAAGTAGCTATATCGATATTGATGCTTCTAGTTGCGAATCACAGTAAATGTTAAAGTGATTTATTTATCAGTCAATGGACATCTGTCTTTGGATTTTATGAATTACAATGTTGAAAAAGTGCTTTCGCAAAGATATGTGCTCCCCAAGCATTGAACAAATCTTAAATTCAAAGTCCCTCAATATCGAATGGCACTCTCTTGGCAATAATTAAAAAAAAAATCTTCTCCTTTTTCAATTCTGCCAGTATAAAAAGAGTGATTGCAAATCACACAATTCCAGTTGGTCAGATCTTACGTTTTCAATGCAGAGTATGTGCATTGAAATGAGACATCTAGCATTGACGCAATGAATTGCCTGGAAAGCTAGGTTTCCTTTCAAATTTTGCAACAAGTGTTATAATTTTTCGCGGGTGAAAATCAAAAGCCGTAACTCACGGAGGGCCGCATAAAATCTTTTCGCTGCCCAAACCTTGGACAGCTCTGGTGTAGAGCAACAGGTAGGACAACTCTAGATAACCATATTTGTCTTCAAATTTAAAATTTTTAAGTAGGAGTTTTTTAAATGAGGAGAAATGGGTTATAATAATTTCCAAAACTAATATAGTTAAATACTTTTCTGTGTGGTTGAAAACTGAAATTCGGCAAGGAAGTATAAAAAGACTACTTCAAATAAGCGTAAAAGACTGACGAGTTTAAATGGAAAAAAATAAGTGAGGAGGGAAGGGGAGGAAATGAAGTAGGTAAAAAGAGAAAAAAAAACTTTAGGTGAGGCACAAAATTGAAATTTATCAGGAAAGTATAGGTACTACTCCGATAACAGAACAAGTTTTAAATATTTACTATTCAGAAAGGGGGTTGGTAAAATGAGGTGTTTCAAAATTCCCAAAATTAAAATAATCATTTACTTTTCAGTGGTAGAAGATTGAAATTTGTCAGGCGGGTATAAGAATCACCTCAAACAAACATTTAAGTCATTAAACAAGTGCCTGTTACAGAGTATAGTAATTATTTATGCTGGTAAACGCAATGCTCTTTTTTTCCCAACATATTTATATACTAATGTTTATTAGTTCGTGTATCTTATTTTATGATTGTGCTTAGGTTAAGATTGGTTGTTAATGGATTGCATTTATTTGTGGACAAATTAATATTTTGTCCCAAATATTTAATTTATTAATTACCATGATTTGTTTGTAATTTCCATAGTAAGCTCAGGATTTTACAATGAGGAACTTTCAAAAAGTGGGCAGCAGGAGTTGAATGTTCTAATTTGATATAGTTTTGATAATGCTTAACCTTGCTAAGAACGGGTTAAGCTACTTGTAATTCAATAAAACATTGACCTCGGCTGTGATCCCTTTTCGCCACTGTCTCTCTGATCTTACTCACTTTGCTATATACGCTGCAGCAGCGAGTATATAAGGTAGAGCAGGGGGGACTTAGGAATCAGTATGTTGTGGGAAGGGTAGCAATCAATAAATAAGAGAAAAACATGAGATGGCGACAATTATGTCAAGAATGAAACAGGTAGGTGTAGTGGAGTTATAAATGTCATCTCATCCAGTTACTGGACCTGGGCCCAATATGTTAGATGAAGTCATTTTTCTTCTTTGAGGGTGAATATATTTTAGTTTGATTTATTTAAAAAAATTTTTTAAAAATATATAACTTGAGGCAGTTTTTGTAATTCCTCTTTTTGCAATTTTGTATCTATTCAAATATGTACTGTCATAATTTTCTGGCAATTTGTTTTAGAGTATTAAGATTTAATTAAAATTTAACAATGAGGTTATGGGACAGAATCAACAATAAACAAATTCAACTTCACATATATAATCAGTATTTATAGTGTGCCTACAAACCATAGCATACTATTAAAATAATTAAAAATATTAGGTTAAAAAAATAAGTTATACATTGACCCTAGAGTTGAAACTAAAAAGTTCATCAGAATCACAAAAGTTCTTAGATGCATGAAGATAAACATGCAGGGAGTGAACTGTCGTCATTCAAATAATCTCCAGAGTCTCGGACCTTAATGTATTCCATTGTTAAGTTGTTGTTTTAAGATGAGCCGAAATTGTGTGCTTTTGTAAATCTTGCTTCATGCGGAAATCCTTGTTGCAAATATCACAGACAAATGCACGAACTTTAGTATGGATGGTCATGTGGCTCTTCAAAGCAAATGATCGTCTAAAGGATGCCCCACATATTTCACAAGGGAATGGTCGTTCATCTTTGTGGATTCTGCAGAGGAAAGAAGTGTTAAAAATTGAATTTAATATGTGAACAAGCTGACAGCTTATTATAAATTAAATATAAAATCAACACTCAAGACCCTAGACCAATTAAATTTACCACATAATGCAATAAAACAAACTCAGTATAGGTTATACATTCTGGCCCTCACCATAGGTTGAGCCCACAACTTAAATTCTGGATTCACACATTTCCTGAAGTTAGGGACCAGTGACAAAAGGCTTTTATGTGATTAGCTCTAAGCGAAAAACAAGATATCAGCACAAAATTCCCTGTCTGCTCGGTATAATTCAGGAATATTTCAGTTTTTTCTGATCTGATTGGTAGAACCAATCAAATTTTAAAGTAACAGACTATCAGGTGTGAATGGACAAAGAACTAGACACAACTTGTTTGAGTGGCCGCATGGTCCAAGAAGTGACTCTCGCAATAGACTAAACTGCCGATAACGAGGTTCAATCATGGTCGGATGAACTGAGGGTGGTTTTTCCAAAAGGGTTTTCCACTTTCCTTCCAAGCAAATGCATGTTCTCTTTCCCTAGATTCAACCTTACCAATTCCCAATACATTAGCATAATTGGTACATAGGGGTGTAACCCAAACGAGTTGTAAGACTTGGTGCTAAGAAAATAAACACATGAAGATTGCTGTATCAAATGTTTTTAGAGGATTATAAATAACTTGTTAAATGGCAAGTGTGTGTGATGTTGTTTTTATTTGTGTCGCTACACAACATAAATTAGAACATACCCACTGTGACGATAATTTCAAGGATATGTTTATCCACTCCAAAACAAAATATATTGTTAATCACTTGTTTATATTTTGTGTTGATAAGCATTATGGGTTAGCAAACATTTCTCTGATTAAGTGAAATGCTATGTGACTCAAGAAGATTCTGGTCTCTATTCTCAGCAAACATGTGACTCAAGCTTTAGTTTAAGTTGGACAGCAAGTGTAGTAAAAAAAATTATTCAGCTAAGTATTGCTGAATTAAAAATAATGTTCTACTCGACAGAAATTGTGCGAGACCTGTAATAACTCCAAAGGGAAGTGTTTCTATCTGTACTAACCTACAATGCTCAAACCACATGGACCTGGTGCGAAATGCTTTACTGCAGACCTCACAGATAAAAGGTCTCTCTCCAGTGTGTTTACGCTGGTGATCATCACATTCTCCCAGCTGCCGAAATCGTTTGTCACAGTATTTGCAAGCGTGAGGATATATCCCCTTGTGTATCTTGAGATGTGTGATGAGGCTCGACTTGTGGACAAATGAGCGCTCACACAATGTACAGGCATATTCTTTACAGCCTTCGTGTACCTTCTTGTGTAACTCTAAGGAAACCTAGAAATATTAAACACACATTTTACTGTGAGATATTTATAAGCTAATAGTGGACAGTAAAAAAACATCATATATTCCAAAAAATTAAGGCTATTTTATACAACTTAAATAACTGACCTCACGAGCGAACACTTTCCCACACTCATCACATTGGTAGGATGTCTGTGTATCTGAGGGGTGGTGAGATCTTATGTGCATATACAAGCCATGTTCAGTTATAAATCGCTTTTTACATAAGTCACACCCAAAAGCTTTATTTTCATGAGGAATCCTTTTCTTCTCGACACTGTGACCAGTCTTCAAGTGACTTTTGCGATGATATGACAAGCTCCATGTGTTTGAGAACTCTGCATGACAAAGCTGAAATTTAATATACATAGTCTTATATCTAAATAGTATTCAATTTTAATTTAGTAACATGGTAATAATTATAATAATGTTGATTTTTTTTTGTTTCTGGTGGCTACAAAACTTTTTTATAAAATCCCCTGACTTTTCTAGACATTGAAAAAATCCAGACCTGACCCTTTTATAGTTTTTCTTGGTGGTTGGGAATTTGTTTATTACATTCATCGCATATTTTCAAAAAATCCTAAGCTACCAAACATCAAGATACTTATAAGTTCTTGTTCATTTTCTAGTATTTAATTAAGTAATATTTGTGTTCCCGTGTAAATTTGTTATAAAACAAAGACTGTACAACCATCTTACGATAAGAGTGCCATATTTTGGCAATACATTATATTAATACAGACAAACAAAATCTCTCACTTTTGTTTAAATGTTTAAGTGCAGAATCAGTAAAGTATTTAAATTCCCAGAAATTTCCCCGTTTTCCCTGACTTGTCTGAATTGGTCATTCATTGTATTTTGATGTGTCGGCTCTTTATGCAGGCTGTACCTAATAGAAGATCTTACTTTCTTACACAGTTGAAATAAAACATTATTCAACGTGACACACAATAATTCTATACTGTGATACTTTATACACACACACAAAATGAAAGGGTAAAGTAACAACTGTTGAATCTCTTAAATTAGGTTCAATTCTTATCTGAAAATTTAACCCAATGTCTATGTATGTCAGATATATTTAATTTCATGTATATTGGTAATTTTTGAGAAATTCTATTTGCATTCTAAAAAATCTAAAACTATGAATATAAGTATGTGTTACATTTTTACAAGAACAAAAATTGAATCACCTCCAATGATAATTAATTAACAAAAAAAGGACCAGTAATATCCATCCAGAGATTGCCAACATATTGAATAACCATTTTAATTACATTATAACTTCAGTTAACCGAAACACCTTGTTTTGTTTGTTTGTTTATTTGAAGAAAGCGAGGAATCATCACCTTCTAATGTATTGTTTATAAAGTGGCGAGTGGCGGAGGGACATTGTATCCAAAAACCTATGTGAAAAAATAGTTCAAACATAAATATAAGTGTTTTTTTCAATATAAGAAAATTTGTAATATATATTGTAGTAATTTTCAATAAATTTTACTATCATAAAATGTGTTTTTGAATAAATATTTATGTTTACCACCACAACTTGAATCTACAAATCATCTGAAATATTGGCTATCCAAAATTGAGTCTGCCCAATTTATTTTGGATATCTGAGGTTCTACTGTATGTACATTTAAGAGTTAATGGATAAATTAAATTAATATAAGTGTTTGTAATGTATTCAGATATTGGTAGGACAAATTATTTCTACAATAATCTTGAATCGGAACTGAAACAAATTACTTATAAAATTCTGTCATTAAATTATTAAGTATCTTCAAATTATTAACAGGACAAACATTATGTTATTAAAATGATTTGTTCCGATACAGTACATAAAGAATACAACTAACAAGACTGGTAGTTTACCACATCTCTTTTTATAAAATGATTCATTATTATTTATTGGTACATATTAATATTAATAAGTTATCAGTGATATAAATTATCCTCTGGAATTTTATTTGTCGTCACAACATCTGACTATCCGTTCAGGTTAAATCCATATATTTAATTATGTTAATGTGTTTAAGGATGAAGAAGGTTAAATATAGAGTATGTTTACCCACATATGCAGGAATGGGAGTAGAAAATTATTCAGGAAAAACAAACCTCAGTAAATCCGACCGGGATTCAAACTTATCTCCTCATTACCAGTAGTCCAGCCAATTGGGCGAATGACGCCTTAGACCATTTGACCACAGAAGTGGGTAGGCTCAGGAAATAAAGTTGGATAAGATTGTGCTATGTAAGATTAGGAAATAATCAATTAGGTTTAGAAAAAATTGATTAAATTGGATTGGGCTAGGTTAACTTGAGTTGGTTTATTGTCAAAAGTGGAGATAGCTATGTTTATTTGGAGTAATTTGAATTAAATACTATGTACACATAGATTGAGCCGAGTTCGCTTGCTCATCTCTTATGTCGCATGCATCTTTTTCTGCACAGCGCTCATGAGGTTTCCCTAAGAACTTGGTTTTCAAAGATAGTGCTATGGGTTCTGCCTGGAATGTGGGTCAATCTTGGACCTTTGGAGTGAAATGTATTGTCAAGTACACGGTACACCATCTTTTTGGGGTCTTGTTTCCGAGCAAGCTGTGAGGCCTGTTGTCTGAGCGCTGGTAGAAGATGAACTGTTTCTGTGCATTGGTATGTTAACGTATTGCAAAGACTCATGTTTACGTGAGGATAGACATTGTGTCAGGTTTGTTAAAGTACCTTGGTTCATACTAGAATCAGAACACAGTGTTGGCAACAGTGAGACCCAACACAGCGGAGAGTGAGAGGTCAAAGGCCTTATTTTTTATGAAAAGTGTAATTTAATCTCCCACAACAACGAGAACCATCCCTGTGCGTGTTATCAGATATGCTCAATGTATCAAGGTTCAACTTGAAACAAACGTGTTATAAGTTATGTTCATATAACTGAGTTCTCTTAAACAAATGATTTGTTATGTTCATGCAACTTAGTTATCTTGAACAAATAACTGTGTTTGCTATTTTAAGTTCATATAACCGAGTTTGCTTGTATTAATGAGTGTGGATTATAAGTTAAAATCAAGTAACTGAGCTCGCTCATAATGATAATTTGTGTTATGAGTTGCATTTATAATAACTTATTTGTTTACCTCATGATTGTTTTCCAATTTGGTTAATTCCCTCAATTACCCAGGCACAAGAAAGGGACCTTTCATCCCGTTATGTGAAGTTTTGTAGCCAGAGCAGTCATATCTTTACTCGGCCATTTAATAAACCTTTCTATTTGTTCTAACTGATGTTTGTATTTAGTCTCCCAGAGCCGGATCCCCGTGTAATGAAACTGCACTTCCAGTTCAACGGTGTGTTCGCCCAATTCCGTTAAAGGTTCAATACTAGTCTCAATGGGTGGCTGACGGCAGAGTCGCCACGCCACGCAAGGATGCAGCAAAGTTCGAGCGGCGGGTGAAAGATTTGTTTGTAAGTAAGATGATAGTCATATTTTGGGCACTTGGCTGGAAAAGAGGAGCTTAAAAATATTGTTCTACCTTTGACACAAATTCCAATTTTAATTTGTTTATAGTGTCACATCTTTTAGCAGAAACATGCAAATTTGAATATAGCTCAAAGCTTGAAGTAAATGTTGATCACCTAATATAATTATTTATCAAAACTTTGGTCATCCTTGAAACAAACATTATCCGACCGCAGCAACCAAATATTATAAATTAGGGATGTGCGAAACTAGAAAATTCGAGATGAGAAAAAAAAAATAGAAATATGTAAATAGCTACTCTAATAAATTTCATAAACAAGCCAAGTTAAAACTCATTATTTTTAACATTATTTGATAGTAAATATAAGGTTTAGAATGGAGTTAATATATTTTTTCCTCATAAAGGTGCCAAAATTGGTAAGCCAAAATTTTAGTATGTTAAAAACGAAAGTGAATTAGATGCATAATTAAGAAAAAATTTGTTTTAAATATCAAGTATTAAATATATATAATTTCTTCTATAAGTTTTTTCTCGTCTCGAACTGAAAAAGTGGTTCTCGCACATCCCTATTATAAATATATACAAGAGCCTAATATCAGTTATGTCCTAATTAAATCACAATATTGTATGATAGTATCGAATAAATAAATATTAACTAATACATCAATATAGTTTCAGCCCTAGGGGCTATTATTAAATACATAATCAGAAAATTAATCAAACCTTGCATTTATACATATGTTTGTTTGGTGAATGCTTGACTTTTCTATGCACAGAAAGGTGAGTGTAAATCAAATAAGTACTCCCACAAGTTTCACACAAATAATTCTTTGGAACGGTGAAATCATCTTTTTCTCTAGTTTCATCATAAACACCATGTATAACCTTGTGAGTGGCAAGTCGAGAAAATGTGGCAAAGGTAGTAGTGCATATGTTACACCTGCAAGTGGATAGAGAACAATTATTGGTACATAAAAAGATTTAAAAAGTTTAACTTTAAGATGTTATAAAATACTGGTTATGGTTGATTTGGTAAATTTTGTACATCAAGTACAGAAGACTTTCAACTATACAGGGTCGCATTAACCGTGCAGTAAAAAATAAGTAATTTTTTTAATAACATTTTAAAGTATTAGTATAGCAGTACAGAATGTAAAATATCTTGGAAATGTGATTGGGGGAAAGGTGGGAGTAGAGAGATCTAATGAGAAGAGGACAGCAGGGAGAGTTGTTCTATTGGTGGGTAAGAGACCTGCTATGGAGAAGAGAAGTACCCTTGAATGTAAGGGAGTATTGTACAAGGCGTAGTTTGTACCCATTGTCACATGTGCAGCAGAAACATGGACATTGGTTAAGAGAGACTAGGAAAGTGGAGGTCATGGAATAAAGTTTTGAGGCACATGTTAGCTGTCACGAGGAGAAACAGATAGGAATGAAGTTATCCAGGAAAGAGTAGGGGTACAGGGAATACATGAAATAGTAGAGGAAGCAAGACTGAAATAGTATGGGCATGTAGTGAGGTTTGGAAAAAGATAGGATCCAAGAAAATGTTGGAAATGATGTATGAGGAAAAAGACTGCAAGGGAGGCCAAGAAATAGATGGGAGGAGCAGATAACAGTAAGTGTGCAAGTAGAGGAGAAAAATGACAGAAATTAAAAGAGGAAGCATGGTGGAAAGATAGAAGATGGGGGTATTTTACTAAACTAATCCAACCACAGGCTGGAAACAGTTGATATGATGATCATGATGATTAAATAATATTTCAACTATACACACTACTGTACGAAATAACTGTCTGGCGACTGTATATAATAAGTTGTGAAGATGTCATCCAAAAGAAGTGGCAACCATAATGACTCATTGTTATTTGAGTTTACTTATCTGGCGTTTACTTTTTAGGCAAAACGGGCGAGAACATTTATTGACCATATCTAAATGTAAAAGAGTTGTTCTTACTAGAGAACAAAAACTGGAAATGATAGAAAAGAATTTAAAAAGGGTTGTCAGTGAAATTAATGAATGAATTTAATGTTGGTTGAATTTTTTAGGTGGAAATTATTCACTTTTATTTTCATCACGGTCAATTTTTTTTCCCAAATACCCCAGATAATCGTGAGTCTGCTCTTAGTTTATTTAAGTAACCTATCAGTGTTTTAAATCTTTCAAAGGACAATGTTTACTTTGATGCATAGGTAACAATGAACATGGGAGATCTTTGTTTAGCAGCATGTTGAATACAAACATTGTTCTTTTTTCATGGTTGCCAATACTTTCTTAATTCAAGATTCCCTATGATTTACAGAAAAATTCCCTTTTTTCAGACACTTTAGAACCGAGTATAGGAATAAAATTTAATTTTTCACGGAATCGACTGTTATGTCATGCCATTGGTGTTTGAAATAGGATGGGGAAATGTATAGCATTTGCTACACAATCCAATTCTTCAGAGAAAGGAGGGAGGGGGTTATCGGATGAGAGGACTTGTATTTAAATCAGCGTGCGTATTTCTTAAGTTCAATATTCTTTTATGCAAAAACTTGTTGGTTGATGACCCAAATTTAATACGTATGGCAGCTTCAATTTTTTTAATTCCCTGGTTTTTTCCAAGAAACAAAAAAAATTATTAATTTGTCGAGTTTTCTACATGGAGTGTTTTTTATTATGAAAGACATATTGTGTGTTTTCTTCCATTGTTTTTATCACTATTGTTTACAAGTTTTCCATTTTCATATGATATTGCTTATAGAATAGCTTTTAGTATTTTATAAATATTTAGGGATCTTATATACATTTTAGTACTCATAAATATGTATAATGTAAAATAAAATGTTAAAAACACCAATGTTTAACACCTAAAAGCCCTAAAAATATTTTAAATTTTCTTCTTGAACTAACATTTATTTCAAACTTAATGCTTTATATATAATGATAATGTATAATTTATTAATTACTTTGAACCTTTTACATTATCTCCTCAAGTTTTCTTTATCTAGTATTTGTTGGTTTTGTACAAATGTTTACCCTTGTATCACTCAACATGGTATATTAATTTCCTCACCTGTAAACTAGATCCTCAGTGTGTGTTGTTCTATGACTGTTTAGCACTGAGCTGATGAAAAGCACCTATCACAATATTCACAACGTAATACTTTTATCACGACCTCCATGTCAAACACAAGACCACCTCATTTTGGTCAGCATGATCCACTTGCAAATGATTTGCAGCTTTATCTCTGCTTGGAAACACTTCATGACAGCTCGAGCAGTTGTAAACCTCTTGAGGTCAACTTTCCTGAACTTATGCACTTCCAAATGTTTTTTTAGTCGGTAGGCTTTGGCAAGATACTTCCCACATATTGACACTGGAATGGTTTAGTGTCCATATGCACTACAGAATGCTCTTTCAGGGTTTGTTTGTCAAAAAATGACTTGGAACAAACTTCACACTTAAATTTACGAGTGTTTTGATGGAAACGTTGATGCACATTAAATGCTCCTCTCCCATTAAAGTGGCTGCCACAAATACTGCATATGATTAAAGCACCCCGATGACTAAACCTGCTGTGATCGTAAGCTGCAGTTTCATCTGTAAATGTTGTATTACACAATTTGCAGGATAAAATATCAAAACCCTTCATATGAGACTGCATATGGAATTTTAGTTGATTTTTATATTTAAAAGTAATGTCACATATCTTGCAAGTCTTGCCAACAAAGTAAGACTTATTGGAACACTTATGCTTATTTAAAGCTGTTTCGGTACTGAACTGTTGTAAACATTCATAACAATAAAATATTAGCCGTATTTCATTACCAGAGTACTCATATCCGGTTACTTTACAATCATGGTCAGCAAAGAAATGATTAGTGAGTTCGGTACCACCATTAAACCTTTCATCACACAAGGAACAGAGGAACTCATCCAGTTTCTCACAGTGAAACAGCAATGTATGGAGAAAGGCATCTGTTACATCAGTAAGAAATGTTAAACATAAATGACAAGTCAAAGAGCATGTGCGTGAGTCATTTTTCTTCACCAGGCCTAATTTAGCATCCTTGCGCCTACCTAGGCCATGCTCCGCACTTTATATTTTGGAACGCCACCACATTCAGCCAACTCGGCCACACAGAGAGATTGTGGATTATCATCCATCTTTGAATCGTCATCCGACACTGGATCTGTGCAAGAGTCCAAAGTTGCAACCATTGAAACACTTTTATCAGATGATGCAATACTGAAATTAGTTTCAGCTGGTGTTGCACTATTAGAGTAACTTTCATCAGCTGATGAAATCTCAAAATCATCTTCATCAGATGCAGTCTGTGAGCTTGAATCATCAAATGATTTTAAAAAGGTATCGGGCAAAGATGTGTGTTCACTCATACTTGACTCATTGCTACTGGAATCACCACCATTATATCCATTAGATGGTTTTGTCAACATATTACCTTGAACACATAGTGGGCAACAATATGTTTTAGAAACATTATTACTAGAATTTTCTGAATCCATATTAGTACCTACAGAAACTCTATCTAATAAAGAACTATTAACAGGAATGTAATCATCATCAACAATTATTTGGGACGGTATGGAATTTTCAGCAATGTGTGTGACAGGAACTGAATTTGTTTCTTGAGATTGTTCATTAATTCCTTGTGTGACAATTTGGCCCCTTAGTTGTGTAGATGTAGACTTTGTTAATTCATCTCCTGTTACATTACTAGATCTTTCAGCACCCTCTATGACACATTTCTTTGATCTGCATAAAAAGATACAAAACATAACATTACTTCAAATTTAGGAATATTTCCAATCTTGTTGTCATGACCTTATTGTATGTAGTTTTTATTAGTTTGCAAAACCTTAACAAATTTATCAACAATTTGAATATTTCCCAGAGTGAATTTACTCCAACATTTTCTTTTTCTTTGTCACCTACAAAGCTTCATAAAAAAAATAAAAAAATGATGACATCTAAAATACCAATTTGTTTAAAATTTGGTACCAGACCCAAGATTTCGGTAGCTTTATTAAACGTTGTTAATTATTACCATTAATATTAATGTTTAAAAAATTTGCTATACAGTAAATGAATTGCTTGTTGTAATAGATAATAATAGCTTTTATAACAACATAAAACAAAATATTTTCAATATTTTTCCAAAAATATATTTTGTAAATTATATTTGGCGTTTAAAGTTAGAGAAATAAACAAAACACATTTTTTTAAGAGCATAAAACAATAAAAAAATTTTTTTATTTTAATTCCATTTTGGGAATATTTTGTTTTATTCAATTCAGCTTGGTTTTGAACCAGAATATAGACTTTGTACACGTATATTATTGATAGTTAAATAAATATTTGATTTATATTAAGTTAATAATACTAATTTAAATTACATTAATATTGGCCGCATTAATATAAAAGTTACATTGTACATTGTTTGAAAATAAGCAGCATTCAAAATAAGGTGCAGTCAAAGATCATTGATATACATTGTGATTTGTTGCTTATTATCAGTGGGTAACAAAATTAAAGTGTTGTTCGGATCTTGGTTGTATGTTGTGCAGTAGCGTACCAATGAGGGAGCTTGATAGGGATCTAACCCCCCCCCTTCCCCCAGCGTAGTTTGAGGATGCCTCAAGATCTACACAGATCCAAAGAGAAAATAAAATGTGTGGTGAGCAAAGAAAACATTAGGTGATCAGAAATAGTCTCTATACCAATCACCAAATGTATTAATTCGTCGGAGTGGACTATCTTTCATGGAATGGAAGTGGGATATCTTTACGCTCTGAAAATATTATTCTTTGGTCAATATCATTATCCCCTTATCTCTTTCAGTGCCAGTGGTTCTTTGTAAGATTATTGTTTACAACACTCAACACATTAACCTATCATAAATAATCGGTGATCAAAGCCAACTTTAAGTTAGGCCTATTTATTTATTATTTTGTTAGATTATCATGTTTATAATAGTTAAAAATATAAATGATAAAGTTAACAAATACTAATAAAAAACCTTTCAAAAAAGCTTCTAGGTGTAAATAATGGTAAAAAAATATTTGCCTTGGCTGTTGGGGGGACCTACCCCCAAACGCGCCTTGACCCCCCTCTCCCCCTACTTCGCAATTCTGTGTATGCTACTGCTGGTGGTGTGTGATAATGTTCAACCCATAAAAATGTATATGTAGATCAGACGGAACCAAGATTTCAAGTATATACACAAACATTGCTTTCTAAAAGATAGAGGCAGAACACACATCAATTAATAAAATAAAATAGGTAGGAGGAATTTAAATAATAATTTCCCTTTTTATCTAAAAACCCATTTTACTGTCTATTAACCAAGATAATTTTACATTTGATTGTCCTCACACCAGAAAATTTATCTAGGTGAGATTTTCTGCATTCTTGATTCAACAGTGAACTTGGGATTAAATTAATAGTTTTTTTAATTCTAGAATATTTATTTTTCAAAGTTGTTGATTTTTTTTTTAAATATGGTAAAATTGTGTCACTAGAATCCATTGTTTTCTAGAATAGAACACGAAACAATGGATCACTATGCGACACCTGATTCAAGCTTTATTAACTACAGGTACCTTAGTTGGATATTAACAGGAGGGGTCTGAGGGTGGGGGGCAAAGGGGGGTGGCTTCATAAGAAAATCATAATTTAAGTTTCTTCAATATGTTTCAATTCGAATCTTGTGCATAAATAGGAAGGTTTAGAATTTATTATTGAATTATTTTAGATTTTTAGACACTTATTGCAAGTACTATTGGTCAATGTCTTGAAAATTATCTGGTCTAATGGAACAGGTTGAGAAGGGTGAATTTTAAAGGAATTGAATCAATATATGCCTAAGATAAATGGAAAACTAAAGCAAATGTAGAAGGTTAGGAGATTCAAGAATCAAGCAGACTATCCTCGACCTTGAATAAACTAAACTAAGACTTAACTAAAAACGTGAGTAGATTAACCAACCTGAATTTGTGTTTTTTCACAAGCTTTCTCAAAAGGCGTTCTGATTGGTAACATAACTTAGTAAAATCCTCACAAGCTTGTAACTTTTCAACACATTTGCCACATACTTTGTTTTGGAAGATAGTCGTGCTTGCTGACCTGGAAACATAAATGTTGCTAAAAAAATAAAATACAAATTTAAGCTCAACTAAAACAAATTATTAAACTTATAATACACAGAAGTGGTAGATTATAAAAACAAAATTTTGAGAGTGGAATATAACAGGTAGTTTTAAAATGTACAAAGAAAGCTCACAGTTTTGCAATGATAGTTTTTACAAACGTTGAGCAAACTTGATAAGCGCATAGTTATTTCTTTAACACAATAAATGTTATATATATAGGCCTATTCATTATGTTTCTGAAATCCATGATATCAGATCCACAGGAAACCAAAGTTTTTAAAATAATGCTCTAACATGGGGGTTTGGTGTTTTAAATATAATATACAACAAACATTAGCTCTTCTTATAAAATTAGCATGTATCTACTAAAGGTGTCAAACTATGAAAACAAGTATATGAAAATAGTATGCATCACATGAAAACTATATTAAAAGTCACTAAAACACATTTGGAGGGAGTAGATGACAGTAACATTTAAAAGTGTATATATTAGGTGACTTGATTATGAGATAAAGCAACAGATTGTGATACTGCACACTCTCAAAACCCACTTCCACATATTTATTTTTAGCATATTGTTTTACTACCTGATCGAGTTTACACATATGTAGTAACTAGGCTAATGAGTTAGGAATGAAAAAAGATTAGTTTAGAGCAATTATACCCACATTTGCATGGAGGAAAAGAGGAAAACTATTTAGGAAAACCACCCTCAGTACACCGACCAGGATTCAAAACCCTATCTCCCTGTAATTGGCAGTCGAGTCTTATGCAAGAGTGACACCTTAAGCCATGTGGCCACTGAAGCTGGTACCCCAATCACATTTATGAATTTTATAAAAATAATATTTAATGTGTGTGTGTGTGTGTTTTATAGGAGTAAATATTATATTAAAAGTATTTGGAACTTAATAGAAAATATATTTTAGAATACTTTAAGCATTTTTAGGTGAGCACCTACACAAGTCGGAAGCCATACGTTGATTCTTTGTTTTAAACCCAATTCTTTGCCATTTTTACTAAATATAAAGATCATGTGCATATTTTCCTTGGCACACAAACGGCACAACTTTCCTGGGTGAAGGTCAACTTCAGCTTCACCCTCATCATCATCATCATCATCATCATCATCATCATCAAGATTCTGGTCCATGTCTTCTTCACTACTTGAATCACTTTCAATATCATGGTAAGATTTGATCTCATCCTCAAGTGGTTGATCTATGCTTTCTGAAATAATATTTCACTTTTAATACATCTTTTAATTACCTACTTAGAACAGCCCAAACTACTACCAAACCACCAATGTTTTTATATCTTAGATATTATTGAGAAAATTTTAAAATAGGCCATACAAAAAAATTAAATATAAAATTATGTTCTCAAATAAATGAGAAAGTCCAGGGATTCTCCAATAACTCATTAAAGTGATATTAAAATGATAAACTCACCTCCTAAAGGTATATTTGGCTTTTCTAAATTTGATGAATCACTTAAGTTGACGAGAACATCTATGTTGCATTTCATGTTTGATGAACTTAATTTACTTTCTACATGATTTTCCAAAGCTTGCGGTATCACTTCTTGTTTTAGGGTAGATTCAAATACTTTCTTCTCTAAAGAATTAGAGCCTGCACACTGTGATTCACTCTTTATAACAGTGCTGTACTTATCCGGTTGTGACAAAGTTTCTCCAAAACATGGCAATTTCTGTTCTAAATAAGTGCTGTTGTTGACAGTTTGTGAATCTATTTCTTCAGCTCTGGTGAAATGATCTGCACACACTGTTTCTTTATCAAGTGTGCAACTTCCAGACTGACATTCTGTAGTCGAAATATTTTTATTAAATCTGTAACTTGGTGCCGTGGCATTGTTAGAGGTAATCTTTTCAGAGATTGGTTGGTTATTTATTGCTGCAATATTTGTAATTTTTCCAGAGTTTTGTCTTTGAGAAAGAGACAGAGATGATAAATTTGTATCTGTTACACCCAAAAACTTATTTTCTTGTTTTGCTGCAAAAAAATAAAAATTAATAAGCACATAAAATGCTTTAATAAAGATAAATACATACATAATATGTTACAGCTTTTTGTTTAATATATGTGAAGAAGTGCTCTAGGCCTACAGTATTAATAAACTTTGCTTTTTTTTGTATAGGCTACACAATTTCTTGCCACAAAAAACAATGTTCCTATAGACTCACCTTTGCAATATTTTTTAAAGTAGTCTATTACATTACTATGAGGATCAAATATTAATCCTTGTAGATGGAATTGTTTCGTGTTAATTTTAACACCAGTTGTCTGAAGAGTGCGGATTTGCAGGTCTTCAAAGGTTTCATCTGGCATCACATCTAAAGTTAAGGAAATTCCTTTTTGATTTTTCACCATTACCTTCATTGAGGATCTATAAAGGAATAGACAAGAAAAATAACAAAAGTAAAACCCTAGTTAGATGAACATTTGGGAAAAACAAAAGTTTAATACAAAAACTTAGCTATGAACAAAACCAAAAAAACACTTGATTTTCTGAATGTATAAAGGTGAAAGGACCTTTAAACATACCTTAACAAAAATATTAACCTTATTAATAATTGGACAAATTTATTTAATTGAATTGTAATTTCCTTCTTTATTATGTCTAATGTTATTTGTCAAATTTACTAAGTGTGACCACCCATGTAAAACCATAGCATAAGTCAGAAAAATGAATTTTTATAATTATGTTAACAGTTTTGAATAAAGTACAACACTCTTAAACTTATAAATGTTGATTGGAAGGAACAAAGTATAAGAATAATTTACAAGTTTAACAAATCAGTTTATTAATATTCAAACAAGTCAATAGGAAGTACATAGGACTATAGGTTGACATTATTCATACCATTCATTGTTTAAACATGAGAATATAAATGGTTACTATAATATCCTATAACCCATACATATAGGTCATAGGTGTAAATAAGAAAGCTTGTAACTCGTTAAAGCAGGACAATTACTAATTCATCAAATAGGATGAAAGGCAGCAACTCTAAGGCAATATAAATTAGTGGTGGTAGTCAAATCTAATTACAAATTTATCATAAATAATTCTACTCCAGTCTACTGACAGTGAGGCTTCCAACTACAACACATAATTTTAAATATAAAGAACTAAGTCACATTAATGTAGTCCCACTTTAAGGAGATATAAGGGTAGTAATTAACATGAGCTAGCTAGCTTGAGTTAACTCCATAGAGAGTTAGACAGTACAATGTAGTAAAAGATGGAACTACCAGGAATCTAGACGCTACAGATATTACGGCCAGTCAATTCCTAATTAGTACTGCCTGAGCAATCAATAGTATATTTATTCTGTTATCGTGAAAAGGGGACAATAATACTAGACAAAATAGTGATCATTTTAGACTACCACTAAAGGCGCCACAAGGGGGCCGTACACAACAGACAAAACCTCGTGGGCCACTACTAGGGACAAGTAGCGCTTTCACAGGTTGCGCACCGCATACCAGTACACAGACACATCAGAGACAAGTGTCAGTTACAGACCCAATTAGTTAGTGAAACAAAGCAACCTGGTATCCTCCATTATTAAATTCTGTTCTTTATACTAGCCACAGCATGGTCAAATAGTCTAAGGAGCCTAATCTTGACCCTAATATTTGCGACTAAGCCTAATAAAAAATAGAGCATAAAACCCACTATTATAAACTATGCCTTATTGGCATAGGGAAATAAGTCATATGGACATAGAACTATAGAGCCTAAACTCTATGATAAATTACATTATACTTCAATACTTATAGTATCCGCTGTAGCTTGCTCTGCGGCGAGGAGGTGACACAGACGATTCAACCATCGCGGTCTTCAGTACATAGTTTTAGCAAAAGATCAGGAATATGTTCCAGCAGTTTCTCCGACGAGTGGTTACAATAGAATAGCTATTACGTGAACCGATGACAGGTCACTATATACCAGCGGAACTGATAAAATTGGGCAGGCTTATCTCCAAGTACAAAGAGGGGTGGTAATCTTATACCATCATGCCACCCAACCACTAGCGCTTGCCAACGGCTGTTGGGAACACTCCAAAGGAAGCCTCTCTTATTTGCTCTTTGTCTGACTCAGATGATAGATGTTTGTCTATTGGTCTTCAAAGCCGAGTTGCCTCGTTTGCTGGGGCATTTTTGATGAGGATTGGGTGTCTCCCGCTTGTGATATCGCAGTGAGTCTATATCTGCCACACATTATTATAGCTTATTAGATCTGGTAGTAATAGTTTTAAACCTATTATAGGTCTTCATACCCGCCTCGGTGGCGTAGTTGGCTAACGCGCCAGTCGTGTTGAGTCAGACCACTGAGGACGGGGAGATCGAGGTTCGAATCTCGGTCGGGTGAACTGGGGGTGGTTTTTCCTAAATGGTTTTCCACTCTCCCTCCACGCAAATGCGGGTTCACTTCCTCTAAAATTCAACCTTCCCAATTCCTAATCCATTAGTGTAATTAGTACTTAAGCGTATAACCCGAACGGGTAGTAAGACGCGGTGCTAAATAAAATAAAAAATATAGGTCTTCATTGAGTGTAAGAGTGAAAATGTAATCAACATGTTACAAGAGTATGAAATTCTGAAAATAAATGGTACAGAACTTTGCATGGACTTTCTCACTCCATTGTTTAAAAATAAGATATTTATTCAAAACTTGTAATATATGTGCAATGAAATAATATTTACTAGCAAACCTGAGCAAAAGTTGCGTTATACTTACATTAAACATTTTTTTGACTCCCGGATTTAAATTTTATGATTTTCTTTTTAAAGAATTAAAGTCCTCACTAACATATTGGGACAAAAAAAAATATCGATATTGGGTCCACAAGGTTCAATACTTTGTATTAAAATTTCAACTTCCGGTTAAAATTTTCAACATTTTATTAGGGGTTATGGTTATCGCATTTTTATTAAATTCCTCATTTGTAAATTTAAACCAATAAAAAAGGTAAATATTTACTAGTGAGTCTAAATTGATAGAGATAGATCATTGCTGTAAAAACATTTCCTTTAAGAGGTTAAAGAAAAAAATAACAAACTTTTGAGAGAGTTACTTATCTGCTTACGCTGTGGAATTAGAGAATTATTGCGTGAAAACTTAAGTAGTAGCTCTGTATAACCAAAGCTCACAAAAGTGTATTAATATATTTGCCAATATCTCAGAAACTATTGGTTTAAAAAAAAACATATTTCAAGTTAGTTTTTTATTTTTAATAGCACTACAATTTCACAATGATAAGTTATTTAGTATCTTAAATAGTTGCGGAGGAAATTTCCGCTTCTTCAAAGTACCCTAAAAGTCATTTTCATAGGAAAATGAAAATAGCCATTTGGTTTATACTCTTAATCAACACCTAGATACAAATTTTAATCATAATCAATAGAGCAGATTTTGAGAAAATTTATTTTTTCTCTTTTCATCCTTTATTAAACTACTCTTAATTTTAGGGTTAAACAAGACACACAGACAGACGGCACTGCAAAAACAATTTTTTTTTTGTTTGTGGGGTCATGAAATGTCGACATCCATCAACATCTCAGGTTAGATTTTTTTTTTACGGTCACAATACTTGACCTTAAGTGTTCGAAAAGTTACAAAATATCTATATTTGCATTTAGCTTGAAAATTATTGGTTTTATAAAAATATGTTTCAAATAAAATATTTGTATTATAAATAGACCTACATATGAGAAGTGATAAATAATTTCATATATCAAGTAGTTTCGGAAATGTGTTAAAATATGAGAATTTACGCATCAGACCGGAATGCTTAAAGCCATGTTGCCAAAAAAATGAGAGTAGCCGTTTTGTTTATAATATTGATCAATGCCTAGAAATGAAATTTAATCAAAATCGTTCGCCGATTTTGAGAAAATCGATTTTTTCTCTTTTCATCCTTCAGTAAACTACCCTTAATTTTAGGGTTAGATATCCAATTCCAAAAGCCCCTCAACATCTTGAGTTCAATTTTTTTTATGATCACAATACTTTTTCTAACCATAAGATAGTGAGAAAGTAAAAATGATATAAGAGTCAGCTATGTAGTTCAATAAATGATTTTTTTTAGAGAATTATGAATGCAATAGTTTACAAAACCATACCATAAGTTGCTATGGAAAATTACCACGGCGACTTAAGGTATGGTTTCAGTCCCTATGCAGAGATATGTTCTAAGGCTTACTAAACAAATTTCAAGTGAAAATATACGACACAGTAGAATGTAGTCAAAGAGAATCAATATTTTACACTTACTATTTTGTTTTTTCGCCTTCCTGTAAAATTAGCCTAACGACTTATGGCAAGGTTTCACATGCACAATCACAAATGTAAATGTACAAATTAACTAAATTTAGAATCTAGGGCTATCAAAAATATATTTTAAAATTAACTGTTTATATGGAGAAAATATACACACCAAATACATTAATTTAATTGTAAGACTTGGCAGATTGAAATTATCTTTAGTTACTATTTATACACAAATATTTATGTATCAAGCTTTTCCAATCATTATTTTTATAATAGGCCTATTTGATTAGAAAAATGACAGGGATTTCATGAAATCACTTTTGAAGGTTAGACTTAAGTTGTTTTTCTAGCACCATGTCTTACTACCCTAGATTTAGTTTAATTGTTTATTTTTACTTTGTTTAGTTCATTCTTTCTAGCAACTAATTAAGTAATTAGTATTACATTTAAATCTTGTATTATTATTATTATTATTATTAGCACCGCGTCCTACTACCCGTTCGGATCATGCGCACTTACGCTAATGTGTAATGGTAGGGTGATTGTGAGGTGAAATGGAGGACTTACAGTTTAACGTGGAATCCGAACCACGGTAGAGGCCTGGCATTCCTCACATTCACAAGTTGTGATTAATACACGTCTTGTCAGAGGTGAAGGAAGGGATTAGCAATCAGGTAAATCTTGTAAAAATTTACAAGAAGAAATCTAAAAAACTTTTGAGCGAAACTAAGTCAGGGTTCCTACAGTATTTGTAAAAAAATTCTCCCTGACTTTTCCCTGACTTTCCCCGACTATTTTCCCAGGTTCCCTGACCAACTTCTCACAAAATTTCCACTATAATTTTATGGTACTATTCATTTAGAAATATTAATTTAATTACATTTATTTTGGTCTCCTCCTCCCCTACAGCCGACCTTGCCTCGCCTCTCATGGAAGAATAAGAACGCAGACGTCTTGCCAATCAGTTCAGGGAAAATGATGGAAAAAATAACAAAATATTTCAAACCCAATCAAAAAGGAAAAGCTGAAATCCATCTGCAATTGTTTTGCAAAAAGCTAGTTTACACTTCAGGAATGGATCACAGGCTGCTCTTTTCAGTATCCCTACAGGTTTTGCTTTAGGAAGCTTTTCTTATTTGTGAAACTTAGCGTGGTCTCATATTTGTAATGCCCTTTGAAAGCACGTTGCATTCTCTAACCACCGCACACCACAGAATTTCAAAGGAAAAGTTGTACACCCTGTCAACTGGGTAAACAATGCTTGACGAGCTGTAGAGTCAGTGAATAGATAGTACGTGTGACACAATAAGCAATTTTTATCCCAATTGATATGTTCCACTCCTGTTCTCAAGGAACCATGAACAACATGAAGCTCACATGTCCTCAGATTTATCAAAATACATACTTCATTGTCTGTGACAGATTTTATGTGTTCCTGAAGAAGCGTTATAAACTTTAGATTGACATTTGGGCCAACCATTGACACTTGTATAAACTTAGAGACTGGAAGAGGAGGAATACCATCAGAGAAATGCTTAAGTAATTCTTCAGCGGTGCTTCTATCGAAAAAAAACACTGTCCAAGCAATGACTGACAACTTTGTGATTTTCCTTGTCCCAGAATCTGATTACAATGTCCATTTTCCCTCGTTGAATAACTTTATTCAATGCTTCATCAAAACAAATTACAAAGTTGTTACATGATTTTAGGTGGTCCAGTAAATTATTATGAAAGAATGGAGCCAAGCCATGCACAATGAAGTATGCAGCCTTGTCTCCACCGAGGGTAAAGGCACTGGCAATGGAACACTCGGGAAACATAAACTGAAAAATTGTACTTAAATTATTACACGAATTGAAATACATTTTATTGTCAACAACTTGCAAAGCCCAAATGACTTACGCCTTAGTTATATTATCTTGGTGACCTGGTGGTCCAGGGGTAAGGTGTCAGACTTCTGTGCTGAGGGTCCGGGGTTAAATCCTCGGTCCCGGCACAGATTTATCTGATTGCCAAACCCTTCCTTCACCTCTGACAAGACGTGTATTAATCACAACTTGTGAATGTGAGGAATGCCAGGCCTCCACCGTGGTTCGGATTCCACGTTAAACTGTTGGTCCTCCATTTCGTCTCACAATCACCCTACCATTACACATTAGCGTAAGTGCGTATAACCCGAACGGGTAGTAAGACGCAGTGCTAATAATAATAATATATTATCTTCCATAACAAAAGTGTTAGGGTTTCTTCAAGGCACTACACTACTTTCACTTTTGGCAACACCTTCCTTCTGCGGCTTTACAATTTCCGATGAAACTGAAGTGTGACATGAATTGTCATTTCCCTGACTTTCCCTGACTTTTCTTAAGCTTCCCTGACTTTCCCTGACCGTTATTTTTTCCCTGACTTTCCCTGACTTTCCCTGACTTTCCAGACCGTAGGAACCCTGTAAGTGCAGCCAGTACCTACCTGTACAGGTAGTTTGATTAGTGTAGTTTTTTAAGATCATGCTAAAGGTTACCAAATATCATTAGGCCTATGTAGGGGTATTTTTAACATAGGGCCAAAGACTGAAACATAGCAACATTACGATAACTGTGCATAAGGTATTATTGTTTTCACGATAATTCATTCCCCTTCAGTTGAGTAATGAAACATCCATTCTTACTCACTAAAAATATTATTAAAAAGTTTTAACAATACCACCCTGCCTAACATTTTATTTGTTGTTGTGTGAAAGGTTAGGTTTTGCTAGGTTGGGATATTTTATAATTATAAACATACTTACTATTGGACACTAAAATATCCTCTGCTTTGATGCCATTGTTTATCTTAACTTATTCGATTTTTATTATTCCCGTAAGATCATTTGACAGTAAACATTTTAATGCACAATTTGAACAAATTAAACCATTTTTTTTAGCACCATGTGTTACTACCTGTTTGGGTTACACGCTATATGTACTAATTATGCAAATGGTTTTAGGGATCAGGGAGGTTTTATTTATATAAAGTGTACCTGCATTTGTGTATAGGGAGAGTGTAAAAGCATTTGGAAAAAACACCCTCAGTAAACCCTAACCTAAAGTCAAACCTTGATTTACCTGTCATCAGCAGTCTACTGTAGTCTTCCGCGAGAGTGGTACGTTAGACCTAGCGGCCATCAAAGTGGATTATAGGCCTATACTTGTTAAATTGTTATAAGCCTTAAATAGTGATTCAATACAAATATTGATACTAGAGCACAATCAATCTATTTTTGAAAAACTACCTAGGCTCCCTGTTTGGGTTAGTAATCATATTAGACACATAAACACTGACGTTTAGATATTTTAATAACTTTTTAATGAATTATTTGGCAAGACAAATATTATATACTAGGCCCTATCTCTTTCATAGTGGTACATGTTGGTTATACTCCTTTTCAAAATTTGCGTCAGACAACTTTGCAGGAAAAAATACCGTATTTTAAGTAAATCTTTGAACCTTTGATTTTATTTGTTCGAAGGCTACGTAACTAGAGTTTAGTTTGAGCGTTCCAGGGTCGAGGACTTCTAAAAAATGCTAAAGAACATGGTGAAACAATATCCCCTGAAATAGGCGAGTCAAGTTTAAAATAAATTTATCATATTCCTAATAATGTTAAAATGTCAACATTAGTTGGGTTTATGTGTTTAGTGCGTTTTTATACAATTATTGTTTGGTGAAGTACATAAGTTTTTTTTCTCCCAAAAATCGAGGATTGTGTTTCAGCCTCGAAATATTTTGTATGGAATAAAAACGTGCCTTTTATGCACAATATTTGAGGAACCTTTCCAAATTGTTAGTCCATGTGGCCACCAATTCTAGTGACAACATAGCCCTATGTTTAATAAATAACAAATAAATCATGGAACCTTTAAGTGAAATGAAGTGGTGTTGTGGTCTAGACCCGGGATGAGATTGATAACAACCATCACAACCAAAAAATTCAAATTCCAGAAATGCATCTATTTCAATGGTAGTGTTATATTTGGAAAGCCAAAACTTACTTTTTTAGGGGAAGCAAGACTTGTTCATTTTCTTCCTCGCTCATTTTTTTGGTTAGATGTATTAAAAAGTTAGGCACTGTGGAGTACTATTGGCCAGTGGTAAGCTAAACTTAACAGCCAAGTAAGAAATAAAAAAAATTACAAATTCATTCCAGGTCAGTAACAAAATGAAGAGAAACAATTAGTAATGTTGCTATTCCAGTTATAATATATATTTATTTTTGAATGAGAGAGCATATAATATTTACATATAAACTAGAAATCACTGATAATAAGTTTTGCCCAAGTCGCCTCTTAACCAGTGTTGCCAAGTCTATAGTCTCTAGCGATAGTACATGCACCTGAAATGGATTGTATTTTGACCAGTAGGATACTACTTTCTGACATTACATTGATAAGCCCTGCGATTTTCATAAAAAAAAAAGTAATAATCAATGTAAGATTTGTTACTTTATAGCAGGGCCACAGGATATTACTTTTAGAAAATATCCTAAAATTGGATTGTACACGAGGTGAAATTATATCAAAAGTAGTATCCAGATCGTACAGTTGGCAACACTGCTCTTAACTACGGCCTCAAACCTGATACCCCAATATCCAATACAAAGAGTTCTATCCAGCACTCCTTATCTTTGACTTTCTAGAGCAATCTGGTCTGTGCTTTCCAGAAATATCTATACTATATTGGATGGACATAAACACACCCCTTGCAACGGACCAAATCGTGACGCTTGAGTTTGTCGTCTGCTTGCTAGCGAGGGGACGGATTCAACCGTTCTTTCACTGTTATGGTGTAAAAACGTGTGTCTGGTGAATAATCTATCTCAATTAGGAAAAAACTTTTACACAGAGTGAAAATGTATCTGCAATAAAAACCTCATTATAGTTCATAAGAAAACATTTTTTTAAAGCAAACCAATTGAATATGGAAATTTTAATTATATCCTCATTTCTTTTAAGGTTTTTATAACAAATTCTGAAGAAAAAAACTACTGTGATTGTCCAAGTAGTTTAGCGAGAAACGGGGAGTTATGTTTTAGGATTTTCAAGTATTTGATCGCGTAAACATGATGCCACTTGGAGTTACCCTTCAAGGACTTAATCATTTGCCGTCTTGCATGTCGTGTCGTGAATTCAAATATCGTCTGCACTTTGCACGGAGCCTATATAGATCAATGGTTCTTTCCTGTTTTGTTAACGGTTTTTTTTTTCCGTTCGCGTCGCAGGAGCAGGACAACTTCCTTGCTGTTCGCGTCGCCCAATCACCTGTATCCGTGGCAGTAAATTAACACAAATAAAGTCTTAGAGCCAATTGTTTGTGAGTATATTTTCACAATATTTTTTTAACATATGTAATTTCAAACATAACTTTATTTTTAACATACAATATATTTGTAATGGCAAAAATGAGTGTATTGAAAGTTGAAAAAAAAATTTTAGGGGAGCTAATGTAAAGTGTAGACTTTAGTTCAGTTTAGTAATAATAAAAAGCATCATTCTCCAAAAATCAAATTTAAAGTAGTTGGTGGTTGTATGGTCTAGCTCGCTACTCTAGGATTGAAAAGGGTTTTGTTCACGCTAACTTTTGGAAACAGTTCTACAACTGGAGCACATGAATCTGATAATGGTGTTGTTAGCAGAAGAAGGTAAAAGTGGAATATTTTTTTGCCTAGAATGGGAAAATGTGGAGCGTTGCAGCAAACCAATCTTAAAATTGATGATTTCTGATGATGATATTAGGTCAGTACATTTTTAACACCTCGCCCACTGTCGAGGAATGTAAAACTCAGAATATATTAAACAATAATTTAACCGGTTCTTTATGATTGATTGATTGATGATTGTCTTTTACCTTATATGCGAAAAGAAATTGAGGATGTAGGAAAACAAGCTGCTTAGATAGATCTTTGATTCAAAAAGGGGTGAAGATACAGGAATAGGGGAGTCTGCATAATGATGAGCTAGATACCCTGTATTCATCACAATACAGTGTTAGGATTGTCAATTTTCGTTAAACATGGTGGGCAGGATATGTAGCGTGAAAGGAAGAATCTAGAACCTAGCTCAGGATATTGAATGGTAAACCCATTGGGATAATAACATTAGAATGGACCTTAAATATATAGGGTACAATGAGGTGTACTGGATAGAACTATCTCAAGAGAGGAATACGTGTTGAAGTTAATACATAATTAATACGTCAATTATCTGTGAAAGTATTATAATAATTTCTCTTGCTGGAATTCTTGTTTATAAGTATGGTTTGATACAAAAGATTTCATATTTTGTGTTCTCTATGTCCTTACTGTGTGTTTTTTTGTTTAATCTATGAGTTGACCTTAACAACGAAAGTTAAGATGTCGGACAGTTTGGTTTAAAATACATGTACCCTTAAATATCCTGTGATTATCACATGTCTGTTGGCTAAACTTAACAATAAGTAGCGTATTTTTGTAAGCGTGGCAAAGAACTTTCGAGTTCCTAATGCCATATGCATATAGAGTAAAAATTAAGTATCATCATTGTTATTTATCATCCGATTGGTACGCTGGAACTCTCCACTTTTGCCTGTCCTAGCGCAATTTTTTTAATATCTTTGTAGCTTCTTCTGTCAATAGAGTCCGCTATCTGATTCAAGCACTCCAGTCTTAATCTTCCTCTTTAATTTCTCGCTTCAACTCTGCTTCTATTATCTTCGTCAAACTACTAAGTCCCATCTTGGTCCTACCATGCTAACTTTCTTTGTGTATACCTACCTACCTTCCAAAGTTTTTTTTCTTCATTTGGTTTTGGGTAGCCCTTTTGTATTTGATCTCCATACATGATATTTTCAACATTCTTTTTTAACGCCACATTTCAAATGCTTCTAATATTTTCCTTTCGCTTGCACCAATTGTCCATATTTCACATCCATAAAGCGCAACGCTCCAAACTTATGCCTGTAGGAACACTTTCTTGATTTAATATGCAGCTAGTTGAGGTCAGTAATGTCTTATATTGTTACGAAAACTTCATCGCGTGCACTATCTACTTATATATGCAGACAATTACAAAATAATATGTCAATAGTCAAGATAAAGTTAAAAATTCTTCAACTGTATAGAAAGTATCATTAACTGTTCTATGGGCAACATGATCCAAATTATTTAATCTTTCTTCCTTCATGGTGTTTCTTAACCAAATAACAAACACACAAAACAAAATAAAGCGTTACTTTCTTCGCACGCACACAGCCACGGCTTTTATCAGTCTCTTACTAAAACAGCGCGTAAATTCTCCCCTTTCTTGACTTAAGTTCAAATCGAGCACTGGCCTTGCAGTGTTTATAATTTCAAACTTTTCTTTTAATGATAAAGAACCCAAATTCCGTTATTTACGATGAGATACTTTAATTTTCAATCAAATAATCGAAATTTTGAGCGAAAACTGGTAGCGTCGACTTTCTACTAAACAAATAAACGACTGTATTCAGTATATTTCACAGGGCTCCACCTGAACACGTGCTAGGTGAGCGCAGAAATAAGGACATAAAGACAGGTTGTCATGAAAACCACCCTGTGACTTATGCAGAGATTGAGGCGTTGGGACATCAAGACATAGAACAAATGTTAACATATGTTCGCTTTTTGTCACGCTTTAATGCGATTATACTTTTACTAATGTCCTCGTTAAATGAGAATTAATGTAATTGAACTTCTTTTATGCTTTCATTATGTACAATAATGAAAAAATATCATAAAATTGGTTTGAATTTCCAAATAAGTTTTGTTTCTTCTTTAGGTTATTTTGCATGGAGGTTGGCACCTCATAGCCCTCACTCACTAGCCGCCCCTGCTTCCGCTTCATGTTCACGCACTCTAATAATTATTGGTGTATAATTTTTGTACCTATAAGTTGTATATTTATATAAGTTTTCTCAAAATTTCAAACATCTTATTCCATTACACATTATCAATACTTTTTCAATTATCCACAATGTAATGTACGTATTCCTGCCCTTATTTTCTTTTTAATAGCATCCTAAAATAGTGTATTGTATTCTTCACACTAAAATCAAAGATATTATAATTTAAATGGGCAAAAGTTATGTTAAAAGCTTTCGTAAAACAAACCGACAACGATTAGCTGGTTTATGAATTTTTTTTAGAAATCTATTCAACTTGCAGTGTGCATTTATTATAGTAGCTAACATACTATTACCTACTTTAAGCTATTATTTAAAGTAATATGATTTTTAAAACTCTATGTGAATTATATCATATAATAAGTAACATAATATAATTTATTTGATGTGCACTATCGTTATTACTTATACATTATATATGAATATAAACCCACCTTAAGCTTAGTAGCATCTACCTAGCAACTCCTTATTTATTTAATTGAAGGAACTCCAAGATTATTGGCTTAAGAACCCAACTTCCAATGACAGCCGTTCCCTAGATTAATTAAAAGAATAATTGCTTGACCAGTATTCTAAACTATATTCCTTTGTGGTGTAATTGAAGGTAAAATCATTCAGATCTTACATTCTATTTATTCTGTCAATTCTAAATAATGGTGAACAAATTTACTATATAAACTACATTATTTGCTATTTGTTACGGTCCTAGTTCCTTAAATGGTCTCTTAGCGCTTAGCACTTGATATTCTTCATAGTTGACTAGGGAAGTTTTCTTTTATAGCTTTCTACACTGCCCTAATTAATACTTTAATCAGTATGACATCTCTGGATTTAGATTAAAAATGAATATAAACACATTTTTAGATTTATGTTTTGTTCAATTTGAAGAAAACCTACAATGGTAGATTTATCTGGAGGACCGGATGGTCCAATTGAACATGGCTTTAGCAATTCTGTATTTATAATACCAGGCATTATTATTATTGGTTTATCGGGTGAGTGTAATTGATTTTGTTGACAATAGCTTTATATTAATACATTTTTGAGTTCACATACGCTTTACCTTTATTTGATACACATCTAAAATATTGATAGGGTTTGGCCTCTTTACCCCGTTATTGGACACACATTTAAAAAAGTTAAAAAGATTATGAGACTCGTCAGAATAACAATATGAACCATACCATAGTGTATCCTAATTTCTTACTTATGCGTCTTCGCCTTGATATGTATGCTTGCAACTTCCATCGGTTATCACGTGACCAAGGCTGTATCCGAAATAGTCTACTTCACGCGCCGTCGACCCTTGACGTTGATTCGATAGTTGCATTGGCAATTATGTGATAAAATGTAGAACCGCCCGAATAGTCACGAAGTGTGCCGATGCACCCCTCACAAGCCCATGGGACCAAGGGTGACGGCAAGTTACCCTTGACACGCCGTCGATGCGGAGTTTGAATGGCAACTGTTTAATTTTTCGTCTGCTAGAGTAATGTGATTCTGTTTATCTGTGATAAAGTATTTTAACTATACCTGTACTGCTTTGGTTGTAGTGTTTTTGTGTTGTGTTGGAAATGTCTAGTGAAAAGAAACGGGAATGGATATTAAAACGTTGTAGGCCTCTTCGTTTTCATTCCCTGCTTTTAGATGGCGTTTAAAATAGTTTCTAAGATCATTGTAGGAAGCAGCACTGCAGACTCAAAGGTAGTTTGCCATTCGAAAAGTCTGTTGCAGTCTTCGATTTCAAGTGTGTGTAAAGTGTAAATTTATCAAGTCTGCATCAAGTCAAGTGTACTTGACTATTCCGATACAGCCCAAGTGTGGTTCTTTCAGGATTGTCGCCAAGGATGCCGATGCAGCCCCTGAGTCAAAAGGACATCAGTGTGGTGTTTGAACGACAACTTTTTATCACCTTTTCATCAGTGATCATACACATCATAAACTTACGGCTCATTTTCGGATTTTTTTGAAACTAACAAAATAATACATACATTTTTGCAAACAGAAAAATACAGATAATAAATAATATAAATACTGTAAATTTTTTTAAAATAAATTTTAGAATTAGTTAGGCTACACAAGAAAAATAGTCACTCTTCTAAATGACCTTTCGGCCATATTATTTAATATGAGCTTAAAAGCTGGAACCTGAGATTTTTCGTATTCCGTCTACATCAAGAATAATAATATAAAATAACTAGACATCTCGAAAGTCTTACATGTTCTCTCTAAAAAAAACTCTTATTAATAAATTTGTTCTAAAAATCGTTGCAGATCTTTACTAAAACGCAAACAAAATTTATCGTCTTTACAGAATAACATTGCAATGACTAAACATTACAAGTAAATAAAAACTCTTAGAATTATGTATTGTTGACATCAGGTAAATAACAAGTTAACAAAACTTTACCCGCCTCGGTGGCGTAGTTGGCTAACGCGCCAGTCATGTTGAGTCAGACCACCTAGGACGGGGAGATCGAGGTTCGAATCTCGGTCGGTGAACTGGGGGTGGTTTTTCCTAAATGGTTTTCCACTCTCCCTCCACGCAAATGCGGGTTCACTTCCCCTATATTCAACCTTCCCAATTCCTAATCCATTAGTGTAATTAGTATTTAAGCGTATAACCCGAACGGGTAGTAAGACGCGGTGCTAAAAAAAAACTTTATATATTCTTTATTATGATACTTTCCTAACCTAGCTAAACCTATTCTTTCATTTATTGGTAATTTAAATTTTTAATTATTATGGATACAATTCTAAACTATTTAGACCTATTTAAAAAAAACTTGTCACGGATGGTGCACGGCATTTGATAACATCATAATTTATCTGTTTTGGCGTTCAAGATCATGGATGTACTATGTACAGAATCATGGGAAAGTAACACATCTTTGTCAATATTTATATTCAGAAAGTGACTTGGTTGAGTTTTTAGTAAGTTTTGTATGGATGTAATATTTATTAAAAAAATTTCAAACAATGAAATCTTGATTTTATTTGATTCTAAATATTCTTGTGCATGTGTAATAAAGTGAATAGGCCTAAAATGTCAAAATATTTTACCAAAACAATGAAAGAGAATCTAAAATGGGACTGAAAGCACTGTCTGATGGTATTCAAAACTTGACATTACCTGCCATTTTAAAATATATAGGCTACTAAAGCAGAATTGTTTCTTGTGAAAAGAAAACGTCAAATATCTATAAGTATTCATAAAATGGCACATTCCATTTTAATATAGCCTAAATATTATAGGCCTAAAGTGTTTATTAATGCCAAGAAAATTCAGCTCTAAACTAAACAGCATTAGGCCTAAATTGAGTTGATTGAATGTATAAATACAATTTTTAAACGCCATATTCGCTTTCATTAGGGCTGATAGATGACATCCAATATTGTTTCTAAGATTATTGGTAGGTAGCAGCACTGCGGCTACAAGGTTGCTCGTTGCTGTTTGAATAGCCTCATGCATCCTTCAATTGAAAGTGTGTGCTGATTGTAGATTTATCAAGTCTATAACTGAAGGATTCTTATAAGGATCCACAAAACTATTTGGACACAGCCCATGATACTGGTAAAATTTAATAGCCCAATAAAGGGAAAACTATCCTACACACAAAAACATACATATATGTTTTCTTCAATTGGAAAATGAAAACCTTGACACAAGTCGTCGACACGTCTTTGGTGCAGTGTTGGATTGGTTATTATTCTCTTTTCATCTTCTGGAGCAGTGTTCTGCAAATGGTCTACCGCAGCGGCGAATTAGGTGTGTTGTGCGGCCTCAGCCCCAAGTACCACATATTGCTGTTCTATAGTAACACGAATGAAGTTGGTACAAGTTGCAGCCATGCATCATCCACATTTCTTGCTTACTTGTGCTTGCTAATATTTTTAATATGTCTTATGAAATCGAAAGCTTTTTCACAAAGTTGTATTTATGGTCTACTCAAATTAATAACTGTCTGAACAAAAGTTTCCAAATGTTAAAAGAAGTGGGCACAGAAAAATAACTTCTTCCTTTAGTCTTTAAAAATTTGAAGTTACTTCAGAACAAAATTGTCCTAGATACTTGCGGCATGTACCCAAAACAAAACAGTGCTGCCGCAAAAAAAAATAATTAAGCTTGTTAAGTGTAGGTACCATAAGCTTTAAAAGTTTGCGGAACACTTTAGACTAAATACCATTTTAAATTATACAAGTTGCTAAAACAGACATGTTTTATTATTAAGAAATTGATTAATTTTGAAGTTTGATTAATCAAGTTACACCTACCATTTACTACTGCCTAAAGCAACAAATTGTTTAATAGCATCCTTTAATTTTCATTAAAAAAATGGGAAAACATTTGTCAAAAACTATAAAATGGTGTCGATTTTAAACGTTGTATTCATATATTGGTTTTCATTAAGGCTGGTAGATGATGTTTAATATAGTTGCTCAGATAATTGTTGGATGGTAACAATGTGGTCCTAGGATCTAGTAAGGCCCGTTCCCGTTTATATAGTCTGATTCAGTCTTTGATAGGAAGTGGGTGGTGATGGTGAATACATCAAGGATCTTCAAACCTTCAAAGCCCAGGACTTTTGCTAGCCAATGCTACCACTGAGCCATTTTAGTTTGTCTCTATCCAATACCACTTTTCAATATTTTTTGTTTTGAGTCCATCCACATTCACAGCCAAGACAACTCTTATCTGGCTTTAATGATGTCAAGCAATTATTTTCATATGCATAGTAAAACTGATACTTGAAGGTTGTTAACAAGGACTAGTTCTGATTCTGTAGTTGATCATCATGTACAATTTATCACTTTTCACATAATTGGTATTGATTCCAACATCAATACTGATCCTATCTGATAGTAATCATCTATCAATTTGTTTATTATACACATGAATTAGGTAACTAAATAAATTATGGTTTTCCATAATTTAAACTCCGCTGACCATGTAAGGCATAAAATCTAAAAAAAAAAACCTACCAAATATTATTAGTAGGTACTTCAAAATAACAATTAAAGATTAGGACTGTTTAAAAGTATTACAAATTATTAATTTATTAATTAAATTAAAATTAAATAATTACCAGTAATAAAAGTATTACAAATTATTAATTTATTAATAATTTATAACACTTTTTAATTGATAAAACATTTTACTCAACTCTTGTGTGCAATAAAATACCATTTACATATTCTCGTAATTTTTGTTTATTACTGCGTTGAATACATGATCCATGCTCAAGATCGTGAAAGGAAAAAGTTCACAAAATTTGATCAAGTACCTAATTTTCATTTAGTTGGTGTTTGGAAGACTAGGTTAAATTTGGTTAGGATAACTTGTAAATAAGTAAAATAAAAATGAAACATCACAATTTAGTGTAGTATGTATATAACAATACAGGCTAATAGTCAAGCACACTTGACTTGATGCAGACTTGATGAATGTACACTTATCATGCACTTGGGATCGAAGACTCCAACACACTATTTGGACGACAAACTATCCTTTCCACACCCTTGAGTCTGCAGTGCTACTTCCTACCAATGAACTTAGAAACTATTTTAAATGTCATCTATCAGTCTGTTATCACAGATCACATTACTCTATCAAGCAGACGAAAAAATAAACAATTGCCAGTCAAACACCACATCAAGAGCGTGTCAAGGGTGACTTGCCATCTCCCTTGGACTCAAAGGTGCGTGAGGGGTACATCCGCACACTTCGTGACTATTCAGACGGATCTACACTTGGATCACATGATTGCCAATGCAACTATCAAGTGAACTTCAAGGGTCGATGGCGCTTGAAGTAGACTATTCGGATGCAACCTTAATGTTATATGGATATCACAATTTAGTGTAATATATATTCAATTGTTTATTTCTTTATGTTATGCAAAGAACAATTGTAGAAAATAATCCCTAAAAGGGTAACTAGATACTTTAGGCCTGAATGTTGATTGTTATAGTGTGTAGTTAGGTACTTTAGTACAATTGAAATATTATGTTTTTATAAATCACCTGTGTTAATGTACTGGTATTATATTTTAAGTTGCAATATCTCACTATGTTAAAACAACACAGTGGAATGTTACCCTGTCACATTTGAGTAATAAAATATTAATATAATCTTATTATCTAAAAGTAATTTGACCAATCCTATCCTTTAATGTGCTCATTGTGAGTCATTGAGTAATTACAATATGGGGTAGGTCGTCGTCGCCCCCCCCCCCAATGGCCATGATTTAAAAGTACCTACATAATTTTACAAGTTAGACCCCACTCACTTTTTTTAATCCTAAACCCATGACCATTAAAGACAAGACTACATAAGTACTAGGGACTATAACTTATTATAATAATCAACATTTAAATTATATAGACCTAGTCATATTTATTGTAATGCACAGTCTAGTTTAATATTTTACTTAATGATGACTTCGCTACATTACTCAGAAATCTTAACACCATTTGTTTTTAAATCCACAATTAAAAGCTTGTATTGTGTGAGTGTGTACTGATTAGCGCTGCAACAAGGGGGAGGGTACATTTCCCTCCTGTTCTCTTACAGGGGGACAGGGTGTTGGAAAAATTGTACAATAATTTATGTATGGTATTTATGATGGTTAGTGTTTGTAAAAGTGGTTTGACTTGTATCTCTAGGCCTATATTTCTGTACTCACAATGCAGTATAAATAAACTGACCCACAGAACAGGCGGGGGTACATCCATAATTACTGGCTTTTAACCAAGTACTTCCAAAGATATTTATTTTTGAAATTAGAGAAAATAATATTTCGAATGGAAAGCACTAATGCAAGAAACTTCACCTTTAAGTTTTATTTTTTTAGGGAAGTGTCATCTACAATTCTACATATTCTATTTGCCATAAGTTATGTGGACAGGTGCAATGACAATTTAAAGTTCCTCTCTAATATTATGTGATGTATATAAATTCCCATGAAAAGGAAAGAAAGCATACACTGAGTTTATTAACAAGCTCCTTCTTGAAGGTCTTTTTCCTTACCAGAATCTTATTGTATAGTAAAACCTTGCTATGGAAAAATACCTTTCAGAACAGACTTTCTACCAAAATCAGTATACACCTATGTTTACTTTTTTACTACAAGCGTGTCTCAAAGTTGTTCTTTAATATTAACTATTATTTGTTTGTAGAGTTGTTTTTATTTTAATGCTACGCATTATTAAAACCTTTATACCAAAGTATTAGTTTGAAGTGATAGCAACCAAAATCCTAAATTAATTGATAGTGTCTGTATGAACAGTTTTTCTTGACATTAATATTTGTTACCTTGAAAATGAAACGAGAGTTTTAATAATTAGTTTTGTGTATCAACTAGCCTATTATTTTTATTCTAGTGACTCGATTTCACCTTTTTTTTTTTTTGTGTAACATAGGGCATGTTTGATATATTTTTTGTCTTGTTTTTTATAAAAAATAACATGGTCAGCATAAATATAATGCAAATTCATCCTTAATATTTTCGTCATCAGTGAGATTTAAGCCAGTAAAGTGCATTGTTCAATCTTTATCAAATTTTATTTTCATCAATGTTAGTTTTTTTCAAACTGATTCATCCTACAGGATAGGTGTATTTAATGTTTATTGATGTACATCTTTATCTTGGTATTTGTTTCAAAACTATTAACCAATATTACCCGCCTCGGTGGCTTACTTAGCTAACGCGCTAGTTTTGTTTTGAGCTGGACTGCCAAAGATGGGGAGATCGAGGTTCGAATCTCAGTTGGGTGAACTGGGGGTGGTTTTCGCTAAATGGTTTTCCACTCTACCTCCAGGCAAATGCGGATTCACTTCCTCTTCTCATCTTGGAAACATCACTTGTTAAAAACTGGGACAATTGCACATTTGAAAAAAAAAAATCCACCCAGAGCTATAGCCGTGTCCAAAAGAGGAAATGTTTGAGAGGAAAAGAGGATGAATGATACCTAGCACCCCTAATAGCAATTTATTCTATTGTACACTCAAAGGGACTAAAATTGGTAAAATAGGCTTACATACTGTACTTTTGTATTTATTTTAATATGTTAAAATCCGTTAAATTGAATGAGTTTGCCATTGAACTAAGAACTCAACACCTCAATGTTTTGGAATATTACTCTCACTCCAACCTTGCAGTTAATTCACACAATTTTTAACAACATTAAAAATTCACTGTTTAGTTTAAGAAGCTCTAAATATTTAGCTTGATTATGTAAAACTATGTAAATTCCATGAAATCAATAAATTGAATTACGAAAAATATGTGTTATAATATTTTATGTCCACACCCTCAAGTCTGTAGCAAGCACCACTTAAATACAATACTTTGCTAATATTGAAATGACAGTTGTTTCACTCTTTCTAGTCTAACTTGTGTTGTTACATTTTTCTTCTCTTTTATTATGTTGTTTTTGAAAAACTGCTGAGTGGCAACTTGTCAAGTTAGCAATAATAACATTTTTTTGACCACTCAGCATTTTCTCTCTTTCTCTTCTTTCTATTGTTCCATAGTAGGGTTGACCAAATATGTAAGCGCTCAGTCATAAATATATACATGTACCTTTATCTATCTATCTTACTGTAGTATTTTTAAATATACCGATGTTTAAGATTGTAAAATGGATTAAATAAATTGGTGCAATTAAAGAGATTATAAAAATGTTCACCTTTGAAAACACTTTTTTTAGCACCACATCCTCCTACCTGTTCAGTCTGTATTCATATGTGTTAATTATGCTAATGAGTTAGGGATGAGGAAGGTTGAATTTAGAGGAAGTGTACCCACATTTGCATTAAGGGAAAGTGGAAATTCCTTTTGAAAATTCACTCTCATTACACCTGACCAGGATTCAAACCCCAATCTCCCTGTCATCGGCAGTCAAGTCTAACACAAGAGTAACACCTAAGATCATGCGGCCACCGAAACAGTCCCAAACACTGTTAAAAATAATAACTAATGTAAAGCTAGAACTAATTGCTGATTAATGTATGTTTGTCTACTTTACGACTTAAGAATACTTACTTTTATATTTAAATATAATATATGGTACTTGTCATGTGTTCAAGTTATGCTATCACTTAAAAATCAAATCGGCTTACATAATGTTGAATTACGAACCTGTCCTATCTTTCTGTACCTTCTTCCATAAATAAAAAACATACCTCCAAAAGTGAAAAGAGGTTTCCTTAAAGAGATAGTACTAAGTACATATGTTTATTTTTCTATTTGAATATTTATGAACATAATTGTACAAAAGAGCTGAGCATTGTGAGGTAGATTTTAAGATAAGTGTTCATTAAAGTATTATTTTAAGACAGTGTGCTAACAATTAACAAGTGTAATATCATTTTTATGTCATCGTTGTTTATTTTGGTTGGAAGAACAGTTTAGAAAATTCAAACATATTTCTTTGTGGCTAACATTGATAACATTTAACTATATTATTTGAGTTATTTTATAAGTATTGATAATGTCTATCAAAGTGACAGCTGCAGATAAAATGACTTGATGTATGAATGTATATTTTTTATATTAGTAACATAGTTACTACCAGCTTCTCTTCTTACCAAAATCAGCCTATACCTGTAGGCAACCTCAGTTTGGTCAGCCCTGTAACAGAGATCATACATAAATCCACATGCTCATGTTGTTTTACTTTTGCCATAAGATAACATGATGTGTTGGCATTGTGTCACTCCTGTATTGGTTGATTAGAAATAAAGTTATTGTGAGATTAAGCTGGCCACTCAACAGGTGATACAAAACAAGTAAGATATGTCAGAACTTTGTGTTGATTGTTGAGTTCTTTTTTTGAACTGTAAGTTATATTCACTTTATATAGGTGTTCTTGTAATGTTAGTATTAATACATTACTGATAAACCTTTTATGTATGGCCTGATATTATTTTTAATATTGCCATTTAAAAAAATTTACTACTGTCTTGTAAAAAAAAGTTGTGTTATTATTTTAAGACATACAGTAAATTAAAACATAACTATAATTTTATTTTTCTGCACAGACTTTAATATATTTTCCTCAAAAGATTACTTTACCAATAAAATAACATTTATGTTATAGGTTACCTATTAATGTTATTGATATATATTGATATAACATAAATATATATAAAACATTAATAATTGACTTGAATTAAAATTATAAGTGGCCAAACAGTTTTAATATTTAAATAACAACCAACTGATGCTAGTCATCAAGGCCCCTAATACATTTAACATAAGTTAATTTTATTTATTGTTTACATTTTTTTATACTGTAAATTGGAAAGAAAAATTTATACCGAATAGTAATAATTATTTAAAAAAATACTAAACTTTAAAATAACTTTATCATATTCTTGGATTTATGCAACAATTGTTTTTACTTTTAAAAAAAGTGTCCAAACAAAAAGTTATTTGAAAACATTTTGAGAATGTATTGCTTGCTCAGATAATAAGGGTGTTTTTACTCTGCATTTACTCAATACACCTGGTTTAAATGTTGATCACAATTCCCTTTATTCTTTATCTCAACTCCTATTTAAAGCTTTGACAAAAAAATAGTGGCTCTTTCAAGTTAAATAAACTATATTGTCATCATAAATAATTATTTTTATCATTTTTAACTTTACAGTTATTACTTGTGCAAAAGATCTAGTAAATGGGTTGAAGGTGGAGATTTAAATGTTGTTGTAAAGATTAGTAATTTAACTTTAATATTGTTGTTGTTGGAAAAAACAGAAGTGTTATTAAAATGGGGGAATTAGAGCAGTGTTTCCCAACCTGGGCGGTGCCACCCATAGGGATGTTTTTGGTTTTCAAGAGGGCGGTAAATTGCAAATGGGTGGTAGGGAAGTGTTTAGATTTCTATGGATACTATAAAAATAATAATAATAACAACAAGCAACAAAACATTTAACTAAAGGGGCTTAAATTTATTCAAATATTTATGTTTTATAATTTTGACATTATGTTAAATTACTTATGCTTATAAACATTTAACATAAGCTATATTTTATAATATGTTTTATTCATTTGGATTGTAACTTAGTCCATGAAAAAATTGCAGCTATTTTGTGATCATGTTTTTTTCATGTGTTGTCCATCTGGTAATAGGAAATCAAAAAATGGACAAATTTGGGAATTTTGACAGCTGATAAAAGCTAAATTTGTTTTTGTACTTGTTTTTTTTTAATAAAAATAATTGTGTGACTTTATTATTAATTTTTATGGTATTTCTATTTTTCATGGGTGCTTATATTTTCACTAGAAGGTCTTGAGAAAGTTAGTCAAAATTTATAGGCCTATAACTTTGTTATACCTATTCATAATAATTTAATTTGAAATAATTAAATATAAATGCAAAATGAAACATAAATTTAGGGCTATTATAGCTAATCTCAGCATTTCTATTGTATTTAACTTCTCATAAGTGGGCGCTAGTCTAAAAAAAAAGTTGGGAACCACTGCATTAGAGGGCACACTAAAATTTAATTTGGTATCTGCTTTGATAGCAAATTATGTATCCTGGAATATTTTTAAAGAAACTAAACTATACAGATATCTTTATGGAAAGAAGTATGAGGGAAAAAAGTCTTAAAGAAAAATAAAATCACAACTAATAACATCCCTTTAAAGCTTAGGAAACCTCAGCGCCAAACAGATTTCTCTTCATTTGAATATATGTTTAAAAATGACACCTGGACACAGGAATTATACGCAGGTCCTTTAGCATAGAGAGTGCTAAACCTGTTGTTTTAGGATGCTTTTGAATTCTTGAATTTGTTTTTGTGTTACTCTTCAATAATTTAAACATAAACTACTAATTACTTAAGTCATTGGTCTTCCAAACAAAATTAAATCCACTCAATTTTCCAAATAGTACACAGATTATATTCTAACTTCTATCGCAATGATCTACTGTGTCTTCTTCAAGAAGAGTGGTCAGTTGCCAATGAAACAACCTGTACAGCCATGTTTTCACTCGCTACATAACCAGGTGACAATATCGTTAAGCGATGGAAGAGGTTAAAGATGAAGGTTCATTCACCCCTCCTACACCGGAGCAGTTATTGGCTGTGCTGGGACAACTCCAAGGTTTAACTGACGAGGATCGGGAGGAGCTCAAAAGGGAGTTAATGCAGCGAGTGGCTGGCGGATCTCCTGCCGCCCCTCTGGTCGTAGAGGACGGGGACTGTCAAGTCAGTTCTTGATCCTCTCATCTCTGTTACTTCTAATTGCTTTAATTTTTGGTAAGACTTACAAGGAAAGACACTTTCAATTAGTGCTAGTGTATGATAAAATTATTCATCCACTTCCATGCTTACATTTGTTCTAGATTTGGATCTTATTTGTTGATTTCAGAAAAAATAGTTTAATAACCTAAAATGTTACTTGAGGAAAAGGTATTTAAAATAAAAAACAATATTATCGAATAAAATATATTTTTGAAAAGAAAAATTAGGGGTGAAAATTCAGCTGATATAATTTAATAAACAACCTTCAATTTATTAAAACTTGATTGAAATTAAGAATAAGATGTTTAATAAAAGTTAATGCTTTTAATTAGATAATCTTGTATAAAATCTTGGTTGACATAGGTCCATCTCTTATCATCTTTCCTAGTCAGTTTGTAAGTGAATGTTAGTTAAGGTTATAACTTTGGAAAATATTGGACATAAAGAAATAATTACTTTTTTTAGGATAAAGTAAAATAGAATATATTTATAAAGTTATGTATTGGGTGAAATATTTGTAATTGCATCATATTATTATGTTTTAATATTTAGCACCGTGTCTTACTACCTGTTCAGGTTATATGTATACCTATGCACTTATTATGCTTATGAGTTAGAGATAAGGAAGGTTTAATTTTGAGGAAGTGTACACACTTTTTTTTTTTGGAGGGAGAGTGGAAAACCATTTTGGAAACACCACCCTCCCTCATTACACCCGACCAGGATTCGAACCCCGGTATCCCTCTCTTTGGCACTCTAGTCTTAACACAAGAGGGATAATTTAGACCATTCATCCACCGAAGCAGGTAATTGCATCATAAAACTAGCAATTGAAAACAATTATTTCATAACTATCTAACAAAACTATTTTATTATGTTCTTTTTTTCCCTTATTTTTTTTTAGTTGTAAATCATTTAATGGAGGCTTATATTAGAGAACCACTCTAATTATATTGATCACACTTGAGATCTAGTTCTCTCTTACATTAGTGTTTTATTTCATTCATTTTTCTGTACATAGAATATTTTAGATGTCAGAAAATATTTCACTACACATCCCTTTTTGGTTTTGGTCCTTAAGGTGCGGATACAGGAAACGTGAGAAAAGGCCGGCGTTTTTGCAGGTTTTATAGCAAAAAACATTCATTTGTCCAAAATAAATCCAGTAGAAATATAAGAGTTTAATTTTCTTCACATGGTGATATCATCAGTTGTTGAATATCTGTCATGAGCATAATGAGCTGCATTAGATGGCAAACTTTTTAAATGAAGGAAAAATGTTGTCATTTAATTCTAGGACACTCATTACATATGTTCAAGAATGCTTAGGTCACCATGTGAAGAAAATTAAACTCTGTTTCTACAAAAAAAATATTTTATTTATTTTGAAAAAAAAAAGTTTTATATAAAAACTGAAAAAACACTTATCTTTTCTCGCATTCTTAAATCCCACCTTATAGTTAATATTTTATAGTTATATTAGCTATCTAGAGTTAATTAACTATCTGTTATCACACAATACAAAACTTCTAAAATATTTATTTTTATTTCCTTGCACCATTTGGATCTTTTATCATATAATAGTGGCTGTCTATCACTGTCAAAGTCTTAAAGAATAACATAAGTAACTGCGTCTTACTACCTACCTGAACTGGTAAAATGTAATCAAATTTTTAAGGAAAGGGTGAGGAAGCTAGAACTTAAGAGAAAATTTGCTCACATTTATGTGAAGAAAGAAAAACCACACTATACAAGGTTGGTGTTTGGTTTGCATGTAAGTACACTTATGTGGATTAAAATATGTAATATTTACATTCTTCATAGCTGCACCAAATGTTGAAGTAAAAATCTTTCATGGCTTGTTAAGTAAATATATCTTTATAATAAAGGGCACCACTATTGGTGTAATATTGTGTGTTGGTGAGTTCTGTCAGATTCCACCAGTTTATCCTGTGTTTTGTACCTGTCCTGGTAGGGTGCGTTCAGTGGCTTGGAAATGTTTGGTTTGAGGCTGTTTTTAGGGTCCCTGTTTTTTTTCTTAACCTCCTTGAACCTAAGAATGATTAGGTTAGTGATAATTGTGGTGTTCTACTGACTGTAGGCCACATGGGGATATTACTCGATAAAACTGGGTATATATTCTTCCAATGAAGTTGATTGAAACTGAATCACCTGTGTCATTATTGAGGCAGTATAATACTTACTTACTCCATGGCATTAATAACTTGAAAGTTCTTTGCACACTTACAAAAGCACACCACCTATCCTTATCTTGAGCTGGTTTTATCCTGTCCACCTCATTACACCTTATCCCTATCTTGAGTTAGCTCTATCCAATCCATCTCATTACACCCTATCCCTATCTTAAGTTATATCCAGTCCATCTCATTACAACCTATCCATATCTTGAGCTAGTTATATTCATTCCATCTCATTACACCCTATCCCTATCTTAAGTAATATCCAGTCTATCTCATTACAACCTATCCATATATTGATCTAGTTATATCCAGTCCACCTCATTACAACCTATCTCTTTCAGGTCCATTCTAATGTTATCCTCCCATCTGCGTCTAGGTCTTCTCAATAGTCTCTTCTCATTGGGTTTGCCAGTCAATACCCTGAACACAGTTCTAGATTTTTCAGTTCGCACTGCATGTCTTGCCCACAGTAATCTACGATACTTGATTATCCTAACAATGTTTTATGCTGAGTATAGGATATTTAGCTTATCATTATGCAACTTCCTCCACTATCCAGTATCTTTATCTCTTTTTGGACCAAAATATCTTCTTAAGCACCTTGTTTTCAAACATCCTAAATTTCTTTTCGTCTTATTTAAAATATATGAAAGTGTGATAATGCTATAGTAGTTTGGGTGTTCATGATACTACCATAATAATAATGTACATTTTTATTGTTAATAATTGTAAGATTTATTATACTAATCAGATATTGATAATGCTCTTGTTCAAATGTCGAGTGATTTTTTTTTTATACTCTTAGCTGTGTGTTATCATATTCACTATCTCATGTTGTCAACGTGTTAAATGTGTGTGTTTGATATGGTTTTTAATCAAATTGTTAAACTGCTGGGAAGTGTAAAACTTAATTACCTGAGTTTTTTTTAGAACCTATCTTGTAATTATTGCTCCATAATGTCTGACAAGGATGTTGTTGAAGATACTTTAAAAACTACCTCAGCCCATCTGGAAGGGAATAATGGATTAGCAAGTAATATTTCAAATTTGACAAAAAAATACAGAGAGCTAAGTGACTCTGAAAAGCAAGAAATACACAAAATGGTAAAAGAAAAGATAGTTAGAAAGTTGAACGAAACCCTGCAAAGCAAACAGGCATATGCTGATTTAGGAAAGACAGTATTACTTGTTTTATGTATTATTTCGATGTTGATTATTCTTGGTATGTAGTTCAAGCCTTAACTTTGTGCACTCAAAGTCACAGAATTAAAGTAGTTTTTCATCACTTAATCAAATCATTAAGAATGGAAAATACTATTTCAAAGGTAGATTGCATTTTAAGTTTTAATATTAAACCAAACTTTTATGAATCAATAACAAAATGCACCGTTATCAAAGTTTATAATCATTAAGTTATATTTTGTGCCTCTGAGTGTATAATTTTCGGTTTATATTTTAAACACAGTAAGTTTAGCTTTTAGTCATAATATATAAAATATGACTATCTCAATGTGTGTCATTTTTCTTTCTCTAAATACAACTGAGCATGTTTAGTTTTCCTAAAGCATTGTTGTAATATTATCACACAAATATAGAGGGGAATTTTTTAAATGTACATAAATGTTTTATTTATTAATATACTACATTAGGTGGAGTATTTTTAATATCTTTACATAATTTTTTACTAATGGTTCTTTATGAATTAAATGTACACCATGTAGCCATATGAGAGGACATTTCAGTTGTCGAAATAAAACAATATTGGAACAACATTGCCGATGTGACTTGCATAAAGATCACCATTTCTGAATGTTTTAAAATTGTTTTATTAAATTATATTTAGTACTATTTAAGAGGGCTAAACAACCTAAAATACTTACCATACAAGGTGGGAAAATGTAAATCAAAATATACCTTCGTTCGCTCGGTTCTGAACCCCATTACCATGGCACTAGGTCCAAATCTGAACCCTAGCCTCCCACGTCAAAATGAAACATTCCAAGCATATCTAGATTTCCTATTTATGGTATATGTGTGTGTGTTTTTTGTGGCATTACTAATACTATAGCAATGTTTGTCCACAGTTGATATGTATTGTACATTTCTGGCATTATTCAAACTTTAATTTTGATGCTAAGCATTGCACGTACTAGAACACTGTATGGCAAACTATAAAATAAACTTAAATCTGCATTGAGTTGGTACATTGACATTGTTAGGGAAAGTCATTTATTTGTACAATATTTTCTTTTTACACTTAGTGAAAAAAGTTAGAAAGTAACAAATTAGTTGTTTTTTTCTGGCACAGTGTCTTACTACCTATTAAGGTTATATGCATATTATGTACTAATTACCTTAATGGGTTAGGAATGAGGAAGGTTGATTTAATTAAGTGTATGCACATTCTGTGTTGTGTGTGTGTGAGGAGAGTGAGGAGGGAAAGAGAGAAAAAGATGAGAGAGCAGAGAGAGCTTTTAAGTAAAACCATCTAAGTACACCTGACTGGGGATCGAACCATGAATATCCCCATCAATTGGCAGTCTAGTCTATTGCAGAGGGTAGTACCTTAGACCATGCGGCCTGGGTGAAATGGACATTTGAAACTAACATTTATTCTATTGCAGACTTTTTTTAATTACCTTTAGTTTGGAAATGATTGAAAATTGAAAGGATAGGAGTCCAGAATATGTTTTTGGGGTTCACTGGTTTTGTAAATATAATATAACATTATAATATACATGTCAATATTTAGTTATTATAAGATAATCAGCGAACATCCACAAAAAGTTGCCGAGTTCCTAGCCTTTTAATTCCTGATAATTTCCATGGATTTAGTTTAGGGCTGTATTTATTTATGTTTTGTTTTGTTTGAGTAGGGCTAGTCAAAATAACATTGGCCTTAGGCTACTGTTCATTATCGAGATGAATTTTGTTTGTTGTTTTGACTTCTCTGGAAGAATTTTCTTATTATTTTGAGGAAATGTTGCAAGAATAACTTACATATCATGCGTAATGTTTGTTTGATAAATAATTTTTTGTTTTCTGTTTTAGTGTTCTTTGGATATAAACTCTACAAAAGTCTCAAAGAAAAGGAACGAAAGAAAGATGAAAAAAAGAAGCTGAAACAACAAAAGAAAAAGAAGTAAAAAAATATATTTATAAAGAATGTTACAAAGGTTGTGGTTTTGACTGAACCAGGGAATTCTATTGTCACACATTTAATACCGAATTTTGAAGTTGAAATTTTATATTATAATTTGTAATTTCTAAATTTCTAAATTTGAATTAACCTTTGCTTTTTGTGGTGCAAATTGTGTTTATTTGGTTATGAAAAACGCACAAAATATTTACTGTACATAATGGTAACATTATACAGTAGTAGTGTAGTGCCTATACAATTAATGATTTTAAATTTGAAGTGTTTGTATTTTAACCCTGAACTGTCTCAATATTGGTTAAGTGCATTATGGTTTATATTATGTTTAATTACCTATTTAATAAGAACATGTATGTGCATTTATTATTTTATTAATTTTATATTTTAATTACCTATTTTAAAACAAGTAAACAGCATTTATACTTCTGAAAAGTTTGTGATTTATTTTATTTGTTGAGATTTTTATATTTTTATGGCAACAGATGATGGGAAAGTGACAAAAATATGATCGCACAGGTTTTATTTTGTAACATAACTAGAAAAAAAAAATTGCTACTTGTTTATTTATGCAATTAAGTTCTAAACATATTATTTTATTACTCAATCTATTTAAAACTGATTAAATATTTATATATAGATTATAGAATAATCATAATTGATGTCAATTATTATAAATCACTGTCACAAGTTTTTTTAATATATTTGTCTGGATAATTCACATTCACAGTTTCTTAAACTAAGTAGGCCTACATTGAAACTTGCAGTAACACATGTTTGCCTTTTCTTGTTTAGAAAAAGGGGGAGAAACATTAAACATAAGCCCATTTTCTAATATCCTAATCGACCTTCCAGATTTTTCACTACATTTATGGTCACTAAGCATTTTGAAAAATTAAATACTTTAATGATAATTTGCAACCAGACATAACTCTATGAATTGTTAGGAGCTCATTGTTTACTTCTAAAAGGTTTACCTATTCAACTTTGTAATTTGTGAGAAAAAAGAGCTAACAATATTTGATAAATACACATAATAATATTCTACAGTAAAAGTTAGGTCGGCTATATTACAAACTCTTGAGTATTTTGTCTGTCAGTTTTTCAGCGATGTATGCTTCCTATATAACTCGAAAATAAATAGACAAAGTTTAAAAATTAAAGAACATTGCTACAGTTTGTTGAAAATAAAATGCATTCAATATAGTCAATCACAAAATCCTTTAGAAGTGTTTGTCTGTACGTGTGAAATGAACTTCCCTTGTGCGGTCTTGGTTCTTCTTTTTTCTCTTTAATCTTGATAGTATAGACAAATGTTGTGTGATTTCTAATGTGGTATCTCTTAGGTTTTAGGGATTGTAACAAGAGTGATTGGCTTGTGATATGTTTTCTCTTAAGCAGTGATACATTTCTTATACAGCTAGATTCAATATGCTCTTTATTCACAGATAAATGTGCTCTAATGCATAATGTTCTTGTAGCAGATGGCGGTACCACTTAGAAACTTGCAAACAGTCGAAAGTTTGTGTATTTAAGTGACTCTGACTGAGAAGGGGAGATAACCCGAATAGCTCATTTGGTAGAGGGGTCCAAGTATAAAGCTGGGGGGACAAGCTTCAAATGAGTGTCAAAGTGTTAATTTTCTTAATTAATATAATCATTTGATTATAAGTTCCTTTTGAAAAGGTTTGTTTTTTGAATTTATTAGAGAACTATATAAACCCCGCCATCTAAACGGGCATGAGAAAATCTTAAAATGTGTTTCCAACATCGGTAGGTCACATGTATTTTGTACTGTTACAATCTACAAAACCTAAGATTTAAGATAATATTTTTTTTGCTATTTATTCCCAAAAAAATCAGTAGAATAAAGAAATAAAAATTATTTTCGATTTGCTCTCTTCAAAACAAAACATTGGAAGTTTTTCTTATCTTTTTTTATAATACTTTTACTCTTAACTTTATTGTACAATCTGAGTTGTGAAAATGCACAATTTCAATTTGTAAACATTGCTAAAAGTTAAAATATACAAATTCACTTAATTACCTAAATTAGCTGTTTGAGAACTTGTAGAATAATAAACTAATTTCTGAACAAATGATTAACTTAATATTATTGAGAGCTACCAATAAAACAATAATTATTTTAATATCAAGTTAAGGAGGATTAGTTTAGTTGGTACTTTAGATTGTTAAAGTACTGCACAACATGCTGGAATATATGTTTGGTTTTTTTGCTTTATATAAAAAAGATTAAAATAATCTTAGTGGTGATATTGCATAAGTTTCTTTTTTACTTGTTTTGTAATGTGTTACCAAGTTCTCAATCAACTGGTTTAAGTAGCTAAGTAAGCCGTATTTTCCTTCTTTTTTAACAAACTTTCCATTTGCCAATAACATAATTATTCTAATAATCGGTGTTTTTTTTAAGTTTTATCTATTTTATTGATTTATATCTTATAAAATATATTTATTTTTATAGAAAGTTGTTAAAAATTTGATAACTTTTTTTAAAATTATTATTAGCTATTATTTCTAAAAGTTATAATTAACTATATGAATTTGAATTGTTAAATTAATCTATAAATGTGTGTAGCTGAATGAAAGCTAAATATTCAATGTGACCCTTTTCTAATAGTTTTGGTGCTAGTATTTGTTATGAAGGTGTTTTAACCTTAAACTCATTTAACAAAATATTTGAATCAGTCATTTGATAAACCCCTTAAGTCAAAAACTATTAGTTTTGGGAAAATGATAAAACTTTCCATTATTTGAACCTTGTTTATTAAAGTTTTTTTTAATATATGTAAAAATACTTCATAACCTTGTAAAGTAAAACATCAATTGAAAATTTATTTGAACAGAAAGCGGCTTTTGAACATTTCGACTTATGTTGTTTATCAAGATAATGTTTTATACTTAAAAATGTCTCAACAAGCTTTTACCATTGTAGAAATTAATGATTATTAAACAAACATTTGGGGGAAAAAAACACTTTGTTATGACTTAAGTTTTATTAAATTAGTTAAAGTTTCCATACTTTACATTTTAAACCTCTAAGTTTAGATTATATCTGACAGTAAACAATCATAAAACAGCCATAGCTACTACTAATCTAAAGATTCATTTTCATTAGTAGATTCTATGTCGATTGTTGGCCAAGCAAAAATGTCATCATAAAATAGTTTGATATCTTCTTCTTCAGGTAGGAATGGTCTAAATTTGATATCGTTCAGTTTCTTTGTGTTGATAGGTACAAAGCCCTCAGGATAGGCCTTGATTGTTGGAGGAGTGAATTTTTTTGGCTGTACATTACTGATGTTGAATGTGTGCACCACGAGACTATCAATATAATTTCTGGTTTTGACGGTACCTTTGAAGTCACCAGAATTGGAGGAATGCATGAGCTGATTTATCTGTTCTTTAGGTAAATTCCTTCCTAAAGATTTGACAGCTAAGACATTCTTCTTATAGTATCTGGACCCCATGCTTTGAAGTCTCTTATGTCACTTGAATCTGGTAACTCTACAAGAAATGAGTGTTTCTGGCTAGATGATAGGATTATTTCGGTAAAACCTTTTAGAGTGTAAATTCTATCACAGCGCTTAATTTTACTCTTCAATACAGCAAACTCCCTGTCAAAGGGGAGGAATGAGTGTCCCCTGATAGGAAAATAGTTCTGTACTGTTTTAAACATTCTAAACTAAACTGAACTAAACAAGACCTCATCCACAGATCAAGTTAACACGCACAGCTGATGTGTATAGCAAAGGAAAGCAGTATATAAACTTTATATATTTATATTTAATATGCATCAGCACCTCTGCTGGATTTTCTGTTTACTAGAGAAATAACATCAGTCATTGACTTGTGGTGTTACTCAAATGAATGTTATTTTCAAGGCTGCACATTCTAATAAAGGAAATGCCAGACTAATGTGATTTCTCAAAGAAAAGGTTTAGTGTACCTTTGTAGAATGTGAATCCACCATTATCTCATTTTGGCAAGAAAATGACTTATGAGGTTTATCAAATGACCAATTCATTTATTGTGAAGAGGGATGAATAGAAAAGCAAATAATTTAATAATTATATTTTATTTTAAAATTAATGTTTTAAGTTCAATGTATAGCCTAGGTTTAGTACAAAACATTGTTAAAAATGTAAGGCTACAATAGTGAATGATAATTTTTATAGTTCCCAAGTTTGATCTTAAGTTCGGCTTTAATAAAACTTTTCCATTTTTGTGTACAAGCAAATATATTCCTTGGTTTGACTTGAAGTTTGTTTTTATTTAAAGAACATGACATATTCTGGAAAGCATATTAAAATTTTTAAATGGCTGGAGATTGAAAAAATGTGATACTTTTAAATTAGAACCTACTTAGGAAGGGTTTTAGATAAACTTTTACATAATCTGTTTGAAGTTCTGTCTGAAGCTTATGCATATCTGTGCTAGAAACATTTCAACAATAGCTTTGCATCTATTGGCCGCTAATCAGTATAAGTTAAGGCCTGCACACACCAACGCGGGATTGAGAGTAGGAGTGGGACACGGGAATTTGTGGCGGGGAAAAAAATAGGCGGGATTGAGGGTGGTCATACCGACGTGAAGTGGATCAAGTGGATCGCTGTAGTTCAAAGAAGGTTACCAGTCTATTCAGGTCTGTCTCTCTTGAGTTGGTTTTAGTGTACATGTTTATTACATTATTATTATTTTAGTGTAGACTAAGTTTGTAGCTATGTTTACCCCATCAGAAATAGTGTTGTTACTTGCTGTAGCTGAAGACGAAGATAAAAGAACAAAGCAATAGGTGCATATTATTAATAAAGAAAGACTGTACCACATAGAATATTTACTCACAAGATACTTTTAATTCCTTCTCGATCTCTTTCCTTATCTGGTTCTTTTTTTTATGTTCTTGTAGTCGTTATGACTTGAATCGTAAAGGACTAGGTAAGTGTACACAATTTCTAGCAACTTTTCTGTGTTGGACATGATGGTAGCACACACAGAGCAGTTTGCAACCAAAACTATTAGCGGGACGCGGGAAAACAGTGCATGCAACGAACCATGCAGGACGCTGACACGCTTGCCAGCAAATGTGCGGGATTTATTCACCCCGGTTAGTGCTCTCCTATATCCCACAATAGCATTGTTAGTTTGCGCAAATTTCGTTCCTGCTTCTGCGTTGTTCTGTGAAGGTCTTTAAGTATAATTCTGGAAAGGACAGTTTTGAAGATACAAACACTTTTTTTGGTGGTCAACACCAATAACATTTTTCTATAATGTGATATATATGAAAATGGTTTTAGTAAATTTTCAGGCTTCATATCCTGGCTGTATGCACTAGGAGCGGTTTTCCTCATTCTCTTCTCATGTTTATGCGCGTCCATTTTTCTAAGCTATTCCCATCTCGCCTAACCCTAAGATTAGCTCATAAATAATCATGATGTTAAAATACGTGGCTATGAAAGATTTTATGTGCCCTCATCATTGTTAATTTAAATTAAAATTGTAAATGTCAAGCTTAAACTACATTTTGTTTATATTGATCATGGAGCATAAAATATTCTACATGAATTTCATTAGATGGTCGATTTTATAACAAAGGTATTTAAAGAGAATACTGGCACTATATTTATATGTTTATATATCAGCATCCATTCCTCCTAAGTGATGTAAAATATATATATTATGTATGATGTGTTAACTATGCTTTGGTATTGCTAAGTAATGTGTCTTATTTGTTCATGGCTGAGGCTTATATTTAAATTATTGTTACCTAGCATTTTTAAATTCAAACAAATTTTTATCAATGTGTTAACCTTACAGTACCGTCATTGTTTAGACAAAAAAAATAATTTGTGAATATTTGAGCCTTTATTATTCTACAAACATTCAAAACCAAAACTGACATTCAAAATTCAAATGTGTGCATATGAATAAATTGTGTGTTTTAAAATAAATGAGTTGTTATTTCCCTTTTATATATTTTTGTGACACTCGATCCCAAAAATGGTTTGAGTCAAGCTAAGCTATTGCTACTATAAAATGGCTAATCACGGTTGGTTCATGGACTACACAAATAAAGGGGCAATGTGTAGACAAATAAGTTACACTACACTTGTTTATTAATTGGATTTTAAGCTATGTACCGTGTATAAATTATTTCTTAGCTCTTTTAGTGTTCAAACCCTTCTAAAAAACTAATCAATAATATGCAGTAAATATACAATTAAAGTTGTCAAGCTAATTTAAAAAAATGTAAACGTATAGGGATTGATACATAATTTGTGTAAAACTACTGAGCATTAAATCATCAATTTACAAAATTACATAAAATTATGTGCACATATTAAAACTTTTGAAAGATGTAACATTTAGTTTGGCAAATTACTGTAATTGTTTTTCTAAGTGTGCATAAACAGGGATCATTGATGAGCTTATTTCATGGTCTTGTTTTGGACTGCGTTACAGAGAGAGAAAAAAAAGCTAGCACTTTTGATAGTATTTTTCATTTAGAATTGATGACTTGGCTATATGTGTACCATAAGGTACTATCATAGTGTGCCTCCACTAATAAGATTCAACTGATCCTTCCTTTTATCTGTCTCCAACTAGGCTCTGAGTTGTTTGTAAATTGAATTTACAAACTTTCAAACCATACTCTTCATCATCATTTTTCATATGTAATAGCACCATATATTGGGATAATTTAATACAAAAAAGTAACTTCTTGGAAAGTTAGCGGCCTACCAAAATTCTATTGAACGCTTCTCACAACTTAATCTTTTAATATTCATTCATTCATTCCAATGTCATTCTATCATTTTTAGTTCACTCCCAGACACTGGGGGCTGGTGATGTAAATCTAGGGTGTCCACAAAATCAAAATTGTAATGAATATTTTGCAAATATATACATGTTTAGTATTATTATATCAAGACAATACTAACATAAAGGTATGCTATATATGCACATTCGTGTTGAGCCAGACCACCGAGGACGGGGAGATCGAGGTTCGAATCTCGGTCGGGTGAACTGGGGGTGGTTTTTCCTAAATGGTTTTCCACTCTCCCTCCACGCAAATGCGGGTTCACTTCCTCTAAATTCAACCTTCCCAATTCCTAATCAATTAGTGTAATTAGTACTTAAGCGTATAACCCGAACGGGTAGTAAGACGCGGTGCTAAATAAATAAATAAAATAAATAATATATATGCACATAAAAAGTTACGGCTTAGATCTAATTATCACAAAGTTACACCATGGTGAACCAGGCAAAATAAGCTCGTTATTCTTATAGATAAACAAAGAGTACATATGTTTACCTGACCTAACATTGACAATAACGACATTCTTGTGGGAATGTGAATGTCCGTACTTTTAATTTTTTCGCTCGTATGAAATAGTCTGATTAGCCATGCTTTGTCCATATATTTAACTCTTTTACAAAACAGCAAGCAAGATAAACGAACAAAGAATTGATTGAACTACAACCACATAGTCAAGAATATTTTTTAGTAAATGTTAACTTAGAATTTGCCTTTGTAACCACTTTTTTTTTTTGCAAACCTGATAAATTAATACATCACTCTTTAGAATATATTGCAGCGTATTCATTTTAAAGAAATATTACAAAAAAAAAATAGGATGCTATGTCTATTTAAACTTTCAATAAGCTAATGTGCATTTTATAATACAAATACCCGCCTAGGTGGCGTAGTTGGCTAACGCGCCAGTCGTGTTGAGCTTGACCACCAAGGACGGGGAGATTGAGGTTCGAATCTCAGTCGGGTGAACTGGGGTTGGTTTTCCCTAAATGGTTTTCCACTCTCCCTCCACGCAAATGTTGGTTCACTTCCTTTAAATTCAACCTTCCCAATTCCTAATCCATTAGTGTAATTAGTACTTAAGTGTACAACCCGAACGGGCAGTAAGACGCGGTGCTAAATACTAATAATAAATATAATATAAATAATTATATTGTATACATGTTGGCACAAGGATTAAACAAAGTGTCTTTATATATTTTTTTAAACATCAAGTGCTCACAAATTATCATTCAAAGGGAGACAGTTACTTAAAATGATTTGTTCAAACAGCTTGTTACCTATTCTCGAATTAATAGTAACTGGACTCATGAGACTCACAAATGTCCCAGTTTATTTGGATCAGCTCGAATGCCTCGACTCTCGAGGGTTGTGATACGGGAGAGGCAGTCAAAAGCTAAAATGTTCACAGCAACGATGTGCCCATTCCCCAGGTTAAATCTTCATAAGAACTATGTATTTCTGTCATATGCATGCACATTAGTGCTTCAACTGTAACAAATACTTATATCGCTCACAGCATGCATAGACTACATACAAGAACTTATCGTCCACGCTTAACAACAACACAATTGCCAACATTATACCAGAAAAGCGGTAATCACATTAGAAGAACATGATTGTTTAGGATTGTAAATTATCACTTAGATCTAGATAGACTGATTAATTATTTAAAACTAAAATAGTATATAATTGTAATCAAAATATAGGGTGTTTATGTGTACATGTGCTCATATACATTAGCTGCCACTGCTCCTAGAACCAAACTGCTGAACACTGGTTTCCAATGTTCTGCTCTGGAGAAATTACAATTACAAACCTATAACACTTTAGCTAACAGTTACTTTGTTTATTAATCCTACAGAATATATACTATAAATATTGTTTTTCCTGATATGATTAAGATAGTATTGAGTAGTACACCAAATACTAATATTGATTTTTAAAGTAAAGGTACATAACATTCATAACCAGTAAATATATATATTCAATTCCTAGTTTGGTTCATAAACTTAACATAACCCTGTTCTTCAATGGAGTAGTAAATGTGATAGACATGAAAAGATACTCTTCGTTTACCCTGAAGGTTAGCAAACTTGCTCTGCTAGGTTCCACCAGTGGCGGCTCGTGAGTTTGAACACTGGGGTTGCTGTTTGGGTTATACGGGGAGAAGGGGTGGGAGAGATTTGTGGGGAATCAGGAGGGTTCATTTGGAGGGATATATAATAATAATAATGTTTTCTCTAAACATTTCATAACTTAACATTTACTAAAACTAAGTTATTTTTAAGACTTAGTACGTAGCTAAAAGATCATCAACGAAATGAAAATTAATCTTTTCAAGAAAGTGATATGGCCATAGTTAAAAAATCTCCTCTGTTTTGTTATAAAAACACTGATTTTGTTTAGTATTTGCCTACTGTAATGGAAATACATTAATGATGAATTAATTTAATTAGTTGTAAAAATAAACCAAATACAATTTTTCTTACCAATAAAATTATATAAAAATCAACTGATAACTTATCAATATGCAGTAAATAAATACAACTACTACTACAATTAAAAGGGTAAAATCAGTTATAATTTTCTTAGGATGAATATTAAATTACCAATTAAATGCAAATGATACAAATATGCTAATTGCAATTTAGGAGATCATAATATTTTAAAATATACACCTACTTTTGTATGGGAAGCAAATGCTAAGAGTTTATATTTGGATAAAATTATTTAACCATCGAATTACCACTAATTGCCCCAAGATGTATTAGTAAAAAAATGCCAATGGAACTTAATCGATAAATATTAAGTGTGAGTAAATTAACAATATTATAGTTTCATATTAATTCCTGCACAAATTAGATAAACAGTTAAACATGCAAGAAATACAGAATTATATTAAAACAAAAATATTAGTCACACAATCCAGTTCCAAGTTAGACTGTGGCTTTCGAGGGGATCTACAACGCTTGTATCTCCAATCCTACGTTACCACTCGGGGATTCCCCTACTCCACCTGTTATGATTCTACACTTCACCATTATCCAAGGGGTTCGGAGAGTTGCAGCGCCAGACGCCTAACCAGTAGCCTCATGAAAACCTTCCATTCAAAACAGCACAATTACTGTCCGTAAAAATTATAAAATCTGAAATATGTTGAAAATACATAAAAATTATAAAATCTGAAATATGTTGAAAATAATTATAATCTTCTGGAATGTGTTATAGTTGACTGTACTAAACTAAAATGTATGTAGAATTTTTTGGGGGTGCTGCAGCTCTTATGGACCAATGGGTTCCACTATGGTGTAACTTATAAGTTAGTATAACCTGTTTAGGTAAGACAGTGTAAACAAAGTGTAAATACTATGTTGATGGGGTTAGAGATGAAATCAGAGCCTTAATATTCAAAAGAGAGATAATCAACAAGATAAGAGCAGCAATCAAACCAAGTAATGAAAACACTGAAAATAATCAAATATCTTGTCAAAAATGTGGACTTCTCATGCATTTTGAAATCAGGGTGAGCTTTGATTGCCATTGGATTGTATTGGTTTTACTTGTCTTCTAAAATAGTAATGCAATCAATGGTTATCAAACTAATCTAGAGATTATAGAGTATTTTCATTCTCCACATATCAGTGACATACACCATACACTATCACAAAGTGGGCTAATCGTGGAATGTCTTATCTTTCCTGTATTGTTTGTTGGACAAGATAAGTTCAGCATGGTGTGGAATGTACAAAATAGATTGCTCAAAAATATAATTTTGTTTTCATTTCCTTTTGACAGTCATTTGTGAAGTGTTAAGATTTACTCGATGAAAAAAATAATGAGAATTTGTTTGCTGTGTCTCATATATTGTGGGATAGGGAATGCTGCTGAAACTGATCACCTAAGTTGCACAACAGAATATTGTGATGTGAGTAGTAAAAGACGGGATGTTTGTGTATAACTCTTAGTCTAAACTAAAAATAACTGCAAGACTTTTAGGAACAACTTACTTTACTGCCTTTCATTCAAATAAAATATTTATCAAAAAGTATTTATTTAAACTGTCAAAACCACATATTTTAATGTTATTGAAATTGTAGTTATTGGGCCAGTTTCATGGTCAGACTTAGTGTGCTTCAAGTGCAGCTTGATACAAAACACAAGATGACACCTACCTAGACCAGAATGGAATGGGTCAATTTCATATCTGAAGCTGGCCCATTCCATCGAGTTTAGGAAGGTGTCGTCTTGTATTTGGTATTGAGCCGCCCTTGAGGCTCACTAGGTATGACTATGAACCCATTGTGTCATAAATAAAGCAAGACTGAGATAATATGGGCATGTAATGAGGATGTTGAAGGAGAGGATGTTAAAGGGAATGATGAAGATGAAGTATGTAGGACAAAGATGCAAGGGAGGCCAAGAAAGAGATGGGCGGAGCAAATAACAGAAATTGTGCAAGTGAGAAGAATGGTGGAAGCATATAGGAAGATGGGGGCGTTTTACTAAACTGACCCGGCTAAAGGCTGGAAACAGCTGATGATGATGATGGATGAGTTTGAGCCAAGAGTAATGTAACACTACTTAGAAATATTAGGAATACTACCCAATGAAATGGTCCAAACGTCAGATTTATGAGATTTCCCAAATACTTTGCAACTTTCACTTTCAGCACTTCATTTCAATGCCTATAAAATAATAAAACTAATATTGCTATATTTTTAAAAATGTTGTATATTTATATTTTTTATATTTTTTATGCGTGCTAGAGCTACATTACTTGTAGCCCAAGTTTGTGAAAATATTAGCCAGTACTAAAGTACCATTGTCCAGGGGACGCCCGAATGTACTAATCGTACATCCTTTCCATGGAGACTCTTTTCATATCTCAATGAATTGAGGTGATGATGATAGTGAATATGAGGGTGTGTAACCAGTGAAAACTCTTAAACCTAGCTTAATTCTAACTAACCAAACCCTGGTGATCTTTGGGATAGTTTCTCTTTCAGGAAAGTTATCCATGGCACCAGATGGGAATCGAACCCTGGACCCTTAGGTCTGTAGCCAGGTACACTGACCATTACGCCACTGGGCCGGTTATTCTCTTTGTTTTAGTAAATTTTACACTGATTATGGTGATAACCTACCTACAGTCTTAAATTGAGGGGATCCACTATGTCCCTATCTTATAAGTTGCACAATAGTATAAACAAGCCAGGTGAGCTTGCTACCTTTAAACGTAAACAAAGTGTGCAAGTAAAATGCATCATTAGAATGCTAGATTATTCTATTGAATACATTATAGGTAACATAAATAGCTGCTAAAGTGATTTTCCTTTAACAATGTTATAGTATCTATTCATAAGATAAAAAGCTTTTAAGATTTAAATAATTGTTTAAGTGTGACCAATAAGTAATTTTTAGTACACACAAAGCAGCTTGTGAGTTGTTTGCCAGGTTAAGTAATACTTGACAGGACTGTACTCGTAAACTATCCATTTTACCAACCACATACACAATAATGTAATGAACAAATGTATATGCTTTAAAGGAAAGTTTAATGCATAATGACAAGAAATTATTTTCTAGCACAGTAACATCAAGCCTTTTTCTTTTTGTAAACAATGCATGAGCTGCCCCTAATGTAAACAACAAATACAAAACATGTGTGAAAGTTTCATACCGCTTAAAATGAGACTTTTATGAAACAGGATTTCATGGCAACCAATCCTTGTTCAGAACTTCCCAAAGCATGCAATGGTACGTCAAGCTTGGCTAAGTTCCTGCCATCACCAACCGTCTGCAACTGTTGTGATTACTGTCTTGTATACATAGGTAAGTTTGATTTTAGTATAACTAGACTCCTGTGAGACATGAAGGAGCTTCAGATTTTTTAGAACAAATTATTATATTATATCTAAATAAATATTATTTACAAAACACACAAAGATTTAGTTATCTATATTAATAAAATGAAGAGTTGGTCTGTCATGAGCATGGCGTGATATCTACCGCACGCAGAGGGTTGACATTTTAATAGTAACCTTGCACACAAACATGTGCACCTCGAAGCTGGAATTGTACATTTTTAATTTTTTTTTTTTTAAATCTTTTAAAAACTGGGTCGGAAGAAATAAAATAAAGAGGTTTTTTTTCTGTCTGTTTGAAGTATAGAAAAGCATTGCCAGGGCAACTCTGGGTACTTCTGCTAGTTTATAATATAGAATTATGTGTGTGTTTATATATATAAAATATCTCTCATCTTTATATTCCCCCGCCCAAATCTCTGAAGACCTGTACAGAAATACTTTTACTCTAATATTAATTGTCAATTAAGTATATTTTAGTGCAAGTGTGTTGGCGAATATTGACTTAAACAGTTGTTTATTAGATTGTATAATAAGAAGGGGTGACTTTTAAAGAAAAAGGCTTTAAAAAGAAATGAAGGCTTTAGCTACACTGTGGAAAAATCACCCACATCCCAATCCACCACTTTCTAGTACACCAGGACGAATCTCAACCCTTTGCAACTCACATCAGATTCAAGCAAGGGCATATCCAAAATTTCTGTTTTATGGAAGAGGCAAGAACTAAAGTTTTGTTGAATACTATACTTGTATAGAATAGGGGAGTTGAAACATAAAAAATGGATGTGAAGCGTGGGTTTGTCATGAGAAACACAAGAGCAAGGGTTGGAACTAGATATCCAAGCAAAGTATGTGGAAAGACTCATATGAACATAGTCGGTAATAAATGGGTATTGAAGGAGTGCAGTTTGAAAGAGAATCCATTAGGTCGATGTGAAAGAAGCGTCTTACTTTGGTTTGGACAAGTTGATAGGATGAGTGGGGATTGAGTGATAAAGCAAATATATGACGGTACAGTGTGTGGATCGAAAGGAAGGGGTAGGCCCCATAAGACGTGGTTAAATGTTGTAGACGAATTAAGAGTTTTAAGAATAAAAGAGTATGTATGACTCAGTGTATGGCTGTCATTGAAGCGAAGGATAGGGGGTGTGGAGAAAGTCAGTGAGGATGACTTAAGTATGGAGTTGTTTTTTGAGCTATATGCACAGTTCCTTGTCTAACCCGTAAGGCAACAGCATGATTAAGTATGAATGTAAGATGAGTAAACTTTAAAAATAAAGATACTTGTTAACATAATATGGAAAAACTAGAACATTAAATTAAATACTAACATGTTGCTTTTATGTTAGAACGAGATAATTAAATGATTGGTTTACTATAAATATGTTTTTCAATAAAATAATTTAGCTTACCCACTTTTTCACTGTATATCAGCATTTCATCAGAAGTTATTATGACTCTGTGGATATATGATAATATCCTGAAAGTAGTTTCAAATCATAGTTTGCTCTCAATTGAGCCCCATTTCATTTATCATAGCTCCCACCCTCTTTATATATATTGTAAAACCTAGATACAACGTAGAAAGAAATGGCTGTATAAATAATTTTGAAAATACATTATAAATATGCAATCTAAATAACAAATATGTTTTTATCAAATATTTCCTATGTCAATCATTTTTCAATCTTGAAAACACCCATTTACCAAGAACATTTGAGATTTTACAGGCCTTATAAAGGCGAGGGTTGAAGTCCTCTCTCCTGGATAGCTCCTGGAGTCAAGCGTTTCTATTCTTGTTGTCAGGTGGAAAATGAGATATGTGCTAAGGGCACTTCAGGCGCCCCTACAACTAGCTCTATTTGTGGACCAGGTCTCACATGTGTCAAAGAAGAGGATGCGTCAGATGCTTACTGCAAATCATGTAAGTGTTTTATCATAGTACAGTATAAACAAAATTAAAACGAATAGTTATACATCACTTTCTCTTCTCTCAATTTATACTTTCATTAAGCTTCCAAGTAAACAAATAAAAATAAAACTGCCCACTCTATTACAAACCAAGGGCCCTATATTAAAAAAATTCATTTAAATAGTATTGATGTAATGTGGCATTTTGTGTAGAATACATATAACAAAAAAGAAAGTGGGGTGCAGAATAAAGTTCATGTTACAAAGTGTGAATCCTAGTGTCCAAACCTATCCTCACAGAAAATAAATTGAACATTAAAATAAACAGGAATCTAAAAATAAGTAGGTACAATAAATGTAAGGTTTAATAAACTCATGTTTTAAAATATCAGTGAAAAAATTACGTATTTAAATGTAATCTAATTTGTAAATGATCACCTAAAATATATAAATATTTTAATAGTTTTAGGCCCAAGCCATGGTTGATAGCATTTAAACATCAAACTTCTGGCCTCTGAAAGATTAGTTCAAATCCTGATTAGCTTTCAATTTAGTCTTAGCTTGGTGAAAAGGCAGATGAGGTTCTATATTTTGGTACTTGGTACCAACAAAATCTTTTGTTTTAAAAGCTTGTAAAAACCATCAGGGGTGGGAAAAGCTTCAAATGCCATTCAAAAGGAAATTATCCTACGGATTTTTATTGCTCAAGAAAAATCTTTCGACCTCGGCTGGGTGAGTACTTTACCCCAAGACCACCTAGGTCAACTACAGTAGTCACCGTACTATATCAAAACTACAATGTCCATTAAAATGTACAAGGAAAACACTAAAAATAATACAGATTAATTGTTATTGTGTGGTGTTTCGAGCAGTGAACACAACATGCATACAACAACAACAAGAGTATGAGGAACGCAAATCATCTGGTAAATTGAGAATGACAGAGTTGCAACCACAGTGTGATGAGAAGGGAAATTTTGCACCTGCCCATTGCATTCAAGGATCAATGTAAGTTCAACAATTAATACATTATGTTTGCATAGCCTATATTGTAATTTCATGCATAATGAAAAGCCTTGAACTTTAGTTCAATTTGTTCAAAATATTGTCATATTATTTTTATGTTTTCTAGATGTTATTGTGTATCTAATACTGGTGAAAGAATATTTGGTGAACAAGTTTACACAAATTCTGCAATGCTCACGGATATGACATGTGGTGAGTTTAAATATTCATCATGATGCTAAAAAGCATTTTAAAATATCTACCTATAATTACTTACTTATGCACTCTATGGCATTAGGAACTCAAAAGCTCATTGTCGCACTTTCAAAGGTATGCCACTTGTTCCTATTTTGAGCTAGTTCTATTCATTCCACCTCATTACACCCTATATTGAGCTAGCTCTATAAGTCCACTTCATTACACCCTATCATTTCTTTCAGCTCCATTATAATGTTATCCTCCCATCTGTGTCTATGTCTTCCCAATGATCCCTTCACACTGGGTTTGCCAGTCAATACCTTGAACATGGTTCTAGGGTTCTTCAATTCGTGCTGCATGTACTGCAAGATTTGATTATTCTAACAATGTTTTGAGATGGGTACAGGGTATGTAACTCATCATTATATAACCTCCTCCATCCTAGTATCGTTCAATCCTTTTTGAGCCAAATATCTTCCTAGAACCCTGTTTTCGAATATCCTAAACTTCTTTAATCATTACAGTAGAACACATTCACATCATAAGAAACCGAACTATTTGATTATTTACATTCCTTGACAGCAGGCAAGGTGTTAACAACTTACTGACCGGTAATAGATGCATTTACTGACTGTATTCTTTACCTAATTTCACAATTAAACATTGTAAATCTTGCAATACGTTATGAAAAGGATGCCCTTATGACCAAGTGCTAAGAAGGGTAAATACATGTTTAGGGCATCCTGGGTTTGAAATAATATTGGTTCCTAAAATAATTAAAGTGTATATTTCATTCCAGTACTATTCAGACACTATAGTCCTGATTAATTTTTTTAGTACCAGTCTCATTACCTATACTTATTTGCATTAAATACAATTATATTGAATATGTATAAGTAAAGTTAATTTAAGGTGAGTTCAAATATCTTGAAAAAAAAGGTCAAATCTGAATTAACTTTATCCCCATATCCTTAAAAAAAACCTAACAGTTGATCACTATTCTTTTTGGGACATAATAAATCCATTCAAAATGATAATTTATATCTGTTTTGACTTAGATACAGTTTAATAGTCAAGACTTAGTAACCTCAAGTGTGGCACTATACTAAATTAAGGATGACACCTACCTAAACTCTAATGGAAAGGGCCTGTTTCGCATGTGAAACTGGCCCATTCCATTCTGTTCTAGGCGTACTCATGCCGACTATGAAACTGACCCTAATCTTTGTACTTCAGAATGTTCATTGGCTGCCTGGACTAGTGGTCAGCTTTTGGACTTTGAGACACAGTCAGCTCATGTCTGGCCAATGGTTCTTACGACCCTCTGCAATGTGTGGGTGGCAAGTGTATTTGTGTAGACATTGAGGATGCTACCCCTGTCAGCGGAGGCAAGACGGTGAACATTGAACTAGTCTCCAACGCTACTCTACCTTGCTGTGAGTATTCAAATGCAACACAAGGTGAAAAGGCTGCCTTTATGACCGATGGTTGGCAAGGGTAAATACACTCTTAGAAATCCTGGATTTGAACTCATTGGTGCCTAAAATAATTTAATATTTGTGTATGTTTTGTTCTAGAACTATTCAATCCCTATGTTCATTCTTTTTTAGCACCAACTCTCATTACCTGTTTGTCTTAAAACTTATGTACTAATTACGCTAATGAGATGAGAAGATTGAATTTAGAAGTGTATTCGAATTTGTGTGGAAAACCATTTAGGAAAGACCACCCTCAATACACCCAACCAGGATTCAACCTTGATCTACTAGTTATCGGCAGTCTGGTCTATTGCGAGAGTGATGTCTAAGAGCATTCAGCCACTGAAGCAGGCATAGTTCTGCTGCTTGGGTTGGGTGTTTAGTGATAATTGTGGTGTCTAGGTTAAGTTAGGTTTTAACACCTCTATGTAGAAAATGCACATAGATATTTTAATACCAAAGTGATTAATGATGAGCATTAGCATGGACCTTAGTAGCAATCTTATTTGCTACACACCTTTTGAACATCTTGTCTGACCCAATTTTCTGGTGACAAGAAGATCAAAGCTTGAATCTAAACCAGGTGTCTTGGGTAAGTTTTTCCTAAATGGTATGACATTGTTCTTCCACACAAATGCGGGTATATTTCCTCAACTCTACCTTCATTCATACCCCATTAATATGATAAATTGCACTAAACAAATTTGAATGCTATACCATAGTATAATTGTTTTATAATCACTCATACATTCATGCCTATTATTTGGTTACATGACTAACTCAAGTATTGTTATCGCAGCTTTGAGCATATAAAATATTGATAAATTAGAACTTCTGTTTATGTTGATTGTTTAATAAGAAATGTCAGTACTATTTTTCCGACAGTTGATTCGAGTCTGCACGAGGAGGGGGAATTTGACCACGAATGTGAAATGAGTCGTGTGCAAGATCTAAACACTAAGAGGAGTTTTCAGCTTCAGGGCTATAGTGTCGTAGGCCTGGAAACACCTCAATGTACTCCAGACGGGAACTACCATCGAGTGAGAGTCGTGAATGATGAGTAAGTTAGGTTCACTCCAGTTAGTTTTAAATTTCAGATTAAACTTTGGCCACATTTGTTTAGGAAACACTATTTCTTAATCGAAAGGAGTCTAACTAATTCCAAACAACTATGATGGCTTTTAATTAATTAAAAGAGCTCTAGAAGTTTTTTTTCTCAACTTCATGATTTTAAACATAAGTTGTTTAAACTTTGTATCATTTGGTTTTATGATTAATCATCATTAACCAGTAATGTTGGTTGTTCTGGATGCCAATTGCTACTTATACTAAGAAATTTTAGTAAGAAAATTCACACTATACTGTCATATTAAATGGAGCATGGATGACTACAGTGACTTCACTACACAACAGTTGCAAATTTTACTTACTAATTTAATGAAAATAATTAATTGGTAGTGTTACTTTTGGTTAACATATGTGCTAGTATTAATAACTATTTTTTTGTTTTCAGTAAAATATGTGTGGATCCCGATGGCAATTCATTAGGCTTCAAGGTCAATAGATTCGGCTCAGATGCTCTAGACATGGATTGCAGTATGTTTTTAAAATTAAAAATTATGTCTATAGCTATCATACTAAATTATAGCAAAAGTTTGTTTTTATATATAAATGAGAGGGGGGTGAGCAACATACACTTTTTCAATTCAAAACGAGTCCAAGTTAAATAAATGAAATATTCTTGAAGTTTGAATATTTTTGGTTTATTATTTTATACTTGAAAAAAATCATTCATAAAATGTTTTAGTACACAATTGTTTCTAATTTTTCATTCTAAGCTGGTAAATCTAGTTACTCTCACCACATGCAATTCAATTGCTTCAGATTTTTTAATATGAATATTACCTCATTGTAATATACATAACATCTCAAAATGACAATAATTTATCATAAATGTAGTATTTTATAGGTTTTCCAACCTGGGTCAGTTTTTTATTTAAGTCATATATTTAGCTTCATATGCCTTAATCTATCTTAAGACAGGCACAACATCCAGCCATCGCCTGTCAATTTATCAATGTGAAAGGATAAACCCATATTTTCATCAACGGTACATTTTTGGCCATGCCGGGAATCATACCCAGTACCTTAGCTCAGTAGGCAGACATGCTACCGGCTGAGCTAAGGTGTTGGAATGTATTTTGTATATTTTTATTGACAAAGTTTTGTAATTGCTGAAGCCAGAATATTTTTTCAAAGCAATGTCAAAGTTTCATACACCTCTACTAATGAAAACACTTTTATGATGTAGTTAGGAAAAGCAATTTAAGATATATTTGTTTAGTTTAATATAGCCACATATGTGAAACTCTCATATTTTTTATTATTTATATGTTCTCTACCATATACTTTTGTTTCTTGGCTACAGCGCATATGTCACCACACAAAAAACTTGAATTTTTAAATTTTGTGTTCTCTTAGATTGTGCACGGACACGATGGCTTCTTGCGCAAGCTGGATTGAAAGAACTGCCAACGTGTAAAATTAATGGTAACTTTGAAAACATCCAGTGTTATTAGAGGAGTATGTTTCTGTGTGGACCTCAATGGAAACCAGATAAGTGATGAAACTGATGAAAACAATAAGAATTATCTTGTGTGTTGAGAAAACAAATGCTTTCTGACGTCTATCAACATTGATGGCACCAAACCGCTAGATTAAAAAAAAACATTGAATGGATTGATAGGCCTTTATATTTTACAGAAAATTGAAGTCAAAAAATAATTATATTTAAAACAATGCATATTGTAGTGCTGAAGATGAAGCCTAATGTACACAGAATATTTGTTTTACTTTTTGTTGTGTTTTTAATCTATAATTTTCTTAAAGATGGTTAGGTATGTGGGCACTTTCAATGTTTATAATACAAATATAAATGAATCAAACAAAGATTCAATAAGTGAATGCCCAAAATCATTTTAATTTATTCACTATAGTGTTCTACTTAAATTAATTTTATGTCTAATTAAATCATCATAGTAGATTAAAATCAACATCTTTTTACTAGGTACATTAGGGTCCCCTTATCAGATGAGTCAATTATCCACGGTTTACCGCTGCCCAATTTTACTTATTTTTAATTAAGGAAAAAATTGTTTATGAGTCACAATGCCTACAACATCACTCCCACTTCATCTCCTCATTGTGGGTATTGTATTATCATATCACTGTCATCATCATCATATGATTGTCTCAACAAGAAGAATGGAGAATAGTAAGAACACAGTACGCATTATTATTACTTTATTTAATGTCGGTAATGTTTTACTGTGAATAATTTATCAATTAAAATTTACTGTATTTATGTATGTTACATGACTATCACGCTGTATAATAGTTCGCTACTATACGCGGTTTCACTTAACTGCTGTTGATCTATTACCCGCGGATATGGGGGCCCTACTGTAGTTGTAACATATATTCAACAACATACATTTTTGGCTAATTACTTACAATATTAGCTAATTCATTTAGTTTGTAAAAATTTTAAAATTAATATAAACACTATTATTATAATATAAAATCATAGTCATTATTTGTAAGCCTGTGTGAACCCTCAAAATATTGAGTCCCAAATCTGACTAAGAATCGGATTCAATTTGAAGCTTCAAATATTAATAAAGGAAATATTCAAATTCGATTCAACATTTCAAATCCGAATTAAATCCTATATTTGGATTCGATGGGTTTAGTTCATAGCTGCTTAATAAATTGATATAATCAGACCTGAAACCAGTTGCGTGGTATAGTGAAAAGAGAAATTAACTTGAGTTCAAAGGTCATAAAGGAATCACGTGGCGTGACAGTAGTTTGTGACGGTGAATATCTTGTACTTTAACTAGGCCCACATTTTTGTAAATATTCTAAAAGAAAAGTATTTTATTCATGTCAGTTAACCAAAATTTGAATTCAATTCGAAATATAAAATCTTGGATTCACATGGGCTTAGTTATTTGTGTACAAATGAAGAAACTCAATAAAATAAATTATAATACAACCCTTCTTTGTTTGTAGTTACAATTTCTTTACTATATTGATTAGTATCATACATATTCAATATATTAATATATAATAAAGTGTTTTACTCTGCTTTTTTTTTAATCTACTGCTTTTAAAATCTTATACCAGTAAAGATTTACCTACATTAAAACTTTAAAATAAATTAGTATATTAGTTTTAAGTTTGATTCTATTATAATCTCACTGTATTAACATTTTAAATAAACTATACAATCATTATTTAAACTCTATTAAACTATAAGAACAATAATTTACAATACTATTTATATCACTCATATTGTACAAGCAGTAGTTACACACAATTTAAATCTAGTTTAAAGAAGTTTTGTCATTGCTGCAAATGGTATCAACAGCATTCCTAAGTTTGATGAGAATGTGGCGCTTCCACCTTGAGCCCAGCTTGCAAAAAGAGCTTTAAAAAATAAAATTAACAATTTAAAATAGTTTTCTTAAATAAATATTCCCTTACTAAACCTTTTCAAGTTAGCATTAACTTTAGAAACTTTTTAGTTACTAGTATAAATTAAAGCAGGTACATTAAATAGTGATTGAAACAAACACAATATGGCTTTCATAATGAAAAGAACAACACAGCTCACATTTAGCATTGCTGCCACTGGACAGAGAGGTAATGGCTGCCTCTTGAAGAAAATCAATGATTACCACCAAATTCTTCTCCTTTTGTGTTTTTTGATTTCCTTTTTTATGGATTTGAGTTGTGCATTTTACAATCCCTCCTGATGAGTTATGATAGATTGAAACCTAGGATAGGGATTTGCCAATGAGGGTCAATTTTCATCAAGAGGCAGCCATTACCTCTTATTCAGTGGCAGCAATGTAAAAAGTGAGTTGTGTTCTTATTTTTATTGTAAAAACCAAATTGTGTTCATTTCTTTTGTATGTTTCTATTCACCTTTCCTGTACCTTCTTCCAAATAAAACAAAATACCTCAAAAGTGAAAAGAGGTTTTCCTTAAAGAGATATAAACTGTGTTAGTTTTTTAATTATATTTGTGCTTAATTTTATATTATTCTTTCGTGTTTAATTTTTTTTTCTAAGGTTATTTTATGACAGGCTTAAGGCACTTTATTTTACACATATTACAGAATAGCTTATGAACGTACCTGAATCCTCATTATTGGTGGCCCAACCCACAATTTTCTCATCTCTGTTCTGGACACTAAGCCACATAGCAAGTGGCTGGAAATACTCCAATAGAGGCCTGGAGTCTAGTTTGTCAGTTCGACCTTTAGTCATCACATGGATTATTTCCGACCAAGAACGAGATGACCCCATAGATAAGATCTCGCTGAAATTATAAATAAGTAGGCTTACGGCTGTGACAAATACTGTACTATGAAAACACACAAATAAAGTGCTTGTCCAATGACTAACCTACCTTAGTAAACGACCAGCTTCCCTCGATCTATAAATGTCGCAAGTGTGTAATGGACCAAAGTGACCAGCTGCTTGACAAAGTGACTCGTGGAGTTGAAATTGGAGAATCAAGCTCACAAAGTATCTATAACAAAATCATATATTAACATTTTTAATGCATATAACCTGAACAAGTAGTAAGATGCGTAAATAAAAAAAACTTTAAAAAAATATGTTTTTAATATTAATGCATTGTTTATGTCAATCATTTGAATTGTGCTTTAGCTGAAAATCAAAGTTAAATATAAACTGGATACTCTATTGTCATTCTATCAAAGTTTACTAAGCAAAATATAATATGTAATAAATAAATATGATAGAAATGTAAACAAATAAAGCACAAATAAATATAAAAGTAAAAAGACTAATAGAGATTTACACACACTTCATTATTTCAATTCTTTCATTGCAATCATCATCAGAATGATCATTTAGCCAATGCAGATAGGCTTAGCTTTTATACCATTGATGGCAACAGAAATAAGCTGAGAATGGGGAAAATAAACAGGAGAGGACAGGCAGTCGATGATTCCACAAGTCCATCTTAGACTTGTGCCTTAAACTCTTAGTGAAGAATGATCCTGAGCATGGGACTAATCCTGGATAGCTCAAAGATAGAGCTAAACCAAAGGTCCAGGGCTTGATTCCCATGTCCAGGAGTCATTTTTAAGCAATTTATATTAATTGTTTATGAGACGTTCCTTCTTTACAACTTACCATAAGCTTTGAAACTCTTGCACCCTATTTTGGTGTAATGAGTGATCACTCTCAACTAGTTTTATTCTAATAAATAAGCTCTTAATGTTTTTAAGAGTTCTAGATTTTTTATAAAAGTGTGACAATTTATTGTGTACATTATAATGACAGTGATAGAAACATTAATTTGACTTGAACAATACCTGATGTATGGCATGTCAGCTACTACATGATACTTGGCGGCAGGATCAAAGTCGTTTTCAGAGCGAGGGATCGGAGGAATTATTCCTTGATGCCTCATTCTCAAATCCCACCACCGAGAATTCATCTCTTCTACTTTCCACTCTTCGGAAAATAATCGCCATCGCCACTAAAAATTATACAACAATTTGTTCAAAATATTTGTATTTTTTTAAAAGTGTGTCTACAGGTTAGAAAAGAAATTTACTTACTTGGTCAACAACATATGCAAATGGCAGGTAAGCTACTTTATCCAAGGCCATAGTTAAGAGGAAGTTGATGTTTGTTTCTGGAAGAAAAAAATAAAAGTATTTATAAATTTTACACCTATAGCCCAGTAACAAGAGAAAAAAGACTGTCTGGGAAGTGGGAAAAAAGAAGTTTTACACAAAATGGTGACATTTCTTTTTCTTGTCACAGAATTATATCACTTAGAGTGTAACAACTTTATGAAAACAGGAAAAAACAATATAAAATTATATAATACTTAACACTAATACTGGTATTCCCCATTTTGAAATGAACAGTGTAGCAGATTCTCAAGTCTATTTCCTTCCCTTTCTCCAAATTATCCATCTTCTCTTGTTAGTTAATTTTTTCTATAGATGGGTCGGGTTCACTTTTTATTGAATCCAAATCTTTGTTTTATCTACATATCCTAGATAACATGATTAGCAAAAAAAGTTAACTTTGCCAAATTAATATAACTTTTTTCTCTTCAAGATCAATGTCCATATTAAGTGGTAAACTAATGCTTTACTTTACCTCCATTATTGTTTCCAACCTGTGGCCTGGGTCAGTTTTTTATTCAAGCCACATATTTTTCCACTACCGGCTGGCTTGGCCTATTGTAGCTTCAAAGTAAGTAATATAATAGCTATTAAAAATAATTCTATTTCAAAATTTGATTAAAAAAAATTATGGATCTGGTTTTTTTAAAATATTGAATCTGATTTTTTTTTTTAATCCTTGACTCATGAATATTCTTAAAGATTCGAAGATTTAAAGGGCCCATCCCAAATTTTTTCGTTTGATTTTAATTTACAATGTTTCAAGATATTATTTTTCTCAATGGACCCTACTAAAATCATATATTGGTATTACTCTCAAAGATTGACAACTTAGATTGCATGTATACATTATGGATAAATATGAGCTATTTAAATTACCGTTCGTATTGGTCATCTCACCATATTCATCTGTAATGTTATTCAACAATCCAATCCTCTGCAAATGTCGAGGTGTGATGACAGACAATTCTATCATTGCCCCCACTGCTTCATGGAAACCTACAAGTTTTATTAAATACTTATATTACATTACATAGTGGCAGCAAAACATTACACTCAAAATAGCTTGTGCTACTACTTTCATCAAGTTTGTTCTTATTAGACTCCTGTTTCGTGTGTATAGCCCAGATAAGTAGTAAGATGTGAGTCAAAAAAAATATTTGTTTGTTTCTTGCCCCAGCTAGTAAATATAGTAGTTCTTAGTTAAAAATAAATAAAATATACAAATATAATTCTGAAATTAAAATGGCTTTGTTTTGGGGCTCTTAGATTTCATGACTAGGCTGAAAGTTCAGCCACTACTAGATAAAGGAAGCGCGCGCACACACACAAAACAAAACTAAAATCGTGAGTCAACTTTATAATATGTACCTGGGTTTGCCCCATCTCTGAAAAGTAATGGTTGATTGGCATACTGAAGGTAATACTGTATATGCGCCATTTCATGATGAATGGTCTGTAAATCCTCCATAGTAACTTCGGTACACTGTTTGATCCTGCAAAAAGAACAAAATATTCAATATGAAGAAGCTATTCTAGTAAAAAACAAATAATATATTTTTTAATACCAATTTAAATGCATTTTAACTTTATCAGTTCCCTCCAGGCACCTGCTTGAAGGTGAGATACATAAGCTATTGTTTATTCACTACACATGCTCTTCTTTTTAAAAACATTATATTTAGATGCAGCTATAACATTAATTAACAAATATAATAGCTTGGCTAAAAATCCATCATGATATATGCAGTCGAGCAATTGTTAATATCCTATTGGTAACATAAAGCCCTCCCGAATCAAAGGTGGTTGCGTTACCTGATAGGTCGTGATCTTATTTGATCACTCATATGTAGCTGATAGTTTTCATATGTTCATCACAGACTCTGCCTTAAAATATGAGTAAAGAATTACCCTGGAAACCAGGATGACTCCTGGATAGTTCAGTGGTTAGAGCATTGCTGTTCCAAGCCAAAGGTTCTGGGTTCGAGTCCCATGTCTGGGTGTCGATTTTCAATTTAAAGAATGTTATATTTAGATGCAGATATAACCGTCACCAACAAATATAGTAGCTTTTTTATATGTTTCTATCCACCTTCCCTATACCTTCTTCTAAATATAATACAGTTACCTCATAAAGCAAAAAGAGGTTTTCCTTATAGAGATATATTATATATTCACATCCAATGTCCTTTTCCTGTGTTTGTCCTTTATATTATACCTTTTACATGTTCCTATCTTTGTGTCCTATCATTCTTTACAATTTTCCATTTTCTGCCTTTTTAAAAAAAAAGGAAGTTGCGTTGCTTGTTTCACACTCCTCCCTGATGAGTTCTGATAGGACGAAACCTAGGTCAGGGGATTGGGCGGTGACGATCGACCTCTTTGTCCAATGGCAGCAATGTAAAATATGAACTGTGTTCTTTTCATTTTAAAAGCCATATTGTGTTTGTTCCTTTTATATGTTTTTATCCACCTTTTCCTATACTTTCTTCCAAATATAAAACAATTACTTCATAAAGCGAAAAGAGGTTTTCCTTATAGAGATATAAAATATAATAGCTTGACTATTTAATCCATTATTATTAAAAGAATCTAGTTTTTCGAGTGCCACTGCACTAATTTAAGGGTACAAGAAGAGTAAGATAGTTTTTAAAGAAATACACCTGCATTTGTTGGGCGAGAGAATGTGTTTTACTCTCTTCTGCTGAAGAAGGGGACTTATGTACCCTGAAAATTACATAATTAAAGTGACTTCAGAAAAATAAACCTTGTTTAGAGTCTATATCAATAACATCAAGTTGAACAACACGAAATTAAATCTTCACCGGTAATCATTGTGGTTGCAGAAATCCCAAGCTGAAGCTCTGCAAACAACATCTCGGCCAAGGGGCTTTTCCAACATCGAGTGGTGCCAGAACTCAGGTGGCATTGGATTCATCCCCATTGACGTGTAGAACTCTTCTGCCAGCTGAAACATTCTGAAATAAATAAACTTTGGATGAGTCAAGAGTTTTCATATCATCAGCAAAGAAGAAATGGTGTGTGGAGGTCAATGTTGTTTTCCCCACTATGCTGCGCAACGGCTAACATTAAACTGAAGCTCACTTTATACTTCATTTATCATTGATCGTTTTGTCATAGGAAACAGAATGATCTGTTAAGTCGAAGCAATTTACAAAAAAAAAAAAATATATATATAAACCCAAATGTGTTTGTTTAAAGTATGGAATTAAAAACATAATGCTAGCTTAGTAGATTATTTAGAAACTAAGAAACCAAAACCACATGTATACCCTTACACATCAATCCTGGCGCCGAAAATGTATTAATTGGAAACTTTTGAATGTAAATTGATAAAAATAAAAATAATTATAAACAAATCAACGTGTGAAAATGATTGAAGAAATTTTACTTACTGAAAGAGGGGGGGAGGGGGGGAAATGTCAGTAGAATCCAAGGCATAAAGGTGACATATTCCACCTTTTATAGTATTAAAAAAGACACACACACACACACACACAAGTTTTTATGTTTCAGCTTTATTGTGTTATCAAGGCCTCTTTCTTTAGGTGGGATTTCTTCACTCAATTTTCACTCATTGGTTTATTTTTACTCATTTTTTATCAATTTCCATGTATTATAAAATCATTTAGCCATTGAGCCTCCTTATTGTTAAGCATTCTACTGTCAAACTAGAAAACTAAAAATGAGACATAAGTTTAAAATTAAAATAAGTTTAAAATAAAAAAGGAACCAACCATTTATTAGTTATCAAAGACACATCATTAACAAACCAACCATAAGCACTGGGAACATAGTACAGGATAATTTTTATACATTTATCTACAAAAATAATAACTTCCAAATGTAATTTCAAACACTTTGTGAAACCCAAATTTCTCACAAATATAGTTTGGACGTAACCAACTTACCTCAGAGGAGTATATCCTTGCCGCAACATTTCTGGTGTCACATCCACAGACTGTTTGCCCGGATATGGCAAGACAATGTCAGCTAGATTTTTCCAGTTCTGCGCCCACATATTACCTGTTGTTTTTTTAAGTGCAAACAAATGTTCACATTTTAAGTATTTTAGTATGAAAACCTATCCCTTAAAATGGAAGCATATATTATGAGTTGGAATTAGATCCTCAAATATTAGGACACTTGAATCCTTAAGGATATTCAAGATTCGAGAAAATATCAGATACGAGATTTGAAAAAAGTAAAAACATGTTTTTTAAAAAAAAAGTATTTGGAATTTGAATTTGTTCTAGTGCTCTATACTACTTAATAATGGTTAATCACCAACATAGCTATAGAAAAAACTTAACAACCAGAGCCCAGACCATTGATTTAACACTTAACCGAATATATGAATGCATTTTAGAGACAAAAAAAGTTTCTATTATTATTTTATATTATTGTTATATGCCTATTTCTTCTTATGCTCAATTTTTTTTACAAAATTCAAATTCAAGTCAGATATTCGAGAATTGTGGGTAAAATGAAGATTCAGATTTGGGATTCAGCTCTGTAAAATAGTAGATCTGACCCATCACTTTCTATTGCTTATCAGTTAATACTGAATTGATTTTTTTTTTTTTTTTTTTTTTATGCAAATTAATTTTTGAACTTTATTACTTAACAATCTCTGTGATTATTTTTTAGAAATGTTATTATGCCTGTTTCAATTGACTTAATTTCTTGATATAATAGTTTCTCTTTGAATAAATTATCTTCATGTTATGGTTCTTAATTTATATTGTTCAATTTGACCTAAGAAGTTGTACCTATTAATCTCATTGCTGATCTATCAAAGTATGTTCCTTATATTATAAATTACAAGAAATTTGTTCTATAGTTATTTTAAGTAATTTTGAGTTGTCAATTGTTTGAGGTGGGTCTAGACCTGTAACTCAAACTATCAAGAAACTGCTGTACTTTTTAAAAACATTTTATTGAAATGGAACACAAGTTGTTACAAATCTCAGGGCTTAGACTAGCTTACTTACTTACAGCCATTGACTTGTTTAGATTCTTAATTCTAGTTATTGTTTTTTAACTATATAAAAGAAAATCTTAGTAATAAATTGTTTTCTAATCCCTTTATAAAAACTTAACCAAAAGCCAATTAATATTGTCTAAACAATAATTTACTATAAATGTGATAAAGTATATAATTTGAACATTAAATATTCCCATTGAACTATGTCATATAATATTTCCATATATTTCGTCCCTTACCAAGAAGATGTGCGGGAATAGGCCCATCAGGCCTCACTCGCTGGGAGCCATATTGCTGAATTAGTCTGCGCCTTACATACGTGTGAAGTTGCCGGTACAAGGGTGCTACTGTTGCCCAAACTTCGTCTATGTGGGATTCAAATTCTTCATCTTCATACAATGAACGTTCCTGCTGGCCTGCATCACGAAAACCTGATGTACAAATAAGAAACATTGTTTGAAAGAAATAATATTTCAATGAGAGCATGTTAGATCCATACTCAATGATTTACAAATAAATTTAACCTATTTAAATTATGTATGTATGCTCTGAGGATTAAAACGCATTAATATAGATGACCACATGGATGTTATTCTGCATTAATCTCAACTCTTTACCTTAACGGGTTGTTCATAAAGCAGTATAGTTCCTTTATACTACAGTGCGGGTGCATACATACCAATTACGCTAATGTGTTATGGAGGGGGAAGGTTCAATTTAGATAAAGCGTACCCCCACTTGCATGGAGGAGAGTGGGAAATAATTTAGAAAAAAACCACCCTCCGTACACTTGACCGAGATTCAAACCATGACCGCCCCATCATAACAGTCCAGTAAATTGCCAGAGTAATGCCTTAGTTATAGCATTCAGACAACAAAACAGGAATAGACATGTTAAAATCTCTTATATCTAATTGTAGAATTGTATTTTAACTATATGTTCAGAGTTGATAAAGCACCCATAGCACCCATTTAATTATCAATAATAAAATAAATAATATAAATTTTTACTAGAGATGGGTAGAATCCTATATTTCTCGAATCCGAATCTTTCAAAATTTACAATTTTAGTTAAGTGCAAATATTTAAAATTTAATCTAAAAAAAAAATTGTGTATAGGCTTGGTGCCCCAGACAAAAGTAGTGCTATTGTGTTTGTCATGTCTATTACATCATAAAAAACAAAGAGAACACTTTTTTTAATGAATTATATTATAGATATAATTTTATTCTGTCCGTTTTTGTGATGTTACTCTCCCAACTTCACAAGTTTATATAATTATTTTTATCAATACCTTAAAACTGTAATTTCAAGTCGAGGTCTTCATAATTGTATTCGAGATTTTTTATTTGTTGAGATTTTTACGAATCTTGAATATCTCAAATACTATAGGATTCAAGGGATTCAAGAATTCGAGTGTCCCATTTCTAATTTTTACAATATTAAATGATTTGTTCTGTACTTGCCATTAATCCGAGCAGCTTTATTGGCTAGCTGCATATAGTGAATGTATTTACTCCTTATGGGTGGGCCCACACTGTCACGCCATGCTTTCCACAGGTGAAGCTGTTCTTCGTAGTCTCGAGTGTGTGCCAAGGCTCGTGTTAGATCTGGTTATAAATTAAACAACATTGTAACACAGATATTCTATAAAACAGAAACATAGATGTTGTGTAAAACCTTTTAAATGTAGTTCATCAAATTATTGTGATTTGAAGAAAGCTATACTGTAGTACTGTACATACCTTTTGTTAATTTTTAATGAAATAAGGAGGATACACACAGACCAAACATATAATGTAATCAATAATTCATTATATTAATAATAATTTTATGTGTTATGTGGCTTTAGTGGCAAATTTAAGGCTTCCACCCTTATACTTAACCAAAATATAACTATTGTTTGGCTTCTTAATGTCAATAATATATTGTAAATTGGCCATTCATAAGTATACCACCAGTGTGATGTGTTATTTGCTTAATAATGATATAATTTCTAGAACTGTAAAAAAAGACTGCATCGTTTGAGCTTTACCAACTAAGCTATCCAGGGACTACTCTAAACCCAAGACACTTTATTCCATTAACCCTCCCAAGATTCCCGAACCATGAATACATACCACACCTAGAAAAGTTACTAGATCTGTCATAATATACTCTTACATCAAGTCAAGTTATCTACAGCTGCCACTTTTGATAGATATTATTAATACTTATAAAATAATACTAACAAATAGTAATGTGTTTAATGTTGGCTGCAAAAAAAATAGGTATATGTTTTTATTATGTAAAAGACCCTTTTAATGAAAATTGGACCTTATGGATTAGTTTGTTGAAATTTTGAATAATGTTATCAACATAATGGGTTTTTCCTAGTTTCTACAGTGTAACTTGATCAGTAAATGTTCATTGGCATTCTTTATTGCCAAAAAGAGTGGCGTCTGCCAGTAACATACTAAGGTGCACCAGTAACTCTACCTATTTAAGATTTGTTACCTGGTTCCAATGCCAAGTCACAGTAATTATTAATCCGGTTGTGATAAGGGCAGACCCTTGCTCTGGAGTAAATATCCTTCATTTCTGAGATTACTTGTTGCAACTAGAAAAAATAATTTTTAAATTAGTTTCTAGTTTATATTACAATAAAAACCAAACTACCAGCTCAAGTCCTACAATTTAAAATATACTAATAAGATTTTGAGAGTACATCAAACCTACTTTGCCAATTTTTTTAATATATTTTTTTTTACATCCATTACTGTTTCCAGCCTGTGGTCTGGGTCAGTTTTTTATTCAAGTCATATATTTTCTACTCCCAGCTGGCTAGGCCTGTCGTAGCATCTTATGCCTTTTAATCTAACTTAAGACTAGGACAGGCACAACATTTAGTCCCCAGCCATTAATTTATCAATGTGGAAGGGTAAACCCATATTTCATCAATGATAGTTGAAATAACAAATTTTCAAAATATATATTTTGATTTATTATTAATAAAAAATAATGTTTATGATGGTGAGTTATAGAGAGAAAAATAATGTGCATTTTATTAACATGTCAAAAAATAAAATGTATGCCGATTTAGAATGTTGACTCAGAGCAAAGGTGATTGGTTTGAATCCAAACAAGTGAGTTAGGGTTATTCCCCTCCTCTACAGGGGAATGCAACTGACTGCAGTTCCTTTGAGTTCACATTTTTCATCCTGCTCCCTTGGATGTAGTTAGTTTAAGCTACACAGGAGCTAAAGTGTCAGAAAATAATGATTAAATACCTCATTAAACTCATTGTCTGGCAGACCTGCCTGGTCTGTGTAACGAGAATATTGAGTTGTCGACGTGTCTGAGAATCTGGTAGTCGTGTCCACGTGAAAGAAGTTGCTCGGCGCCATGACAGTCGATCCAGTTTGCTCTCAAGAGCCTGCTCTTCTAGCTGAACAGAGGGAACCTGAATTAACGCTTCCCAAACTATGTACGATTCCACTCACTCGCAATCCTCATTTTGCTTGCCTTCAAGTCGTTTATGAATAAATCCACAAAATTCATATATATATATATATATATATATAAATGCAAGTTACAGATAGATATCTTTAGTGGACATGTTGAAATGCTTTTACATAGGTCCCAATAGATGACACAAGCACATTGATAACCACACGAAATTTACTACAAAGCCACTATATAACAACTTGGACTAACTGACTGTAAAAATATTTGCATGTGAGGAATAAAGGTAATTATTCAATTTGTATCATTTTAAGATATACCTTTTTAGTCAATCAGGGATTTCCCAACAAATACAACTGGCTAGTTTTATTTGGAACTTTAAGACAAATTTATGAATTATAAATACTTTATCCCAAAGATTGAGTTATATATATATATTTAGTACTGCTACCTCTTCGGGTTATCCACTTATCTTCTAACTATGCCAATGGTTTTAGGGATTAGGAAGATCATATTTAGAAGTTTACTCGCATTTTAATGGATGGAGCATATAAAACAGTTTTTGGGAAACCACCCTCAGTATCAGTACAACCAACCAAGATTCGAACCTCAATCTTGTCATCGGCAATCTAGTCTACTGTAAGAGTAGCGCATTAAACCATGTGGCCATTAGCTGGTGAGTTATGTATCTCTTTTATTGTTTAAAATATAGCACCCTTGCTTCAAATATTAATGAACCTTTTAATTTTCTAGCTGTTTAATATACACAATGTGTATATGCATGAATTTAAAAATAAAGACATAATATTGTTTAAATCTAGAACATTCAGAAATATTCTTGGTGATTCATTTATATTATTACTATTATTGATTAAGGTGTGTAAACACTAAGGTTGTAATAGCCGAGTCAAAACATTTAACAGTCATTGAATAGAATCAAAGGACGAGCCAGTCTACTGTTTGAATTTTTTTTTTATCACCACGTCTTAGTACCTGTTCAGGTTATTTGCATATATGATAATTACTCTAATGTGGTATAGATGAGGAAGGAAGTATTTTAGAGGTAATTTATCCATATTTTTGTGAAAGAAGGATGGAAAACCATTTTAGGGAAAACCACCCTCAGTAGACTCGAACGGGATCTCCCCGTCATCAGCAGGCCAGTCTTAACATGAGAGCGACGCCTTAGACCATTCAGTCACTAAAGTGGGTTGTATATATATATATATATATATAATAGCACCGCGTCTTACTACCCGTTCGTGTTATATGCTTAAGTACTAATTACTCTAATGTATTAGGAATGGGGAGGGTTGAATTTAGAGGAAGTGAACCCGCATTTGCGTGGAGGGAGAGTGGAAAACCATTTAGGAAGTGGGTTGTTTGAATATTGTGTTTCTCACCATCCTTCTCTTGTTGGCATCGGTGATGTTAGTGCTGAAGTTCCACTGTGACTGCTTCACTCGGAAACACATCTCTGCGGCTTCTCGCTCATATTCACGGAGGAATTGTTGCGCCTCCCCAAGTTCATGTTGGAGCCCTATGGGAACAATTGTTCACGCCACCTTAATATGACCCATTTGGGAACTTCACTCTCTCTCGCACAAAGCATATATTAGGATACTATTAGCGGCTAAATAATATTCCCGTTTCAAACCAGTTTTATCATGCTATAGAGAACGAGGGAAAGATAAAGAGAGAAAAATCGCTGAGAAGTCCCTATTTTACCCAAGATGAATTTAACCTTTTCAAGTTGAAAAAAAAAAAAAAATAGAAATTTAAATAAATCAAATGTAGGCTCACGTAATGAATAGCTTCCATGTTTGACAGGGTGCTGAGCAGTATTTAAATTGTGATTGTTTCACATGTATTTGTTTGTGTTATTTTTAGTATTTCAACATGTACATAGAACTCCCCTCTATTTCAGACCCTGATATAGAGAAGGAACATGGAATTACACTAACTACACACATTTGAAACAATTACACAGACAAAAAGAGAAGTAACCTCCAAACTGACAGAAGGTGGTATGCTACAACATGTAAACCAAGGTAAATACTGGGTAATAAACAAGGCAGTTGGAACAAACCAACAACAGAGTATCCATTCAACATGACATCAACTGTAGCTGCAATATCAGGGAAAAATAGCATAGAAAAGCCACGCACACTTGCAAGATACTACCAGCAATATATAACATAGCAATATCACCCCTAAACTACAGATCTTCAAACCATGAAACAGAACTAACAGTCTGTACATTGTGTTAAGAATGTATTATTCTGTAAATAGGGGAGGAAAAGGAAAGCTGTGTATCTATCCAGAGTTTTATTCTAAATGAGACCATGCAGCATTAACATGAAACTTGTTTTTTAAATTAAATTATTGTAGTTTAAAAATGACACTTAACCTGAGAATCAAACACATTTTCGATCCCTGTGTTCAGGTGTAATTTTTTTAAACTTATTTAATGTAAATGAAAGCTATATCAAAAGACAGCTGTATCTGTAACCCGAGTTAATTTCCACCTTCATTAATTTTGCTTTTTGATGCACTTTTTATGATAGGTTTAAAGGTTTGTTCAATTTGTTTCTAACCATAACTAATCTGAACAAACCATATATTATATTAATTTAATTTAACTAACAACTAATTGTTCAAGAAAAAAAATATTGTAAATTGCAACAACTGTTAAAGTTTAACCAGAAAAATACTCTTCGATGAATCGTCTAAAAAAAAGGGTGGTATAGCCTTTGTATGACAATTCAGAAATAAACCTGAAACAGTAATATCGGTGAGTGAGAATATCCTGAACGGATGCACTCGAAATAGATATACATAAGTATTTGTGAGTGTATGTTTATAGGCGACACTGTTTGCACAGGTCTGTCACAGTTGGCTGCCCACAGAGATAGTCTGGGTGTTTCCCGTCTTACCATGGCCACAGATTAGTTACAACACACTTGTGTGTTCAGCACTAACAAAGTTTCCTTCTCGCTCATTGCATATTATACCACACTAACATGTATAGTAATACAATCATCTCAACACAAATAAATATATTTTTTTTAAATATTAATAACATGAAAACTTACCTTTATTTACAGAAATATTAAAATTCGTCTATTTAGGCAGTGTCTGATGGATAAACACTGTTCTTAGACAGTAATGTAAGTATGATTTATTATAATATAAAACACATTATAATTTCTGTCTTGACTCTTAAGAAGATTTTTTGTAAAGGTCAGTTAAAAGCTATTTAATTTATGGTGAGAGAATGCTGAGGGCAAACAAATTAGACAGGTTTCATTACCACTCAAAATAGTAGTCTTCAGAAAAATTAGAGTTAAAATAGTTCCAATATGAAAGAGCAGCTTTCTTAGGAGCTCAGCAAGAGATTGAGCATATTTATTTTTTTACTTTAGAAGAGCTAATTGTTTCTTTTAATTATTTATAAGTGTTCTTTTTAAAATAAATTGTTTAGTTATAACAAAGTAATATATATTTAAAAACTTAAGTCTTATTTAAACTGGTACGTTTATAATAATTATATGTTTTGGAATGTTTGGTAATGTATCTGCCCTACATGTTATTTTATTCAAAGTGAGTGGTTAACAGTAGACTTCAGTGATGTAATTCTGTTCCTCAGTCATGTGTTACTAATACCTACTGGTACTCAAGTGTGACTTGTATACACATGAGTGATTTTAAACAGAGGAATGTTTAGCCACCGCTTTGATACATGCTAACTGTTCCTTTTCATAATAATATGTCTAGATACAAACACACGTTCACAGTTAATTTAAAGCAAATTTATGTTGGCATATCAAAGTGGGTGAATGTAGAACTATCGAATGGAAAATAATTTAGAGAAATAATAATTCCAAGAGTGATATTATTAGCTAGAGTGAGTTGATATATAACAATAAGTTTGATATGTTTGGGATACCATTTCAAATAAAATGGAGCTATTCAGATGTTGTATCTACGTAAAAAAAAATATGAATACTTGTTTAGGAATTTGTTTCCATGTGGTGGTACTCAAACAACAGTACCGGTATTAATTTAAATTAGTTGAAAAATGACACAAGGATATGGGAATAAAACCCAGGACCTTTGGCTTAGCATGCCAATGTTCTATCACTGAGCTATACACAATATGTTCCAAGCTTAGAATCCTTCTTCACTCATCGAATGCACAAATACTGGTGTTGATAATGTTGAATGAAAACCACTTTAAAGAATGTTGACATGAACATTTCTTATTATATTACTTGTAAGAAGTCTGCACTGGGTGTTGTTGAAAATATTTAACAATGTTCGTAGCCATTCAATTTTCATAAATTATTACCATAAAAGTAAATTAAAATAGTCTAGTATTTAACTGTGGTTTTTAGTAAAAGAAAAAAAAATCTTGGACCTTATTTTTAAATTTTAGGTTTATATAAGATCAAATTGATCTCTTTTATTTAAACTAAGAAGTCTTTCAAAACAATTATTATGCTTTTTATTTACTGTATTTCAAAACTACAGGATCAAACATCTCTGTAATTAATTTTTAATTAACATATTTCAATTTATTTCATGAAAATAAACAAGCCTTTGTTAGTTTTTAATCTACACCCTTAATGAAGTCTCCTTAAAAAGCTGCAATAAGAATAAAAGTTAAACAAAATATAGTACTTATCACCTTTAAATGTTGTTGGCACTTAGATGTATTCATTCCTCTTTATATAAAAATATTCATAGTTAGGTAAAATGATTGAAAAAAAAATAGCTTCAGACATAATTATTTGCCCGAATTTAAAGAAATTGGGATTTGTTGATGTATATTTAGGATTGGTGATTTTGATTTTTATGACATCTTTATTATATATTTAGAGTGAATTTCATCAGCAAAGTGAACAAAATACTTGTTAAAAAGAGTTTATATACCGTTACAAATAGGTTATACATAATCATAGTAATGGAAATAAAATGTTAAAAGCTTAAGATTGCAAAATCCGAACCATATTACTGATTGTATTAATTAAAATTGAGAAATCATGTCTGACCGAACATTTGATGAGTACACATTCAAAATGTTACATAGTTGGATAAAACTTCAATTATATCGAGGATAAGTAAGGAATGGTGATAGAAATGGTTTAATTAACATTGTCCATAGCTAATTCCTATTCACATCTCATGTATATTTAATCCGCACACTATTTAAGTTATATTGAATCAACGAAAGATTGCTGTCACTTTGTGTAATATAAAGTAGCGATAATCCAACTCATTCAATTTATTTGGCAGAGATAAGGGATAGGTGTAACAGGAAGATAAGTACAGTCTATACTTATAACCATACTGTAAGTGGTTAATTTAGCCAACAAACACTTCAGCTATCCAATGAAACTTCTATGGCATGAAGGAAAGGAAAAGCTTTTAGTTAATCGTCATTGTTTTGTTCTAATCCAAATCATCAGTATGCTATGTATATTAATAATAGGCAAAAAAAAAAGTGAAGTGTTATAAAAGATTGTCCAATATCAAGTGTAACTGGTTAAACTTAGTCTAAATATTGTCCAACGTTTAATATTAAACGTTATATTGCAGGTCTGGATTTATTTATGATTACAACTATGAGGGCAAAGTAAACAATATTTAATTATATCATAAAAAAAAGTGAATCCATAATATATATAAATAAAGTTATCCTTACCTCGATATATCTAGGGTCTTGATAGCCAGTGCGAACATTTTCAATCAATAAAACTAACACACAAACACATCCAATCCTTTTCATGTTCTGCCAAAGCAGCTAACAGTACAGAGGAAGTTTCTTGAAGCACAGCACAATGTTGACTAACAGGAGTCACCCAGGATTGCACTTGAAGATGACAAAACTGTGCGCTACACTGAACATCTGGTCATACTATCTTCTGCACATATGTAAGCTGGAGGGGGAGACAATGTCAAATTAAGTTGGACAAATCAAAACTAATTAAATATAAAACAGTTTTACCACCGAGACAATTATTTACTGTAAATGTACTACCATTTACAAAATATTATGTTTCACAGGTGGGCCATACAAATAGAACATTTCCTGGCTAGAAAATGTTTTCTTATAAATGAAATTTTGTTTAGTCCTCAATACTTAAAATAAGAGGTGAAATATTAGGTTTCTTTTAAATTTATTTGGCTCACTTCACATAACCCAATAAAAATAGTATAAATCACTATTGCAATTTGTAGAGTCAACTACTATGGGTGCCCATAAATAGATTATAAGGGGGGGCTTCAACACCCCTTGTCACTCTGCAAAGTTTACTTTATTTTTTTTAATTTTTAAGAAAAAATAAAATTATGCATTTGGGATTTGACTGCATTCTGCTATTAACAACTTTGAACCATCAATATCAGAGTTAACAAAGATACAAAGGATAGTATGCAACACCCCCGGTAAATGGGACTCCAATCTGTCCCCCATTTGAAAAACTCACATAGGCAGCCTTGGTAGCCATACCTCAGTGTTATCATTCTTTGTACAGGGAATAGATTACACTAAGTACTAAGCCCCAACTAACAAAGTATTTTTAATTTTGTGATAAAATTAGTATGGTCCACTTGGGCCATCCACAACTTACACTGATATAAAAGCATGGGATAAAGAGAGTAAATTTTAAGTATATACATCAGGATTACCCTGGATAGAAAATGCATAAACCATAGTGTAAATAACAATTTGGAAAAAAAAAATCTTTCATAATACTTGACCAGAATTTGAAAGGAATCATAACTCTATGGATGAGGGTAGAGTACTAAAAGTCCCAACGCTGTACCTAATTTGCATGGTTCTTCAAGTACAAGTATGTACACTCCATTGATCCAAAAAGGTAGCAGTCTTACCTTGACAGATTTGTGCTAAGAGTATACCTTATAAGCTATATCATAGTGGAACAATTTAAGGTAAGCCTGCTACCTTATAGGTTAACAAAGGGTATAAGCTGGGGATCTGTGTTCTGTACAACCCAAAGAGAGAAGAAAAGAAATAATCATTTAAAATTGTATTCGGCTGCCAATATACATTGAAACAAAACAAAACAATATTAATTAATTATATTAAAAAATAATCAATAATAAACTTAATTTAAATAAAATATCTTATGACTGTTTCAAAATATAAGCTGGACCTAGTTTTGTGTATTCCATATTTAAATTCTTAACAAAATAAATACCGGCTTCAATGGCTGCATGTACTAAGTCGTCACTGTGCACTTGATTAACTGCTGAATACAGGAAATCAGGGTTCAAATCCCAGTCAGGTGTACTGAGGCTTGTATTTCCTGACTGGTTTTCCACTCTAACTCCATGCAAATGGGTTTATACTTACTAAAAAATTCAACCCTCATTCTTAACACATTAACGTAATTAGTACATATGTGTATAGCCCAAACTAATAGCTAAGTGAAGACTAAACAATTTCAAGAACGTATTATCACATCAGTTGAAAGAGATACTAATAATTTTAAAGGGAATATATTTAAGATAAATCTAATCTTATACATAGTTCAGTTTTAAAGTACTATTTTAAAATAGCATTAATTATACTTGAAAGGGGCCACCTTTCTTAATACCAGTTTATAATTTTTTTAAAAGAATAATTAAGTCAAAAAAGTTTTAAGATAGGTGTATAGGAGATACAATTTTAATAATTAAAGTGTGTAGTAATCTCTGTTAAAAGTTGAAGGTCAATGTTTTCCAGAGAGACAGTAGTGCTGATTGGCAATGCGTGAAGAATGAGGGGGGCACGCAAGCAAAGAGACAGGCAGCAGGGCGAGGCAAAGAAGTCACGGCCAGTGAGCAACTAAGCCCTTCCTCTACGCGGCAATTCTTGGTCTGTCTCTAGTAGGAACTCGGCCAGCCTAGTTCCTCTCAAGAGATTAGGAAACTTCACTGTTCCAAACTTTAATCAAGGCTGTTTCTCTTTAGTTGTTTGTAAAGATGGTAAGGCAGGAAATATGTGCAGGTGATGTAATAGTAGGATTTAAACGATACACTCCTTATAAATTATTTTTAATAGTGAAAGGGTTAAGTGAGTGGTTAGCACGTCTTATTCCGATCCACTAGGGTTCATCTACTAGTGGTGATTTTATCAAAACCAAACTTTAAATTCTATTGCAAGACAAATACTAGAGCAGTTTAAAATGCACTCTACTCACAATTTGCATTTATGGTTTGATACTAGATATAATTTAAGACATTTTAAAAACTTATTAAAGATCAAATAGCAGTGATTAGGTTTTTTAATTATCTGTACGCTCATTACCATCCATTAACAAAATTGTTGTTCAAGGCACACTTTCAGTGCTCCAAGTATTTGTTAGTCTTTATTAAAAAAAGAATTCCATGTATTTGAAACCAAAATGATTTCACTTAAGGTTTTATTTATTTTACGTCATTATAATAATAATTCGACTCAGTCTGCATGTCTGCCTACTAAGCTAAGGGTCCCGGGTTCGATCCCTGGCATGGCCGAAAAATTTATCATTGATGATAGTAATGTCACTCTCAACAAAAAGATATATTAGTTCTTCTCTTTCCATTTTAAAACTAGATTGGAACTAAATCACCAAATAAAAATTAAAAATACACAGAGTACACAAAACAATGGTTCCATAGTCAAAACTAAAGGTTGCTATCACATTTTTTAGAAAGGCAGTAACTTTTATGTTTATAGAGGAAATCCATTCAAAATTCCATTTTGTTACTAGCATTTAAAAATATACTGGTTGTTTTACTCACTTTTTTTTTTGTAAGTAAAGTAATTTTTACTGTAAGCTTATGTAATCAATGAACTAAATTAATTTATATTTGACTTGAATATATGAATAAATTAAATTTGTCATTTTGGGTTATGTATTTTCTCAGGAATCTGTAGTTTAAATAGGTAAACGTTTTAGCCGAAGTATAAAGGAAAGATGTTTCATGCCTGCCTAGTAATCTTCTCAAGTACTTGCCACCTCCTATCCCCCCTGTTACTCTAGAATTGCCCAATCCCCCTCCCCCTTTCCATAATCACTTGGCAGCAACTCGTTGAGACTAGTTTCTTCTTGAGAGTATTAGTGCTACCCCTAGATTTGGGGAGAGAATCCAAAGGTGGTGATGACAGTTAGAAAAAACAAAGTATAGTTAGTCTCAATAGGAGGAACGATAGAGAAAATTATTTTCTCCTTACAAGATTTTTTTTCCCCCAATTTTATCACTTTGGGAGAAGTTTCTAAGCTTGCAATAGCATATAAATATTTGATATTGATTTCTCTTGTCCAGTAGGAGGTTTGGAGAGACTTAAGTCTCAGTCTACCTTGATGCTACACTCCTGTTGATAAGTGTCAAACACATACTTCTTAGTGTTTTATCTAAACAATTTTACTCCTGTAGCAGTAATATAAGTGTGCTGGCTATTCCTCATAATTTAGTCTAGTGCTCTATTCCAGATAACCTCATTATGAATAAAAATTAAATCAAGTTATTAACTTATCAGTTTTCCAGCATGGAATTATACTTTTACTGTTAAAAAACATTAGCTTTTCTCTGTGGTTGAATGTTGTGTGTTTAGTTCCAATAATGATTATAAAAAAAAAATCAATAACTAAAATAAATGTGTTTCAATTAGATTCAATTGCTTGTTTTTTTTTATCACAGCGTCTTACTACCCGTTCTGGTTATACAATTATGTACTAATTAGGCCAATGGTTTGAGATTAAACAGAGTTATATAGTTATGTACCCACATTTGCGTAAAGAGAATGTGAAAAATAATTTTTGGAAAAAAAAACACCCTCAGTACACCTGACCGAGATTTGAACCTCTATCACCCTGTCATCGGCAGTCTAGTCTGCTCAGAGAGTAGCACCTTAGACCATGTGGCCATGGAAACAGGTTCAATTGCTTGTTAAATACCTGTATTGTCTAGGTTTTACTGTAAAATACTTCTCTTATAAAGATGTGCTTAAGAAAAGAAACGACTGTCACCAGAAGATAATGCCATTGTATGTGTATGTGTGTGCGTGTGAACGGTAAGAAAAGAGACGGCAAGGTGACCGCAGTTGTCAAGTATCCTGGATGTGCAGCCAGCCGGCACTAAGGACACCGTCACTTGCTGGAACTTATCATTTTATAACACGTGCCAAAATAATGCCCTGTGCAGTCTTATTAGCACACATTAACACTGGTTAAGAAGGCAGAAATATGGCAATACCTTGTAGCTCAGTACAATTACTACCTACAATCAAGACTGATTAACACACTAAAAATTTTGAAATTATATTTAAGCTGCATCATTAGGTATGTGAAACAAGGAGTCGACCCACTCCATTCCACACCAATTTTGGGTATGTTTCCTTTAAAACCTACCAACTTCATCTCTTACTTTATTGGTGTCAATATCAAGATAACACGAATACATATTAAGAAACTGTGTGCAAAAAAACTTTCAAGAACAGTTAGTGTGGTCATAGCTCTTAACGAGTGACACATTTCAAATTAAATGTTATAATACAGTATTAATTATTATAACAATACTTCTAGGGGAATATACATTTACAAAGGAGTTTACTATTAAAATACAATACAAAATTGCTCTTTGTAATGCTTTATTGATCAAAAGAAATATATTTGAATAACTTAATATAGTAAAATAAATATCTTGGTGGTACATGTACATTTATGACTAGGCTATAGTAAAATAAAATTAAAACTGTGCTATTTACAAATGTTGGATTTATTTTAATGCCTTTCAATTTAACGAGTCCTTTCACACGCGTGACACTTGGTAAGCGACAGCTCTATACTAGCTGCAACAATTGACATGTGTCAATGTGCATTATAGTGATTACCTTAAGTTAATATTATTTTCTCTTCATTTGCAACCTGGACAAGGAATAAGTAGCCCTACTGTTGTAACTATGGGGATAAAGACTGGTAAAGAGAAATCTTTGTTTGCAAAACTTAATATTTATTGTTTAAATATATATGATTTTCCAAAAAATGTGGGTGGTACATTTATTCTTTATTTCTTTTTCACTTTTGTTATGTTCATTTCTCCATACAATACAAAATCCATTAATTGGAGCATTTATTCTTAATTGTGACTGCATGTTCACTGTATGCCTGCCAAGTCCCGAACTTTTGTTTGAATGTAGATTTACTGTTGTAACACGTCTTGAAATGTGAGTCTCCATGACCGACAAGATGTGCTGCTCCATGTGAGCTTGTAAATAATCAAACTGTTGTTTTTTCCTATGCACCACGTCTTACCACCCACTCATTCGGGTTATATGCTCAAACTGTTTAAATGAAGGCATAATATTGTCAAATAAAGCAAGATAAGAGAGGGTTATAACGACAGTTAAGGATCTTCTTGAAGGACACACTTTGGACATTTGTATTTAGCTAAATATGAGTTAAAGACAGCAAATTCCAACCATTAAAAGAGTTTTAATTTAATAGTGAAAGTAAATTTCGAAACTTACAAACAGAGTTAGTACAAAACAATACTTTAATAATACACGAAAAAATAAAACTTCATAAAAATGAACACACTAAGTGATATATCACTTAAATTTAAACTATAAAATTAATTAACACACATACACACAAAAAGATTTTATATAAAGAGTTTCCAATTATTTCACCTTTTTAGGTCATAATCAAGAAGAAACACAATAACAAAATCAATCATGAAAAAGAAGAGTAATGTTTGTCTATGTGCACAAGAGTGCTGAATTTTCTTCGCTGAAGATTACATTCAATATAAAATCATTCAATTTGAATAATGATTGTAGTATTTTTATATTTATGGATAAGGTGAATAACATCAACAGCAGTTTTAATGATGAGTTCCCAAATCAATGTTTACTTTGTTATTAAACATTAATGATAATACCGAAATAAAAATGACTATTGGACAAGATTTATGAACAATATATACTGTAATAATCTCATTTATACAAAATATTTTATGAGATTCTTTTTTAAGAAATGCACGAGTATTCGTCTGGAGAAGCAAAAACTACAGTGAGAATTTCCTCAACAGCCACACCCTTGGGGAAAAGACAACCAAATCCCAATCCTTAGGTTTGAAACTAAGCACGCTGGTAAAGCTTGCTGGGGCTGGGCCAACCCTTCCAATAATTAGATAAATACTATAGAAATAAGTATACTTTAGGAAAACTTTGTTGACCGAACTGACTTTAATGTTATCATTATTTAATGAATTAATAAATAAATAATTAACACTTAGACTACACATTGAGATAAAACAAAGATTGTAATTAATTTATTTTAATCATGTTCACAGCAAATATTGCATTCAAAGCTTTAATAAGCTAATATTATTAACAGACTAATTTCACTCAAGTATAATAATATATAAATGTAGTAAATGGAATGTGATTTCAATGTAAAATTCAGCATTTTCTAGAATAATTTCATGGATTAAGCCAATTTAACACCGATTTACTCACTAATTTAATGCAAGAGCAAAATACTGCCAAATAATTCTTTAAACTAAAACTATGTTGATTTTGTACATACTATAAATTTTTTAATAAATATAATATATACAGAATTTATATCTACTTGTACATACATTCTTGTTCAGTTAACATTTAATTAATTAAGGAGGTGTTAACAATGAATATCCTAATTTGTTTCAATATTGACAAATGCAAACAATATATTCTAAAGTTAGCACAAATTGCCATTTGCTGTGAAAAATTAAGTAAATGATTAAATCTGAGCAAAGTCAAGTCTGATGCTTCATCTTCAAACAAATCACCGTTGATGAGGTACCAGTGCCCTCAGAAGCAGCCGGTTGAGCCCCATGGACAAGAACCACAGATTATCTCAAGAAGGTGAAGGCTTTATATCAGCCAACACTCATTTTAACTAATAGAAAAGTTTTAAAAGTTGTGTATTTGTATATAAGATAATTTATTTTTTCTTAATTTTACACAAATATACACCCCAACAAAATATTCAGCATAAACACTACAACATATTGTGCTAACTTTTCGAAAGTGCAAATTAATCACAAAATAAACTATTTTAAATTATGATAAAAATGCAAACATAAATCGTATGTATTAACTATAGTTTTGAATAAAATAAGCATGGGACTATGACTATATGATGTCACTACTACTAATAAATATGAAATGTATGTTAATAGAGCAGTATTTAAAAACAATGATTTGTTTTATCACAGCCATTTAGCACACTAAGCTTTGGTAATTAGTACTAAGTGTACATTAACTAATGTGTTTTGGAGTTGGCTAAAATAAAAATAATACATAGTTATGAAGTAGATTTCTGGAATTTTTCATCCATAAAATTGCATGCAGATACAAAGTTAGACTTTGAAATACAAAACATTGCTTTTCTAAACACGTATTTTGTTTTTGCTATCACAGGCACCTGATCAACAAGCTTTGGCCTTCTACCAAGATAGACAAAAAGTTTATTGTTATTATCGCAATATCATAGAATACCAAATAAGTGAAATACATTTTTAATTTTTTTAAGTAGTTTTGAGAAAACCTTTCTACTTGTAACTTTTGAATGACAAATACAATAATGCAATGGTTTTAATTTTTTTAAGGAAACAAAAAATAAAAGTTATGCCACCACTAGTTGGTTAGCTTGAGTAAAAGTGACTATGGGAAAGTTAGTTACTATATTTATGATGGGAGTTGGTGTATACTTTAAGTGCAGATGGTGGGGGTTTGAAAGACTACAGGCTTTAAATAAATCGCCAGTGCATAGTTACCCCCAATATGGAGAAACTATGTATATTTACAAGGACACTACACTAAGACAGACCTTCTAAATAAGTGGTTTTAAACCCAAGGGGATGCGAAGCAGGGATGAGAAGACATGAAGCAATATTAAAAATCAGCTAAGAATTGAATACACTTTTTATTTCAATCCCTATTTCAAACTAATTAAGATATTTTCTTTCCTTGCCGTATTGGCAACACTCCCTACCAGTTATAATTAATAAGGTGATTAGCCAAAATTAAGACGCTCGTGCACATACACGTGTTTATTTTCAAGCCTGTAAGCCTTGGTTTTGGCCCTTGATTCTCCTCTCTACCCTCCATCTCAACTACCATTGCGGCCATGTACAACACCGTGGATTTTCAACTCTGACTCTCATAAAAACCAAACAATGTTGTTTTGAAGTGAAAAGCAATTTTCGGTGAGCTCTGTCAAATATCAAACCCAATATTCAAAAACTGTTGAAAACCAAACAATACCAACGATCACAATAATTTTCTGTCTTTTATTTTGGTAACATTATACTTATGTTACATTGACTTTTGTTTTAAATAAAGATGTGACAGTACGCAAAACGATATTTTTTTTATAACTAAAGTCTACCGAAAAATAAGAGAAGAGGAAAAGAATCGTGTAAATTTGATGATCTTCCAAGGAGAGTGTCAGCTAAAAAGGTTTGTGAATCACTGTTATAGCAACTATGAAACATTTTAAAAGCCAATCATCAATAAGTACCAATTAGTCACTATACTCCAGCCTATGCAAAAATAAATTATTCCACAGCAATCCTCACTAATAATGGATAATTATGTAGTTGGATTGGGGGAGGGGGAATATGTCAAGCTTGGAAAACCAAATATTGTACAGCAAACAATTATATGAGCAGGGAGAATCCCAAAAAATGTCAAATTCAAGAGCTGAAGCTGAGGTTGTGGTGATGGTGCCTAGTTCCTACCGAGCGCCTGTTTGCTATAAAAAAAAAGGGGGGGGGGGGAACAAAACCATCGATTTCAATCCTAGTAAACTCATACTGGACCAACACACACTTAAAGATTCAAAGACTGGACCACACTCAACATGGAACACCCAGAAACTGAAGTTACCAAAAAAAAATCTAACATAAAGATATAGGAGAATTTCAATCTTATCAAAATGAGAACCTAACAAGCAAAAAGCAACAAAAACCAACCATTCTAATTCAAAAAGTATGAGCGCTGTTTAGGGAGGATCCTTTATTTAATACTGAATGTTGTCTCTCAAGTGAACTGTGTTCAGCACAGTAAACAAAATAAAGGTTTGTGAAAACAGACGGAAGATGTTAAAGCCCACAAGGATCGGTTAAAAGTCAATTTTTAAGAGGTCTGCTTATCCAAATCAAGAAGCAAAAATTAAGTGTTGCTAAAAGAAAAAAAAAGGAAGTGTTGAATGTATGTAGTCCAACAGTAGCACTGGTTAAAATGATCATCAATGAAGGAAATTACAAAACAAATGAAACAAAGGTGACCCAAAGAACTAAGTGGCGACAAGGTCAGACCACAAGAGCAGCCTTAAGCAAACCACCTTATCACCCATATCTGTATACTTAAATATAAAGAGGTAACAATTAAATTTGTATTAATTAGGAAGAAATTACGTTTTATAACATTTGTTCTTGTACAACCAAGTATATATCAATGTTTTTTTATGTACGGTTTTAATAAGGAGTTTTATATATCACAAAATATGAATGTGTATGTATGTATGTTGTTTTTGGTATTTACAAAAGTAGTTCATTAAGGAAAGTATTAAAACTTGTTCTCATAGGTTTAACACCCCTCTGGGTACACCATGAACTTTGCAAACCCGACACTTCAAAAGTCAGCGTAATCTTACCACAACATACAAAGATGAGATGGTATACCTGAGCCAAACTAATTGACAGGAGAGGAGAGAGGCTAGAGTCACCAAAGAAAATCTTCCAACAATCATCGCTTGGTAATTAATATACATCTACACAACCAGCTGACCCAGACAAATAGAAACTTGGCTTTGAAAGACAACTTGATATATTGGAGTTGCCGACAACAACAAAAGTGTGACTATTTCAGAAAAATTGGTTTATTTACATTGGTTTAATATTTCTTGAAGTTTTTGTTTAGCCTCATTTAAAATCTATGGAAGACACATTTATACATAAATTTAGCATAAGATTATTTAATGATGAGTACAATTAAACTTTAGGAACCATTATTTTCTAAATAGAACAATAATGGTCGGTACATTCTATTTCCTAACAAAGCACTGTCGAATGAGTACTTGGGGCAGGTAGAAATACTCAGCACAATATTACTCTAGATGATTAATAAGTTTGGTATTCAAATGTTATTGGTTAGGTAACTATCAACAAGATTAAACTCAAACCTACATAAAAGTAAAGAAGTAATAAAATAAAGTCTTTGTTTCAAGTACTTCCCCTGTCTCAAACTAACACCAGTTGTTTTACACACTAGTTTGTGATGAGCACTTCATTTTATTCCATTCATATTAATTTATTACAGTTATTACATTTATCATATTAAACGTCTGTTGTTCGTTAATGTTGTGTCCAGCCAAAATGAGTATAAACATTAATTTATTAACTTAGCAGATTTAATAGGGTGAATATTTATGTTTCCAAATTTAAATTTAACTTTTACCATCCACAGCTTTTTCTACCTAGTTTAAAAAAAAATGCTTGCGATTATTTAGTTCAAAATCATTTGAAAGGGCATCTTATACACATCCTATATTTGTTGGTACATCTGTGGCTTAAGATAAAATGACTAACATCTTAACCAAAGAAGTAGACTGTATGGTGTAGTTCTAAGCTTTTTATATGGTTGAGTGAAATTAGAGAATGTTTAATCAAATGTTTTAACCTAAAAAGTCTGTTTAAAAATTTCCTAAATTATTATAAACATTAAGTTCAATATAAATGGCATAAAATGAAGTCATTTGAGCTTGAAAAAAAAAAAAAAATCAGAATGAAAAATATATTCAAAAAATCTTAAAAAGCAGAAATGATTATAATCATTATACCTTTGACAGTTTATTTTCATTTGTGTTATAGCAAGACTTAAAAATTGTTCAACTAGTTTTGAAACTACTTTTTTAAGTTATCTAAGATAAATTAAGCATTTTTTATCTAACTCTGCAAATGTGTACAAATTTAATCTATTATTAATATTATTATTATTTTCAATAATCCTAAATTTTGGATTTATTAATAGAATAGCTATAGAATTTTGAGCAAATTTCATCGATATATATTCTAAGGCAATATTAAGGTATGAAACCAAAAACAAAATTATGTCTAGCACACAAAAATTATTATTAAAGAAAATGCAAAAAATCAAGAATGAATGACCAAATCAATAAATAAACAAGTATAGGGGTTTGAAAAAATATAAATGATCAAGAATGGAAACAATTCCAAACTCTTGACATCTTTACATTATTCGGAAAGTCTCATTTACTGTTGTATAGTTAAAAATAACATGATTTGACGAGGTATCCTCCAGTAAATCTTAGCCCTAATTGAGGCATAAATACCACAATTTCAAAGAATCGTGGTCGATTACTTAACTCACCACTCTATAAACCAATGAGACTCGCTGCAAACATGCTCATTAAAAGGGTTAACCAAATCACTATCATCTCGCTCAATTAGACAAAATTAAATATAAATAGTGCTATCTCTCTAATTTCTTGAATTGTCTTGGGAAACTTCCTTAAAAATTAATGGATTATGTAGCAAGGACTTACCAGAGTATGCTTGCATAAGTTATATAGGTGTAAATGGAGGATGCCAAACGTTTACCATGCTACACATTGAACACAATCCCCAAACACACACATTTATAAACACATATGCGTTCATACTTGGGATAAAGCACTTGGCATGGTAAATTGTACAACCATGATATATGATGCAACCTCAAAGTCGGGTAGTTGATTGACAGTATGTTCTTCTGGTGAGCGGAATGAGACATGATAATTCCTTGAGAAATAAAACCAGATGATAAAGACCTTTTCTTCATAGATGTGTCTATAAAGAAAAACAAAGCAAGGGAAAGGAACACAGTTAATGATAGTTAAAAAAGAATATGAAACAAATACACCCCATTAGTCAAAGCAAAACACTTTTATTTCAGGCTTTGTGGCGATAGGAATGAACACTTTGTTTACCCTGAAAGCTTACATTGTTTATTTCCACTATGGTGTGACTTAGCTAATAGGGCATAGTGGAGTCCGTCATGATTAAAGTGTAAGCTTTCACTATAGCCGGCATGTACAACATGTTAATCCCAAAAAATACTTTATAAAGAGGACATTTTTCAATTGTGTAGCTTATTTAATAAAAGTAAATAAAGTCAAAATAAAAACTTCAAACTAAGATGTGTGAAATAATATTCACAACAATAATAAAACCAAACTAAATTATATTATTATATTATTATATTATATTATTTATTGGTTATATGCACTTAAGCTAATGTGTAATGGTAGGGTGATTGTGAGATGAAATGGAGGCCTTACAGTTTAACGTGGAATCCGAACCACGGTGAGAGGCCTGGCATTCCACACATCACAATTTGTGATTAATACACATCTTGTCAGAAGGAGAAGGAAGGGTTTGGCTATCATATAAATCTGTGCCGGGTCCGAGGATTGAACCCCGTTTGTATAGTGACTAAAACATTTAAACAATGCTATATTTTACATTAAATAACATAGAAATTTTGATAGTAAACCATTTGAGAGATAACCAAAGGACTAATTTTTTTCCAAATTAACAGAAAGCATCGATTATGAGTTTGCCACAAAACCATAAAATAAGATTACAAGCTAGTAAACTACTAGGATTATGAAATAACTAAAGGATCAACAGTAGCAACCAATTTAAAATAGGTATTTAAATATGGAAAATTGAATATGAAAATTGCTTTTAAAATTGATTGCTACCATCAAGCAGGGAATGCAGAGAGCAGCCTTTTGATAGTAAAACTGTAGAATGTTTAAGAGTGCAAATGATTCTATAAACCAAAGTATAAAGCAAGGAGTCAGAGGAGGGCAAGACATATTTTTCTTCACTTGAAGACTTTTCTTCTTCCAAGTTTGACCCTCCTATGTAGTTCCAAAATATAATAACTTATTTTTTAAATTTACATTGAATCCAAAATCATGACACTCCTCAGTTTGAGGCGGACAAAATGTAATGTGTAAGCCGCACACCTTCACCAAATGTTCAATGGGTCATGTTCCTACTTTAATTCCTTGGTCTAGTCTAATTCTATTTTACAGAAATAATTTAAACATAAACTTTAATGAATTCATTACAAATAGAATAATAATCCACCATTTAGTCTTTAACTTACAGTATAGCATTCATAGCAATTTAACTATTTTAAAATAACTGGATATTGGAATAGCTCATATTTAAGATAATTTATATTGTATAAAAAATGGTTTATAACAATTGGTTTTAAACAGTTAATAAGACTAAATGACTACACCTAATATCGCCTATGGGGTAACTGCAATCTTATGGGGAAAATATTTATCTTCGCTCTCTCTCAGTTAAGTGTTGCCAAATCTACTCACTTTCAGGTGACAGGGAAGATGACAACATGGAAACAATATAATGAAAATGCTGTTTGCCAATAATAACCATCCAGTTCTCTCAGAGATGATATTCTGTGTATAGTTAAACTTAATGTCATATTAAAAACAAGTAAGTTGTCTAAAACTCTATAAATACATTTACAAAAGCGAAAAACAAATGCAGGTACAAACTTTTTTTTTTCACTTTTTAATTTTGGGGGATTTTAAGAGCGTTTGATGAATTAAGATAAAATTTGCTTACAAACTTTTTTTATACATTCAAATCAATACCGAGATTCGTTCATAGCTTATTGTACCACCCTAATTTATATATTTTAGAAGAACTTTTAATCTCACTAAAATTAGTTGATAGCAAAAGAACAATTCTCCTTTTTATGAAAAAAGAATATTTACACAAACTAAGAATAATGTGTAAAGTGATTAGAAGTTGAAAGTGTGCAGAATAAGTACAGAGAAAAGTTGATGTTTTTCAATCTAGGCCTAACCTAACCATCCTTTCAGATTTACTTCCTTTCCTATCACTTAAATTAAAAAATTTTTTTTACAGTTTTTCTGGGACATAATAACTTGGTTACACTTCAATGTAGCACACCCCAAGATGATGCCCGCCTGATAGACAATGTAACATATTTATAGCACTAACATTTAAGAAGACAATGTGAAAATATCAAAAAAAGTAAACTGTGAAGAGCAAATGATTTACAAAAATAAAATTCATCCCGGAAACCGGTGTTCGACAAAAATGTGTTTATAGCAAAACTATCAATGTTTTGGTAAATGTTGAAAGGAATTTTACCACACCTATTTAAATAATTTAACTATAAGTTTTCTAATAAAATGTTTTTGGCATGATAAACAAAATTGCCACATTGATTACCATTTCAGATGATCGATTATTCTGTATTGGTCAAGATATTTCAGCATGTCCTAATAAAGTTATTTTGAAAGGGGCTATATCTAGGGGCCATATATGTATTAGGTAAAGCAATTTTAGGCTTTTTTTTTACCCCCCTCCCTCCATATCATGCTTTTTAACACTTTGACATCCCCTTAAGTTAGGTAACACTTCCAGTTTCAACTAAAAAAAAACCCCTTTCTTTATGTCATTTTCAAATGGGCTGGTTTTTTTTAGTAAACTAGTTATTTGCATGCCGGATCTTATCAGATGGAACCCCTACCCTAGCCCCTCAAGTGCATTACGTAATACATGTATGGCCCCTTATTACTTGCTGCAACATTGAACTTGTGACATTATTTGTATGATAATTTTCTATTTAATTATAATGTAAATAAAAATTAACTGTCCCTCAGCTAGTTATATTAATAATCAGGAGGAAGATCGGAAGTTTTATTTTGCCAATATTGATTTGTACTGCCAATATCTCAACAGTCTAATCAAACAAATATCTTTAATTTATTTTGTGTACATATTTATTTCATGTGATCTAGAAAATCCACATAATTAGTACAATATAATATATCATTTAATAATATGTAATCAATCTAAACTATTATTTGAATAGATAGGAAAATAAAATACATGCCCCGAAGGACTGACCAAAAGAGGGGTTGGTCAGGTAGGCCAAATGTTGAAAGAGGGGTGTGGTGAAAACAAATGTATGGAATTATATTGTCTTTCAAAAGAAAAACGGATTATTCAACACACTAGATATTTATTAAAGATGGGGCAAATTTTCTATTCTATTATTCAAATCTCAAATTTGAATCTTCCCTATGAATCCTAAACGTCAAATTCAAATTTTGGAAAAAAAAACTGTAAAAATAACAGATTTACTATATTAATTCTTAAGTTGCTATAAAAATAAAAATACTAACAAATTTTAACAATTTTTGTTACAATACGTTCAGTTATGTGGTAAATTAATGATCTGGCATTTGTTTGAGTTTTTCTTATAATTTTGTTGGGCTGAAGCAGTATAAGCGCTCTAAAAAAATTCCAAAACAACATTAATTTTGAAAAGAAAAAGTTGAATCTTGAAATATTTTATTGAATTCTCAAAATCAACATTCTTAAGAATTCAAAGGTCTCATCCCTACTATTTATGTTCCAATAAATAAATCAACACACATAAACTTAAAATTTACTTTGTATTATAATCTTAATTTTGTGGGTCCTGCTTATCCTTTCCTACTCAAGCCTGGTCTCACCAACAAGGGGTGTACCTCAAGGCCTGAGCAACCTGGGGAGGTTGGGTTGAGCCCTAGCGGAAGCCAGGTCAGGTGCAAACAATAGACTGGTCAGGGCCAAAAACCAACAAACTAGGAACAGGGCCTAGCCAATTGGCGCCCAGATTGGTGGGTTGGTTACAGTAAGTTAAGTCATCGTCAGCACCCATAGCTTCAGTTAGGTAAGTTACCTCAAAAAAAACGGTTTACCTGAGGACCTTTAAGCAGTAGACCCATTATTCAGGCGTAGGCCACAACAAGCTTACTAAGTTGGTGGCCGAAGCAAATAAAAACACTCAAGAAAATTAAGTTAAATGCGACTGGAAACAAAGATAGCTATAAGCTGGAATATGAGCTCAATGTTGGCCCACTTATTGTTAGATTGGAGGAGATTGTGGATGAGAGGAGACTGATGTTCCGAGAAAGGGTGCGACTAAGTGGATACAGAGTAAAGTGTGGGAGCTGAGAAGAGCATTACCCTTACATTGGATGGGAAACGACGAAGAAAGGAAAAATGGTGTATGGGCGGTAGTGAGGTTAGGGTGAGAAATAGAGATGGAGTGGATCAGTAATCAAATGAATAAAATGATAATTATGGACAAAGGGACACAGATGGAATTGGTGAAGATGTGTGCACTGCAAGTTAGACACACCGTTGAAAAGAAGGGGAAAAACTGAGGAAGAATTAGAAAAGTACTTGGGAAAGGCAAGTGGTGATGGGAGACCTTAATGACCAAGTTGGGAAAGAGATAAATGAGGAAGTTAGAAGGTTATCAGAAATATGTACATGAAATGAAGGTGGCAAACAGATGGTACAAGAAGAAAAGAGGAAGCCGTAACATTACAAGATACAGTTGAAAAGGGGAGCAAAAATCTACAATAGATTTCCTTATGGACAAGGAATTGAAAAGGCGGACTATAATGTTAAGGTAATAGCAAGCAAGTCCCTGAATAGTGGCCACAAGTTGCTGGTGGCAAACATAGTGGGATGGGAATGTAAGAAATAGGTAGGAAAACAAGAGAGAAGGAAAAGGGTGTGGAGGCTTAAACATGAAGAGGAAAGAGAACTGTATTTAAGTAAGTCAAGAAAATCAATGCCCAAGAATGAGATGCAAAATGTAGAGGCAGGATGGGAAATTATTATTATTATTATTATTATTAGCATCGCGTCTTATTACCCGTTCGGTTATACGCACTTACGCTAATGTGCAATGGTAGGGTGATTGTGAGACCTACAGTTTAACGTGGAATCCAAACCACGGTAGAGCCTGGCATTCCTCACATTCACAAGTTGTGATTAATACACATCTTGTCAGAGGTGAAGGAAGGGTTTGGCAATCAGATAAATCTGTGCGGGACGAGGATTGAACCCCGGACCCTCAGCACAGAAGTCTGACACCTTACCCCTAGACCACCAGGTCACCAGATGGGAAAGTTTTAAGAAAAGTAAGGTGAGAGTTGCAGAGGAGGTATGTGGAAGGTCAAGTGATAAAGAGGGAGTGGAAGGAGAGACTGATGAAATGATAGGGTGAAGGAAAACAAAGAATTATGGAAGAGTTTTAAGAATAGAAGCGAGGAAAATGAGGAAAAAGAGGAAGAGTTTAGGGAGAAGAATGAGTGAAGCATGTGGTACAGGAAGCTTAAAAGGAATGGATGCCAAAATCGACAGAAATGTTGAATTGGATGTGGAAGGAAGTAGAAAGGTGTTATATATATAAACTACAGGAGGAAACAAAAATACAGGTAGAATGCTGGATGAAAAAGGAATAACAATGAAGACAAGAAAAGAAAAAAATTGAAATTTTGAAAGAATGTGGAGCAGAGGAGCTTGAAGAATTAAAATAAGAGGAGGGAGTGGGTCTCAATGGAAAGAAGTGGAGGATGCATTACAGAGGATGAAACAGCAAAAAGCACCATGTGTGGATGAACTAGTTGTGGAAATAAGAAAGAGCTACAAGACAAGCGAGAATACAATGGTTATACAGGGAATATGGAAGGAGAACAAGGTACTGGGAAGAAGGGAATTATATTAGTGATTTTTTAGAAAGGTGAGAGGAAGAGGTGTACGAATTATAGAGGAATAACACTATTGTGCCAATGTATGAAAATTCGTAGAAAAGAGAATAAGAAAGAAAATGAAAGGAAGGTTAAGAAGGAACAACACAAATTTAGGGAACAGAGGACTCCTCCAATATACTTGATTTTCGCTATAGGACAGCCAATGAAAATAAGGTTTGAATTTGGAAGGACTTGATAATGGTATTTATGGACATGGAGAGGGCATATTATGATAGTGTGCGTATAAAAAAGTCAGAAAAGCAAGTGAGAAGTCTGGAGCGGAAAGAGGAGTTATAATGACAGTTAAGACTACAGACAGGATAATATGAGATATTTTAAGACTAAATTGACCCAACAACAGGATGGCAATAATCTTATTTTAAAAACTAATAAATTGAACATGACTTGGGTTCCGCATATCATCACCACCACACACACCACCACCACCAACCACCGCACCACCACCATCACACACCATTTCTTCTTTCCAACCTTTGGCTGGGTCAGTTAAATAGTAAAATGCCTCCATTTTCCTCTGACCACCATTCTTACTTCTTAAATCCTTCCATTTTCCTCCTCTCACTTAGACATTTTCTGCTATCTGCTCCTCCCATATTTTTCTTGGTCTCCCTTACAGTAGTTTTACTACATTCTTCATCTCCATTATTCTCTAAGTATATTCTCCTTTACATCCTCATCACATGACCGTGCCATCTCAGTCTTGCTTCCTCTATCATATCATTACTCCTTGTACTCCCACTCTTTCTCAGAGAGATTAATTCCTAATCCTGTTCCCTTTGTGAAAGCTAACGTGCTCTTCACAAACCTCATTCCCATGGCCCCTACTTTCCTACATTCAATGTCCATGTTTCTGCTGCATATGTGACAATGGATACAAAGTATGCCCTATACAGCACTTCCTTACACTTCAAGGGCGTTTGAAAATTTCCATAGCAGGTATCTTAAACACCAAGAGATGATCTCCCTTTGCTGTACTCTACTTAATAGATCCTATATACAGTCCACCTTTTGCCTCAATCATGCTTTCAAGTTATTTTACATTCTGTACCTTTCTCATCTCTATTCCATACAACTTTATTGCATTCCTAGGCCTTAACCTCTTCCTTGTCATTACCGTCACTTCACTGTGCTAAATTTCCCTCCACTCTCTTTCTCTTTCACTTCCTCATTCTATTCCTAGTACTTCCTTTTCACCCCATACCATCAAGTCATCAGCAAACATCATGGCTTTCATTCTTTCCTCCCAGAGTTTTTCTGCTACTTTATTCAGGACCATTTCCATTTTCATTAAAAATAGTACATGTTAAAGAGCACTCCACTGCTTCACTCAATTTTTTGTTTGAAGTAACTCCCCCTCCCCCTAACCCCTTCTCTATCTTAATACAGCTCATGTTGTCCACATACACATACTCTTCACTCTCATTACGGCTCTTCTTTCCACCCCAGCATCCTCCAGTGCTTTCTAGAATTGATTTATATCCACATTATCATATGTCTTCCCCAAATACATAAATACCACTACCAAGTCCTAGCCAAATTCATACCTTATTTCCAACAGCTATCCTATAGCGAATATTAATTCTATTTTAGAACTCTTCTTAAATCTGGACTGTTCCTCTCTCCACCTTCCTTTCATTTTCTTTCTTATTCTATTTCCCAGTATCTTTTCAAATATTTTTGTACAGTGGCACATTATCACTATCAGCATTATTCCCCTATAATTTGTACACCTCTTCCTGTTTTTGTTCTTGGAAATTGGCATTATAATTAACTTTTTCCAGTCCTTTGGTACCTTTTTACCCTTTCATATCACTCCTAACAACCTGTATAATCATTGTATTCCTGCTTCTCCTAAGATATCATTTCCACAGTTAGTTCCTCTACACCTGGTGCTTTTCCCTGTTACATCCTCTTTAATGCATCCTCCACCTCTTGCCATGTGGGACCCACTCCTCTGCTTCAATCTCATCCCTTTCATTTTCCAGGTTGAACATCTTCTCAAAAAAATCCCTTTTATAGTTCCTTTTCTTTTTTCAAACAAAACTAATGAAAATCAAACACTGCAAATTTTTGTTGATATCATGTTAGAATATATACTTGACAGTTAGGAATCATTCCGCAGAGAAAAAAAAACAAAAACACATCACAAAGGTGTGTGTATATACGAGTTTGGGCAGTTCTAGAAACACACATAAGGATTCTCTGAAAATGCTGCCCAAAAACTATGTGAATGATTCCTACCTAATAGAACATTTTAACTTCAAACTTCATATGATATTCTTTCTTCTTTCTGGCGTAACTGTGCTGGAATTAAAACATCAGCACAATGAATTAACTGCATAAATTAAAGCAATTATGACACTTTTTTTTTTTGGCATCTTGAAGAAACACCTAGGTTTAATATAAAAGCAAAAATAAATAGTTTTTATCATGAATAAATCAAACAAACATGTGATGAAGTAATTAAGAATAGTTACTTATTTTTCAAACTACATTCACTACAAACTCTATGACAGCACAACCACAACCACACCAACCACTTTCAAAATACAGTGACCACAACACACCCCTCCTGTGATTCTGGTCAAAGCTGTGTGTGCTTAGCAGAGCTACTGGACGAATGGGATAAAAAAGCAAAATATTGAGATGTTCAAGGTAGATTTATTCTTCCCAACACTTGACAGAAGTACACATACCACTCAGAATTGGACTGATTATCATTAACAAACATATACAATTGTATTTAAGCAGGAAAATACATTTAGACAAGATGTATTGAGTTTTGATTACACGTTCTGCAGATGACCTTTGGGATCCATATATAGCTAGTTGATATACTCGACAACGAGGTAGAATTTACATATTATAAACTTTAGAAACTAAAAAGTCTGTTTACTAGTAATATGTAATGTGGATAAGCCAAGCTAATGCACCCAAAAGAACCATAAATAATGGCATTTAGTCAAAAATGATGGTAGCTAGCTCAAATGTAACAACCCTTAATGATTTTCTTTAAGCTCAAGCACCCATATGTTCAAATGTCCCCCAAAAACATATATTCTGAAATAGAAAGTTATTGTTTTAACAAGTTTAAGACATTGATTTGGGTTTTACAATAGCATTTACAAAAAATTAAAAAGGTCTAGCGTTTGAATGTAAATTTAACATCAAAAGATTTTAGGCTGTATAGAAGTGTTATTTAATCTAGATTATTATTACTGTGTACACAGTATGGCTTTAACAAACAATTTTATAAATATATTTATTTAACAGTATGTTGTTTAAATTTGGGGGAGGGGGGGTGGACAGTAATATAAAAATATACTAACAATAGAAGTTGTAAATTGGTGACTCAAAACATGTTCAAATACAATTTTAGAGGAAATTGAATTGTGTTTAATAAATGATCACTGGAAAAAAAAAATATTTAGACACCAAATTATACAAAATACACGTATTGTTACTCCCCAATCCCAGTCAAAGACATTTAAATCTAATTTAACAAATTAAAAGTATATTAAATAATCTTTCTGAACATGTTATTTTAAAATTTTATTTCCTTAAACATTTCTGTACAAAAAAGGAAATATGTCTGTTATAATTAGATAAAAAATATATTAATATTAGTAAACATTATGTTGGAACATAATCAAATTATTAAAGATGGGATGCTCAAATTCTCGATACATCGAATCCAATGATATTTGAGATGTGAATAAATTTCAAAAAAACAATCTCTTATACAAATCTCTCTATGTAGAAAGGGCCTCAGTCATAAAATTTACAAACATGAGATATATGAAATCCATGATTTTTAAGGTTGTTCTATCATTTGACATTGAAAGGAGCTCAGTCAAACCACCAAAATGTGGTAACTTTAGAGCTCTTTGCATAAAGGGCTTCAGTCATTGAATTAAGACCTTTCTGCAGGCAATTATGGTAACTACTTTTGTTTGACTGAAGTCCTTTCTGCAAAGACTTTGCCTGATGTGACAATTTTAATCAATTGATAAAAAGAATTATAATAAAGACTTGTGTAGATGAGAGAGTAACAAAGTCACAAAAAAAATGACACAATTGGATTAATATAAAGAGTTAGCAAAAAAATTGTTCTCTTGTTTTTCAGGGTGTCTAATGAGTTGGAGAAACAAAAATCAATAACTTTTTGGTGCCCTTTTTTGACCATAAAATTCCTTTGATAATCATCTGAACATTATATAATGCATATATAGGCATAATGCACTCACACACAACATTAAAGTTTAATTAGACAGCGAACGTTAACCTTATCATTGGTATCAAGGTAAAAACAATCGGGCAACTTTCGGCTATCACGTGGTATCATGGGTAGTGAGTGGTTTGACATTTGACGCGTTTGCGTTGTTACGATGTGCAGGAAATTCAAACAAAAATATTTTCGTGGCTTTATTGCCAAAATATTGAAAATTCATGACTTTTTAGGGACTTTCGTAGCATTTTTTTTTTGGGGTTGCAATTAGTGACTTTAGTGACCTAGTAGACACCCTGTTGTTTATGAAGAAAAATTCTAAAAAAGCATGTGTCAGTATTGACAAACCTTGAACAACTTTTTTTAAATTCAATTTAAATATTTTCACCTTAACTAGAATTACATATTTTTTAATATTTGAGGATTCAAAAGAAAATTTAAGATTCATAATTGAGATTTGGATTCGAGAAATAAAGGATTTGACCCATCTCTTAAAATTTTACTTACTATTTGAATAAAATGTTAAGGTGGAGTGATTGGAAAACACAACACTCAATTTGACATTTATATATGTATATATTTAAACTTTTTGTTCAATATTTATGATAACATTCATATGATCTAAATCTAATACACTTGTTATGTTAACAATGGCAAAGAGTCAAGTTCTGTTTTTGACTTTTATTAAAAGCCTTTGTACAAAAGTAAATTGAAATGATTGTAGAAACAAGTCATGTTGGAAAATATGAAACAAATATAGCATACAATTAAAATAAATAATCTCAATAGCTAACATTTTGTGCTAGGTATTAGTGAAAGTAAAACTATAACAAACATGGATTTAAAGAAAGGGAATGTGAAATTTATTTTTACTGTGCAGTGGGAGACTAAGACATTTCCAATTCCTGACTATTTAGGTATAAAATCATAAATTCGAAAATTAAGAGGTTTTCATCAAAGAGTTAAATTTCTGAATATAAGGTACAAATTTACATACTTTTTTTTTATTAATTTTGAAGATGTATTTAAAACTCTGGAATTCAATAGTCTCTGAGACTTATATACTCTGTTTACACTGAAAGGTAGAAGTATTACCGTGTCTGATTACAGTATGATCCTATTTTATAAATTGCACAATAGTGTAAACTGTCAAGGTAAGAATGCTGCCTTTCAGGGTAAACAGAGTGTACATTCCTAGTAAATAGTTATAACTTCAAATTTAGGTAGATACAACCTTTTTTAACAATTATATTTCTGAATATTTTAAATAAATAATTTAAAGTGTGTTATTTCACTATTGAAATTGAAAAACCTCATACCTAACAACACAAACTTATGCAAAAAAAAAAAAATTATATATATATGGTAAATAAATAATATTTTTCTTAGCACTGCATCTTACTACCGACCATTTGGGTTATATGTTTATGTACTAATTAGTTAGGAAGGCTTAATTTAGAGGAAATACGCCGGCATTTGCATGAAGAGTGGACAATTATTTAGTAAAAACCACCCTCGGTGCACCTGATCGGGATCGAATCCCAACCTCCCTGTCTTCGCCAGTCTAGTCCAACACGAGTCTAGCGCATTAGACCACACGACCATCAAAGTGGGTAAAATTAATCAATTAAAATGCAAAAAAAAGTTACTTTATTAATTTTTGGCTGCACTTATTCAACCAAACCAGCTCTTTCATATCTAAACAACAAGGGGTGTTCTCGAAAAAAGAGATGAAATATGTGTGAGAGAGAGAGAGAGGAGAGGATATTGCAGTTTCTATAAATTAATTAATAGATGGGCATTTTAAGCTGAATTAATCTTTAATACATATTTATAAACAGATCGTTAATTATGTAACACAAAAGGTTTTATAAAAATTGTACAAATATAAGTATTTGTATAATTAATGAAGCACTTCCACATTTCATTAATAAATAACCATTTAATTTTTTTTTATTACTGCACAAAATAACAAAATCATTTCAATTGTTTTTAACTCAGGAACTAAGACTTAATATAGGTATTTAGCAGCCAGAAGTGCTCTAACTCTATTTTAACAAATACTTATATTAAGGTGAGGTGGGAGGGAGGACACGCAAAAAGGTCAGTATTTATTCAGTTTTTATAGCAAAAACTTTTATTTTGCTAAAATAAAATAAAATATTGCTTCAGTACAAACATATTAAATAAAGAAAAAAAAAGCTGTCATTAAATTCCAGGACATCCTTGAAAGTTATTCAAGAATTGTGTAGAAAATTAAACTCTTATGTTTCTATTAAGAAAATTTTTATCTTGTTCGACCAAAAAATTATATTTGATATAAAATTGCATAAATGATTACCTTTTCTTCTGTCCCCTAGATCCCCACCTTTAAAACATTATGTGGAAGTTATTGATGGTTAAGATATGAATTTTTATTTTAATAGATTTTTTACCAAGCCAAGTGTATTGATGTTTTTTATTACAAAGAAAATGTTTACTGTAATTTAAAAAAACAAGGTTGTATTAGTTCCTGGAACCATCTGACCAAAGTGGAATATAAGCCACACATAAATGTGGCTGGGAAAATTAATTTAGAATTTTCAATGTGATATGAGGCCCTAATTTGGCTTTAAAAACCTCAACTAAACCAAATACATTGATAGATAGATCCCAAATCCTTTCTGCTAAGTGAGCAGTTGGGAATAGATTGGAAAATAAGATTTGAGAAAGCTAAAATAGTAAAATGGAAACTATAGCTATTATATCTTTAGTATAAAATAAAAAAAAGTATTAAAATGTACATTTTGTGGGCATGCCCTGTTTTCACTTGTATTAGTTGAATTCGTGTAACCTTTTGAATCCAAACAAAAGTTTAAATCAAAATGGTCAAAGAGAGCTAAGTGCCTGAATGTTTTAGGATGATAATCACAAGTTAATTAGTGATCCAATGGTATATCACCTTTCTTTCATCTCTTAATACCCAGCTTCGGTTAAATCTTTTAAAAGCTTTGCAAAAATATAAAATAATTACAACAAAATATTGTACAGACATGTTTTCAATCAAACCCATTCATAAAATTAACATTAATTTTTATTTTATTTATTAAGAGAAATTTAAAATTATTTTGAGATAAATCTGCAGACACATTTGTTGAAGTTTTATTCTATGCAATATGTTAATTTGGTATAGAAACTTTTATAGAAAAAATGGGTCAAAAAAAAATAGATATATTACTATGACAAACAAATTAAAACTCTCTCATTATAATTAACAATAGATGGAATTGAAAACTTTCAGAGCTTTAGAATATTGCTACAAAGTTGAGGCAGTTTCTAAGCCTCAAACAATGTTACAAAATACTATACACAAAAATTCTATTTATTAATTGAGGCACAGTCTTTATAAGTTATTATTATGTACAGTATTTATTAAAACTAGCTAATATTTACAATTTATGCTTAGAAATCGCTAAAAAAAAATTTTAATTCAAGTTACAAAAGTCAAAATTAATCATAGCTTTTATTATTATTAACAATAATTATAATTATATATATATAATATATATATATATTATATATTATTATTAAGATATATTATTATAATAATAATAATAATAATAATAATAATAATAATAATAATAATAATAATAATAATAATAATAATAATAAGAGTAAACACATCATTGCATAAAATATAACTATGGTTTATTAAAAGGCAGTGCATACAAAAGTTGTTGTGTAATGATAAAATACCGGTACTTAGCGATATTTATAAAATGTCTACTTTTTAATACAACATTTAGTTAGAAGACATTTTAAAAGCGATGTTATTGTTGTTTTAATTGATGTTAAATTCTAAAGGCACATCCCAATGAGCATTTTGTACGCATGAGCGTGCGTGAAAAGGAGACAACGCGCCAGTGGGGACCTGTTTTGCCAGGTCCATTTAATGTGGGCATGTGTTCGCAAACACTTTGCACAGTATCTGTCAGTTGTCGGTAAAGAGCACATGCTTAAAATGAAATTAGTTGTGCGTCTGTGCTCAGTGTGAATAGTTTATGTTAGTGTTAGTACTGTGCGTTGCGTCTGACAAAGAATATTAACTTTACGTGGATCCATGCAGTTCAAAAATGAAAATTACCCCTCGTTGTGGAATCCAGAACATGGTATATATTAAAACAAGAATAAGAAACTTAATAAATGGGTGGCAACAGAAAGAGGTACTGAGTCTCTGAATGTTGTATTATTACAAATATTGTGCCCTATTTACTATGTTTATTAAATATTCATAGTCTTCACGTTTCATTATGGTGGAAACTTTAAAATGTTCGCAATCCAGTATGTTTAGCAACGAAGTTTTAGAACAATTTACATATAAGCGTTTCACTCATTATTTTCGTTTTTCCTACTTATTTTGTCCAAACAATAAACACATCAAGATGAAAACTGGCCGCTATCACATCCATTGTGATAATGAACCAGATCACAGTGAGCTGTTCGCCATGAATATATTAACGACCTGAGCAGCTACACACCAAACTAGCATACATGGCTATTCCTTATAACAAATTTCCTTCGTCTGAGCGCGCAGCCATGCTCATTCGACTTGTGCACACAAAATCCTCAAGTGGAGATGCACTTAAATGCTTTGATCAAACTTAAAGATCAGGAAATTAATCACATTTGAATTAAGATTAAGAAATCAGCATAATCACCATAAAGATTACAAACTAAATGACAAAATTAATCAAAATAAAAGATAAAAAGTATTATGTTAAGGGTAAACTATATTTTTCAATATCATTTCATTTCAATTTATAAATGATTGTAGATGGTTAAAAATAGAAGTGATAAAACATTAATAAACACAAACACAATGTTTTATCCAAACTATTTATGGCCAGCATTACAAAAATAAGTGTGCTGACTTTCCTGCTTTATTTAACTTTTTTTAGCACCGTGTCTTACTACCCATTTGGGTTATATGCTTATGTACTAATCACACTGATGGGTTAGAGATGAGGAAGGTTGAATGTATATGAAATGTAGCTGCATTTGCATGGAGTGAGAGAGAGAGAGTGGGAAACAATTTAGGAAAAAGCACCCACAATACACCTGACTGGGATTGAACCATTTTCTCCACGTCATCGACAGTCTAAGCTATTATGAAAGTAGCTCCTTTGACCAGATGGCCAGCCACCTAAGAGGATAACCATGATCTAGCTCAGTGCTCTATTTCAAATAGCCTTTATATGATTGTACAGAAAGATGATGGTGAACATTTACTATATCCGTAGAGTGTATCCATGATAATAAAATAATACATGTAAAATTAATCAACTAATTAATTCAATACAATTAAAAATGTGTATCTAAATCGCTAGCATTCTGCAAACTTTACAAATGGAAAATATACTTTTAATTTTCACTAGCCATCAATAAAAAGCAAATTGACTTGTGTAATAAATATTTTTTTATATTTTCATCTATGAATTAGTATACAGAAACACATGAATGTTTACACCTACACAAGTATTCTGTACAAAATCACACATGTTATGTGTACTGTACATGCATATGCACATATTTACACACATTTACAAGATGTAAAGAACATTATTCAAGCTATAATATGTTATCACTAATGAACAATGGAAATGGCAAGAAAATATCATTCCATCAATCAAACCAATATTCATAACATACCTACAGCCATAGAAAATGCTTTTCCCAAAAAATCAAAAAAATAAATGCAATCTTTAGTCAATGTTTATTTTGATGTACAAACACATTTGATACTGCAAGGGTTAACTCTGACCATCAATTTTTATAGACATATTCCTTGGTACTACATACATTTATACAGTAAATGTATTTACCGAGATGTATTCTTTAAGTAACTTGCAGATACTGGATCTAGTGTTGAAAAAACTTTTTCAACCAGTCCAAAACGTTAATAAATAAATTATTATGCACTTATACATAAAATGATATGTTCTGCAGCTCAAACTTTGGCAAACTGTGCCAATACCAACAGCTCAAATATCAATTTAGTGATTTTTTTGTCAATTTCACAATGGAGACCAGGTAATATGCGAGAATTAATATATTTAGTGAATTAAAAATAAATGATTGTGAAGGTGGATGTTTAACTTGGGTTATGGATACAGCCTTACATCATTAAAATACATTAAATATACTGTTTTGATTTGAAAATAAGCCGCCTCAAAATAAAGGCCACACCCTAAAAATATGTGCCCTTAGGTCCTTCAATAGGAAAAAAAACACACACACACATTATTATTTTTTATCTGTTCAAGTTATGTACTTATTACGCTAATGAGTTTGGGTTGAGGAAGGTTGAATTTAGAGGAAGTTTACCCACATTTGCATGGAGGGAGAGTGGAAAACCATTTTTTGGGGGGGAAACCTCATTATACCCAACCGTATTCAAACACAAGAGTGGCGACTTAGATCATGTGGCCACCAAAGCACGTACAATCTTTTTAATTTTGAAAATTAGTCCATTTTGAAAGTAAATAAACACACTTTATTTCCTTCAAGCTTTTCTAATGCTCAATGTTTTTGCCTATCTAATAAATTTACTTTACATCCATTACCATTTCCAGCCTGTGGCCTGGGTCAGTTTTTTATTCAAGTCATATATTTTTCCACTACCGGCTGGCTAGACCTGTCGTAGCTTCATTTGCCCTATAATCTACTTTAAGAATAGGACAGGCACAACATCCAGTTCCCGGCCGTTAATTCATCACTGTGAAAGGGTAAACCCACATTTTACCAACAATAATTTTTTCCACCATATCTGGAATCGAACCTGGGACTCTTAGCTCAGCAGACAGACACTCTACCGACAGAGCTAAGGTGTGTGACTGCCTATCTAATAATTAAGATTTTAAAATTTGTGTAGTAATTATGTCTTAATCTTGGGTTGAGATTTCCCCCCCACATATCAGAGCGCAAGATTCCTAAATAAGTAGAAAATACACTAAATTCTTGTCACAATAAAATAATAGTGGTGCCCAACAGACGATAATTACAATTTACAACTATAGAGTTGGGCTTCATCTATTTTTAAATAATCTTGAAGTTTAGTGATATTGTGAAGATTAAAAATTATTTTAATAAATACGGAAATAACAACATGCAGTCCTAAAAGTTACAACAGTTGCTATGTATTATCCAAGGATGGAATTTTAGGCCACATTAAGGTTTTTTTGAAGATTAATTTTGAGGAAAAAAGTGCCACCTATTTTTGGGTCAACACGAGATTAGAAAAATAACACCTGGGCACATGAATTAAACCTGTGTTGAACTGAGTGAAGAATTACCCTTAGCACAGAATGATTACTGGAAAGCTCATTGGTATAGCATTACCTAAGCCTGATATCCCGGGTTCGATTTACTGTGTCCATGTGTAATGTTTAAATTATATTTAATTTAAGAAATAAACATTTGTATTAAGTAAAATTTTTAATATCACCGCGTCTAGCTACCTTTTCAGGTTATATGCATGTATGATAATCACTTTAAGGGGATAGGGATGAGGAAGCATTTTAGAGGTAATCTAACTGCATTTGTGTGGAAGGAGAGTGGGAAACAGTTTTGGGAAAACCATTCTCATCATACCCAACCCGGTTCAAACCCCAATCTCCCCGTCACTAGCAGGTCAGTATAACACGAGAGTGGCACCTTTGACCAATCGGCCACTGAAGCGGCTAAGTTAAATTTTATATGTAAAATGAACTGTGAAATGAGCGCGAATATAAAGATTTACACAGTCTGTAAAGTAATTTATATTTTCCCCTTGCAATAACAGCAGTATTCCTACACCAAACGTCCCAATGGAGTGGTTTAGTTAAGTACAGTTTACAACAAGGCAATATTTAATATAAGTAACAACTGTTTAGTCAGTGCAAATGGTGGTGGTGGTGATGTCAGGAAGTTATGTTTACTACAGTATTGGCTACATCTACTACTAATCTTACTTAATATGGTCCACTCATGGAATAAAAAAGTTCAGGCTGCTTGCAACAAAGAAAAATACAACACATATGGGTCAATAACATTAAAACAGGCACCACAAAAATAAAACAAACAATATTTAGAAAGAAGAGACACTGTCTTAACTTCTTTTTAAGTCATTACAATTATGGATTTTTAGAATAGGTCACTAATAATAATTCACTTCCCTTATGTTAGGCACCTGTAAAAACCTAAAAGGCTTATGTAGATTATATAAATAACAGTGGTTTATTAACTACTCACACTGCCATTAAAAGGTAAATGTATGTTAAATTAAAATGAGCATCATTAATTTTGGTTAAGCTATACCTAAACAATGATCAAAATATCATTTGTAAATTAAAATATAATATTAGTTTTTAAAAAGGTTATACCTAAGATGGGTCTTATATAGAGTGGACTATGAATCACTCATATATCAGTTAATAAATTTTAATTTTAGATTCCCAACCATGATTAAAGTATATCCCCTAGACACCCATAATGGTGATAAGGAAACACCTAAACCTAGCACTTTGGCATTCTTGAACATAACAAAACCTTTTTATATGAAACGAAACAAGATGAATTATCTCCCGCTAGTTAGTAAATTAATTAATTAATTAATAATTGAATTTATGGAAACACACAACAAAGTGTCAAAATAAATCAGTTGTGTTTATAAGTAAATAAAAGTAAAAGGAGATTCTTGTAATCCTTCAAACATTTATCAAAACGTTGAAAAAAAATAAGAGATTAAATAAAGATAAATTCATTGCAGATAAGGATGTGTTCATTAATATTTAATCCATGCAAATATAGTTTAAAAATTTTTTTAAAAGGCTGTGTTGGCTAGTCTATAAGTTTAAGTGCCACATATGTCATTCAAATCGATAATGAAAGACTATTACATATAATATGAAGGTAATGGGCTTAATGAAATATTTTTTAAGTGCAATATTTAGCATGCAATCAATGAAATATCATTAATTTATTTACATAGTTAAAAATTAAGGACCAAAAAGAGGTAATGAAAAATAGATTATTTTAATGATGGAGTAAATAAAGATTAAAAAATTAATTCACAGTTTTGATAACAAGCACAGGTGATATAATACAGCCTGGGTGCTTACAAGAAAAATTACCCTACACAATCATGTACAAGAAATATATATATATATATCATTATTTATGAGACATATTTTTAGTAAATGGAAGACTAAGGATAAACAAAACATTCCCATCTACAACTTTGATTAATGTTTTAATGAATCTCATTTAATCACAATAATAATATATTATATAAAAGAAAAAGAACACAAGTTTTATGATTAGTTTAAAGGAAATTCACCCATATGGGGTTGCTCATGTCAATATAAAAGCAAGTGATCCACACTTATGAAAAACCCTGACATTGGTTAAGGTGTGGCATAACGCCCAGCTCACCAACAAGAACTTTTTGAAGTACCCCAGATTAGTTTTAGAAAATGAATTTAGGTTTGTGATAGTTGACATTTGATCTATGCACATTTATAAAACATTATCTTCACTCAAAAAGTCCATCTATACCAATTAAACATCTTATGTTGAGTATCTTTAAGATGATTAGAATTAATAAAAGGTTTTCTCTAATAAGCCTATTCTTAAAAATGGATCTATAGCAATAGCTTTAAATATTTCTTCATGAAGAAGCTACAACTTCTAAAATAAGCATCATACAGATTGAAGTTGGTTTCTTAGAACTTCCTGGACAATTAATGAATTTTTTTAGGAGTCCATTTTCATATTTTGATCAGTCCTTTTCCCTTTACCAATGAATTTACAGAGCAATATTTTAAAGTTGAAATATGAATTATACAACAAAATAATTAATGGAAAGTAACTCTAAAGGATGGAGTATTTCCGTCATTTAAAAAAGTAAGATCACCACAAAAAGATTTAGGAGAAAATAGGACAAAGGATATAGAAGAGTGGACCATTCTATCACATGGTTAGGGATATAATTTGGAAATTTACAAAGAAAATGAGGCCAAAGCTTTGTTATACAAGGTGTATTATTAACAAATATTTATGTATGGCTTTGGAACCTGGACATGGGAGGAGATATTTAAATAAATTGCAAGCTGTAGAGATGAGGTGTACTAAGAGATAGTGAAAATTTTACGAGAGATGGGAAAAGGAACAAAAAATATGTAGGTATAGTTTAAAGGTTATACCATTAGAAGAGACAATGAAGATGAAAAGGTTGCAGTGGTCAGGGTATATGATGATAATGGAGGAGTGAATCCCAAGAAAGGTTTACAAAGGATGGAGAGGGGTAGACGACCAATTGGAAGACCACAGCCGAGCTGGATGGACCAAGTGTAGAAGGACATGAAGGCTAAAGGCTAAATGAACTGGAGAAACATGGCAGAGGGAGAAGCCTGGAGAAATCGACAGGAATGGAATAGAAGTGCCAGACAGCCCAAAGGGATGGAATCGTCCAGTGATGAGGATGATGATAAAACATTAATTTGTTTTGTCACACAATTGATATAGGTTTTAACTTAGTTTAGCAATTTAAAATGTACTTTTATTTGATGATAAAATTAAATTTACCTTTATAAAAATTAGAATTTAACAAAGTTCTATACCTATTTAGTAATTTTGTAATCGAACTAATTATAGTTTATATTTACCAGTTCATGCCAGTTTTTGCATGCGCACATAAAGTTTTTAATAAGTTGTGTATTTTCTAGCAAAATATATTAATGTAATTTCTAAGTTTTGTCCGGAAACTTTCCAAGTATATTTATAGTGTATGAGGAAAAAACAATATACTTATTTATCAGTTGAGCTTGCATGAGCCCAGACTTCTGGCGGCCTAGAGCAAGACTAAAATATTTATAAAAACTAAATAAAAATGAAACATTAAACTCATTCACCTTGAGGGACATGCTCTCCCTTCTTACCATTCTGTGCAAACTATGATCTCATCAGTATTACATAACAATGTGAACATATTAAATGCAAGGCAATCCCCAAGTAGTATTCATTAAACCCACACCAATATCAGTGTTCTAATTATAAAATAAACTATACAACACATAAAACTATTAAAAAAAACCACTCCAACTAAACATATACAAACATTTTAAAACCAAGTTGTTGTAAAAAAGAAATTAAACCATCACCATTTACAATTAACTATACAAAATGGATGTCAAATATTGTAAACAAAATATACTTAAATTGCATCACTATGTACCTTAAAAAAAGGTAAATAAACATTTTACATGGTTGTTTCTCTAATACAACTTATGTTGCTCAAAATAATTTGATGAACATTTAAAGTTAACAGATCCAAGCCTTCATAAAAAGATAAAACATATTTAAAAATTAGTAGGCCTAGTGTGTTTGTAGCATTTGATATGAAATACATTCAAAATCATACAGTTCTTTTAAATATACAGTAGTATTATTAAGTTTACAATAACATAGTGTGAATTATAGATGCCCTTATAGTTGCAACTTTTGGTAGAGTCAGTGAAGGTTTCAACTCACCATTTCAGAGTCGTGAGAGTTGAGAACGTCGTCTGTAGAAGCAGATTTGGGACCTTCACTATCTCTTTGCAGGCCTAAATTTCTTACAGGTGTTGTCGGGCAGCCTGTGTAAAATAAAATTTATCACTATATAGTGGACGTAAAATATCATAAATAAATAATTATTTGTTTCAATATTGTAAGTGTGAGGACAAAAGTGAAAAGATGGAGCATTAATCTGGGGTGTCCAGCCAAACTATTATTTTAAATTTTCCTGACTTCTCCAAGTTTTTCCAGCCACTCTACATAAGTATTCAATAAATTACAAATATTATTTTATTAAGATCACAACTTTTAATGTGATAATATTTTTAGATATATACTAATGATGAGACCTTGAATCTTTTGAATGTTTAAGGCTATTTGAGATTCGAGAAAATTTAGGATTCGAGAATCAAATTCTAAAAAAAAAAAAAAAAAAAAAAAAAAAAAAATTTTCTTTTCTTCTTCAATTTTTTAAGTGAAATTTGTTTTAGCAATCTAATATTGCCTATTGTTGGTTTAAAACTAATAATAATTATTAGATGAACTTAACAACCAGGCTCCAGACCAGTAATTTAACACTTAACTGAATGTTCTAGTGACTGTATAAGAGATAGCAACAATTAAGTACTATTTTTATTTTTTATTATTCAATTATATTTATATTTCCTCTTATGTTTATAATTTTTTTCCAAGATTCGGATTCAGAATTCAAAGGTAAATTGGAGATTCAGATTTGTAAAAGAGTGGATTCGACACAACTCAAAATTACATACACATTCTGAAATTGTGTCACTCTATGAAGGGATTAGAGGATTTCAGCCTAAAGCAAGGGGCTATGGACCAGTCGGGTCTAAGATAGATTTCAATGATATATCGAGCCACCAAAAGAGTGCAGTACACTAGTACAGTTACCATGACACAACTATGATAACCATGACACAACTTTGGCTAAAGAGGTGCGATAGAGGAGTGGAAATAAGATACAAAAATCGCATGTTAACAGTGAAAATTGAGATTAGTTTAATTAACTGGGACAACTATGTTGAATGAGATTCACAGTGTCTTAAGTGGAAGAAAAATGTTATTTTGAACATTGTAAATAAAGTTGTGTATATTTTTTTTTAGACCAAATTTGATCAAAATCCATTACTTTTCCAATTCACTGGACAGCCTGGTTATAAATGTATTATGTACCTATGTCACCACTACTGGACGATTCGGTGAATGAGGGCGTCCCCTCTGTCCAAGTGGGAGTGCTCCCCTCCACTGAGGCGGGGGGCGTCCATGTCAAGTTGCGACCTGTGGCTCCAGATCCAAATCCAGATGTTGACGAACTCGACTCAACACTCAGGGAAGACTTATTTTCTGAACGACACTCTAGACGTACATCTGATATACTGCAGGGTTTAGGAGGGGGGAAAAACTATCAATAACAATAAAAAGTCATCTCAAAAATTAAACAAATATTATCACTATTATTTTCACAACCATGCACACACTCCAAGGTCAAATTATTATTTTACAAGGCCTTCGGCATAAATAATTTGGAGATCATTCAATGTTACTTCCTATTAGAAATATACAACAAATAGCATATAAGCTAATAAAAGCCATATATAGTTTATAGTTAAAATATTTACTAACTGATCAAAATTTATAACTATGTTTATTTCATAAGTGACATTTCTTAATCATTATTTGGGGCCTTTATAAAGTGGTACACCTTGAGGTAGCAGGTTTAAATGATAAAATTGTTTGTTCTGGCATATAACTACATTAATAAACACCATCCATATAATTGATAAATACAATCAATCTCATCAATTAAAAGGTATTTAATGTTGATAGTATTATTATATGAATATTTGGTAAAAGGAAAAGCATTAAAAAATAAATTAGACAAGTAAATTGGGCCAAACATGAATTTAGTACTAAAACCATAGTAACAGTAATAGATGTTTAAAATAATTTTCCACTACTGAAATTACCAAAATTTTCTTTTTAAATTAATAAGGATATCAAGAAAAGACCAATAAAATACTACTATAACTTTTTTGGGGGCTCTTACTCTTATATTAACAATAATTGTGGTCTTGATAGTGAACCAAAGTGCCAAAGCGTCTCACCTAACCACTTCCGATTCCCTATAGCTCTTGACGACGTGGTGGTGGTGTGTGATGTGGGCGGGTCCTAGACGATGTCGAGGGGGGGATTCAACAAGCTCTCCTCGCAGCGCATCCTCGAAGGCGGGGGGTGGGGTGGAGGAGCAAGGAACAGGGGAGTAACTTCTCGCCAGGCCACCTACATACAGGGACACAACAAGTGACTACTGTGCTATACTACCTCTTTACACACTGCAAAGTTATAGTTGTATCATAACATTGAATAACTGGAACTTTACAAGTGTTGGGATGAAAGGGTGCAGCTCCTTTAACAAAGATTACCACTCCAAAGTTGAATAATAAGCAAATCACAAATTAAAAACAAAACAAGACAGAGAAAAGGAAAATACTTCACACTATAAAAAATCAAACACTTGGCCATACAATTTCCAGATAACAAAATAAAATCTTAGTATTGTAGCCCAATAAAATGCACTGAAATATCAAATGTTTATATCTGAGAAATACATTAATTTATCAAACTATTTATTTGTAATAAAAATGCATTTAAAAAAATAGAATTGTTCTAGATTAATGGTTTTACTTTAAATAGTATAAAGAAAAAAAACCTCAAAATATTGTTGTTTATGTGAGTTCAAACATTAATCATTAAAATGTGTTGATTCAGGAATGTTTATGATGCCACTTTTTAATTCAAACTTGGAATAAAACATTATTTGCATACAAAAACTAAAAGGTATTTTAATTCAATATATTTGTTTTATCATATCATAACAAAATAAAATGACACAAAATATTTTGGGATTTAATTTAATATAAATTTTTAGCACAATTAGTTTGACAACATATATTAAAAAGCCAAAAAAGATTGTTTTATATAATAATTCAATAGTGTTAGAACATTTATACAAAAATTACTTATTACAGGCTAACCTCAACCTAGTTCCATCATTAAATAATGCACTATCTATTAAGATATATTTTTAATAATATATTGTTACACAAGTTCTGATCAACATTCAAATTAAAATTAATTTTGTACAACAAGAGCCTGTATTAAGGTTTATCATGAAGGCCAATTAGATGTAATAACCACTAAAAAGTACCACTATTTGGCTATAAAAAACTATATAGTTAATGCAGTGATAATGCTATACATAAAAAAGCTTGCCCATGATATAATAAAGCTAACACATGATATAATAAAGCTAGTACATGGTACAATAGTTTATGGAGTAGTCAGTTCAAGAATAGCTACATGATAAACAGTAAAAGTAAGCTTAAAATGTCTAATCACACTATTCTACCTGTACATCCAAAAAGGGTTTGAAAATTCTATAGCTTTTCATATTTTCTAAGTTTAATAAAAATAAATCAACAATCATATCAAAACAGCAAAGTTCTAAGTTCTTCATAACCTGTTTGTAAAAACTATTTCTAAGGATAGAGAACTAATTATTGAATATACATATTTTTCGAAGTGACTGCCAATTGAAAGAAAATGAGACAAATTTTATGATTTCCAGGAAATCATCAGCTAGTTCTTTGTCGGTTAGTAACAAATATTTATCAACTTTGTAATAAAAACTTCATAACTTTTTAACCAAATGTTAAAGAATTCCAGAAGATTTTATTAAATTTACTTACTTTTCCCAGACAGCATAATCCCTGAACTTTCAAAATTATCCACCTAGTCAATTCCATAAAATCAAATTGAAGGTAATAATAAACCACTCTATTGTAAAAATGTGATTTAGCTATTAGGTTAGGATAGTTATATTGTACAGGTGTGAATGTGGTTGTTATTATTAAACTTTTAATGTTAATAGGAATTAGAGATGAAAACTATCAAGTCTAAGAGGGCTCTATGAGAAGGCTATACTTTAAGGAAATGTGTCAGCATACACCCAAAGTTGAAAGTAAACCGTAATATTGGAAATATTATTAAAACAGCATTGTAAATCTGTTAAGGCAGGTATACAATCACACATTTAAAATCTTAAAAAAAATAATTTTGCAGTGTTACCAAAACTTAAAAGAAAACAACTAAATTAAATGTGTCATCAGAAAAACTATTCCAATGTTCAGAACATACTCAGAGAACTGTAGTTAATATATATCTACATTTCAATGCCTCAGTACAAGACTGCTATAACTCATAAATAAAACATTTGCAGTTGGTAACAAAATGTCCTAAATTATAGCCTTTGTAATTCTATATTGCAGTGTTGTATTTAAAAAAAAAAAAGTTCTGTTTCAAGCATTTAGTTTTTCTCTAGCATCGTTCAGTAATTTGTCATGCATTAAGGCATAAATAAATTTTTGTAGATTAGGCATAGTTATTAAGAACAAAACTATTATGCATATCTGGCCTCGTTTATGTTTAAAAAAAATTACCAAAACATTTAGCTGTCCCTGACAGCAAAATCCCTAAGCTTTCAAAGTTATTTTGCTAATTAAAATTTTAAAGTTGCTTCCTCATTTATCTCGGAACAGCCTTTTTTAAGATGTAGTAGTCTTGCACTGAGGCAGCGACTGTTGTGGAGTTTATATGTAAAGGAAATACTTGCTAAACACCATAATTTGTTGTTGCCACATCTATAAATAGCCCAAACAAAAAAAAATGTCTAGGTATAATTATAAAAATTATAAGATAAGCTTTGAAATAAATTAATATTAAATACTATTATCAACCGATTATATGATATTTTAATATCTCAAACTTAAATTTGACACCAATTAAAATAATCAAATTAAAAGTTTAATTTGTAATAGTTATACAAAATTCTAAGAACACAATTTATGATTTCATTTTTGTTAGCACCGTGTATTACTTCCTGTCCGGGTTATAAGCTTATGTACTAATATTACACTAATGGTTTTAAGGATGAGGAATGTTTTTGAATGGAGAGAGAGTGAAAAAATATTTTGGAAAAACCAATGTTGGTACACCTAACCGAGATTTGAACCTCAACCTTCCCATCATTGACAGTCCAGTCTAGTGCAAGAGTAGCGCGTTAGACCAAGCGGCCACCAAAGCAGGTAATATTATATTTATATACTCTAAGGAAAAACTGTAGATTACACCAAATGGTAATTATTTACTATGAACTAATTTCTCTAATTACTAGATATTAGAAGATAGGAAACAAAAAGAAAAACAAGTCAAGAGCACACACAAAGAAAAAAAATTTAAATGGCTAGAGCATTACATACAAATACATGTTTGGTCAACCTAAGTTTATAAATTAAGTACTTTGGTTAAAATCATGCAAAAAAAAAATCCAACAAGAACTTTTTGAAGAAAATAAATCTAGGTTTGTGATAGTTGACGTTTGATCTATGCACATTTATAAAACATTATCTTCACCCAAAAAGCCATCCTTACCAATTAAACATCTTATGTTATCAGAATTTGTGTTTTCACAATGGTAAAATTGTGTGTAAATATTTGAACATAAAATTAATATACTATTTTACAACTTTAAACAACAAACTGAATAAAAAGCTAAGTATCGTACAGGTATATGTTGAAGAGTGTCAAATATGTTTTTAAAATACTTTGTTTAGTTGCAAGTGATAAAGGAAGAATAGACCTAAGCTATTACATCAACTTCAAGCAGAAAACAAAGGTACATGCTCAACACAACACTCAGAAGCTCACGAAGGTCGACATACAATCACACCATGTCACCCATTTCATTGTGCCACTCTTTTCTACAGGGTCTACCACAAGCAGGGAGACTTTTACTCCTAGAACTTGTGCCTAAACAGTTGCTAGCATTGTCAGGAGGTAGGAAGTGAGATTTGGAGTTGAGGGGCGTGCGACCATGAGCAAAATGGTACGTGTGATAGTGCGGTGCTCCCACCTCTTCCAATAGTGGCTGCACTAGTGTTCCTGACGTGTGGGGACCCCCTAGGGGGCACTGGTGGCGGCACCTTGGGGCCCACTCCGAGGTTGTGGCTCTTGCCAAAGCTGGGGGGCCTGTCTTTCAGCACGGCAGGATAGGAAGGGGGTGGAGCAGGTGGGGAGGCAGGTGGGGCTTCACTAGTTTTGGGGACAGAGACCGGGGCAGAGGTGGCACATGAGGGGACCGGAATTGTTGCCGTGGGGCTCCCTGGATATGCAGCATGAGACAGACACAACAACAAAATGAGTTCCAAGCCAGGCCAACCGTAAGAGTATCCACTTCAAAACAGTTTACAAGATCACCCACAACAAACACAATTCATCCAGTCGAGTGTATCATCAAGTTTCAATTACTGTTAGTGTGTATTACCACCCTTTTGAAGGGTGTTAAAACCTATAATGTGACAAATTAATAACTAGGAGAATTAACTATTTTTAATTTTTTGAGGTATTTAATGTGCACTTTCTGAACCGATTGATTATATATCCGAAATACAAGAAATTCTATGAGCAAGAGTTAATGGGCATACCAATTTTGCCAGAAAGGTATTTTCACATACCTTCCAGGTTTCTTTTAGATACCACAATTGACATGGAGCCGCAGCTTTACTTCCCCTCCAAAGGAAGTTGTGCAAACGGATTTTTAAGGAAAATCTGTCGACCCTGGTTGGGTTTGAACCCCCAAACATTGGGTCCTGAGGCGAGCACTTTACCCCAAGACAAACGAGGTTGACAATTAACTATTTTTTTAATCATTATTAATAAAAATATAGATTGTGTTTATCGTTCACAATGTTATTGAACCAAATGAGTAATAGCATAGGCTGCAGTGTATCAAGAGTTTGTAGCAGATGTTTTTTAAATTGTAATTTTTTAATTGTTCCTATGAATTAAAATGATGTAAATCGTTGCTATGACTTTCAAAGAATCATACAAAGATTGGTATTTACAGAAATAAAATGTTAATACATTTTGGCTAATTTTGTTTTATAATTCTTGCCTGGACAAAAATTTAAGGTCTTAGTTAAATTAATGAATTTCAATAAGGGCACTTTAGATCAAGATGTCACCAAGGTAAGAGTTACTGCTTTAATCAGGAAGTTCCAAGCATCAATGACCCAGATAATATTAAGTGTAAGAAAAATTAGCCCAAAGTAAAATACATTGTATTTGGTTAAGATTTTAATCATAATAAATAAATTAAAGCGCTTATCCGATTTAATTTTAAGCAAATAAAACTATGTTAATTCTTTGAAAAATTTCTATCAAGAAGTTAATATCAATCACTTAGTAACATGTTACCTAAGTTGACAAGGGTGAATAAAAACCAACTGTTTTGAAGTGGAGAGAAAGCCAACCTAGAAGAGTTACACATTACATCCTGTGAAGAAAATATTGCAGTTTACAGAATGCTGAAAATTAGAAATAAAGAAAAAGATAAGAGATCAAACTATATTTAAGTAAAATACATAAATTCAAAGCAATAAGTAAAGTTTCATCATAAATATTGTAAATAAATTATAATTACACTACTAAGGATATCTAATTGTTGTTTAAATATTGGTAAGAAAATGTTTCAAAAAGATTAGTACCACGGTCATAAAATGTTATACAGAAAAACTAAAACAAACTGAAAGTGATTTTTTTTTAAGATCTATAGGACACAAATAATAACCAATAATGATACACATCTCTTACATTTACCACATCCATTAAATCCATGCTGACAACAATGAAAGTACAGAATGAGACAATTTATCTAATAGTAGTTAGTAAATCAATCAAATATTTTCATCATTAACAAAAAGCAAAGGAAGTGAAAGTTCACATCAACGATGATACAACATAATCAATGCATGCTGTATATCTAAGTCAAATATATATATCACAGATTCCAGCAAGTGTTTGGTATTTTAAGAATGTTTGTTTGTATAAATCAATAGCTTCGGTTTCCTTTGAGTACAGTAGTTCTCCTCTTTACAGCGATCTGCTTTATGGCATTACAATAATACAGCGATTTTTTAATCATATACATGTTCAGTTTGTTCACGCTTGTCTTGTTCTTTCGGCATGACACACGCACAGTTAGTAGCTTTGGTAACTATTTTATGTCAGTAATGTTTACAGTAATGATTGACACCATCGAGTGATTTTAACTATTGATTATTGAATGATGAAAACTATCGAATAATCATTTGATAGTTTTCATTTGTTTGCAACCGTTTTCATTCAATTGAATGATCTATTGTGCTGTCTATACATGATAGTGTAAACATATTATAAGGGTTTTTTATATGCGCTTGAAAGTTAAAAAAGACTATGTTCTGCTTTAGAGCGAGGCTCTGGTACCTCACCCGCCGTATGTGTGGGTCCCTACTGTACTTGTTTTTTAAAGCAAAACTAAATGTATCCCACTTTGGGGCAACTAGGACCATGCTTAAACTTTGTAATATCATAGTTCAACAAACATGAAGGATATGCAATTCGGAGGGAACTGGATAAATAATCTTAAGAGTTCTATAAAAATTTACTATACTTAGTTAAAGATAATGCTATTAAAACAACTAGCATTACTAATACTAAACATGTGTGCCAATAAGTGGAATTTTATAAAATGAAATTTCTACAACTAACTTATAGTTTAAAAATTATTGGAGAGTTATGTTTATTTACACTAGATTATTAGAAATAAAAGGATATTTTAGAGTATTAATCCTAAAATGGCTGGTGCTTTATTGCTATAGAGCTCTTTGTAAATTGACTATCAATATTAGAGGGTTGGATTGATGGTAGCAAAGTCGAGAGGAATGGTGAGAGTGATTGTTAACCTTTCTATTTAGATTTTGAGAAAATACCGATATTATTTCTATGATAAAGAACTTAAATGAAAGCACCAAATAATAAGAGAATGAAAAATATGCATGATATTTTTGCAGTTTTTATGTTTTATTATATTATATTTTAGTAAGATGGAAAAAAAAGCAAGCCATATACAATTTTTCTACCAAATTCAATGACACTAGCTACTTGTTAAAACTCTCGTCTAGAATTTTTCAATAATGATCCAAGTTTAATGAAAATATGTTGTGATCTTCAATGTTCAATTAAAATCAAAAATTTCATAAGTGATCTTTGTGTTTCAATAAGTAAAAATATTGATGATTAATGAAAGTAAATTAGCTAACGAATAAATACTTCCTTCTTCTTTAAGGCCTCATAAATCTGGTAATACAAAATCAAGCCATTAGCAAACATATGTTTACCCTCTTCTCAATAGTACACACAAAAATGTCTCTATAACTATCTCCACTTGGAATTGAACATGCATGTTATATTATTTTTAAAACACTGCAATGATTAAGGTGTAAATACAGGTGAGATTTTGAAGAAAAATTCTAAAGAATAGTTTATTAATTAAGAAAGAAATTAAGAAACCAAAAATTTTGGTTAGTTTTTGAAACAGTGTATGTGTATCAACAAATTCACTTTACAGATTTTAACCCATATTAATGTTTTATTGTCAATACCAAAGATGCATTTGAAGGTCCAAACTATAATTAAAAAGCAAAATATTGTCTGGAATAGGTTTTGAAATGAAGTAATCATTCTAAGTGGTCAGTTTTAATACACACTGTGACATATCGTATAATCCACTTTGTCAATCTAACACAAGAGATAAACTTCCCAACCAAATCATGTTACATGGAACAAATAGCTGCCCCCCCCCTCCCCCTCTTTTTTCCGCATCACGTCTTAGTACCAGTTCGGGTTAAAATAATATATTTATTACATGCTGATTGAATCAAGATGAGGAAAGCAGAAATTTTAGGGTGAACGTACCTGCATTTGTATAGTGAGCGTGAAACAATTTTAATAAAAACTACCCTCAGTACACCTGACTGGTATTTAGCCGCGTCACCGGAAATCCTGTCTAGCACAAGAGTGACACTTTAGACCATGGAACCAAAGGTGTGGTTCATTAATAACCCTTAGAGGCACCAAACATATTAATTATTATTTGCAAATCTTGACATAAACCCCTAGTTTTCCAGAATACATAAGACTCAGGGTGGGAGCGGCTACTGACACACACATGCTCTCATAAAAGGGATTGGCGTGCACAATAAAGCCACTTACCAGGTTTATTAGGCTGAGCAGGAGTGGGGACAGATGAGCTTTGACCAGCTGCGCGCAGTAAGGACACACACACACAGTCAACCCTCTCTCAACTTCATTTACAACGTCTTATAAGCTTAGCATGCCAAGAGTAAAACCAAGAAAAGTAAGGATAAGTTATTAATTGAAGACAATTAACTATCTGTTATATGGTAATAAGTTTTGACTATCATTATTTTGGGCATTTTAACTAAAGCCGTGAGAGAACAAGTTTAGTTAGCTATGAATAACTCCACTTCCTTCAAAACATAGTGAAGACAACACTTCTGACTCTGACAAAATTCAAGCCAAAGTCTCACTTAAGTGTCAAACTAACTTACAAGGCAACCCAAAACCTTGAGTTGAAATTAATTACTATAGGGAAAATTGAAAGTATTAATTTTCTTGTTACATGTTCTAGTTTGGTCACACATCAAAAGAAGAATGGTGGGAAATTAAATAAAATTATTAGGTTTTCCAATTTATTACCACATAAAGTGGCAGTGGGTCCACAATTATTGCTAACAATGTGCTAGTTATTAACATAATTTAGTTGTCTTCTTGTTTTTGCATGACTAAGACCACTTCAACTTTTTAGAGGTTATTCTTAGAGAGAAAAGGTTGTTTATTAATGTAAAAATAGGATTTAAATTTATGTTTTAATAGATGAGAATTTGACCTGACACTAAATAATAATCTTGTACAGTGGAACCTGACTAATTCGAACTTTCGTAGTTCGAAATTGTCTTTAATTGAATTTTTCGCCCAGTCCCGTGAATTTTGTATTAAAAAGATGTTAAAAAATCATGGATAATTCGAATTTTGTTTTGGTTAATATGAACTTATCGTAAGTTGTAATGTACTGTGCAGTATTGTTTTCCTACTTCTAGTTGCAGCACTGTGTTGTTCTATTTTTGGATACAGAGGAGTGACATTTGAATGCGGTCTGTACCCTTATTCACACCCCTCCTTCTCCCTGTTCACCCATAGTACTTGTTTACAATACAGTTTTGTACTCCGTTACTCAAGGTCGAACCTCTCGAGCGGTTACGTGTGCTGTTCTTAGCGATTCGGTTGTAGCATATTCTTGTGACGTGCGAATTTATTTTGTTTTGTTTAGTACATATTGTACAGTTGTGTGTGTGTGTGTGTGTGTGTGTGTGTGTGTGTGTGTGTGTGTGTGTGTGTGTGTGTGTGTGTGTGTGTGTGTGTGTGTCGTGAAGTCACTGTCCAAGCCACAGACCTATAAATCATTAACTTTGGAAGAAAAAGAAGCGGTGATAAAGGAAGTGAAAAAGGGACTTTAAAAGAAATCAGAAATTGTAAAGGCCTTCAAAATTCCCTCTAACCCACCTTCAACATTTTTGAAAAACAAATAACAAATTTTGAGCAATGAAAATGAGAGTGGACAAGACAGGAAAAGATTAAGAGGACCGAAAACATATGTGGACAACTGTGTACTGAAGTGGTTCAAACAAGCGGAAACAAAAAGTACCAGTGAGCGACCCTCTTCTTAGAGCAAAGGCTGAACATTTCACATCTGAATTAGGAAAAACAGACTTCAAAGTGAGTGCAGGGTGGCTTGATGGATTCAAACAATGAAACAGAATTTCCTTCAAAGCTGTATGTGGTGAAAGTGGTGCTGTTGATGTGCGTTCAGCCTATAGTTGGAAGGAAGATTGAAAGAAATGATCCAGGACATAGAACCAAAAACCTTTTTAATGTCGATAAGACAAGTGTACTCCTGACAAAACTCTTGCATTTAGGGTGAAAGGCACAGTGGGGGAAAGCTTAGTAAAGAGTGAACAACACTGTTAGTTGGAGCAAATATAGATGGTTCTGAAAAGCTGCGTTGTTAATGATTGGAAAATCGGCTAGCCCACATTGCTTCAAAAATGTAGAATCGAAGCCAGTAGAATACGAGTCAAATAGAAAACATGGATGACAGGTAATCTGTTGGAAATATGGCTTTTAAAAATTGACAAACAGTTTGGCAGACAAAATCGGACAAACATTTTATTCATTGACAATTGCACTGCTCAAAACAGAGTTCCCCATTTGAAAATGTAAGGGTATTTTTTCCCCGCCAAATATGACATCGGTTAGTCAACCTATGAACCAAGGAATAATTGAGAACCTAAAACATTTCTAAAGACAAATGTTGGTTGAAAAAATTCTTGTTGGAGATTTGTCTACTCAGAAAATTTCGCTTGACATTCTTCAAGTCTCAAGAATGTGTAAGCAAGGTGGGACCAAGTGAAAGTTGAAACCATTAAGAACTCTTTTAAAAAAGCTGGCCTTATCAAGAAAGAAAATTATGTAGAAACTGTGACTGAAGCTGCGCCAGCTATTGACCACTGGAAGGAAGTTACTCCTGATCCTGCTATCTCCTATGTAGACTTCGTCAGCGTGGATGAAGATGTGGCAGTGTGTGGTGAAGTTACTGATGCGAACATTATTGCCGAAGTTCTCAACAAAACATCCAGCTGAGGATAGAGCATCTGGTGAGGAAGAGGACAATTCTTCAGTAGTTCAGGAAAGGCCTATCCCAATTGCGGCAGAAGCCATGGACCATATCCAAGAACTCAGGCTTTTTTTTAAAAAGTCGCAACAATGTAAGTGATTCAATTTTCCAGTCAATAATTCAATTAGAATAACACTATGACTGAGAGACTTAAATCAGGAAAACAGATTAAAATCTTTGACTTTTTAAAGAAATTGTGAAAAGATTATGTCCAAATATGATGAATAAAGTTTTTGAGCTTGGTTGCCAACTTAACTGTGTTTCTTTTCAATTCCTTTTAAGAAACTGATTTAATTCGAATTTTTGGATAGTTCGAATTTTTTCCCGGTCCCTTCAAGTTTGAATTATCCAGGTTCCACTGTATTGTCCTTTTTGTCTGATAAGGGAGAAAAAACTCTAGATCTTATTGTTCATCTTCGAATGATTTTAAGAAGACCCATATCACTTGTTTTGTTAATAAAATAACTTTCCTTACAAAGTTTTTTTAGCACTACCTATAACTACCAGTTTGGGTTATACATTTATGTACTAACTACGCAAATGGTTTTAGGGATGAGGAAAGTTATATTTATAGGAAGTGTACCCACATTTATGTGGCGAGAGAGTGAAAAACAATCCTCAGTAAACCTGATCGAGATTCGGACTTCGATCTCCTTGTCATCAGCCATGTAGTCTACTGCAAGAGTATGCCTTAGACAATGCGGCCACCAAAGCGGTCTTAAGTTAATTCATCTTCAGGTTATATTCAACAACTAATAAAGTGTATGTTAATAAAGGTTTCTATCTAAATAATCCTGATGTAAATTGGAAATATCAATCGCTATTGTTACCAAGTTTACTAACCATTGCACGAAACAAAATTTTAAAATAGAATATTTTGGGGGATATATGGGACAACCTTTATACTCGGTTTAGGATGTAAATTAGATATCTGTGTATTTTTTATATGTAGCATGATCTAAAATCAATATGATTTATGGTGTATCATAATCTTTAGTTTAAATTGATAAAAAATATCAACTTTTAGAAAAATTTAAATTAAGTGTGAATTTGGGGATTTTAAATAACACTGTACACACCTAGTTTTTATCAATGTTTTGTTATCAACAGAGAAGGATGAGATTAAATTATTTCAAGAGTGACTGATGGCTTGTAGTACAGTGTACATTGAATAAACAAGATAGCATTTTAGGTGTAACGTTCCATGAACCTTTTATCTAATCTATTAGTTCATATCCAATCCTGGGAACCACACGTTTACTTTTGTATTGCTGATGATACAATGTAACTGTGAGTTTGAAAACAGAATTGCAGATAAAATAAAACCTCTGGTGAATAGATTCCAAGGAAAATATTGCAGTATTCTGATTGTTAGTGAATATGAAGTTCAATTTGTCAAACTTAATTTTGTTTTATTTTGATGAAGTAATTATATAGCTCGTAAAAAGGTATAAAATTAAAATTGTTGTGAACTAGGAAACCCGGTAATAATGTATTAAAAAGTTAAAATTGTCAAAATATATTATGATGAAAACAAATAGTTATGATAGTAAACATTTGCAAGAATCTATGAGAGTTAAAAGACAAATGTATTAAAAAAAAGTGTTTGAATTTATTTCACAAGTTAGAATGAGAGAAAAGGAGTCGAGAGGAGAAGACTGCAGTGTGATGAGGTCAATACAGACAATGACACGATTTTTTACTGCAGGGAAGATATCAGGAAATAATATTTCAGAGATTTATGAAATACAGTGTTTTTTTAATGCATTGTTCTCCCAAAGTACATAGTGTAGATAATAAGAACAAAATGGTTCTGTAAGATAGTGTATAAAGCAAAGTGATATAAATTGCCAATATAGATATAGTATGAAAATAAACATTTACAGTTAACAATTTATTTTTTAATAATGTTCATATTTATTTGGTAAGGAGTTATAAATAATAAGGTTACATCTTCTTGGTTATTCTTTTTTATTCCCTTCTCCTTATTTATATAATCTTTAGTCTTATATGACGACAACATGTTTTGGTGATGTTACACCATCTTCAGGTCTTATTTGTTAATATTAAGATACTCAAAGTACTTGTTCAAATAGGACCTGAGGATGGTGTAACATCATCAAAACATGCCGCCGCCGTCGACGTCGTAGAAGACTAAAGCTTATATAAAATAAAGAGAAGGGTATAAAAAAATAATAACAAAGAAGATTTAATCTTTATCAATTATTTTTAGGTTGAACTTGAGATGATTTTAGATTAATGTTTAACATGTTGAGAAAACATTAATTTTCATAGCTCAGATTCAGCGATAAATGTATTTATAAATGGACCAAATTAAGTTCCGTCAAACACGGTTATTTAAAAAAATATTTTAAGTGCCATAGAGGAATGCATTATATTATTAAAGCAGAATTTTATATGATACAAAAAATAATGCTAATCATGTATGATTATTCAATGGTTGTAAAATATATGTTTTTATAGCAATATGATAAATATATGCATTTAAATCGTTCAAACAATATGTTGGGTTTCAGAAAGTATAACTTACCAGTAGCAGAGTCGGAAGTATCCACATCAACCCCACGAAGAGGCCGAGAGATGCTTTTTCGCTTCGATGGGGAATGTTTCAGTGCTGGAAGAAATATGTCAACTACACTTAGTACAAGTAAGATATAAACTTTAAATAAAAACAAAAGGTGTTGATAAAACTAAATGAACTCATTGGCTTTGTGAAAAATTAATCAAAAGATAGATTTAAACTCAGATTAGTAATTTCTAAGCATTTCAGATATTTTAAATCAAGTGTGTCAAAGATATACTTATAAGAAATATTTCTAAGTTAAATGATCAAACAGAGCAAGGTTGTTTTAAAATGACCACTTGGCATTTCGACTTTTTGTCTGGGTCATTGTTACAAATGTGTGGAATAATTTTGATAAAATTTGATAAGGACATTTTTTGAGCCTGAGATGAACAATGTGCATAGATTTTTTTTATCCAGTTATCCGTTTCTAGATGGCGAATACTCGAAAATTTATGTCAGTTTTTTTTAAATAGATAACTGCCAAATGCGTGGCTCAGTTTTAATAAAATCTAACAGGGATATTCATTGAACCTAAGACTAGCGATGTATGAAAATATTTTTTTAAATCTCAAAATCTCAATCCATTTCAATATGGCTAAAAAGGTTTTTCGTTTAGTAACTCATTTAAAGTGATTTGAATTTATAGTTCTAAGTAATCAATTGAGTAACTATGGTGTATTTTTTTTAATTTCAACATATTCCGAGATTGATGTCTTAAACCACGTTAATTGCAGTTATTCTCAATTAATATAATTTTCTATTAAATAATGAATAAAACAATTTGTTTTCTGTTGAGCTTGAAATCCCAAAAAAATCTCACGACTGTAGTAATGATAAGCACAGGGAGGGAGCAAAGTATACTGTAACTACCCGCCTCGGTGGCGTAGTTGGCTAACGCGCCAGTCGTGTTGAGCCAGACCACCGAGGACGGGGAGATCGAGGTTCGAATCTCGGTCGGGTGAACTGGGGGTGGTTTTCCTAAATGGTTTTCCACTCTCCCTCCATGCAAATGCGGGTTCACTTCCTCTAAATTCAACCTTCCCAAATCCTAATCCATTAGAGTAATTAGTACTTAAGCGTATAACCCGAACGGGTAGTAAGACGCGGTGCTAAATAATAATAATAATAATAATAATAATAAATAATAATAATAATAATAATAATAATAATAATAATAATAATAATAATAATAATAATAATAATAATAATAATAATAATAATAATAATAATAATAATAATAATAATAATAATAATAATAATAATAATAATAATAATAATAATAATAATAAATAATATACTATAAACTACTAGATTAGAATGTGTGTATTTAGTAAAGTGTAAGGTAATTTTCAGGGTACATCAGAAGCGAGTATAAATGAACAAGGGTTTTGCTGTGCCCCGAGAACTATCTATGATGAACTGGGTTTTAAATGGGAGCTATAGGATCTGCATTCTTCGGGTAAGTCTTTAGGTCATGTCCAGCATTCCTTGTTACAATATTTACATAAAAAAATGTTAATCACAATTTCAAATCCTGAGTATATTCATGTCCAAATATATAAAAATATATGACCCTTATGAATTTGGAGCTCTATCAAAATTAAATCTATAATATTTGTGCTTGCACATAAAATTTAGATTTATTGTGTTTGGTTAAGATTTTACAGTAAATTGTTTGCTCATTCATAATCTCGAACCAAGGCTTCGTTAATCTGAAACTTAAGTTATATATGAACTAGTGAACATTATCTTTTTCAATTGTCTTTCAAACAAATGGAAAATAAAGATAAGATGTTGCATATCACTATACACAATACTTTAAGACAGTGATACTCCTTGTCTGGCCTAAGGTACCTAGTTAAAGAACTATCACAAGATATAATAAATTAAATGTCTTCTTGTTAAAGCCTTTGTTGGTTGGCAATATTGCATGAATAATGAGGTGAGCTTTGTGAAGAGCAAACCAAAACAAAATTATTCACTGAGGAATGATTTAAACAAGATCACAGTCAAGGCCGAGCTTCAGTTGCTAAGCTATTGCCTACAAGAAGATGGTTTTACCTCCAATCAGGTCAATTTTCTTCTTGATTAAAGAAGCCATATGATGAATTTTCCACACAAAAAATTATCATTTAAATTTTTTCCTGATAAATTTTTCAACTATTTAAAGTGAACTAATAATGTTTTCATGATTTCCTAAATGTTAAAAGTTTACACTTAAGGTGATTGGCCCTCTTCATTTGGTGTGGAAATGAAGAGCCATGGGAACAAATGGTTATCTTCAAGAATTTTAATTGTTTTGCAATTTTCTTTTCGAAAACGGTTTGTTCAAGAATAGAAGCATGTTGATTAAGTTATACTTTTTATATACACACCTCCTCTATAATTTTAAAAATGATCAAATATCGATAGAATTGATATTTTTTAATAGAAAACTGCCGGCTTCCCAACAAAAAATGAGAAAATAGAACAATTAATAAACATCGATACATAGTCTCAGAAGGGGTGTTGAAAATATTGACATAAAAATTTCACTCTTTCTCGAGAAAACTGATATTTCCAAACGTAGATTTTTCCGCAAGACCTGTCCAGTAGCTAGCGCCATCTACGATTTGCGTGATCCATCTGTTCTTGATGGCGCGGAAGGATACTTTGGTCAGTTGTGAAGTCACGCCAAGCCATTCACCCTCTCACCCACCATCCCACAAAATAGGTCTTAGACTTGCACACAAAAGGGCAAAGGGCCTTCAATTTTTCTATCCAAAGAGGATTAACACTAGAAATGCCCTCATTTTCCACTCTCCCCTTATAATAATGCAGGTGCACTTCTCTAAATTCAAACTTCCTTATTCCTAACAAAATGGTGTAATAAGTACATTTGTGTATTATAGCGTGGATAAAAATAAAATTTTGAAAGCGATTGAAGAGGCCGAAGTGGAAAGAGGAGTTGTAATGAGAGTGAAAAGTGTATGAGAATAGCAAGAGTTGTATTAACACAAAGTGGGTGGATGAAGTGGTTCCAAATAAAAAATGGGGTAAAGCAGGGGACTACCCTCTCACCACTACTATTTGTAATGGTAATTAAATGGCCATGAACAATTGATGGTATGAGGAGAGAAGGGAGAGGAAGTAAAGGAACAGCTATAGGGATGGAATGAGGAAGTAAAAGAGTGTGGAATGAAATTTAGCATGGTGAAGTGTGAAGTGATGGTAATGACAAGGAAGAGGATAAGGCCTGATAAAGCTAGAGTTGGCTGGAGTAGAGCTGAGAAAAGTATAGAATGTAAAATTTCTTGGAAGCGTAATTGAGGCGATAGGTGGAAGTAGAGAGGATCAAATGAGAAGAAGACTGCAGGGAGTTTTTCTATAGGTGTGTAAGGGACCTACTGAAGTGCCCTTGAAGTGTAAGGAAGTGCTGTATAGGGTGTACTTTGTATCCATTGTCACATATGCAGCAGAAACATGGACAATGAATGTAAGACTAGGAAAGTGGGGGCCATGGGAATGAAGTTTGTGAGAAGCATGTTAGCTGTCACAAGGAGAAAGTAGATAAAGAATGAAGCCATTCGGGAAAGAGTGGGAGTACAGAAAGTATGACTTAGATGATATGGGCATGTAATGAGGATGAAGAAGGAGAGGATACCAAAGAAATTTATGGAAATTAAGTATGTATAAAAAAAGAATACAAAGGAGGCCAAGAAAGCAATGTGAGAGAGCAGATAACAAAGTGTGCAAGTGAGAGGAGAAGAATGAAAGCAATTAAAGGAGGAAGAATGGTGAAAAGATAGAGGAAGATGGAGGCATTTCAATAAAATGACCCAGCCATAGGCTGAAAAAAAGTTGATGATGATGTTGTGTATAACCTGGATGGGCAGTTGGATGCGGTGCTAAAAAATACTAAAAATATTATCAAACAACTTACAATGACAGCTATTTCAGTTCTCTTCTCACAATTATGTTTTGACTACAGCACTTGGTAGAGGAATGTACAATATCGGTATCACACAAGCTGCTATAGACCAAATATGTTAATATTTCTTTATTATAACCAAATATTTTCCTAGGATCCAAAAATCTAAAACCTTATCGGACATGGTGTGAATGTGAGGTGTTCACTTTAAGAACAGGTACCTAGTAATAATAATAATAATAATAATATTTAGCACCGCGTCTTACTACCCGTTCGGGTTATACGCTTAAGTACTAATTACGCTAATGGATTAGGAATTGGGAAGGTTGAATTTAGAGGAAGTGAACCCGCATTTGCGTGGAGAGAGAGAGTGGAAAACCATTTAGGAAAAACCACCCCCAGTTCACCCAACCGAGATTCGAACCTTGATCTCCCCGTCCTCGGCAGCCGAGCTCAACACGACTAGCGCGTTAGCCAACTACGCCACAGAGGCGGGTAGGTACCTAGCAAGCTTTAATAACAAAGTTTTCCAAGTTAGAGCTGAGCATCGGATTCGCTCTTCCTTGATTAACAATACCAGTATTAATCTAAGAAAACAAATTGGAGAACTATTGAGTAAATGAAGATTTATCTTGAAAAGAGATAAAAATAAATAAATTGTAGACATAGGCTTTTTTCCAATATATCAGTATGGAAAGTCAAAACACAGCTTTCCCTTTCAAAAGCTATCAAAATTAGTGCACACCTGTCTTTGCCTGTAAAAATATAATCAACAAAAATATATTACTAAATAACATCTTTTTTAATAAAGTTTTTTTTAATCATCATATCATTCTAATTTCGACCCTAAGTTTTTATGATGTGATGTATCTAGTTAAAAGCATGTTAATTATGGCAAGAGTAATTTAATTTTGAAAGTTACTTTTGAGTGGATTTACATAAAAGTTCAGGCATTTTTTATTTGGGTGTTATACATGGAATAGATAAAATATGCAAGCAATGTCCTTTGAGTGAACTATCCAGTCGAAGATTGCTGTAATTTAGTTGGTGTTTTCTTAATGGTGCATATAAAATATAACATTTTAGTTATAACTTTTTGTTTTATAGAATAGAACCGCTTTTAGGATTTAAATCTGTTTTGAGAGTGTTAAGTGGCAGATCATAGCAAAATTAACAAATGTTGATCATCTGCAATTCAAAAATATATCTTTGCACACATGCATAGAAATTGTATTTTGATTTCAGATTTGCAAGTTTAATTCTTTCAATTCATCAATCAGAATGTCCATATCCCAGATAGAGTCCAACTTTCAGAAACAATAATCTAAGAATTGTATTTTTAATTTATGAATTCATTTTAAATACATATTTTCCACTTTTGTATTTAAAAAAATCACCACTTCAATATAAGTTCATTATTTTGGTATTTAATTTGAACTTTATAAAACCATGTTTATATCAACACGCAACTCACAAACTAGTTCAACAGCCGAAACCATAATTCCCACTAAACTCTATTTTTTTAAAGGTTAATATCCAAGTATTGAGACAAACCCCCACAAAGAATATTTCAGAAACCAAGTGGAACTGAACCACGGTGCCTAAAACTGTTATTTGCCCACAATGACAGTTTATGAAACTCTTTATTGAGAGAAATTATCCAGATATTTTCTCAATTTAGCACATTGAAACTTTACAACAATAATAACTTCACACCATAAATTAATTTTACACTAAGTTTATAAATAATATTTTTTTAATATCTATTGAAGCAAACAAAAATAGAAATTCCTTTAAAATTATCGGTTTTATGCATTAAAAACATATTTAATATAGAAAAATCAAAATAAAATAAATATATAAACTAAGTCATACAAAAATATCAGTAGTTATAATAAATTAGTTAACAACACAGATAATCAACATGTTATAAGTTGTATTTGAAACAAGAATGATATTAGAAGACAGTTTGTTGGCTTCTAGATATCAAGCACGCACAAAGATGACAAAGAGCATTAGTGCATAATGTGATGTGTAAAAAGCATGTGATTTGCTACTGATAGTTTGTGATTAGTTGACAACAATCAAGTGCAAACAGTTAAAAGCTTTTGAAAAGTTAACATAGCAAACAAACAATATAGGCACTTCATTAATAATAGTGTATCAAGATCAGAAAATATAAATAAGTATATCAAATATAATAAATTAATAATAAATTCTTAAAAAATAATTTATTTTTGAAATAATGTAAATAAGCTTCATAAATAACAAAATGTCTTTATTTTTTAAAGACCTTTAATTAATGGAAATTATTGGTTACTTGGTGTTTTTAAATTATAAAAGAACATTTAGGTTAAGTAATTGTTCAAGTGGGCTAGATTTAAATACACCCAATTTGCATAAGATGAAATGATGTTAAAACATAAGCTATTCAACACCAACTATATTAATTTAAAGTAAATATTGAATTATACCAATACTACAGCTAAGAGCTATGTGTATATTTATCGAGCATTGTTGTAAATATGTATGTTTTGTTCGGAATTTTAAATTTAATCAAAACTAAAAAATGTAAGGCAAATGTGTTATTCATAAAATAAAAATTACATATAATAATTACTTTGTTATTTAAAGCTTATTTACATATTCTTTCCCCTTAAAACATAAAAATAGGTCTCACAAACATTCAATTAAGGAAATATAAAATTGCTAGTAAAAATTATCTCTACTATACCACTACAATAATTTAATAACTTTATTACTAACTCAATGATAAATTTCAAACTTGCTACATATACATTTTTTTTTTAGCAAACTAGACAATAATGTGCAATAAGATATAGATACAATATATAGAGAAAAAAAATCTCATTATACCATTTGACTATAGAATAAATTATCTATCTCTATTACTGAGCTAAATCTATTTTTCTATTTACTACATATAAAATACACAAACCTCGTTTAACCCTTTGAGTGCCAACGTTGCTCAGAGCGATACACAAAATATTTGCTAAAATTGCCAGCGTCGCTCACAGTGATCCCATGTTTTCAAACTCTTTTTTCAGTATTAAGTCAACAGATAGGGTAGATTTTATTTCCACTGCATTCTCGTAATGTTCAAGCTATTTTTATTTGTCTTTGCACTTAAGAGTTTTGATATTTCGAACATGAAAATTATTTTCTAATTTTATGAGTTTTTATCTTAAGCCTTGTTTGTAAACATGGTTACTAAGAGGAATGCTATGATTCAAGACAAAGAAATACTTGCAATATTTATTGATAGCTTAGGCGAGAATGATCAATTTGTTAGTGATTATGAAAGCAGTGATTCTGAATTTGTAAATAATGAAACTGAACAGGAATTATATTCTGGTGAAAGTCAAAGATCGGAAAAAGTAGAAGTGGCAGCTGACAATGATAACGTGAATGTGAATGAATACTAGTGATTCCTATTGGGATGATATAAATCTTGTAGATCAGGACAATCCACCACAAACTCTTCATACTTATGCAAAAGTACCAGGTTTGAATTCCCCCACTCCCGTTCTGATTCCAAGCCAATTATTTATTTTAGACTTTATTTTAATATAACCCTGCTAAAGTTGATGGTCACTGAAACAGCTGCCATGCATAACCTAATTTTAGCGTAAAATCTAAAGTTAGTTTGTTTTTTATGTAAATTTTGTTATTTACTCAGTTTTTTATATTTATTTCAGTGATTTATTCTATTTCAAGCTATTTAAATTTTCAAAGCTTAAAAATTAATGTTAAATAAAACAAAACAAAAATTGTTTTTAAATATATTGGTTGGTGATATTTTTATTATATTTAAATATTAAAAAAGTATATGTATAATTATATAATCGGATTGGCAAGCATGTTAGCTAGTTTATGTAAAAAATTTGAGTGCAAAAATTCAAAGACTAATAAGTTATTAAAATTTAAACAAAATCCTGTATTTTTCGGCAAAATAGCTGGCACTTTTAGCACTTTTAGCACTTTTTGGGGGGAGGGGGGGTCATTTCTCTTGGCACTCAAAGGTTAGTGAATGCGCTGCAATAAATCCTATATCATTTCAAGACATTAAATATATAAAGCAATATATTAAAATATTTCTTACCAACCATATTTAAAATACATTACCTTTCTATAAAAACACAATATTGTTTCACACATTTACACATGCAGAAAGCAAACACAAAGTTCTGATTGGTAGTTTATAGTTTGAAAGAGCTGTTACGAGATTAAGTGCCAAGTTAGAATGAAAAAAACCCATCATTTTTTAGATCAAACATATTTCAAACTATTGACTTAAAAGAACGAAATATGAGAGTTTTGTATGGCTTTTTAATAAGTTAATGAATTATAAACGAATGTTTTTAAATTAAATGAATTATGGTCTCTTCCATAAGGAAAGTGCCGTAGTTACAATCATTTGCAGCCTGTGTGTTAGTATTCATTAGCTTTAATTGAGTTTCTTTAGAAAGCCAATTTATCAAATTTTTACAGAAACGAATAAAAAAAATTATAGTATTGGTAAATTAGTTTGATGAAACTAAAAACTGTTACTTTACTGTGTCAAAACATTTGTTGGGGAGAATTAATAATATACAATTATATGTAATCTAACATCGAATAGTCATTAGTTCAAAATATATTTTTGATAAACATTGATGCAAGTGATATATGTAACAATCCAATTTTCCACTAAATCATGCAAGAAGGCGGTGTTAATATGTGAAACCAATCCCATCCAACCATAACCAGACTGGTTAAAGATGAAGACATGTTTTGTGCAATATTACAATACCTATATAACTGGAGACCAGGGCACGAAACTTGCGATGATTGCCTTTAATTTCTGGCAAGTCGACTGTGGGAAGGAGCAGCAACCAAAGAGAGAGAGAGTGAGAAAGATACACAGGGTACCAGCATAACAAAACTACATCTACATTACATTACATGACAAACAAACAAAACACATCACTCCAGTCAATGCTTGCAAATCACATCACGGGGCCTTTTCAAGGAGATGTGGCTAAACCAAATTTACATTCACTCTGGAAACTAAGCCCCATCCCATTTGTGGTAGGAAGGGATGTCTGAAAGGCCTTTATACCTGTCAGAATTCTACTATACAGTGGAATTTTGGTAAGAGAAAGGACCTTCCAGACGTTGGTTCCTACCACACACGAGGTATATTTGTTATGTATTGGTGATATGAATAATGTACGTATATCAACATTTCTATAATAACATATTGATATTTATTGGTGACATGAAAAAGTATCACAAACAAACACCTCTATTAAAACCTGTGGAGTATTAAATAATAACTAGTTAATGTATATTCATCACACCAAAGAGAATCAATAGAATTTCCAGCAAAATTAGAAAGTGTTTTGATTTGCCTGGGAGTTGAATGTCGTACAATGTGACTATATATATATATATTTAAAAACATAATGAATATTTCTGATTTTCCCAATTAAAAATGTGTATGCTTCCTTGATATTCTGTTTACAAACAAAAATTTCAAGTGTGATATATGTTTGAATAATTTTTTTTTTAAACACACACAATATAGTTAGTTTTGGACAAGTAAAGTATTGTGTACAGTTCCTATGAGATGAGAAATTACAAGGCCTATTATAAAACTCATTGTCTAGAGTTTAAAACAGCTGTTAGTGTGTTTAAAAATTAATTTGTGCAAATGGAGCAGCTTTCTATAAAAGTTTATGTTTGTTGTTAGGCTTATTAATTGTGTTTTACACTATACATTGTTGCAGATAGGTGATATTCTTATGTCCGATGTGGTTTGCTGCAGGTGTAAAAAAAAGTGTATGTATAGTCTGGATTCAGGTTGTAGTTTTGAGTTGAACCTGTATATTTCACAGATTGGTTGATATTCTGTAGACAAGATGGAGGTTCCCTAAGATACGTAGATTCATTGGGGATAGAAGAATAAACATATTTGTTAGTTGAAGCAATCAAATAGTGTTTTAAAGTTATAGGCTCTTAAGATTATCAATATGTAAATCTATATATATATAAAGAAAAGTCCTGACTCACTGACAAACTCATCAACGCCCAGCCCAAACCCTTGGACCTAGAAAGCTGAAATTTTGCACAGAAGTTCCCTTTATGATGTAGACAAGGAATAAGGCCGTATTTTTTTTAAATTCCCACAGGATAGGGAATAAAGAGGATTTATATTTTCGCTTTAAAGTTGCCTTATTTCCAAAACTATAATTATTAGAGACTTCAAATTTGGCATGTAAGTAGGTAACTATAATCACTAATAACTATTTTCAGGATTTTTCTGAATTCCCCCGGTATAGGATAAAAAGCGTTGCTTTAAAGTTATAAAAGCTGAAATTATGCTTCCGTTACTATTGTTAGGTTTTAGGATTTTTCATTATTCACTCGGGGTAGGGAATTATATAATAATAAAAGTGTTTTTCTGTGCGTGTGTGTGTTTGTGTGCGATGCCCAGCCAAATCTACGGCATGCAGAGATATTAAATTTTTAACACAGGTGGACGGAAGGGGGTCCGAATGCACCTTGAGGCTGGATTTTTAAATTTTTTATTTGCTTTTTAATTAGGCTATTTTTAACAAATTTTTAAAGAAAATATTGTTAATCTGGTTTAGAAACTACATTTCAGAGAAATGGCAAATTGGGCACCATGGGGGGCGTACGGGGGCTTGAGGGGGGAAGAGCACGGTCAACGATGTGCGGGATTGCTAGTTATCAATATATTAAAAAATGTATGTCAAGTTACAAGATCCAGGAAACCTAACATATTCATTAAAATGTATTAGGGGGCTTTAAATTTTACCGACCATAAATTGCTCAACCACAAATATTTTATAACAAAAGATCATGGATGCTATTTTAAAATTAAAACATAATGATTATTACAACATTTATTTCAAAGTCTACCAAATACTTTAACAGTGGCATCTTTTGAAATTTTCATTTGTTTCTATATTTTAAGGGCCAAATTAAATGATTTTAGTTAAAAATGTTTTCTTTGTGTTCTAGGTGTGTAGCATTATGTTGAATCAACTAAAAATTAATTTTTAATTCTTGTGTATAGTAAACTGATATATCAAGATTGTACAAAGGATCAATCCTGATAGCCGAATCAAATTCAATTAAGAGAATAGAGCCTGGGACTTTTCGGTTTGTGCGCCAATGGTCTATCAATGAGTCATTCTGGTTTGTCTCTTATCCAGGGCCATCTATAGTAAATACTTGCAATTAATGACAAACTGGAAACGGGAATCGCATACAGAACTTTTTGCTTTGCGCGTCAATGCTCTATCACAGAGTCATCCTGGTTTGTATCATTTCAACTAGTGCAATATGAACCTGGAATAGAGAGAAATCAAGATGGCTCAGTGGTAGAGCATTGGCATGAAAAGCCAAAGGTCCCGGTTCAATTCCCATGTTCAGATTGTCATTTTCCCCTTGAATGAATAAAAATTGCTATAATATACAAAAGAAATTCAAAAACTTCAAACTTAACATTTTCAAATGGTAAGAATTTTTCAAATGAAGATTTCCAAATAGGTAAGAATTAAAAGTTGGGTCAAATTAACTATTTTTAATAATTTGTATCTTGGAAAAAATTTTGAACATAAAATATAATAGATTAAAAAATAGAAATAGTGATGCCTCAAAGTGAACGTGTTTTTGTTAAAATGCATTCATTATAAGTTATAACATTCATACATTTAGTTAAGTATTAAGTTAATGGTCTGGGTTTGGTTATTTAGTTTGTCCTGTATTATGATGGGGCTCAATCACCAATAAGCAGTACTAGTCCAATTCAAAAATCCTCAAATCTCAAATATTCTTAAGGATTCAAAGGTTTAATGATCCAATCGCTGGTAAAAATACTTCTATTGGCCAGGCAACCAACATTTTGCGATTTTTTCAGTGATGTAATAATATATTCAGATTGGTCGACACCCTTACCTGACCAATGAAAAGAAGTGGGTTCCAAATATATGAACATGAAATATTTGGTAAAGGGTGGTATTACATCAAACATATTGTCAACAACAAAGGAAAGGTTAACATACATAACATTCACTACACACACTTCATGATAATAAAGAGTTATTTAACCATTATATACCTCAAGTCAAATACATTGCAATTACAAACATACCTCAATCACAAATCTCTAAACAAAATTTAACTAGGATATGTGGAAAATCAACAGACTGTATCAATAATTAAATACAGTCATCATAATAGGATTACTAAGAATAGAATCTATTGTCTACCAAAGTGAGATACATAAATTTGGTTGGCATATACTCTCAGACTTCAGTTAGGTTCTAAAGGTTATTACTTTTAATAGACAACTATATAACAAAACTTTATAATTTATATACAACAAAACATTAAACTGGACCATAGTGGAGCAAAGGGATGGGGGGGGGGTTCAACTATATATTACTTCAGTATAATTATGAACACAAATATTTCTGAAAAACAAAATATGAGGAGATTAAGATGCAAACAAAAATGTCATTTCTTGTCACTATTAAGTTCTTACTTCAAATCAAGCTCAATTCAAATAATCATTTTTAAATCCCAGATCTGTCTGTGTGTTTGCTTGACCCCAAGCAGTATGTTAAGTCATTGTCCCTGATTTGATCAAGGTTATATTAGATGAATGGATGGTATGTTTGTGATCCAAAAGATTATAAAAGATATGATATCATTAGCATAAACAACATGACATTAAAACTAATCTAATGAAAATCAGATATTTTCAGAAATGTGTCACCTATGCATTAACTTCAGAGCCGTTACGATTCCATAAGCATACACTATTTTCACTTTAGTAATACAACTGTCATGATTGGCACCCACTATCGAAAAGGACAGCAACAGAACATACCCTTTGTCACATTATAAATCACATCAAACTTTTGGGACTGGCAGATAAGTATAAAACATTAGTTAACTCTAACTAAAAAAACTTACTTTTAGTGATAAGAAAGTAAAGTTGCTCAAAACAAAGGACAAAGCTTGTAGATACATTGAGCCAGATTTGAGATAAAAGTTTTGGAACATAGCCTAGAGCAAAATATTTTAATGTGTTTACTAAAGAAAGAAATAGAAACATATTCTTATTTCTGATGGATTGTTATGACATTTCACTTGTTTAAAGACTCACTCATTATTTTTTTATTCTAATATTTTTTTGCTGAGTAAACTTATCTAGCAAAACTTTATTAAAATTGGCACCTTCTAGTTTAGGGAAGTTTCCTTGTAAGTTAAAGCAATAACTATGATATCTATAGAAGCAATATGGTATGGAATAAGAAAAAAATAATAATGTTGGGAAATGAAGAGCAATATGAATACAAAGCAGATAATTTTCTAAATGTATCACAAATCAAACATACCCAGTTATAAATAATGATGGAACATAATCATTAAGTTGTGTTTTAATAGTAATTTTTAATAATAACTTTAAAAATTGAATAATCAAAATAGTTAAGTTAAACAAATCTTTTTTCAAAACATATTTTTATATAAATTTAAACTAAATGGTATTATAGATTACATCACGTCATCCTTAAGAAATGCTGATTAAAATATTAAATAGTTTCTCTTTTAAGTCAGCTTGAAATTAGTATCAAATTAGTTGCCGATACAGTTAACATATAACAATGATATTACAGTAGCATTACATATGGACAAATGATATATAGATTTCACTATGGATGTATATAAGATCTCTAACGATAAACCATACCTTCTCCTTGTCATACCTAACGCTTACCTACCAAATTCAATTTATATGGCATATTATATAAGTGACAAGTGTAGCAAGGAAAAAGGTATATCAAACTAAATTAATTTCACTTCATGGTGTGTTTCACCATGTATATTATAATAATATATTAAACATATGCCTATACACAACAAATAAGCAACTAAAAATCCTCATTAGATTAATTATATTGATTTGATCATTCGTCGTTCAACGATATACTTTTTAAAGTTCTTAAATTATTTGAAACAAAGCCCTTGACTGGCAGGATAAGAAAATAAGTCAGATTTACTTAAATCCCCCAAGGTACAGTACCATTTTAATAGAAAGAACCTTATATGACAGTTAGAAAAGTTACTTGATCTACTATCATGTCATATCGGGTCATGTTATCAAAAGCTGGCATTTTTATGAAATAACACTAGTTACCATTGTTGACCTCAGAAAAATATATTTACATTTTCTAAAAGGTTCTACTTACAAAACTCATACTCTAGGTTGGCTGGTTAGTTGAAAACTTGTTTAAAACAAAGAAAGAAATAACAAAACCAATAAAATGTGTGATTTTGTCAGACATGGTTTTCCATGATACTATGTTTCCTGCAGTATACATTGAAATCTCTAACTATTTGTTGTTTTTTTTGCATTCTACAATTAGTCTTCTAAATAGGTTAAGATAATAATTTATTTCCTTATTCTTTCAACAATTAAGTTCTTAGGAAAACCTGATTTCAAGTGGATTTTGTCAAACCTGTTCAATAATGGTTTTAAGATAATTTTGTTATATATAATGAGTATTGATTTTCTTACAACACAAAAGAAAATTGAGGAGTACCTATTGAAAGACATGTATTAATGACCCTACTGGTATACAAATTCCAAATCGTACAACAATTGGGAAATTTATGTTTTCAATACATTTCATTAGTTATAATGGATACGGTAGGTACTGGATATGTATGGCTTTGGAAATATACTCACACAATTTAAAGAAATAAACAAACATAATAAAAGTGTAATGAGAGTACCTGAAAAGGCACAACATATTAACATTTTATAATCAATGTTAGATTAATATGTTCATGTCCAATAATGATCAATCTATAGAAAGTAGTGAGCACATCATAAAGATAAAAATCTTTAAAACAAACTCCAAGTTTTTTTGTTGTTAAAATAATTTAAAAAAATACTTTAAAAAATAAACTTCAACTCCAATTATGTTTTATTCTATTTGTCAAAAATATTTTGAATTGATTAAAAAAAAATTACATGTTACAAAAATATATTATAGTTTGCTTATTTGTTAATTGATTGCCAACTAAGTTGTAGGATACAAATTACAAATATTAGTATAGAATGTAAACCTGGATAAGATCATGAACATATTCTTTTTATGCATATCCACCCCAATAAAAAAAAAAGACTTAAAACAAAAGGATAAGTATACAGTGGTGTTCCATCTCATCAGTATAGGAGGAACGACCAAACCAGAGGCCTGAGCTCTGTGGGTCAATTTTGGAAAACAAAATATTATTCTTCATTGTGTAATGTATCCTGTCATAAAAAGTTTATAAGTGCTTTAGCAGTAAAACAAATTTCTATTCTTATATTTCACATTTAGTAGTTAGGTTAGTATGATTAGGCTCCATTCATTTGTATAGTCTGGGATTCCCTGCCCCCAATCTATCAGCTTTATGCCGGAACACAACGTTTACTTTCTGTAATATGTATTTGGTGCAGTTGACAGTAAGGTTGTACATTATTAACATAATGTTTAAAACAATATATTACTTCTATTGTTTTTTATTTTGTTATTATTAGTGACCGATTAGTAATGATTTAGAGTACACTAAATCATTTTCAGTAACCTCTTACATAATTATGTCGGCAAAACACATAAAGTCAAATGTCTGAGTGGTTCAGCAGTAAGAAATTTAAACATCAGTAGAGTGAATATATTAAAAAGTTATGTGAAATATTTTTTTCTATCCATTAATATTTCTCGCCTATGGCTTGGGTCAAGTTTTTTATTCAAGCTATATATTTTCTACTACCAGCTTGCTAGTCCTGTCATAGCTTCATATATTACCTTATAATCTAACTTAAGACTTGGACAGGCAAACATCCAGTCCCCAGATGTTAATTCATCACTGTGAAAGGGTAAAGCCACATTTCATCAATGATAAATTTTTTAGCCATGCCGGGAATCAAACCCAGAACCCTTAGCTCAGGGACATACTACTGACTGAGCTAAAGGTCAGAAATGTAAAATATCTAAATATTTTTAAATATAAGGCCAGTGAAGAGATTCCAACGTTAGCTAGACAAAACGTGACCAGTTAGTAATGTCGATGACAGTGATAAAAATGTTAAGCAATCAGTACAAAGTGATAATTCCGAAGAGCTATTTTTAGCCATTTCATCTTGTTCAAATGTATTTGCCAAGAGAAAGAAGTTGGGCCTGCAAAGATTTTAATACCAGAAAGTAGTCATGCATTTATCATTAATACACATTTTAAAAAACTCGCTAGTTTTGTAAATCAAGATAAGTTAATTTTAAATACACTCATTAACTAGTAGTATTAAACAATGTATCGTCAATAAAGCACAGGTCAGCCTGTTCACCAATTAATTTCCTAAAGATAAGAAGCTTAAAAAAAATTTAAAAAAAATCAGACGCTTACTATTATTCAATAAATAAAGATTGTGTGTAAAGAGTTTTGCTACCCTATGGAGCAGACGTTGCATATTTTCAGGTATGCTGATTATTTGAGGATAAAAGAGGTATTGTGTGGGTTACTGGCATTCCAGGATTGGGTTCATATTTCTAAAATATTAAAGCACATGAAGGATCTACTATTCATATTTCCAAATGTAATATATATGATCAGTGACATTCCCATCAAATAATGTCAGGAGAGGCAAAAAAAAACTCTAATCGTAGTGAAGTTAATTAATTTTAACTTCTTTAATTTATTTTTATGAAAATAAATAATAAAATCTACATAAAAAAGTTCTCATCTATTCTATTAATTAAGCTCATATTTTTTTAGAATGGCCACATTTGTAAAAATTCCTCTTTTGGGGGCTCATTTATAACGTTGCACCAAGGCCCACACTGTTGATGTTACACCACTGAATATATGTTAAAATGTGTATATGTGTAACAACAATTTTATTTTATGAGTAAAATACACAATTAGAAATAAAAACTATTTAACTAGCCATCACTGAAAAGATAAACAAACCATCAATAAATACTCACTACATTACTTTATAAAATGTTGTAGAAACTCAATCTTGATGTGGATCAAAATGAATGTCTTCGGGGTTTATTCTCTTCTACTCGTATTTTGAAGAATATTGCAAAACTATCTTAAAATATCAGTGATCTTCTAAAATGTCATTAACTTCTCTTGATAAATGCAATTTCCAGACTTTTCCAGTTTTCCAGGCGTGTATCAACCCTGCAATTCCTCTATACAGGTAATGACGAATCGCTTGGACAAGCGAAGCTAAGAGTGTGGGTAGGGTTTGAACGCACCATTATTGACTAATTAGGAGGAAAATTTGAGTGTCAATCACATCATTCTATGGTATATTTTTGTGTTGTTGTGTTGCCCATGATCCAGAGTTGACACAATGCTGTTGAGGAAACTCTGTCTCTTGATAATTGAAAGTTTAGATATGAGATTAAAAATGAGCATGGTGTATGATTATGAAGGCAATACATTTCATTATTCATAATGTGGAGTACTACCTTACCCAATGTAAGAATTTGGTTTAAGGATAGACTCTGCTGATGCAGAATAAAAATACAATGTATTTGCAGTAACAAAACAAACATTTTAACAAGTGCATATCTTAAAAGAGTTACTTCAATAATACAAATAATTTTATCGCTTATATTAGTGTTGTATGATTTATTTGTAGCTGGTAGTGATAGTGAATCAACTCTCAACAATAGATCAAATGATCATTGAACACTGGAAATGTGAAGAGAAATATTCTCTAACAGCTCCAAACGTTTGGGATCTTAAGTAGTAGCTTGGTAAAAAACGAGTCACTAGTTAAATATCACCATTAGTTGTTTTACAAATAGAAAAATCAAACTTAAATTATAGAGTTGATTAACATATTGGAAATGTATTACATCCCAGTTTAATAGTTTGCTTTTAAAATATATGTAATGAAATTGTCAACATAAACATAAACTTTAATAACAATGAAAAGAATAGACAAATCCTGAACATTAACCCCATGAATATCACTATTAGAAATTATCAAGTGTTGTATCAATACCAAATTTAAAAAATAAAGCTAATTATTGATTAATAACTGTCATACACAAAATTGATAGAATAATGTTTAAATAAACTTATATTATCATACAATTGCAGTTCTAAGTTTCTATGTTAAGGATTTTACAAGTTTATTTTATACTTGAGGATGGTACTAATGCATCATAGTAATTAAGTAACGCTTTCACTATACTCGTAATAATTAAAGTATCTTTTGTTGAGATAGAATGACCCACCATGTGTGTTGTGAGCCTAATGATTATTTGAACAACTGACTGTCATTTTGTGTTTACACCATTCAATCATAGTAACTTCAAAAAACACCACCAATAATTGCATTACTCACCATTATCAGAGGGTGTGAGATGAATATTATTTCTCGAAGCAATGTGTCTAAAAAATAGTGTCAAGACTGATAACAACTGGAACCCCTAATGGGTTTGAAAATACTCCCATCTGTCCCCTTTCATGGATCAAATAAAAATTAGAAACAACCGTCACTCTGTGGAAGCGAGATGTAGAAGCAATGGAAAGCATATGGATTGTCACAGTTCAAACAAACATGAATAAAATAATTTTCATGCGGTATCAAAGCCATAGCAACTTGCTTGATTTGGACTTTGGAGTATTAAGAATTACATAATTAAAATTAGCGGAGGCCTCTAGTATTTAAAAGAGTGTGCAATGACAGCATGGCCACACACAATCCCAAAGCAAGTACAGCATTATGTGAAAAATATGTTGAAGCTTTCAGTGAAGTAGTCGTGCTGCTAGCAGAAGAGAAATTTTAAGTATGTTACCTCTTAACCTCCAAAACACTGGTAGGCCTATGGGCACACAAAATTGGATAGAAAATCACTGAAGAAAATGCTTTTTCATGAACACTGGCTAGAAGCTTAGAGATATATAAATATACTTTGATAATGTCCTTCTTAATACTCTTGTTCATTAATCCAATTAAACTTTTGAGATAAGTGTGAGAAGGACATCAACTTGGTAATAGGCTATGGGTCTTGATATACTAAACATTATGTACAGTTGAAGTAAATTGAGTTTTTTTAAAATATTATTTAAGTTTCCATTTGTGAGATTTTGTATTTTTGTTTTTTCACTAAAGTATTAATTTTCATTTGTTAGGTTGTTCTTTTTTGACATTTAGTAACATAATACAAATGACACAACAAAAATACCAATTTGCACTACCATACAAGTTATACTGGCAAGATTTGGGCTACAGGGGATATGAGATCGTGTAGGAAGCAAGAGTGAGATGGTATGGGGCACAGAGTGAGGATGGAAGAGAGAGGAGCAGTAGATAACAGCAAGTGTGCGAGTCAGAGGAAAAGATTGGATGAAAGTAAGGGATGAACAACAGTAGTAGGACAAACGGAGATGGGGGCATTTTACTAAACTACCTAACCACAAGCCAGAAACATTTCATCATGATGATACAAGTTATACTAAACTAATATTTTGTAGAAAATTCTGTGAAAAGTAACAGTAAAAAGCTAAGATATTCACTGAATTTTGTTTAGTGTCTCAGTTATATTTCAAGTTGTAAAGGTATAGTCAACATTTTTTATAAGAAGACTAACGTTGAATTTCCATTTCAATACATTGTTAAAACAAAAGCACTATAGGTTTCAATTCTAAGCAATCAAAATGAAACACATCTAAATTTAATATACAAAAATCTAATATAGCACCTTCCTTCAAAGCAAAAGAGTAGCTAAGCACAGAATAATAGCGTTCACAATAACTATCAAGATAAGATGTCACAAATTAATATTGCTATATTTAAAAACAAAAATCAACATTTGATAAAAATATGTATTAGCATATTATGGTTGGATTAAATTGTGTTGATAAATTAATCCTACCGTTGAAGGATTTATTCATAAAGTTTGTCGATCAATGACTTTGGCAAGCTATGGGGTCTTAACTTGTGTAGGGTTTAACCAAATGATGTCCATAAATTAATCCATCCTGTGACTGAGTATTAAAGGACAGTTTGTCAAAGTGTTTACCATGAAGCTTGTTTGATACCAGGGAATATATGTTAAAAACCAAGTGGAAATGATAATGTAAATTACTGACAATTTTATTGTATGGTTCAATTTTTGCAATACCTTAGAATTTCACATTGACACACCATAGGATGATTAAATTTAAGTCAAGACCCTTTGTTTGTATCTAGTGTCCATAATTAAGAGTAAATGTGATAGCCTTGTCTTGAGCAGCAGTAAAAGTGTAGTCGAAGAAAGTAAATGTCAGCGATTGGGACAAAATGTTCTTGTTATATAATCAAACATCTTCTATTCTACAAGTCACTTTGATTAGTAAATCCAGTTTTGTTTGATCCATAGTTGTAAATACCATAATTCCTTCAACAATAATTGATATGGGCGGGGGAAGTAAAGTAAGTGGTCTCTAATATCTGACGCTCGAGATGTATATGAAGTCAACACACACTTGTAAGGTATAGTGTTTCGAATCATGCAGGGAGTGAAGCACAGATATTTATATTAATTGTAGTTTTTTATTAATGGTATAAGAAACTAGTGGGTACTATTTTAAGTAGCAGACTTTGCACATCTGTACAATATATATGGTTTCACAGTCTCAAACCAGAAAGACTGCTAATATTTTTAGGAAGAATCTTGTATCTTGTATAGTAATAGTATTTATATTGAGATAATTGAATAAATTAAAAGCATTATAAATAAAATTGTTTATAATGCATTTTCATTTTTTAAAAAAAGCTAGCTTAAAAAGCATAGAGGTTTAAAATGTTATTAAATATAAAAATTTCTAGCAAAAAGTAAATTATCATCATTTAGTAGGTAAAGATGTGATTTTTTAAAGATTACTATTAATTACTTTAAATAAACAATAGTGAGTAACAAAAAGACAGACAGTTGTTCCAAATAAACAATCATTAGCTAAAACTAAAGATATCAGCAGGAAACTTTATATTATTTGATTTGGATATTTTTAAGAAAAAAATATATTAATAAACATTAAATCTCGGTCAGTAGAATCCTGGAAAATATGAGCCTAGTATGTTAAATAATGTTTTTATACCATATTTTTAGCAATATAGTTGCTGCAAAAAAATGCAATATTACCTCATTATTATAAGATTTTTTTTATTAGCTTTTAAAATATGTTCCAGCACATTGCCATGGGTAATGCAAGTGCCAAACTTGGTTTAAAAAATTATTTCAACTAAAACTAAACATAATAGTTAAGCAACAAAGTATGAATGCTAAAAAAAATCCACAGAAATACAAGGTACAATTATTTGTCATTCATTTACAAGCTTCACTCTATGAACTGTACATATATTTCCTAGATTTCTTTTGTCTACTCTTAGATGCTGTAGATAATAAAAACAAGGGTCTGGTCATATTCTTCGACTCTAAAAAATTTGAAAATTTATAACCGAAAAGACCAAAAGATAAGTCTCTAACAAAAATAATAAAGCTCTGTAGCATGAGTGACTGACTCAGCAGACCAAGATTTGAGTCCTGGACATGTACACAAGAACTTAAAATTCACTCTTCTTGTATTGAACCATACTAAATATATTTCACAACACCTCACCACCTGTTTGCATTGTACGCATATTATTAATTACACTAATAGGGAAGAGACCAGGAAAGTAGAATTGAATGGAAATGTATCCATATTTGGATGGAGGGAGAGTGGAAAACTACTTCAGAACACCCAACCAGGATTAAAACCCTGATCTCTCATCATCGGAAGCACAGTATATTGTGAGAGTGAGGCTTTAGACCAAGTGTGTCAAAATAACGGCCCTGTCCATAGTTTTGTGCAGCCCTTGGACATTATGATGAACCAGTGAACAATGCGACCCTATTCTTATTTTTATAAAAGCCGAGGAAATACAACATTAATTAGTAATGTAGTATTTAAAATTTTGGCAAAGTTTGGGGAGTACTAGCATATGAGGTTGTGCACCAATTATGTGCAATGTTTGGCAGCATATAAGTATAATAACGGTGTCTTTTTCAAATGAAATGAAACAAAACACCTGAGAGATTTCTGCTTTACTTTACTTTACATCCATTACTGTTTCCAGCCCATGGCCCGGGTCAGTTTTTTATTCAAGCCATATATATTTTACACTACTGGTTGGCTAGGTCTGCCTGCCAAATTTAGATTTTCTACCTCACTTAAAATTAATCTCTCAGTTTTAGCTCCCTTATTCCCCCCTGACCTAATTCCCAAAGTCCCAATTAAAAATGAAGGGATTTTCAGATTATTTTTATAAGCTTCGCCATGAGCAAAAATAAAAACACAAATAATCGTAAACTTTGAACTATAAATGGAAACAACTTGAGTGCGCACGCACAAACACAAAAAGAAAACTATTTTTAAAAATTGCCAGCATTCTAAAGAAATTGTTGTGCAAACACTTGACCCAGAGATAATAAACCTTAAAATGTATTTATACTAAAAAAACTAAAGACAATTTTTTTAAATTTAATTAGCTTATTTGACTTCCTCACTGTGGTCTTAGGCACTACTCTCGCTATAGACAAGACTGCCGAAGGAGGTGAGATCGGGATTTGATCCCAGTCAGGTGGACTGAGGGTGGTTTTTCATATATGGTTTTCCAAAATAGTTATATAACATTAGCTAACACATTAAAATTAGAAACTGAAAAATTAAAAAACAGTCTATTGTATACAAAAGTGATAAACACATTTTTGACTTTATCAACCCATTAAATATGTTTCCAAGCACTGAAAGAATTGTTTATTGAGCAAATATAAATTTGTTATAGTACCAATACCATTGTTAATGACCACCACCATAAATTATCAAGTTGAGGCATTATTATAGGGATGTGAAAGTTTTCAAATTTTCGAGTTGAGCCAGATAATTGGGTTTAAAGTAAACAGGTGTATAGGCTCAGCAATTTTGATCTTATTTTATAAAGCTATTTATTTCTTTGTCAGGTAGCGTGTTTGATAATAAAAGGCTCTCTACTTGCCTGGATATTGTTTGTGATGTATGCAGTAGGAGTTGAAAATAGAGAAGTAATGGGGAGTGGAAGAAACTAATAAACATGGTAGTGTAGTGTGTAAACATATGGCTAATGAAATATTAGGTCAGCCAACCACTGAGGAAATTATATGTTGAATGGAAGAGAGAAGAAAGAAAACAAAAGGGGTATAGAAAGTATATTATTTGTATTAATTAAATCAATTAATATTTAGGAACGATTTTAACTATCAATGACTATAGACATCCAAATTGAGACATGTTTTTATACACATTCACTAGCACATTAAAATGAATATCAACATATTTAAAAGTTAGTTTAGGATTTTCACATGCATGCACGCATGCACACACCACAGACACACAAATAAAATTGAATCTTTTCACGAATTTGTCTAGTTGGCCTTTTAAATATGAATGGTCCAGTAAGTAAATTTTAATAAGGATTAACCATATAAAAAATCATTTTTTTTTATAAATAGTATATTTCATCCTTGACATTTTTTTTTGCCTGAAACTGCCAGAAAAAATATTAACTACATTACTATATTTTGTTTCTTAAAATTTATATTATAGAACATTTATTTCCCTCAACCGAAGACCATTGAAAAAGAAGTAAAATGTGTATGATGTGGCCATTATGACAGCCATATTGTGACCTAAGGCAAATATTTTAAATTTAAGAATGAAAAATTTAGCAGTAATTTTTCTACCTATAACACTATACAACTTAAATTCTAGTTGATTTTTTTGCCATTTTTATACAAAAACAAAATTTTATTTACCGATTTTTAATATAGAAATGTAACTATTTATTTAACAAAATCCAATCTTTTTATTTACCACAAATTAGGGTTTCTAGAAATAATTTTACTAGAGTGTAAATTAGGAAAAGAATAAAGTTGGGAAATGCATGCTATTACTCGGCCAGTAAGTTGTTAAGCATCTCGCCTTCTGTCAAGGAATGTAAATCTCTGAATCAATAAAACATTAGTTTTACTGGTTGTTCTATATGGTTACGAAACACCTTATACAACGAAAATAATGAGATAAGGATAATGGAGTGACAGAGGTTACATAACCTGTACTCATCAAATTACATTGTTAGGATATCAGATATCAGATATCACAGGACATGAAGCATAAATGTGAGTGTCTAGAACTGTGTTTAGGGTAGTGACTGGTAGACCCATTGGGAAGAGACTGTTGGGAAGATAACATTAGAATGGACCTGAACAAGAGAGGGGGTAATGAAGTAGATTGGATAGAGATAAACTCGGAGATAAGAATATAATAGTGTACTTTTGTAGGTGCAGCAATGAACTTTAGAATTCTAAATGTTATAGATTAAGTACTAAGTAAACTTCTCTGATAGTAGGGGATGTTTGTCTCTGGGAGAGTGTCGAGGTAACACCAAGTAAACCGTTGCACTCAAGATGAAAAAGGAAAAGGTTGTTTATAGATAAATCTTTGCACACAAACCTATTTTCATAATTTTTTTTTAAAATGTACTTAAAGAATTGAATTGGGGATGAATCATAATAATTTTTTTAATTAATAATCATCACAGTTTTACCTAAAAAAACTAATCTTAATATCTATTATAGCTTATTTATTCTATTTTTAATTTTAATAAAAAGGTACCTACCTACCCACCATATTTTGATTTTAAAAACAATCTGTGTTATTTTCAATGTAAAACTATTCGTTCTCCTTTAATTTTAAAGTTCTGTTTTTATTTTATTTTAAATATTTGAATGGTGTTCTTAAAATAGCAAATGAATAATTAAATTGTATTTAAATACCTAGGATATTATATTATATTCAATTAACTTGAGCTCGGTTCGACTCAATACTAGGGAGTTTTTCGTGAAGTTTACTTAACACAAATTAAATAACAAAGCTTAATATTTATTTGTATCAGTATTTTTTATGTTAGTGCACTGGTTGTTAAACTAATTCTATAGTCCTTTAGTTTGCTACTTATTCCATGGGAACTATGAGGAGAGATTTCAAGGAGATGTGGCAGCATTTGTGTAGAGAGAGAATGAGTAAACCACAATGCCGGGAAATATAGAAGTGATTTTCATCGGGGATTACATCCTGGCCTCCAAAGTTAAATGAGATTGCTAGTGGCAGTCCACAAATTGCACATAAAAAATCAAGATGTTATTGCTGTGAATAGATAAAACTGGGTATGTGGAAACAAAGGAAGTTATTGAGTCAGTCTACTCAAACCATCCTCAATGATTAAGTTATTTGAAGAACGGTGTGAAAATTTGTTCTTTGAAATGGTCCTACAGCCAATAAGCCTATTATTCCTCTTCTTGTTTAGAGTATGTTGCTACATCTTAAAGCACATGTCTCACCCCAAAGATAATATCTAGCTTAGGTAAGTACAGCTCAAAACAGGCATTGTTTCAAGGTGTGTTTTATTAAATTATATTTAGAAAGCAGTAGAATTGAGAGCAGTGAGAACTATTTTACTATATTTAAAAAAAATACAACAGAATTTAAAAATATATTATTTTAATCTGATGACTGATGCGTCTCATTGTAATCAAGAGAAGAATGCAGGAAGCCATCCTTGATGCTTTTTCTGGTTTGAGCATAGTCATGTATATAGTTTCCCAGAGTGGTTTTAGATAACTTTTTTTAATACACTTTAAAATAACGAATATTGATGCATTTGCTACTAAACCTAATTAAATGTTTCAGACACTTTCTATAACGAGTTATCACAAAGCAGAAATAGCGATTCAAGATGGATTATCCTATACCGCTTGAATAATGAGCCTGACACGATGGGATATATGCAAGAACGATGATAAGCACGGCTGAAGTACAAGTAAAGTCGACGACACATGGATTTGCTTGATAGGACTATCGAGATGCTTAATTCCAAGGAATGACACAATAAAGATAGTTGTGGCAACGTCTGGTCTAAGTCTAGTCCCGAGCAAGCTTCAGCTGTACTTCGACAATACTCTGATGATATTCATCAAAATGGCATGGCACGCATGGACTATCAAGATGGCACATATTTTCGTAATGCTTTGTTTTCACGACAGAATATGGCGGGTAAAGATTTCAATAAGCCAACTACTCAACTAATATACATTGGTATAATATAAGAGATTCAAATGAAAGATTACATATTGGTCAAAAACACTCACTTATAAAGTTAAAATTCCTGGTTATTTATTCCCATACTGTTCAACAACTTAACTCAGTTGATAACATGTATGTTTACTGAGCTAAGGGTTCCAGGTTCAATTCTTGGCATGGCCGAAAAATTTATCATTGGTGAAATGTGGGTTTCCCCTTTCACAGTGATGAATTAATGGCCAGGAGCTGGATGTTGTGTTTGTTCTAGGCTTAAGTTAGTTTATAAGCCAAACGTTGGTATAATCAGTTGGTTCAGAAAGTGCACTTTAAATATTTCAAATAAATGAAAAAAAAAATTAAAAATGCTCCCAAGCTCTTTTCTTCGCTGTCATAGTCTAAGCTTCTGTTTTTATATTTTTATAATCTGATGATTTTTGATCTGTTCCAATAAATAGATTCACTCTTACACAACTAACAGTGTGTGTTTCACCTTTTCTATCATTTTAACAAATCTTTGTTCATTAATAATCAGTTTTGTTAACTTTATGAGAATAATCGTCTCTAGAGAAGGCAGTGAATGTTGGGAATTGTATTTCCCGACAGGGTGTGGTACCTCTGTGTTAAGATTTCATCATATGACCGCTAGCCAGATGTTTTAGCAAGGCACTTGATAAACCTGCCTTGGAATTTTCTTGTAGTTTATTGGTACTTCGGCCATGTTTAGCATTGTTCTTGCATGCTGCCTTATGTAAGTTTCAACACCTTTAAATAAATGTATAGATAGAATATTTCTGGTTAATTTCTTATCTATAAAACTCAATAAAAATTGAGAGTTGCAAATCTCTTCTTGATTGAATTTTGTTTTGTCCAACCTTCTTCAATTTTTAATATATATAATTATTTAAATATAGTTAAATTAGCCAAACTGGAAGTATCAAGCCCAAACTAAAGTTAAAACTGAACCAAAGTCTAAATCTATAACATAGCCTCCTATTTAGTAGACGTGTGCGAAGTTTTGACCTGGCTTTTAAAGAAATATTATCTTCGACTTTGCTTCAAATGAAATCCCGGCGTCAACAATTCGTCAATAAAAATACTGACTGCTAAAATTCTCAATTTATGGTCAATTATTGCCATCGTGAGCTGTTAAATGCATTTCAAATTAATATTCAGGTGAATAAATTTGAATTGGATTCTAAGTTGTGAGAATAACTGATTTCTCAGAATAACCAAATATGAACTCTCGTGCAATTAAACATTTTTCAAATAATGTTAGTGCATAAAGTTACATATATGTAACTCCAATATATATTTTTAAAGCACAAAAACACTAACAAAAAGTGTTCAAACTTTGATTTGGCTCCGAGAATATTTCATAAATTCGATTCGAGTTTGCTTTAAACTGAAAAAGTGGACTTCACACACCTCTACTATTCAGTAAAAATAAAAGCATGCAATGTTTATGTTTCATAGTACATAAAAATGATAATACATTTTCCTTGGCATATAAAAACATTGCCATGAAAGTGAAACAAATTATGTTGTTGGAGTAAGTCTTTTTTTAGGTATTAGTTATCAGACAAATTGGATAAAAGCTTTAGTAGTTGTTTGATAAGATTAATCTTGAATTGTAGTCTAATAAAATTGGGCTTGAATATAAAGTATTTTTCTATAGCTAAGTTACCTTATCAATTAATTAATCAGCAGTGTACAAAAAAACAAAATATTATACAGTATGACCCAAAATAAAGTATAACAAAATATATCACAATGTAAATCAACCAGGTTAAGTTCAATTCGTTATGCATTTACCACTTGATACTATTTGTTTAATTTATCATTGTGCATATGAGATTAGTAATTTCCAAGGAATTATATATTTTCCAATAAAAAGCCAATGTTTCACAACATCTCTCATTTCATGTGTTCGAAACGTCGAACATTTCCTGGATGGATAGTGGTGATATTGCTTGTACAGTAGTTTCTAGAGTCTTCCCCATAAGTCGACATCTGACAGTGAAGTTAGATGAGTTTTAGAAAGAAAAAAAAACCTTGAAAATAGGTACTTTGTGAAGATTTACACGACATACTCTGATGTTTGTTAAGTGATATCAAGTATTGTGCTATCCTGTTGAAACTATTGTTACCACGATAAAAAGTTTATTGCATGATTAAATTACCACAGATTGTCAACATATATGATAGTTTGCTGTTGGCACTTTTCTTAATTTACAGTAACACACCATTTCTGTCCTCAATGAAATAGGAAGCAATATTGCCATGTTACAAGGATAAGTTTCCGCTTTGAAAAGAATGTACAACATTGTCTGCGCATTAAAAGGCCAAGAAACCCTCATTTGTTTACGTGAGCAGACATCATCACACGATATAAAATTGATGTCACAAAATAGTTGTTTTTAATTATATACACATTTGCAACTATGACAACCAAACATTTCTACAAAAATTAGAGAGTCATTCTTTATGCCAAATCTGTAGGCTATATGAACAAATCTCCATTACATGAAATATTTTTTTTGCAATAATGCATTCTCTATTCTGAGTTCTTTCACAAGAGAATACAGTTCAGATTTTTTTTCCAGGAGACTGCAAAATTTTCTTTAACACTTCTCTCATATACACATCTTGAGATGTTTGTTTCTAAGCACTACAATAGTGGCAATAAAACATAGTATTCCTTAACCTTTTCATTAACAAGATTTATAAGTGTGAGTTTTTTTTTTAAGAAACTTACTACTCATTCGGGTTATATGTCGGTTCTTTAATAATATTCTTTTAGTCTTTAAAACAATCCCTTTGGTGTCACATAGGATTTAACACAAATTAAAACGTTTTGGATAATTTCATAGGGTCAATAAATGAAATTAAACTAGTCCATAACAAAATGAAATTTGTTATGTTGTTAAGAAAGTTTTAGCCTCTTTGTCGTAGAAAGTAGTGACAATGGGTATGAAGTTCATGAGGAGCATGCTGGGAGAGATAAGACAGAAATGAGGGTGCACGAGAAAGAGCAGTAGAGCTAATGAATACATCAAAAGAGGAAGCAAGGATGAAGTAGTATGGACATGTCAAGAGATAGAGAGTGGCATAAATAATGTTGGAGCTGAAGGGCAAAGGAAAATGGTCAAAAAGAAGACCATGGAGGTGAGAAGAGGTATCTCTGAAAGAGTGCAAGCAAGAGGAGAAGAGTGGGTGAGAGTGAGGGAGTAAGAATGGTGGAGTGATAAAAAAAAAAGAAAGCAGCCATTTACTAAACTGACCTGCCTAGAAACAGTATTAGATTAAGATGTCAAAGTAACTATTTCACAGCGAAATAATTATTCCATAGGGTTAAATTTGTTTTACAAAGGTGTCAACTTTAGGAACCTCCACATTCATCCAAAATCTTCAAAGATGCTCTATGATGGTATGATGGATACCACTTCCCTCTTTTCAAACACAGTTTCAAGCTCAAACTCTTATCTTTATTATATATGAAAAAAGTGCATTGAGCAAAAACATTTAGTGATAAATAAAATGATAGAATATTAGGAAAATGGTAGAGCACAAATAAAAGTAACAACACTGACACATATTTACACACACTTCAATATTTCGATGCTATTGTAGCATCTTCCTCAGGAAGTAGTAATTAGACTGGACAGGATGTTGTCTTCAGTGATGCCAACTTGATTGGTGAGGATGAAAACTTATCTGGTGGAGTTGAAATTCCCTGAATGATTCTCTATTGCTCTATGGATGGTAGGTGGTGCTGGTGTAGTTTCTGGGTTGAGATTAGCGAATATTTAGGTTGGGTGGTTTTCTAGATTTTGTGATCCATTGATGTGCCAGTTCCCATCTTCTTAACTGAGACATATTACATTGTGTCTTGTGGAATGATTTTAACACCTTGACAGTGTAGCAGTTCTCAAAGTTGAGGTTATGTTCCGTAAGCGAATGAATGGACACCGCCATGACACTAAAATTAAGAATCCAGAAAAACCAGTTTCAGCACACGCCACCAATCATAACCTCAACTTTGAGAACTGCTACACTGTCAAGGTGTTAAAATCATTCCACAAGACACAATGTAATATGTCTCAGTTAAGAAGATGGGAACTGGCACATCAATGGATCACAAAATCTAGAAAACCACCTAACCTAAATATTCGCTAATCTCAACCCAGAAACTACACCAGCACCACCTACCATCCATAGAGCAATAGAGAATCATTCAGGGAATTTCAACTCCACCAGAGAAGTTTTCATCCTCACCAATCAAGTTGGCATCACTGAAGACAACATCCTGTCCAGTCTAATTACTACTTCCTGAGGAAGATGCTACAATAGCATCGAAATATTGAAGTGTGTGTAAATATGTGTCAGTGTTGTTACTTTTATTTGTGCTCTACCATTTTCCTAATATTCTATCATTTTATTTATCACTAAACTCTTATCTTTGTTATCTTTAGAGGTTGTAAGTTTTATTTGTTTTCATACACCAAAATATTGATATTTTTGAAAGATCGAATGCAAAAAAATCCCCAAAAAAAATGTATCACGTGGTCAAGAATTTACCCCTTAGACATCTTTGAATGAATAAATAAATGAATGAATATAAACATAACTAGACGCCAGTTTTCGGTAAAAAATTTTGCTAGAATTTGTCAGTTTTTATAAAGTCACTGTGATATATTTTTCTTAATTTTGTCAAAATATTGATGATTTTTAATTTAAGTTTTAGTTTCAAAAGCTATTTGACTTGGTATAAAATATTGATTTTTTATTTGTATCAATGATAATTGATAAAATATAGCCTACCACACATCAACCAGCAATTTAAGGCGAGTCAGAAAATGAGAGGGGCATCATCAACTCATGTTAATAGGGGATAGATTGTTTTTTCTTTCTGTCATTATGTTCTCGTACCAAGAAACTGATCGTAAGCATTTCAATTCAACAAGAATTTACTGCAGGCTACCATAAATAGATATATTTGTGAATTTTTGGTATTAACTTCTCAATTTCATGATTTCGTTTTTTCATAGAAAATTGTCAAATTTTGCAATTTAGTGTATCACGAAAAACAGGCATGTCTAGCTATAACATATTATGCTAATTGCTGTGAGCAACATTGCCAAAATTCTGTATAATACTTTATTTTGTGACAAACTGTATAGTACCCCACAAAATGTGGCAAGTCTTCAAAGGTAAGAACAATTTAATACATATTTGATTTATTGCACTGTTATATAAACCATATCTCAGAAACTAAAATATTGTTAATAAATGACATTCAGACATACAAAATAGGCAATGAAGATTAAACACAAGAGATAATGTAATGGCTAAAGAGACTAAAGTACACATACTAATTGTTTGTAAGTTATAATATCAATAATCTATTAGTTCTGATTCATATATGTTTTTTCTTTTCAGCATCAAAATCATATTCATACTTACTTGAATGTAAAACAAAATTAGTCTCTAAGCTTACATGATTCAAAGTGAAATGTGTTACCAACCCTAAATTAAGCAAAAAACACATTTTTCAAGTATTTTCTTGAATTTGGTCTTGAAATTTCTGAATGATAAAACTATTGTTAAACAATATGTATTGTTGCAGTTTACACTTTTGCTGTAAGTGAAATAGAATGCTTAAATGTAAACCAAATTTCAACTTATAAACAACTTATAGACAACTTTATAAGAAACACCATTTTTATAAATATACATTTCATTGGTTCAAAAATGGCAAATAGACTCGGGAATCAAACTTATAACTTACACTCTTAGTGCATCAATGCTTTTAGCACTAAGTTACCCAGATGTGTCCTATCCTTAGGATCATATTTCTCCGACATTTAAGCCAGTGTAGTATGACTCGTGACTCATTAACTGTTTTATTCTGTTCAACCAATCTCGACAGGTTTTTAAATAATCAGAAAAAGGCGTAGCCTCTATCTGCATCATCAAAAAATGTGCAACACAAAAATGGCCTTAGTCATCTTCCCAACTATTTTGGTACAAACTTAATACTAGTATCTTACACATGTACAATTGGCCCACGAGTCATGAAAGGTTGGAACACGCTTATATAAGACACTAGCATGGAAGTGTCTTGGCTGATCTGACATAGAAATGCGTTTACTTATTTAATCTATTGCAATTAGGGTTGTGCTGATGAACTGATTTAACATTTTGAGCTCATTATATTCTTTGATCATTTGAATTGTTTAACCTTGAGCTGTACCAAGTCTGACCATGAAACTAGCCTTAGGCCTAAATGTTTTTTCAACTAAACATTAACTTCAAATATGGATTAGAGATGTGCAAAAATAGATTCAGTGGGGATATATCGAATGGGTAGTAGACCTTTCTTTAATAACATTTATATTTGACTAACAATTTGTTTTTCCATACTGATCCAACAGCAAATAAAATACACAATATTATAAAATAAATCAAGAAATATTTTTTAAATAGGAATTAATATCATAGCTAATATCACTTTAAGAATATGGCCACAAATAAAAATTGATGTTAAAGTCTGTTCAGCGTAGGAATTGTTTTCTGAAAGTCCTTTTTCCCTACCAGAAAGCTATTATATAATAGGATTTGGTAGGAAAAAAGACCTTTCAGAGAGTAATTCCTACCGTGAATGGAGTATATCTAAGTATGACACAACGTTTAATAATGAGGTGGCCCAATGGCTAAATAATTTTATAATAATAGAAATTGATAAAAAATAATAAATAAAAGGAAAAATAAACTAATATGAGTAAATTTAAAGAAGAAAGCCCACCTAGGAAAAGGGGAAAAATTTGGGAAGAATCCAATGCACAAAGGTGATGTCTTCTTTTAGTTCAAAATGGAGTAATCCAGCGTTTGTGTGAAGTGTATTTCCTCTTCTCTCTTTGTGTTTGATAAAGTCAACAATGCCAAAATATGATTCTATTTGTGTTTAAATGCATGTGTGACTACTACTACTATAGAAGACAGAAAGGAAGAAGAGGTCACCTTTGTGCATTGGATTCTTCCCACATTTTTCCTCTTTCCCTAGGTGGGCTTTCTTCTTTAAATTTAATGTTATTAGTTTATTTTTCCTTTTTCTTTATTATTTTTTCAATTTCCATTATTATAAAATAAATGTCTGATAGACTAAGACTAAAGTATATACATATATGTTTTACAAAGCTTTTAATCCCATCTTTTCCACAGCTATAAGACTTCATTCACTTAAAATGTCAAGTTGTAGCCACAAACAGTAAATGCAAGCAATCCATTATAAAGCCTTATAAGCTTATACCAATTATTATTATAATACATGCAAATAATTATAAGTATATAGTTATATAAAATATTGCAAATAGCATGATGATCCATTACCAATCATACAATATAAATAGTGGCATTTATTTCAATAGTATATATTTACAATACAATATAGCCAATATAGACTCATCACAAAATATAACACTTTTAAAATGCATTACATTTCAACTTATTTTGCTTTTATAATTTTTAACAGGATGACGTGATTTCTTTTTCGCTTTGCGATTGTATGACATGAGTAGAAATTTAGCAATAGAAAGAAACTCACGTGATGGTATTTTCTTGAAGACAGTTTTAGCCATGAAGTCTTGAAACCTCTGTGCATAAAACCCTGGCCTGTGAACTGAAACGGTGTCCTATAATGGAAAAAATATACCTTTCTTTAAAACTTGAGCTAATGATGAAACTATTATCCATACATTTTTATAAAAAAGAAAATTAATCAACATTCCTAAAATAGAATTTTAAAACATTGTTTTCAATGGGTTGTGTATGTGTAAATAATATGAACAAAAGAATTTGTGCACTTTCAGAACCAGCGAATTATATCAACATATGATTTATTAACCAACTTTTATATTATAGAACAGATATAGCACCCAGTTCTTCGGCGGGCCGTTAATTCATCACTGTAAATTGGAACCCCAATGATAAATTTTTTGTTCCTGTGGGGAATTGAGCCCAGGACCCTAAGCTCAGTCAGCAGACATGCTAGTGACTGAGCTAAGGTGTCAAACCTTTAAGAATTAATTTTATAAAATTGTATTACTCACCCCATCATGAATCATTGCTTTCCACGTGTGCTCCAGCTTTTTCTTAAGTCGATAACTCTGAAGAATATCAATAATACCAACATACAATAGTAGACGTTCTCCTTTGGAACTACGAGCAGGAATACCACCAGGTCTGTATCATCATGTTCATGAAACATAAACCACGATTTTACCATTATTAAAAGTTAGCTAATTATGTTTCAGTCTAAAGAGTCATGTTGTTACTTAGGGCAAGAGCTGAAGATTAAAGAGACCTGTATCTATTTAAAAGAAACCACCCTCAAGAGAAACTACCGTACAAATAAAACCGAAGAGAAGTTGAGACATAGTAGTTAATAAATGCTTGAATTTTCTAGCAGTTACTTGTAAATACTAACAAAATTACATTACAAATTACATACATATGATTTGTTTCTTTTTAAGACTATGACTATATAATTCATAAAAGCCTAATATTTTTACAGATACCATTACAGTTGATATGATTTTCCCTGACCACCACATTACCCCATAAAACAAAGACGACCAGAGCTTTTATTTCTTAGTACCATGGACCAAGCTCTTTATCTCATCAGATTTGAACAAAGTTTTACAAACACCACCCTAATAAGGAAATATTAATTGAAATAATTCAATAAACTACTACGGAACTCACGGAACATCATCCTCCTCGTCGATGGGCTCACTTTCTGCCTGGATGCTCTCCATAGCTGTAGAATGTGCGACCAATCTTTGTCTGTTGATAGATCGTGACCTGTTTAATGCTGCTGCTGCTGCTCTGTCTCTTTCCTCCCCTGATACCGCAACACCCTCCCCATCTTCGCCATCAGTATCTAGACGGCGGCTGCCTTGGTTTGAACGGCGTTCCTGCCACCACAACAACACTATTTTAACAGAATATTTCATTTAGCGTTATGACGTTATTTAAAATGTGTTGTACAGGCAAGTTTTCTCTTAGTTACGTTTGATAATTTTGATCAACTTTTTTGATGATAGATTTAATTTCAAGCTTTTAAGAGCATGTTTAACAATATCTTATGGTACCTTTGTGAAAGTAGCTTAGCAAGGGTATGTAACTTCACATATTAATTGTATTATTATTTAAAATGAGTTGTACATCACATCTAATATGTGATTATGATTACTTAGATAAAACAAATTAAACAAGGGAAACTGTCAAGCTTTATATCAACAATTTAATAAAAGGTGCTATTGTAATCACTTACAGCTTTTTCCCGGACAGCAAGGTCAAGGTTGTGAATGCCAACTAGTAAACTGTAGTCCATAATTTTAAAGCTCTCCAGTACCTGTTAATAGTTTGATACGGATTATGACAAAATAAAAACAGCTATGCTCTAGAACAATGGTATTCAACCTTTTTTGTTTGCGTACCCCCAAGATATAATTTCCCTTATACAGTGTACCCCAAAGTGGTTGGTATGTATTGCAAACTATACATATTCTTTAATATACACCTAAATAAATAAACAACATCCAAAATTGTCACACTCACGTTAGACTGGCCTGCTGATGCCGGGGAGGTCAGGGTTTGAAACCTGGTTTGGTCTAGTAAGGATGATTTCTCCTAAATGGTTTCCCACTCTCCTTCCACGTAAATGTGGGTAGATTACCTATAAAATGCTTCCGTTCTAATCCCTTCCCCATTAAAGTAACTATCATGTGTGTATAGCCTGAACAGGTAGAAAGACACGGTGATAAAAAAAAAAAGGATTCCTTATAAAACTTTAAATTGAAGATCAATTATGTGAGATATTGTATCAATGGCAAGGTGCTTTATTGTAGATCTTTGTAAGCCATTATCAAGCACAGCAATATATTTAACCTGGGAGGTTTTGGGTTTATGAAAAGGATATTTTGTATTATTTTTGTGGTAGTACTAACTATGCAATATAAGGAGAGATACTTAGGAAGCACACATATTTACATTAAAAGGTAATGGTTTGGATAAACACATATTTTTGTAAATATTTTCCAAACTTTTTTTTTTGGCACCACATCTTATAACCCATTAGGGTAATATGCTCAAACGTTGGGTATAACATTTTAGCCCTTAGCATTTTCTCTACAGTGAAATAACAGAGTTATGTTTCCACATATTTTAATTGACACTGAAAGATTAATTAAAGGATACTTGGTTTGATTTCTGAGGGAACTTTAATGTCTAAAATTGGCCAGTCCTTTATTCTATGTCTAAATAAGGCAAACCTTAAAGTGAAATGAGTTCAAAATGGGAAAGTGAGAACTGAAAAAGAGTTGGGGCGGGAAGATAGTCCAAAGTTAGACCCCAAAAATTATTATAAAACTTTTCGGCAATGAAGAAAATTTAAATTTGCTAAGTTTGCAAAAGGAACACCCCACAATAGCCATAAAAGCTGAAAGTTTTAAATTTAAAAATAGGTAGCGTGAAATGGGTAAAAAGAAAGGAAAAAAAGACTCAATATGGTAGAGAATTTGAATTTTTTATAGGCACACAAAAAATCTAAAAAATTAACACAAACTGTAATGATACTCTCATATAATCAAAAAAATCATGGATGAAGTGTATTTGTCTAGAACTGTATGTAAATTTTTCTTTTAATGCTTCATCCATGGATGATCTGGCGTTTTCAGAAGTAATTTCAATATAATTCCTTTTAAAACTTTCTTTCTTTAAAAAAACTCCTTTTGTTCTATTTGAAAATCAGGTGATGTGCTGGCTGCCTTTACCCAATAGGAAGCCAGACTTCACAGCATCAGGTTGCCAGGAGTTCTCCTATTAGTTAGTTTTAACACTGGCGACAAGGGGTCCAAGAAGCAAGGGGTAGGTAATATATAAGCAGCTTGCGCATATAATAATCCAGAGAAAATATCAATCTGTAACAGCACTAATTCTGGCTCTCCGCATCAGTTCGTAAATAACAAAAAAAAGTGTATCATTTAAATATTAAAATAACAATATTTAAAGTGTAATTAATAAAATAAATCGTGTACAACATTAATTTTCTACTAATTTCAACAAATAACAAAAAAAGTAATCCTACAGAAAGAAATACATATAATCAGGTCGTCATAGCCGTGCGATACCGAGTGCGTAGTGAGGCGCGCATAGGCCCACATCCGCATCATATAAAACCAGTATTGTTATAAAACACTCAATATTATCTTGAAGGGGAGCTATTAGCATTGGAATAACAAAGCTAGACAGGGTGTCCAGCAGGGCTATGTTTTAAAATTATGATTTTCCAGGTTTTCCCATTGCCAATTTCCAAGTTTTGCAGCCACTATATATATAAATATTATTATTAAAAACATTATTTTACTAAGAATGCAATTTAATAAAATAATATTTTTAGACATGTATATATTATGAAATTGTGTCACTTTATAAAGAGTTTAAAGGATTTCATCCTAAAGAAATGGGCTATTGGGTATTGCGATCTAAGTTATATTTCAGAGAAATCATATCAAATCATTAAAATTTCGCTTTTCCTCAGTACGGTTTAAAATTGTTGTGAAACACATTTGTTTAGTTTCTTCTTCCAATAACATGATTGAAATCTCAATCATGCGCATAACCATGACTCAATTTCGTTAAAAACATTTTCTAGAACCATGGAAAACCAACATGAAAATCACATGTTGATTTTGAAAATTGGAATTAGTATGTTCAACTGTGTTAAAAATGCGTTTTGATATGTATCAACTGAGAAAGAAATGTTATTTTGACTATTATAAATAAAAACTGTGTATTTTTCAGTGAATATGTAAAACATTCCAGAAATTTGATAAAATTCCCTGAATTTTCCATGACTTTTCCCTGTTTTCCAGGCCTCTGTACACCTTGTAAAAATCAAAGATAAATTAGTGCCTATCTAGCAGCGAAAACAATTTTTAAAAAACAAGTTCTGTGACATATTTATATGAACCGTAATGCGCTTTTGAAAAACCACTATGCTTATTCCATATGTTATTGTAACAAAGTATATTATTTATTTACGCTCATTGGTGAGCTCTTCTCCAACATATTTCACCAAAAATGTATATTAGTTCATTTATATTATTTTATGATTGTGCTTAGGTAAAGATTGTGTTGTTAATGGAGTGCATTTGTTTGTGCACTCAGTTTGTGGACAAGGTAATACTTTGTCTCTAATTTTTTAATTTTTTTAATTTATTAATTACTACCATGATTGGTTTGTGATTGCCGAAGTTAGCTCATGGTTGTATAATGAACTATAAAAACGTGAGCTGTATGATGTTAAACGGTCAAATTTTATATAGTTTTGGTTCTGCTTAAAAGTGCGAAGAACAGGCCCAACTGTTAATATAAAATAAAAGTTATATTGAATAAAGGCAATATTATTTTTAGTAATGAGCCTATAGCCATTTTTTCTTAGTTACTATTTATTATTTCTAAAAGTTGCCAGAAAGGTATTTATGGTAGAATTTTGGTAAGAAGGATGTTGTGGAAGGCCTTTTTTTACAACCGGAATCTTATTACATAGGAAGGTCCTTCCAATCAAAATTCTACTATATCTAAAAACAAAATTGAGAATGTTTTTATAGTTTCAACTGCCTAAAATAATTAACAATCGGAATGAATTAAGAATTTGGTGTGCAGCCCAGCTTTAACATAATCTCTTGTGCCAACAGAACGACAAAATAAATTGAAGTAAATTATAAGATCAAATAATAACATACTTTAGATGAGTTGAGGAAACAATGAGCGAACTAGAGTACAGCCATGCCACGGTTTACAAACCTTCACTTTATGGACACTTGCAAATACAGACATGTTCCCATCATTGACACCATTCCCCAGATTGTGGAGGCTTTCTTCACAAGACTGGACATTCAATGGCATGAAGTCACTGATCGACCGGCTTCCAACTACTTGTATACAGGTTTTGCTGTTGTCAGTTTATTTTCAAACAAGGTTATTTGTATTATTGCCCTACACTCTATTTTGGAAACCAGTGTCTAGTTATTAGTGTGCTTACCCTTTTTCTTAAAACAAGGCCTAGTGTTTAATTTAGATGTAAATGTGTTATTTATATCCGTTATGCCCGTGTATGATTGCATTACAGTAAATGCATTGAAAAGTGAAAAAAATAAAATGTTTCATCTTAAGTACAATTTCGTTATATTGTACTCATTCTGAAACCATTGTATATATTATTATGGTGTTATGCCTGTAAAAGTTAACAAAACCAGAAAGAAACACTTCCATACCCGACAATCTCGTTGAATAGTCTTCACCAAAGCCGTATAGGTGTCAGCCTCCAAGCCAATGCCCTCAGGGTGGTATTCAATAAAGTCTAGATCTTTGTAAGTAGGAGAATTTTTCTGGCGCTCTGACTTGGAAGCCTAAATTATAGGAACAAAACAATTTACACATGTAGTAAACTTTACTAATATTTTATTATTTCAAAAAAAATTAACAGCAACTGAGAAACAAATAATAAAATATAATACTTAGATTGAGAAAATAAACTTTAAAATATAACTATTCTGAATACTTTGTGAGTTAGCCATAACATTTCTTACCTTTCGTTTATAAGTCGAACCTTTCAGATCATATTTTTGATGCATTTTGACATAAGAAGGTAAGAGATTGTTCATGGCCACCAAACGAACATTTTTCGAGTTGCATTGGTAGCAGTATAGGCCAAAAAACTTTGGTAGGAGAGTGCGCGGATTCTGATTCAGATTCTAAAAATAAGAACAATTTCCAGAAATCAATAAAATTGTATTTTTTGCATGTAAATGTGACCCAACATTGCTTTGAAAATATCAATTAATAAAACTTCTGAAAATACAATTTGTATTTATCTTTAGATTGGAATTTTTGGTGTGAGCATAGCTGAAAGAATTGTGTTTTAGGGAAAGCTTGTATAAATAATGATTTATTTATTCCTTAATAGTACCAAAAAATTCTGTTTGGGGTTAATAAATACATCCATACAAAAGTGAAATGAATTATTTTATATCTCGCAGGTTCCAAGAGGTTGTTTTAACTTAAATATGATTCGATACATTTCTAATTGTCTTGAGTTATATTGTGGATGTTCAAAATGTTGTGCAAAATGGCAACGTTTGTGTCTCAAAGAAAATGGCATGATATTAAGGATTTTTACTGTAACGAGCTCCTCTTATTTCAATTTAGAATAGTGAATAAATTAATAAAAACTATTAAAAATAGAGTTGTAATATGAATGATTGCCATAATAGGTCTTTTCAGTTAAGAATAGATCTTGGTGATTAGACTTGGACTTTACAAGTTTTTTAGAACAAAAGTCTTACTACTTGTTCATGTTATATGCAAAATGTACTAAATACACTAATGAGTTCGGTATGAGGAAGGTTGAATTTAGAGGAAGTGTAACCACATTGGTGTGGAGAAAAGTGAAAAGCCATTTAGGAAAAACCAACTCATACACACGACAGGGATTCGAACACCAATCTCCCTATTATCGACAGTCTAGCCTATTGCAAACAGTGATGCCTTAGACCATGGGGGCCCACAGAAAGCAGGTTTTAACACGTTGTGTGTGACATAAGAATAAGAATGTTGATACTACAACACACTTCCAAGAAGCCTCTTCCCCAGGCAGAAAAGCTTGATTGAGAACATGGAATCACAGTTCCTCATTATAATATATCAATTTTGCATTCTCACAATAATTCCTCATTGTGTGTACTTAGGTGGTTAATCCTAAATAGTCTCCAACTCTTCCCCCATGCAAATGTGGGTACAGTTTATTCAATTCCACATACCCTGCCCCAATTGTGTAAATATTCAATAGTCCAAATGAGAAAAATTCGGTGACAAAAAAAAAATTGATACTTTTTTTTTTAAGTTCATCAGAGTTCATCAATGAAGTTCCTTATAATTTATTTTAATAATAAGCACTGTAATGAAAAAAAAAATTAAATAAAATCTAAAACATATGAAGCATAAGAAACCAAGAATTTGAGATTTAATATTGGCTGTGTTCATGACAATACAATTAACAATAGGATACTTGAGAATTTATGTTTCAAATTCCTTAAAATTGATTAAACAAAAAAAAATCTGACAGGGGGTCCAGTCAAGTGCGGAAGATTTGGAAACAATTTATTTTTCTGTGCTATCACTATTTTTACACTAATAGGGAATGAATGAAGAAGGTATAGTTTAAAGGGTGCTATTCTAAACTGGTTAATGTTTATGGTTTGAACTTTAAACTGTCCTAGAAGGCATCAATTTGGCTAGTTTTATGGGTGTGCGAAGTCCACTTTTTCAGTATGAAGCGAACTTGAGCCTCAAATATATGACATTTTCTCAAAACTGAATCAAAGATGGAATATTTTTGTTAGTTGTATTAGGCTTTAAAAATATTATATTTTGGCTAGCTAAACAACTTTATGAATAAAATTACTTTGAAAATGTATTATTGCATAAATGTTTGAAATATTTTGTGTTATTCTGATAAATAAAGTTATCAATTCAATACTCAAATAAATTGTAGATATAAGAGCTAAAATGATATAATTGAACATTATGATATTATGTTGTCAATATTATGTGAAACTTCATAATGTAAAGCAGAATTTTTTCAGAGTGAATCGAATTATTTGTCTGAAGCTCGAACCCTAATTTTTCTAACATTAAGACCCTACTTTAAGCTAAAGAATAAAATTCAACCAAATGGAACTTACTCTTTTGTTGCTAAATGTAAACTAAATTCACTGAATAGTATAAATACTTGCCATGTAATAACCTGGTAATAATTTCTGTAGAAACTCTCCTTCCTTATGTTGTACAGTCTTAATGATGAATTCGTCATCCTCTGTTAAATAAAATATACTACCACTTGCGCCAGGATTTGATAACTCTATAAGTGGGGAACTGCACATTGAGATCTGTCCAAGAAAAAATATAGATGATATAAATATTATTTAAGAAATAAGAAATTGATATATCAAAAAATAAATTAACTTACAAATTACTTATCTATTACAATTTAATCACTGTTGCTTGAATCTTGTAGTTTTAATGTTCATTAAAACATCTCTCTTCAAGATTATTATAATCTAATGTTGTATGTTCTAACTTTTTTTTACCCCAGATTATTATGCTAACTGTTCAAACCCTTTTTCCCCTTCTTTTTTCTGCTATTATTTCATATAAAAAATATGTTTATGACTTATGGAATCAGACCTGTAGGGAAAAGACACATGAGAGGAATGGGGGGAGGATAAAGAGGTTCTGTATCTTGAATTGAGGCCAGGAGGATGTCTGTTTATTGCTTTACATTGGTGGACAAGTGTACACTGACAAAGCCGAGAGGCATTTGAAAATATCATGAAAGGTCTCCATCATAATCATCATCATATATAATCACATATCATTTATCAATTATCATTATAATTATTATGATCTGTATTATTTTGGTTTAGAGGCTCGTCGACACAATGAGGTCATTAGGGCCTTAAAGCTCTATTAGTCTTTCAAGAGAGTACAAGCCAAAATTTTAGCATGAAGTTCCAAAGGTTTATCTTGGTTACTGTAGTGCAATTCATGGTGTTCTGGTAGGCCTACTGAGGCCATGTACTCAGCAATGTGCCAGTTGCATTGTAACCATTCATGGGTGTTCTGGTAGGCCTACTGAGGCCATGTACTCAGCAATGTGCCAGTTGCATTGTAACCATTCATGGGTGTTCTGGTAGGCCTACTGAGGCCATGTACTCAGCAATGTGCCAGTTGCATTGTAACTGGCCAACCAAATATTATGCGGAGAAAATTTATAATGTGAACTTTTGGAGCTATATTTTTCTATTAATGGCTTAAATTAAACATTGAAAGGAGGAAAGAAGGGTAAGGCCTACAAACTTACCTGAAAACTGTAGACCTCAAAGTTGACAACAAAACACATAACTATGAAATTTTCAGGGTGCATCTGTGTCCTTTCTTCAGAAGAAGAGAGAAAAAAACAGACTCGACTACAGCAGCATAGCTGATCATAGTCACTTAGATTCTGTTGTTGTCCGTCTCTTGATTTTAAAAAAATGTTTAGGCTTTAAGTGTGCAGTTTCCTGTTCAAACTTGTGGACCTTTACTCTTAGTAGATGGATAGAATGTTGTATTTATATTATATTTAATCAAAAACGAAAGTTGAACTTAGTGCCAAATCAGTAATGGCTATTTATTTATGTCTTAAAATTAATTAGACTATTGAAGGGAAATTCAATAAAAACTTAAAAGTTATATTTTAAAAGCAAACACAAAGTTGAAAAATTTAAGATATAAAATACATTCTTAAAAGATTATACAATATAGTAAAATATTAACTCACCAAAAAATCATCAGGTTGTATACCGAAGAGGTCACGAAAATACCTAAAAGCTATGGGTGCATATGTTCGGAAACGAAATTCAGAATAGTGGTGTGCAGGAGTGTGATTCGAGCCTTCAGATGGGAAGTTTGTAGTTTCAACTGTCATAAAGTCTTGCATAAGTAAGTCACGTTCAGGTTTAGATGCCAAACCTCCGACAGCGTGCTGGATGCCAAGTTGGATTGAGCCCATGATTTGTGTAGTTTGGATCTGTTGACGCCAAAAAATAATTAATTCTATTTTTATTTGAATGATCATCTTAAAAATTACTATGGTACATTAATATGGATTTTTTTAAAATACTATTGTAGCTTAGGTGCTCTGAAGTAAAGGCTAACTCAAATTATAGAAACATTCAGGAAACAAATAAAAAGACAAAATAATTTACACTTAATGAAAAGGAAGATTTCATATTTCACACCTTTTTGTACGTAATTTCCCCACCAACACCAACCCGACGATGTCCTATTTTCCTTTCTCTTTCAGATTTGTGACGGGTTATGCTGGTGGGGGTTTTGGGACCAGATGAATTTACAGCTGCGGCCGCCGTCATCTGAAAAATGAAGATATTGTCGGTACATGAAAAAGATATATAACAAAAGGACTTATCGAACAAATAATCATATCATCATATAATGCCACTTAGAGACACAGATAAATTTAAATAAAATACTTACATCTAATGGTGTGATCCTCTAGATTTAGTTTTTCCTGAAAATAATAACAAAAATCAATTAAATTTAACAACTTATTAAAATATTATTTTCAAGACACTTTAAATTTGAGTATAGAGGAATAAAATTTAGTTTTGCATCAAATTTTATAGTGTGGAGTCATGTTATCAGTGTTTTAGAAAAATGGATTAGCGAAAGGCACATGTTTTATTACACATAGTAAACATATATTAAGTCAATTTTTGGACAAACATTGCCTGAGAGACTTAGGTCTGGTTTTAATTATTAAACTTGAACAAGATTATTAATGGCTTAATTTAAGGGGTAGTAATGAAGAAAGCAGTTAAGAGAAAATGCACTTGAATTAGCATGGAGAAGGAATCAGAAAACCACAGCGATAGAACACGTGGAAAACCGCTCCCATTGAACCAGGCTGGGGTTTGTACCTAGATTCCTTTGTTAATGGAAAACCAGTCTAAGCAAGACTGATGCCTTATTAGTAATATTTTTACTACTGCTATGAATACTTTTTCAACTTGTATTTCTCAAATGTTCTTCAAGGATCAGTGCTTTAAAAAAGAAAAGATTGAGGAGAGGTGAGGAAAAAATAAGAGATGTTCGATTGAAAATTAAAACTACAAACCTAGGTTTATAGTAGTTACACAGTATTAATAGCCTAAGCCTACTGGGCAATATTATTTGAGGTCATCAGTTATTAATGTGTTTCAAACATATTTTCCTTCAACTAAGACATGAAAAGATATTTTTCTTTATCAGAAAAGGTTAACATTTATCCCAAATTTTCAAAAACTTCAAATACATAGTGGAACCAATTAATTTCAGATTTATAAATATTTATTATTTATTTCTTACTACCCGCTCTCGTTATATGCATATGTACTAATTACACAAATGGATTTGCAATTGTGAAGGTTGAATTTAGAGTAAGTGAACCTGCATTTGCATGGGGGAGAGTGAAAAACCCTTTAGGAAAAACCACCCCCAGTTCATCTGACCGAGATTCGAACCTCAATCTCCCTTTTCCTCTACAGTCTGGTTCTAAATGAAACTAGCCCATTAGCCAACTATGCCACCGAGGCGGGTTATAAATATTTAATTAGTAATTTTCCAAAAGTAATTCACACTTTTCCAGAGATTTTAGAGAGTTGTCTTGAGCCTATAGAGAAATAATATTTCATTTTTCATAAGAATAGCTATTGTGAAGTCATGTACACCATTTTAATGGGACTATTTGTCATATATGGGAAAATTTAAATAAGTGTTACGCAACCCAATGTTTTGGACAGGGAAGGGGGGGGGGGGGAATAGGAAGGGGTAAAAGCTATACGATACATACAAATCAACATAATTATTCAATTACTATGCAAAGGCCTTCTATTAAAAGCTTGCAGATTGTTGTCCAAAATTCCCAAAAATTCCTGTTTTTTTAATATTTTATGACATTCTTAATATTTACCTGGTTTTTTACAAACCCCAAACAATTCCCTGGGTTTTATAGTTCATACTCACTATCCAGGTGTGTGGCAACCCTGCTGCCTTGGAAGTCAAGATTAGTAAAAACATTTGAAAAAAATTCATAAAACCTCCCCACAACAAGATTGCGCACAAAAATATCTTGCACTATAATACTATACGTAATTTTGATACTTGGTTCTGTTTGATTCTTTCTTATTCTATTATTTTGGTCCTATTCTATTCCAAGTCATTGAAAATAGAGACCCTTAAACATTAATCTTCAAGCAGGCGTGCTGGTCTATTTAACATGAACAGGCATGTTGTGTGGGCACTTTATACACCAAGTCAGTTTTCACTCAACTATCAGTTTGTATCTGGATGTTGTGCAGGCTAACACTACCTAGCCGCGGCTAGCCTGGGAGAATATCCTGGGACTGGGTGCAAACACTTTTTCAAATAGTCAGGCTGACCGGGTGAGCAAGAAGTTCCGCTCTTGGTAGAGTATTTCGAGAATAGTGAAAATTATTTCTCGGCGGCCGTGGGCCTACTGATGAGGAGGTTGTGTATTGTTGGGCTCGGTCCCAGTTAACTGCTCAACAGTGTTAGTCCTCACCACTAATTAGGGCTTGTCCATAAACCACATATCGCTTTGAGGGGGGGGAAGGGTGAGCTCTATTGTCTACATGCTGTTACATGGGGGGGAGGGTGGGGTACATCAAAGTGTTATGTAACACAGGTCAAACTCAAAATCTAATGTTGTAAAACAATATTATTGTTCATGTTTTCACCTGTGATAAACATACTTATGGATAACTCCTGAATATCAGTGGCGTTGAAAATGCAAGTTTAGCACTTTTTGTTTATCAATATTTCGAATTTGCTTAGGTGACATTGTCTGCCCAAGACTATGAACACCAAGCACATTCGAAAAAACATATTTTCATGCAGATGACAGTGACGTGTTTATACTCACAGCATTTGTTTAGATTTGTCCAGTATACCCGACAGGTATTTGAACCCCAATCTCTGCTTCATTGGCCATCTAATCGTTTTCAAGAGTGAAGCCAGGATCCAGGATTGATGTTTGAACGAAACATGAGTCTAGGTATTGATAAGTTAAGTAAAGTAAAGGTGTATACTAATAATTTAGAAAAGATGTATGCTTAAAATTCTTTAAACAGCTCTCTATATGATGATAATATGACTATCATAAAAAATGCACAATATTAAGAAAGATGTCTTCCCCCGGCGTCAAGCATCTGATGTGGGCACTTTAACATCATCATGTAGCGAGCGCTACTATAGAAAAGGGCCATCCTAGTCAGCACATAGTAGTGCCACGGCGTCTTGCTCTTACTCAGATCGCAAACCTGATATCCATAACATAAATATAGCAGAGGTTTTTTCTCGTGAACCTGAGGAATTTGAACTCACCGGCTTTATGTCTGTACTTGTCTGTCTTATCTGTTTGTATGTGTAGCAATCCATAAATAATAATACTCTCTGAAATCATTTATGATCAGGATTTAAAATGGATTTTAAGAAGTATTAGTTCTGAATCCCTCCTTTAGTAACACAAAACTTCCCTCTGAAATAATGACATTCATTCTTGGTGAGATGAGCTACGTAACACGGGGGTGGGGATAGATTAAATGTCTACATGGTGTTACATGGGGGGAGGGGGCCTAAAAAGGTAGGAAAAAAGTGTTAAGTGGTTTATGGACGACCCATTATAAATCTGGAGAAATCTGGGCGCAGGCAGAATGTAGACACGGCCTGGGATACTTTTATCACTGGCCTAGCTCTGGTGTACTAACACGGTTCAGGGAAACATCCAGTGTATGAGAAGATTCAGGTAGCACAAACTCGAGCTGGGGAAGTCCACCGGGGTTGGCCCTGTAGGATGAGTCGCAGTAACAAGTCAATGAGCTGGACATTACAAGGCTCATCGACCCATATACTGTACTTTTTTTAGGGAATAGAGGCAGTCAACAAATTAACACAAGCACGCATCAAAAACAAGCACACAAGCATACACTGCCTTTTGCCCCAACTAGTGCACAAGGATGAACAGCTCTGGGACCGGTTCTGGGGTGACTGGTCAGGCAAGTCCCTTAGCCCTACAAGGGACTTGGGTGACTGGTCAGGCAAGTCCCTTAGCCCTACAAGGGACTGATTCCTGGCACTGTTTCAACAGTAACTTAATGTTCCTCAATAGGACCGTTTTAAAAATACACAGCACAGTTCTTCTTTTTTCATCCAAGCAATAACTGTCCCGTAGATCCCTAACATTTCCCATTTTAACTACTCGCACTATTGGGGATATACGTAAAACCATATCTCTGGTAACGGAAAATGCATTCAGTACGATACAATATCAGGTTTCTAGCCTCCCTTCTGTCGAGGTTTTTTTAATTCTCTTACCTACACTCAGCGAGGTGGTTCTAGCATTCTTTCTTCTTGTGTCTGCTTGGAGTTGCCACACCCTACTCTACTAGTCGTATCTTTCTTTCAAACTATCACACATCGTAAAGTGAAGAGGTTTCAAACTGACGCACAGACACTCATCCCTTGTTTAGCTTTGTTGCACATGTGGAGAGAGAAGTAGTAGAGTCGGCTCTCACAAAGAGCAGTGCGGGCTTTGGGGGCCTGCCGCTCTTTCTCCTTTTTCCCCCCCCAGCTAAAGTTACTTTTACGAATAGGCTTCTTTATTTCCATAAATTATGTTTTAATTTAAGTCAATTTAAACACATTCTAAGGAATGAAATCAAACAAACTGAAAACTTACATTATTTTGTTATGGTAAGTTAGTAGGAACATTACAAAATTGTTGATGCATGGAAGGTTGAAATTTGCTATATTGCGCTGGTTTATAGCCTAATTATAGCAGGATGTACAGCGAAACTATAGGCCTAAGTTATATTTTCCAGCCACTTTAGGCCACAGCATTATAAATATTAACTACCAATATTAAAAACATAGAATTTTACTAGTATAACACAACTTGATGTAATAATATTGTTTGTTTCCAAAAAGTTCAAATTCATTGTTTGTGTTTTGCTTGAATTTACAATATGTTAAATGAATCCTGGACAATTTCTTTACATTAAGTGAACCTTACATTAATGTTAAAAGTTAATTGAGATCCCGGCATTAATATTGATAAATGAGGTATCTTGGTGTGTTGATTGTGAATGATGATGCATTAAGAAATCTCCAGGGGTGAATTTTCACGTTACGTAAAGAGATGGCTAGTCAAGAACTTTCACGTCATGTGAATAGTTTTATTTATTTCTTACTACCTGCTCAGGTTATATGCTTAAGTACTAATTATGCTAATGGATTAGGAATTGGGAAGGTTGAATTTAGAGGAAGTGAACCTGCATTTGCATGGTGGGAAAGTGGAAAACCATTTAGGAAAAACCACCCCCAGTTCACTCGACCGAGATTCGAACCTCGATCTCCCCATCCTCTGTGGTCTAGTTCAACACGACTGGCACGTTAGCTAACTACGCCGAGGCGGGTATGTGAATAGTTGTCAAGGGAAAAATGGTCATGTTACATGGACATTAAGTGAAGAGCACCACATGTTCTAGCCAGCCAATCATTTAATGAGCCCCATCAACAGGGCTAGTAAGTACTTCGTTTGCTTGGTTATGGACAGAGCCCTGAGTTTGTGGAGATCGCGATAATTCGCGAATGTTAGATATGGCATTTTTTCTTTCAGATGTTCACATTTCAGGTTACCCTGATTGCAAATATATGCTCAGAATTGTCGCGATAATTCACGAAATTGGTGTTTTAGCGCTATATTCGCGATTTTAAACGATGTCCGCGATAATCGCGATTTAGTCACGATTTTCGGCATTCGCGCTAATATTTTGGGATATTGAAAAATAAATATTTTAAGTTTGAAGGCCCTCAGCTATCTTTTTAATCCCTCCAATATTCTAAGTAGGAGTACGCCTAACATAAAGCAGGTCAAGAATAATTTTAAAGTACTGCCCTTTTTTGTCAACTACGATGGAGATTTGTCTTTTTCTACATTGAAATGTGTAAAAAATTGAAAGTTTTGATGGAACAGAGTGATGGCATCGAAAGTTTAAAAATTGAGAATGTGCTGCTAGGGCTGAAGACAGACAGTATGTTCAGTGACTTCGCAACAAAGTGTTTGCAAGCGTTGTGGCTGCCGATTTCAAATGCAGATTTAGAACGATATTTTTCTAGGTATAGTTTAGTAGTAACAGACCGCAGAACCACAATGAAAGTGAATAATATTGTTACCAGCTGCATGTTGCAGTTTGGTGATGTTGAGTAGTTATTTTGTATTTTTCTAGCCTAAATTGAGATTTAAAAATATAGTCACAACTTTTGTGAAGTAACAAAATGATTTTTGTGTAATATTTTGTCTTTGTGACTTGTACATACTTTTCCCCGACCAGCTGCCGCTAAATCTTACTTTTTTAATAAGTTGACAGCACATTTTTTTGCGGACTAGTGTTTTTTACCGTTTTGTCCAAACAAAATGTAATTTTTGGTTTTCACTTCAATATGTTTAATTTACCTGTTTCAAACATTGTCCTGGAAGTCTAGTTTTAACCTAACAAAGTCACCTTAATCACGAAAGTTTGGTAAAAACCACTTTTTTAACGCTTTTGTCTTAATTCGATAATTTCGTCGCAAAAATAGGATTTTTGTAATTCACCGCTTATTCACCGCTTTTAGAAAACTTAAAAACGAAATTGGGCTTTTTTATTCACCATAAAAGCAGGGCTCTGGTTATGGAATATAGAAGACTTCTTTGGAGTAATTTGTCCACACCTCGCAAATTCTAAACTGTTATAACCTTTTGTACTTTATTATGTCTACCCAGTACGGTTGTATTGAAAATATTTTTAGACAATCAGCCCTAAATGATTGGGCTTTATTTGTGTGAGCAATTTTTTAAACAAACATCTCAAATCTATTCTGTCTTTCGCTCAAAATGTTACATGAATCCTCATCATTCACTAGTTTCTTTACATTAAGTGAGTGTTAAGTTACATCAACATTAAGTAGATTGTGATCTCAGCATAATAAGCCTACGGTAATTTAGTATGTCCCACCCCAGGTTAAGAAATACAGCTCAAAACAGGTGTTCAATAATAGTGCGGTTTTTTGTATTATCATCATCGTCGAGGACGACTGATTGTGAGATGAACTGGAGGACCTACAGTTTAACATGGGATTCGAACCACGGTGGAGGCCTGGCATTCCACACATTCACAAGTTGTGATTAATACATGTCTTGTCAGAGGTGAAGGAAGGGTTTGGGAATCAGATAAATCTGTGCCAGGACCGAGGATTGAACCCCGGCACAGAAGTCTGACACCCTACCCCTAGACCACCAGGTCACCTAATTTCTAAAAAAATAGTAGAATTGAGATTAGTCGAGCAGTTTTAACCTATTAAGAAAATAGACCTAAAAGATTTAAAAGGTTATTTTAAAATTAAAGTAATTATTTTAAAATGAAAAACCTTATAAACTTAGCAGAATTTCAATGAAGAAAAGAGAAAAGTCTGTCGAAACGTTTTTTGTCTAATTTCCTGGTTAGACAATTGTGATGTGAGCGCTTAGTATTTAATTTCCATATAATCTATACGAATACCATCTAAATTAAACATATATGATATGGCCCAAAGTTATAATTACCTTCTTCTTCACTTTCACTACCTCTGTCACCTTTCAACTCATCCTCACTATTCATTTTCGAAAAAGTTTCTGCTAATTCTATACCATCAATACTGTCCCCGGAAGCCATTTTGATTGAGGGTTTATGGTACTAAAGTTCCACAAAATAGATTGAGTTCTTTTAAGCACTTCATTAAATTCATAGTTTAACACGAATCTGAAAAGCTTCATTCATTTGACACACATCTTCAAACAAAAATTCTTATGTGACAAAATAACTAAAATTAACTTATTATAATCACACTCAGAATTTATTCTAGTGTCAGAAAAAATCTTACTACTCTAGTCATAACAAGTCATCGAGAAGATATATATCATAAGAGGTATGAGGCTAAATCATAGTTAAGAAATTTAAAACCATAACATTTATTTCATACAACCCAATATATTTTATTTTTACATATTTCTAATAAATCATAATGACATTTATTTAACAAATCAAAGCTCCATGGCTCCAATATAAAAGGGTAAAAAACACAAAAGAAGAACGCTTACAAGGTAGTTTACAAACATCATTTTATATAGATAGATATATGTATATGAAAAACATCCAGCTACTAGCTTAACAGCACAGATCAATTTAACAAACGGTACCACCATCTGATCCACGGTTTCTGGCACCCAAAAAACTTCCCACCAATGAAGAAGCGTTTGAGTCCCTTTGACCAATTGATGAGCTAGTCGTCAATGTGGACAAGGCAGTGATCATACGAGTCACCTTAGCCCTAATGGCCAAGATCTTAGAACTTCCAGACTGTCACGTACTTGAAATGACGACACTGCTGGCTTTAATGGTGGAGTGCCCCACCCTCCCTCCGAGAGCCCAACAATACTAGCTCATCGAGTAAACCTCCTTTATCCTATAGCAGGGTATTGCATGTGACGGCCACTACTGGGATAACGAGACAGGGTATTTCCCTACGCCCAAACCAGTGGTCCAATACGTTGTCCAAAAACCTTACGGGAGCAGCCATCTCCAAACACCAAGAGGCAGAGGTGAAACCGATAGAGGAAAAAGGTTACCCCCCCGGACCTGAGAGCACCCACGTCTACAGTGACCTTGGATCTTTGGGATCCATTCAAGTCATCTTAAGCGCCTAAATAGTGTATAGCCTTGTATTGAACCTACCTTATCAATAAAGTAAGTTCTGCGATAAACCGTGTATAAAGCAGGGGGATCTCTCACTTAGGATTCAGTCTGAGGCAGAGTAGGGTCTCAATAACAAATACCGTTAAATCTCTTAATAGCGGACACTTTCAGGGATAAAAAAAAGTCTGTTATTAAGAGGTGTCCGTTATTTGGAAAAATATTTCTTGAACAGAGTTTAATCTATATTAACCTGTATACTGTAGATATCAACTACAAAAATCTAATTACTGCACTGTGTATTATTGAATTGCGGATAATGATGTTTAATGAATGAATATTGCACTTAGCTTACTTTACAGATTGCATAATATACAGAACAATACGCAAATGAAATTAAATGTAAACAGTAGAATCTATGTACTGTACGGTATATGTGCGCATGAACACAGACAACTGCCGGAAACTCTATCGCGCTGATGGCTCGGAAGGGATGTGAGGTACAACCTTTAAGTACTGTAGTTAATACTACGTAGGCTATTTTAGAAACTCTTCAGAAAGGAGGAAGGGGGGACTGCTCACACTTCATGTGAGATAATGGCATTCCTAACATTCATACAGTTAATTACTATGAATGGACTGGTGTTTTAAATTTTTGTCTGCTGTTAAGAAATTTTTCTACATAAATATGCGTCTCTAGGAGTGTCCGTTTCGGTTATTGATAGTCTATTATTGGGAAGTTGTTTCACCGTAAGAGCCCATGTTATTGGGCAAGGAAAATTTAAACTGTTCGTTACAAAGAATAATTTGCTATTTAAAGGTGTCCGTCAAGGGTTATTTCAGTACATACAAATATTTATCTAAGTGTGGACTGGCAAGTTTCAGGTGGGCCGAGTCTTCAGATATGATGGACCTTAATAACATCCATTCATAAAAACTGCTGAAGCTATGAATCAATTATTATATCTATGTGGTGAGGTGAAGTATTTAAATTTTTATTATTTGAACACTTAATCCCGAGGCCATTGAAGTTATAATATGTCTCCATTCCGTTCACTTAAAATGTAATTTTATTATTTCTGAGAACATGAGGAAAAATATGCTTCTAAATCGCTAAACAAGAGCTCTGAGTCTGTTGTTGATATTTTTAAGTTTGTAAAATGATCCGCCACCCGCTACTTGAGTAGATTACAACAAACGGGATGGTTTCAGTTTCACATCTAATGCTATCGCATATCTTTACAAAATATGTATTCGGCTGGACAACCTTCAGACATTTTAAAAAAATTAATAAAAAATTAATTTAGAATTGAATAAATAGTTTTATTTTAATTTAGAAAACGTTTAGAGGTTGTTCAGGAATGTTTGCTGAGTGTTTTGATAAAGGAACCCATGGTCTCCGGTGGCTCATTACTAAGTTGATGTAATGTATCTTGGATCGTGGCAGATGATTGTGATATTACAAAGAAAGTACTCAACTGCTCATTACTGTCTGACTTTTGTAAAATAATTTAGTACAGGAACAGATAACCACAAATTACAACACAAATAACATGGGTAATGCAAAAACCCTCAGGATAAAACGCGTACACTTTTGTTATATTACTTTTCAATAACTGTCATATTACTGTATGTACTGTACAGACCTGTTTCTTTACATCAGCTGTTCAAAATGTTGACCGCCATGATCACGACACACTGTACAGCGACGCGTCATGGACTGTTGCACACACTCTAGTATCCCGGGAGATCAGCGTAGATCTTCAGCAGCTGCGACAATCCAAGCAACCAGGTCCATGGGAGTGTTTATGGGAGTCTCGTAAACTAGGCTCTTCACATGACCCCAGAAGAAGAAGTTCATCGGCGTCCATAGACTAGGACCACCATGACCAATCCATTGTTGCCCAAACTGTACATCAAGTTGGTACCGAACACTTCGACAGTTTTGCCAACGGTACAATCTGGATACTATTTGTACTTTAATTTCAGCCCCTTTACACTCCAATATAGGGATTTTTCCTAGGTGCATGTAATATCTTGAGGTTTTACTACAACAAACAAAATAATACATGAATTATTAGTATACGCTGAAAATAGGTATATTGATCAACATTGAGAGCTCTAAAGCTAGTATCGCCACTTGTTTACCAAGCGCCTGCTGAATTTTTTTATTTTTTTCCAAATAATTCTAGAAACTCAAGTACTAGTATCCTGTCGCAAAAAACACAAACCATAGTCAGTTTTAAGTTTTATGATACTATCGCTGGAGAGTCTAGATAGAGAGTTGGCAGCCCTAGACACTCGCTAAGTTTATCGTTGATGCGTTGAGTGATTCTCATTTGTTCAGTATGTCATGGTTGTTTAATTTTTGTTAAGACTGAGGAGCTGCCTGTCTAGGCCGTTTCTGTGAAAACTGTGACAGTGTTTGTAATATTGATTCCTGATAATACAGTCGCCGTAATGTCGACGGCACTGTTGGCCGCTATCGCTGTTATATTATGCATATTATTTAGAATATTAAATGTTAACAGTCAACCACAGAAACCGACCTTGTACTGCAAAGATCTCAGTTTTCTAGACACGATTTTAAAGATTGCTCCTCTTCTACAAGAACAGTAAGTTTTTTCTTAAGAAACATAATTTTAGTAAAAATCATTGTGAATGTATTTTTTTTCATCTATTTGCTTAGGTTTACTGCATTTTTTGAATTATATTATTATTTACCTTTCTTTCATTGTTGAACATAACATTCCTCAAGTCCTAAAGAGTTTAATTTTGCCAATTGCCTTGTATTAATTTTTTTTTAAACTAGATTATTTTCGACCTTTGTTGACCACATAAAATTAATATTGCTGTATTTAGAGTCATATTCTCATGTGTTTCACTTTGACAAGTGTAGTTTCACCTTGTTGAATGTAATTTAACCTTGGATTTTAACGTTTGTTCTTGAATAGTCTTATATGAAACTGAAGGAGCTTTTAGGAGTTAATTTAGCTTTTTAAATTGTTTAGTCTTAAGGAGTAGTCAATATAATATTTGTTTCAAAATAAAGTTAGATTCATCTTTTAATCATATCATTCGCTCATTTTTTTTAGAAATGTCTTTGAATACATAAACTTGGTTATTGATTCTACTTATAAACCTCACGTGATAGCTAGGCCAAGTTAAGGCCCCAACACAGACTCCTTATCCATAGGTCTGTGGTCCGTGGTCCGTAAGAAATCGATGTCACAATATCAGATTGCTCTGGCCACAGAGTCCTTATCCATAAGTCCTTACTTCGTAGAAGTTGCCCAACTTTAACTTGCTACAGACTAGTTTATATGGACTACCAATCACAGCCGAGTAAATATGTACATGCGCATTGGAATAAAAGAACGAATGGCAGTGAGAGGATCAGTTGCTATGGAAACATATACAAAATGATAAGATGGCAACATGTGGAGCTATTTCAGAAACATTTATCTAAAAATCTAAACACACTGGGAAGAGTGGCTTCTAGGAAAAAATTTTCTGAGAAATACCAAGTTCTCAGAAATATTGGCTTTGCTTTTGTAGATTCAACACCCGTATTATCAAAAATATTAAAAGTGCTTGTTTTGTTTTCATCCAAAATACTTTTACATGTTTTGCATTTTCAGGCTATTGCAAACATTTATTTTAAGTTTGATAGTTAAAATTGAACTACAAATATATTTCTTGTGATTGTACTTAACCTACATTTTAGTATTACTGAAAGTTTTCTCGACAAAGTTGTTTTTGGTTTCTTTAATTCTTATTTGATCAGCTGACTGCTTGTTGCTCGCTCCTTGCTGTAGACGATTTTCTTTCGAATTTTTGATTGGACGAAGTATCTCTACTATCTCAATGGTTGAAACAGTCATGTGATTACAGATATTGACTCTGTAATCGCTAGTAGAATTTCTTATGGACTAGGAACACGGACTACAGACCTACAGATATGGAGTCTGTGTTGGGGGCTTTAGACCTATTGGGAATAATGCCTAAGCACCTTATATTATAGTACACTATTTTACTTAAGATAGCTATTATCATTAAAAGATTAACACTTTCATTATATTCACAGAGGAAACAGCAAATTGAATGTTATAGGACTAATAATTATATTATTATTTTGAAATTATTTTATTTTTAAAACATTTAGACATTGTACCAAAATCTAAGTTCAAACATATTATACAGTGGTTCAATCCATCCCTTACGATATTACATTATTTTTTACTATGAAAGTCAAGTTTAGAATAAGTCAGCTAAGTAATAACCATAGTAAAGATTAGGATTTAAAAAAATTACATTTTACGTTGTGTGCCTACATCTATTTTTAGGACTACTGGAACACGATTCTCCATATTAATTTTATGCCTAAAGTGTTCTAAATATGTTCAAAATGCTATTATGATGGTTTTATGAATAGTATATAGGATATTTTATCCAATATGGGGTTCTAGAAATCATGGCTGAAGTTTTCTTCTCTTAATTAAAGTAAAATCTATATTCATCACTGTATTATTTTTTTATCAATGCCAACATAACCTAAGGCGAGCTAATTTGCTTCATTGATACAACTTATTTTATAGATATATACCTACCCGGCTATGGGGATTCAGCGGTCATGTACAAACAATAGTTCACAGCATCATTGGAAGAGTTCGCTGTCCTTGGCCTATTGGTGAACGCTGTGAACTTCTGCTCAGGGATGGCACTACACTCACATATGATGTTTACCAATCCCTCGACCAATCTCATGAAGGTAGGATAAGTTAATTATTGATCTAGTTCTATCAGTTGGCGTACAATGTCGGGTTTCACTTGAATAGAGCTGAATGTGTTAAAATTTGATTGCTACTTTAATTTTTCACATTCTAGCATGTGAGTAAAATCTATTTGTGCTCATTAAGGTTTTACAATCCAAGTGGTAGGCCAAATAGATAAATACATCTAATTTATGACAAGATACACTAATCAAAATTATCATTATCCCACTCCCAGTTTATTTATAGATGTAACACTATGGGCCAGTTTCATAGTCAGATTTAGTACGCCTAAAGTGCGAGCCGATACTAATTACAGGATGACACCTACCTACACCAAAATGGAATGGGCCAGTTTCGCATATGAAACTGGCCCATTCCATTCAATTTCAGGTAGGTGACGTCTTGTATTTAGTATAGCGCCGCACTTGAGGCGTACTAAATCTGACTATTTTATGAGTATTCCTTTTGCTGGAAGTTATTCCCATTTTATTATTAGCCTATATTTAGATTTACTAAGACTTCTTCAATTAACATTTTTATTACACATTTGGCAGTGTGTCTGAAGGTTTAGGGTTTGATTTGTAAAGTAGAATGAAACTATATCATTGTTAAATTGATACACAGTATTCCCCTTCAATAATCTATAAATTAACAGCTGAGGGTTTGGTTAAATAGTATTTGTTCCAAGATCAAGACGTCAAGATAGGTTATTAAGAGGGTGTAGCCCACATTTGTTTTACGTGGAATAAAAAAGAAATAATATTGATATTATTACTGGCAACTTTGGATAAGAGTGAATATTATTAAAATTAATATTAGCTTACTGACAGAGTTAGCATATCGCTAGATCACAATAATCTTTGCTTTGATCTGACACAGGATGCAAAGATCAAATCCCAACTGGGTAAAATGGGGTGGTTTTTTTCTATTACATGTTTTTAATTCCTTTTACAAGCTATCAGTTTATTCTTTAAGATTCATTTCATGTCCTTATATTAATGAAAATATTGGCTGACCTGAAGAAACTGTAAGATTTGTATTGCTGAAACCAATAGCTTATTCTAATAAACTTTAGTCTTTCATTGTCTATCTCATAGTAGCCTACCACTTTGTAAATGGCTCGAGCCATTTCAGTTCACTTTATTGTAGGGCCTAAATCAACTTTCATTCCCTAATTCAGCCCCAATTCAGCCGATGGCACTTTTTTGGTCTTGCTCGGTTTTGAACCTGGAGCCATCATATCAGTAAACAAACATGCTTCCTACTGAGACAAGGCATCAGACAATTATGTTACAGTAGCGTTTCTGAAACTCGAACTAATGTGGAGTGAGATGGTGTCGAGGTATTTAAATGTCTAGTTTTACGAATGAACTTGCATAAGATGCATGTTTACTAAACAAGGATGAATCACAGTACAGTATCGAATATTATAGGTACACTTGTACTGTACTGTAGTATTTTACGGTACATTAACAGTAATATATGTGCAGTACAATATATTATGTGTTAATATAATGGTGTAGGCCTATATACATATGTGTAATATACAAAAATGCAATACAGTACTGTACATATAATATTGTATTGATTTGAATAACACGTTACTGAATTGGAAAAATAATAAACACAGCAATTGTAAAAACACCACAGCACAACTATTACACTCGAGCTACGCAAACAAACTGAGAGGTTATACAGTTGAATGGCCTTGGATTGTGATGACTGGCTCCAACACCTTTGTGCATGTGCGAGTGTTGAGTTACACGGAATGTCGAATTATCGAGACTACTGTATTTATTAAGTTGTATTTCAGCATCTTATTTTCTTGCAGCATCACTGATAAATTGTAATTGTGTTGCTAATTTATACATGCCACCTTGCAGCCAGCCATTTTTTATTCATATTAACAGTCATTGAGTTTTTATGCCCTGTTTTAGATTAGTCGGTTAATATTTACATGATAATAGCTTATTTCTTAAAAAGTTACTAATTTGCACATTCATAATATGCGGTGTTCTCCCCAGAGCCTTTCGAACGGGCCCACCACCTTGGCTTATTTTTCTGACTGTCTGGATAAAATCAAAGATTGTTTCACAACTCATCAATTACCTATTGCAAAGTGTTACGCTGCCCCCCTCACCTCGCCCTGCTACTTAATAATGCCACCCAGCTGGCAAGACTTTCTGGGGAGAACACTGATATGTTTATCAGTTCCCAACTGTTGACAACCCTTCAAAGGATACTTTTATTTTCAAATTCCAAACGATCATATTTGTGGTGTTGACTAGTTGATCAAGCTATCACTAATTATTGATGATCACCTAAATGATTCTTGGCTGATAAGTAAACAGTGACTAGTTGATCAAGTATCACTAATTATTGTGACTCACCTAAATGAGTCTTGGCTAGTGAGCAAACATTGACTAGTTAAGTCATCACTTTGCCTGCTTGACATAGCACTATCATTGAAGTGCACAAGATCAACATGGTTATCAGTTTTGGAATGTTCTATCCTAATGTTTGCCCAGCCACATCCAATTGATAGTATTTTTTGAAATTAAGTTTTTCATGTTGCTTGCTTAAGTTAATTTTTACTAATATATTTTAAAGCCTTTGCTAATGGGTGGATGTATAGAAATAGAAGCCACACATTGTTTAATAGAACAACAGCTCTAGGAACTGGACACATTACGTTCTAAAAGAAAATTTTTAAACTATCAATGATTTGGAAGTTTTTAGTGAGTATAATAAGTAAGTGTTGATAGGAGTCTACAATTTGAATGTGATTTCCATTAATTCGGAGCAGTGCACACACTCAGCCCTTTGGCTGGTTAGTGTCATCCTACCGCATCTTCTGGGAAAAGCACATATCTAAATTAAATACTTTATCACTACTTCTCTTAATGTAAATATGCAAATAGCCTGAACGGGTAATAAGACATGACTCTAAAAAATATTATCATCATCATCGATACCTAGAAACTGGCGGGAGTTTAGGGGATGCATTAAAAGGTCAGTGTTTTTGCACTTTTTATAGCAAAACTTTATTTTGGGTTGAAAGAAATCAAACATTGCTCCATTAGAAACATTGAGTTTAATTTTCTTCACATTGTGATATCAACACTTGTTGCATATCGGTCAAGAATGTCCTGTAATTTATTGACAACTTTTTCTCATCTAATACCGCTACGCTCATGACAGATATTCAACAACTGTTTATATCACCATGTGAAAAACTTTAAAAACTCTGTACTAGAGCAATACATTATTTATTTTTGGCAAAGAATTGTTTTGCTATAAAACTACAAAAACATTGGCATTTTTTAGTGTTCCCTACATCCCCACCTTAACTCCTAGCTCCATTGCTTTTGGCACGAATCTTCTTGTTTTTATCAACAATTTTTTTTTTAATTCTTATTGTGGTTTGTGTTGACCAGTTAAAGTTCATGAACTTTGATCGTTATGTGCTTTAGTTACATAACTCAACAAACTTATCTAGGGTACTGATATTAAATCAGTAATTCATAATGTTTGTAAAAATATACATTCACAGATTCTGTTTTGAATAAACTTATGTCTTCTTTTTTTTAGGGCTGTCTACTAAGTTTGGCGTAGCTAGTCATGAAATGGGGAAGTGACTATCATTTCTTGCCCCACCCTCCTCTTTTTTAAAAGAAATTAGGGGTATTTTTCATAGTTAAAATAAAAACTCTTTTTACCCAGTTTACACTATACTACTGCATAAAATTTACACAGATATATAACATATATAAAATATGTCATTGTTTAAGGTGTAGGCTATAATTTTATCTTATAATTTGGTTGGACATAAAGGACATTTATGTACTGGTACCCACCATTTGAGTTTGTGTGGGTACGGTGTACCCACACACTTCCCCTGTTCCTGCACTCCTTTACACCATTCAATAATATAATTTTATTTTGATTCACCCACCTCGGTGGTGTAGTTGGCTAACGCGCTAGTGTGTTGAGCTCGACTGCCGAGGACAGGGAGATCAAGGTTCGAATCTTGGTGGGGGGGTTTTTCCTAAATGGTTTTCCAATCTCCCTCCATGCAAATGCGGGTTCACTTCTCTAAATTCAACCTTCCCAATTCCTAATCCATTAGCGTAATTAGTACTTAAGCTTATAACCCAAACGGGGCGTAAGACGCGGTTTCTAAATAATAATATAATAATATTTTGATTTTTTAATACCAAAAGCATTTGTTACATTACTCACTGGATTAGTTGAGAAATAAAATTTCACATGAATATATAAATGGAATAATTTGTACAATATACACATTTTATAAATAGATTCCACTATATGGGAAGCTTCATAATGATGAGTTTATACCCTATACTCATTCACAAGACATTGTTAGAATAATCAAGTCTCATAGATTACGTTTGGCAGGACATGCAGCATGAATGGGAGATTCAAGAACAATGTGTAGGATATTGACCAGCAAACCAAATGGAAAGACCTAGACAAAGATGGGAGGATAACATCAGAATGGACTTGAAAGTGATGAGAGGTGGACATGAGGTGGACATGGATAGAACTTGGTTAAGATAAGGATTGAATGGATTGTACTTTTTGTTGAACTAATGCCAAAGAGTAAGCAAGTATATGGAAAGTAACACACAACAAATTCATCAAACTCTTATCTCCAAGTCATTACTATTCACTTGTAAAAGGTCTTACAAAGGATTGCAAGTTGTATCTCTAGTGTGTTGATACATCTTACAAATACCAGCATTGTAGTCGATAACCAATTGCCAACTCTCACAGTTTGTCTGTAATAAATAGTGAACTTTTCAAAGATATCTTAGGCATTGAGCTCTTAAATCATTAAGTACAGTAAAACCTTGGATTGCGAGTAACTTGGTCTGCGAGAGTTTTGTAAGACGAGCAAAAATTTTCAATAAATTTTAACTTGATAAACGAGCGATATCTTGCAATACGAGTAGTACTATGGTTATGCTTTGTCTGCCGAGCAGTGTCATTGGATAGGTTCTTTGTTAAAGTCGCACAAAAAGAAAAATATTCCAGTGATCCAACATAGAGCAGTGATTCCGTTAGTGACAGTGAAAGTCGACCTAAACTATAACCCACCTCCTCCTCTCCTCCCTCTCGTCTACCTCACACTAGCCACAATTAAATTTAATTAATAAATTTGATTACAGTACAGTTACATTTAAATAACAAAAATAAAAAAGGTATTAATCATTTTTAGATTAAATATTTTTGGGTTGTGGGACGAATCATCTGAGTTTCCATTATTTCTTATGGGGGAAACTCACTTTGATATACGAGTGCTTTGTATTACGAACATGTTTACGAAACGAATTATGCTCGCAATCCGAGGTTTTACTGTATATACAAGTGGGCCTAGATGAACACCTAATCAGTTAAATACCTGCCGTCAAGAGTCATATCTGACATCTAGAAGCTATAATAAGTAGTTTTAACATGTCTAGTGACTGTTAGGGCTCAGATTTTGATTACCTAAGAATGATCACAAAATTGCCTATAAAAGACTTTAAATTTTAAAAAATCACCTTAAAAATATATACCTGCTTCGGTGGCCGCATGGTCTAAGACACCACTCTCGTGTTAGAATAGACTTTTGATGATAGGGAAATCAGGGTTTGAATCCCGGTCGGGTGTATTGATATTTTTTACAAAACGGTTTTCCACTCTCCATCCATGCAAATGCAGGTACAGTTCCTCTAAATTCGACCTTTCTTACCCGCAAGATAATAATAAACTTAATTTTTCTAAATCATTTATAATATGAACAAAAACTCATAGTAATGTAATGATACTGTTTTGGACCCCTCTCATTTATTTGAAAAGTCATGGATGAAGTACATTTTTCTGTAAAGAACTGTATGTAAATTTACCTTTTAATACTTCGTCCATGGATGACCAGTCAAAATTGAACAATTTAATTTCAGTACAGGATTCTAAATTCAAGCTATATCTTTTATTTTATACCACTTTCATTAATTATTATTTATTTACTGAGTTTCAAGTCCATAAGGCATTTTCAGAAACAAATTCAAGTATATTGCTTAATAAACTTTTCTTTGTTTAAAAACTTCTTCCGTTCTTTTTAAAAGTGTGGTGATGAGTTTGCCACCTTTTCGGTCAAACAGTTGTAGGACAACCAATGAGAAGCTAGCCTTCACAACATCAGACTGCTAAGAGCTCTCCTATTGGTTGGTTTTAACACTAAAGACAAGGGGTCCAAAAAGCAAGGGGTAGGTCCTATATAAGGGGCTGGAGCAGCTTCTGCTTATAGCTAGCTCGCTCTCTGACTCTGGCTCTCCGCGTCACTTGGTTAAACGAGTATGAACTAGGTCACTTTAATGTTGAATCTAAATATTAAAAGTGTAATTAATCAAATATACAAACATTGAAATTTACTAATTAAAAAAAAAGTAAATCCTACAGTGGACTAGACATATCATCGGATCATCACATATCCGTGTGTAGTAAGACAACTGGTATCCCAACTCTGGGGCGTGTGAACATACTAACGGTAACGTAACAGTAATTGCACATTACTAAATAAAACACACACTTTACAAAAATGTAAAATTCAATGAAAAACCTAACAACTCAACTCTTGCATTCTTCTAAATATAACATTGATTCACAAATATCTGCTTCAGAAGTAATAGCTACTCCCTCCCAACGCAACCCTATCCAGCTTAGTTGCAGTCTCAACCAGGATGAGTATTTTACAACTATATATGGCCTGCGTTATCTTTTCATTCCACGCCAGTATTTAAAAAATGTTTGTTTGAGCATATGTGCATTATTTAATTTTAAAATGTTGATAGTGTTAAAAAAAATACTTAATTAACATGAATGTCTTTTTATGACTGAAAAATGTTTTTAAATGACTCAAAATGACCTATAAAATACATATTTCTAGAACAAGTGGGTCATGAACAGATTTTATGTACTCATTATCATTGTATGAAACAAAAAAAAAATTACATGCCATTGAAATTCGGGCCCTGGTAATTACATAATGTGCTAACCATGATTGGCCATTGCACTTGCACACCTAGTTTTATAATAATGTTGAACCGAACCAATCAAAAGTTTAAGATTTGTGTGAATGGTGGTGATGCTAAGTTGCTCTAAATTCCATCCTGCTTTATCAGAAATAAATGCAAGTTGTGTGCCCCTCTCTATAGACTGCTAACGCAACATGTATATCTGGTCTGCTCACTCTGAATCACTTTCCAACCAGGTTCAACGCACTCTACTACAGTCAGTCTTTGGCTGTAGACTTTTACTACTATACAGTTCTGTTAGAATTTTTAGCAACGGGTATTACTACTTGTTCAGGTTATATGCGTGCTAGAAATTAATTTGGATAAAAAACTAAATATAAAAGTATTGTATCACTTTTAATTTATAGTCAGTGGTGAGATTAAAGGGAAATATTGTATTAAGGTTGCCATCCACTTGAAGTAATAAATCCTCAGAGTGTAATATTACTTAAGAGTGTGATAGCTGTGATGCTTAAAAATTGTGGATTAAAACCAGACACAAACTTAAGATTGTCTATAACAATAAACTGATTGTTTAAAGAAACCTAGATCTTCATCCCTATACACCTCTTGCTATCTTCCGAGTTTCTTCTCAACCTTTCCACTTAATTAAAGTGGCCTTTTAATGTAATTTAATCTGTTTATATATCGGTAGGCCTAGTTTAGTCACCCTTTTCTAGAAATGTGTTTGTAAATAAAATTATCCACACCAGTGTTTACCAAACTGTGGTACAGAGGTACTCAAAAGATTTCAGAGGGTTTACGATGTTCTACTGGGTTTTATTAATCATAAAATGTTTTTTGGTGAAATTATGTCTGACTAACAAGTTAATGCAGATTTTAGTGCTATGTCACAGGCTTTAATAAGCCTCTCTATCTCGTGGCTTTTTTTTTTTTAGCCTAAGCTTCATTATAATAATTTAAAGATACCCTTTATTTTATACTTAACAAAATAGCTGGTATTTGTTTCATTTTTTATTAAGAGCTTGAAGTACTACATTGGTAGGTCATGGTCCCAAAAATGATACATGACTGGCGAAAGTTTTCGGAAACACTGATTTACACCATCCATCGTTATTACACCATAGACTTGACAGTAATTAAACAGGTATCTCCTGTTATAAAACTCAAGTTTAATGGTTCATCCTTAATTATATCTATATATTTGTTTTGAATTATTGGTCTTCTTTCATTTTTTAGACGACTTTACTCTTGCCATTTGTCCTGGTATTGGCAACACTTCCGAGAGTGTGTACATCCGCACATTTGTCCACTATGCTCAGTGTCATGGGTATCGCTGTGCTGTCCTCAATCATGTCGGGGCTCTTCAGAGCATTCCTGTCACAGCTCCACGCATATTCACATACGGTGAGTAGAAGAAATACACATTTGATACAGGCTTGAAGCACCTATCTTAATTCATTAATCTATTATGATTTGAGGCTCCCAATCCATAGTTTAAATAGTTTATTGTATTCTCTCTTCCTCACATAAATATAATATGATATATAAAACTGCCATTCTTCCAGTTTAAATATATTTGTTTGTTAATATCCTAATTATTTTGTGTTTAAACATTTGTAATCAATAATAGCCAAGCACACATATACGCATGTATTTTTGTTTGAAAAATTATTGTGACAAGATCTGATTTGAATTAAAACTTGTTTTAAGTATGATAGCAATGGGCAGCAGAACTTTTGGGCATTATTTTTAATTGTTAAGAATTCTGCTACTAATCTAGAGGTTCGGGTTCAATTCCTAGCGGCACCAAAAGTATTTTTACCGAAAGAGAACTGTTCCATTGGTCACCATGGTCTGGTTACTGAAGCTTAATTTAGATTTAATACTTCTTCTGGCACAACATAGGCCTAGTCATTATCATTCACATTGGGGTAACGTAACCAACTTACATGATGCCCAACCTCATAAGTCTGTTATATCAGTCACTGGCAGAAATTTCAAGCCGACAAACCCTGATGGCATTAAAAAAAGAAACAATTTATATATGTGATTTATTTGGTAAAATATTATGAAGGTCTATGTTTTAGGACCTAATTTTAAGACATGTAATATAAAAAAAGATTTACTTTTTATTTTCTAATGACTATTTTTTTTATTTTATTTTTGTAAGTGTGTGGTCATTGTTATTTTAGTCTGTTCAACAAAACATTAAAAATATTCCTACTGATTTCAAATTAATGTGGAAACACTAATTTGCCTAGACATTTTGAACCTTGGCAAGGCAGGGCTATTGATAATATTCTATGTTTTGTATGCGCTGTCCTTCGTTGTTGTGGTTCATTTTATTGACTGGTCAGTTCAACCCATTATACACCGGCTATTTTATTGGACATCAACACAATGCTCTTTTATGGTCGGCATGGCAACAGGCAAACACTCAACAAGTAGCGAGGAGAGCAACAATTCATGTCACATCACTTTACATACATATTTGGAATTGATTTATTGAAATTTACGATGAACTTATGCTAAGGTTTTAAATTATATTTTTATATGATATTACTATTTTTAATATTTCTATTTCTTAAAGGAAAATTAACATAATATGCCTATATTGCAACAGATAAAAAATATAATCTAACTGACAAAATATATAATTTTTTTTATTTTTACTTTTTAGCACTGTTATGTACTAATTAAACTAATGTGTTAGGGATGAGGAAGGTTGTATTAGATGAAGTGTACCTGCACTTGTGTAGTGGAGAGAGTGGAAAATTTTGTAGAGAAAAAAACTCAGTACACCCAACCGGGATTCAACCCCAATTTCTTATGCAATTCAGTCTTGTGAAAATGACGCTTCAAACCATTCATCCACCAAAGCAATTAATTGACAAAATAAAACTTTTTAATACTATACTATTATCAACTTTATAACTTTCCAATATATTTAAAATACATTCATTGTTTATGTTTTTAATTAGTTGATACTTACCGTGTACCTTTGTGCAACAAAATTTCAGTACTTGACTTGAACATTAACATTAATGATCTCAGTGCTCAAAACTTTGATAACTAAACGTATAATAATTTTATTTCTCACAAGAGTTGTATTTGATATAACATTAAAACTAAATAAGATGGGAGTAAAATTTTGACAAAGGAAAAATAAAATCTTAAAAGAACATTTGTCTGAAATAATACAATAAAAGAATACTGTTCTTGTGAGCTATGAATTAACCTTTTACTTAAATTGATTATATTTTAATGGTCCATCCCATGTCTGTATTATTAATTAATGGAGATTCTATTGTCTTTACCACTGTTTCTATTATTTATAATAGTGATAGTTTGAATTCCCCGTTTTATAAATCCGAATATTTATTTTTCCTACGAATACGAATCTTGGAAAAAATTATTAACATATAAGTGGAAGTGGGAACATAACCGAACAATAGAAAGTAGAAATATTAACTTGATGCTAGCTTTTGTTTTTTAATTCAATCATTACACAGGTATCTACTGGTTCATGAAAGTCACTAAGTCACGAAAAGGTTACTAATTGCAAGATAGGCCATGAAAGTCCTTGAAAAGTCACAAATTTTCAATATTTTGGCCCTAAATCATGAAAATATTTTTGTTTGAATTTTCACACATCGTAATAACGCGTACGCGTTGAATGTCGAGCCACCCACCACCCATGATGCCATGCACTAGCTGTAAGCTGCCTGATGGTTTTTACCATGATACCAAGGACAAAGTTAACGTTCGCCATCTAGTTAAAGTTTATTGTTCTGTGTGAGTAAATTAAGCCTAAACATGCATTATATAGTGTTAAAGATTTAAAGTAGATCCCATCTCTAATTTATAATAAAAGTGAGAGAAGTAGTAATAAAATGTGTGCAATTTTGTTTTATAACAATTTCTATAAAAAATTATTGCAACAAAAATAATATTTATTTTGAAAACAATAACTCAAGAGGTTTGACCACATTGTTAGTATGTCACTAGTATCTAGAATGAATAACTTAATGAATTATTGTTGGTTTATTAAAATAAAATATTGTATTTCTTTTTATATATCTCATAGTAAATGATGTTGTTTTGTTTCATTTACAGGTCACACCGGGGATTACAACGATATGTTGAAAAACATCCTGGAGAACTATTCTAACACCAAGATTGTGTGCATTGGATTCAGCTGGGAGGAAATCTAGTCACAAAGTTCATGGGTGAAAATGACAGGTCAAGATCACCCAGAATAATTGGAGGAATATCTATTTGCCAGGGCTACTGCGCTATAGAGTAAGTCAATAACAAACATATATGTACTCTAAGCTTGCTTCAAATGACTGGCTAGAACAAATATGCCTCTCTCCTAGGCTTGCTTAGTATTAAAATTGTGCGTGCAAGACCACTATAACTCAAATTAAACAATACTGAAAAGGTTTTGAGCAGTGATTAAATATTGAATATAATATTAGATGCATTAAATTCCAAGCACTCAAGAGTTAAAAATTATAAAATCAAGCTGCTCTCCAATTTGTCTATTTCAAGAAATGTGTGTTTGTTAGGTATGTAAACCGGCATAGTTGTCAATGCACCTGGCTTACAAACATAAGGTTCCAAGGTTCACTTCTCGGATGGTACCATGGGGAATTTTTTTTAAAGAGGAATTATACCAATGGTCACCAGAGTTTGGTTAGTTAGGCTTAAGTAGGTTTCAGAGTTTCCACTGGTTCCACACCCTCATACTCACCATTGCTTCATCGGGACATGGAAAGAGTATCCACAGAAAGAATGTACGATTAGTACATTTGGGCCTGAAAGGTAGTAGTACAACCTTGATTGGATTACACCGGGAGCCTATTTTATAAGCTATACCATAGTGGAACCATTCAAGGTGAACTTTGCTGCCTTACAGAGTAAACAATGGGTATAAATAGTTAATTATTGTGTCTAGGCACTATGTATGAAAGTAATATTAGCACATTGGACTTAATTATTTAAACTCTGGAAAATCACTCTTAAAGTTTTGAGATTCCCTGACTTCTCTAGGTTTTTCAAACTAAAAAAAAAATCCTTCTATATTCAAATTTATAAATCAAAAATCATGTTATTCTCACTGTTTTATATTAAATTTTTGACATTAGAATTATTAAAGACAAATATGTCAGTGCTTGATGCAAAATCACATAGTTGTAGATAAAATTGATGGTTTATACAGGCTTATGAACTTCTATTTTGTGTTTTAAAATTATTGTAAAAATATCTGAAAATTCCAGACTTTTACCTTTCACGCCAAATTCCCTAGAACTTTTCCAGCTTTGTGTATTCAGCCAGGTGTGCACAATGTTAATATTAATTTGATCGCACCTGATTTTGAACCAAAGTCTTAGGAGAGTGCATTATAAAAACTACTTTATTATGTTTATCATCTATGAAAGGTGTGTTTATGTTTGCATGTTCAGGGGGACTAAATGGCTACTGAACTGGCAGAATTTTCGTCGCTTCTATCTGTATGTAATGACTGAGAGCATGAAAACCATCATTTTGAAACATCGTCATGTGTTGCTCAGCGAGGAGGTAAAGCGGCGTTTCAACCTCAATGAGCGAGAGATCATTGCTGCCGCCACTCTTCCTGAACTAGACGATGCCTACACTAGGTTGGTTCTGTTCTATTGGTTGACCAAGATCTACATTTATATAAAGGTTCCCAGCTCTCTTCTTCCTCGGTAGTTATATGAATCACCACGAGTGGAGATAGAATCCCATATCTCCCTTGTTTGGAGCAGGCCTGTACTTGGATTCACTCTCGCTGGAAGGAATAAAAGGATCAAGTACACACTACAGAACAAATTTATTCCTGATTAATGTCCCAATGTTTTATTGCACATATCTCACCCAGGCATAGGCTCGTCAGAAATTAAGATAAAAGCTTAGTGTGAGTCTTCCTGCAGGAGTGCCAAACCACAAATGTGGAAGTGCGATATTATGATTTAAAAGGTTCATATTAATTTTTAAGTCTCTCTATGTAACAGTAAGAATTTAATTTCTTCGAGGGGCAGCTATTCGCTGTTTGTGTAGTGGTATCAATTTTGTGTGAACTGAGTTCCTTTTATTGTAAAAGCTATGTTGTGTTCGTTCACTTTTATATGTTAATATGCACCTTTCCTCTACCTTCTTCCAAATATAACAAAACACCTCAAAAATTGAAGCAAGTTTTCCTTTAGGAGATACACCAAACATGTTTGATTTAAAGATATCTGTCTCTCAGGAAAGTTCACAACTTCAACTCTGTGGGGGAACTTTATAAATGGAGCAGTTGTATCAACTATTTACAAGACATCAATATTCCTATGATCTTCATTAATGCTCGTGATGACCCCATAGTGCCAGAGCCACTACTTGAACCCATGCGAGCGTTTGCCGGTTAGTGCCTGCCATCTCTTGTGTTAGTTTGTAACCTCTCTTAGTTTAATTATGTTGGGAGATACATTTATTGAAATGTGTCCCCATTAAAAAAAGTATCCAATTATATAGACTATTTTTATGTTTGTGTCTTTTATAATCAGCTCAACATACCAACACCTTGTACCTCGAGTTGGCCCATGGAGGTCACCTTGGTTTCTATGAAGGTGGCCTTGTGTACCCCAACCCTGTGACGTGGTTAGACCGTGCGCTGGTCGCACTTGTCGGTTCGCTCGCTTTAGCGCATGCGGACTCCATGCTAAAGACGTCTCAGTAACTTTCTCTCGGTCGTGTATCAAAGTGAGTATCACGTTTTTAGTTCTAAGTATGTTTTAATTTCTATGAGAAATTGAACATTTTATATACATTTGTGATGTAATTTCGATTAAAAGAAGTAGTGGTTGTGAATTTTAAAAATAACTTCGGTTGAGTAATTTTGATTAAATTTTTAAATCTAGAAATATATATTAATTGATATATTGTAAGATTATACCAACTACCACAGTCAAATTTCACTAAATAAACCATACTAAAACATGTTTTTGGAATCCCTTATAAAGATATATTAAAATAACAAACATTATTTCAATGTCCCATTAAATATGTTTGTCTAATATTTTGCAAAATTACTGTCCTCACATTATTATAATAATACTGAACTTCTCACCTTTTTAAACTTAATTAAATTATGAATTGGTTTGACCTCCTGTGTGGTCTGGTGATCATAGTTTTGGACTACAAATCCAGAGGTCCCGAGTTCGATCCCGGTCACTTCCGGAATTTTTCTGTGAACCAGGGTTCTGGAACGGGGTCAAACTCAGCCTCGTGAGGACAAATGAGGAGCTAAACTTGAATAAATAAGTAGCAACTTTGGTCTAGAAAACTGAGATTAACAGCTGAAGGGTTTTTTATGCTGACCACCTAACACACACTATCCACGTTGGCACTATCATTGCTAACGGAAGCGGCCACTTGGTCACTATAAATCTCTTGAAGGCTCACACCATGGAGGGTTTTTTTAGATACAATTTTTTAAATTTTTTAAACGATCTCTTTCTCTAGCTAAATATATTGCTTAGTATTAAGATCTTGACTATTGTTGGGTGATAGCTAAATATCCTCAGGTTCAAATATTGTTTTCATAATTTCATCTTCATCTTGTGTGATAGCTGGTTATTTCAGGGTTCAATTAAGGTGAATTACGTGACACGCCAAAAGCTCCACTTCCATTAAGTATTAGTCAGCTTAATGTTAAAAATAATGTTTTAATAAATTGGTTCATCTGGTTAAGACTGTAAGGGTGTGCGAAGCTTCGTGAACTTTGACTTGGCTTTGTATATTTGTTTGCTTCGGCTTTTATTCGAAAGTGAAATTCCGAATTTGATAATTATGAAGTTTCACCAAAACAAAAAATTTAAATTTTAAATCCATAAGTTTATTAATTTCATTTTTTGTTGTTAGTGTTTGCATAAAAGTATCTAAAATAATTAAATTACATTTGGTTATAGTATTTTAATTTATCATTTTAATTCAATATATATTAGCACTGCATCTTACTGCCCATTCAGGTTAAATGTAGACAATATATACTAATCAAACCTATTTTTGAAATATAGGATTTTGTCACTTATATATAATACCTAAATTCACATATTTATGCAAAGTATAATATTTGTATCCAACATTAAGCATTTTTTAATACTCGAATTTCGATTTGGCTTCAAGAAATATTTCATATTATTCAATTTGACTTTGCTTCAAATTAAAAAAGTGGACTTCGCACACCCCTATAAAACAGCCATTTTTTAAATGTTTTTCTCCTTTAGTTCTCTATTAAGGATTTTAATAAATACTATTAATTACTACCATTTTTCTTTTTTTTCTCCCCAGGATTTACAAATATGGCATATTTGTGCCATATTCGTTTATTGTTTCCCTCAATTGCTGAAGATGCATTTAAGTTGTGATATTGAGTCACGACATGAAATCTACAATTTTACTCACATTTCAAGCTGTGTGCGTCTAACTTGCATTTTGTGTGCTTTCTAGTGTGTTATTTATGTAGTTTTATGTTTCATGTAAATATTATAAAACCTCATTTGTTATTTATCAAAACATTTGTAGTCATCTTAAATTGTTTTCAAATTATTGATAGTTTGCTTGAATAAATCACTAATAAAAGAACAGCATTTATTTTGAAAAATACAAATTAATTCATTTTTTATAAGATTTGAAAAAGTTAGTTAATTGCATTGGTATAATGAATTCACCACTAAAAAATTGTATACCATAGTATATGCTTTAATTATAATTATATTTGTTCCTTAATTTTAATCTTATTTGTGTAGGAAATGTTTAATTTCTTTGCTTGATTAGTCATTTGTTAATTAGTTTGTTAAAATTTTGAATGCATTTATTTGTTCATTTAACTTTTTTGTTTCATGTGATATTTTTTTAACCAAATATAAAATAAAGGGAGTAAAGAGCTATACAGCAAATCAGATATCCATTTATGACATTAAAAAACTTAAATAATAAAACATTCCATTATAATATCAAATATAATGGCTCGCAAACTCTATTCCAAAATTGCATTTAAACTATTCTAAGAACCATATGTTATTATTTTCTCTTGTTTTCAAAAGAAATTAAAGCTTTTGTTTTCAATTTACTCCCTCTTTAATTATTTGAGGAAAACTTCTTGGCTTTTTGAGGTATTTTGCTATATGTATTTGGAAGAAGGTACATGAAAGGTGGATAGAAAACATATAAAAAGGAATGATACAATATGGCTTTTACAATGAAAAAAGAACACAGTTCACACTTAACATTGCTGCACAGGACAAAGAGATAATGGCTGTTGCTTAGATAAAATCGATTGTTACTGCCCAATCCCCCAACCTAGGTTTCATTTTACCAGAACTTTTGTTTTCTGTCCACCTTTCCAGTACCTTCTCTATTTAAGTGTAATTTGTACTATGAACACATTTTTGTTTTAATACACATAATATGTTAACTACTCTGCTGTTTGTGTGAAAGTCAATTATGTAGTAAACATGTTTGTACTTAATTGACACTTGTGTTTTATAACAATTTTATAGTGAATGTTTTGTCTTAATACACGCATTCAATTTAGAAATTATTCAAACACCTTTCAAATCTTTAAATAAAAAGCTGATGTTTCTCAAATGTTAAAAGTATAAACTACATGCTTTGTATCTCCATAAATTGGTTTGGTATTTGCCATAGATTTACTCATCCCCGAATCCCATGGATAATTAGAGTATTCATTAATAAACAAATGCAAAATTTTTATTTTGATAGAATATTAGGAAAATTGGTAGAGCACAAATAAAAGTAAAAAACACTATTTTCGATGCTATTATAGCATCTTCCTCAGGAAGTAGTATTAATTAGACTAAACAGGATGCTGTCTCCAGTGATGCCAACTTGATTGGTATGGATGAAAACTTCTCTGTGGAGTTGAAATTCTCTGAATGTTTCACTATTACTTTATGGATGGTAGGTGGTGCTGGTGTAGCCTCTGGGTTGAAATTACTGAATATTTAGGTTGGGTGGTTTTTAGACTTTATGATCATTGATGTGCCAGTTCCTATCTTCTTAACATACATATTACATATAACCATCTGGAAGGTCTTTTTTCCTACCAGAATCCTATTCATAAGATCAGGCTATAACGGCCTAACTGGGTTAAAGTTAAAGGCGGGAAGGTGGGGAAGTTTTATAACGGACATAGAAACAAATAGGGGTAGGGCAAGGAAGCGGACAGAATTAAGAAATAACTAAGCCTCTTGGAATTGGAAGTAATTTATTTTTGTTGAGATTTTTAAAATCCTGCTTTCTTACTCAAAATTTAAAGCTGCCCAATCTGTAATCAACACATCGCTCATTGTTCTATGCGTGTTTGTTTTTTGTGTTTTTGTTCAGGTCGTATGCATATATGATAATTACTATAAATGGTGAGGGATGGGCAAGGAAGCATTTTTAGAGGTAATCTAGCCGCATTTGCTTAGAAGAAGAGTGGAAAACTACCCTCTGTAGACATAACCAGGATTCGAACCTTGTCTTCAGTAGGTCAGTCTAACACGAGAGTGATTCCTTAGACCATTCGACCACTGAAGTGGTTTTTATACTTGTTCTCAGACAAATAAGTTGACAGCCACATGACTTATTTAATGATTTATTTTTAGGTCCAGCAAGTGAGAGAGCTTGAAAGAGGGGGAAAAGGATAGAGATTGTTTCTACTCTACCCTCTTTCTGGCTTATGTTAAACGGGACGTGGGAGTAACTTGCCCAAATCACCCGTTAATGAATAAATAGTCTTTTACTGGTCCAATTGGAGAAGTGGTGGTTTAAGGGGTGTCAAACATGAAGAAAATGTAAGGGGTGATAGCCCTTGACCAAATTTAAGGGGATTACACATTTTACTTAAAGGGCTAAACCTAAAGAAACAAATCTATTTTAAAGCACTAATAATTGCCTGTTTTAAGGTATAAACACAAGCCTACCTTAGTTTAGTGCAAATTGATACACTTATTTTCAAAAGTTAGATGTCTTTCACTTACAGAAAAAGTAATATAAAAACACCTCAGAATAAAAATGGAAATTTAAATTCTCGAGAATAGATATTTAAAATGTCTTGCCTGAAATAATAGATCCTGGTATCGAACCAAATCAAAACTGTCAATCTCGCACACTCTTACCAAGCACGTGGGAAATACTTTTTTTTAAATTAGTATACCAAGCTACCATCAATAGCACTTTTAAAAATTAATTGTTGGTATATTATAAATATTGATTACAACATTTTGTTTTTAATTTGGTATTACATCATATTTGAGCTATGTGCATGTATACTAGCTAAGTTAATGTGATAAAGGAAGATTAAATTTAGAGGAAGTGTAACTGTATTTTTGTGGAGGAAATCCATTTATAGAAAGAACGACCCTCAATACACCAGTCACCAGTCTGGGATTCAAACCCCAATCTCCCAGTCATCCGAAACCCAGTCTATTGTGACTTGATCATTTGACCACCAAATTTGGTTATATGGTTTCAATTTTCTATGTTCACTGATGTGGAAATTTAGTAAAATGATTTACACACACACACACACATTATCTTTCTTAAAATTTTCAGTGTCAAACAGTTTAAACAGGTAGAGAATAAGTTGAAATTCAAGTATGTATGTACATATTTTGTATTCATATTATTTTAATTCTGAGGGTCTACGTAATTATTTGAAAGCTTTCTCCCCAAATTTACATAATATGAGACCTCAAATTCCCACTAAATTGTCATCTACAACCAAAAATACACAAGCTGATAAATAAATATATAAGCTGTGTTCAATATTTGTCAATTTTATATCTCAAATTGAAATTAATTAAGAAAAAATTACTCGAGAAATAATATTATTACAAATTCAGTATAATATGACAGTTTTGCTGTGTCATCATACATCCAAACCAACCTACACTTGATTTAATCTCTCGTTTTCTTACTATATGGCATTAGGAACTCGAAAGTATTTAAGCACCTTGGGGGAGTTCTCAAGTTTTGTTTATTTTTGCTGACAAGGGGTAAGGAAGGGTCAATACAATGACATGTAAGACATACGGGCAAGAATTGTGCAGTGACCCAGTCACCCCAAATGGACGAATAATGATTAAAAGGGTCAATATGTGGATTCAAAGGACCTTGATCATCAGTTTAAAAGTACCTAGGTTAGAGTTTTTTGTGTGTGTTTCTATAATTCATGTAGTCACTAAATATACTATTTTATATAAATTAATTTAAATTTAAGTAATTTTATAAATTATTTAATTTTAACTATTTATATTGGTACAATAAATTTAAATTCATTTTACAATAATTTTTACTGTGATTACCATTAATTGGTGGGGCTAGGGCAAAATCGTGATAGACCTCATTTTATGAAAAAAGTGTGTGTGCAGTAATTTATGGTGGCTTACATCTTTTTTATTATTATTATTATTTAGCACCGCGTCTTACTACCTGTTCGGGTTATACGCTTAAGTACTAATTACGCTAATGGATTAGGAATTGGAAAGGTTGAATTTAGAGTAAGTGAACCCACATTTGCGTGGAGGGAGAGTGGAAAATCATTTAGGAAAAACCACTCCCAGTTCACCCGACCAAGATTTGAACCTCGATCTCCCCGTCCTCGGCAGTCGAGCTCAACACGACTAGCGCGTTAGCCAACTACGCCACCGAGGCGGGTGCTTACATCTTGAGCTGCAAGTTGTGTTTATAGTCAACCACATTGAGAATAGCTAATATCAACGAATATTTTATTTTTTATAGCTTGATTTACAGATTTTACAGATCTCTAAATAGTGAATATCTCACATCTAAATCGGTGAGAGCTAGCATCTTTTTACTCCAACCTCAATTTACACCTTCTCGTTAGTAATTACAGGAAATTTATAAATTGCATTTAAAATTATGGTTATTCCTGTGAAAGAATTTTTTTTTAAAAAGTCGAAAAACATAACACAAGCAAGACTGAGGAAGGGGCATTTACTTAATTTTACTTACAAAGAGGGGAGTGGTCCAAAATGACTAAAAATGTGCTTACATAATACTTGAATCCCCACCCCCCCTTCCCCTTGTTGCACTTACAAAAGTATGCTACCTATTTCTATCTTGAGCCAGTTCTTCCCACTCCACCTCATTAAACCATATTTCATTTGGTTTCATAATTTTCATTTCATTGAATTTTTTTAAGCACTTGTATGAAAATTAAGTTTTTTCACTAAAATTATCTCTTGATATACTGAATGACTTACAAAAGAAATTTTCATTTTCAACTTGTGTATCGCTTGTCATCATTTATAGACACTAGCCTTTTCAACACCTAATTATCTTGCTCATACACTTATATTCCACTTAATTCAAAACTGTAATTTTAAAAATTCTCATTATTCTCAAAATTACCGATCAATTTTTTCTTGCCTTTCCATTATATACGCCATGCTACTCTATTTTGATCATTAAAATAAAAAACACATATAGCAAAAGCTAATAAAGAATTAAATTCCACTCCATATAATGCCCACTAGCTAGAAGAATTAATATCATAAAACAAGAAAAGAATTACTTTTGAGGATAAACTGCTAATTTCCATGATTATACTTGAAAAGATATATAAATATTTATATATATATATATATTGTGTGTGTGTGTATTTTTTTTAAGTTTTCTATATCTTAAATCATGGATTCCAAGACTTGAGCCAATTGTTAATAACTTAAACAGTCGGTGGAAATATATTCTTTTATTTGGCTATACAAGGTAATACTGACACTTATTAATAATTTGTTTGCAATTATATTTATTACAGAGTAGCACAGTTTGTGTGTCAAACTGTGTTTTAAAAAGCTAATTTATTTTGTAGTCTTAATTTGAATGCCAACTTTACATCTTTTAATGTAAACATGTAAAATCACATACTTCAAATGTCAGACCTATTTTATAATTGATATCTTAATGCAAATTAAATTAGACTTTTATAAAAGAAATATTATCTAGTACAGATATAAATTAAGAGAAACATTTTAATAACATTTTAATAGTATATTAAAGCATATAACCCTAATGGGTAGTATGATGAGGTGCTGAAAAATAATAGTGAATTAAATGAATAGTGAAGAAATCAACACAAAATATTGGGCTATATTAAATTTAAATGTAAGGTTAGGAGAGTTGGGTAACTTTTTGTTATAATTGGTGTTACTATTTTTAGGAGCCCTAACCAAACTTGAACCATTTTTACATTAATAGTATTGATCCAGAACCATTAAATCAAGATAATATGGATGGCGCTATTTTTTTTACTCGAATATATTAAGAAATGTAGACATAGTCAAATTTATTAAAGTAGAATTTTTGTATCTAGCCAAATATTAGTATAATTTAAACATTTTATTATTTAAAACAGATGTCTGTGTGTGACTTTGGAATGTAATAGTTGCTGCCTTGAAAAAGTGGTCTACTCGTATCGAAATATATATTTTATCCTGAATGTTAGGTGTATAAATATATAAAAGATATATTTTATAACATATCTAATGTAATTTTTTAATTGTATATCTAGTTTTGTATAAAGCTGTGTTCCTAATTATTTTTATTTAATATTTTCCTAAGTATTATGGTTCAAAGTAGAAGGAATGACCACGATTCTTATCTGGGTAACGCTGGGGTGAACATTTTTGGGACAAAATACCAACACGAATTAAACATCTAATTTTACAAGCTCAAGTTGTGTCCTCATGCGGTGAAATCACACTGGTTGATGGAAGGAGCAGATATACAGTAGTTCTCAAGCGTGTTTTAAGTTGGCAGGGAAACAGTCTTACTATGTGACAGTAGTTGTTCAAGTAGGGGGGGGGGGTGTTCCACACACACACACACACACCCGCACCTCTCCCTGATATATTAACATAAACCAATATGGCTGTTCTCACAGCATTTCAAGCCTATTCCAGTAAGAATCGAGGTAAAAATTTAAGAATCAAAATCATGAATCGGAATCGAAAAACTGGTATTGTCCCGTCTATAATTATTATACATTACAACAGGTGTGTAGTGTGTGTGATTCCGATTCTCGATTTTGATTCTTAAATTTTTACCTCGATTCTTTTGGAGTAGGCTTGAAATGTAGTGGCAACGGCCATATTGTTTATGTTAATAGAAACCAATATGGCTGCTATGATAGGTAAACCTTTTTACTAATGGATTTTATTCTGAAAATTTTGCTAAACATCTATTAAATATTAATTAGAACTTTTAAAACATTTTTGCCTTTACGAATTACAATCATGACTTTAATTTTGGCTTTAAAATTTTGAAATAAACTTTACCCACATTAGTTAATTATTATTAAATTTGTGACAGTAAATTTGCAAAGCAATCGTAATATATTTCTTAACACAGTGTTGGTATCTGTTAATATGGAGGTTTATTTGTGTTTTTTCTTGAATACATTATGCTATAAGGTAAATATGTTTATATATTGAAGCAAAACATCAATTTTTTAGGTTTTCATATCCAAGCAATGCTTTTATAAGTTTTATATATAAATCCATGGAATAATTGACGAAAAATGCATTACAAATTGAAACATGAAATTTTATTATTAATCTTTTAATAGCGAAAAATGTTTGTTTTTTGAAGTAGGCTAACTAAATAAAAGTAAAAATGAAAAATTTAAATTTAAAAATACTTCAAAATTTATGTATTCAAATTTTCAATTGAATTATTGATTTAACCAGTTAATTCAGCTAAACATTCAGCTGCTTCAGCTACACATTTAGCTCTTTTGGCCTCTAATGTTTTAATTTTTAGTTGTTTACGCCTCTTCAACAATTCTCTTTCTGTCTGCTTTTCGGCCTCAATTCGCTGATATACACTGTCCTCTTTATAGTGATGGCCACAATCGAGTAAAAATAATCGAGTAACTCGATTGTGTTGTGTAATCGGCTGTTTTTGATTTTTTCGGGATTACTCAAGTAACTTTACTCGGTCCTTGTTATTTTATTCTATTTTCTTACACTATGAGAATCACTATTGGCTGACTTTTACTATGCTATTTCCATTTAAAAGAAATGTTCCCTTTAGAGCTTATTTTTCACCAACAGTTTCACCAGCTACAAAAATGACCTTTTATGGTTTAAATGTTGCACATGAATTTTTATTATAAAATACTCGCAGATGTAAATAACACAATCGAAAAGCATGCTAACTTAGTGTATCACATTTTCGATTCTTTTATAAAATACTTGATAAAGTACTTGATTAATTTTATTCAGCACCTCGGCTGTCTTATTTCACAGTCGCATATATTGAAACTAAGTATTGTCTTTCTAAAATTATTAATTATAATTTCTCCTTACTAAAATATGATTATTTATAAATAGAAACTAGCTATTTAGAAAAAGTTACAAAATAAAAAAAACTATTTTCACTTTAAAAAAGTACAATTGTTATTAATTTATTCAACAGAAATGTAAAAAAAGTTTTGTTTTTTTAAAAAGAGCTCAAAATAATTTTTTCTCTATCTTTTTTATTATGAGACTTTTTAAAATGCATACTTTTGTATTGACTGTACATGCAATGTGAAATCTGAAAATAAGGTGGTGGAAGTCACTGTCATTGTCGATTGCCTTCTACAGGAAGAGATTATGTACTTGTTATTAGTATCGAATTCCATTGCAAGACTTCCGAGTAATGTGGTCCAACTGATTGCCATAGGAAGATTCAAGTAAATGATTCGCTAAAAATTACTCAAATAATTATACTTGATTACTTGATTACTTGATTGTGCCCATCACTTCCTCTTTATAAAGAATATGCTACCACAGATAAAAGAAAAGTAAGGAGGACTGTAGTGATATTTTAGTATTGGAACAGTGCTTTTGGTGTGAAGTTTAGAAAACTATAATGTAGAAGTAGCCAGGCCTCTCTGGCTCACTTGAGAAATACTTTCTGCCATAGCATAAAATATTAATAAAAAATTTATTATTAAATTATCATAATCAAAAATGCCAGCTTTTTGACACAGCTTTTCGCCGGTTTCTCCAGGGCCTTTCAAATTCCAGGATTTTTCCAGGTTCACTGGTCAACCTGTAGTATTGCACTTTGCCCTAATATTTCAGTGGATAGACAAGGTTTTCAGAATCGCACGTATGGTGGCCTATCTAATTCGTTTTACTGATTTTGCTGGACAAGTTTGTTGGTTTATTAAGGTTTCACCGAGGGTACAGTTAAATGAAAAATAACCTGATACTTCTTTATATTCAGGCCAAATAGTTGGGCAGAGAGGTTATAGGCTACTTCCAGAGGCTCAGTAAATACATTTTATGTATTGGTGGATGATTGCAATATTAGGAAATCTGTTTTCAAAACATCATTGAGTTTTGTGATGTCCAGATTGATCTGAGGTAACTTAGGAGATAGTGTTGCTTGTTCTTATAGGCGTGTAATTTTATGTTTGTTAACCAGTGTTTTTGGATGGACTAAAATAGATGTTTAAAATGTGTTTTAGTGTGTAAGAGTTTTGTCAAACTAATTTCTACCCCAACATCACCCAGTTAAGTGTGCTTGTTAGCCCACTTTTTACCATGTCCAGCCCAGTGGTCTAATCCAAACAACCTTTGTTATTACTACAAATTGTCTTAAATTAATAACTGTCGATAATTTCTTCTTCCATTTTAAAACACTAATATACTTCCTGACTGCAAGTCTTTTAGCTCTTAAGGTACATACGAACCTCTAACTTGAATTTTCTATTACTCAAAATGAAATATTAGTCTTGAACAATCCCACCAAACTTTTCATCCCAATTGATAAACAGTTCAAGTGTCCCCTCATAAAGAAAACATTTATAGGTATAAAGGTTTTTTTAACTGAGAAATTAATTTTATTTTAATATTCATTCTAGCCCACTTTTAAGAGAGCACTTAATTACCCCCCATAGAATAATAAACCATTTGTGTATTATTAGTAATATTTAACAGTAATTATTAAAAAAGTATTTACAATAAGGAAAGAATCCAACCCAAGAGGATAGTTTTGTTATTAATAGAAATCAATAGACTTTTCTCTTAATTTCTTTATACACACTTCCATGTATAAGGGCCGTATGCAAGAACTTTACTTAGGTGGGTGCTTTGAGGACACTAGCGTGGCTTTGCTTGCTTCGTCATTGTTAAAAGGTGGACCAATAGTGTGCTCAGGACCACACTATATGTTCTTGCATACTGCCCTAAGTGTGAAAGTAATAAGAATTTGGAAGCGTGAAGACTGTAGAGATAAGTTTATTTTAAAGATGGCACGCTCAAATCCTATGGTATTCGAGAGTTTAGAAAGTCATAAAAGGAATTACATAGACTTGTGTAGTTGGTAGAATAGCAAAGTTAAAAAAGAACATAATTCTATTAATGTAATTAATTCACTTAAAAAGTGTTCTCTTTGTTTATGATTTAATAGCAAAAATAACATTTTGTCACCAAACCTTAAACATTTTTTTAATAGTTAAATTTCTGAATGTTTTCACTTACTAAAATGAAAATTGTTTAAGATACTAATTTGGATTTGAGATTCGAAAGAAAGTTTAAGATTCTGATTCGAGAAATATAGGATTTGACCCATCTCTAGTTAATTATACCAGAGCATAACCTAATAATCCTTCTTATAGAAAAACTATTACCTCTGTCGAAAGTACTAGTTTTTTTTAAAGTGACATTATAATCTTAAGCATTTGGTGGTAAACAAAATTAGTAGTCCCATAAATGTAATTTAAAAGTGGGCTCAACCCTAGTAATTAAGTTGTATAGACTTAAAACATTACTTTTTTTTTTCCAAACAACCATACTTAGTTAAAAATCACAGCTTTAATGTACAATCCTAGGCTAATGCAGGGATGATAAGTTAATAATGTAATAATGTGGCTTAATTTTGTGTGTGTTTATTCAGAGGGTGATCCATAAATAATATATAAAATTGGAATTGCCTTTTTCTTAAACATTTTTGATGAACAAATAAATATATTTTTTTGACTAGTATTTAATGTTTTACCTCCAACCTTGTAGCATATTGAGCAGACATGTGGAAGCTCGACTGTAATATATATATATCAACAAATATACATACATAATTATTTAGCTACCATAGACCTAACCCTCTCCTATGCCGTGACATTTTATGGATCACCCTAGAGGCCTACAATCATCCAAACAAACATTTGATTTGTTAAATATACATTTTAAACACTTTCTCAAAAATATCTACACCAATACATACACTTTGGCTTCATCTAAAAAAAAAAAGTGACTTAGCTTGGATGCAAGAAAGTGGTAAATCAAAAAGATGAAGCCAACTTTAGTTTTCATGCTTTGTCGAGGACTCCAGATATCTCAGACATAGTTGGTGCTCCTATGCAATTGATTTCATTACTAATTCAAAAGAGTTGTACCAAAATTCGCTTTATTTAACTAGTGTGTTTATAAATGTACTATAACTTGAAATGTTAACTGATAACAGTTTTTTTATCTGTTATTAAATTACTAAGCTGTTACATGTAATTCCTAACAGGAATTTTGTACGTTAAAGTGTTGAAAGCTAAATAAAGAAATAAAAAAGCAATGCATTTTTTATTAGATCAAACCAAATTGAGTCAAGAATGTGAGCAGACACAGACCACAATGAAATAAAATCAATTTTAGAGTTATCGGCTGTCATTGCTTAAACACTAACTAATAATGTACTCATCTTACATCCAGTTGTGTCAAACTTGTTTTATAATAAAAAACCACATTTTGAAAAATTCTTTGTCATTATTTAAATAAATGAAATGTTTGGCTAAAAATAAATTCAGATTAAAAGATTATATAAAATGTTAAGACTTACTGTACCCTAATTTTTTTTTAACCAGAAATATGAAACCTTTTATTTGCAGCAATAGTATTTAGTTTTAGGCTTCAAACTTGGAGGTGGCTTCACTTCCATAATTGACGACAAATGCATGCCCTGAATCCGTAGGCTCATTTGTCTTCCTTTTCATAAGAGAAAACTAAAAATGTTTAAACTCTTATGTGCAGCAAAATATTGCACAAATTGGACAATTTTTTTAAAAATCAATCTCTAGTGAGCAAAGAGTAAACATTGTTTATACCAACCTCGCTTGCTTGATTTTAACAAAATAGTGGCCAAATATCATAGTTCGAAATTATGCACAGTATGGCCCATCCGCTGATTTAGTATCAGTGGTTTACCGCTGCCCAATCTTTTTTTTATTTTAAAGAAAAAAAGAGTTTATTAGTCACAATGTCTACAACTTCACTATTTCATCTCCTCATTGTGGCCATTGTACTATCATATCAATCATCATCAGCATCATATGATCGTCTAAACAAGAAGAATGGAGGATATTAAGTACACAGTACACATTATTATTACTTTATTTAATGTTGGTAGTGTCTTACTGTGAATAATTTATCAATTAAACTTTACCGTATTTATGTATGTTACATGAATACCATGTTATATAATAGTTAGGTATTGTCCGCGGTTTCACGTAACCACGGTAGTTCTAGGAACGTATTACCAGCGGCTATGGGGGTCCTACTATTATTTCTACGATTGTAACAAGATGAATTGGGCAGCATTGTATGTTGGTTCATTATAAAGTCCGCGAGCCCAAATTTGACATGTCTGTACTAGAGCTTTACAAGAAGAGTATATATCCTTTAAACAAATACTGTAGATCTGTGTGTAAAACATTACATCAGCACTGCTGCATTTGCATTTACCCCTATTAAGGAGGTCAAGGTTTGAATCCTATCTGGGTGCACTTGGGATGTTTTTCCTGTGTTTCTAACACTAGTGATAGTGATATAAACCTTTTCTCTTGTCTTGAAGATTAAGCTGTTAATAACCTTAGTGTAGAATGAATAAACACTATTTTTAAGTACACTTTATAAATAAAAACTAGAGACAACTACTATGAATACGACTATAACTGACCACTGGTTATAAGCCCACGGACAACAGTATAAAAACTAGAGACAACTACTATGAGTACGACTATAACTGACCACTGGTTATAAGCCCACGGACAACAGTATAAAAACTAGAGACAACTACTATGAGTACGACTATAACTGACCACTGGTTATAAGCCCACGGACAACAGTATAAAAACTAGAGACAACTACTATGAGTACGACTATAACTGACCACTGGTTATAAGCCCACGGACAACAGTATAAAAACTAGAGACAACTACTATGAGTACGACTATAACTGACCACTGGTTATAAGCCCACGGACAACAGTATAAAAACTAGAGACAACTACTATGAGTACGACTATAACTGACCACTGGTTATAAGCCCACGGACAACAGTATAAATAAAAACTAGAGACAACTACTATGAGTACGACTATAACTGACCATTGGTTATAAGCCCACGGACAACAGTATAAAAACTAGAGACAACTACTATGAGTATGACTATAACTGACCACTGGTTATAAGCCCACGGACAACAGTATAAAAACTAGAGACAACTACTATGAATACGACTATAACTGACCACTGGTTATAAGCCCACGGACAACAGTATAAAAACTAGAGACAACTACTATGAGTACGACTATAACTGACCACTGGTTATAAGCCCACGGACAACAGTATAAAAACGGTGTAGATAATTAAAGGGGGCCACCAAGATGGGCCGAGTAGCTGAGATAGGGAAAAATTCTCTCTTAAGGAAATAATTTGAACGGAATATTTTTTTTTTTAAACTATTTATCTATGGGACAGTGTCAAAAACACTTTACAGGGTGGGAATTTAAAAATTGAGAAAAAAAAATCAAGGAAAAGTCAGGGAATTTGACTATGAAAAGGAAAATTAGGCATTACCTACATTATATCAAAACAAGAGCAACTTTAATATTATATTTAGTTAATTCCTCTTGAACAATGTAACCAGAAATTGAAGTAATCAATGTTGGAAACATTGTGTTGCTTTGATTATGTTCACCTTAATCAAGGTCATATATTACATATTATGTGTGCTAACTCTGAAGATTAAACCGGATATAAGTATTTAAAAAATATTACTCTGTTCATTATGTATGTTGACGTTTTTTTTGTATTTTATACTAATAACAAAGAATCGGATATCATTTAATTAAGAGTAAAACATTTTTTCCTTGACAGGCCCTTATACCAGGTGGATCCATTTATTTATGGGACATGAAAGAGGACAAAACTTGAAGTTGCCTCCCCTTGGCAAAATGTAACTTTCAATTTTAAGGTATTTATTTGACTTTGAGGCAAGAAAATTTTTGTTTTTATGTGCTAAGCTAAAAATATTTAAGGGGTTTTGTTATGTTGTACTAAATATATATATTCTGTAACTAAATTAAATTGGCGAATGCTGCACTAGATAAAATTCGTACAAATATTATTATTTACTTGTGGGAGAAATGAACAAATATCAAAAAGCAACGATATTGTTGATTTAATCTGTTCAGATTTATTCCTAGCCAAGCTATCAACTCTCTAGATTTGAGTCTCTAACTCCCCATAATCAGGAAACCAGAGAGGAGGCTGACATCTTAGTCAACATATTCGTCAGTACAGGTCACATAAATTATATTATTTCGCCCATGTTGGCCATTGATGGTCCATCTATACTTAGTAGTTTACAGTTTTAAATAAACGGGTAGAATGTGATCATGAAAAAAATTAAATTTTTGTCTGGAAAACCTAGAAGTCAGGGAATTTGAAAAAGTTAGTTTCTGTGGCCACCTTGACTTTACCGATTTAAAATATTTAACTTTATCTTGGTTAAGAAAAGAGATTGTCCCACATCCTTGGTATTTTTTTGATATTTTTTTTTATCTATGTACTCAATACTTCACATTTAAACCACCTATATTGTGTAGATTAAGGTTCAGTGAAATTTTTCAAAAAAATCACATTAAGTTGAATGAACACTTTGGCTTTGGAGATGAATACAATACTTTAATTAATTTAAAAATTATGTGTTGCATAATATTACCTACTTCATGTTTAAATAATTCTTGCATTGATTAATTTTTTAGTATTCAGTAGAACACTATTTTATTAATGATGATTGGAAATATAAAGTTAATTAGCGATATGATATAAATTCAGAATTAGTCAGATAAAAATCCTATATAAAACTATCAAGTTAGAGCAATAACTTTTCTAACTATGACTATAGATGAACCTCATTATTGTTATCATAAATACATTTGAATCGTTAACAAATAAAAGTGTTGATAAGATGGCAAATACTTGTACAGGTTGTTTAAATACATTGACCAGCTTAGTTGGCTTATTTAAGGAATTTCCTGTTTATATCCGATACAAAAGCATAACAATCAGCCAGTATATGCTGTATGTATTGTATGTTTTGTAATCATTACAGAATATATGGGGGTTCAGCCTTTAATGAATTTTTATTTATTACTTTCAAACAATTTTACTTCTGTATTAATAAAATTTTTGTAAAGGATGACTGAGTGTAATTTGAGATAGGGATGGGAAAAACTGCTCCTTTTTGTCAGTCACTATTCGTACCTACTCCCAGCCTTGCTTTTTTAGCACCCTGTCTAGAGCCCATTGAGTTTATATGCATATATGCTAACTACGCTACTGTTAGGGATGAAGATTGTTGATTATAGTGGAAGTGCACCCAAATTTGTTTGGAATGGGAGTTGAATACTTTAAAGAAAAATCACCCTTAGTGCACCCAACTGGAATCAAACCTTAATCTCCCCGTCATCAGCAGTCCAGTCTATTGCCAGAGACCAGAGGTTGGCAACCTTTTTGATATCACGGGCCATATGGGTTTTTAAAAATGTTTGGCTAGTTTGAAAAAAAAGTAGAGCAAAAAAAGTTCAATTTTACATTTCCCATGTAGTAATTAGTTATTAAGTCATTTTTTGAACAAATTGTTTGTTTGCTAAATATTTTGTGGGCTATATAAAATCAGTCAGTGGACTGTAGATGGCTGACCCTTGCCTTAAATCATTTTATCACCAAGCGGGTCCCTTCAATGTTAATCATCAACGTAACAATTTATTGTGATAATACATCACATACTCTGCTTGTATTGTGGAAATAATGTTTTGTACTACAAAAGCTTTCCCCTTCAAAGCTCATTTGTGACTCCCCAAACCAACTCTAGATTAGGCCTTTAAGGTTGCTCCGGACCTGTTACAGCGTTATCTGTGACAGAAACGAGGAGCAAGGTTACTTTGAACTTGTTCCAGCGCTACCTGTGACAGAGAGACGAGGAGAAAGCGTTGATAAACATATCTAATACATAACTGTTTAGTACTGCCATCTACCATACAATATTGTAACGATGCAGCCTTGATTAAGAGAAAACAATAGACACTCATAGAAAACAAATGGGCATACAATAATAGATGGGACGTTTCAAAGAGACCAGTGACAAAAAGGAACAGCTCATTTCGTCTGTCAGGAACAGGTTGTGAATGTGACATCAGAGGAGCAGTGACAAAGGAGCAGGTTGTGATTTCACAACCCAACCCTAATTTGAGATATACAATTGTTTACAGAACATATATGAAACATTTATTTTTATATATTAAGATACAATACCACTGCGATATCTTTTTCATTGCATTATGCCGGGTCCTTGAAAAAGGTGTTTGGGACTCCACAATTAAATATCTTCAAAAATATTTGGGTGATTTGCGTGATTTTTGCTCTAAACAGTGCGGCAACACTGCAAGTACTTACTTTGTTCAATTATTTCCATAGATCTGGTATTTTATTATAAAATCTTGGACACCTTTTTCTATGATCCTGTATGGGTGATTAACCCAGAAAATCTAAAAAATATTTTTGATAGTTAAAATAAAAAACTAGTTTACATTAATCTTGAATAGAACATATTACATATTACTTATAAACATATAATTTAAAACAAGAGGCATAATAAAAACTTATGACTGCAAAACTGCACTATAATTAGTAGAGAAATCCTTAATCACAAATACTAGGCTATATAAATGCTTTTCACAGAGAAAGTTGTTCTTTCATTCCTATTTGATAAACCTTAGTCACAGTTAGTAACAAATTTAATTGGATACAAGAGCAATATTACCAACATTCAATGGTTAACAATTAAACATATAAATAATGATGTTGGTTTTGTACCCTTTCGGGTTTTTTTTAAAGTGTAGTTTTCAGTAATTTAAGCCCTTTAAGCCCTATTTTTAAATAGACAAGATTTGATGGTTAGTGACAAATGTTCCATTTTTAATTTTCTTCAGATTTAAAAAAATTAATTTAGAATAGGTCCCAACAAAATATATAAGCCTAGTCCAAACTTTCTATTAGACCTCTACATCTAAAATAGAAAATACTATAAGTTACTTCTTTAAACATTTGTCTTAAGACAATTGGACCTTTTTATTTGGCATGGAAATGCAGAGCCATGGGAACAAACAGTTATCTCTAAGAATTTTTATTGTTTTGCAATTTTCTTTTCAGAAACGGTTTGTTCAAGAATAGAAGCATGTTGATTAATTTATACTTTTTATATACACACCTCCTCTATTATTTTAATAGTGACTAAACATCGATAAAATTGACATTTTTCAAAAGAAACCTGCCGGCTTCATAACAAAAAATAAGAAAATGTAACAATTAATAAACATCGATACATTATCTTAGAAGGGGTGTTGAGAATATTAACATAAAAATTTAACTCGTTCTCGAGAAAAACTGATATTTCCAAACGTATGATTTTTCTGCAAGACCTGTCCGGTACCTAGCGCCCTCTACGGTTTCCGTAATCCATCTGTTCTTATTGGCGCAGGATACTTTGGTCGGCTGTGAAGCCACGCCACGCCTTTCACCCTCCCACCCACCATTTCACAAAATAGGTTTTAGACTTGCACCCGACATGGCCAAGGGCCTTAAGTTACTCCACCCTTAAAACACAATGACTGTTATTATTAATAAAAACCTATCCACATTCTCAATAATAAAACTAATCAGACCTCATGAATTGAGCTAATAACCTACTTTTAAAATGTTTATACTTTGATTCCTAATGTAAGGTTGGTGGGAAATTCTATTATGATTACGCAGATGAAAAGACACTGTTTTAATTTTACTCTTTAGAAATATAAAATGCTAGGTCTACTTAAAATAAGGAAGTTTGTGTTTATAAAATGCAATCGGGTGAATAAGTATTATAAAATCCTATCTTATTTGTTTATTTATGAAACATTATAGCCCACAATATAAATGTTGCTTCTTAAGTTACAAATTTGTATTGCTTATTCTTTTCTAATATTGCGGTTCTGCTAAAATTGTTAAAATTGCATTTTATATATAATATAATACAAAACTTTTATCATTTTTGTTACTCCACTAATAGTGAGTTTCAGCCTCTAATATCTATACCTTGCTAATGGGATTTGTAATAAATAACTAAATGACTTGCCCTTATCCAAAGTGGATAAAAAAAACTAGTGGAGCCTCAAACGAGGTTTTTTACATTATACAAGAGTTTTATGGCAAAAGCATGCTCATATCAAACAGGCCATTTCACACTGGTGTCCGTGGAATCCGTGGTTATACTTTTTGTAGAAATCTCTTCCCACCTTATCAAATGGGGCAAATCACACTGATGTCCACGGTGTCACAGTACAGATGTTTTCAGATCCCTCTCCGAGCGATCGGTAGAGTGTCCGCGTGGACGTTTTGCAATGAGCATGCGAAGTGACGTTTTGAAGAGCATGTGGTCGCCTACACCACAGTATAGAAACTCAAGTTTAAAGGGATCAAAAATGTACCCGGACGTTTGGTTGGAGTGTGAATTGGCACGCCCATGGACATTCAGTTCATCCACAGTTACCATGGACACTGTAGATGCCAGTGTGAAATGGTCTTTAAACATTGAAAGTAGATATTAAACCTTCGAAAAACAAAGGACTATTAGCCATTTATTTTCAGTGTTACAAGGTCAATTTAGCTAAATAAAAATAATACACTTTGCAGGACAAAACCAAATTGGCTATAAAAACATAGACCTTAGTGCATAGTACTAAGCAGTAGATCAATTATTCCAAATGAAATGATCAATCACTGTATGACTAACAGTGAAGATCTGCAAGTTAACATTTTCAATAACAGTTCCTGGATTTTTTAATAAATCAGAGCTAAACTATTGAATATCTATGAGTAGGGTAATCTCAAATTAATTTAATCTAAGACAATTAAATAGTTTAGAATAAATTTTAATTATTTAGCCTAATGTTAATAATTCTTTTACATTTAAGCTTTATAACTGCCACTTTAGATCTCTTTGTTACTCTTAACACTATTAATATGCATTATAATTAAGAAGTGAATCACTAAGAATACAAACATACCAATTATAAGATTTATTATTCCACCCGTAAACTAATTAACCGATTTTGCTCTAAAATATTTGGCAGTGAACACGCCATCTTGATTCTATTCATTTTATATCTTATTATCTTGCTCATATTCCCTTCCTGCTCATTAAAAATTTATAGTACTTACAAAAGATTTTATACTAAAATACGTTTGGTACCTACCATTAAAATAAGATATTATGCTGTGAGGTTCATTAGTAGGTTTATGTGGATGGATATTTATGGCGAGTTCTCAGATTGAAGTATTCCAGACAATGTTACACAACTTATGGCCAAATGTTATTTAATGAATTTTTTAGTACATTTTTTAGTTTCTAATATCAGTAGGTACTAGAAAACCTTTAACTTAATCTAAAATTATTCTAATCTTAGTATTCTTGACTTTTAGTTGTGTCAATTAATAATTTGTTTAATTTTTGTTGTATGACAATTAAAATTTGAATAAATGGTGGCTTACTATTGCCCATTTAAATGTAAACTTAAATTGGTTCAAACTCCAAGAAAGCACCTATGAAAGAATAGCTGTTTAAATAGGTATGCATATATTAGGTACATTATCAAAGAAGAACTAGGGCTGTGTCCGAATGGTCCGTCTAAGGGCCCTTGGAAGTTGCAATGGCGTCACTTAAAGGGCGGAAGTTATTTTTGATGGTGTCTGAATTTTCTTTAAGTGTACACTTGTACCCCTTATAGCACACTTTACTTAGGGGCACATACGACTTGCCCTTTAGGTATTGCACACTTGAGTTAGAATAACATTTTATATTGACTAACATTACACAAACTGTTTTGTTGTATTATTTGTTTATTTATATGTGTTAGTTGGCTAAATTTCTTTCTGTAGAGTGAAAATCTCTTTTTTAAGTAAAAATATGTTTCAGGTTTCAAAAAAATTTAGGCCTATAAGTAAAACTAGAAAGAGGCTACTACCGGTACTTAATAAATATAACAAGATTGTCAATGGGAAAATAACAATTTATTAATACATAATATGTATTGAAAATTTAAGGTAGGCTATTATAAATATGCAGAAATTTAAATGTTATTTGTTTATCGGTGGCGCTGTATTTTTGTGTGGGCTTTTGACGCGGAGTTAAATATTCAGTGTAATTATTCTCAGTTATTTGTAAAATATCTAGAATGTCTCAAAACAAGAAATCTTTATGTAGGTAAATTCATTTTTAAAGCCCCATTGGCCTGTGTATTTATGCTTTAAAATGAAATTATGATAATAATGTTAAAAAACTTCACAAACTTACTTCTATTTAAAAATTATGGACAAATATTTTTGTTTTTTAACAAATATTAATAAATGAATCAAATAGTCGAAGCTATTATTTATGCTTTTTAGTGAGGAAATCTTCATCTAGATATCATATTCTGAAAATTGACACCTGAACATGGAAATAGAACCCGGGACCCTTGGGTTAGTATGCCAATTCTATAACCACTGAGCTATCCAGCAATCGTCCCCTGCCCAAAGTCATTCTTCACTCATATTTTTAAGGCAGAGTCTATGATAGACGTGCAGAAATCGTCGGCTACAAATTTGTGATTTTATTAGGGTCACGAGCTATCAGATAACACAGCCATCTTCGACTTGGTAGTTGGCTTATTGCTGCCTTAAAAATATGAGTGAAGAATGACCCTGGGCACGGGATGATTCCTGGATAGCTCAGTGGTTAGAGCATTGGCGTACTAAGCCAAAGGTCCCGGCTTCGATTCCCGTGTCCAGGTTCATTTTTCAATTTTTAAAATATTAATAAGCATAAACAATAAATAAAATTTCTAAATTTAGGCCCTATCTTTTTTACTTTTATCGCCACAGCCCCCAATACCATATTTTTAGAAATATTATTTTCAAGTGTATACTTGATTTTATTCATTAAAAGGACAGTAGAATGAACTTATACTAGACAAAACACTATTAAAAATCAATCTCGTTACCATGGAAACATATATTTCATAAGTGGCCCACTGGTAGCTCTAGGTGTACTTTGGTGTCCAAAAAGTTGTATGCACCCTATGCACTCTAGGGCGCCAGAAACTTGTTTGATTAAAGTGTGTAGTGCGCAGACTATTCGGATACAGCCTATGACCTATATCAATCTTTTTGAGGTCATTAACCTTACCGAACTCAAATTATATTGCCTTTAATTACCTGCTTTGTTACTAAACTTAAGTAGAAGGTACAATTTACATGTATAGTTTAGAATGTTTTCAAATTTTTTATTTCTTAATGCGGTAATTTGCAAATTTTTTTTATTCTGACATGTCAAATATCTTTGAAGTCTACTATCTGCACTTTTAAGGTCTAAAGAAGTAAATAAACCTATGTACTGTACTTAAAAATTAGGTGCTTGGGTCTATTTGGTACGAAAATTTGGTACAAAATGGCCTTTACTACATCACACATAAAATTCATTGCAAATGTTGCATTACTAACAAATGTGTCTAGTTTCAATTTTATTTGGAAAAGAAATATAGCCTACATATTTTAAATATTTATTACGGAAATATTTTAAAAGTGGTACATGCCCATTTTTTAGAAAAATTCTTAATGTGGAAACTTTTTCATATATAATAGTAAGTAGGCCTTAAAATATATTGTTGCCGGATCATAAAATAGCTTTGTAAACTATTTATGTTTTAAGATTCTTTTTTTTAGCATCGCGTCTTACTATCTATTCAGGTTATACACTAAGAATTAAATAAGAAATTATGTAAATCCATATACTTTCTTCCTCGTAAATCACTTAGTCATGATGATGTCAGATGAGCCTACACACCTAGAGTTTGAGCCCCAATCCGCATGATGAATTTTATTCAGGTGGTTTGAACTCTGGCTTCAAAGTCTCGACGCAAGATAACTTAGTACTTTTTTCACTCTCAGACTCTGGATCAAGTTTACGTTTCTTACGCACCAGATGAGAAATATTTGTTGCAGGCTTTACATCAGTGTCTGATGTTGTAGGTTTCACACTGGTATTAGATACTGATGGCTTGACATCAAAGTCTGATGATTCCTGAGCACTTGAACTAGACTAGGTTCCTCTTTTGGAGATTCTTTAGCTTTCGCCATTTGTCCAAGCAAAGATTTAATTGTTTCCTTCTTAAAGTCCTGCATATCACTGATTTTTTCATTTATTTCTGGTAACAATTCATTTAACTCCTTTATTTCACCTTCAATAGAATAAAATGGATCATTTTCCTTTGGTTCATCAAGTCCATTCTTTGATTTATCTTTCAACTTATTTATTCTGTTCTCCAAAACATTTATAGCTTCTTTAAAGTGTACAATAGCTTCATCAAAATCACCTTTCAATGAATATGCAATCCCAAGCTGATAGAAAGTTTCAGCGATACATCTATCATCTTCACTAAGATTTTGTTGTTGAATATTTAAACAAGCCTTTATATCCTCAATACTTTGTTCATAATTTTCGGATTCCAAACTAACTTCACCAAGTTTCAAGAAAACGTCTGCTAATTTCAAGTTGAATTGTTTGTCATCCTTTGCTTGCCTCTGGAATATAATCTTAGCAAGCTCTAAAATTTCCCAAGCCAGCCTTAATGTGTCATCTTCATCATTTTCTTCAGCTTGTTCACCTTCTTTAATTTTAACTTCTGCATCTTCTGGCAAATCTTCATCGTTTTCATCATTTTCAATTTTATTTATTTTCACTTCTGCTTCTCCTGGTACATCTTCAGAACCTTTTCCAACTTCACCTTTTTCACCTTGATCACCAGTAATATCTCCATTTTTATCACTATCACTTTCATTTTCATCTGCTTCTTCACTACTTTCAGACTCATCCCCATCTATTGCATCACCTAACACGCCGGATTCACTTCGCCCAAGTTCTAGTAGAGCTTTTCCATAGTTAAAGTATGCTTCACCACACTCGTTAGCTGCTGGACCATATAGTTCATCAAAAAGCTTACAAGCTTCAGCGAGTGAAGCTGTGGCTTCAGAATAATCTCTAACATATAAATGACGTTTCCCTTGAGCCAAATTAGAAAAAGCTTTTTGTTTTATGCTTAATTCTTCATTAACTACAACTACATTAGTCTTAACTTCCTCCATTTCGTAAATTAAACTGATTAATATCCAAACTTTTAATGTATTTATTTTTACATCTAATCACTTAAATTTGTTCCAAACACACAAGCTTTCTCTAATATTACTTTATTCTTGGCCACCATTAAAGTTTTCGCGCTTAAATGAAACTTTAATAATAAAGCCGGAATGTTAAAGAAAAGATAATTGACAAGGCTGCCAACGAAATTGTTAATAAGATTAAATTACTAAGCTATATATGTAATGGTAGACGGGGAATATAATAATATACCGCGTTTACTATATTATAGCAGATGAGGTTATTTCTCTATGAATAATACTCATGTGGAGGTAAAGGTTGTTTTAGTGTGTATAATTATAACACATAAATACACACGTAAACCTTTATATATATATATATAGTCATAAACTAAAAAAAACCTATCAAAAGTTCCACTCCCTGCACATGATACTACACCACATTCATTCATAAGTTTAACCTCTCTAACTTTGAATACTAACTAGTCGTGATCACTCCTGAATTTGTTATAATTGTAATTAATAGTAGAGGTATCAATCAATACTTTTTTTTATCAGCTCTGGGGTACGCCTGAAGACATCTTCTTGATATGTTAGAAAAAGTGATCTTTCCATACAATTCTTTGTATCCCATCCTTCCTTTTGAGTAATCTAAAAACCAATTCAAAGCCATTTTTTTCCATCAGTAATCAGTATCCGCTTACAATTTTCCGTGGAATTTTGTGGGTTGCCTTGTAACATTTGTGCCAAAGTCTATACACTCAAATTTCATAGTTTTTTCCTTAATTCGATGCTTCAATCACAGTCACACCTTCAATAAAACCCATCGGCTATGTATTACAGCCAGTATTTTAAAATGCTACATTTTTTCTCATAGTATACAATACAAATTATATTCGTGGTATTATAAGTCAAAAGTTTTAAATATTTACATCCAATAGAAAAAACGTGATTTTTTAAAAATAATTAGTCTTGAAAGGATGCTAATGGTACACAAATAAATATATCGTGATTTGAATATAATTTAATCCACCATATAATTTTCTATTCTGTTATAGTTAGTTTTGTTCTTTAATTGTAAATGTTATTCTAAAAAATTACTGCTGTCGATTTTTTGTAAACATTGGTTTTATATTTCCATTGGGAAATGATCGGAAGATACTAATATCTGGACCACCCATTGCAGCTGACCACGTCGGCCCTGCCATTTCATCGTTTAGTTGAATATGAACATTGTTATCTCTTATAAAAGTCGAATCGTGATAACTTTTTTGCTCCCCTGGTGGACCAAAACCAAAACTAAAAAGAAATCTAGGAGCTACTTCGCTTTCTATCATTGGTCGAGTGACAGAATCATAATTATTTACAGCTGTTAACTTTTTTGGCTCTTCTTGAATGTTGGAACTATCCTTTAAAAATAATTGATCAATATTTGAGTTATTATTTTTATTATGATTCAATATATATTCTGATGGTTTGTTGGCCTTTTCATTTAGAGGTTGGTGTTTAGAAATGTTTTTAACATTAATATGATATACAGTGTCTGTGAAAGAATCTGCATCTAAAATAGACAGAAAGATTAGTATTAATTATAATGTACATATAATATCAACAAACCAATCCACAAGATGTTATAGATATCTTAAATTTTAATTAAATATAATTATGAAATTAATAATACTTATTTAATATAATAAATATATTAGGAATATGATAGGTACAAATTCTTACCTACGTATTGAGATAAGCTGTATATCTGATACAACACAAAAATAATATAAATTAGTGGATTATACATGACTACTGTTTTAGAACAACAAACTTTTAATTATTGGTAGAAAGTGTTTGTTACCAGTACTAACTGAGTTGTGGGAAATAAGATAAATGAAATAAGTGACATAGATATCTTCTAGGTTTCAAATTATTTAAATGGTAGTATTATGTTTTAATGTTAAGCAATTTAATTGATTAGATACTTATAAGCCCTTTGAAATGTTATATGGTTTTTAAATTAGTATATCAAATTATTTAATTGAGAAGAATTTCTGTTTTATTTTAAAAGTTATATCTATCATTTAAGGTAATTAGATAATACAAATTTACTATACGATTCCAACACGACAGGATATCAAATTATTTAATTAAATTATGAATTTAATTGTGAATAATTTATGTTTTATTTTAAAAGTTATATCTATCTTAAAAGCTATTTTGACCATATAAATTTTACTGGGCAATTCCAACACGTGTATAATTATATAAGCTAAAAATATAGTTATTTAATTATTTCAAATCATTACACTTCATGAGATATAAGTGATCTGAAACTTTACATTTTATGGGCTTCTTGTACTAATATCAGGCTAAAAAAGTAGTTAATGTACGAGGCTGAAATTTAGTATAGCTAGGCATTCAGGAAATATTTTTAATATGTTAGAGAAAACATAATTTTAAATGCGTATCGTTTTAAAAGTGGTAAAATTATATAATTATTTTTATCATATAAGTGCAGTTCTTTTTATATCAAAATAATTAAATTTGATCTCATTTTATAGTGTACAATGTCATCATAACTTAGAATTAATTTGGATTTAAATCTTACTTTAGTCGTTGATTTTATTAATGTGTCCAAATTGGTACTTGCTAATATAGAATATTTCATGAAATGTCTTGTTTTAACTGTACCGATTGTGTAGACAACACCGATTAGCAGAACATAATATGCCTGGCCGAGGTAAAGGGTCAGATAGTTCCAGATAACGACACACCCAGGCAACGTGGACGCTGGCTTCCTTATCTGGTCGGTGTTGATGGAATGGGCTGAGACATTGCTACTTGCTATATTTTCCAAAATAACCCTATTATCCCCACTTATGTTAAATTCCCTGCCAAAATGTTACAGACTCAACCATTTTTAGTAATTCTCGTTGTGAAATGAACTCAATTATAACTAGAAAACCTTTGGAGTTGCCCCACAAGCCATTCCAATTTTAAATAATTTTATGTAGTACGGGTCTTATGAAGATTGCAGTTGTCAGATCACATTTTATTGAAACAGATTGACAATTTTTATATTCTAAATTATCAAATTATACAGAGTTGTACAGTTTATGGAACTATATTCGTAGTCTGGTTTAAGTCAATGATTGTCTTTATGTTTTAGTAAAATTAGCCGCTTTAAATAAATACTGCACATAATAACCCACGATGAAGTTTGAGTTTGATTTATAATTTATGGTATGTCGAGCTAAAATGAGTTTTCCCAAGTCAGTTGTATAGATTAATTTCCCCTCCTCCATCCATGCGAATGTGTCTGGACTTTCTTAAACAATTACCTAACTCATCCATTATGGTTAAGACTTAGATAAAAATTTAATATTAGCAAAATAAAGTTAAAGGATATAATACACATATGAATTAATAAAATGTTAATGTTAATATACTTTGATGTTCAAAAACCGGTTAAACTGTGCTTTCAGGTATCTCTTTCTCTCTTACACACAAACAAGGCAATTTGATATTTTGACATCGTTCAATAATTTGAGTGAGTATATGAGATGCATCAATGTGTGATAAGTTAGAGATTAGTGAGGTTTTTTTCTTTAAATAAGTTGAAGTAGGCTCATATATTTTATGATTTTTGAAGGAAGCTCGTTTATAAGGCCTTATCTCGTACCAGAATCCTACCCATAATAGTAGTATTTAGGTGGCATAAAATACCGTCCAGATGGGAGTTTCTACTTCCATTCTAAATGGCCGTTTATCGTACCAACATACTATTATATAATAGGATTCTTGTATTAAATAAAGTCTCAATATCAGGATGGTTACCAAAATTTAAGTGTAGTAGTTACCTTACTTCCTATAAGCTTATAGCCTAAATTATAATTTTGAACGTAGGAATTGTACACAAAGTATGTCGTTCAAACAAATTTAATAAAGTCTTTAGCTGACTTGTTTCATTATAATTATTGAACTTTCAATATAATATGTTTTCTGAAAGCAATATAAAAAATATGATCCAACTTTTTAAGAAATTGGTGATATAACTTTATACAATATTATAACCTAAATGATCAATTATTAAAAGTAAGACTACTACACAAAGTTTGTAATTTAAGCAAATGTAATCAAATTTTAAGATAACATATTTCATAGTCTTTATTGAACTTTCAATATCATATGGTTTCTGAAATCAATATACAAGCTAATAGCCAAATTTATATATATTGTATTCTTGGCAGAATGTAAACAACATGGATATAGCAATATTAAATATATTGAAGATAATAGTCGTATTTTCACGGTATTAATATTAAACTAAATGGTATATCCTTTAGTTTAATTGTTTCATCGGCCTAGTATGGTATAATAATTCACTATTTTGAAACAAAAACACTTTTATTCATCAGAGACATGTTTTCACACAAGAAGAGTGAAAGAAATCGTTGAATTGGTCGTTCTATCCCCTCACAATGAAGCAGACGACAAATGTCGTTGTCACGCTTGGGTCCTTTGCAGGGGGGTGTGTTTATGTCATTGATCTCTATAATATAACTGGTTGGACATCTGTAGCGGAAATTTTCGTGCTGTCGTCTGCATAGCATTGTGTAAGAGAGAAGGAAACCTTCTGGTTTCTCTTCTCTCCTATGCCGAACCATATGATCTGCAAAAAAAAAATGTTTAGTAGCTGTTACTTTTGACAGTAAAAACTTAGGTATATAGAAGAAACGTACATGACACTTTTATTTATTTTTTATTTATTGTTGACCTTGATATGTTGATGTTAGATCTGGTATTAATTTTTTTTCTAAAAATGTCATAAATATAGTTAACACAATAAATAAAAGAGTTAATATATTCTAATAATGTGTGGCAAATATTAACTCACGGCGGATTTAGGTTTCCGGGAAACGCCCAAGCTCCAGGAAAACTGCCCCAGCTGACTATGCCGGGACCATCAGCTAAACGACATCTTACTCCCAGGCCCCACTCCGAAGAAATGGCAGAGAAGTTTTTCTCTGGGCGCCACACCTTAAACGAGCGCTAGTGGTCATTCATTCCAATTCCGCAACTTAACCCCTTAGATTTCCATATGCAATCCTTCCCTGGGTTCGTCAGTTCTGTTACTATATAACAGTCATTCCTCGCTTCACATTTTGTATTTTAATTTATTAATTCGAAAGAGAAAGACCTAGGACGTAAATCTAGATCGCCGAAGAAACTACTGGTGGCTACGATGTGTCAGGGGTCGGTCTCTCCATCTCGTCGCAGATCTGGTACTTTAAATATTTGAAAGTTAGAATCTGGGTTAGATTCGTAACACCTCGTTAACTATGTCCAATAGACTTAGTTTTTTATGTCAGAATGTCTGACTTTATTTTCTGTGTCCATCAGACATAGTTTGTGTGTCAGTATGTCTGACTTTATTTTATATGTACAACAGACATAGTATTTTTGTGTCAGAATGTCTGACTTTATTTTCTATGCCCATAAGGTATAGTTTTGAATGTTAGTCTTAACGCTCTTTTTCTATGTCCATAAGACATAGATTTATTTGTCAGTATTATGAGATGTTTTCCTATGACAATATGGCGTAGTTTAGAGTGAAGGGCTTAATGATCTATTTATCTAGGTCCATACGACTTTATTTACTATCTCAGAGTGCCTGACTACCTTTTTTAAGTTCTTAAGACATAGTTTTATATATTATGGAATAGTAATGACTCCCTAAATGGTATAACCATGTTTAGGATCTCTTTGTTGTGGAAATCGAGCTATCTAACGTTTTCTTCAATGAACTTGTTAGTATAGTGTCGTATAACAGTTTCTATTATTTCTTTTTGTGTATTTATTTACGGTGCGCAACCTGTGGGAGCACTATTTGTTCATAATAGTAACCAGTGGGTATAAGTGCTTTGTTTCAGGCCCTTTCAGGCGCCGTTTGTATTAAGTAAAACAATTATTGTTTGTACTACTGATTGTGTGCCCAAGTTAGGGTGGAAATATATATATATATATATATAATATATTATTGAATGTCCAGGCAGTGCTTATTAGGAATTGACCAACCATAGTAATTAAACCGCATAGATGCCTGATAGCTCACCATTTACTATTTGTAATATGCTAGTTCCTATTCTATGAGTTTATTCTTAGGATTTCGTAACTCTCTATGGAGTTAATTCAAGTTCGCTAGCTTATATAACTTCCTTCATACTAACTCTATAAAATTAAGATTTAATACCCCTTGTTTTAATTCACTATAGTTTCACTATTATTCATGAATAGACCTTTCAGGTCTTAGTCTGGTATTAGATAGACTAGATTCGCTTTATGTATTGAGATTTGACCTTAAATTAATATTTTTTGCCTATTTTTGACTGCCGATATGTTGATGCGGACGCTCCTTCGTATGAGAATGAGCGTTAGTTCTTATTTCTAGAGTTACTAAACTAAACTATATGTTCAATCTTACTTCTGTTAGTTCCTAGTCATCAAGGAGCTTATTTCTATTCCTGCCTATCGGGAAGTATACACTATGATAACTGAATAAAGTAACAATGGACTGTTTGATCTAATATCTAATTAAAACGTATGTAATTTTATTTCTCTTTTACATTTAAATAAACATATCTGTTATACTTTTATATTTCTCTTATGTCTAATCCTTCCCAACCCTTCATGTTATAATTTTGTAATTGTAATCGTCACTTCTTCTACTTGATAGGAGAATCGAGGATTCACATTTTTATTTATTTTTTAAATTCATTTATTTATTGTTGACCTTAATATTATGTTGATGTTAGGCCTAGTAATTAATATTAATTTCTTTTATAATATTTAACATTTTAGCATTTAATACCATACCGGTATTAGTTTATATTATTATCATTACATTATTTTTACTATTCAATTTTTTAGTAATTATTTGTTAATAGTAGTATTATTACTAACATTAGAAATGTGAAAAATCTGAACGGGTAGTATTACACAGAGAAAAAACTCTGTCATAAATCTTTTCAACTATATTATTACAAACAAGTAATATTTGTTATTAACTGGTTGTCCCTTTAAGTGTTTTCCAACTGGTTTTTAGGAAACCCTTCCACATCATCATATCGGTAGGGCCTACTGACAAATAAAAAGTTATCCTAATTTTAAAGAAAAATCTATTTTAGATTCACTACTCTCAAACAGTTAACTAAGTAACTTATAAAACTACAATAACATATAAATTGAAGTCTTATTCTAGTATTTATTTAATGAACACTGAGAAAGACTTGCTAATATTTTTATTACACTTCACAGAGTTTCTTCAAATACTATAAAAATTCTAAAACTTGAGGTTTAGCCTAGGGGTCAACACAACACAATATTGGGTTTAAAAGATATATTTTATATTCTTGATACAAAGACTTGAATTTTATAATAATGTATATTTATCACTGAGAAACACTCGCTATTTTTTTTATCTCGTGCTTCAATATTATATTGGAAAAATAAATACTTAAAGATCACTAAAAAAAGTTCATTTTCCAAGGATTGCACGCTTACACACCGAACTATTATTCATAAAAGAACACACAGATTACTAAGTAACCGAAATTTATTCAAAAGAGACATTTTATTTTTATAAATTTATAATAAGATTGCTAATAGTGACATAAACACGCTTAAATACTCAACAGTAAAATCTTTTGTTTGCTTCAACTTATGGACACACGCACGTGGTTTTATTAATTTTCTTATATACAATAATACTCTGTTATAATGTATATTTAAAATTGTTAGATTTTGGTTATAAGAATAACCGTTTGGTTGTTGGTATGGTTTTAAGTTTGCGTTTGCTGTTTAATTCAAATTAAGTACTAAAAGCAATAGCTCGTTAAACGTGGCTTTAGATGCAAAAAACAAGTATGGCCACTGAATCGACGCTCCAGTTGGTGACGTAGGCGACCTTGTTGGCAAGTGCAGAGTGAATGGTATCAATACTCGTGTTTACATAATTTAAATTTTATATTATTTCACAAACATTTTGTTTGTCTTTCCTCTTTATTATCAAAAACAATTTTTTTATGTTAAAGATATGAAAATTCAAATAACTTAATATAATACCATTAAATGTATAATAATTTCATGCTCTATAATCTGTAATTGCCACATGAGTTAAAAGAAAAACCAGTATGGATTTATTAGACTTTTTTCCTTAAATTTTATTATAAAAAATACAAATCTACTGTAATCCTTAGGGAGATATTGTTAAAAATTATTGATAATTTTTTTTTAGTGATAATAATACTAATTCTTAGCAAATAATAATGATTTCCAAATATGTTGACAAAAGTGACTTTCAGAAAATGTTGGCATTATTGATACCATCTGCGGTAAATCAACTGTACCAATAAGTAATACTTATCTATGATTCCGGCTAAAGATTCTGGCAAATATACATACGCTTTTTCTTAAATAAGATAGCTTAATTTATTGATAAATTATAGTTATTTGTTTTCAAATTTATATAAATTATAATAATATAGTTATTTTAATATTTTGTTTGGCTGTTTAATAGCTATGGGGTTGACTTAGGTGTAATTTTAATTCTTGAGGTAAGATAGTGAGTGGGGTTTTAGGTTAGTCTTTGGCCTTAAAATGAGCGATTAGCACGTTACAGTAAATTTACAAACAGGTTCAGTGACCAAAATATAAATATTAGATAGTACAGAACGTAAGAATGATTGGGGGATGGGGAAGTAGTGCAAGCTTATAGATTATGGTGTAAAGAATAAATTATGTATGAAGGAGATGGTCTGTAGTATTTTTCATGTAGGAGGGTAGACAATATAGAGATGTAAATTGAATTTTAAAAAATAACGTTACAAAGATAACAGCTTATAAATAGAAGGTCTTAAAAAATTCACAAATCGGACAAGATAAGATAGATACAATGATCATAATTTACCAAAACACCCGCCTCGGTGGCGTAGTTGGCTAACGCGCCAGTCATGTTGAGCTCTACCGCCGAGGACGGGGAGATCGAGGTTCGAATCTCGGTCGGGTGAACTGGGGTGGTTTTTCCTAAATGGTTTTCCACTCTCCCTCCACGCAAATGCGGGTTCACTTCCTCTAAATTCAACCTTCCCCATTCCTAATCCATTAGCGTAATTAGTACTTAGGCGTATAACCCGAACGGGTAGTAAGACGCGGTGCTAAATATTATTATTATTATTTACCAAAACAACTAAAATGTTAAGGACATCCTTAAAATAAACTTATTGGATGATGCAACTGCTCAAATAACCTATCCAACTAAATCTAATATAAAAAAACTTTGAGGTGAAGAGAGGGAAAAGTAGCACAATCGGCAAAAATAATTAACAATTCAGAATATATACATATGGTAGTGAAAAAGAGAATGTATTGAACAAAACAATTAAAACAGCCACTTTGTAAATACATAAATAGTGGATCATAGGTAAAATGGGTAGAACAGGAAAGAATAATACTACAGTACTTGTCAAGGACGGATCTAGGGTCTGTTGGGGGGGGGGGGGGGAGAGGAGGAAGATTCGTTTTCATAAGGCCTCTTATGATGTTTTTTCTGCATAACCTTCCAACTCCCCTGGCACTTCCTTTCCTTCCAGGGCTACGGTGGTCCTCTAGTGCACACAACTTCCATCACCAAAACTTGGAGTAAACTCTAATTACTTGACCCATATATATATATATATATATGGGTCAAGTAATTAGAGTTTACTCCAATATATATATATATATGGGTCAAGTAATTAGAGTTTACTCCAATATATATATATATATATATGACATTTAATTATTATTTTTTAAATACGGCATATCTCTTTTAAGTAACAAGGAGAATTTGGTATCTAGCCTATATGCAACTGATGAATTATCCTGAATAAAGATAATGAAATCCAAATGTCATTTTCATGTTAGACTAGACTGCAGATGATGAGACTTCTGTTTTAATCACTGTCTGGCGGGGAGTAGCGTTTTTTCTTGTGTGGTTTATGACTCTCTTTTCATGCAAATATGTGCATTATATCTAAAATTCCACCAACCTCATCCTTGTCTCATTAGCATATAACCCAACTGAAGATGAGGCTGAAGGAAACAAGTTAGTATTTGCCTAAACAAAAAATAGGTTTTAATGTCTTATTTACTATGTCTAAAGTCAATTACTTAGACTTTAAGTTACTTTGGGTTAATGAGGAACTTACATTGCTATATTTTAGTTCAGGCATATTTTAAAAATGATTTGAAACATTACTCTACAGTTGTCATTTTTTGTTTTGTTTTTCATTAAAGTAGGCATGTAAATGTTTTGCTACCTATTTGTACAATGTATTTTCATAATTACAATGGACCATGGACTAGAAAGGTAGATTTTAAAGGAAATGCAGCTGTATTTGCATGAAGGGAGATTGAAAACCCATATAGGAAAAGTCATTCTCATTGCCCCCAACCAAAATTTCTAGCAAATTTGTATGTATTTCCTTACAATTTATCCTCATCCTATGCCCTTAGGTTAGCAATTGTAGTAAACACATAAACACAATTTCCCTGCTAAACATTGCACTTTGTTGGTGCCATAAACTTCCAACAACAAACATTGATTAAATATAAAATGTAGCTTATGCTGTTTTTACATCTGAATATTTTACTTTATGAGCTATTTTTATATTCAAGTGGGTGAGGCAAGGTTGTGTTTTTTTTCAATGGTATATAATTTAGTCTGTGTATTTATTTATAGAATTCTTGGAAGAGAACTAATTTTGTAACTTCACATGCCATAGTTTGGAATTGCACCAACATTATTAACAAAGTTTACATTTAAATTCAATACACAAGTAGCTTTGACTCATTAACAGTAATAAATCTTTTCTTAATCTTTTAAAGGTTGTTGAGTTTGTGCATATAATTAATATTGTGTGATTTCATAGGATAGGCTACTTTAAAAGAATTAAACATTCCAACCCACTCGAATATATTAATTTCTGTTTGAAATATACCTTTACTTGAAGGGGCCAGTTATTATTAATTCACTGGAAAATTTTAATATTTGACCAACTATTGTAACACTAAGCGAAGATAAGCACTAGCAGGCCATTCTTTATACCATAATGTGACTTATTACACTCTTCTTATAAGTATACTCCAAAAGTACTATTTTTGACTGTACACCCAAAGTCTATCATGAGACAAATAAACATAAACTGTCCTTTGTATATTATAAACATAATCTTAGAATGTATACAACTATGTTAAAAATATGCTTATGTATCTAATGTGTTGAAGTAAGTATTGGTAGTGTACAGCTTGAGCGATTTCAGTAACACAAATGAACACAAAACACAGACCATTTAAATACATATCAATAAATCATGTGTTGGATTTAATACAGTAAACTCATTTTAGTATCCACACATTTTGAAATTTTGCCATAAAGTTGTGTAAAAAAATGCCAACTTTGTGGTGGTTTTGTCTTTAGTCAAGACTTGGTTTTTATTAACTATAACTGGATTTAAGGTGAAAGTTGTGATATCTGGTATTTAAGTGGTACTAAAACAGCATTCACCGGATGTGGAATGAAAAGTTATTACATGGGGAAAAAACTTTGGTGCATTGGGTATACGCCAGAATTTGCCTCTTAACCCGGTTGTTTGCGGTGGATGGAATGTGATGGGAGAAAAGGTCAATTGTGTATTTGCAGTTTATATAGTAAACTTTTTTTTTGCCCGAATGAAAAATTAAAAATTCTCCATTAGAAACATAGTTTAATTTTCTACACATGGTGATATCAACAGTTAAAGAATATCTATCGAGAGCCTAGCAGCACTAGATGAGAAACTTATTAAATGAAGGGGAAAAGTTATCATTTTCAGGACACCCTTGACTGATATTCAAGAACTGTTGAGTCACCATGTGAGAAAATTAATATATATGTTTCTACTGGAGCAATACTTTATTTATTTTGGCCAAAAAAAAAAGTTTGCTTTAAAAACTGAATAAAACATCGCCTCACCATCCCACCTTAATTTCAGACTAGAGGTTAAGGTGGAGTAATTATTTTCCCTCAATACGATTTCACATCTTCTATAAATGAATGCGAGTGCATTTCCTTCAAATTAACCTCATTAATATCATCTTGGATCAGATGGTCTAAGTTGATATTAACGCTCTAATGAACACTAAAAACATTATTACATTGTTTATTTTGAATATCGACCATCAGGGAGCCGGGCACCTATTTATGTAGCCATTCCTGCTAATAAATAATTGGTGTTAGATGGATAAGTCATAATCTACCCCCAGATAATTCCTCAATAAAATATACAGTAACAAAGCCTTACTATTTATAAATAGTGTATGTCAATGTTCACAGGTTATATTTTTAACTTTTTTTGTCCTTCAGCCTTCATTCATCCAGAGTTTGACTCGCTTCTCGCCCACACGTTTGGCTGTCAGCCCAGGAAGATAGTGCCACCTGCACTAACGCCGGCTCTCATTGGTTCATCCTGGCTCCAAACACCTCCTAGTGGCGGAGGTAGATTATAATCAGTACTTGTGTCTATTCTCTTGTGCGCGGTTGTTTCAGTGATTTATGCAAAGTGTCAAACCCGAATTTTAGTGTTTTGATCCTACCGCGAGTTTATTTCAGTCATTGGATTTACTAGAAAGTGACTCGGTATTTATTTTCCCATTTAGATTTTTATTTTTGACAGGTGAGTAGGGCTACAATTATATTTTACCTTTCCTAAAAAAAAAATCCATTTTAACATGTGAGTAAGGCATTATTTCAACCCTTTAAAAAAGAATACATTTATGTTAAATTGAATGTAAACATTAATTACATGTTAAAGCCCAATTATCTAAAATTTTGTTTGAAATTTTTAGTTCATAAATATAACATAAAATATCTACACAGCAATAATTATTTTCAATATACTTACGATAATATAAGTTATTATTCATTATGTTGTTGGCTGTTGGCTTAAAGGAAGCAATGTCATTACTTTATAGGGTAACATTGTTTAATTATGTCAATACCAACATTTGGTTTGGGCCACTTTGTACAATAGATACACCTCAATCATTTTTCCTCTGCTTTTTTTTTTTTTTTTTCATTGGCCTGTCATAAATGGTAAATAGCTGTTTAACGACTTTTAAGGATTCCTACACCAAGTAATTTATGTGGGCCATACAAATAAAATATATTTACCATTAGTGCCTTAAAAAATAATGCCTACATGTATGATACATTCTATCAAAATTCATTATAGGCCTTTCTTTTTTAATGTCATATTTTAATTTTTGAACACTAAACATAATAACTTTTATATTTTCACAAGTTTGAGATCCATCAAATTAGACTTAATTAAATAATATTCAAAGCAGGGGCCGGCAAACTACAGCCCATGGACTAGATCTAACCCGCAAGCTAAGGATTTTATTTTTCATTAATTTTGTGAAATAATCAAGAAACTTAACATTTCAGTATCCATATAGTAGGGTTAATGTGACACAGTCATGCCCATTCTTTAAAACGTATTGTTTATGGACACTTTAGCACCACATGTGTGGTTACGGCAGTTGCACTCTAGTCTCCACGCGTTGCACCGATGCCGCTTACACTCAATAGTGCCAACCTTATAAGTGTTTTAAGTGCCACACATTTCTTAGTCTCATGTATCAGCGGTTTACTTTTAAGTGAATATTGGAAAATAAACCTAAAGTTACTGTTACACCAGAGAGGTGTGACCGACCTTGTGTGTGTGGCTTAGTTCTAGAGTATTCAAAGAATGTTTTTTTGCTATTTAAGGAGATATGAGAAAATGTGGCTTTAGTCTCCATATTATACCTCCCTATCCTTAAAATAATTGTTCACCCATTCTTCCCCAAATTATTCCGCATCCACCATTAAAAACTTCAACACACTATTTACCATCACAAACTGTTCTTTGTCTGATTCGGCTGGAAGTGGTTACTTGCATCTAGTTGCACTCAGTCTGACCACCTTGTGTACAAACAGGCTGCTTGCACACCCTTGCACACCCAAATACTCACACAAGCTTGCATCCAAAGTGAGCACAGCCTAATATAATAATATAAGATGAGCATTTGTAATCAATTTTTTATGATTGGGGAGCACTAACTTTGAGCCCCATTTAAGGGTAGGTCTGTTTAATAAAATATAATTCCATACTTCTCATGCCTACACCAAGTTTGATTGGAATTGGTTAAAACTAACTTTTTTCCAAAATTTTGGTCCAAAAAAACACACTTTATAAAACCCGTGTTCCAATAAGTGTATTTCAGTTATAGATTATACCTCTTAAATTTCCAAGCAATATTGAGCAATTTTTAATCTTTGAGCTCTCATGGCCTGATTAATATCGACCACAATAACAACCTATTCATAACTTATTGCTGTAGTAAACATTGAAAGAAAATAGAAGGGCAAGCCTACACATTTTCCAGAAAATTCTAGGTTTTCTCTGTTTTCTGGTGTGTAGGCCTATCTTCTTTTCAATGTTTAATCTAAATTAGATGTTTGGCGCCATTTTTATTTTATTGTTGTGTATGTACGAGAATGCTAAGCTTTATTCAAATTGGTCTAAATACTTTTATTTTTAACACTTTTTTTGATGATTTGTGTTATTTTTGAGGAATAAACATTGCTAGTTCTTTTTCAAAAGAAGGTACAGTAGAGGTGGATAGAAATATATAAGAGGAATGAACACAATATGGCTTTTACAATTTACACACTTTGCATTGAAATGTAGTAGATAATGATGGTAGAAGTTGGCCATTTACTTTGATAGTTTCTAGGCTCAGCAGTAATTTTGGTAATAATGAATCACTATTATATCCACCCCCCAATTTCTCTTTCCACCCCTTTTCTTAGAAAAGTTATGATATATTACTCAAAGTACTTTAAAAAAAAGTTAAAATATCTATCGCAAAAAAAAAATATATATATATATATATATATATTTAAAACTTTGGTAAGTAAAATTTAAAATAACTCAGAAATTTAATGAGGATTTCCCTTAGGTTCAAGTTCAACTATAAATAAATTGATAGTTTTTGAAGAAAAATGGTGTGAAAGCTCAGATAGATATCAGTTTTTTGTAAAGACAGTTTTATAAGGTGTTTGTATAGATGATTAAGATTACATACCAACTTATTTTTAAAATGTTAAATGTTGCTGAGGAGGTACCTTTATTGGTGTCGAGTTTTGTGAACTGTGTCATCAACCATGTAACCATTGAGTATGTTTGTTTTCCCAGGTTGTCATGTCATTCCCAAATAAGGCTGAGCGACAAAAGTGCTGGGATTCTCGTGACCGCTACTGGGAATGCTTGGACGTTAATAAGGATGAAAATGAGCATTGTTTGAAATTGAGGCAACTTTATGAATCGTCCTGCTCATCTCAGTGGGTCAGTTACATCTCACACATTATATGAGGGATCTCCCAAAAATAATGCACAAACTCATTTCATGAAAAGAAAATTAATCAAATATTAAATGTTATATTAAAACCCTTCAATGTAGTCCATTCACAACTGATGATGGCCTCCCAACATTGTGGTCGTTTAATTCACCATTCAAGTTCAGGTGTCATATTCTTCTGGTCACAGCCTTACCATGATCATTCAATGACTAATTTAAATACTTTTGATGTCTTTCTATTTGGTACCCGCCTCGGTGGCGTAGTTGGCTAACGCGCTAGTCGTGTTGAGCTCGACCGCCGAGGACGGGGAGATCAAGGTTCGAATCTCAGTCGGGTGAACTGGGGGTGGTTTTTCCTAAAGGGTTTTCCACTCTACCTCCACGCAAATGCGGGTTCACTTCCTCTAAATTCAACCCTCCCAATTCCTAATCCATTAGCGTAATTAGTACTTAAGCGTATAACCCGAACGGGTAGTAAGACGTGGTGCTAAATATACTAAATATTTCTATTTGGTAACCACGCCACACTGGCACTATGTTTGTTTCATTTGGTACTAACTTTTGCTGTGTTAGCTTTTAGTAACTTTCCATAGTGACCTCACCCTTCTTTGTTCGGAGAGAAAAGTTGACACAAAGGTAGATCTCGTTCACTCTTGTCTAAGACTTCGACTTGTTTGGACGTTGTTTGACTAGAATCCACAATAATCTATGTAGTCAGTCTATAAACTAAACTAAATATGTATTAAAGGAATAGTTAAATAATTTTCAGACAGTGATATACTAAAATAATTTAAATTAAAAGTGTTTTAATGGGATAAAATTATATTCAAAAATCCGTAAAATACACGTCTCAGAAGAATATGGCGTTATGGATGTTGTAATAGCTAATTAGTTATCATTTTTTCAAAAATATAATAAAGTCACCGGGCAATAGTCACATTCACCATAATAGTAACCATTCCTAGGGTGTGGGGACTGAATGCAACAATTGTAGCCCTATCGTGGGGCATGAATCAGTTGAACAAGGGCAGAGTGAAAGCAACAATTGGACCCCATCGTGGGGCGAGTAGCACGTGAACGTGACATCCTGCATCATTTCCTTAATCTTGGGGAACAAATCGAAGTTGGGAGAACTCATGTCGGGACTGTAGGCACGGTGGGGAAGTTCAGTCCACTCGTATTTCTGTAAAATGGCCTTCACAGCTTGATCTGCTTTTTTGAATTTTTGGACGCAACTCGGCTAGAAGGATATGTAGAACAATCCGTTCCTTTGCTGGGGAACGCAAGCGCAGAGTGCACTACTTTTGGAAAGACACTCGTATTAGAACCTAGCTAGGCAGTGACAGTTTTGAATTTTTCACTGTGTCTCACTACCTGTTTGGATTGTACACAAATGTTTGTCGGATTGGTAGAGTTGGTTGAGGATGGAGATCAAACTTAAACCTCCCATTCGACTGTAAAATGTTATATTACTTTGAATGCCATTATTAAATAATTTCCCCAATATAGTGTTTGTTCATTCTTTTCCTAACCAACATATGCCTATACAGCATTTATCAACATGTACTTTCCTTTCATCGGTTACTGGCTATCTTTAGTTCCATTCCTTAGTGAGAGTTCTTAATTGTGCATTAATTCCCTTTTGTTTTTTAGACATGTAAATGACTTAATAATGATCTAATAAAATAGCAGCTCTCAATCAAATTTAATTCATGGATCAAATATTTGGTTATAGTGGGAATATAGAATATTTCTAGGTATCAAGATATTTTATTTCTTCTACTTGCAGGGCTTTTTTAACATATTATATTAAAATTTAAAACATTTCTACTTGCATTATAAGATGCTGCATTATCAATAACCTAAATGTGGTTTATTAAATTTAGAAACCCCATCCTTTCATAGTATATAATTTTTCTGGTGTTTTGTATAGTGATGGGTCGGTTCCATAATTGTTACCATTGCTTAATCTATTATTCTTGTTCCAAATCTAAAGCCATTTGCTCCTTATCAACACATGTAAGTGTGACAATTCCAAATACTATTCATGTAAATCGCATATTTTTAAACTAAATAAAGCAAATATTACAACATTACATTACAATGTAAGATCTTATATTATACTAAATTAATTTAGGTTTGTGTTAGTAACCTTAACCAATCTTTAAGTGCAGCACCCCCAGAATCAAAACACGGAACCAACCAATCCTTAGCTCTATGGGATATAATGTATAGTGACTTAGAGTTTGGCTTTATTATGTTAGTGTAAATCAGGAGTGGCCAAACTTTTTGATCGAGGGATCTCTTCCAAAGAAGGAAAATCCTTTGCGATCTACTATGGAACACTAGGGTTATACTGTTTGTTTCAGGAGTAAAAAAATTAATAGCTCACTTTATGTTTTATTAGTAAAATTAAATTGCATATAAGAATTTATGGTCCTTTCATACACACGGTGAAACAGAGTTTTTCATCAAACCACATAATATATCATTTTCATGAAAAAAGTATTTTCTCTTTAAACACTTGACTTTGAAGTTACTGCATGACACCGCATAATCTTAAGATAGTTTGTTGAATGGGAGTTCATAATAACTCTGTCATTAACAATGCAAGATTATAAATATTCATCAGTCAGGCAGCTTCGATATTTCAATTTTCTAATGTTGATTTGAGAAAACTCTGCAAACTCTCTATTTCATTCTCTCAGCCATTTTTAATTGATCGACCAAACTAGTGGCCGTGGTCAACCGGTAGATCGCGATTGACTGTTTGGCCACCTCTGGTGTAAATGTTATCAATCATCCCTTATATTAAATATTTTTTCTTTTGTGTCAGGTGAAACATTTCGACCGCAAGAGGAACTACCTTAAGTTCAAGGATCGCATAGAAAAAGAGGGTATGAGCCTCTCAGCAAGTGAACCTCGTCAAGCCATTAACAAGTCATTAGGGAATTATCAGGCCCAATTAATCTGCAGCCAACAATGTAATTCATTGTTTCATATGGTCAAGTGTCACAATGCATTCAACATAAGTCGAGGGGCAGGATGATGTAATTAAGGGTTGTAGTTGAGGAATTTAATAGTCTTAGTGATATTTGTCTAGAATCAGCAACCTTGTTCTAAAGGTTTATATTATTCAGTAGGCATTCATTATACATAACATTACGAATATTTCACAGTTTTTTTACACCATATATACAAAAAAGAATTACAAGCCATAAATATTCAGTGTTGTAAGATTACTTTGTTAGCAAATGATATTCCCGCTCCACTCACAGGTGGCCTATTATATAAATGGAGGAAATAAGGATTGCAACCATGAATACATAAATTATTTTAAATATCACACTTATTTAATTACTTTATAGCTATTTGACTATAAAAAAATGTTTCCAAGCTTAGATATTCACCCTGATCAAATGGTAATTAAAAGTTAATTCACTCTTAATTAAAAGTATAGGGAAATGTATGTCTTATAATTAAAAATTGTTACTTATGAAAACAATTTGATATAATTTAATCATGACTACATAATAAACGTTGATATTAAACAAAACTAAATTGTTTTGAAAATTTTAATTTTTGTTCCTCTTTTGATTGAAGCAAATATAGTATATTATTGACAGTAATTGCAGTTTCTCGCTGTGATATTTTTATTTAGATATGTTTGATAATATAAAGTTACAAACAGAAAAAAATTATTTTCACTATAAACTATGTATTCTCTTCTTTTATGATAAATTAATATAGATTAAAAAAACATGCTGACTATCAAACAATAAATTTGTGAACGCACACATCACCAGTTGGCAAACAAGACCCATTGAAGACAACTTTGTTCCAAACTAGCAGAAGTACCTGGAATTGCTCTGGGTAGCCATGCATTGGATTGCAATGCTTTTCTTTGCTTCAAACAGGCAGGGGGGAAAAAACTCATCATTTTATTTCTTCCAACCAAGATTTTAGTTAATTTAAAAATAATCTAATCCAAATTTTAAAATTCTGGCTTCATAATCCAAATTTTAAAATTCTGGCTTCGTATCCAAATTTTAAAATTCTGGCTTCGAGGTGCACGTATTAGTTAGTATACACGGGCTACTGGTTTTAAAATTAGAGACCTCTGCATGCAATAGACATCACGCAATGCTCATGAGCTACAGACACACACACACACACACACACACAAACTCTTCATTTTATTAGTTTAGATAGATAACTCATCTTTTGCCTTTCCTAAATGCATTGTTTGTATAGTCCAGACAACCATTTCATGAAGCAATTACATTAAATCCTTGAGGCTAGTTGAAATTATAACCAAAATATCTGCCATTGAAAACAAAACAATGAAAAGGGGAAAATGGACAAGCCAAAACAGTCTTAGACTTCTTTAAGTAGTATATTAAATTTAATATACCAAAGATTGGATCTATACTGTAGGTGCAGTGAAATTATAAATATTAATTAGATGTATTTATCTTGAACATCTCACTTTCAAATTTCATGGTATATTTTGCTTAACCCAAATACCTATTTCCAAGTCACACACCCATTAATAATTAATCAACTATTTCAGAGTAACCTCTCAAAGGAAAAAATGATGCTAAACAGCGATTTTATATTAAACATTGAAAAGAGGATTGAAGGTCAAGGCCAACACTTTCCAGCAAACTGTAAGCCTTAAAGTTCATAATTCAAAACACATAATTATTAAATTTTCAGTGTACATCAATCCACTTCTCCAGCAGAAGAGAGTAAAATACCAACTGGATTATGGCAGCATGGCTAGAGGTAAATCATGTATGGTCACGTTGATACTGTTGCTGCCGGTTTTCTTGATTTATTTATTTTTACTCTGCAGCTGCCTGTTCAAAATTGTATCTTGACTCTGGGTAGATGGATAGAATGTTGTATTTATATGATTTTTAATTATTAAATTATTACTATAGAATTGACTAACTGGTGTGAGTAGGCCTGCTTGGAAGAAAAGGAGAGATGGTTATCTAAGGTTGAGACTGGGGGGAGGGGGGAGCTGGATTTGGCTATGTATTGGTTTGCAAGTTTCCACCTATGAAGCTGGGAAGCATTAAAACTATTGGGGTATTGGGGAGGGCTTGTATTGCTCGAGTACTAAAGCATAAGTAAAAATCTGCATTATGGGTTTGGGCATGAAGTGCAACTGGTTTATAAGAGTCATTGTGGTTTGTATCAAAGTGGTGGCCATTCATTCGTTATCTGAGTGTTTCTGTGGTGAGGTCAATATATTCGGCATCGTAGTAGTTTCATTGTAATTTGTATGTAAGATATTGTGTGTAGTAGTCATAGTGGCCTTTCAAGGGTATTACATTTGTGTGAGCCTGCTGTTGAAAGGTTGGTGAAGTTTGCAGGAACTGCATCTTGTTTTGTTGCAAGGGTAGAAACCTTAGGCCTATGATATCCTCGGGCTGTGAAAGCTTTGGAAAGTTGTTGGCATTGCTTGTTAAGGCCTTCTTCCTCAGAACATATACACTTGTCTCTGGTAGCTAGGTTATAGGGTAGAGAGTGTTTTACACGAAGAGGATGGTTGCTTGGAAATAGTGCTACTGTTGATGGTTGGCGGCTTTGGCGTGGGCGATGGTGTTTGTTTCCCCCATGAAGGTTCAATTCTAGATCCAAGAATATGGCATGGGTGTTGTGAAATGTTCCAAGTGAATCTGAGTTATTTAACCTTGTTCAGGAACTGTGATAAATTATTTTCGGAATTGTCCAAATCATGAAGATTTCAATAAATCTCATCCATAGAGTGAGTGGTTGCAAGGGTTCAGATTGCAAAAAGTTGGTCTCTAGTTTGCCAATGAAGAGATTATCGTAGAATGGGGTCATACATGTACCCATTTTCGTCCCTCAGATTTGGAGGTAGTGTTATCCAAGGAGCGAAAATTGTTCTTTTCAAGTATGAGGTGAGCAGATTCCACTAGAAAGGTGGTGGATGTCTTAGAATTGGTTGGTCGTTTGTTCAAAAAATGTTCCATTGCAGAAAGTACTTAGGTGTGGGGATATGTTGGTGTAAATGTTAATTGACATATATGGTGACCAAGAATGCATCAGTGGGTATTTTATTTTAATATATTGTGGGCGGTTGAGAAAGTGGTTTTCATCCTTAATGTGTGAGGAAAGTTGTTTTACCAGGGGTTGAAGATGATAGTTTGATCAGCACAGAAACATTATCTGTGGAGGTTTTTATTTTTGTGAATTTTGTGCAGGAGATAGAGAGTGTTTGTGGATGGATTATTGAGGGGGTTAGACGCTCTAATGATTTGGTAGAGGGGCCCTGATCTGCTCCATATAAAATTCTCGACAAGACTGTTTTATTCTCTTGTAGAATCATGGTCAAGTTTCTTGTAAGTATTTTCATCGAAATTTGTTGTTGCGCTTCTGTGATATAGGTAGTTTTGTTTAGGATCACTGTGGCAGATCCTTTGTCAGCAGGGAGGATCTTAATTTCTTGATTATATTTAAGCCTTGACAGGGACTCTACCACATCAGTATTGAGGTTATGGTATGCGTGTAAGGAATTTGGGAATGGTAGCTCTGTCATATTGGTAAAGACGTAAGCAATGTATTGTTATAGTGAGTGGTCCAAGGGTAATTGAGGGGAGTACCAATTGAAGGTTGGAGTAAACTTCTTCGCTGCTGGATCTGCCATCTTGTGCTGATCTTGGTTGAACTGGTTATTCTCGAAGAGGTATTTGAGCTTAGGTTCCTGGGATAAGTAATAATAACTTCCACCAGAGTGAAGTGATCAACTATGGTAGACAGTGAAAATGTTATGCCTCTGAATAAAACATCTATTTCATTTGAAATAAGTGATTGATCGGACAGATTCATAACTTGGTTTTTGTGGTTGTGTTATATTGCCTTTGTTGGAGGAGGATGCGCTGTTGGTCTGGATAAAACCGATTTAAGATGAAAGGGAGTGGGTAGGCCAAAAAGTGAGGCAAGGGAGGGTTTGTTTCCTATGAGTGGGGGTATGGGGGCAGGTAGTGAGTGACCCATTGGCTAGTGCTTTGATGCAGAATGCGGAACGTTTCTTGAGTTGATTCTGAATCATATTGTTCATTCGCTTTACTGAAAGATCTAAATACTGTCAAAAATAGGATTGATGATAATAATAAATAATTGATAATTTAATAATTCACAATTACATGTAGTATAAATACAACATTCTATCCATCTACCAAGAGACAAGACACAAGTTTGAACAGGCAACTACAAAATAAAATAAATAAATCACGAAACAGGCAACAACATTATTATAGTGACCATGATCTAGACATGCTCATAGTCCAGTTGGTGTTTTACTCTCTTCTGCTGAAGTAGGGGGATTAATGTACCCCAAAAAATTTTTATAATTAGGCCTATTTGTTTTGTTGTGTTTTTATTGTGAACTTTGAAGCATACAGTTTTCTAGTAAGTGTGCCCTTATATCCTTTTTTCAATGTTTATAGTAACCTCCCAAACATTCCTCATTCTAAGACACGTAGTTTTCTCATTGTTAGGTTTAGTATGTTTAATATAGCATATTACTACCCATCTTGGCTACATGTGATAAATTGTTTCTTCAGAGAAAAAATGAAAGATATGAGACACCATTATGTATAGGTTTAGGTCAAAATATTTCAAAATAGAAAATCATAACTTTAGGAAAACATTGCATCATGAATAATTGTTACAAAAGAAACAAACTTAAAATTACATAGCTACTTTTTCTATTGGTTTCTCAGAAATATGTTTATTTTATTTTACTCTCTCAACAGATAAGATGAACATTGAATGTAAATTGTTTATACATCATTTCTAGCCAACATTTTGGAACAGTGTTGATGTTAACATTTTAAATATTGTCTTGCAATACTACTATTACCCTATCAATTCATATTTAAAGTATTAATGGTTGAAGATAACACTATCTATACTTGCAATAATATTATATTATAACTGGAATATTGATAGTGTTTATTGTCCTCCGAATGGATTACATGTTTCAAGATAAGATAAAATTATCAATTTACTTGACTATGTTTCTTGACTTAATATAGAGAGATATTTTTTCCTGTAAATATGTTAATAACTGTGAAGCAAATTACTATTTATCAAACAACAAAATTGTGTCAGTAAAATGTGTACTGTGTTGTTTATTTACTTTATCTACTCATATTGTAATGTAAATTTGTGGGAGGTGAACACAAAATTGTTTTATAAATTAGATAGAAGTCATATTATAATGAAAATGTGATTTAAAAACTTGATTTGCTAATCTACTGAAAATGTTTTAATGGTAATGAATTTTAGCGTTTAAGATTAATAAATACTGAATAGCAAAATCCAAAATAATTTTGGCATCTAGGAAAATGTGTTTTATTTTTCCGTGTTGTCTGCCACAGACACCTGACTGTGCTTTTAAATGTATTGAGAATTTTCGAAGCACAACTTCATACATAAGCCTATGATGCTTTGTTTAAACACATTGAAAGATATAGGTAAAGTGATTCTGAAATAAGTAAAAATGTTGATTTAAAATTTGTACTACATCACAACAGAGTTGTGTGTACCAATCAGTGATGCTGTAAAAAATATTCCTATAGAACGCTGGTATTAGGTAAATAAAGTTTTTTTTTTTTGCCTAAGTCACACCAACAACAAAGGTATGTATTTAACAAACTTGGGTAAGAAGAAATGTGCACACTTTAATTTTATGAAAGATATGTGATGATATTAAAACATGTAAAACAGTCTCATTTGTTGTTTGTTGGTGTTATTTATAAACAATTTCTTAGGCCAAACGTAAAAATCATTTGTTTAGTGAATACTGACTGTCACTAGCTTTGTAAGCTACACAATTAGTGGAGGATCATATTACAAAATTAACTAATTACATCAAAAAGAAACCACTATGGCCTAACACAATAGTTCTCAAACTGTTTAGATATTGTACCCTTGGTCATGACTAAAAGTATAATGTACCCAACACGATAAAAATGTCCCAAAATGAATATCTCTAGTAATAAAAGAAATTTTCCTTAGTCTTCTCGAAAACTCCCTGCCACATTAATTTTGGTTCTCTTTGTCATTTTACCCATTTTCCCTCGATTCTGTAGCTAAATGACCTTGGAATTAAATCTGCTAGTATTAAAAATATTATTTTGACTCATCACTTTAGCTTATACCAAGACATAGCTTCACTGGTATTTATGAATGAATTTAAGGGCCCTTATATTTATAGTCTCGGCCGCTTGAAACCTGCCATTCCACCCCTGTGTATGCATAACAAGATTTAACAAGATCCATTTGTAGTTTGAAGCAAAGCAAAAGTTACATTACTTAGAGGTGAAGTCTGAAAGTTTTTTATTACAGAACTTTATTGCATAACTTTCTTTATTCCATCATTTTATTTTATATGTGAGTAGAAAAAAAAGTTCTTTTCTCTGTTAACCCTGTGATAGTTGTTGCATGTTTTTCCAGGATCCCCCCTTCAGCCCCTGTTACCCCACTAGAGACCAATGTGTTGTCAACTGTCACAAGAAGACATCGAGTCTACAGGCAGCTGGTAACACTCTCATACATTATGGTGGTTATATAATTTCAATTTGCTACTAGCCAATGCTGGTACTGTATTAGACCACAGATTTTTTTTTAATATGCATACTATTGTGTAAGATTATAATTTTGCTAATACACGATAAACTTTTTAGTTTTTTATTTTATTTAACACCACATCTTACTACCCTTCGGGTTATACGCTTCAGTACTAATTAAACTAATGAGTTAGGAATGGGAAAGGTTGAATTTAGAGGAAATGAACCCGCATTTGTGTGAAGGGAGAGTGGAAAACCATTTAGGAACACCCCCAGTTCACCCGATCGAGATTCGAACCTCGATCTCCCTGTCTCAGCAGTCTTAAGTTTTATTATTACAGGTCTGACATTTGAGCATGTCTGCCTACTTAGCTAAGAGTCCCGAAGTTTGCTAACAAATAGTTTGCTGATATGATCAGCCGATGCAGAAAGTGTATGCTAATTACCTCTAATAAAATCTTTCTACTTTTTTTTACAGCTATACTTTTTTTACTAATAAAAATTGTCCTATCATTTTATTTATATAGTGTGGTGAAATTGTTTGTTTTTATTATTACCATTCAAGAATGAATTTAGGGGAGATAAATGTAAGAGCAGCGAATTTTAATGTTTGAAAACGAATCTTCTCAAGAGTACTTTTGCACAATGATGAAACAAGAAAATAAACCTAACGCTAAAATGATGGCATTTGAGAAACTTATTGAAGAATTCAAACAATGCAAAATTTATTTTCAAAAGGCTCTTCAAGAAGAATTTAAGGAAGATTTTAAAATTTTAAGGGTAAGTATACTTTAAAGAAGCCAAATAAACTTTATATATATAGTTAAGGAATAATCAACATAGTTTTAGCATTTAATTAATCTTGATAATAGCATGTCCACCAACTAAAAGAGTTCTTTTTTGACTCATTTTTTGATAAAGGCTGGGACTGAGGAAACAAGTTGAATATTTTGTTCTAGGCAAGTAGTAAATTTGAAAGAGGTCTAGTTATTATTTTTGTAAGTGTGTGGTTTTTACACATGATTTTTCTTCCATTTTCATAGTATTAAGAAAAAACAAAAATGTCAGTTACATATTTGAAAAAGTTGGATAATATCTCAAACTTGCACTGTTGCCAGAGAATGTGCATAATATATCACCGTAAAGATAATACTAAATGGTGGGTTAATTAGATAGATAGCTTGATGTTGAACAAAAAAATAGAAAATAAATTATAATAAAAGTATTAGGGGTATAAACTCTGGATTTTGCTACAGTTATGGGCAAATTCCCATTTTCTGAGTTGAGGGTTTATGCAGCTTGCTGTTGGAAGTGCTCTGATTGTCATTAATAATTATTATATATGATATTTTAGTAAATTTAATTTGTTTTATTCTCTTTCAGAAACTAATTGAATTAAGCCAAAAATTGTGCACAAATGAATATAGACTTTACCATTCTACTGAAATTGTTTCTGATGCTTTGAAACTGTGTGTGGATTTATTTGGAATCCTTGCCTATACTAACTTACCACTTGATGCCCTCATGGTAGCATCAACTGCTCTTTGCCATGTGTTATTGCTTGCATTGAAGCCACAAAGGATTAATAAAATATTTAAATCGTGTTTCAAACTCAATGCTTACCGCACATTTCTATGTATCAGATTTACAAAATACAAGTGTGTCAAATTAGTGGTTCAAAATGTTGAGTGTTTTCATCTGACTCTTTCTCATGGAATATTACAGTTGAATAGTACATCAAACGTTTTTGAGGATCCAAAGAATTTAAAGCATAATGTTTCTTCATTACTTTGTATTATTTTCAATGTTCTTAAACAATCGTGCAGAAAGTATTCCAAGTATACATTAATATCTTTTAAAATGCTAGTGTTATGGATACTAAAAATGATTGACTGTTTGGGTTCAGAGTATTGTTTGACAGAAAAAACTGTTCACGACATATTTACAATTGTGAATAGTAATTGGGAAAGTTCAATCAATGGTGTCAGAGAGCAAAACACGAAAATCTTACAGTTGCTTTTTTATATTAGTGATGAAATCCTCCAAGTAGACGAGAATGGACAATATTTGGTACCATTCACTGCAAGCAATATTCTTTATATTGTGATGACAGAACAACCATGGAGGATGAAGAGTAAATATTTCATGCTAGAAATATTGTTACCAATGTATGGAGTTAAAAAGGTATGTAGTTCTTGGGTGGATAAGGAAATAAAATAATAGGAATATGACATATATAGAGGAATATATTCTGAAAATTGAAAAATGACACCTGAACACAGGAATCGAACCCGGGACCTTCGACTTAGTACGCCAATGCTCTACTACTGAGCTATCCAGGAGTCGTCCCGTGCCGAGGGTCATTCTCCACTCATATTTTAAGGCAGAGTCTATGATGGACATGAGAAATCGTCGGCTTTATTCACGAGCTATTCATAGACTCTGCCTTAAAATATGAGTGGAGAGTGACCCTCGGCACGGGACGACTCCTGGATAGCTCAGTGGTAGAGCATTGGCGTACTAAGTCGAAGGTCCCGGGTTCGATTCCCGTGTCCAGGTGTCAATTTTCAGAATATGATATCGAGATGGAGTATTCTTCTCTAAAAGCACAAATAATAGCTCCTACTATTTGATTCTTAAGAGAAATATATGTTCATCACCTTCACTCAGTAGATATTAACCTGCCTACTGATCAAAAAGTCTTAAGTTTGATTACTAGCATGATCAAAATATTTTTTTTTTTTTGTTAACCACATACTTTATTGAGGGTGGAACTATTTATATCACAATATTTTTTCAAAACAATCTATAACTTGATTTTTAGTCCCTACTCAACATTCTCTGAGAAGTGACTTGACTTTTAACTTTACTAATTTGATGTATCATCAAACAAAATTTTTTATCTTTTGTGGGAAATACTAATATTTGCAATAGTGAACGTAAGATTATTAATTAGGAATAAGCATGATAGTAAATATCTCTTTATAGTACATATGCATCAAAGGAATTGACATAAATATACTTATCCCCCCAAAAAAACTAGAAATTTTATTTGTTACATAAAATTGTTTTAAGTAAATAAATAGCTTATTTTCATCCCTAATAGTAGCGATGAAACCGTGGGGTGGGGTGGAGCTTATTCCCCCCCTCCTTGGAATAAGTTTGTCCCCACCCCACTCCCAAATACATTTCAAACCTTCTGGTATGTTCTTGAATAGGAAACTGGAAAACTTGTATCAAACTGCAAATAACTTCTAAAGGCATTCATTGTTCAAAAATGTGCCAGGTAGGGGACCACTTCAAATAGAATTCAGATGCATATGATTTTTTTTTAATCCAGGTGAATAGTACTGCAAATATCTTCTAGAAGCATCCAAATTTCAAAAAATTTCAGAAGGCAACTCCAAATAGCTTTAAAAAAATTGGGGAGGAGGACAGCTAAATAGCTTTTAATAAAGACATCACCAAAATGTTGCAAAAAAATATATATTCAAAAATCCAACTTCCCCCACCCCCACCTAGATATAAATAAGGTTTGGTCACCATTGATCCCTTATATAGTGAATGATATTTAAAATGTTTCTATTAAATTAAGATAAAATGTTTATTAAAAGTGAATATTATATATTTTATTTAAATGAAAAAATACTAATAAATCTTTTGAAAGATTTCATATAATACAGTAAACACATAATTTTTGCAAATATATACAAAAGTTCTTTTCAAAATATAATTAAGTGATACAGTAGATTGAATGGATTGTGAAGCATAAGTTTTGTGATTGACTGAAAGTTATATCAACCAACCATCTGTTTTTCTTTTTTAAAAAACTCTTTGAATGTGTCTTCTTTTAAAGGTGAGTAATTATTTATTGACAAATTTACTTTTCAGGCCCTAGAAGACTTCCCCCTTTTGACAAAAGGACTAGTGTGGAGTTTATCATATAGCCATCTTGTTTCGGCAGGCACTTTGGCCTACAGAGCTTGTCTTAAAGACATAGATGAAAATGATTGGATGCTGTTTTTTATGCCCGCCATTGAAGTAGTTGTTACCACAGAGAACAATAATGATATTAGGTAATTACTACTATTTCACCATTTATCTTGAATAGTGGGAATTTGTGGAAAACTGAAGTAAACTTTGTTTATTCTCGTTGTTTTTCGATTCAACAAACCTAGGACACTAAAGCTGGAACTTGATCATGTTGGACTTAAAACCACTGTGTAACTCTTCTATTAACATGCTTAGTTTCAAGACAAAGTGTAAATATGGCTAATCTGCAAACAAAACTTTATTTGTGCATTTTAATTAATTTCTTATTTAAAATCTTAGTCATACATTATGTTTCCTGACCCGATTCAGTGGCCAAACGGTCTGAGGTGTCACTCTCGTGTTAGACTGGCCTGATGATGATGGGTAGGTTGGAGTTTTAATCCCATTGGGTCTACTGAGTGTGGGTTTTTACCTAAATAGTTTACCCCTCTACTTCCAAGCAAATGCTGGTAGATTACCTTTATAATGCTTCCTTTCTCATCCCTACCTCATTAGCATAATCAACATATATGTGTATAACCTTACCAGGTAATAAGACGCAGTGATTAAAAAACTTTTTCCTTCCTGTTATTTATAGATTTAGAAATTACCTAATGAGTTAAGGATAAGGAAGGTTGAATTTAGGGGACATTCACCCACATTTGCATGGAGGGAGAGTGGAAAAAATTAGGGAAAACCACCCTCAGTACACCCGACCGGGATTCGAACTTCCATCTGTCACAGTCTATTCAAACACAAGAGTGACGCCTTAGACCATGCAACCACCAAAGCAGGTCTCAGTTTATTAAAATGCTTCCATCTACCTTCTTTCCTTCCACCTTTATTTTCTTCCATTCTTCTCACTTGCACTATTGCTCATATCCGCTCCTCTCGTCTCTTTTTAGGTCTTTCTTGCCGTATTTAACTACATACATTATCTCTATCTTTCTCCTTGGAATTCTTTCCTTTTCGTTTCTCATTACATGACCATACCATCTCACCCTTGCTTCCTCTACTATCTCATGTACTGCCTATACCATAACTCTTACCCAGAAAACTTCATTATTAATCCTGTTTCACCTCGTGACAGCTAACATGCTTCTCAAAAAACTTAATTCCCATGGCCTCCACTTTCCTGATCTTTCTTACATCCAATGTGCATGACTCTGCTGCGTATGTAACTAACTATGGATACAAAGTACATCTTTAGTTCCGTGAAATGTGAATTAATCTGCTATCCTTTCCTTTCTTTAGTGTGCAAGAGAAAAATTTGTTTGATTACTGGATTCTCCCTACACTGAAGAAATTTCCTTCACTATTGGTGAAAATTATTGTGTACATTAACAAGGTATCTGACTTTTCAAAACCATCTTGCAGTTTGCTATTTTGTATTATAAGTTTGGTGAGGCTTGGGCGGAAGAAAGGCATTATTTTAAGTTTATGGCAGCCTGAAATGTTTCTTGATACATTGTTTGACTTGGAATACCTAACAAACATAGCACTTCAACATTCCAGTGAAATTATTAGGAGTCAGTGTTTCTCTATGATTTGTAGCACGTCAAAAACCTCTGCAACACCAACCACGACAGAGTTTTTAATGATAAGTTTGTTCTTGATTGAGAATGTGAATACAGATAATGCAGCCTTCAGACAAAGCATCTTTAATTCATTTGTTTTATTTCTAATAAGAATACGTGAGTCCTGCTATAAAGAAATAAAGAAAAGAAAAATACTGTGTTGAATACAATTAAAATGGAAGAAACTATCCAGCCTCTCTCTTTAAATGGTCACGAATGTTCCAATTTGCTTTACAAAAGTTTGGTCAATAATTTTATATTCACAGACACACAAATGGATTCAGAATCGGCATTTACAAAAAGTGTTTATTTTCTCGAATGGCTTTATTATTTTATTACTTTAAACCTTGAGCCAGGATCAAACTATCAAAGAAAGATTTTATCTCTCCAACTTTGTGAAAGTGTGTTGATGTATTTAGGAAGCGTTGGTGAACACAATCAGAAAACAAGTATGTTCAATCAGAAAAAATTAAGTCCCATGAAAGTTTTGCAGTAATGAAGTGTATTATTGAATGTGAAAAGTGGCATTTCACTTCTGAAGAAAGTCGTAAAATGTTGTTGGTCTGTGTAGAGGACTCAACAGACGACATAAGGGAGACAGCCGCACGCATACTGATACATTTTTTTTACTTTAGAGAAAATGTTAATGAGGGAAAGAAATTACTCAGGAAAGCGTTATATCTTTGTAAGAGTTCAAAGTTTTATACGGCAGAAAGTGGTGCATTGTTAATCAAAATTATCAATTCATGGATTTACAGAATGCAGAAAAACAATGCCAATAAGAAACTAGAAATTAGAGAATTAATATCTTACATTTATCTGAATAGCGAAATTGGTATTCAATTGGACATATATGAAAACAATCCTTTGTCAAATGAACAAAAAGGCCATTTTGAAATTGAAGAATTCAGTAAAATTTCTAGTAGTGATGAGGATTACTCGGATAACCCAACCCCAAACCAATTTAATAATATTGTATTAGATGCACAAAAAAAACTATTAATAGGTTTGAAAATAAATCCAGATACATTTCAGGACGATTTGTATGAACAGAGCTCTCTGTTTCCTTGGAACATAAACAAAAGTGAACTTCATTATGACAATTGTATACCTATTTCAGAACAAAATAATACAAAACCTAGGAAAAAACGTCGCACTATTAATAAGACTATAAAAATGGTATACAAGACCAGTGATGAGACAATGAAAATAAGTCTCAAAAGCAGGCCAAGAACATTTGAAGGGTTGGTAGTTGAAGACATAAAAGAACTTGAGAAAATAAGTGGCTCTCAAATACCCGACCGCATGAAGTCGTTCGAAGGTTTATGTGTTGTCAACCCAAAAGATGGATTAGTTGGCCCAAATATTATGAAAGCTGTTATCAGTTCACCTGAATATAAAACAAATAAGCCTTCAACCTCCGCAAATGTGTGTGGTAAAAAGTTTGTTAAAACACAGAAAATAAGCCAAAGCACGCTGGCTTATCAAACAATTCATAAGCACTTTGCATCTATCAAGTTTGGTACATTGGCAAGCCAAACTGATATCAATGAAAATGGTAGAAAGATGTATTTTATTACTCAACCACAAAAGTGCGCAGAATATTTGGAAACATTACCACCCCTTCATTTCCAAACACATGGTAGTGACAACACAATATATTCTTCAAGCAAATCACCCAATGACGTCTCTGACTCAGGTCGACCATGCACTTTGTCAGGACTATTGTTGTGTTGTGCCGAGTGGCAAGCGCAGCTTTTACAGCAAGACCTGTGGCAAGCTGCGTCATCAGGAGCCCCCTTACATGGACTTCTGACAGCACTCTCTCTTGTAGTTGCACATCCTACAGGTGCAGAGATTAGTATTCTGAATGCAGCTGAAGTGGAGAGGCTGGTTTGCCTCATGGAGAGTGTCGTGGCACATTTATTGAGTGTACTAGCTTCAAAGGCCAACAATATCACAAGTGAGTTGCTTTCTTGTTTTCAGTTAAAGTTTCATTTTGTGTCATTGATAAAAACATGTAATTAGTATGATGCTAAAACACTTAAAGTTTATTTTAAGATTCTAGTGATGTTTTATGTGTTTAACCTGAAGGTAATAAATGCGATACTTAATAATAATAATAATACTGCTTTTAGATTCTTAAAATGCCTTAGCTATAATCGCCTTTGACTTAATGACTCTTCTTATTATGTTTGGTACATCTCCACTTAAAATCCTCAACTGAGATTCAACCACAATCCCTTTGTGGATACCCTCAAAAGTTGCACTTTAGACTAGCTAGCCCTTTGTGCTCTCAGCCATGACAAGATCTGTATACACAAGTTTTATATTCAATAAAGGTGTTACATTTAACTTTAGCGAATTTGATATGGATATTAATGCCAGTGAGTTTTTTTTTTTAGATTTTGCACCATCATTTGCTGAGATGGCTGAAGCAATTGACAGTACATTTTGTGACATTTTGAGTAGAGATGAAGAGGAAGTGATGGATATCACCCCAGCTCACCAGCTAGTTATCAACTGTATCTGGTTCAATCTCAAGGTCAACAAAATATCCATGATTAAAATTAAAAGTTAAGACTTAGATAGCTTGCTCTAGAAATATATATAAATAATTTAATTTTATAAAATAACCAGTTACTAAGTTGGTAGATGTATTAAGTGAAATTACAAGTCTAAAAATATTATTAGGATTACTTCCGTGAAAAACATATTGTCAGATATGAATATTTAACATAAAATTAATAATGCATAATCAATTGAAATAGTACAAATTTATGAAAATTCTAAAAATATAGTTTACACGTTAAAAACATACATACATACATACAATAAAGTATGGACAGAACAATATTTTAGGTTCAGATATGTTATGAAGTAAAAAGTATAAAATTAAAAAGTTAACATCTGCCAAACGAATTTGAATGAAGTAATTAAGAGTTATTATTACAAAAACTTTGAGAAATATAATTTCTTTTGTACAAAACAAGGTTTTAAGTTCAAATATGTTATGAAATGTAAAGTATAAAATTTAAAATTATAGGTTAATATCCGCCAAACAAATCTTAGTGACGTAATTAAGTGATGTGGAATAATCTAAATCTTATCACTTTCTTTGTCCCATTACTCCTTTATGGCATCCAGCACTGGAAAGATGCTGGATTATTTCATTCCGACATGTTTCGGTACTTATGATCATGGAAATTGAGTCGTTCTGAAAAACACTATGTATTATTACGACGGTGAGATGTTTGTAAAAATATCCATGGTTAATTTATTAAATGTCTGACAATGGAGAACCAAGTGTCTTAGTTTAGCTCAAAGTGCTTGCTTGATATTCAACATATTCCAAGATATTTTATAGGGTACTGCTGGAATTTCTTAGGAAAAAATAATAATTTCGTTTTTAATTGCTTTGAATTAGTTTGGTTACTTTTGTATTTATTTATGTTTTTACTAACATATCATTAACTTTTGTTCCTTTACATTTAGGCATGTTGCAATTTGTCGAGTGAGCTGGCTAGTATTGAAAGCACAACGTCTGATATTGCGGAACGCTGCGGTTTGCTTATTGTAAGAGTTCTCAAACAATGCCGACACAAAGGTGTCATCGAGTCAGCCGGAATGTCTTTGTCAAATTTGGTCAAAATGATGACTTCCAACAAATGCATGCATGCATGTCATGACCTTCCTGAAAGAATACTGACGGGGTTTTTGGATCTCTTGCAAGAAGGTAGCAGTGCTGCTTCAGTCACAAGAAAATGTGCTGGATTGGCAATATTAGTGCACAAAATTGTGGCCGGTGACAAACACAAAAATAGGGTAAGTAATGAGCTAATTTTTAGAGAGTTTTTGATAAACCCAAACTATTAATAAGACATATTTAAAGTAAACACGTGATAGCGAATATATAATTCTTATTTGGAAAGTTCATACCAAATCTTAGATAGTACATCTCAATGTCAATTGCAAATTTAAACTTGTTACTAAACATGATATTTAATTACATCCATGTATTAATGTTTATTTTGTTGTAAAACTTTCTTAGCATTGCTACACTTGTGTGTATCACGTCTGCTGAAAATTGCCACAGATCCTGTGAGATTGTACAACTCAGATACATCTGACTTGCCATCAACGCAGGCTCTTCATTTCCTTTGTATGTTAGTACAGGACTCGGCTCTTTGTCAATATGTTGCTGCGTTACATGAGCGATATCACTCAGCTGTGCTTTAAAAAACTCTCATCAAACATATGGACTGTTAGGTAAGTCGTCATGTACTGGTACTGCAGTTTTAAGATGTATTAGCTATTAAAACTTAACTTGTATTTTTTACAAGAAAGTGAGTGTTTTGTTGTTCTGCCTTTATGTATTTCCATTCAACGTTATTAATAATATAAATATTTAACCATGCTCTTTATGTATGAATCAAAATCCAGCACACAGCTACTACCATTTCATATACATTTGTCAAAAAACCAAAGCTAAATAATATTTATTTGCTTTTCAGAAATGCAGCACTACAGTTGTTTGGTGCATGTACCTAAACTAGTAGGCGAAAAAAAAAATAATGATGAAAACATGATCGGTGGAAACACTGTTACTGTAGAGGAATTCTTTTATCACTATCCAACATTGGTTGAATTACTTTTGTCAAAATTACAAAGCGTTTCAACATCAACGGATTTATTGCAACATTCTGCCTTAGTTCCAATGCTTTATCTTCTCTCAAAGCTGTCAGTTGGGAGTGCAAGCTTTTTTTAATCAAGAATGTTGCGAAAACGTGAGAAAATTAAAAAATGTTTCATGACCTTGACATCAAGCAAGATTATTGCTGTGCGTAAGCTGTCAGCTAAGGCTTATGTAAATTTTACTCCATTTTCTAATATATCTGCAAACATGGAAAATATTTTGGATGACATGAACAATCTTGACAAGAAGTTTGACTACATAAGGTGCATAAATACGCGAACTCATGAAAGCTATGGTTATCCTCCTAGGCTAGTATTAGATTTTGATGATACCATTTATACAGTCCCTGAGAATGAACTTCATGGTGTCTTGACTATATTATTATACCAACAAGAAAGGTTGGAAAATGAATCTGTGGAGATGTCAAACTTGACATCGCACTTATCTGAAAGGTTAATTGGTAAAATTTCTGAAATGCGTTTTTTCTCTTTTCTTCAAATTGATGCTATAACTTATTACAACAGGGCATTAGTAAATGAATTATACTTGAAAGTGTGCAGCCATATTGAAGCTCCTGTGTATGACGCTGCCATTGAAGTGTTATCTCTGCATGAAATATTACAAAACAAATATGAGACGAGCAAACTTAAACTTGGCTGTGTTACCATACCTTGTGTAGGTTTATCTGTTTGGGCAAAGACTTTTGTAGAGATTCTGCTGTATAATTGTTCTCAACATCAGCTTGAAGAAGCATTAATTGCCATTTTCAAAATGAGTCGAAAGGTTCCCAACTATACAGAGGCTGCTCTTGAAGCTACAAAATATAGACTTAAGAAAGAAACACACATTGTTTTTGCAGATGTGAAAACTAGACTTCTTTGTGCCTTCATAACAACAATGTGCGTTCCACATATATCTCTCATCAAATTATATTTCATATCCTAGATACAATGCTGTTTCTGTTAAAGGAAGGCAATTTAATATACGAAACCATAGCCATACATGATGACTTTCAATTTATTATCAAAGCATTTCAAGAAAAATCTCTTAATAAAGTATTTAAAACAAATAGTTATATTTCTCTTCCAGTCATGTGTGGCCTTGTAGCAATACATATTCAGCATTCTTACAATGCTAGCAGTACTGAAGAAAAAATCACTTTGTTTCTGAAGGGAGTACAAGTTTTAAGTGAAAGTTGTAATCCACAATCAAGGCATGAGGACTTCAGACTTGGTGCATCAGTTTCTCTACAGCTGTTGGCTCTTACTCTTAAAGTAATCATTGCATACCACTCATTTCTTGTTTCTAATAAGTGCTTGGATGTAATTGGTAGAACAATAGTAGATTCGACATAACACTGCTTCAAGATGAAAGTACATGTGTCCGTAATGAAGCAGCAAAGTTTGTCGCTATATACGATTCCTATAGCAATATTTCTACAACTGAATATAGAATGTTAAGCTCTAGTAACTGCATTAAAATGGTTCTCAAGGTAGACTTTTTATTGACATTGCTTTCAAGACAAGTTGCATTACTCTTTTTATGGGAATCACTATCTTGTTTAAAAGACTTAGAAAATATTCGCACAAGATTTATAGGTGTGCAACATATGGAAGATATCACAAATCCGTTCGACCATGGAGTAAGGAATATATATGCAGAAGAAACCAAAGTGATTGATTTGTTCGCCCAAAGTCTCTTAACATTTGTACACTCAAGCAATAATTCTGAACTGATTGAACTGAAGAAGTTGGCATCTGTAAGAGCAGAGTCATATGACACCGACATTGAGTATGTGCTCCAACTGCTTAAAAAGGAATTTGATCAAGGTTTGTTGTTTCTTTACCCATTCATCTCCAAATATGAGTTCATAATTTAACTTACCACACACATTTATATTGGATTTAAAAAAATCAATATTTATGACTCATTTAATTAGTTTTTCAATCTAATACTTTAAACAAAAGTGCTCAAATGAGGTATGAGGACAGGAACCCGCTTCATTGGCCAAATGGTCTAAAGCGTCACTCTCGTATTAGACTGGCCTGCTGATGACGGGAAGGTCGGGGTTTTAATCCTTGATGGATCTACTGAGGGTAGTTTTTCCTAAATTATTTCCCACTCTCCTTCCACGCAAATGCAGGTAGATTACCTTTAAAATTCTTCCTTCCTAGTCCCTAGAGTACTTATATGTATATTACCTGAACAGGTAATAAAATGTGGTGATTAAAAAAAAATGACGAACTATGTATGCAGACTGAAGAATCAAATTGTTTTAGTTGACAATTTGCTCCAGTAAGATATTTTTGAAACTATCTATATTATAGTTGGGGGTTTTGGAGAATATTCTGACACTCTGGGAGTGTTGATCTGACATACTCATTTCAACACTCTGGGAGTGTTGATCTGACATACTCATTTCTCATAATAGACTAATGGCGATGTGAAGATGTGGGTTTGAACCTCATTACACGTACTAAGGGTGGTTTTCCCTAAGCGATGCTGTGCACAAAATAACTTAAGTAGGTAACAGTTATTTAATAGTAATTAATATACAAGCTGTTCCCAGGCTAAACAGCCTAACTTTGGAAAGTGTTTGGGATCAAAAGCTAGCTCAAAATGTCCTTTGGAGATTTGCTTGTTTTTGCTTATTTTTTGATTAAACAGCGAAAAATTAATAAAACCAAAATAAAAAATTTATTTTGTTCAAAATGGCTGAATGACATGTGCGTCTGTTGTTTCTTTGCACACTTGCGCTATACTTTCTTGTAATGATTGAAGGTCTTTAACAAGCACTCCATACACCTTATGCTTGAGATTGCTACACATAAAAAGAATCTAATGGCTTTAAATCAGGTCCGGCATGACCAAGTCATCTAGCAGGAAAATGAGTACTAAGCCACTGCTGAGGATCTCTGACGGCTGAGAATGTCTTCCATATGACTGAGTAAAAATTCCCATCTCTGAACCAAATCTTCGGATACTTGTTCTTCTTTCATTCTGCAGCAATGCAAGAACTCTGATCAGCTAGGGAACTACTATTAAATGACTCAGTTACCCTGAATCATTGAAATGTCAAAGGGGAACACTGACCTATGAGGCAATCTTCTGTTCGTAAATTGTGTGGTGTATTCACAGCAAGCAGCATTAGCATTTACCTTGCAAAACCTGTACACAAATATCTTATCGGTGTATTCACTATTCAAGTAGGTATGAGGCATGATTTTTAGTTATAAACGAACTAAACAATTATTTGGTTAGAATGAAATAAGTGTTACTGGTGCAAACACAAGCCTGATAATTACTACTAAAGTAGAAAACACTAAACAAAAAGGCATATAACCAAATTGGGTGCTAAGAAAAAGTAAAAAAAAAATATCGTTTTTTACTGTTTGCTCGAAAAGGAAGCAAAAATGATCCCCTACCTCTTCCCAAAGTTTAGCTGTAACCTGGATACACATTGTATGTTAGAAATAATATTAAATTGCCAGCATCGGTGGACACATGAATTATGTCAGGCTCGGCTAGTTTTGTTTACTAATGACAAGGTCAGGGTTTAATTCTCGCTGGATATACAAGTGGTAATGTTTGCTAACTGGTTTCTCTCTATCCCATTATCAAAATTAAATACTTAGAAAATACAATAAGTTTATTATATGCTTATTTAATTCTCTTTTTAAACCATCGCTGGAATCAAAAAATTAATCTGAATTAGATGCTTGCAGCATAACAGTGTACTACCAGTATGTTAAAGTTATGGTAAATTATACTATTTTTGATATTTATGTGATCTTTGTTTAAATTTCCACTTTTTACACAACAGTGTGAACTAATCTAAAACAATTTGCTTTTGTATATTCCAGATGACTGTACACATATATCATCTTCAATGCTAACAACATTAAGTGTGGTGTCAAAGAAACTTAAGTATCAATTATTGCTCATGTTTCGATTAAAAGTTTGCAGTTCTGATCAAATGGTAACCTTATGTAAAAAAATTGGCTTTGAAAATTTGTGAGTGTAGTATGTTTTTTTTAGGAATAACATGAACCCAAACATTCATGAAAACTGTTAAAATTTATATTTTTCTGATGCATATGCTGTGATGACAAAACTCTTCTATTTTGTGATAAACAATTGTATTTTGTAAAAAATTAATGTATATTAATGTTTCATAATTGACAAGAAAGTAAAGTTCATACAACATAATTTGCACATTTGAAAGATTAATTCTAGTCACTAGGCCTTATTTTACATCACTTTAAATGTATTGTATTTAAAACTTATTTCAATATTCCTTTTATCCTTCTACCATTCTTCATCCAATTCTCTCTTACTTGCAGACTTGCTCTTCCTATCTCTTTGTCTCCATTGCGTTTTTTTTACCAATATATTTCCTATTTCTCCCGGTGACAGCTAGTATACTCCTCTAAAACTTCATTCCGTGGCCTCTACCATAATATGTACGAAATTTAAAATAGTAAAAATTAGGTCCTTTTTAAAAATAGCTTTGAAAAAAATAACATTATTGTAGGATTTAAATAAATATTTGTGCCAGTAATAATTTTGATAAATCTAAAAAAAATTAAATGCACCAGATGTCTGATGAGAATAGAAAACCTTCAAAATACACCGAGTCAAAATTTCACCCCTGGTCAGGTTCAACAATGTAAAAAGCTATGTCAAACCTGATTGTTTACACCTATGTGAATTGTTTTTAAGATTATAAAGCCACAATGTGCATGGTCTTTTCCAAAAGCCCATAGCTATCATTTGTAATATAATCCACCCTTTTACATAAGTTAAACCTCGCACATCCAAATTTTTAGATCATTTTATTAATATTAAAATTTAAGGCTAGGCTGTATGGGGAAATCGGTATGTGGTAAAATTCCTATCACAAAGATTTTGATTTGCAAATGTTGTTACACAGCACTATAAATGCATTTCTCTTAGTGTTTGAAGTTTCTGCTGTTGAGAGACTAAACAAAAGCTAAATGTGAGTTGGTCAACTTCACGTCATAGCACACTACTTTAAAGTTAAAAGGAGCAATCTGTGTTTTAACTTAAATATTTTTTACAATTTTGTTTTAAACATGTACAAATGTTAAGTTATTATTGTTCATGCAAATGACAGATTACACTATTTAAATGTGATTTTAAATAAAGTTTAGTGTTGAAGTTACCAATGACTTTTCTTATGTGACAACACAATTCCTATGATCATGATAATTTAACTAAAAAAAAACAGTGCAGCTACCTGGCAATACAATAAAACATGATTAAATTTAACATAAGTTTCAAATTACTTCAACTTAGACTGGTATAATAATCAAGATAAGATAAACTTTATTTTCGTTAATTGGAAATATTTGATAGTAAAAATTTAAACAAATAATTTAATTTTGTATATATTTTAAAAAATTACATAACATCGCCAGTCAAATTTGAAATATCATCTAGATGTATCGATACAATATGTCGACCAGGAACCATCACAAGACCCAATACTCGTGGTTCTTCCATGCTTCCACAGTCTGAAATTAATAAATCAACTGTTAATCTGACATTCCATATAAACAATTTACAATCATTAGTTCTAATTGTTTTATTTTGTATATGTGAAGCAATGGCAATAGTTTACTCCAAATTAAAAGTATCAGTTGACAAAGTAAAATGAAAATATCAGCTCATGTAACAATACAATGTAGGGAATTTTCTTTCTTAAAAATTAATGAAATCTTAAACAATCCTGAACCGCAAAGTGTGGTGAATACAATGATTTTTATACTATTTGAAGAACTATGAGGTGTCAAAATTTGTTGGTTGTTTGTCTTCACTATTTCCATGGGGGGGGGGATACTCAACTTGGATCAAAAGCTATAAATTTAAATCATAACAATATGGCTTCCTTTCGAATTACTGGCAATCTAAAATGACATGTTATATAACAGTATGTTTACCTTGTATTATAGTAAAGTCTCAATGCTGTAGCAAAGAGGGTCGAGGGTGTGCACCGGGTACCATTGTTCAAGGGGTGTAAAAAAAAATAGGACATGAATATAGTGGCAACGAGCACTGAAAAGGCAGGGACATTTTTCCACTACTTTAAATTATTTTTACTAGGTTGAAGTTTGTTATTATTATTTAGCACCGCGTCTTACTACCCGTTCAGGTTATATGCTTAAATACTAATTACGCTAATGGATTTGGAATTGGGAAGGTTGAATTTAGAGGAAGTGAACCCACATTTGCATGAAGGGAGATGGAAAACCATTTAGGAAAAACCACTCCCAGTTCACCTGACCGAGATTTGATCTCCCCGTCCTCGGCAGTCGAGCTCAACACGACTGGTGCGTTAGCCAACTATGCCACCGAGGGGGGTTTGAAGTTTGTTACATTGCTGCCTTTTAACAGGATTGGTTATGCAGCCTTATTTTTATTTTAGCTTTTTACTAAGCTTCTTATAAAAATTTTGTTTTTACACCAGTATGGGGTGCCAAAATAGGGACCCTTGCTACACCACTTGAGTAAAGTAGTTTGGAAATAGAAAGCTTAATTGATCCCTCACATTATTAGCACAGTGAAAATAGGCCATACTTTTTGTAATAAATATTTATACATTCAAACATTGTAACAAATTAATCCATAAATTTTAGACAAACACACAGATGTCCAGTGAAATCTTACCTTCAGGTTTCAAGTATTCACAACAAGTTGATAGGATAATATTTCCATCTCTGTCTGTGCAGACAAAAACACCGACTAAAAACGCGACCATCTGTCATTTCTATTTTCAGATTTTTGTTCAGCCAACTGTGTAATTTTTGTTTGCCAGAAGTTTCATTTTCTGAGTGAATCTGTGTCTAATAAAAAATATATATTAATCTACAGGCATACACCTTATTTAGTAGGTCTACAAATTACACACATAAGCTTCTCCAATTATTTAGGTATTATCATCAAATGATTTACTTGCAAATGGCTTACATACAGTTTGAATACATGTAGTAGAATTTCTACTGTAGAAATAAGCATGTGTGTTTCTTTTACAAGCACTGTAGCATAATAACTGGCATAGATATATTGGAAGGTAAGAATTTAGAGGAAAAAGTTTTTGTATTATCAATGTTGGCCACAAAATAACATATTTTGAAATTTTCTTTCACCATTCTTCCAACCAAAATCAGGGTAAAAGCTATAGTTAGGGAAAGTAGGAAACTATAGGAAAAACTACCTCAATACATTCAGTTAGGATTCAAACTCCAACGTTAACATCGGCAAACCTGACCAATAAGACTGACACCTTAGTTTGTATGACCATTGTATGTTTAATTACAAAAAAATATACTATCCAACCAGTATTACTGCTGTAGAATGTCAATTTTACTGAAATATGACTGACTAATCTAGAATACATTTCACTAAATTATTGTTGATGGATTTTAAAGTAATGGCCAGGAAAGCTTAACCATTATGGTAAGCAAGAAGATTCAACTTTTGAATAAAAAAAATTAACCATCTAATAAACAATAATAAATCACGACCCCCATCTCCTGGCTTAAAATAGTTTTGTTTATTTATTATTGACTTTATTTGATAAAAGTGAATCAATAATCTTGTTTGTATATTTTATGTTTCCTCTTTTAGGGAAGTTGTATTATGTGTTTCACATTCCCTCTTGGTGAGCTTCAAAAAAATTGAAATCTAGGTTGAGGAATTGGGTGGTAATCAGGGCCGCCCTTAAGGGTGTGCAAAAGTGTGGTGGCCGCATAGGGCCCCATGCTTGCTTAGGCGATAAGGAAAAAATTCAGGGGTAAGAAATTTTTGCGGGGTCATGTAATGGTCTTCCTGTACAGGTGATCTAGGAAATATTGTCAGAGAGTAAAAACAATATAAACACACTCGTGTGGTTTGATTTCAAGTGACTTGAGTTCTCCGATTTAACTCCACCAATATGCATTTGTCTGTGTGTGGTGCGTCTCACAATAACTTTTGAACGCATTAATCTAATACAAATTTAGCAGAGCTGTTATTTTATAACTTTATAGATCAAGTTCTTTGGGGGAAAAAAAGTCGTACAATGGGTTGGGATGAATTAACCCTAATATGTATAAAAACACCACTTCTAGCATTAATTATATGTGTTTACCTTTTATGCCATTTCCTGACCTTAAATATGGTTTAAAATTGGTATTTAAGGCAAACTTATGGAATAATATTTTATGAAACTTTTATAGTTTTTTTTTAGGGTAGGGGTAGGGAGTGGGTGCCTCGCGAGGCAGATAACTGGGGGCCTGAGGTTTGCCCAAGGCCCCTTGTCTGATAAGGTCTGGCCCTTGTGATTATGACAAATTTTCTTCGAGGCGTAGCCATTATTTCTTTGTCCAGTGGCAGCAATGTATAGATGAACTCTTTTTTTTTTTTTTTAAAGCCATGTTGTGTTTGTTTGGGCCATTTATTTGTTTCTATATCTCTGTTCTGTTTCTTCTTCCACACATAACAATAAAGGCCTACCATTGTTTATGTTTCTTTGCCAATCAATTTTAGGTGACCCACTTCGATGGCCAAGAAGAGATCAAGGTTTGAATCTCGGTCGGATATAATGAGGGTGGCTTTTCCTAAATGGTTTACAACTCTCTCCATGCAAATGCGGATACACTTCCTGTAAATTCAAACTTCATCTTTAACACATTAGTATATAGAAAATAAACTCAAACAGGTAGAAAGACATGGTGCTAAAATATATTGATAATAATAATAGAGTAAATGTACCCGCATCTGTGTGAAGGGAGAGTGAGAAGCTATTTAAGGTGCGGCAGTAGGGGGCGCGAGTAGTTTTACAGTTGTTATAGCTTTAAATTTTGTTGGACAAAATAAATCAAATATTTCTCCATTAGCAACATTAAGTTTCGTTTTCTGCACATGCTAATATCAACAGATCTTGAATATCTGTTATGGGTGTCGTGGAATTTGTCAAAACTTTTTCTCTTCATTTAAAAAGTTTTGACAAAATTCCAGGACACCCTTAACAGATATTCAAGATCTGTTGATATTAGCATGTGCATTAAAACATATTTGATTTATTTTGGCCAAAAAATTTCAATTCTATAAAAACTGTAAAAATACTAGTGTTTCCTTCGGCCGCACCTTAAGGTAAAAAAAAACTCTAGTATTGATCTCATCTTCTAACAGATTACATAGCTTAAATTTATAGAGTATGTTGACAAGGATTTACACCTAATTAATGGTTGAGGTTAAATTATCTGGGTTAGCTTATACTAAATATAATACTAAGAATTCACTCACAATTTTTTTAACAGATTCACTTGATTTGTCAACTTCATTATTTTCCAAAAGAGAAGGCCCGTGCATTTTATTTGTTTATAGTCGACGAATTACCGAAACATTGTAATTAAGTGTTCCTCTAGACCAGACCAGAATCAAATATATACGGGTCCTAGCTACTGAGTTTCAGTAATCGGACATTAAAGCCAAATGGCGTTAGTGTCGTTGCAGAATAGCGCGCGCAATTTAAATTTTGAAGAGAAGTTTGAACCTCCAAGTTTACATTTTACTGTTAGACAGTAATTATTTTATCCCGAATGTAATAACTAGTGAATAGAAAGGATACCCCACATTAAATGATAACATAAAAATTACAATTAATCATTTTCTCATCGATTTAAGATAATTTAAATTTGAAATAGTGTATTATAAATCACATGGTAATTATTTGTTTGGTAAAATTTTATCATATAAACATGGTTATAAATTATTATTTAAAAAATATATTTATGTGTTAAGACACTAAGCTATCAATCAATATAACTATCTAGCCCATTGCATCTGAGGTGATTTTTGATTTAATCGTGATGAGTAGCATTTAGGGTAATTATTTGTCTGAATACGAAAATTATAATCTTTCCTTCAATAAAGGGATAAGGCAGAATTCAAGAATGAAATAAGCAAACGTGAAGAGTGATTGAGAACTGTGATTTTTGAGTGCATTTAAAAAAATATTAATTCACATTCTAAAGTGTGAGTGGTGTTAATTAACTATTTTAGAGGGTACATTCTTGCAGAAGACTCAATACCGACGCCAATAAATACCACTCACCTTCCACTTATACTCATTTTGTTCCTGCATACAGTCTATAAAGTTTCAAACCCGCCTCGGTGACGTAGTTGGCTAACGCGCTAGTCGTGTTGAGCTCGACTGCCGAGGACGGGGAGATCGAGGTTCGAATCTCGGTCGGGTGAACTGAGGTGGTTTCTCTAAATGGTTTTCCACTCTCCCTCCACGCAAATGCGGGTTCACTTCCTATAAATTCAACCTTCCCAATTCCTAGTCCATTAACGTAATTAGTACTTAAGCGTATAACCCGAATGGTTAGTAAGACGCGGGGCTAATAATAATAATAATAATAATAATAATAATAATAATAATATAAACTTTCAATATCTTTTTATTATTTAAAAATGAGATTTAAACCCAGTACTTTGGTACTTCCGTCTTTATAATGGTCCCAGGTTTGTTTCCCGCCTTCGAGTAGACTTTTTCAAATACTATATTTGACTTAAGTGCCAAGACAATTATTGGTAGTACCTATCATCCCTAAATATTATTTAATTAAATTACTGTAGTAATATTACTTGCAGCAACATATTGATTGTTACTACCAAGCTGTGATACAGTCATATTAAGAGAGTTTAAGACGTCAGGATGTGAGCAATTTCAGACTTCTATGAATAATTTAATACTTTTGTGGCAAGTGCCATTAAGAAACTATACAAATAGTGTTACTTTTTTAATGTGATGTTGTCAAATACTTTTTCGAATGCAAATAATATAATTTTTAGTTTCTATCGATTCTCCATATCTTTGTGATTGTGTTGATACAAAAAAACTATCAAATTTGTAATAATTAACAAAACTAAGTTAATTATTGATGGGTAAAGTTTTTGAACATCGTCCACTTCTTACTTAACCTTTCTAACCTTTCATGTGCAAATAAATGTCCTTCATCTGGATTTTGTTTCTATTAAGATGTCTGAATATTACAAAATCAAATTATATTAAATATGCTTGGATACGATGATGGTATCATTTTATTTGCTGTTTACTTGCAAGTATAAATGGTAATAGAAATTTCTTAGTGATTTGCTGTTTTAAGAAAATACAGTGTTTTGCTTGTATAAGTTCTAAAGCACCATTCCAAATTAAAAAATAAACTCTTTTACTTTGGTAAATAAATGTAAGTTTCCAGATTATTTTAAAATTAACGTGCCAACGTTTATACGCCCTCAAATTTCGAGAGACATGATTGTGAGAAAAAAATACAAGAAAGATTCCTGGTCAAAAGAATTTTAGAAAAAAAAATCTAATGTTAGATTTTGTGAAAAAATTTTTGGTATGTCTCTCGAAATTTGAGGGCGTATAAACGTTGGCACGTCAGTTTTAAAATAATCTGGAAACTTATATTTATTTTTATTTTTGATATATGAAGCCATTGTGCAGAAATAAAATCTTATAAATCTGAACCACTGTTGTTATAAAACGTCACAATTATCCGCAACGATCACAATGCTTTCTCATATTGTGGCAAATCGTGCAACTAAAAAGCTTCAAATTCTGATCAACTTTAACAATGGGTTTTAAGTAGAGTGTCATAGGGGTGAGCCTAACTAGTGGAGATCACGGTGTCAATGTTGCCAACACTATAGTCTCTAGCGATAGTATATGGACCTGAAATGGAATGTATTTTTACCGGTAGGATACTACTTTCTGATATATTGATAAACCCACCAATTTTTATTTAAAAAAAAAAAGAAATGTAGGTAAAATTTGTTACTTTATGGCAAGGCTACAGGATATAACTTTTAGAAAGATCCTAAAATTGGATTGTACAGATGGGGTGGTGGAATTATATTGAAAGTAGTATGCAGATCGTACAGTCGGCAACACTGCACGGGGTTGACACTGGGATAGTGATTTATTGTATGATGTTTCTTCACTCCCCTCTTGCCAGCCTTAACTCTTTTTAGTGTTGTCAGTTTGTCTAGAGCTGGCACCTGTCGAATTATATTTGACTCTTATGTATTAATTTTACGCTGTATTGAATATGCTATTATTCTTAGCATAGATTACAATCGTTATTAAAATTTAGTTTTTGCATTAAGGTTTTTTTTTAAATATTGTTTTAAACCTACCAAACATTCTGTATTGGACTCCATTCATCCGGTATTTCTGACAATCTCCAGTTTATCTAAAACCTGGCGCACGTAAAGAGCTCATAACTAAACACATCAAATTGTGAAAAGTATTGGTGTTAGAGGAATGAATCTTATATCAAAATAAAATTCAGTTCATGATGATCATTTCGTACACTTATACTACTCATCTATTTCAATTATCGGCTATCATCCATGATGCAGCATAAACGTAGACGAACCCTTATTTCTATTATCTATGATGTATACAATGTCGCCTATTATGGCGGAAGAGTTTGGAAGTCCAACACCAGAAGATTTACAAAATAAAGTATATTTTCTTCTGGAACAATTACAATTGATGGCATTAGATTTACCAGCGTAAGGCCAGGTTTATTTTATTTAGTTTTTTTTTTAAGTAGCTTCACACTCGATGCCTTCTAAAGATTTCTAGTAGACATACCAAAGGCAATGATTAGAATGTTTGAGCAAGTTTCCCCATCAAAGCATTTTCCTTTATATGTCCATCTTCTTATGCTACAAAGATTTGATATGATGTTGAAGTTATGTTTAGTGTGTATTTTGTGGTCTTGCCTAAAAGAGGCCGCATAGAGGATGAAACCAAATAACCCTAATTTTTATACCATTTTTTTAAACTCGATAATCACTACAATAACAATACTCAATAATGAGGGGAATACCAAATTTACACTGTAATCGTAGAGGTAAAGGCTTCCACCCCTAAATCTTCGCCGAATTTGTGCACTGGCAATTTTTGATTAAGGATTAAATCTTTTCCAACACTGTCCTACTTTTGGAGAATTTTGAGTCATTCCGGATTTTACATGTTCAAGCTCGCTGTGTCATTTGTGAAAGCCCTAAAGAGTCTTGAAGACAATTTATTTTGACCTTTATAATTTCCTGTCCCACAACTAAGGTTTGGGATAATATTTGTAGATTACACAGCAGTCATACTTATATAAATAGTATACCTTTCCTCGCATCTAACGGTTGGCTTGTTTCGTCTCTTATGGAGGTCATCAATATATTGGGCTCAATGTTTGCTGCCATCTTTAGTACTGCGAGTTACTCCGACAAGTTAACAGTGCATAGGCAGGACATGGAGTTTCATACTATTGACCAAAGTCGGGGGAGGACTATAACTCTCCTCTTGCTTTGGATGAACTGACTTATGATCAGTCCCAGGAGGATTGCACAGCTCTTGGCCCTGATAACATTTACTTAGGTACTTTTGGACCTCTAAAATAGTGCTGGAGAATTCCATCACTCCCCATCACTATGGAGGTAGACAACGGTTATTCCTATACATAAAACTCTCAAAGCTAAATTATACCCAAATAGCTATAGGCCCATAGCTCTAACTGGTTGTGTGTGCAAAATATTTTAAAAAAAAGTTAATTAACGCTTTATTTGGTTTTAAGAATCCCACAATCTCTTATCTAATATTTAATGTGGGTTTTTCCCTAATCGATACACAGTAATATCGTCTTGTTCACCTTGAGACAGCATTTTGTGATGCCTTCCTCCATAAACAGCACCTTTTGTTCGTCTTCTTTAATATGGAGAAGGCTTGACTCCACCTGACTACAGAATATTGAGAATACCTTTTAGTTGGTACTTTTGGAGGAACCTCCTCGTGTTTATGTATAATTTTATGTTAGAAAGACACTTACTGGGTAATGTTAAATAACACATTTGATGATTTTATTTAAGAAAATGAGGTGCTTCAAGGCAGTATCTTAAGTTGTATGTGGTTCCCTATTGTGATAAATTGCTCTGTGGAAAATCTATAGCCTACTTACCTGTCTGATCGTGCCTTTTCTTGGAGGACTATGCAATTCATCACATTTCTTCAAGTCTCCGCAGGTCTGAACACCAGATTCAACTCGCTGTCAACAATCTATATATCTATTGGCTATCCACTAAAGTGGATTCCACACATCAGAGACTTGAAAGCAACGTGTATTAACGCCCTCAACTCGCTCAAGATTGTTAGCAGTTGCTTTTGGAGTGCTAATGCGCTTCTACCGGACCCTGGTGAGATCAAAGCATGATTTTGGCATTTCTGGTTACAGTTCTGCTACACCATCAGCGTTGAAGATGCTAAATAGCGTCCACTATGTAGGCATATGACTGACTGACTACTGGTGCTGTTCTTACTAGCCCAATCGTCAGCATCTGTACCGATGCTGGTGAGCACCCTCTTTATTATCGGCAGTCCTATTTCAAAGATGATACTTGTGTGTCAAAAGCTCCATTGCATGCCAAGGCATGTTGCTTACTGCCCTGTATTCTATCTCCCCAATCGTGTCTTGTATGAAACCAAGCGTAGTACAAGGCCAATTGGGATCCATATGTTATCGGTTCTCGACACTTGTGGGCTAGTCCTTCCAAAAGCTATCCCCACATACATACAGGTCAAGTTGTTTCTTAGAAGATATGCCTACCTTGATGCCATCTTGATCGTGCCATGTTCCCAAAAGTTACAATACCACAGATGATATGGCTTTTAATGAGCTTCACTCCACTCACTTTCAAGGTTTTAGTCTTATTTACACAGACGGCTGAAGTCTGGGGCCTCTGTGGGATGTATATTTGTTGTGAAAGGTTTTAATTTTAAATTTGGTTTACCAAGTGAATCAAGTGTTTCTTTACAGCCGAACTGTACACCATTTTTAAATCGTTGTCCTTTTTCCATCATGATTGTCACCGCTCTGCTCTCATATACTTTATTGGCACTGTCCACTTTGTACTCTCAGAATTCTCTTGTGCTGATGATCCATGAATACATTTTTAATATTGATCGTTTAAACACCCCGCTCACCTTCTGCTGGATTCCTGATCATGCTTGGTCTCTCAGGTAATGAACTGGAAGTCCAGGCATCTAAGAAATTCTTCTCCCTCCCGAGACGAGTTTGGGTGTAAAGTTTTTAGATCTCAAAAGTTATATTTGGCGTGGGGTCTTACACACCTGGCACAAGCAATGGATTTCAACCCCTGACCAAGCTGCAGTGATGGTCCTCTTCTATACAAAATTCTAAAATAGAGGAAGAGATCATGACTAGACTCCATGTCGGCCATATTATATTTTACCAATGGATTTTTATTGAGAGGGATCCACCTCCCATGTGTGAATGTTGGGTTGCTCCTCTAAGAGTGTATCATATTTTGGCATAATGTCGCAAGTTTGCCCCTATTCACCTGGCTCTTTATTTTAATGGTGACCTCCGTTATCTGCTACACAACAGTGCATATGGAGTTAGTAGTTTAGTCTGTTTTATATTATATTCACTCTTATAAATTGAATCGTCTGGTAAGTGTCTCATATTGAGATTTTGTTTTAACATTTTTAGTATGTTTTACACATCTATATCATCCATTTAATGTAGTGTATGCACCTACTGATTTTAATAGGTGTTTTATTTTTATTATCCTCCCCTTTGGAGATTTTATTATGTTTTTATTTTAAAAAAGTGCTAGTGATGATTCTGTGTCATTGCACCTCAAAATACCAATAATAATATTGCATACAGTAGCAGTGAAATTTTATATAAGGGAGAAGGGGGGGGGGGACGGACGAGGTTTAACAATATCAACAATATCAAGAAAAGGAAGGTTATTTTTGTTTTTTTAGAGACTTTCTACCTTTCTTCCCCCAGTTAATGTTAGAAAATTGGATGTATTATAAGCTATTTGGAATGGTTCTTGTTTGGATAATTAGAAAAAATGACACTTGCTTAATCTATGGCATTGAAAACCCAAAAGTTCATTGCTGCACTTACAAAAATACACCACCTGTCCCTCCCTATCTTGAGACAGCTGTATCCAGTCCCCTTCATTACACCCAATCTCTTTCAGATTCATTCTAATTATACTCTTTTAAAAGATAATTTGAATAGTGTTACCCTCTGATTTTTCTAAAAATTTTGATACTCATAGCTAGGCTATTTGGAATAATTCTCCTTTGGCAAGTTTTAAAAAAATTTGAGGACTCCAAAAGCTATTTCAAGTATTGCTCACCCAGAATGTTTTTTATAATTAGATTTCCTAAAAGCTATTTGAAGTGGTTCTCTCCTAGAACCTTTTTGAAATTTGATTGCCCTTAAAAGCCATTTAGAGAGTTCCTCACCTGATTTTTTATTTAATTAGATGCCTCTAAAAGCTATTTGAAGTGGTCTTCCCCCAGAAATTTTTTTTAAAGTGGCATCTTTTTGGAATGGTCTTCACCTGGACTGGCTACTTTTTTTAAAATATTATTTCTTTAGAAGCCAGGATTTAAAAAAAAAATATTATTATTGTTATTGTTATTATTATTTTGCACTATGTCTTACTACCCATTCGGGTTATACATTTTGAAAATTATTAAATGCCTCTAAAAATTATCTGGAGTAGCTCTTTCCTAGCAAAGTTTTGAAAAGTGAATGCCTCTATAAGTTATTTGAAGTTTAGTATATCGGGCCATCTTAAGCTTTAATTAAAAAACTTAAAAACATTTCAAGGGTTGGGTGGGGAGGGTGTTTAACCCATAAACCCCTCACCTCTCTACACACATATACATCCTGGTGGATGACTATAGAATTTAAGAAAATCTATTCCATCCAATATCAATCAAAATCGGTACACACATAGTACTCCCTTAATACATCATCATAAAATCTAGCATAATTTAGTACGAATTCATATTAGGTACTGGGCTAATATTTTGGCACAATCTTGTAAAATGTTTAATAGTAAATTTTAACCTTCTAAACGTATAATAAAATATAATCACCAATAAATACAGTCATTGGTATACTTATAGTGTCACAACATTATATATAAATACACTATTTGAGTCAAAATACAATAATAATTATTTAAAACTTGGCTGAAAGTTTGACAAAAACCATTTATGTTTGCCCCTTAGAAAGCAAATATGGCATTGAGCTAAACTTCTCAAAATGTGCATAATGAACATGTAATATTGCGATAAAAAAGTTAAAATATTGAGTTTAAAATACAATTGATAAAAAGTGTGTGCAGTAAAAGGACAAAATTATATGAATAAATAAAGGTTTACTTTCTACCATCATTATTAAAGGTGTACTAATAGTCCTTAGTGTAGGCCCCTAATATTGGCTAATACATATTGTTTACCAGTACTATACTTTTTCACTGCCAAATAATATTGTTTTGTTTGTTTACCCGATTATTAATGAATTATTTTTAAATATTCCATTGCAAATTCAATTTTGTAGGCTTATCATATCCCAATACAAAAAAAACAAATGTTTAATTTGTATGTAATAATTATAATTTATGTTTTTTTTACCAGGAAATATCAGCAGCGTGTACCATGTGACCTTCTCTCTGGTCTAGCAAATTCTCTTTTAAATGACACTGTATTTGAAATAGTGAAAGGTCTCATGGAAATTCAACATGTGACTGAAAAACATCTTTATCAACAAAGACTTCAACTTATCAATAAACAAAAGAGTAAGCAGGACTTGTAGATCACATTTAGTGTTAACTATGTTGCTTTAATGAATTAAATAGCTTAAGCTATTATATTTGTTAACTACAGTTACAACCCACCTCGGTGGCGTAGTTGGCTAACGCACTAGTCGTGTTGAGCTCGACCGCCGAGGACGGGGAGATCGAGGTTCGAATCTCGGTCGGGTGAACTGGGGGTGGTTTTTCCTAAATGGTTTTCCACTCTTCCTCCACGCAAATGCGGGTTCACTTCCTCTAAATTCAACCCTCCCAATTCCTAATCCATTAGCGTAATTAGTACTTAAGCGTATAACCCGAACGGGTAGTAAGACGCGGTGCTAAATATAACTACAGTTACAGCCGCACCTAAATATCATATTCTTTCATTTGAAAATAACACATGTGATTCCCATTTCATTTTTCAATTCTAAGAATATTATATTACTTTATTTAAACTTAATTTGTTGTTAAGAATTAAATATAGTTTATTTAAGTTTTAATAAACAATATATGTGAGTAACCCTAACAAGGAGGGAAACACATTGACAAAAAAAAAGTTAGATTGGTTTAGTATCTTGATTGGTTCTACTGGAAACTAATCATCAAGATACAGTAGTGTCAATATTTTTGTATTCATTAGTAGTGTGAAGCTCAAATTTGTAGCTAGATTTTGTTGTCTCTTCAGTGGAGCTTCAAGATCTTTTGAAACAATTTCCAGACGAAGAAATAAGGCAACGTCATAGAGTGGTATTACAACAAAAACATAAAGATGAAATGAAAGCAACTGATATGAAGTTAGTTCTTCAATTAGATCAAAAAGTGAGTAATAGTAATTTAATAGATGTGAAATGTTTTATGATGACACACTGATTTAAATTTATCAAAACTGTAAATGTTATTATATAGGTGTTTTTGTTTTCTTGGGAAAAAGTTTTATACTTTGAAGTTTTGTGTATTTCACCAAATTGTTTGGTGGTGAAAAACAAACACGAACAAAACAAAAAAATTATATATTTTGCAATATGATTTTGACCATCCCAAAAACTAGGTAATTTTAATTTTCTAATCCATTTGATAAAACTGTTTTAAATTTGACCTTGTTAAGTTAAACTTGTATTGCCAACTCATTAAATAAGTAATACATGGGCTTTTAGTTTTTATTAAATTATCTGGATAATGTGTTTGTGTTTCAGGTAAGCGATCAACAAGTTGTGCTCGAAAAAGCTGGTGTTCCAGGATTCTTTGTTACCAACAACCCATTGGATGTAAAAGTGCAAATGTATTTGCTTGATTTTATTCTTAGACTTAGCAAAATGAAAATACCCCCATGAATTTAGAAGCTTTCATATAAGTTTATCAGAGTTCAAAACGCCATAGATAATCCATGTCTATTTACAGTCAATGTTAAATGACATTGGCTATAACTATTTTTTCACAATAAAAAATTAACTTTAAAATATGATTGCCTTGAATGAATTAACATCAAAATCTTGATATTTATTTTGTTACATAATGGCTAGCCACACATTTTTAGACAACTGTTTGTGGTGTATGTAACCAAACACACACTAATTGTTTTGACATTTTAGGCAAGAGAGACATAGTCAGGGCTGATAAAAAGTCACTTTTGGATGACCAAAATAACTTTTTTCATCTTTTGATTAAATATTTTTTTGCCAAAATGTTGTGTAATTATTTCATTGGCAATTTATTTTCGATTCCAGCAAGGAAGGAGGGGAGGACACTCGGTCGGCAACTAATCTAGAAGTTGTGTGAGGCTTAGGAATATTGAAGAAGAAGAATGGATAGATGACAAGGAAAGGAGGGTGGAATTGGTAAAACCCGGTAAAGTAAATTGGCTTTGCTTTTACTGGCAAATGAAGAGGGGGTTAGACTCCAAGGGTGTCAGGGTCAAATTCAGCAGCAGTGGTCCAGGGGTTATATGAGACAGTAAGCGAAGCATGGGTAAAATGGAATTGACATGTAATGAGCATAGAAACTAAAAGGATCCAAAGGAAAATGATACCATTTAAGTGGGGAAAGATGGGAGGAACAGGTAACAGCAAGTGTGAAAGTGAGAATAGAAGAATGATGGAGGGATATAAGAAAATGGAGGCATTTTACTAAACTGACCTGGCCACAGGTTAAAAAAGAGTTAATGGTGAGTTTATAATGCAGCATTAAATCAGTATTTTGAATTGTATATTACACCTGCATTATTTAAGAACCAGTCATTTCAAGAATTGGAACAAATTCTTGAATATTAATAGGCATTTTGAAGTTCAACACTTTAGCTCAGTTGCTAGCATGTCTCTCTACGGAGCTAAGGATTTCGGGTTTGGTTCCTGGCCTGATCAAGATATATATCATTAGTGAGATGTATGTTTGCCCTTTCACAGTGATGAATTAACGGCCAGGGGCAGAACGTTTTTGGTCTAGTTTTAAATGAGTTTATAAGTTATTTGCGGATATAATCATTCAGTTCAAAAACACTCAATCCATAATAGACCCCCTCCTGCCTTCCCCTTACAGCTCCCATATTCTTTAACTCCTATTGTCACTAAGAGTGGGCGTTTTTTCCTATCTTAGTTCTTCCCCTACATAAATTAGTAACTGCCCTCTGTCTTAAAATGCTTTGAAGTAATAACACTCACAATTTTACAATACTTTTAAGTTTTATTTATGACTTTAATTAGTTTATGGGGCCTTTTTTTGTACATGAAGGAGGGGGGTCAAGCAATTGACCAAAAATTGTTTTTAAAGGACCTCATCCTACCCAGATCAACAGGGGTCCAAGGGCACACCCCTGGTAAATGTTTGACAATTGGATGATCCTTGAAGCTTTTTGGAGTGGTCATCTGCCAAATTATTTTAAATTTTGATAGTTTTTTAATCTGTTCAGGGTAGTCTGTGATGACTAATTTTTTTTCCCAAAATATAATTATATGCCTTTAGAAGCCATTTAGAGTGGCTCCTGCCTGAAAAATTTTGATTAGATGCCTATAGATGCTATTTGGAATACTTCTGAATAGCAAATATTTGAAAATTAGATGCCTCTATAAACTATAAAGACATTTTTTGAAAATATAATGCTTCTAGAAGCTTTATGGATTGTTTTTAATTGAATCATATTCTAGAAAATAAAAGAGTTGAATAAATCTAAAAAGGGGCAAATTCTTACAAGGGAGAGGGCACTAACCCCGGTCCCACCACTACAGAGTTGTTGAAACTGGAAGTGTAAGCCCTATCTCAAATGTAGCGGATCCGTCCGTGGGAATGGAACTATGCAGTATCAAGTTGTATTGAGCTCCTTTCATTTGTTGACATGGGTCGGGGCAGTGTAATCATTGGCGCGGTCTCCACTGACTGACCACAAGAAGCTTGATCCTGTGCTTTTTCCACACAACTTGAGTTCTATGAATTGCCAAGAAGGCATTCAGTTGGCGCGCATATTCCGTGCGGCTGGGCTGTAGACAGAGTAGTGAATGATGGAGAGCTTCGATACCGAACTTTTTGTTGATGAGGTGGAGAAAAAGCCTGCCTTATGGAACTTGGAGAGTAAAGATTATTCCAACGAGCTAATGAAAAAAACAAGTTTGGCAGAAATTGGTGGAAATTCACTCGATTTGGAATACAAGCTAAGTGGTCATGTGTGAGCCTGTAACTTGGTATTGGATACACCCAATATTGTTTCTTTCTTCAATTTCTTAATTGTTTATGGGAAATCCAAAAACACATGCTCCTTCGACCTTAATATTTATTCTGAAAATTGAAAAATGACACCTGGACACGGGAATCAAACCGTGTCCATGTGTCATTTTCAATTTTCAGAATATGATATCTAACTGAAGTAATTACCATTAATATAGCTTCGGCTATTTACTCTTAACTTCATATTTAAACTTAGCTCGCAGTCAGGTGCTTTATAGAATCTGCACAGATTCTGCGACCTCTGAACAGCAGGGGTGTGGTGGATCCAAAGCGTAGCGACACTTTGGATGATCATCAGACATTAAATATAATTTTCTCTGGAAATTAGAGATGTTTGTCTTTAAATATGGATGTATGGAACTTGTCTTTTCAATTTCTAGTAATTGAAAGTTAATTAAATTAACGATGATTACAATTGATAGACATTCCTTTCAAGAGCTTAGGGAAAGTTTAATTTTTGGGAGGGGTTTCAAAATTGTAAAAATGTTTTAGAAACTTTCTACCCTCCTCTTCCCCAGTTAATGTTGAAATTTTTAAAAAAATTGGCTGCTCCTAGAAACTATTTGTAGCTATCCTCGTTTGGAGATTGAATATTTGAAAATTAAACTTTTTTAATAGCTATTTAGAATAGTGCTCCCCCAACCCCAAAGTTTTTTGAAATTTGAATACTTATAGAGGCAATTTGGAGTAGTCCTTTGACAAATTAAAAATTGAATGCCTCTTAAAGCTATTTTAAGAATTTCTAACCGAATTTGTTTATTAATTAGATTCCCTAAAAATCTATTGGAAATGGTCCTCACCCAGATTTTTTTTAATTAGATGTATCTAGATTGTAGAAGCTATTTGAACTCTTCCACCAGCGAATTTTAAAAATGAGATGCCCTTTGAATTCAATTGGAGTGGTCTTTCCCTGGCAAATTGTTAAGAAGTGAATGCGTCTTTAAGTTATTTGAAATTTGATACAAGGACATTTTTAATAATCATTGAAAATTTTGGAGAAGGAGATTAAACGCCAAAACACCCCCTCTCTAAGCCCATAGTCCCTTTAAAGCAAAATGAAAGACAGACTCAAGCAAACCTGACCCCCCCCCACACCACTAATAAAAGAGCTCCAGCACTGCTACATTAAACCCTTGTTGATTAGCTGACAATTTCCTTGTGATTGAATCCATTCCATTTGAATGTAGCCTAAGGAATGAAAATAACATTTAAAAAATTGAAGGTAAAGAGGATATCTCAGAGAGAAGATCTGAACATTATGGTGGGAAATAATCGGCTAAAGTGATTGTTAACATTTCAAATACCTATTTCAAGGAAGAGGCAACAAAGCCGTGCGTATTGTTCGTTGTTTTCTGTGCCCCTATTTTGAGTTTTTATTGTTTATAGTGCATAGTTTCAGTGTTTAGAAATGGATTGGTCAAATGAGAAAATTTGGAAGTTTATTGAAGAGTATAGGAGTCGTAACATACTTTGGGATCACCAATTAGTTGATTATAAAAACAACAAAAAGAAGGTGGATATAATTTCTATAAAATTGTCGGCGAGCTATGAATAATATATTGAAAATTAGTATCTATCTGAAAAAATCTGAAGTAATTGTATTGCATGTTGTGATAACTTATATTATCGTATTATAATGAAATATTACAATCATATGGTCAATAAATCCCTTTCTTGTTATTTAGTGTAAAAGTAGAATATGTTTCAACTTGTTTTCATGGCTGCTTATTAATTGTAGCTTGAGTGATGTTCATGGTGAATAAACATTATATGTGAATTATTGAGAGATAGTTATAATTAATGTAATATCTTATTAGAGTATTAAAGATAATTATTTCAATAAATAAATAAGAATTATGAGAATGAATGTGATGTCCAAAATTTAAAGAAGAAAACAAATAATCTTCTTACCCAATTTTATCGCGAACACAAAGGTCAGACAAAAACTACTACTGAACAATCGCAACTAGTTATGATACAAAATCTTGTTGGCATAAATTTCGTCCTACAAACATGTCTGTTCCACCACCTTATACATCTCCTCCTCTTCGGCAAGAATAAGATCAGCCGCAATCGTCGTTCTCGGTGACATCTTTGTAGCAGACTGCTGATTGGAAACAGAGGCAATTTTGTTATTTTAATGTAGATGCTTTGTAGCTTTGAAGAGTGTGTCAGGTGAAAACGGATCTGTTCTGCAGGTGATTCTACAAAGAAAGGCCAACTGGATGGTTCTAATAATTGGAATTAGTGGTTTATTAGATAATAAGTGATGTAGGTAGCAAGAGAGAGCAAGATGGAAGGGGGAAGGGAAACCTAAAAACTACAAAATGCAAGTGATTGATCATTTCAAACTAAGAAAGAAGATGCAATTCATCATCTAAAAAAGTGATAAGCTGATAAGATATGTTGGAGGACTTTATTTGGACAAGGCAAAGGGCCTGTCAAAAGACAGAACTAATAATAATTTCAATTCAATTTCCTTTATTAGGGCCTATAGTGCTGGCCAACAGTTGTAAGACCTATAACAGGCCAGCACTGAAAAGTACACAAGTACCTTACAAATACATATAATTACACAAAAAAATAGTAAATAATAGTGATAAGAATAAAAAAATAGCGATAGTAACAAATAACTAAAGAGTAGTGAAGCATATGTATTATTCTAAAAGCAGTAACAATATGCAAAAAATAAATCGGAATTTTGTAAATTTAAATATTGTAGGCAGAACCCCTACATGATAAATTATTGATATCGGAGTTCCTCAAATAATAATAGATAATATAGATATCGGTAAATAAAGTTCCAACATACGGGAAAAGTTTGATTATAAAGTTTCAGAGTAGGTACTTACTTTATAATTTTACAACTGACTCCAAAACAAACAAATAAATAAAATTAGTTTTTTTCACCAAGGTAAAAGCTTCTAAACTTGTGTTTATTGTATATATTAGAGTTTGGTAAACTTAAAAAAGAATAAGAGAAAATAAAATAGATCTATCTATTTATTTAAATATTCTTAATGATATAATATGTTATTGTGGTTTTCTATTTACAACTATAATGTTGGCTACCTTGACTTTAATTTTTATTTATTATTGAAACTGGGATTTGTTTCAAAATGGCTTACGGCAGTCGAGAGTGATCTTTAGATTGTTTGGAATTTCTTCTAAAAACCAATGCTTGATGTGTTAAATTACGTTAATACAATAGTATAAGAATAGAAAATACTAATTAATACAAATTGTATAAATATTTATTTACGTTAATTAAATTTATACAATGGCTTCTGTGTCTCAATCTAACAAACTTCAAAGACAAGATACTGGAATAGTAACAAGTTCCACTTCAAAACCACTTTTGAACTTGTTTCCTCAGAAATCTGAATGTGTGTATACTTCGTGTTATTGGTAAGTTGTCATTTTTAAAATAAGATCTGTAAATATTTTGGACTTGTGTTTTCGTATTCTCAAATAATTTGTGTGAAATAAACGCTTTTTGAATGTTGCTCGCCACTGCAATGAGATCAATAAGGTAGCACGCATACATACATGTTGCCTGCAGTGTGTTGATATGGGTAACATGCAACCAAACAAACTGTTATCAGTGCTTTTATTTATGAAGGGGAAATTCTCTCACGACTACACACCATTAAAATATTTGTATGGATTTGCTTAAATTAGGGCCTAAAGAGAAATGGTATATCCAAGATCAATTTATTGTTAGTTCCCCTTTAGTAAGTTTTAATACATTTTTGTTTCTATATATTATCTAAAAATCGCATAGCCTATTTTAAGACTTTATTTATTAATGTTTTATTCAGGCTTGGGCTACACTATTTTATATAGTTTGATGCATTTCTCTTTATATTTGTTATGTTAACTTACAGTATTTTGTAAAAATAATCGCTCTACTTATGCTCTTATTTTTTACTGGAAAAAATTGTTTTTGTTATACTATTTAATTAATTATGTCTTTGAAGTTATTTTGTAACTAGCCAAAATTTGCTTGGGGCCTACCCTATATTTAAATTGGTATTAGCCCTTTATTATCTCACAAATTGTATCTAAGTTATCTAGCTATACTTTGTTGGCATCACAAGCCATCAGTAACCTCTGTTCTTAAATTACAAACTTTTTGGGTATAAAATAAACATGTCCGTGTAAAAGTAATGAGTGATAGATAAATGCTTTTACTTTATAAATAATTATTTTGAATTTAAATATGTCACCATATTATTCTCCAGAATATATCATAGTTTATATTGTTAATGTTTATTTTATAAATTCAATACCCCAAAAATATAAACTTAACTACTTAGAGGAAGAATTGCCCCTCTTCAGTTAAATACATGGACACAGTCTTAATGCATCCTGTCGTACAAGTTTTAGATTGATTTTTGAATATAACTTAAATGACCAATTTGTTTTACTTTCAAATACATATATAATTTAGAATAGGACAAGTTTTTAAAATTCTTATAAACAAATTCCATCCTATTGGCTCATCAGAATAATCAACAGAATAATATTCCAGAGAAGTGCCTGCGAAATTATACCTAAGCTCATCTCCTGAATAACATGAAGACTGTCGATTGAGAACTAAGAAAAACAGTGAATTGCGCTTGAATTTAGGGTTTGGGAAAAGATCTTACATTTATCCCTTTGCTGGGAATCTAGAAATATTAAAAGGCTTTATTCAAAGATAACTAGTATTTATTTAAGCAATCATAACCAAACCATATTAATCTTCTTTAAATTCAACTTTGTATCATAATTTCAGAAAAATCATACCACTTGAACATTTTGTAGGCCCTACTAGCATTCACACAACTGGTAATGGGCCTTGTCTAGTTACTTAAGAGATGGTAAAAATGCATCTCGTGGTAGGTTATAATATGCAAACATAGGCCTACAGTCAAATTGAGATAGAAAAATACTTTTTTCATATGACCATATCTGATTCGAATAATGTTGTATATTTTTCAAAGCCATTATGAAACAAGCGAAAAATAAAACATGTAATAATACTTTTGATGCCATTTCTAAAATCCACTAAAATAAATTTCATATATAATTTATATGTCAAGTTGTGTGACCGCATCTGTTACTTTTGATAACTATTATCGATTCTTGCATATAAAATAATAGGTACTAATAGGTAGCATAATTTACTGTAGTAAAATAATATCAATGTTGACCGCAAACATCTATTTGTCTTTTCTAAACGTTTCCTCTATGATAATCCCATAGTTTTTGTGTTTTCATTGTAAGTGCAGCGCCATGTAGAGAACATTTTCATTAGCCTATGCTCACCATGTTTATTCTTTACATGCTACTAAGCACACAAGTGGAATGCATCTGGTTGTTTTATTTTTTATATTATACAAATTGAAGGTATATTGTCTGCCAATTATAATGTTTGTTTGTTTGGTTTTTTTTGCAGTGAGGAAAGTGTGTGGAAACTGTGCGAAGATGTGAACAAGCGTCACCCCACCCAACTACAACATTGTCACATTGTTTTTGTGTCAAACGACCAGCGCACAGTGCCCTTGTGGCGACAGAAGGCCAGCAGGGAGGAGGATAAACCAGTCATCTGGGTAAGGACTTGGGAGGTAGACATTGCTAATTTTGTCCTACAAGAGGCTAGGAAGTTTTAAAACATAAACTAGCATTCATTTTTACAAAGAAAATTGAAAACCACCTTCAAAACATGTTGTGTGGGCGGAATGGGGGGAGTAGACTTTTAGACTCTGTCAGAGTCAAGCAGGGTAGCTTATTTATACACAGTCAAATTTGCATAATAAGGGGCTTATCTGACAGTTAGAAAAGTTATTACCTATACCTACTTTCACGTATTCATACATAGGGTCATGTGATCTGCAGCTGTCACTTTTGATAGATATTATCAATATGTACTTAATAAAATAAGACACAAATAAAAAGATAAAACTTATCAATTTTAGCTATGCAAAAATATGTTTGTATTTTCTACTAGGCCCTTCTTATGAAAATTAGACTATTGGTAGCTCAGGAATTTTAGAAATACCATAATGAATAATTTATAAATTAATCATAAAATGCAATCAAAATTTTCAAATAAATAAGGTTTCCTAAACATTATCCGAACTACTTTAAAAATATCATCTTCAAACTATAGCATTGTGTCCTTATCCAAAGAAGTTTATAAAAATTGGGTTTAGGCTTACAGTTAAAAATTAACGTTTAGGTACCTATCAACTCAGACCTTTGTGAGAAGTATAAGTCTGAATTAGGTCAAAACTAAAACAATTTCAACTGTCTAATTTAAAAAAAAATCTATATAAATGTCACTGACATGTCTGAGAAAATGTGATGCTAGCTAAATAGGTATTGATTCTCTACTTTTGCATTCGCTATTCATATCCAAGTCTTGAAACAGAAACTATTACTGTAATGTATTGTAATGGGCGATAAAGTTTGAATCCAAACATTTGCTGAAAATAACAAAACCTGCTTTGATGGCATATCATTTCACAAGCTATCAGAAATTTATGTTGATTCACTATGCTCTGCAAACCAAACTTAGGGCATAACTCTTGTGATTAATAAATTGGGATGAATGTTTGAAACAAGTTTTATACTTTTCTAACCTTTTTTTACAGCCATTACGGTTTCCACACTTTGGTCTGGGTCAGTTTTTTATTCATGTAATATTTTCCACTATCGGCTTACTCGGCTTGTCATATTCTTTTTTAACTAATTGCCCATTAAAATATATTAAGCTAAGATTTTGTGTTTCAAGACTTGGATAGTCCTTTTGAATAGAGAATACAAAAGTATAGTAGCTAGCATCACACATTTTATTTGGTATTTAAATATTACATTTATTTACCTAGGATAGCTAAAGTTGTGGTTCTTGAATCACAATTTAATGTATTATTTCAGGACTACCATGTATTATTCTTGTACAATCCTGATGACAGATGTCTTGTTTACGACCTTGACTCAGAGCTACCATTCCCCACTCACTTTCATAAGTACGTGACCGAGACATTCCGTACAGATCACATCCTCAAGCCAGAATATTTCAGGTAATTTGAGCATTTAGCTACTTTCATTTATGAGAATAGGCCCTAAGTGTTGTTTGGCTACTATGCTTATTTTAATAATACGTAAGTTAGCTCATTTGTATTTTGAAGTATGAGTTACATATTTTGATTTTATAAATTTTGATGCAGGCCTATATCCCAATTTTCCTGCAAATGGACAAGTATGACAACTATAAAAAGTTACTTGATCTACTTTTACCTATCCATAATGTCGAGTCACATGATCTGCAGCATTTACATTTGATAGTTATTACAATATGTATAAAATAACACTAATAATATTGATAAAATTATATCTTCTTTATTTTTATTCCTTTCTCATTATTTGATATTAGTCTTGGTCTTCTATGATGTCATATAATATTATTCATATTTGATTTGATAGTAAGGAATAGTAAATGATGAAATTATATCTTCTTTATTTTTATTTATTTCTCATTATTTTATGATGGCATCATAGAAAACCAAGACTAATATTGAATAAAATGCCTTGGTCTTCTATGATGACATAGAAGATCAAGACTAGTATTAAATAATAAGAAGGGAAATAAAAATATATATAATTTTATCATTTATTATTCCTTACTACCAAATCAAATATGAACATTATTAAAAACTAATAATATTGAAATTTTATCATTGTGACCGCAAAAAATATGTTATTTTCTAAAGGTCCATTTGTAAGAAAATCAAGTTTTATTTATGTTTGATTAAATATTTTTTTTAAACGAGTTTGCATTTCTACACATTGTATTAACAGCCAAAAGAAATATTTTAAAGGAGGGAGTAAAACTAGTTATTCCAATTGACTAGGACACAATCCTCATTGTTATTAAACTGAGCTAATATAAGTTTTTCTTTCTTCTTTCAATACAGTGTGTTCTTTTGTAGCAATGCCACGTAGGGGGGAAAACACTAAACCAATATAAAGTTGAAAAAAAGTCTTAAATTTTGACTTTATTAATTGATTAGCATGTTAATTAAGAGCAAAAACTAGCATTACTGGTACCTAGATATTTTATAAATAAACTTAGATTGAACATATTAAATTATAATCAATTTTAATTTCTATAGTCTCCATCAGTAGTACAGTATGATCATTCCTTCTTTTAAAGCATGGCTTGGAGTTGTTTTGTTTTAACCTTCCGATAGGTGCGCCCTCATAATGTACACGTATGGTCTCCGTTACCTTACAGATACGTGTCTATATTAATATCACAGCAGGCCATGAAAACACAAAATACATTGATATATTTTAGCATGTATTTGAACCCAATTTTACGGGTGAAAAGTATTATTTTAAAAAAATGTTGCCCATAATATAGCCTTCGAGTTTCTTAATGTTTCCTACAACTGGCTATATTATATGACCTGTTTCTGCGAATCAAAAGAATGCATATGACCATATCTGATTCGAATAATGTATATTTTTCAAAGCCATCACGAAAAAAGCGAAAAACAAAACATGTAATAATACTTTTGATGCTATTTAAAGAAAATTTAAGGTAAGTTTGAATTCAAATGAAAGTGGAAGAACTTACCAGAATGGTTGCGCATATCTGTCTTATATCAGAAACAAGGTCAACACTACAGAGGCTTGACTCGGTAGGTGAAGGGGGGGTAGGATAGCTGAGGATGGTGCTCTCCACTCCCTTGACTTCCGAGGGACAGGAAATAACTCAAACTGACCATAGCCTATCTGCTGGATACACACGCTTATTGGAAGGTTAAATGTAATACTTCATTGATACTGTTGATTTGGGTGAAATAATTGAAGATGAGTTGATAGTCTGCTGCGTCATTCTTCGTTCTCTTAGTGATAATCTGCGTGCATCATTCTTCGTTCTCGTAGTAATAGTCTGGATCATCTTTCTTGCATACCTCTACATCACAATGATAGAACTCACCATCTGGCTGGCATTCACAAGGGGGCCCTCTGAGACACAGCATGTTGGCCTTGGTGTCACCTTGTTCACAAATCTTTACTGTGGCTACAAGGACATTTACAAATTACTACACTGCATCAATAACGACATACGTTCTCAAGAATCACTTTGAATAATGAATCCGTGTGAAACGAGATTCTTTTTACATGTAAAATTAGGGGCTGTGTTCCATTTATTCAGTAAGCTGCAGCTAAATTTTAACCACAGAGTAATGTTTAAAAAAAAAATCAGTTAAGTACTAAATCTGATCTCATTTAACAAAATCAAGAAACTAGTTTGTTGAATTAAAAACCTACAAAAACTACCAAAGTAAACCCTACAAAATGAAAAATCGTAATGGTTTTACCATATTTATTTTATATGACCAAAACAAGCTTTCTGCTACTCAATATTGGATGATTCCGCTGAAGGAGTAGGTAGCCATCTTCTTGGAGGGAAAACTAGATGGGCGAAATGACATGTTGTCATCAATCAACCAGTGGACCACGCAATTAGGGCTTACTTTGTGCGGTTTTTCCTCCCAAACAAAATATGCATTTATGTAAAAACGCGGATAATGAAAGTGCATATAATGGGGTCCGCCTATACTTTAAAATATTGCTAAAAATAGGAATATAAGTACTCTATTACTCACGGAATATTGATGTGGAACACAATTTAAATAGGAGTATAGAAGTCACTATCATTATGAGCTGATAATTATGGTTCCCCATTTGACTGGAATCAGAACAAATAATCTATATCACATTATATATGTTATGTTTAATTGCAAAAAGTAATGTTTTTTTTAACTTTTACTAAATTATACCAATTATTGTAGTACCAATACTATATCAGCATCTTATTTTATGCTTTCATTTCTATGTATGATGTATGTATGTATGATAAGCTTAGAGCTATGTGATCTAGATCTAGATTTTTTATATAGCCAAATAAAATGTTTGAACAAAATACCTGCATGGAAACAAATTGTATCAATAATATGTTAGACTCACATTGGTAAACATGCAGACTAAAACATCAACCTCACCTGGCCTTGTTTTCTATTTTTCTGGAGTTCATATCTCAAACTGTTATTCTCAGGGTGCTTTTTCTTTAAATAGTGCTCCACTTTTTCTCTCTGTGCAAATGTGAGTGCACTTCCTTTATATTCTACCATTTTATACTTACTTCACTAGTATTAAAATTTGGCTGGTAAGAACAAGTGGCAAGCCGCATTGCAAAAAAAATGAGGCCAAAGACTCTTGGCTCCACTAGTATTCTACCATTGATCATTTTAATTAAATGTTTTATACTTTCCAATATTTATGAACACAAAGCATATGAAGAGTCATCATTTTACTAAAGTAAAAATTAAGTTATGAGCTGCAGGGTATTGATAAGTATAGGCTACATATAATTTGTGTTAGCTTTGTTAAAATTTGAACATTTTATTTCCACCTTAACTGCCGCCATAGCCTCTTGCTTGGAAATGATGATCAGCCAGGCCAGTGGGCTTAGAGGTCTTCAACACATTGGTTCCAAATCTCAAGCAAGACTGACGAGAGCTTAAGTAGGATTAAGGGACCTCCAAGATGTTTCAACCCTGGAGCGATTGAATGATTCTTAAGCACTATTGTGTTTTCTATTTTTTTAAATTCCATTAATGTTTGAAACAAAAGGGAATAAATCAAGGTGTACCACAAAGTATTATGTAGAAAATTGATTGTTTATAGTTATTTTAAAACCAAGGGTGCCGGTGTTTGAACTCGGGTCCATACATTATTAAGTGTGTTATATTCAGCATTGTTTGCCAGGCTGTGTAGTTTTTATTAATATTTTTACAATGGATACTAGCAATAATAATTGGCACAATACATTGCCAGTTCAGCTATTCTAAATATAATAAGATAAAAGTAATGTATTTCACTAATTCAATGCTATATTTTAATGTGTCTAATTATATCAATAAAGTCCCATTAGCGATAGTTACCTATTTAGTAGTAGGCTTCTTAAGTATGTTGGGTTATGTTGACCTGTCACTTCTGTATTGTGTCTTGAAGGAATATAATCATGCTTTATTAACTTTGTATGCTTAGCATTTATATTGCTTGAAATATGAAATTGTGACTTAAATTCATTACCTATAGTTATTCTATTATGGTTTGAAATATCCTTAACTCATCATATTCAACTCATTTACGTATAATAATCAGCCTCTTGTTTAATACAATTTACTTATGTAGTATAAAATAAAAATAAGATATTTCTAGCACCGTTATGTTGATTCTTGATTTTAATGGCTGATGCTTAATAGAATACGTTTCTCTAAATATTTTTATGGGATCATAGACAATAGTTAATTAGGTCATAATTCTTTGATATGTGATTTTAAATAATATGTGCAAATAGTTTACTGCATTGATCAAACTTTATAGTTCTTTTCCTAGTTAATCCGCAATTCAATAAAATATTGATTATTCTAAAACAAACACATATTTCTTGTGATTATTTTTCAAGAAATGGTTGCTAAGGTATCATGACTAATTAATTACTTTAAATTATAATTTACCAAATTTGTTTCATTTTAGTAAAACATGTTGATTAAGAATGGCCTTTTTTTTATTGCTTATTGTGTTACTATCACAGCAAATTATTATCAAAGTGACCGTTTCAGATGAAATGTTTGGCTTAGAAATTGGATATCATTGTTGAGTATTTAATAGCCGTGAAGTTCATTTTACTGTAGCTTAAGACAACAATAAGTCTGAAAAGTATGTTTTGGTTATTCATTAACAATTTATGTTATTGTTTTTTAACTTGTTCCTTTAGTGTTCAGGAAGAATACTAGCCTTTGTTTAGAAAAAAAAAGTCCATCTTTCAAGTTATTTGCATCTAACATCACATCATTTGACACACCTGTTAACCCAATAAACTTTGATTTCATAACATTTTGTGCAGATATTTTCGTGTGGTGCCTGCACCTCTTTTTCTGCAGCACTTTGCTTCAGATCGACGCCACATGAAACGAGCAGATGGGTCATGGATCCACCCACCCCTAACTACCCTTCTATCTCAAACCCAGGTGAGGAGATTATTGTGATAGTTAATTTGTTTTGTTCATTTATACTTTGGTTTAACTTTATTATTTTTTTAACTCTTTACTCATTAAAACCAAAGAAAACACATTAAATAAATTCTAACATTTAATAGGGCCCCTACACGATCAGTCAGTCTGCATCAGTATTTACAATGAGATCGTACAGATCGTCAGTCTTTGTATAATTTTTATCAGTCTCAGCTCCTGCGTGCATTGTGCAACAACATGGATGATAATAAAAAGGCATGGATAGTCTATGTTTGCTGCGCGCACACGGTCAGTCATACTGTCAGTCTCTCCTACCACTTTCAAGACTGATGGACTGAGAATGATATTAGAAAATTGGGATCACATCAGTATTTTAGTCACTTCATCCATCAATACTGCGATCAGTCAGACTGTCAGTATTAATTATTACTTTATTAATACTGACAGTCTGACTGATCATGTAGCGGCCCTATAAGAGATTACACGTATTTGTTTTATTAGTACCATTTAGAATCTTATTCTAAAGCCTAGACCACAGACAAATAAGAAACAGACTCTCAACCTTACGGGGTTTTGCTGTACTCCTTTTGCCAGCTTGAGTTCTTCACCACTGGGCTTCGCTAGTGTCACTGCTGGGTGATGATAGGACTAGCTGCAGAGATCCTAGTGTTGAAGGACTCAAGCTGCCAAAAGCAGCGCAACCATTTCAACATGGAGGTTGAGTGTCTGGGTATATTATTTGTCTGTGGCCTATAAACATTTAGAAACATTGTCTGCAAACTTTGTTCGGATAATACTTCTTGATGTTTCCTATTGTTTTCAAACTTCTTTTTAGCACCGTGTCTTACTATTTGTTCGGGTAGTACGCTTTTTTTACTAATTATACTATTGGTTTTTAGGAATAAGGAAGGTTATATTTTAGAGGAAGTGTATCCACATTTGTATGGAGAGAGGGTGGAAAACCATTTTGGGGGGGAAAAACTCATTGCACCTGACTGAGATTCGAACCTCAATCTCCCCGTATCGGCAGTCTAATCTATTGCAAGAGTAGTGCCTTAGACCATGCAGGCACTGAAACGGGTTCGGAAATGGCTAAACAAACATTCACATCCTGACTTCAAATGATCGAACATTGTTTCCTTCCAGAAAAAATATTTTTTTGTGAAAAGCCTTTCACAGAAGGTGGGGCCAAGACACCTACAGTAAGCAGCTCTTTGGGTTGAAATTTCTGATCTAAAAGCATTAAACAGTATTCTGAATCCACTAACTCTACCGTGGGAGTACACTTAGTTGGTCTTTGAAACCCGAAAGAAACTATTCTTAAACTCTGAATTTTTCTTTGACCACGGACTCCACTCTCTGACTAAACAAAGCTGGGGTCTCACAGACCACCAGCATGCTCTCGAGTCTCAATTCACGTCATTAGACACTATGCAGAGAAATAATTTGTTACTTTACAAAATATCAGTCAAGTAAAGTTCAGCTTTAGCGGACATATCTAAAAAAAATTGTAGTATGATTTATTTGCTTAAAAGTAGATAACTTACCTTTAAAATATATTGAACTGATTGCTTATATATCTACTTTATTTAAAAATACCTCCACCACCTACAATTAATAAATTAGTGAGTTTATTTAAAAAAAAGGAAAAAAGTGAAGGGTTAGACAAAAGTGCAGATTTGTACCGATTCTTTGAGAATACTGTCAAACAAGATACCACATCTCATTTAATCCACTCTCTTTAGTTTTCTGGCAGCCATCTGGAAAATGGAGGAATTTCTTGATGCTACAATTTCTGGATTATTGTGCTATAGAGTGGTACATGTGGTGAAATTTTTGTCCACAACATGATAGACTTGAAGGAAACAGAAAAATCAGGAACTGACGTGCTCAATGTGAACAGCAGAATCATACTGACACATATTTCTAGTCGACAATGTTTGCAAACACGTCCAAAGACACAAACTTTTGTTTCTTGGGACCAGTTTGAAATGGATGAGAATAAACATTGTTTCCTCTTTGGGAAAGAAGTATGAAAAAAGTTTGCAAACTGATCACAAACTGATTCAGAAAACACTAAAAAACATTTAGGAAACAAGAGCAGCATGTTTGCAAACGTTTCTGAGAAAATGTTCCCAATTGCATTATCAGGCTAAACATTAACACACTAATTAGACCCAAGATTATCATTGACTAAAATAAATGTTCAGCCCTGCTAGGCATTGAATCTGATGTCTTTAGCTCAGTGTTCAGATGACCTACCTACCAAGCTGACATATCGGAACAGTATGGTTTGTTTGATTTTGTTACCGGGAGCTTGATTTTACTGTGTGTGTAGAATATCAAAGGTTAGTTTTAAGGGTCATTAACAGGGATTCACAAACATTTTTGTGTGGAGGAACCCTTACAATAATTTGTAAAACCTCGAGGAACCCCTACCCGGCTGACACAATTAGGATTTAAAAAAAATCAAGAAACAGGAAACAACAGTATCTATGTGACCATGATCTACCTCTAGCCATGCTGCCATAGTTCATTTGGTATTTTACTCTCTTCTGCTGAAGAAGGGTAGTGATGTAGCCTGAAAATTTTATAATTATATGTTTTGTTTTATTTTAACTGTAAACTTTGAGGCTTACAATTTTCTGGTAAGTGTGTAGGTCTTGCCCTTCTATCCTCTTTTCACTGTTTATTTTAAAATAACCATTTGGCGCCATTTTCCCTGTATTTTATTGTTATTTATTGTTTATTATTATTTATTAATAATTGTCCTTTAGTACATGAACTTTACCTTACATCCATTACTGTTTCCAGCTTATATATGTATTTTTCTGCTATCGGCTTGCTAGGCCTGTCGTAGAACTTGGCTTATCTATATGCTTACCAACCTCACTTTTAACGTTATTACCAGCACTCTTCTCTTAATTTTCATTGGATACACGAGCTCTCTTAATTGAGTCTTAACATATCATGTCCAAAACTTATCGGCAGACCAATAAAAAGCATGCTTTTGCAAATTCTCACAGAGCCCTGGAGACGATCTCGCTGAACCCCAATATTACCTACAATCCTGTTTGGAAATCACTGCTCTATAATCTTTATGTTAAAAAAATAAACTCAGAATCTTTATATACATATTTTTTGTAATGTTGTGTTAATTAAGTACAAAAATATCAAATTGATTGTTTCTAATTGTAAAAGATGTTATGTAAACAAATCCCAACATTTATCTCGTGTTCCGACAGCATCGAAACACAACCTGGAAGAGTTTGTGAGCATGGACCCCACGAAGGGTTTGGGTCAGGTTATGAATCTTATTCAGCTGGTGAAAAAGTTCTACCAACAGCCATAAACAGATCTGACACCAGAGTGTGTGTAGACAAGCGGAAGCTGCTTCACCACTTTTTCTACCATTATCGGCTCACAAACCAACGTTGCAGGATTTCTCTTGGAAACAACCAACAAAATGTTTATTACTCATTTAGTCCTAATTTGTTTCATACTAGTACTTATTCAAGTAATTACATACCACATTGGTTTTGTAATTTGTAAGACAGTTGCATGTCTTGGATAACTTATTAAGAAATATTTTGTGTAACAGAAATTGTAATTTGTATCATTTTTTAGATGTGTATTATTTTGTTAGTTTTTGCTAAGATTCCTAGACCTTTATCTTGAGTCGTGTTATTCTGTAGACTTTTGACTAAGTTTTTTTATTGATAATATATTGTGTGCCATATTTTGAAGAAATGCAGGAGGTGGTGTGGCATTTTTTAATTAATTTTTGAGCGTGCTAGTGTTAAGAATGAAATTACCATTACTGTTGTTTAATATAATCTTACTATTTAGATATAAGTGCTAAATGGTTTGTTTATCAATTTGAGACTTTTTTATAGTAATTACAACTATCAAGTTTTTAAGTCTATAGGCCTATATATATATCTTTATTGCTGTCATGATGCTACTTACTACTGTTACTTAGTAGATTTTATATTAAATAAATATTAAATATATTCTAAAGGGATTGTTTTATGAAGTATTCAGTTGATTGACAAATTCTGTATTTTTTCTTAAAACCTTTCATTGGTACATTTGTAGACATTTTCTAGTTACATTTTTGTGTCCATTTATTTAATGATGTAAAGAGGAATTATACATTAATACATTAGAAAGTATTATTGTGAACTTTTGATAACTATTTAGATGAACGTTATAGTGATTATTAATAAATCGAATAAAACAAATTTCACTAATGCCAAATTTGAGTAACTTTAAATCAATGTTGGTGGTTGAAAGTGAGCTTACTATAGAAATCAAGATTTAGTATTAGAGGGAAATTAGGGGAAATGTTTATGCCCTTCTGTCCCACCCCACCATTATTTCCTGCCCCAATAGGAGTATGAATAAACTCTTAAAAGGTGTATTTTTACATCACTATTACTAGTCTTGAGAAAATAAGTAAGTCTTTTTTTTTGACACTTTTTATTAGGGAGTAAAAAAGAAACACTTATTATTTGCTTGTCTGCTATAGTAAAAAGGCAGTAGACAGAAAAGTAGACCTATCTTGATATTATTAGGTGTTCTATTTTACGACAGGTCCATTCCTTTTGTCAGTGAACTTAGACCACCAATGCGCCCTGTTCTCTGCCCCTCCTTCAGCTCCCAGTATTTTCTTCTTTCCTTCAAGCATCCAATATTAGAATCTTCCTCCTTAAGCTACTCTTTCCCTCAACCTTGCCTTCTATGACATCGTGCAGAAGACATTTAGTTCTCCAAAGGATGTGTCAAATCCAGTTTGCTTTGTACAGAATAATCACATCCAAAATGGTTCCTTCTTAAGCTTTCTTCTTAGGACTTCTTCATTTGTCACCCTGTACTCTAACAGTAACCATACTACTTTCATACATCAAATATTATATAATATGCAGCTGTCACATTTGATAGATAGTATCAATATTAACTGTAAATAAATTTTGTACTTTCAAACTGTTCTCACTAATGCATCATTATCATAGTAATCAGTACTTTTTCAACACTATAAAAATATATGTTTAAAATTATGTGTGTTTTTCTTTATGTTTTGACTATCATCATAATATAATATAGTTAACTAGAAAGTCGTAATATTTTATATGCAACAAAGAGCAAGCAAATTGTATCTAATCAAAATATAATTCACAATTAAATGTTTAACATTAAGGCAGCCCAATGGCTAAAAATAATTTTAACCACATTATTTGAGCGGAAAGGGGGTGGGGGGTGTCACACAAATGTGTTTCACAAATCTGACATCTAAGGTTTTTGTAACCAGGTAAAGGTATTTAGAGCAACGATTATTGCGAAAAAATACCAAATGGTACCTTTATTTTGAAATACGTAAATCAGCTTTGGCTTTCATTTGGTTTACCTACATGGAAGTTTATGCGAAAATGTTAGTTGTAATTATGTCTTGAAATAATGAATGAATCAAGATTATGTGCAATTTACATCACTTATCATTTTCCGGATGAAGTAAAAAAAAATTTTTTTCTAGTAAATAATGTGACTTTTTTTCTCTATTGTGCTAGCTATTATGTCTATAAATGTAAATATGGTCGAAATTTATTCAGAGCTAACACATTACTTTTAAAAGTATTTGGTAGTATATAATAATAAGCTTTAATTTTTTGAAGAATCTTTCAACTTAAATTCACTTTTATTATATACAAATTTATTTTCTCTACATCAAACAAACTATATTATTTGTAAATATCATGTCTGATAAAGATAGACCACAACAGTATTTATAACTTGGTTGTACTTGAGGTAGAGAATACGGAAATAAATTTTCTAAAAACATTTAGTTTTTTCTTGAATAAAGACAACTAGTATATTAAATTAGTTTGTAGGCTATAAAAAGTTTTCTTACTATACATTTATAATAATGCTAACTATACAGTAAAATGTTGTCATTATCGACTGCAAAAAAATAAGTTTGTATTTTATAACAATTTCCTCCTACCAAAATCCTACTATGCTTACTAAACTAAACAATATAATGTGTACATGGGATTTTAAATGGTTTTTTTTTTCTTTAGTAGAATTTCAAGTTCTAGCACGGATTGGGACAAATTTAATGTTTTCAATTCTCCTCAGTAACAACCAGCAGCAACCTGGATGGGCAGTATCCTTTGCAAACCCCAATTAGGTACACTGAAGCTCTTTTTTCCACTTTCTCAGGGTGAATTTAAGGTCTTTAAATTTAATTACCATAGTATCTCTCACCTTAGGCTAAGTCATTTATCACCAATGTGTTAAACTTATCAATAAAACAGGGCTGGCTGATCAACATGTAATTTTTTAGGAGTACTTAGTCACTTAACCATATCAGGAAATTTGGCACCACAATAGTTATAATAAATTATGGATTAAATAGCCAACCTATTATATATGTTAAATAGGCTATAGCCACATATAAATATATTCTTTGAATTGAAAAATGACACCTGGACACGATGATTCATGATATATGTATTCTTACAATTGTACAATTTGTACTATTGCATAAAAGCCTTCCAAATCGAAGATGGCTGTATTATCTGATATCTCATGATATTAATTTATCACTCATTGTATTTGACAATTTCCGCGTGTTCATCACCAACTGCCTTAAAATATAAGTGAATAATGACCTTGGGCATGGGATGACTCCTGAATAGCTTAGTAGTAAGAGCATTGGCATACTATACCAAAGATTCCAGGCTCAATTTCCATGTCTATCATTTTTCAATTTAAAGAATAATTTATAATACAACTTAAAAATCTCCCACCTCCAATGTAGCTCAGAGAAAGTATCCTGGGGTAGATAACTCTTCATAGCAAAAGACTTAACAGTAAAGCCTCCAGTTTGCTAACGCCCTAGATAAGTTAATCGCATCCCCTTCACACCATAGTGTGATCTTGTTACTAGAATAGATTATTATCTCAATTAGTTTTGGAATCATAGCCGTGGCGTTTGTAAAATGTTGAGGCATTTTATGTTCATATTTTCCTTCCTTTACTATTTCCATTTGTTAATTTTGTCTCTGTTTTTTCATGTTTGTTCTTAATAGGGTCAATTTAAATTTACATGATATAAAGTTACATATTCTCCTAGAACTATTTCACCTTAACACTCCACAACCAAATTCATATTTTATCAATATCTTATCAAACTTCATATTTATATTGTACATAAGAACAATGCAACAAAATAGCTTGAAATTATTGTTATTTTTACCCCAAAAATAATAGGTTTTATTATTAGATAGTAAATGTTAAATGCATAAAAAGTTATGCACACTCAGTTATTTTCATCTTTTAGATTGCTTGCAGCCACTTTCAATTATATGTGATATCTATAAATGAATAAGACTGCAATACTCTGCCTTCTATCTTTGTAATATTACTATACTTCTTTACAAATTGTATTACATCTATAAATTACTACATTACAGTAATATATTATGTCTTTCCATTATTCTGACTTCTTAATTAACTAATTGAAAGTAAATTGTGCACAGAAAGCCATAAAAATAGAGCATTTTAAATAACAGACATTCAAACAGTCATCAGGGAAAATCTGTTCTTTAGAGTTTGTAGTCTAGATTCCCACTTAACAACTTGTTTCACTACCGGCGGGCCATTTTTATTATCGGCAGTTTTGTTTGTATCTATATAAGAAAATTGTCTAGGCATAATAGTTTTGGAACAGGTTATACATTATATCAGAGGCTTTGAAATGAAGACAAGTTTAATTCCAAAGAAAATATTGAGAATTAAGCTTTTTAAGAAAATGTTTAGTCTTTGTAATATCTTCTTGCTAAGGAGATTAGGATGATATATTACGTGATTTCATAAGCAATATTTTATTAATGTGTGTTGTATTTTATTTCAATTAATTTTAAATAAAATTAAATGTGAAAAAATAAGCTCCTCTTAAGATTTTTTTTCTGGTTAAATATCAAGTTTTTGAGCTATTAAATTGAATTGGATAGTATTATTTGTTAATTAAAAGTTTCTTTAGTGTTTTTGATTATATTATAGTGTTTCTATTATTACATTAGATTTTTAATTTACTTAAAAATCTACACATTCACTTTCTTTAATAAACCAGAGCTATAGAGGATTTGAAAATTCTGTAATTTATTAGTTTCCTTGAAAAAACTTCATTTTAATTATATAATTTTAAAAATCTCATGTAAAGAGATCTTATTTGTAAAAAAATATTCATATAGGAATATTGAAAGAAACTATTTAGCAATAAAATTAATATAAATTCTGAATAAATCCTCTTTGTAGCTTAAATTTACATAAAACAAATATCGTGATTTATTTTATATTTAGTGTTTGTCCAATAAAATGTTTATATAATTGCCAAACGATTTCCAAAGTTTCTTAATTAAGTATTTACTTTTGTAAGCCTGTCTAGTGTCTATTCCAGAAATAAGAATAAGCCTACTAAAATGCTGGCCTAATGAAACAGTCATGTAGACCTATATTCAAAATATAAATACATACGGTATTAATTTGTGATATTTTGTAGAGTTTGTTTGTATATTTAATATGTACTAGTGAGTACACTAAAACTTAATTATCTTAGGTTACAAACCTTGTTTTTTTTATATTCTCTTATAGAAACTTAAGCTGTAATTTACCAAAGTAAACCTATTATGATTACCACTGTTTCCAAAGCTTCATATTTACAGATAAAATGTACAATTGGAATTAATAAAATAACAGATTTATTTTCTTTTAACTCGTTTAAAACGCTGGTCTTAAAGACTTTAATTTTAATTATTTTATAAAATATCTATACCATAGACTCTCAATTATCTTTGGTTGCATTAACCAGGACAATAATTTCTAACTATTTAATGAAATTTCAAATAAAGGCAGACCCTACGTGCTACGATTAAAATGCACAAACCAGTAAAACCAAACGTGTGGATGAAAAATGTAATGTGAGTGTAAACTTTTGCATTAGACTACATAATAACAGAGAATGAAACTGGTGAAATTTAAACATGTCATCAAACTCTTATAACAAAAAATGTTATACTTTAGATTTAAAATGATATCTGGACACAGGAATCAAACCCGAACCTATGGCTTAGTACGCCAATGCTCTTACCAACGAGCAAACACTTCATCGGATGCTTATAAGAAAAATTATATTCTTTAAATTTTAAAACGACACCAGGACATAGGAATCGAACCCGGAACATTTGGCTTAGTACCCCATTGCTTTTACCACTGAGCGATCCGGGAGTCGTTTCTTACCCAGGTCATTCTTCACTTATATTTTAAGGCAGTCTCTAATAGATGTGTAGAAATCATCATTTACACGAGCTATCAAATAACACAACCCCCTTTGACTCGAGGGCTTTATGCTGCCAATAGTACAATGACAATTGTACGAATGCACATATCATAATGGTTTAAATAGCCAAGCTATTATATTTGACAGTTACAGGTTTGTTTCTTGTGTCCAGGTGTCATTTTTCAATTTAAAGAATATTATATTTAGATACAACTATAATAATGACCCATTGTTATTTATATGCACTAAGTTGGATTAACACTGAGCAGGCTGTGCGCAGACCGTGCTATGCGCCGGCTGTGCCATGTCACTACCATTCACACTCATAGGACTGTGCGCCAGCTGTGTCGTGTCGTTACCATGCTCTGACTGTTTTGGTCATCGTAGTTACTTTTGACATTGTGTTTTTCCGCTAATTCCTTCCAAATAACTTATTTAATGAGATTATTATCATTTTGTTTATGTTACAAATTTTATATTTGTACCAAAATTATTAAGTTTCCTTTGCCATAATTACTGCACATGATAGTTGTGTTGGAATGTTCTTCAGGCATTGTCAGATTGTAGATAATACCCTTTTTGAAAGTTCACATTTGCTGGAAGAAGTTGAACTAGGAGAAACGACACATGGTCGACCATAGGGTGCCCGGATTTCATTTCACACTGACACGGCTGTGCGCCTACCGTGCTGGACCGTGACCTTGGGAGAATACTTTTGAATCGATTCAAGACAACACAGTGACACGGTGGTGCACACCCCTCTCAGTGTGACTCAAACAACGGTCTAACAAGATTACTCACATGGAAATGACCGGTTCGAGATTGTCTTCAGCATGACACAGCCAGCCCAGTCTCAGTGTGAATCTGTTTTTGAATCAAATGGGTGGGTGCATCGCTGTGTGTATTAGTTTCACATGTACTTTTTTCTTGCCTTTTAATACTGTATTCATATTCTTTGGTGAGTTTTTGAGTCGCGGTGTTATTTTCCCATTAGTTTGTGTTTTTGTATCTGATTAGAGGTGAACGCTCCGGTCTTTTTTTTTTGTCATGTTTCTTTAATATGCTAGTGAGCATGACTAAAAATGACAAAAAATAGTTGATCTTATAATAGAACAAAAACTTTAAATAAGCAAAAAAATGAAAAAAGGAGCCAATGAGTCAATGAATGAGTTTAATGTTGGTGAGCAAACATACATGGCGTTTTAAAAAGAAAAAAAAAAATTGTGATTTTATGATAGTGCAAGTGATATGTATATGCAGAAGACTTTTTTTTTTCCAATCCAGGCCAATTCTCCCCCCCCCAGCAACCTGGATAATCAAGAGTCTACTGTATTTTTTTTTTAAGAATTGTCCAAATAAGAGGTAAATAAAAAAATCCAGGGGGTGTGAATTAATCTTGCCTTAGGTTGCCTTGTTTATTGTTGGGGTTTTTTTTTTGCTATATAAATTTTTTTTAAATAAAAAGACTTTTTTTTTATTTGTTACCTTACACAGTAGGTTTTGGTGCAAATATCAATAATATGTTTGTTTAGTAATACATTTTAAAATTAATGGCTTAGGTTTTGTTTTAACATCTTTGGAAAATTGTTTCAATTTATTATATCAATGATTGTTTGATTTAATTTCATGTACTGAAACAAAATATTATTTTATCAAATGATCTTATTAAATGGTTTTATCTCTTTAAATATCATAATAATTTAATTTATATAGGCCTTAAGTAATGGTTTATTAATATTTGTTAAATGTATGGAACTTTTTTCAAATCATTTTGAATAAAGTATAGAACCTAAAATAGTTACCTTGTAAAAATGTAAGAACTTGTAGCTCCTTTGAACTAAATATTATATTAGTTTTTAGTTACTCTTGGTACCAACATTTTTCTGTGATATTTACCATAGTAAAAGTAGTATTTTAAGTGTTTGCAAAAGATAGTAAGTGTTTTCCTCTCTTTACTTCAAATCAAGTGTCGTAATTTTATTTATTATTTACAAACAATACTAATATCTGGTACATTACTTTTTTTTGCACCAACTTTTTCACTCCATTTCTTTCTAAACACATTTCATGGTTCACATTCTTCCAACAATTATAAGGAAATCTTATTTGTGATTGGCAACATTGATTGTACTAATGTTGGTATATTTTTAGTACAGTCACATAATTATTAAATAGGCAAATCAAATTATTATAAAGACAAAAGGCACTAAAAATTGATTGAGTTTCTTTCATTTCTTGCATACATGACTTTCATTATTATAATCTAAATTTTACTACAACTATTGTATCCATATTTATATATCTAAACTATTTATGAACACCCAATCTAACTACGTCTCCATGTTGTTATATGTTTACAGATTCTTTATATCAGTATGTACATTTACCAAAAGTATCTCTAATTCTGTTTCTATACACATTTTATACGTAAAATATTTATTTTAAGCTATGTTAAACAAAGCATCTATAAATACATATATATACATATTATATATATATTTCTCATGTCTATGCACTTGAATTGTTATATTTATAAATATTAAATATTGTTATTGAATTAATAAAGCTTATAAATTTAATCCATACATTATTTTGATTCATGTAATCTGGGTTTTGTAACTGAGCAAACGTTATGAATTTGGTGGAGATAGATACAAAGATAACAGAAAGTGTTCAAGTGAGAGGAGAAGAATGAAGAGTGGTGGAAGAACAGAGGAATATGATGCATTTTACTAAGAGAAATGTGACCTGGTGGTCTAGGGGTAAGGTTGTCGGACTTCTGTGCTGGGGTCCGGGGTTCAATCCTGGTCCCGGCACAGATTTATCTGATTGCCAAACCCTTCCTTCACCTCTGACAAGACGTGTATTAATCACAACTTGTGAATGTGAAGAATGCCAGGCCTCCATCGTGGTTCAGATCCCACGTTAAACTGTTTGTCCTCATTTCATCTCGCAATTACCCTACTATTACACATTAGCGTAAGTGCGTATAACCCGAACAAGTAGTAAGACGCGGTGCTAATAATAAATACTAAGAGAACCCAGCCACAGGCTGGAAACAGTGGATAATTTTACAAAATATCCAGGCCTAACCTTTCCTTTCAGGTTGGCTTCCTTCACTATCAATTACTTTACATTATTGTAGTGTGCTTCTACACTGTCTTGCTATACATTTCCAACCCATTAGGCACTAATTTATTTTATTATAAATAAAACAGCAAGATGTATTCTACAAATTTATTTTAAAACAAAAATTCATTTCAAATGATTATAAACTCATTTAGTGATGAAGATATTTGTATTTGTTCATATTTAACTCAAGACACAATAAGGTAAGTCTAGCGGCCTAACTAAAAAAGGAGGTACGTAATTGTGTATCAAACCTCAATTGTCACAAAGCGCTGCCCTTCCAATCACTGATTGACATTCAAACTCAGTGGGAAGCCAATCAATCAATTATCCATAAATTCCTCTACCTTTCTTTAAATATTTTTAAAACTTTGTATTATAAATATTATTTTGGAACAAATAAAAATAATAAATGTGGTGTGCATACAACACTTGTAAATAGACTTTAGTGAAATAAAATAGACATATTTGGCAGATAATAATCTAATAAGTTTCACATACTAGGGGCCAGTTTCATAGCCAGATTTAGTACGACTCAAGTGTACTAAATGCGAGACTACTACCCAGAATGGAATGGACCAGTTTCATATGCAAACTGGCCCATTCCATTGAGTTTAGGTAGCTGTCATCTTGTATTTAGTGTAGCACCGCTCTTGAGGCGTATTCAATTCTGATTATTAAACTGGCCCTAAAGTAGATTTTGTTAGTTATTGTTTGTTTGCATTTTTTTTTAATTTGTATTTTTATGTGAGCTATTTAAGTACCTTCATTTTAGACAGGTTTTATATTATCAAAAGGGGTCTTGACTCCACTTTCTGTGATGTCAGAAAATCACCGAGATTGATTTAAATATTGTTATTTACATATTTTGTTTATAATTTGTCTATAACAAAAGAATATCAGTCGTTTATGATATGAGCACTTCATTCTTATTGTAACACCACCCATAAAACTATTTGATTTGATTTATCAAGTCTTCATTGTAACTCTTTACTTATCTTCATCTTACAAAAGAAAGAAGTCGTCTGCAAGATGAAGAGATTTGTTGCCAACATAATTCTATCAAATCAAGATAAGTTTGATTTCTTCAGTACACAATTAAATGTGTTTTAGTTATCACTGTCTGTAGTAGGGTGATCTGCCGATGGCGTAAGTGCTCATAGGTATTGCAGCTTGTTGGCTCTTCATGGTGGCGCCATAGTCACCTTGATCGTAATCCACATCATAGTAGATCCCACTCTGGTTCTAGCACAAAACAAAAACAGCATTGAAGACATTCATTTCTATTAATGACATTTGATATAAATGTAATTTCCTTTCACACCAAGACCAACATAGACAAACCGAACATACTTAAATTTTAGAAAACGTCGGTGGATAAATATAGTTGCAACTAGGAATTATTGGAAGTAATAAGCTGGCCACCTAGCTTACAATGACATTCCTAGTCTTGAAACAATGGTTTCTGTTCTATGAGCTTACAGTTTTCAGATAGGTATGAACAGTCACTATATATCGAGAGTTCATCCAAGGACAAACCAACTGGGTAGCAATCCAGTTGTGTCCAAGACTTCATCAGAGGAGGTAACTTATAATAGACCCTTTCATGGTCTAGTAATATTTCAGGAATTAGATATTTTATCCATAGACAAACATCATGTACAAACTGCTAGTTTTATAAATAAATGTAGATACCATATTACCTACCCTATCTTGAGCTAGTTCTATTTAGTTCACCTCATTACACCCTATCTCTTTCAGGTCCAGGATATGTAACTCATCATTATGTAACATCCTCCATTCTCCAGTATTTTAATCTCCTCCCTCCTCCCCCCCCCCCCCCTTTTTTTTTATCAAATGTCTTCTTAAGCACCTTATTTTTAACAACTAATTTCAAGGTAAAAGATCATGTTTCACAACCATAGAGAACAACACCCAGTAAAATAATTGATGCTTTGTATATTTTAAGCTTTATATTCCTTGACAGCAGATGAGGGTTTCACAATTTATTGACTGAGTAATAGCATTCATTTCCCTACTGTATTATTTTCTGATTTCCTCTATATCATTATTGCTAGTTAAGATTGTCCTAAATATTTAAACTCACTAATCATGTCAAATAATATGTTGTTTGCAGCAATCTATAAATTATCATCCTCAATCCGTGCACTCTGTGTGATCATATATGTAGTCTTTTCAGTGTTCATTTTTAAACCTATTTCTTTATTGGCTTCTGAAAAAAATTCCTACATTTCTTGCAACAGTTTTCTCACTATTACTTAAGAAAGCTAAATCATCTGTGAACCCTACTAGCATACTCTAAGGCTAGATTAAAAAGTAATGGAGAAAAATGCATCTCCTTGTTTCAATCCATCATAGATTTCGAAAGTATCTGGCAAGTGACATCCGACCTGTACCCTGCCAGCATAGCAGTCAAATATACCTCAATTAGCTTGACAAGTTTCTTGGGTATCCCAAACTTTACTAAAATTTCATATAGTTTGTTTCTTTTAACTGAATCATGGGCTTTTTTTAATCTATGTATAATTTATGTACCGTCATGTTGTATTCCCAAGTATTTGCCAAATTTTAAAAATCTGATCCATTGTTGATCTATTTCATCAAAATCCACATTGATGATCCCTAATTAATTCAAATTGATTTAGTTACATATAGGCGGAATTTTATATTAAGATTTACATGGAGAGTTGCATGTGTCATATCTGGTAAACTCACCGCTACAGAGGACCGACTTTTGGGCCGAGGAACATGGAAGTTTCGTCCAAGCAGATCTGCTTTGTCCTCCTCTTCACTGCTTGTGGAGTCTACAGTACGGTCTGGGGTTCGACCCCTGTGTGTGTTTATTGTGGACATGCCATGGATATTCATGGCGTGGTGGGCCAACCCAAGGCGGGGCAGTGGCACAGGAGGGGGGCCCAGATGGGGCAAGGTACCATTCAGGTTGGGGTAACCAAACACTGCAGAGGATGGCCGCGTTGGGGCGCTAATAGGCTCTGGCTGCTGGCAACACAACAGAATGTTAGTTTGAGAGGGAAAAGCTGACATTTCTAACAGCGTAGGATTTACAAAGCTTTCAATTAAATGTGAAGCAAAGCTTGAAACATGCAACAACAACAAAAGTCAAAGATAAGGTTTTTGTAGTTACATATAACTCTATTTTTGATATTTAAATTATCCATTAAGTCCACTTTATATATATATATATACGTACATTATAGATGAAGTTTAATCTCTAGTCAGTGTTAAATATGATCTAGAAGTTATTCTAAAAATGACTATATTTATAAATACACCATGCATAGTGAGATACTTCAAATTTGTTCACTAAATATCAAGTTTTCTTTTTCCTTGGAAATGTTTCGAAGGTGTGTAGGTTATTGTGGGTGTTGAAGTCGAAGCAAATAAGATTTGACCTTTGACTCAAACTTCAATATTTCAAAGCTTTGCACACCTCTATTAAAATAGCCTAGTATTCAGTTTGAATTTAATTTGAAAATATTTCAGGGCAAAAAAAACCCAAGGATTATATTCAATTCGAAATTGGAAATTGTGAATGTGCGAGGATTAAGAGAAATGCAATTGTATTTTCATATATCTTTAGTTTTTAACTATCACTCAACTACTATAAACACTTGAATGAGTGCTAAGGTATCACTCTCATAATAGACCGAAATGTTAGTGATGAGGTCGAGCTTCGAATCTTGGCCTGGGGCACTGGGAGTGGTTTTCCCATCCTCTGTCCAAGCTAATGCGAGTGTATTTTCTCTAAAAACTATCTTATCCTGACTTCAGTGACTAAGCCGTTTACCTTGATATTTTAGTTTTGATATATGTTGGTTATATAAAATAAAAAGCAACTTATATAACAGAGATAACCCTGAATCACTTTTAATAATATGACTATTCCACTAAAACATCAACCTCGACAATCTTTTGCTTACAGCATAGTGATTGGCTTGTGCCATGACATCGGCAATTTGCGCCCATCGTAGTCTATCCTCTAGAGACACTTGGTAGGGTGGAGCTCCCACGCCAGGTGTCTTAACGGTGCTGCCAACTGTTGCCATATATCCAAACACAGGAGAGCCCATTCCTGCGGCAGTCTTTTGCTCACGGCTCCATCGACGACTGTAATATAATGCAAGATTAATTTCATTGCTTTACAGTCAATTAATAGCAAATCCTTAGTTAATACAGTAATTAAATGATAATATTCTAGACCATAAATTTAACAATCAGTGAAAAGAAAAAGTCAATTTTAGAGAGATAAATATTTGCTCTCACTGGGGTCGCAATGACCTCAATTACAAAAAAATGTGGCCAAACCCTGCAAAAGGATGGAAACCATTGCTTGAAAAGTTAGCTTAGTGGAAACACAAAATGTTAAAACAATGGATATTGGTGTCTTCTTTTTTAAGTTAATTTACTTATCAGTAAATGGTTTCCCATCATAGGGTTGCACAGCATGGGTGCCATGGCAGCCCCTCTAGCCAAAATAAAAAACAAAAACGGTTGGCGTGACAAAAAAAACAGTACCAAACTTTGTTTAGAAACTGCGTCGATGGATATTCCAAGGTTATTGGTTAGTGTAGGCTTTAAATCCTGCCAAAACACCATCTCAGGGACTGTTGTGGATACGGATGTGGATTGATATTTTTGTCGCGTTAAAAAAATAGTACCCTTCAGCCAGCGAATTACCTTGTAGGCAATTGATTAATAATATTGTAAAATAAAACATTGAATGTTTCTTGTTTTTAATCTAATACAATTGAATTTAAAAAGTCAAACAGATTGGGGGAAAGGGTTGATACCTCCCCTTTGTCTTCCAACTGGACCCTCATCAGCAACACCCTGAGCACATCTATATTTCCCATTATGGCAGTTGTTACAAAGTTAAAGTTGATCTCTCTGAATTCTTACAACTTATGGACTAAGAACCTTACATAATGTGGGGTATGCAAACTATGCTTAATATTTGACTAAGATTCATAATAAAGGAAAACTATAGTAAATAATATTATGTATCTTTAAATGAAAACTATTTCTCAGCTAGATTGCTATATATGGAATAAGGTAGGTACAGGAAATTGGAATGGAACCGATTCAAAGAAATTAATACAATATAGTTTTTCCATTGAAAATAAGGACATAATTCTTACATTGATGCTACTGGACAAAGAGGTAAGGGCTGCCTCTTGAATAATATTGATTGATACTACCACCCCAATCCCTTGATCTAGGTTTAGTTCTAAGCTTGTCCACCTAGGTCAAGGGATTGGGCGGTAACAATTTCTTCAATAGGCAGCCATTACCTCTTTGTCCAGTGGCAATAATGTAAAGTGTGAACTGTGTCCTTTTCTTTTTTAAAGCTATATTCTGTTTGTTTCCTTTTATTTGTTTCTATCTCTCTCTTTGTACATTCTTCTATATTTAACATAATGTATCTCAAAAAGTGAAAAAAAATGTTTTCCTTGATTATATATCTTGATAGACTTGTAATTTCAAAACTCACCTCCACATGCAAAGACAGACTAGAGTTAGTACAATAATAACAACAGCCGCACTGAAGCTCCTACAGCTACTCCTAGTACTTCTCCATCCACCTCGCACTGAGAGCCATAGAAGTTACCGACACAACTGGGGAGAGAAACATAATGAAATCAGATTGTTTCACTCGAAAACTTGCAATGTTTGTAAAACTAATACATAGGCCTATAAATTGTTGAGCAAAATAGTGTTTAAAAAATAAATAGTTTAAAAAAATGGGTGGATGAAAAAATTGTAACAGCAGTTATTTATATTTACAAATTTTAATTATAATCCAAACACATCGATTGTTTTTAAGTCTTAACCTATAGATTATATTAAAATAAATTGGATACATATATTTTATCGGTCATGGAATGCAATTTATTAAATCCCCCTAGTTCATAAGTAGTATCACACCTTATCATTTACTGTACATTTATAATTTTACTTTCCGATTGCAGGGCAAGTAATTATATGGTCTCAACACACATGTTACAAGTGTCTAGAAACTTTGAAATAATGTGCCCTTTGCTTACTGTTACTATCCTCTGATTTTGGTTGGAAGAACAGCAGAAAAAATGCAAACATCTTTATTTGTGGCCAACATTGATAACATTTTTCATATTATTTCTGTTATTCTGTAGGTATCGATAATATCTATCCAAAGTGACAGCTGCAAATAATATGACTTGATGTATGAATATATTAAAATTGTTTAAGTAACTTTAGAAACTAACTTCATACTGTTCTTCCTACCAAAATCATATTATAGACTAGAAATCCCCAACAAATGGTAAATAGTAAATCAAAGCGTATGGTAGTAAACATGGGAAATTGCAGCTCTCACTATAGTTAAAGGTTTGATTAAATCAATTAATACATTTTCAACAACCATGCTCAAAAATTTGTAGAACAAATCAATTCAGTCCAAACACAGAAGAAATGATAACTTGGAAAGTAAAATCTTAAGCCTATCATTAAACTTACCAGTCACAAGACTAACTACAACGATTGTTAAAACTTAGTAAGAAAACCTCTTCTCGCTGTAATGTATTGCATGTAGGGTGGCAAGCATGGTGGTGACGTAATAAATTGACTGCTTCCCATCATGCCCCATCCTAACCGACTATCCTATCGATAGCCAGTTTTTCCGACCCAACCAGTGACTCAAGCAGTAACATCAAAGTAATATAGTCGTGTTCTTGATCCAGCTTCCTTACCATGTTACGGACGTAACATATTGGCGACGAGGAAAAACAAACTTGTGTAATATGTTCCTGGCTATTTGGAAGTCCAGCGTTAAAAGTTTTGTTGAATTAATTTAATTATATAAGAAAAAAAAAAGTTTTTTCAAATGGAAGCGTATTCAAATCAGACTTGAGGCAACTCCGAGAACATTTGGAGATTTTAATAACTTAGGGCGTGGTCTATGAAAAATCATCCATATTAACACAAAATGGCGGTCATCAGAAACATTAGTAGTTTCGACAGTAATGAAGAAAACTGGTCGTCATATGTAGAGCGATTCGAGCTATTTGTCGAATGTAATAGTATAACTAATGAGAAGAAAGTAAGTACGTTGCTGACAATAGTAGGTGTGAAAACTTTCAATCTTTTACGAGATTTATGTACACCGGACAAGCCGTCAACAAAAAGCTATGAGGATCTAATTAAAATTATCCAAGAACACTTGTATCCTAAACCATCATTTATTGCCGAAAGGTATAAATTTAGTTTAAGATCACAACATGAGCATGAAAGTGTATCAGATTATATCGCTAGCTTAAAACAAATGTCAAAGCATTGCGAATTTAAAGAATCATTATATGATTATTTACGGGATCGTCTTGTAAGTGGATTAAGAAGCAGCTCTGTTAAGCAACGACTTCTAGCGGAGAGACAACTAGACTACGAAAAGGCAGTGCTGATTTCAACATCTTTGGAGGCAGCTGAGAAGGATGCAGCGTCACTAGCCTTTGGACATAACACCGGTGGAACAGCTGATCGTACATCCCAAATTCTTCAAATGTCGAAAAAAGAAGAAAGAAAAGGCGGTACGAGAGAAGTGAGGTGTTATTGCTGTGGAAGAAACGGGCATTTAAAAAATGAATGCCATTATAAACAGTATGAATGCCGTGTATGTAAGAAGAAGGGTCATTTGCAAAAGGTGTGTCGATTGAAACAGTTGGGTAAGTCAAACAATTCTAATAGGGCTACTCGTACGATTGCTAGCAAATCTCACAGAGACAGACAAAAGTATGACAGTAATAAACAACACTTTATGGGGTTGGGTGTGTTAAATGACGATAGTGATGAAAACATTGATGACATTTCAAATTTATTTGGGCTATATAAAAATCAGCTTGGCGAGAAGCGTGAAAGAGTAGAACCTTTTAGAATAAATGTTCAGGTGGAAGGAAAAGAAATTCCGTTTGAAGTAGACACAGGGGCAGGGGTATCTGTAATCTCTGAAAAGTATTATCTGGATAAATTGAGTCACTTAAAATTGCATCCAACTGATTTAATCTTAAATTCATATGTACATGAACCAATTATTCCTGTGGGTGTTATAAATGTGAAAGTTCAATATCAGGATTTGTCACACAAAATGGAATTATTTGTAATTAAAAATGGAGCTAATCCATTACTGGGGCGGGACTGGATTAAGGAACTAAAAGTTCAATTATTGATTCCAGAAAATTTGCATAGTGCAAATAGTGTAATGGCAGATAGGCTATAAACAGAAATGGTAACTAACCTGTTAAGGGAATTTCCTGAAGTTTTTAATAAAAAGTTAGGAGATTATAAGGGTGAACCTATTAGGTTAAATTTGAAAAAAGATGCTAAGCCAAAGTATTGTAAACCAAGATCAATTCCATTTGCACTTAAAGAAAAGGTAGAGCAGGAGTTAGAACGCTTAGTGCAAGAGGAGGTAATAACTCCGATCTCTAATAGTGAGTGGGGTACACCAATAGTCCCTGTACTTAAGAGCAATGGAAATATTCGAATATGTGGAGATTTTAAAGTGACCTTGAACTCTAGTCTAGAACTAGAGAGACATCCTATTCCCAAAATAGAAGAGTTATTTGTCACTTTACAAAAGGGGGAAACCTTTAGTAAACTGGATCTAAGTCATGCTTATCAACAAGTTAGGTTAGATGAAGACTCTAAGAAACTATGTGTGATAAGCACTCACAAGGGTTTATTTAAGTACAACAGGATTCCTTATGGAATTTCTCCAGCACCAAATTTGTTCCAAAAATTAATGGAAAAAACATTACAGGGGTTGGAAGGAGTAATTGTATTTTTGGATGACATTTTGGTTACTGGTAGGAACATGCAGGAGCATTGTGACAGACTCAAAGAGGTATGTAAACGTTTAAGTGACAAGGGTCTCACAGTAAGCAAAAACAAGTGTAAGTTTTTTTCTAAGAGTTTAGAGTATTTAGGGTTTGTAATAGACAAAGATGGGTTAAAAACAGCCAAAGACAAAATTGCGGCTATATTAGATGCACCTAAGCCAGAAAATGTTAAACAACTGAAGGGATTTCTAGGGCTAGTCAATTACTATGGAAAGTTTGTTCCAAACTTATCCACGATACTGTGTCCTATGTATCGTCTGTTGAGAAAAAACACAGATTTTAATTTTGACAAGGCATGCATGAAATCTTTTTCAATAATTAAAGAGAAGTTAGTGTCAGCAGAGGTGTTAGCTCACTATAATCCTAAATTACCGTTAAAATTAGCATGTGATGCATCAGGCTATGGCCTGGGTAGTGTATTGTCACAAGTGCAGAGTGATGGAAGTGAACGTCCAATAGCCTATGCTTCCCGCACACTGTCGAAAGCTGAGCAGGGATATTCACAAATTGATAAAGAAGCTTTGAGCCTTGTTTTTGGAGTAAACAAATTTAATCAATACCTGTGGGGGAGGAAATTTATACTATGTACAGATCATAAACCTTTGTTAAGCATATTCGGGGAGAAAAAAGGTTTACCAGCTTTTGCAGCTAGTAGATTACAAAGATATGCTCTTTTCTTATCAGGGTATGATTTTGATATTTGCTATGTCAAATCAGAAAATCATGGTAATGCTGATGGGTTATCCAGGTGGCCATTAGTTAACTCTGACAAAGATGAATTAGAGAATGATAGTTGTATTGGTACTTATTTACAATGTTTTGAAATTAGTGGAATACCTATAAAATGTGAAGATATAAAGAGAGAAGTACAAAAAGATCCAGAATTTGTTAAACTTACAGGTTATGTGAAGTTTGGTTGGCCTTATGATTATGATAAGGAGTTGACAACTTATTTTCATAGGAAAAATGAATTGACATTAGAGCAAGGAATACTTATGTGGGGGTATAGAGTTATTGTACCAAAGAAATTTCGTAGATATTTGTTAGAGGAATTACATTCAAGTCATCTTGGAATTGTTAAAATGAAAACTTTAGCCAGATCTTATATTTGGTGGCCTAATATTGATCAAGACATTGAACAAATGGTCAACAATTGTGCCCCTTGTCTCTTGGAAAGACAAAATCCATCAAAGAGTATGTTACATGTTTGGAATTATCCAAATAAACCATGGTCTAGGTTACATGTAGATTTTTTGGGTCCATTCAAATCTAAGATATATCTTGTTATCATAGATGCATATACTAAATGGTTGGAAGTGTTAGAGGTATCGTCAACAGCAGCATGTCAAACCATTGCTCATTTAAGACAGCTCTTTGCAAGGTTTGGTTTACCTGAACACATCGTAAGTGACAATGGACCACCATTTACGTCACATGAATTCAAGTTTTTTTTGAATGCAAATGGTATTAAGCATACTTTAACACCTCCATACCATCCTCAAAGTAACGGCCTAGCCGAAAATGCAGTAAAAATTGTAAAAAATAAATTGATGATTGCTATTCATGAAAAAAGAAATATAGAAATAGCTTTAAGTAGATTTCTATGTGATTATAGGAACTCGGTACATAGTACAACAAATGAAACACCTTCAAAATTAATGTTGAATAGACAACTTAGAACTAGGCTTGATTTGCTACGTTCTAATCTAAATGAAAATGTGGAGCAAAATCAAAGAAAACAGGTTAAATATGCAAAGGGATGTAAAACTCGAGAACTAATTCCAAACCAACCAGTACTAGTCAGAGACTATCGAGCCAAGAATAAATGGATTGAGGGGTTTGTTGTATCAAAATTGAGTCCAGTTGCCTATTTAGTCAGAGTAGGGGCAGTAGCATGGAAACGTCATAGTGACCAATTAATTAGTTTACAGTCTTCCCCTGAAACTAGAGTGGAGGAGATAGAACCTAGCATTAGAGAGCCATATCCCTCAGAGCTAGCTCCCAAACCTAATAGGGAAGGTTTGACATCTCCTAAGGCATTTAGGGGGGAGAATCATTCTCCATTCATCCCCAGGGTTGAATCTCATGAAAAGGACAATAGTCTGGAATCACACCCACCTCAGAGGGTGGAAATCTCACCAGAAGTAAAAGAGCCTAGGTATCCAACTAGGTGTAGGAAACCTGTAGTTAAATTAAATTTGTAAATATCTTAGTGTTATTACATTATTTCACTGTAACTATTGAAAACTCTGATCAGATAGGATATTATGTATTTTTGTATTTTGTATAAAAAGTGTTCAAAATGTAAACTATTTCATCATGACTATTGGAAATCGTGGTCATGCATTGTATTCTTTATTTTATGTATATTTATGTATTTTGAAATATCTATAGTCAAGAAATTGTAAGGGAGGAATGTAATGTATTGCATGTAGGGTGGCAAGCATGGTGGTGACGTAATAAATTGACTGCTTCCCATCATGCACCATCCTAACCGACTATCCTATCGATAGCCAGTTTTTCCGACCCAACCAGTGACTCAAGCAGTAACATCAAAGTAATATAGTCGTGTTCTTGATCCAGCTTCCTTACCATGTTACGGACGTAACACTCGCTTTATTAGGTTATTGTATTATATTTGGAAGAAGGTATAAGAAAGGTGGATAGATACATAAAATGGCAGCAATGTAAAGTGTGAACTGTGTTCTTCTCATTCTAAAATCCATATTGAATTTGTCCCCTTTTATTTGTTTCTATCCACCTTTCCTGTAGCTTCTTCCAAATATGTTAAAACTTGTTACTGTTAGACTTACTGGCACACTTGATGTCCGTCTTCGTAGCGACATTCCCCCCTGTTATTGCAATGTTCTGGAGGACATGTATCGCATTGTCTCCCGCTGCGGTGGGGGTTCCCTGCCCAAGGGTCTCTGTACCCATCGCTACACGTGCAGCGAAATGAACCAAACACATTGTTGCATGTAGCCTGCTCGTGGCAGTCGTGAAGCTCCTTGTTACTGCACTCGTCTACATCTGAATGGACAGATCATAAATTTGGTTAAAACCACAGTGCTCACATATAGTTAAGGGAGGGAGGGTTGACACTTATATTTAAATATCTTAGTGTGAAAATATTTTTTTCCCTAAATTTAAGTATGCCAGTTTTCATATCTATCATTTGTTTATAACAAGTTTAAAGTTACAAACTTGTAGCTAAGTTTATTCATCATCATCATCATCATGAATAGCTTCCAGCCATTGGCCGGGTCTGTTTGTAACATAAGCCTCTTTAGTGTATCCTTTCTCCCTACCACCTCTCCTCCACAATGACCCAGTCTTCTCTTCTCTCCTCCACACTTCTCTGCACTCCCCTTCGGCCACCTATCCTTTGGTCTTTCGCTTGGCCTCCTGCTTCCCACTTCAATATCCAGCATCTTCTCTGGTATCTTCTCTTCCTCCATTCTCCTCACAAAACCATACCAACTTAGTTGTGCCTTCTCTATCCTCTTACTTCACTGGCTCCTCCTTAACTATTACTCTCACCCTCTTTCATCACACAAGCTTGAATTCTGCTTTTATCCTGCTCTTTCATTACCCACGTTTGCGCTGCGTAAATTTATTACTAAGCTTTTTGTGTTTTAACAAAATATTACAGTGGCTGCGCTATAAGAACATAGATCAAATTGTAGAATTCTACCTTGCAGATTTGAGACGGAGCCAGGTGGGCTGTCCACCCACAGGGCACTGTTGCCGATGTTGTTGTTGCGTCTGTGTATTACCCCCAGCAGGTGTCTTTGTATGTCATGTCTTATTGCCGGCCGCAACGTCTCACCACTCTCTTCTAGCTGGAGCGTGATGTTTACAAACACAGATCCACCGGGACCCGCGGCGTTGGTGTACACGCTGTTTACCTTCACGCCAAGGAAGTCGTCCGAGTAAGGTGTCATGGACATGGCAGAATCAACCTGGAATAAATACCAACCACCTTTAAAAATGTCAAATAGATTTATAAATACATATATTGAGATCTACACCACTATATGTCTGGTTTAAATTTCATTCATCAAAATTCTAAGTGTCTAAAAGTAAAAGTAATTTATTTCAACAAAAAATTATTACTACTCATAGTATAAAAATTTATAATAAAGTTCTTGTGTTGGATAAATAATTTCTTAACAAATTACTTAGCAATATTAACCCACACTAAGGTATCAGATCTTTATATGCTCTAATCCAGCAGTTCCCAAACTGTGGTTCGCGAACCCCAATCTTCCAAGGGGTTCACCAAAATATTTCTGTAATGGCGGATTTTTGCAGCACTTTGTGAGGAAATGGGAAGCATTTACAACTGTTTATCGTCTCGCACTGAAGTCAGGTGGTTATCTCGAGGTAGAACTCTTACTAAATTGTTTGAACTTAAACACGAAGTTTTTGTTTTTCTTATCAACCATCCCTTTCACAAAGCAAAGTTCATGCAAGATCAAATGTGGCTCCAAGCTTTGGCCTATTTGGCAGAAATTTTCTAAAAAATGAACAGTTTAAACCTAACTAAATTTTTGGGAAATGTGTTAGCAATCAAACGGAGTGCTTTGATACCCTTCATGACTTCATGGTAGAAAATCAGCTTTCTTTGGATGAAAATGTAAAGAATGTGGTTATAGAATTCTTGAAGGGACTTGGAAAAACCTTCAAAGAATATTTCCAAGCCATGTCCAATAATAACAATTGGATTCGCAATTCCTGGAAGAGACAGCAGTTTTGAAATCCTCCACATTAAGCGTGAGTGAAAAAGAGCAGCTACTTGAAATTTCCCCTGATTTTGAACTAAAGAAAAGCTATAAATCTTTGTAATTAATTGCTTTCTGGTTAAGTTTAATGGAGGAGTTCTCATTGTTAGAGATTAAAGCTATTACAGCTTTTTTTAACATTTTATTCTATGTATTTTAGCGAGAAATCTTTTTCTTCATATGCCTATTTAAAAAATAAATACAGAACCAGGCTCAATGCTGAAAGTGACATGAGACTTAATTTATCGGCTGTGGTTTCTGACTTTAAAGCTCTGTGCCATCCAAAGCAAGCGCAACCCTCTCACTAAGTCACGTGAAGAGGTGAGTAGCTGTTAAAATTTGTAAACAATTTTGAAACTTAAATTGGCATTGAATTTTGTGATTAAACGAGGATATTTCAGTTATGTCAATGTAGCAATTTCCAGTACCACTTTAAAAAAACATGCGAAATGTGATAATATTGTGACAGTAAAGATAGGAAAATGTTACTCCAGTACTTTGCTTATTTAATTTCAGTTTTAATTTTTAAAACAAACGTAAAATTATTTGAACTTTTACTTAAATAGTTTCACTATTATTTCATTAGTTTGGAAGGGTATCCCAAAGTACCTACTGAACTATAGTAGGTTAATTTAAAGGTATTTAACATTTTTATTACAATTAATAGCTAAATTTAATAAAAATTAGGTATAAAATTAAGTGCATGGCTATGGATATTTACCAGGGGGTTCGTGCAACTCAAGATGTTTGTGAAAGGGGTTTGCGAGTCGAGAAAGTTTGGAAACCAGTGCTCTAATCTATTTTAATGACAAGAATAGGCAAGCAGTTATCACACTGACTCAAACCAAGGGTGCTCAGGTTTTGAGTCTAATCTACTAAATTTGGAATGTTTTTTCCACAGTTTTGTTTTCCATCCTCTTTCTAATATAATGCTTGTGAAGTTCCTTATTGTTAGCCCTCTTCATCTTGTTACCTGAATTAATTGGTTTTAAGTAGCAGCTAGCCCAACCAACATTATCAACAACAAAAATCTCAATCTTAAAGTATTTCACATTAATTTTATATATATGTAATAAACACATAAAGTTTTCAGTATGTTTGTGTAAACTTAACATTCATATTGTAACTACATAATGACTATTGTGTATTATTGTGATATTAAAATAAAATAAACAATAGATAAATCTATTTCCTTAGCTCAGAATGAAGCACATCTATCCACTTGGTTAAGGTTTACAAATTCAATTCCTGGCATAGTTGAAACATTTCCAATAGATTTCAATGTGGTTTTCCTTTCCCAGGGATGTATTAACAATCTTAAGAGAGGAATAACAAAGTGGCTCACAGCGCGACCAGCTTCCCAAGACAGCTGTTGGTACTGTTCTGACTCCGAGTCCAGAAGATTGTTGTCCCACACTAGTCTCCTGTCGTACAACCGGTCTACTCGCAGGGACATGAGTATGGACACGACTCCTGGGGAGAGAAAACACCAGTAAGGTTGGTTTTTTTACACATTTAACATTTTTTAAGGCCAGCTTCAGTGGCCAAATGGTCAACGGCATCACTTTCATGTTAGTGTGACCACCTGATGACAGGGAGATTGAGGTTCAAGTCCCGGTCGGGTCTACTGAGGGTGGTTTTCCATAAATGGTTTTCCACTTTCCTTCAGAGCAGATGCGGGTAGATTATTTCTACAATACTTCCTTCTTTATTCCTATCTCATTAGAGTAATTATCATAAATCCATTTAATTTTAATATGTAGTAAGACGTGATAAAAAAATGCATTAAAATAAAAAATAGCATGGGTAAAATAAAGTTTTTACTTAAAAAAAATTGTTTTTGAGTTTTACATCTCCTTGACCCTTTTTGACTTAAAAGCTCACTCCCTTCAGCAAACCTAAACATTGAGTACTTTTAATGTGCCTGTGTATATAATAATGAGATTATTTTTACTAACATTTCACTGTCAATATACATTCAAAATGAAAGGCCTTATTTGACAGCTAGAAAAGTTGCTAGATCTACTTTCAGGTATTCATACATCATGAGTTCTGTAGCTGTCACTTTTGATAGATATTAAAAATATTGATCACAAAAAGATATGTTAGTATTTTCTAAAAGGCCCTTCCTATGAAAAATGGACCATACAAAAATACACATTCCATTCAAATACAAATGACTGCTATTATGTCTTCTAGTGTGTTACTATGAATTTGTAGAACTTTATATCCACAACACCATCGGCTAAGGGATCATCAGCTATTTGTCCTGGTTTGCTACCAGCCAACAAAATGGCTGCTGACATCACTGCATGTAACATGCTGTTAACAATATTTCATATATGGAATACTTACTGCGACAAGGCTCTCTATGTTTCCGCCTGCTATAGCTCGGCCGACAGTGACATGAGGACACACCCACCTCCGTGCGGCACATCTCATTTTGAGCAGCGTCACATGTCGAGTCATCGCCCACAATACAAGTGTCAATCCTGATGGGAAATTCAACTACTTTTATTCCTATGAATTTATATAATGGTAGATCATTTGCAAATAACAATTTCCCTGAATAATCCCGTTCAGCATTTATCTATCTGGTTTCTTGGTACATTTGTATTATTTACAAAACAAATTTAAGCTATCATCAAATATATTTTACAATAGTAAAATATAATTTTTTGTTATACTAAATAACTTAAAAACGTGTTCACTTGAATAATCAAAATCAAGCACTCACATGGTATTAAATACATAGAATCAGGGAGTAAAAGTAAAGACAGTGGAAGGGGGGGGGGGGGGGGGGGGGTGAAGGGGTGGAGGCATAATACTTGGGCTCGGCTTTCAAGTCTTATATCAGACCGTAACAAATCGTAAAGCTCTTTAGTGCAGACAGATGTGCAGCAAAAAGACATACCTTGTTACCATATGCAGACCAACAAGATGTACACATGAAATGTTAGGAGTCCCTCAAATGGTTTTCCAAAATTCTCCATCTCTATTTTTACCACTAAACCGGATTTACAGTTTTTGAATTACAATGTTATCACTTCTGCGCATAGAATGAGAATATGACAAGTGCATGGAAAATGTTTTGCCGACTGGTCGTAAAGCAAGTATGCCTTTGGTATATATAGGCCAAGGGTTTCCAACTGGAAGGATGCATGCGGCCCACAATGACTTTTTGTGGCCCATGAAATTTCTTGGAAAAGTAATCTACTGTAGTGAAATTAATATTTTTAACCGAGAAACTTAAAGTTTTGACCTGCATGGGGAAAATCCATCAAAGTTCCAACCGTTAAATTACTCCTTAACACCTACTGTAATATATTGGTGTATCAAAGGTAGTATATTTTATTCGGAAAATTAGTTTAGTATGTAAATGAATAAAAGTTTAAATTACCACTTTTTGTTCCATTCACAATTACCGTATCTCGTTTTTGTATAACTTGACTAAAAATCAACCGATTATGATGCGATCCGCCACTAGAATCATGGATTCAATTGTGGGCCTCAATAATTTTTAAGTTGGAAACCCTTGATATAGGCTATTTATTTATTACTGTACTGCTAACTATTATTATATTTTTGCTCTCTCCATTCTAGAAATGTAATATTATGTTTATCAAGTTTTTTAACAAAGCAGTCAACTTTGGCTTCTTTTGTTTTCTTGTTATAATATTTGAATTAATAAAATATAGCACTCTAAAAAATTTCAATAATTTAAATCCATAAAACTAGCAATAAATACATATTGTTTGCCGAATACGTTATGGAATTTGCACTCATTGAGTCGTGCTTAAACTCTCAATTTCTAATAAAATAGCTTACGCTTGGAACCGTTATTATTAGTCACTGTTGGGCTCACACATTCCTTAGACCCGGATGACCTTGATTATCTTGGGAGGCGAATTTCAAATAAAATGAAGAGTTCAAAGGATATTGAAAGCTAGAGGTTTGAACCTTTATCTTGAAAAATACATCAAAATTGGTAGAGAATGTTTTCTGTAAGTTCAACTGTCCCCTCCGACTACTCCAACCCTCCCACTTCCTCTCAATGTTCCTGAGCATCCTTAGAGTGTATATAGGTATAATTAAAGCACATTCCATTATTCTTATTGAAGAAATAGCTTACATATATGTGTAGGTGCTTGGATATGTGTGTGTAATGATGTAATATATAGTACACCTTATAAATACAGAAAATAATCACAATACTGAAAGGAAAATACAGACTAATTTGGTTTTATAAACTATTAAATTTCTGAAAGTTAAAATAAAAAAAGTGGTAGAATATCACCTCACTTGTTTCATTATAAATAATCCTCCTCACTGGAATAAAACAACTATTTTTAATTTGTTTTGTGTGAATAAATTATGTAAAAGTAATGGATGTATGTACAACATTTATTATCCTATTACTACCAGAATAATCCAGTATGTGAATTAATAAACGTGAATTCAGCACTACCTGACAGGAGGATGACTAGGACGCCGTCGAGGTGGAGCTGAAGGATTGTGGACTGGTGGTGTCACTGGTAATACAGGCTGGGCAACTGCAAACCTAAACACATGGTATAGTTGTCATAAAACATCTCTGGCTACTACCAGTAAGCAATCATTAAAATTACTTCGATAAAAACAAATTATTGTTGTGTCATTGGACTTAAGACAATGATCGACCCCTCCCGAGTTCCTTTTTTTTTTTTAGTCTCGGTAAAATTTAAATCTAGTTTTAAAGTTTTTTTGGTACAAAATGTATTTTACCAACTGTTAGGCCTATATATCTATTTAAACTACTGTAGTACGCATGAAGAGGCTGAATTTATATAAAATGTACCCAAATTTATATAAAGGAAGGTGGTAAACCATTAACAAAAATATTCCCAGAGGCTAACAGCTCTGTGTTAAACCCTTGTAAAATTAACATCCTGTTAAATACATAATATTTTTACTAATTTAAAAAAATTAACATATCAATCTAATCCAACACCTTAACTCAGTCAGTAGTGTGTCTGACTACGGAGCTAAGGGTCACGGGCTCGATTCTTGACATGGCTGAAAAATTTATCGTTGATTTACCCTTTCACAGAGATAAATTAACGGCTTGGATGTTGTTTCTGTTCTAGTCTTAAGTTATATTATAGGGCATATGATACTATGACAGGCTAGCAAGCCGGTTGTGGAAAATATATGACTTGAATAAAAAACTGACCCGGCCACAGGCTGGAAACAGTAATGGAGGTAAAGTAAAAATATATCAATCTGTGTAATTTGTTACTTCGGTCATCGGTGTATATCCAGTAAGCCTGTTGTAAATTATTATTTTTGCAGGATACTTCCCCACTTCCCTTGCCCCTCCAAAATTTAGTTGTAACTCAGTGACTACTGGTAGTTTAGGCTTTCAAACTCAATAAATTATTGATTGCTCACAAATTATCTATGTGTATGCATATGCACTGACTGCAATGTTTTTCATAATACATCTTATTGAATTTTAATATCAAAAACTTAGGGAAAAGTAAACATTTTTGTATTAGTTTAGATCAAATCCAAAAAGTATTGCTTTTAGATTTTAAAAAAAATTCCTTTGGAAATTTAGAAAAATAAACTGCCATAAGACTGCAAACTAAAAATTCTAAATATTATTTTTTATAGAATATAATAATGATAACTATTAAAGCAACAACTTTCTCTATAAACAGTAGGTCCCAGATTTACTTCTTATAATTGAATATTTTATTTGTTGTTGTTTATTTTTTTCTTAAAATTTGTATCTTAGAAAAAAAAATGTTAAGCTGTTGGTGTGTAGGAATATTATCATCCATGGAAGAAGTATGACAAAGATTATTTTTTGTGGAAGAACTGTATCTGTACTGACCCTGTGCCGATAGCAGACGGAGGAGGATTCTTTATCCCAGCCGTGTTCTGCACCTTGCTAGGAGTCACCGGTCCTTCCTCTGTGCTGCTGCCAAACAAGTTGAAGTAGGTACGTTTGCCATCGATGGACACAAAATGCTGCCCTTCCTTAGGTGCCGTGATCACAGATATCTCGCCATTATCCGAGTCAGACAGTTTCACTCCTTCTATCTCCACTGGAAGTATTCCAGCAAACAAAAATTATATTTAGGGACCTGTCCCATAAATGCAGGTTCTATTATATATATTTATTACATTTATATTTATCAGCAAATAGGTACCAAAAACAATTACTTACATTAAAGATGAGTCTAATCGAAAATTTCATTTTATTTATAAAATAATACCAATAGTATAGATAAACGTTATTAATTATTTGACCAAAGAAATTTTTGTATTTCCTAAATGTTTTTCCTAGCCTCATTCTTACTGCAATTCGGGGGGAAATAATACTTTAAAAAATCTCTCTGCATTATTGTATCCATGTTTTGGTACATTTTAAATGTTAGCTGCCATTGCACTGTCTAGTGTTGTACCTGGGTATACGAAGGGCTGTCCGGTGTTGCCGCTGTTTCCTCCTGGCCCCTGTATCGCTGACACAGTGATGTCAAAGGCCTCACCAGGGTATCCACCAGAAGGGGCTGTGATAATCGGACGGTTTAATCCCACGCCGGGCTTGTATTCTGTGTCGTCGAGCACTATCCCCGGTCGGGGTCGATAGGGTAGTACGGGAACCCATCTTCTCCACCTGACAATAAGTTGGACTGGTAACAAACACTTTGGCTCACATTTACCGTGTTCTTTATGATAGTAGACCTAAAGAATTTCCTCATCATCTGCTCCCATTAACATTTTTAAAAAGATGTAAATACGTATTACCGTTTCTAAGTTATAAAAAAAGTGTAATGGAACATTGAAAAAGTGGACTTCATGCCTCATGGTCACACACTTATTTAAAGACAAAATGTGGAACAGTGGGTTCATGTAGGTAAATTTCACCACGTCTCTTAAATCAGAGAAAAATTAGAGGATCAGTCATCACCCAACTATAATTCATCTCACGTAAAATACATAGTAACAATGTATATATATAATCTCTCATCTAAATTAAATAAACAAACTAAAGTGTCACTCACCTATAGTCGGCTGTAGTTGGGTATGCTGGGTGTCAGGGGTGGTACCTCGAATTGGCACTTTTGTGATTGGTGGGGTGGACACAGCTGTGGAAGACTGGGTGTCCATGGAGCTGACACCTGCGGTCACCTCTGATGTCGCCACTTCCATCATGGAAGACTCTAGTACTGGCACGGCCACGCCTACCCCAGTCGATGGTTCCAGGAGAACTGGCTCTTCCGACAGGGTCTCATTTCTTCGGGCAGTGTCGCCTTTGTGGCTTCCGTCACCGTGGACGCTGACGATGTCAGGGTCGCGATGATTTTGGGTGCTTCATCGCTCTTCTCGGGTTCCATTACTGGAGGTTCCTTTTCTTTCTCTGGTTCACTGCTGTTTTGTTGTTCATTTGTAGTCGTTACTTCATCTTCCTTGACGTTACTTTCAGCATCTTCAGTGGTGGTGGAAAACTTCTCGTGTTGTTGTTGTGGTTGGTGGTTGTTGACGATGTAGTTGTTTCAGGGGGTGGTGGGGGCGATTGTGTCGTGGTAGTAGTTGTGGTGGTTGTATCCATGACAGGCTGCTCATTTATCTCCTCCACCTCTTCTTCCTCCTCATACAACGACACTTGATCACTGCTAGGAGGTCGAAGCACTGTGCTCAGGTCACCTATCTCCGTCATATTATTTCTATTGTTGGTGCTCATCACCGAACCATATTCGTTCTCATCAAAGAAGCTCGTTGTTTCTTTCAAATCATCCACTGTGGGTTTCTTCATGATCCCCGGTTTTGATACGGGCATGTCTGGACGTGGGTTGGCCAGGCAACGGCAGTGGTCTGCGGTTCGGGTTCTGGTGTTGACTGGTTGGTCTGGGACGCGTTGGTCTCGGTCTCGCGGGTCTCCCGCCGAAGTTCTGACCACCCATGGCCTGTTGCCGAATCCCCCCGGGTTCACAGGGACCATCTGTTCTGGCAAGGGAACCCCTGTCATGAAGGGGTGACTGGAAGGGGAATTCCCTGAGCGGGTTGCGGAGGAAGTGGAACAATGCCGGGAGGGAGGTCAAATGGGTAAGGAGGTGGAACTCTCGTGGTTTGAAGGGGTGGGGGAGGAGGGGGTGGCATGGGTACTACAGCGGGTTGTGGGGGGGCCACGGGGCTGTTGAAATCTGGAGGCAGTGCAGGAAGGTCTGTTATCCTGGGAGGCCCTCTGTTGTTAATCCTCGTGCTCAGGGGTCTTAGGGGCCTCCCGCCCACCCCTGGGGGCAAGCTAGGGTTGGTTTGAACTTTAACGTTCCCGTTGAGCAGCTTGACGATGCCAGTGATTATGTCTTGTATGTCGGGGTTGGTTTTGCGCTGGTCATGCTGACTACGGAAGCTCTCTGATGGTAAAACTGGTCTCTCTGTCACCTGTTCCACCCTGGAAGCACTCACGTTCGTCGCTGCCACAGTATCCTTCACGTTTCGGGCCCCGTCAAAGAGAGTGACCTCCCCCGCGGAAGCCCCATCCCCTTCCCCCGACCCGGGTCTATCGATGGACGTCGTCAAAACCTGCTCGGTGTCCTTCCCTTGGACGGCGACTATTGTTTTGGTCGGTTGGATGCGCTTGTAGTAATCCTCTTCTCTTCCGACGACATCCACCTCGTTGGTCTCCAAACGGTCGTCGGCAGGTCTATCTGAGGATTCTAATATGTTCTCCTTGATGTCTTGACGAGACGAGGCCACCGAGTTATCCAGGATCTGGGAATTTGCGGACGCAGAGTCTATCGCCCTAATCCTCCGGCGCGTGGAGAGGTTGTCATCATCCTCGCTGTCCGGCGTCTCTCGCTGGAGGCGTGAAGGAACCACAGAGGACTGGATGACCGGTGAATCCCCCTCGGAGGTGAAGTTTTGTGTCTGTGTGTGTTGCGCGAAAGACTCGCCGCTCATAATGACGTCATCCGGTGACGTTGTTTCATCCACGACGCCGCGAGGTGGAGACGTCGCTTTGGATCCTGCAAGAGATGGCATATGCTTTACTAATTAGATCTAGGTTGAGGGGGATTAATACCGTGCCGCAACACATCCGACAGGCTTCAACAAACTCATGGTTTAAATTACGTTTCGTATTTTCGTTTTAGATAAATTCACAACATCTTGTTTAATTTCATTTAATATAATTTATTTGAGCAATTTAACGTGCACTTTCTAAACTGACTGATTATATCAGTACACGATAGTTTCTAGGAGCGAAAGCGTAAGCGCCTATCAATTTTACAGGAAAGGTACTTTCACATACCTTCCAGGGTTCTTTTACAGCCACAATCGACATGGACGACGGACTTTACTTCCCCTCCGAAGGAAGTTACTACGTATTTTTATCGCTCATGAAAAATCCGTCAACCTGAAGCGGCGAGCACTTCATCCCAAGACCACCAAGGTCGACTGAAGTATTAATATTCCGTGAAATGATATTTCTATATTCTTTTACTTTTTTTTGTTGTAAAAAACAACATTTTTTACCAAAATAAATAACTATCTATATTGCTTCAATAGATATGTTTATTTTAATTTTCTACACATTTATCGCAATCCCAACAGTTCTTTGTGGTGGGCATCGTGGAAATTGAGCATAATCTTTACTTAAAAAGTTTTATGTTAAGTTGTCACTACGACCAAGATAAATATACAAGAACGTTTAGGATTTCCATGTGTAGAAAATTATGAAAAATTGCTCTCATCTAAAGTACCCTCAAAGTCATTTTCATTAAAAAATGAGAATTCACATCTTATTTATTATAATAAACATTGTCTAGATATAAAATTTAATCAAAATCGTTTGAGTGAATTTCAAGAAAATCGATTTGTTTCTCTTTATGCCCTTCAATAAACTACCCTTAAATTTAAGGTTGGATATCTAATTCAAAAAACCCCTCGGGTGGACCTTATGAATACCCAAGATACCAAGTTTTAGCCCAATTAGTAAAATATTTTCGGCTCTAGCCCGAGGTTCAGACAGACGGATGGCGTTGCGAAAACATCTTATTTTAGTTTCAGGGGGGTCATGAAATGTCGACATTTATCAAAATCTCAAATTCGATTTTTTTAAAGATAACAATACTTTCTCTCCGAAGTGTCGAGATAAAGTAAAAAGTCAAGTGTATTTACATTCCTAGTCCGTTTAATTAATGATGTAAAGAGAAGTTATACATTAATCCTTCAGCAAGTATCATTGAAGCGTTTGATAACTTTTCAAGTGAACCTTATAGTTAATACTGTATATAAAATGAGACATATTTCTAGAATGCCAAAATCGATTGAATTTTAATCAATGCTGGTGGTAGAAAGTGGACTTCCTATTAAAATCCGGGCTTAGTATTGAAATTGATGTCACATTAAAATCATGACACTTTCCTTAAACTGGTAGTCATAACCACGTGGAGTCGTGATTCATGGCCACAGCAGACTTGAGGAATCCAAGCAATAAACTCTTTATTTGCACTGGTTTCGATTTTATTGCATGTAACCCGCCTAGGTGGCATAGTTGGCTAACGCGCTAGTCGTGTTGAGCTCGACCGCCGAGGACGGGGAGATCGAGGTTCGAATCTCGGTCTGGTGAAATGGGGGGTGGTTTTCCTAAATGGTTTTCCACTCTCCCTCCACGCAAATGCGTGTTCACTTCCTCTAAATCCAACCCTCCCAATTCCTAATCCATTAGCGTAATTAGTACTTAAGCGTATAACCCGAACGGGTAGTAAGACGCGGTGCTAAATATATTATTATATTATATTATTATTATTATTACATGTGACACGCACTGGAGGGTACGTGGACAAAGGCGTCAAGTTCATCTAGTCTGGGTTGCCGGTGACTTAAAGAGTTCCGGGTTCTTATCCCGGTCGGATGTAATGAGGGTGTTTTTTTTTAAATCCATGATTTACTACTACTCTCCGTCCAGGCCAATGTAGGTAAACTTCCCTTAAACTCTTAAGTTTCTTCACCCCTATCCCATTAGTGTCAATATGCAGATAACCCGGACGGGTATTATTAAAACGCGGCGCCAAATAAACAACTTAGGTGCACAGCTGCTTACGTTTTAAGTAAAATAGTGACATAATAATTCCGAAACTAAAACATGACTTTTTCCCCCCAATTGAAATGAAAACCGCTTTAAGAAACGAGAAGCAAAACCCTAACGCCTTAAACTGCTTAACCATCAGTGCTAACCACAGTAAATATTCCAATATGAAAGTATAGAGTGAAAATAGCATGACAAATAGAGTACGTGAGATGATCATCTAAACAGTTACAAGTCTCGCCTTGTGTTTCTTACTCGTGATACAAAAACACTAGAGCTATCTGTCTCCACTTTGTTCACTCGCAATGAAGGATACAGTTACATGAAAACCACACATTCTGTTAACCTCAGGAGAATAAGATCACTCACTACCCGCTTCGGTGGCCGCATTATATAAGGCAACGTTTTACAAACAGCGCTCTGCCATAGTTATCTCAGGTTTAGTGAGGCAAATTTGGACAATTGTAATGATACTGTTTTGGACCCCTCTCATTTATTCAAAAAGTCATGGATAAAGTGTATTTTTCTTTAAAGAACTATATGCAAATTATCCTACTAATTCATCCATGGTTGACAAGGTGTTTTCAGAAGTAAATTCAATATAATACGTTTTAAAACTTTCTTTGTTTAAAAAAACCTCCTTCGTTTATTTGGAAATGTGATGAGTTGGCTGCCTTTTACCCAATAGGAAGCTAGCCTTCGCAACATCAGGCTGCCAGGAGTTCTCCTATTAGTTGGTTTTAACACTTGAGACAAGGGTTCCAAGAAGCAAGGGGGAGGTCATATATAAGCAGCTTGTACGCACAGAGAATATAGTAATATCACAGAAAAATAGTAAATCTCAATCTCAATCTGTTGCAATCCCTAGCACTAGCTCGGGCTTCCGCGTCAGTTCGTTAAACAAATAACAAGTCTATCATTTTAATGTCAATTTTGTAGTAGTGAAAGTGTAATCAACTAAATTAATCGTGTACAAACATTAATTTTACTGATTCAACAGAATGGCATATAATCAGATCATCATATAACCGTGTGATAGCAAGTGTGCCGTAGGGTATGCAGGGTCATCATCTCATGAATCGGATCATCATATTATCCTGTATATGTTTTCACATTGAAAAATAGCATTAGTAATTAGGATAACAATTTTTTTTTTCAAATCTAAATAAAGTACATTTGCCAAAGGTTGGGTCAGAACATGTGATGTTATATGTTTGTTTTATAGTTTTATACTTTCATAGTTGTAAAATTTAACTGTTATTAATTAAATGTTCATATTATTAGTATAAAAAGTTACAAGGGCTCTCTTAATATAAACATTTTGGGAACTCATGGTCTAAGACATCACTACTAATCGATGACGTGGAGATCGGGATTCGATACCGGCCGGGTGTGCTGAGCTGTTTTTTCCTACATGGTTTTCCACTCTCTTTCTCCTCTACTTCTTCTCTCTCTGCACATTCAGGTACCCTTACTTATAATCCAACTTCCTAATCCATATCACATTATAGTGATTAGTTCATATGCTTATAACCGGATCGTGATGACAAAGACAAAAAGTTATGCCCAGGTAAGGAAATAACTCAACTCTGGTAGGCTGCTATAAGGATGGCTTATTTTTCAAAGTTGGTATTTTTTCCCAGTAATGATTCTAAGTTATTTGATAAGCGTCTCACGAAATATATTACCGAGCCATTAGTAGGGCCCGGATTTTAATGACGTGTCAGTGTTTTTTATATCATTGTTCGTCAAAAATTAATAACTTATAGGTACAGTACATAAAACTTTGATTCACGATCCCCTTTGTTGTATAGTGTATATTTTATAGATTATTTTCTGTCGTTTTAGAAATTTTAGGTCATATCTGCTTGGTTTGCGTCGTCTTTTAGTCATTTTTAGTCCCTAAGTAAGTTTGAGTCATTATAAGGGATAGATGCATTTTTAATACTAATGATATTTTATAAAGGTATACATTTTTTTACCCACAGTTGTCGAATATTAGTAGATAACGTAGACAACGAACTTTGTATCCTCTTTGTTGTTGTTTGTAAAATACACATTCTTGATGAAACACTGCAATAAAGTTGGAGGAGGGTGTATCTTTTAATTCTGAAAACCGCTCAGGTGGCGTAGTTGGCTAACGCGCCAGTCGTGTTGAGCCAGACCCATCGAGGACGGGGAGATCGAAGGTTCGAATCTCGGTCGGGTGAACTGGGGGTGGTTTCTTCCTAAATGGTTTTCCACTCTCCCTCCACACAAATGCGGGTTCACTTTCTCTAAATTCAATCTTCCCAAATTCCTAATCCATTAGTGTAATTAGTAACTTAAGCGTTTTAACCCAATCGGTAGTAAGACCCGGTGCTAAATTAAATTTACTTCTTAAGCAGATATTTGTGAACCAATATTATATTTAGCAGAATACAAGAGTTTAGTTGTTAAATAATTTTTATTGCATATATATTTTTTTTTTAGTTTGTTAAGTTCATGTGTGATTTAGTCGTGTGCATATATTACGATTTTTGTTCATATTTTTAGGTCAGTCATTTTTTTAATCATTTTTAGGTCATCAAAATCGGTCCCTGATTATAAGATTAGTGAGGATATAATCATGAAACTACTGTTTAAGTACAGTTTTATCCTACGAGAGAGAAATATTCCTGAACATAATGAACATTGTATCAGTCCCAAGAAGCTACCGTTTCCTGTCTGAATGACGTGTCTGAGAAAGTGCGACCAACTATGCCCCCGTGTGTGGAACTACAATGGAATTGCGGTAGTAAGATAGGTAGGTTAGGTTCACAGATATACTTCAATTTTAATATGAAGGGCCTTTTAGAAATTTAAAAACATATTTTTTTCGGTCCAAATTGCCAACATCTTACTATACTAATAATGCTATTATATAGGTATTGATATTAACTATTAAAAGTGACAGCTGCGGGTAACATGGCTTGAAGTTTGAATACGTAGTGGACCTAGTAAATTTTCTGGCTGTCAGATAAGGGCTCTTCCTAAGAAAATTGCTCTATACTAAAGCTTAGTTTAGGTACTGGGGTTAGGTTTAGGATAATGTCCAGGTTGTTCCTTTTCGCTTAGTTGAATATATTTGTTAAAGTTTATCATTGTTCTAAGAACTTTTGTGAATTACCTAAATTGTACTTGACTGATTGTAGTACTAATCTCTCTGTATTTTTTAACTATGTCTCTAAATAAACTAAAAAAATAAATATACTAAAGCTAGATGGCATTTATATAAATCTATGACAAATCGTATAGATTCCAGTAAAATATCTAATTAGCTTACGTTTTGACACTATTGAATATATATATATATATATATTATTTTCTAAGCTAGAGGTGGAGAATCACTTTTTTTTTTTAATATATGTGTAACGAGAGCTATACTTAAAACTCCACAATATTGCACATAAACTATTGGTGGTCCCCGATACTACTATTGAGACAAGTGTTCTGTACATCCCTGGGTCGAGTACGATTACGAAATTTGTATTCATAATAATTCTTGGCATATTGAAACTAAACATATTTTAGATCCCATCTTATTTAAATGGAGAAGAAAATCGGTAACATCTCTGAAAATGGTTATAATTTATCTTTGAGCTATGCGAGTAAATTACTTCGTGGTCCATGTTTACAAAATAATGATAATTTGTAAAGAGCCATCTGGACACAAAATGTCGTAAAGTTACTCCCCACCCCCACCCTGTTCTAAACCACCCTTTTTACCAAGATTCCACTACAGCTAGTATATCCCACAAATTTTTCTGAAAGTATTTGTTTCATATATATATATATATATTATATATATATATATACCAGGAAAAAAATCGGCCTCTTTATGTTTTTTATTGATATATCAGCATAGCTACTAAAATTTGCTAAATATTTTTGCTCGCGTTTTTAATGAAAGAGACAGCTCAAGCAACTTTATCTAATCATATTTCTTGGTAGCGGATAAAACCAGATTTTCAATGTCTTGCTGAAATGTGTTTTATGTCTTATTAGCTTTAAGTCCACTAAAACGAGGAGGTGCCGAACGCTGTGTGCGAGTAAACGCCCCGCCTCAAATCCCTGCAACCAGCCAGGCTTCTGTGTCGAGAAGGCTGCATGTGTCGGGCGCAGGTAATTGTTATTAATTGCTCGCTTATTAGTTTTTTATTATCGCTCTTTAGTGGCAGTGAGATGGATATTAGCGACTCGCACTAACTTAATTATAAAACATAGTCGCAATCCACAGATCCTCCATTTACCACTTAGAACGGGGGGAGGTGGGAGTATTTCAAAGAGACCCTAAGTTTAATATAAATAAAATACGTTTGTTTAGTTCTGTAAGTGCTAACGATAAATAAATAAAATACATGAAAGAATTTAATTTTGTTTTCAGGTTGTAAAGTTTGTATGAATCAGGTGGTCGTGCCCAAATTATATTAATTGTTTGGGAAAAAATAAATAAATGCGTTGTGCTTATGTTTTGTGCGTTTAGTATAGATTTTCAATTAAGATCTAGCAACAAATACATGTTTAACTAAATCATTGATAAGCATGTCTCTGTGGCTAATTGGTTAGAGTGGTCGACCCATTACGTCACGTCAAAATTAGCCTTAATTTGTTTATCAGAACTATTGTTATAAAAAAAACTCACGGTTTGTCGCGTATTCCCTGAAATTATTTGTTTGCCCCTGGGGTACGAACGCGTTTAGGGAAAATTGGGTTATCACTTATCACATTTAGTTTAGAAAACAAATTGGCTCCAGAAACATGTGTGAGGTTTGTTACATAAATTAAAAATGTATTATATTCATTGTTTTATATATTAAAAAATATGTATAAAAAACTTTCGCCCAGCCTCCTCTCCGTCCCTTTTCCAAGATCCCTTCCCCCTTTCCTTCTTTACACTCTTCTGATCCAATCGACGAGATCTAATGACAGTAAGGTCAAATTTTATGCACAGTATTTTGGTGATGCGGTTCAATATGTGGCATATATTAAGGAATGTAATGAAGAAGGTTGGTTAGAATAATGAACGTGGGCTACCATGTGGAATAAAACACCTCGATGCACTCCAGTGGCGGCTCGCGGATTGTTGCCTGGTGGCTTGACTGTAATGTACTAGTAAACTGTTCAAGCCCCCCTTAGCACTATCCATATGATCAATCACACGCGCAGCTATAATTATAGTGACCCGCTTCGGTGACCGCACGGTCTAAGGTGCTACTCTCGCAGAAGACTAGACTGACGATGATGGGGAGATCGAGGTTCGAATCTTGGTCGGGTGTACTAAGGGTGGTTTTTCCAAAATGGTTTTCCACTCTCCCTTCACGCAAATGCAGGTACACTTCCTCTAAATATAACCTTTCTATCACCTGAAACCATTAGCGTAATTGGGTGACCTGGTGGTCTAGGGGTAAGGTGTCAGACTTCTGTGCTGAGGGTCCGGGGTTCGATCCTCGGACCCGGCACAGATTTATCTGATTGCCAAACCCTTCCTTCACCTCTGACAAGATGTGTATTAATCACAACTTGTGAATGTGTAGAGTGCCAGGCCTCCACCGTGGTTCGGATTCCACGTTAAACTGTAGGTCCTCCATTTCATCTCACAATCACCCTACCATTGCACATTAGCGTAAGTGCGTATAACCCGAACGGGTAGTAAGACGCGGTGCTAATAATAATAATAATAACATTAGCGTAATTAATATATAAGCGTATAACCCGTATGGGTAGAAAGTTGCTGTACCAATTAAAGTTTTTAAGTGTGTGAATGTGTGTGAGTGTGATACCTACTGTATACTAGCACAGGTTCGTCACACTTGGCAGCACCTCACGAGCCGCCACTGACACTATTGGCCAGTAATATACTTAGCCCTCCGGGGACCACTCAACCAACCTTGCTGGTGTAATATCCTCACAAATAAATTGCTACCCACCCCCCCCCCCCCTCCCAATCGAAACATCGGATCATCCGATATCTAACAAGTTGGTGTGTTGGCGGAGCGACCGGTCGCTAAGAAGGTAACGGGTCCTCCGTAACGGGACACAGGTACATACAACACAACACGCGCTCTTCCCGAGGCCAGGGTCAACGCGGCATCCTCTCCCTTTCCGGATCAACAACATGGCCGCCGACCGCGCGTCGATAGGCTTCACTTTCCCGCAGGTGCATCGGGCGACCCGACGATCAATCGGAGAGTCAGGATTGTATCAACGTCGTGGGTTCAGTATTGTTATTAACTTAACGTTAGCTTTTTTATCACACGACTTACAAACTAGATTAACTTGATAAAGTAGATTAATATATCCCCAGCCATAGTGCCTGGATATTTACCTATAGGATGGTAAACAAATATTAAATATCCTCCTCAGCACCACGTGGAATCGAGCCAGGGCCTTCTAAACTTGTGACCGACTGGTCAGTCCCTTAGGGCCAGTTTCATAGTCAGATTTAGTACGCCTAAAGTGCAAGTCGATACTAAATACAGGACGACACCTACCTAGACCAAAATGGAATGGGCCAGTTTCGCATATGAAACTGGCCCATTCCATTCAATAACAGGTAGGTGACGTCTTGTATTTAGTATAGCGCCGCACTTGAGGCGTACTAAGTTTGACTATGAAACTGGCCCTTAGACTCGGGAAGGGTGATGTAGGATCGAGTTTAGTGGGGGATCAATTCATCAATTCATTCCTAAACGCTATATAAATATATCTCTTGGACAAAGGTGGATCTAGGGCCTGTTTTCGGGTGAGAGGGGAACTCGTTTTGATAAGGCTCCATCAAGTATAACTTTAATAATTTTAATTAATCAAGATTTTAATTTATAATAATTTCAATAATGATGATTTTAGTTTGTAAAAATAATTTTAACTAAAAAATTATAATAATAAACAGAGTATTCTCCTACTTGTAAGAAAAAACACAATGATGTTGATTTACATATCTTTAATTTGAATATAGTTTAAATAAACATAAAACAAATAGTCACAATAAAGTAATAAAAATGTACTTGTACCTACAATATTTTAGTATTTTTAGAAAAATATGTACTATTTTAATACAAATATTTGGTTATCATAGTAAACTTAGTAATCTGATTACTGTAAAATTTTAGTTTTTATTATGTCATGTGGAAGAGAGGTCGAGGAAGTTGCTAGTCATTCTTTACAAAATACACAGGTCTAGTTAAGCTTATTAATTTTTTTTATGAATACAAATAATGTTCTTTTTAAACCCACTTCGGTGGCCGCATGGTCTAGCGCGCTAATCTCGCAGCAGACTTAAAACCGCCGATGACGGCGAGATCAAGGTTCGAATCTCGGTTGGGTGTACTGGGGAGTGGTTCTTCCAAAATGGTTATAATGTAACCTTCCTAATCCCTAACTCATTATCGTAATTTGTATATAAGCGTAAAACGCGGACAAAATGTTAAAAAAAAAATCTTTATTATACTACTGCGGCCCCCCCCTTCCCCCGGTTCCCCGCCTTTCTCAACCCAACTCAATTTCACCTAGATAAAAGTATACCATATCTATGATTTCACTAAGAGCCGCTTCGGTGGCTGCATGGTCTAAGGTGTCACTCTCACAATATACTAGACTGCCGATGATAGGGATATCGGGGTTCGAATCCTATTTGGGTGTACTGAGGGTAGTTTTTTTTCCTAAATACTTTAATACTTAGCACCGCGTCTTACTACCCGTTCGGGTTGTACGCTTAAGTATTAATTACGCTAGTGGGTTAGGAATTGGGAAGGTTGAATATAAAGAAAGTGAATCCGAATTTGCGTGGAGGAAGAGTGGAAAACCATTTAGGAAAAACCACCCCCAGTTCACCCGAGTTAGATTCGAACCTCTATCTCCCCTTTCTCGGCAATTTAGCTCAACACGAAACCGGCGTGTTAGCCAACTACGTCACCGAGGCGGGTACTAAATAGTTGTCCACTTTCTCTGCACGCAAATGCAGGTAAATCTCCTTTACAGTTTCAACCTTTCTAATCCCAAACACATTAGCGTAATTAGTACATATGTGTACAACCCGAAAGGGTAGTAAGACGCGGTGCTAGAAATAAAAATAAATCGTTAAGCCATTTCCCCTTTCTCCGAGGGCTATTCTGTATCATGCGCACCCTGATGAATCGTGCTACGCGCGCCTGTGGCTTAACCGCTGGTTTCTCGAGAAAGAGCCTATTCGACTAATCATTCCATAAACTATGACGGACATTAAATATTAAAACCAATTGAACGATATGAACAAGTGAAGTTTCAAGAAAATGATTCGAGCTGGAACTATAATGAAAGACTACAATTCAAAGAGCGTGTCTACCTAATTATGTTAACCATATATCATGACTTTATCATGACCTATACATAAAAAAAAATGCCAGCTCACTCACATACCAAAGGACCGAAATATTTTTTCTTAAACACCGTTACTCAGATAATCCCCTGATTAGGTCAATTGGTGCCGCCGATCCCAGGGGGCCTGCCCTCCCCACCGTCGTATGCGCCACATTCTTCAACAACCCCCGCCAGCTGTGGAACTTCTCTGGATCCAAGTGATTGCCACCCTACCCCGTGAGAAATTAACTCTTAAAATAATTATGTAATTCTTAAAGTTTAATTTTATTCATTCTCAAATGCGGCGGGGTTTTCTTGTAAATTTTTCCTCGCATTTTCAGTTGTTATTTTTTCTCATTTCTACCCGTTATAGTTTTTACATTTTAAAACTTTATTGTTAGTTTTTTGTGTTATTCTTTATCGATGAAAATGTATGTATTTTATCCTACAATCAAAACTAAACTAAACTCACATCCTTGACAATACTATAGTAACTTATCCCCTCTTGTATTTATTTCTTACTCGATTTATTTTCTGTCTTTTTTTGTATTTATCTTTGAACTATGCTATCACAGGTTATCTGTTGTAAATTTAAGCTAATTTTGAACAAAGTATTTTTAAAAAAATACTTTTCTTGCCTTGCCAATTAGCCTCGCTCACAAATATTTATGGCCTGTTTAAATGACTTTTTAATGACATTTAAGAGCAAAATCTCATTTTACGACTTTCATGAATGGTATAAATCATGTTGGGAAAAAAAATTATCCTCATCTCAGCATGCTGTATAATAATCGACCGTATCCGAGGATGTTGGTTCTACCAAACTCTCGCTCATCTTGTTCTTACATGTCTAAACATCTGTTTGTAAGTGTTCTTGGTGATTAGTATAGTTCTTTCTTCCTTGTCTGTGGCTCATGTTCAACATAACTTGGTAAAACATGTTGTTGTAACCCTTGTACAACAATAATGGGCCTCCCTCCCTCCCTCACTTTCTAAATATGTCCCTTCAGGCTCGGATAACTGTTCCTTATAATTCTCTTGTCTTCTTTTCTTGTTTACAAATCACTTTTCGAGAGTGTGTGTTTGTTTTTAAGAGGGATTTAGGTCTCAAAAGGAAGTATCAATAAAATGGTATCAATTATATCCTAGAGAAGTGCCTTTGAATTGTAAGAAAGAAGTGTTGTATAGGGCGTACTTTGTAGCCATTGTCACACATGCAGCAGAAACATAAACATTGAATGTAAGAGGTGCTAGGAAAGTGGAGGTCATGGGAATTAAGTTTGTGAGAAGTATGTTAGCTGTCACGAGGAGAAACAAGATTAGTAATGAAGTTATCCGGGAAAGAGTAGGGGTACAGGGAGTACATGAGATAGTAGAGGAAGCAAGACTGAGATGGTATGGTCATGTAATGAGAATGGAAAAAAAATAGGATGCCAAAGATAATGTTGGAGATGAAGTATGTAGGGGAAAAAACACACAAGGGAGGCCAAGAAAGAGATGGGAGGAGCAGATAACAGAAAGTGTTCAAGTGAGAGGAGAAGAATGCAAGCAATCAAAGGAGGAAGAATGGTAAAAGATATAAAGGAAGATGACGGCATTTTACTAGAGTGACTCCTCGGTCCCGGCATAGATTTATCTGATTACCAAACCCTTCCTTCACCTCTGACAAGATGTGTATTAATCCCAACTTGTGAATGTGAGGAATGCCAGGCCTCCACCGTGGTTCGGATTCCACGTTAAACTGTAGGTCCTCCATTTCACCTCACAATCACCCTACCATTACACATTAGCGTAAGTGCGTATAACCCGAACGGGTAGTAAGACGCGGTGCTAATAATAATAATAATAATACTAGACTGACCCGGCCACAGGCTCGGTACAAGTGTAGGGGCGTGTGAAACAAGACTTGACTTGTTCTCGCTTTAATTAGTTAGCGAGTCAACGCAAAGGTGATATTTTTAATATTTGAAGGGTACAAGGTGGAGAGGGGGGAAAGTGACATTACACACATTTTTCTGGACAACTTTTTTTACATCTCAAACCCCATCAAGGACTCAGCAAATACTTTTTTAAATTAATTTAAATATGACAGAGACCTCTGTTAACCATAATCTAAAGGGTATTATAAAGGTATCATAATTATCTTAACAGATGGTAGCCCTAACTCAATTTGAGGTAAGATTGGACTTTACCCCCTTTTTCACCTGTGCCTTCATTAGAACCAGGATGACTTTAGGCCCGTGCTTTTCAAGCTTTTTCAACTCACGGCACACTCAAAAAAGTGCTAAAAGTGTCAAGGCATAACATTAATTTAATATATATATGTTCTCATTTAAAATAAAAAGAATATTAAGATTGTGTTTAAAAGTTAATTTGTTAAAGTTTTAATAATAATAATGTTGATCGCGGGTTTTAAAAGATTAATTTTTATTCTTCAATTTTTTTCCTCGCTTTTGCTTTCGATCTTTCTCAATAATAATAATAATAATAATAATAATAATAATAATAATAATAATAATAATAATAATGTTGATCATGGGTTTTTAAAGATTTTTTTTTCGCTCTTCCCCCAAAATCCCGCCGCACATCTGTTGACTCTTCACGGCACACTAGTAGTGTACCACGGTATAACGGTTTAGAAACGCTTCTGTTGACGCTATTACTGTATTATTCTAGTACTAGCCTGGGATAAGATCCCTGACCACTCCGGACGGACCGCAGTTGATTTCTATTTCCCTCCGTACAGTTCTCAATTAGACCGCGATAAGAGTGAGATGTGAAACAAGGTAAAAATCAAGGCCTATAGAAAACCAGGTCAAGCCGCTCATCAGCCAACGTCGCGTGCCTTTCCTTCCAGCGTTAATAGTCCGAGGCAAGGGGAGATTACACTCATTTCGTTCAAATAAAAGAGAGAGGAGGGTAGTAATTTGGTTTGGGTTTTCAACTCATTATATAAAAAAAACTTTAATGGCTTACATTTTAAAGCTCTTAACACTTTTCTATTGTGGAAATTTAACGCTCGCTTTCTAAACTCAGATTATAGCAGCACACGACCTACAAGCTAACTTAAATTAAAAGAGGTAGCCTACTACAAGCCCACTCACCCATTCGTAGCACCTAGAAATCTATTGATTGAACATGAGGGGCAATTGTATACAGATGGTAAATCCCCTCCAGGGATCGAACCAGGGTACCTTAGATGGGATATCTACAACTCTAATCACTTAGCCATGGAGAAGGGTAATTAACTAATAAAGATAGCCTAAACCTTTATATTTTAAATTTGACGCAATTATATTCTAGAACACAAATGTACAAATGTAATGTTTCTTGAAACTGCACCGGTCTCTTTCAGTGGCCGAATGGTCTAGGGCGTCGCTCTCATGTTTGTCTGGCCTGGTGAGATCGGGGGTTTTAATCCCGGTCGGGTGTACTGAAGGTGGTTTTCCCTAAATGGTTTCCCAATCTCCTTCCATACAGATGCTGGTAGATTACCTCTAAAACGCTCAGCCCTACCTCTCATTAAAGTAATTCTCATATATGTGTATAACCTGAACAGGTAGAGTTATACGTGGTGGTTAAAAAAACATTTTCTCCGATGGCCACATGATCTTAAGGTCAAGCTCATTTATTCTGGTTTCCTGGTGATAAAGAGGTCAGGGCTCGAATCCCAAATGGGTGTACTGAAGGTGGCTATGTTTTTCATAAATTGTTTCCCACTATCCTTTTAAGCAAATGCGGTGACGTTTCCTCTAATTTATACCTTTCACATCCCTATCCAATTAGTGTAATTAATGGACTTGTTAGTGAGCGACGAATGCAATATGTATAGCATGTTCCTGGTAATTTGAGAGTGGCTGTGTGCGTGTGACTCAGCTTTCTCCGCGCCATGCTACACCGAGGCTGCGTTATGCCCTTGTTGGCACACAGACTCTCCTACTGAAGAGAGAGGAGACCAATAAACAGGTCGACAATTGTGTTTACTTGTGGGACGCTATCATATGTCGCCATCTCAGTCCAGTCTTAACTGATAATAATTAGTCATGGCTTCTATTCATGGCTGTTAGTTTCATTTAGATCTACTTTCATATCAAGCCCCGTCTACATAGTCCGTATCCGTAAGAAGAGATCGACTCCACAGTAACAGATTGCTACGTCTGTAAGTAAGTCCGTTGCACTTTGTTTAAGTAGGATCAACTTTAACTTTCTTATGAACTGTCGCCACGGAGAGAACCAGCCTCGGCGGCCGCGTGGTCTAACGCGCTACTCTTGTGCTGGACTAGACTGCCGAGGATAGGGAGATCAGGCTTCGATCCCGGTTGGGTGGACCTAGGGTGATTTTTCCTAAATATTTTTCCACTCGGCCTCCACGCAAATGCGGGTGTATTTCCTCTAAATTAAGCCTTCCTAATCCCTAACCCATTAGTTTAATTTAGTACATAAGCGTACAACCCGAACGGATAGTAAGACGTGGTGCTAAAAAAAAACTTTAAACTTCTTATGGACTGTCTCTTCGGACAGCTATGGCGAATCAATTATATATATAACCCGCCTTGGTGGCGTAGTTGGCTAACGCGCCAGTCGTGTTGAGTCTGACCACCGAGGACGGGGAGATCGAGGTTCGAATCTCAGTCGGGTGAACTGGGGGTGGTTTTTCCTAAATGGTTTTCCACTCTCCCTCCACGCAAATGCGGGTTCACTTCCTCTAAATTCAACCTTCCCAATTCCTAATCCATTAGTGTAATTAGTACTTAAGCGTATAACCCGAACGGGTAGTAAGACGCGGTGCTAAACAAACAAACAAACAAAAATTATATATATATATATATATATATAAAACAAATGAGCATCGATGTGCCACTCGAAATAAACGGTTCAGTGATGGTAATGAAAACACCCGCAAATTCATAAACATGCCTCGTATTTTCATTCAAACACCTTTAGTAGCAGCAATAACTACAGAACTTAATTGGCGGTGCGGGTCTGTAGGGGCACTTGTTTTTAGAAGTAACAAGAAGAAGATTAAAGGGACAATTTAATTTTATCAGATTGAGGACGCGATACAAAGTACTACGTTTTTCAACCAATGCTTTGATTCAAAAATCCTGCGCCTCCTGTGATTTTTTAAGCATTTTTTTCGATTTTTTTTTTGTAAAAGGCTATGATATAGCTATTGTATAGACTATAGAGACTATGTAAATATATTACACAGTTATATTTTAATGTACATTTTGATTTTACTTATTCCAGACATTTATTCCAATCCTATCCGTTTTGATTATTTTTTTCAAACGGCTGCCAAATAAGTAGACATATTAGAAAAAATATATATATATATAAATTATATATCTAACCTTTTATACTAAAATAATATTAATGTATAAAATATATAATACCACCCTCTATATTTTAAAAATGTGGAAGTTTCTTAAAAAAATTAAGTTGCATGATAACATGAGGGCTAAGGTAGGGAGAATTTAAAGTGGGTGCAATGTTTTAAGCACTGAGGGGAGGGGGGACGCAACCAAACCAAGCTCCCCCACTGCATAACTTATATACATATTAAGTCTATCGTTATTTTAATTATAAGAAACATTAAACATGAAATAAAAAATAAGGACATGATTGATTATTTCTAATAATGTTCATGTTTATTCGGTAAGGAGTAATAATAATTTATAGTAAGGTTGTATCTTCTTTTTTATTTCCTTCTCCTTATTTTATATACTAATTTTCTTCTACGATGTCCTGCCTCATCTTATAATAATATCACAATAATAAATCTATCTATATTTACTCATTATACAAATATAACTGTGTGTCACATTACCAACAATATCCATTTTATCAATTGTTTAGTTTTATTTCTTCATATTGGTAACTTTATACATATTGTTGATCAACTCACTAGATAACATTTTCACAAACTTTACAATAGTATGAAGTAAAATCAATTATCTTTAATACAAATAAAGAAATAAGGTATTTATAAGCTAGTTAATTTAAATGATTATTTAATATTTCGTATATCAGATTATAGTTTCTCTTAACTTCTAATGTTTAATTTTTTAAATTCACAATTTTAAAACATATTTTTATACAATAATTTGAAATAACATTGGTTTTCCTCAGACTTGAAGATGGTGAAAAATCACCGAAACATGTTTTCATCGTAAAAGAAAAGTAGTATATAAAATAAGGAGAAGGAAGTAAAAAAGAAGATAGAACCTTACTAAAAAAAAGTTTGATTGTTTTTATAGAATTTGCTGAAAATGTTTCATTTCGATGAATTTTATTAGATCAAAAATTATAATTTCTCAATGGGTGACTCGATATCAAATAACTAACACCAGTTTTCTTACGAATAGACATGTCTGAAAAGTAAAATTACTACTTTTACGTATAATTATATATATTTCAAGTCATGTGTTATGCTACTGTCACTTCTGATAGGTAATATCAATACATATAAAATTACACTACTATTATAATAACAATGTTATCACTGTTGTCCACAAAGAAATATGTTTCTATATTCTAAAAGGTACTCCAGATGTGCATTCGTAAGAAAATCAAGGTATAGCTAGAATCGTAGCCACTAATCAAAGAAACCCTGATTCTATTCCGAGTGGCGTTGATGAAACTATTTACTATTTGCATATTGGTTCGTTTGGTCATTCAACTGGTTACATCTCGGGATGACGATTTGTGTGTTTGGAAAGTACACGTTAAATACCCAAAGTAAAATACAATGTTATCAAAAGATCGCGAGTATAATTGGTAGAATAGTCTTAAAGTATTTCTTCTAGCCATGTCTTGCAATAGTTCCATCAACCACTGTAGTGAAGTAGTTCCTTTAGCCACTGTCTTGAAATAGCTCCATCAACCACCGTAATGAAGTAGTTCCTCTAGCCACTGTCTTGCAAGAGTTCCATCAACCACTGTATTGAAGTAGTTCCTCTAGCCACTGTCTTAAAATATTTCCATCAACCATGTATTGAAATAGTTAGTCTAGCTACTGTCTTGCAAAGTTCCATTAACCATTGTATTAAGTAGTTCTCTAGCCACTGTCTTAAAATAGTTCCATTAACCCTGTATTGAAGTAGTTCCTCTAGCCATTGTCCTGCAATAATTTCACCCGCCACTGTAGTTCCTCTAACCACTGTTTGTCCATTAGCCCCTGTAAAGAAGGAAAGGGTCAAGGACCTGAGGTTGTCAACCGGGCAGAAGAGAAGCTGTACGCTGTCTGCTGGACAGCAGCAGGTCACATGTTCTTCAGCGGGCCCTGAACTTCTCCGGTCACATCTTGAGACAATGGTACAGCTATAGAGCCGCGCTCAGGTATTTGTCGGCCCTAGGCGAGCGTTCCCCTCCCCCCCTTCCCCTCTAACTAGCCATTGCAGAGACATGTTAATAATACTTTAATATAAATTAAATTAACATTAATACTGTCCGACACTTTAACTCAGTTGGTAGAACGCCTCTTAAGTGAGATAAGAGACCCGGGTTCGATAAACGGCTGAAATTGGGGCTGTCCCTTTCACAGTAACGAAATAACGGACGGGGGACTGAGTGTTGTGTACTTTCTAAAATTAAGCTATTCTATAAGTCGTTTGCGGAGACAAATCATTCGGTTCATAAAGTGTTCGCTAAATGAGCCACATTCTTCTGATATTAGGCCTACTGTTAATTATTCACTAATCCTTAGCTCCTAGATAAGTTAAGCAGGACATACCTGCATACCAATAGTAAATTCATTCTTCAGCATCACAGGGAATCGAACTTAGCTTCCTACGCTGGTGGTCAACCCCAATATAGTCACTTATACACGGGTATTGACATTATATATATATATATTCGACCTTGGTGGTCTTGGAGTAAAGTGCTTGCCTTGGGACCCGATGTTGGTGGTTTCGAACCCAGCTGGGTCGACGGATTTTTCTTAGGCGATAAAAATACGTAGCACAACTTCCTTCGGAGGGGAAGTAAAGCCGTCGGTCACATTTCGATTATGGCATGTGAAATAACCCCGGAAGGTGTGTGAAAATACCTTTCCCGGCAAAATTGGTATGCGCTTTCACTCTTGCTAATAGAAGTTATTGTATGCTGATATAATCAATCAGTTCAGAAATTTCACGTTAAATACCTCAAATATTATTTTTTATTCTTATTTTAAAAGGAGCGTTTAAATGTCTCAATTAAAAAAAAAGGCTAAGGAAATACTTCTAATCATATCAATTTCGCTTTCGTCTAAAGAATGATTGTAAAACACCGCAATTTGGGCGTGATGTCACGTCAGAGGGTTTAGCCGTGTCTCTTAAGTTACCGTTTAACCGTGCATGACACAAGCTCTTAGTGAAAAGTAGCTGCAGAAAGTGACGCACAATACTGTCTTGATGAATGATATTAAAAAAAAAATTGAGAAACTAGGAGAGTTCAACGACATTTGTCTTGTACGCATAGTTTTCTCTCGTCTCGTCGTATTGTCTTGCTTGTTATTTTAAACGGCTCGTGGTGGAACTGAAGATATAATGATTTCACTCACACACACAAAAAACAACGGAATCACGAGCCATGTTTCTTTACTTACAGCCCATTGTGACCACGCGTCGTAATACCTCGGACCTGTTCAGACAATTAATTACCAAGCTGTCGAATTTCATTTGAAGCTTTCACAGTATTCATTTTATAAATGGGGTGTTTACGCGTTTATGATGTACAGCGGGGTTTTTTTTTTGTTTCAATTTTCACTTAGAACAAACCTTATTCTTTCAATCTTAAATATTTCAACTTAAATTATTTTTGCATCACTTCACGTTTAAAGATAATATATTCCAAGTTGCCAAATAAATTGTATTACCAAACATAAATATATAACTCAGTTCTTAAAATAAATAATTTATATTAACTCAATATTGTAACTTTAGAAATTTACTGTCACATTTTTATCTGTAATAATTTTTAAGTGTTAATTGAACAATCATGTTATATCATTATCATCAATGTTGTTGAAAAACAATTTTATTCATGTTTTTCTTATGCTTTAGCATTAATTTTTAACAATATATTCTCTATTTTTTTATCGCTGCACCTTACTAAATTACCAAATGTTCAGGTTGTAGGGGCCTACACATATATTATAATTACTCTAATGGTGTAGGAATGCAGAAGGAAACATTTTAGAGCTAATCTACCCATATTTGCGTGGAAAATGAATAGGAAAACATTTGGGAAAATTAAAAAAAGTACCCTCATCAGACCTGACCGGGAGTCGAACCCCGATTTCTCTATCATCGGAGGTGACCTGGTGGTCTAGGGGTAAGGTGTCAGACTTCTGTGCTGAGGGTCCGGGGTTCAATCCTCGGTCCCGGCACAGATTTATCTGATTGCCAAACCCTTCCTTCACCTCTGACAAGACGTGTATTAATCACAACTTGTGAATGTGAGGAATGCCATGCCTCCACCGTGGTTCGGATCTCACGTTAAACTGTAGGTCCTCCATTTCATCTCACAATCACCCTACCATTGCACATTAGCGTAAGTGCGTATAACCCGAACGGGTAGTAAGACGCGGTGCTAATAATAATAATCTGTCATCGGCAGTCGGCACATAAAAAACCCCAACTTAAAATCAGTACAGATTTATTATAATTTTCCTTGTAGGGAAATTGGTCTAGTTATGATTAATAAATAAATAAGCACGTTGATAATTTTTAAATACAACTTAAATATAGTTTTAAATATCACTTTCAGTTTAACTATTAATCATTTAATCTGAATCTTGCGTAAAATCAATCAAGTAAAAAATAAAACTATTTATTAAAAAACAGAAAAAAACACCTTTCCGTTAAACAAAATAAAATAGTGTTGTTATTTGAATTTTTTTTTAATTATTTTATATTGTTAAACAGAGATTTTAAAACAATGATAGTTAAATTCCCGTAAAATTTGTATCAATATCTTTATTCATCAAAGATAGTTTCAACCTGAATCGCAACTCAAAGTACTGTAACTTTAATTAATTTAAGAGGGTGGTTTAATTCTTTTTAAAGGCTACCTGTACACAGACACACAAAAAAATTGTTAGCGGTATATCTCTCTGAAGCTCGCTCCGAATAGTTGTTCATGCTTCGGGCGAGTCTAATTCTGAGCCGTAAGGACGTTATTCGAGCCTGACAGGCGGTCACAAAGACCTGATGCTGGTGTATCTCTCTCTCCAAGGGAGGGAATTGTCTCACCACTCTTTATATTGTATCTTAGGTTTAGGCACCTTAGTTTTAGTACTGCTAATTTTGTTTATTTTACTATTCATCCACTTTAATGTGATAGAAATTTCCTAAATCTTACTGTGTACAGCTTAAGCTTTCAACTTGTTTTATTATCAATATATTAATATTGTTACTTTAGTAATATTCGTGAACAATGGTGGTGGAAAAGTTTTTGTAAGAGACGGCAGTTGGCAACAGCAACAAAATCAAGAGGAGATTGATGCTCTTATAAGCTAGTTATAGTTGTCCTCTTGCATCGATTTTGTGAAAACTTTATGTATCTAGAAGCTATTTGAAGAAGTCCTAGCCTGAACTTTTTTTTTAATATGATACCTATAGAAGCTATTTGGATTGGTCTTTCCTTGAAATATTTGTGAAAACTGAATGGCTCTAAAGTTGAGTTTTTAATGGTAATTAGATCTCGGAGATTTTTTTTTTTGTTTTCCATACTCAGAATTCTTACATTTGTGCGTATGGCATGGGTTTTACCGCATGCCCGGGATATTCACATATTATTTTATTTTAAGCTAGCTATGGGTGCTTCACACGTTGCTGGTTTATTCACTACTGCTAGCTTTTTTTATTCGCTACACCAAAACGAATTTCAATCTTAAAAAAATTGTTAGCGAAAAGCGTCCTCACATGGTGCTGGTAAAAACCAGGAATTTGCCAGCGTTTCGGGGGACAGCTAGTCTAGAATATAATGGCGTCACAGGAGGGTGTATGTACTTCATGCCGCAGTTGTGCTTTGCGCATGAGCTCTTCTAACCTAAATAGGCCTACATGATTTTGGAAGGAAGCAAAAGAAAATATATAATGGTTACGGAAGCGGGTAAGTAGTGAGGATACCTCAGGGGTCTTCCGACGATCTGTTGAAGGAACTGGCGTTTGAGGAGCCGGAGGCGTACCGTAAAGTCGTACGGTTGTCGTGTGAAAAATTTGAAGAGCTTTTTAAGAAGGTGGATCCAATCATAAGGAAGAAGGGTACTTTGATGAGACCTTCAATTACATCCCGAACAAAACTGGGGATCACACGACGCTATTATTAGCTATTGGGGATTCCTTTGAGTGATTGCAGCTGCTGCTCTGAACTATCCAATACTCACCAGCTGATTCATTCGTTACGATCCTCACACGACGCTTTTTTTTTTGTACGAAATGTTGATCAAATCAGCCAGCTTTTCGCTTTACAACAGTGAACAAGTTTAACATCAGACATGTCTCTATTTATCAGCTCGCGAGAATTATTTGCTATTGATTACAAAATAGCTTGTTGGAGAATAAAAAAAAGCTGCTGTCTTTCAAAGTTTTCAAGCGAAAAACAAGGGCGAACAAATAAATAAAAACTTGTCAAAAGTGAATAAACCAGCACCGGCTGAAGCACCTTTTAGGATGCGTATTTTTATAGTTTTTTTTTGTTGTTGTTTAGTTTCTAAACAAATCAAATATTTATTCAGTTGATAGGTAGATACGCCTAGTTTAATTTTCTAAACATAGTAAACTTACCAGCTCTTGAATATTTGCCATGAGCATAGTAACATTTGAATAGGAACTTTTAAAATGATGAAAAAAGTCATCTAGTCAAATTACGCAATGCTCATGACAAATAATCATAAAATGTTGAGATTACTATGTGTAGAGGATTAATCTAAACGTAGCTAATGAAGAAATATCGTACTTATTTTGGAAAAAAAAAAATTTTATTACATAAAAGTTTTTTTAATGGTGGCTTTAACAAGAACAATCAAATAGACGAATGAAAAGTAAAATGGTTACGGATGCCACGAGTACATTCACCTGATGGGCCGCCATCTAGACGGTGCCGGGTTCATGTTCCGCCTCGTGGTGGCCTGTATTTCCGGCGCGCCGTACAGAATGGGACACGAACAAACCATTCATAAATAATTCCAAGAATAGAAGAAATGTGAAAGTCTACTGGCACTGTTTGTATTGTTCATATTAATACTATGCAGCGCTGTGGATGATGAAAGTTACCAACAAACATGTCGAAGGACACTGTGAAGATAGCTGCTTCTTGACATGTATTTACTTTATTTTCGTTTGAATCAGATCTTATTACCGTCTTGAACATTTTCGACACTAGTTGAGAGTGTTAACGCTAAAGCTAGTTTTTGTTTTGTGACATTTTGAGGAAGAAGACTCCGACCGGACGACGTTTGAAAATGCAGTTAAAACCCCGTCTAAATACTCAGTTTTTTTAACACCATGTCTTAATACCCGTTCGGGCTGTACGTATATGTACTAATTACACTAATGCATCAGGGATTAGGTAGACAAAGTATATCCGCATTTGTGTGGAAGTAGAATGGAAAACCATTTGGGGAAAAAAACCACCCTCAGTACACCCAACTGGGATCGAACCTGATCTCCCCGTTTTCGGCTGTCCAGTATATTGCGAGAGTAGCGCCTTAGACCATGCGGCCACAGAAGTGGGTAACTACTCCGTATTTGTAAGATTAGTCGTCTAAGAGAACGACTCCACTGTAACAGAGTGTTCTATCCACAAAGTCCCGATTCGTAAGTAGGTAACACTCCTTAGAAGTTAGATCAACTTTAACTTTCATGAGGACTGTTGTTACGAACAGCTATGGACAACCAATCAGTCATCAATTATAATAAAAACAATTGCCATTTTCTAAACGTATCGTATTTCCATTTACCTACCGTCAATTCTCGAAAATGTCAAAATATTAAAGATATTGTTATCTTAACAACAAAAAAATTAATAAATAAATGGTCCGGTGCGTCGCCTTTCTCTCTCCTTAACCTATAGTGAAACAATAATTATTATAGCTTACACTATTTATATTTTTTAAATGAGAAAAATAGGAACATCTCGGTTCACCAAAGAAAATAACAATCAACTCCCCATTTCCCAGACCTCCATTTAAATAGGCTAAATATTTGCTTATTTCAGAATAAAATATCGGTTTTTATTAATAAATGGCGCGGTGCACCGGTGCATCAATATTGACCACAAAAAAGACGTTTGTATTTTCCAACGGCACTTCCTACAGGATTTTTACTACAAAGGGTATTTTAGTTTAAAACTGCAAGTTGAATCTTCGCCGCTATTGAAACAACAATAAGAACTAAAATACAGTGGTAACTAACGGATTTAGATAAAGTGTTATTTTTCTACTTCCCACCATAAATTCTTCAAAGATTGAGATCTTTCTGAAAGCGGTTGTGTGGCATAAAGTAACAAAGGCAGCAAACAGCACGATTTGTTGTTCGCCCGCGATATAAATTAGAGACCGTGGTAAAAATGGATGATGAGACTGAAGAAGAACGCTGTTTAATAATGTTCCGGGCCCGCAGTGGCGTAGCAAGGGCACCATTTGCGGGAGGGCCCACCCGCAAACACTTGACGGTCGTAGCAAATATAAATCGATTCATCGTCGCTGGAAATCAAGATTGAACACTAGTTGAAAAGTGTTTATAATTATAACAGATAATAGATCACGTTGCGATTGGTAATCCACGGTCTTATTCCTAAGGAAGGGGTCTCCAATCTGTGGCTCGCGGGTCACTTGCGGCCCGTGGTAAAAAAATTTTGCTGCTCACTGGTTCATGAAAAAGTATAAAATTATTTCAAAGAAAAAAAACTACAAATAAATATATATATATTTTAGATATTCAACTAATAAAATAAATATGTATTTTATTTAAGTATTTTACGCTATTTTACTAACGATTTTTGTTTTTTTGTGCGAAGAACAGTATTGCGTTTTAGTACAAATGTACTTTGAACCGGCGAATGACAACTCCCGTAGACAAGAACAATCCAAGAATATGAAAAAACAACGGAGAACATACTTCGTGATTGAGTAAAAGTGTATAAGAATGGGATAGTACGAATATTTAAATATTTATTCAATCCGAATATTATCGGTACAGTATTGCGGCCCGCGAGCCAACAGAGAGAAACTTGTCCTCGGAGTGAGATAACTCCATTCATGGTAGGAATTACTCTCTGAAAGGTCTTTTTTCTACAATATCCTACTATATATAGTTTTGGTAGGAAAAAGGCCTTTCAGAAAACAATTCCTACGGTGAACGGGCTTTATAGCATCACAAGACAAGTCTCGTACATTTTGTTTTGAGGGAAAGTTGAAAAATAAAAGTACGTGATGAAATAAATAAATAGCGCTACAGTGTTAAAGTAAATAATTGAAAGTGTCGGTTTTATATAATTCTAACGTTAAAAAAAAAAAAAAAAAAAAAAAGTGGCTTCGCAAAATAAAAATGAATTCATTCTCCCGTAACCGGCATCGGTGTAAACGTGAGCTAGGTGTCAAACTATTCTTTCTAGTTTTCCGGTAACGATGAGATTGGGATTCGAGTCCCCAACAGGTGTTCCGAGGATGGCTTATTTCTAAATTGTTTCCCACTCAGCCTACCCGTAAATATGAGTACATTTCCTATCAATTCTACCGTTTTAGTCCTTAAAACATCTAGCATAGCTAAATGCGGACAACCCAAACGAGTGCAAAGAAAAATCTGCCCCTTCCTTATAAATAAGATTGATCCCCAAAAATGGTTAAATTGTTAAACCAAATATGTCCAGTGTTTGGCAGGATATACAGTATAGTGCGTCAAGAGTTGTTTTATCTTATTATAAGGAACAAACACCAAACAGATTACGGCTTACGAACACGCATTTGTCATCAATAATAAAGTGACTGCAACACATGATTTAAATTGGAATAAATTGAAAAATTACACCTGGAAATGGGAGTCGAGTCCAGGGCAGTTGGCTTAGCGTGCCAATGCCTTGCCCCTGAGCTAAAGTCTGTTCAGCGTAGGAATTGTTTTCTGAAAGGCCTTGTTCCCTACCAGAAAGCTATTATATAGTAGGATATTGGTAGGAAAAAAGACCTTTCAGAGAGAAATTCCTACCGTGAATGGAGTATACTCAGGGATCGTCCTGTGATTGTGTAAGGCAGAGTCTATAATCATACTTAATTGTATAGAGTGGTTTTCTTTAACCTTGATTCACTTGAAATGAACCATGTATTTGTACTGAGGGGCAGCCAGGGGCGGATTTACGCATAGGCCTAGTAGGCACGTTCCTACGGTGGCAGATTTTAGGGGCGGCAAATTTTGAATGACGGAAAAAAAAATACATATTTTTTTCTGCCAGTTAAAATAATGTTATGGCTTCATCGTGTGTGTGATTGTTGTGGTTTGCTGTATCTGCGTACCAACATGACAGAATATCGCCTTAATTCACCGACAACCGTCTTAATTGAAGGTCAGTTATTGGATAAAGGGGATTTGTATGGCATCATCGACCAGTTCGATCAGCAGAAATAAAGGTGAAAGATACAATAGACTATTTTCTTATTGTATGCATGCTAATATTTTATCTGTAATAATATATTCTACAGTTTACTAATGCAGACTTTATATTTTTAAATTCTATAATATTTGAATTTGTGTGTTGTGATAGTGTGAAAGTATTTATTTCAATTTTTTATGTCTTTGCTTAGATTTTTACTACTTTAAAAAAACTCACTATAATAAATAATAAAATAATATACGCGCTTGTTATCTGTCATTCCACAGATAGCACTTGTGTATATGGTATATATGTATGGGGGGGTGAACGGGGATTTAGAAGGTTAGAAATTAAGGTAGGAAATGTGGGTGGCAAATCATCTAGTGCCTATGGGCGGCAGAGTCGTAAATCCGCCCTTGGGGGCAGCATAAAGCCACACAACCGAGTCGCTGGTGGCTATGATGTCAATGATACACTGGATAGCATAGCTGAGGGAACTGTGTGGCTACTATTGCGAAACAGCGTTACCATTCTCTCGTTTTCTTGTGGTCAATCTCCCCTTAAATATAAGACAAGTTTCGCCACGCTGGTTAGTCGAGGTAGCTCCTAATTACCCAAGCACATCACCTCCCGCGAAGATAAAGCTTTCTCCATCATATTTGCAGTTCCCTCAGCAATGATATTGGGTGTAGCTCAAAGTACCCAATGATACCAACACGTCCATCACAGACTGTGTCTTAAAATATGAGTGAGAATTACCTTGAGCACGGGACAATCACTGAAATGCTCAGTGGTAGAGCTTTGACATGCTAATCCAAAAGTCCCATGTTCGATTCCCTTGTTTAGGTGTCATCTTTCAATTTAATTGGATATGATTAATTTAAGTTTGATTTCAGCAATATTGATCATTTATCGCCCAAACTTCGCCCTTCATATATACTTAATTGTATATCGCGCCGCTTTCTTCAAACAAGATTTAAAGCCTTTAAAGCACACCCTTGCTACAAAAAAAAAAGCTTCAAATTTCAGTGGGAAAATAGATAGTTTCTATATTTTTTTATACAACAAGGATTTTAAAATTGAATTATTTTGAATTAAAGATGGTGAATTTGAATTTTCTGAAATGTGACCCCCTCAGTATTTTCAATTTTCAATGTGGTCCTTATGATAAAAAAAATAGTTTAACACGCATGTACTAGTGTTTACATTAATTTTAGATTACTGTGCGATACTTGGTAAGAGAGATTTATATCAGTGGAACAACTTGTGAATGTGAGGAATGCCAGGCCTCCACCGTGGTTCGGATCCCACGTTAAACTGTAGGTCCTCCATTTCATCTCGCAATCACCCTACCATTGCACATTAGCGTAAGTGCGTATAACCCGAACGGGTAGTAAGACGCGGTGATAATAATAATAATATATCAGTGGAACGGCAATCTAAATTAGTTAAGACCAAATTTAACCGTACGATCGACAGACTTTGCCAAGATAAAAGTGCAGTACAATATTTACCCAGTTCTGCAGCTGGAAACATAGAAAGTTGTCGTGGAAATTGTTATATGTTTGCTGATAGCAATCGTGACCCGAATTACCACACCGCCTCCATCTCTTGATGCCCGCATTCACACCCCGCCGGCATCAGGAAACAAACAGCGCATTACAAGACTGACTTATTGAGGGCGAAAACTTGGTAGTAAACACACAGCCCTTAAGGCCCTTGGCCCTCTCGAGTGCCTTCACAACCGACCAAAGTATCCTTCCGCGCCAACAAGAACAGATGGATCATGGAAACCGTAGATGGCGCTAGCTACTGGACAGGTCTTGCGGAAAAATGATACGTTTGGAAATATCAGTTTTCTCGAGAATGAGTGAAATTTTTATGTTAATATTTTCAACACCCCTTCTAAGATAATGTATCGATGTTTATTGTTTTTTCTTTTTTCTTTTTTTTTTTATGAAGCTGACAGTTTTCCATTGAAAAGTGTCAATTTTATCAATATTTGATCACTGTTAAAATTATAGAAAATTATATAAAAAGTATAACTTAATCAACATGCTTCTATTCTTTTCCGAAAAGAAGATTCTAAAACAATAAGAATTCTTTAAGATAACCGTTTGTTCCCATGGCTCTGCGTATCCACGCCAAATGAAAAGGACCAATCGCCTTAATGTCATAAATATTATTAGAGTAAGCCAGCAGGGGTTGTAGCTGATCCTGACTCTGCTGGCTTAGGTTCGATCCCAATCGGATACACCGGAGATATATTTTAAAATTTGTAGCTTCCCAGCCCCTCTGCAGTCGAATGCTGGGGCACTTTATTAAAATAAACACCATCCCACTTATTTGGGTGTGAGTTTGCAAACTGGGGGTGTGAGATGTTTGTGTGCACTATAAATTTGTATTATTAATACTATTTTAGTTACTTGCGGTATTTAAAGGGCAATTTCTGAACAGTTTTATTAAACTAGCGCAAACATCAAAAACTAACTCAATTCTATAACGGACGCAACACCCAGTCCTATGTCTGTTAATTTATTACCAGGCGAAGTCCTAGTTTCAACAGTAATAAAGCTTTTGGTCATGTCAGGAATCAAACCAAGGACTCTTAGCTCAATAGACAGACACTCTACAGATAAGGTGTCGAACATGCGCATGATAATTTATATAAAGAATGAATCAAAATTAATAAGTAAATTATTATTTTGTGTGGACCGCATCTAACGACCCGCATATTTACACTAATAGGGTAGGTATGAGGATGGCAGAGTTAAGATTAAATGTATACACATTTGCGTGAAGAAAGAGTGGATAAATGTTTTGATAAAGAAAAAAATTCAGTTCACCCGGAATGGAATCAGACTCTAACCTCGCCGTCATTGGCAAACCAGACGAGGTTTTTTTAGTACCGCAACTAACTACCTGTTTGGGTTATACGCTTGTGTACTTATTACGCTAATGGTTTTATGGATTTGGAAGGTTATGTTTAAAGAAAGTTCATCCGAATTTTCGTGGAGGGAGAGTGGAAACCCATTTTGAAAAACCTAGTACACCCGGCCGAGATTCGAACCTTGATCTCCCCGTCATCGGCAGTCGAGAGTAGCGTCTTAGACCAAACAGCCACCGAAGCGGGTTCAGACGAGGTTGACGCCTTAGTCTACGTGGGTAGTGAGTAAAAAAAAAAAGTAAATTGTTAGCTCAAATGCAGACCAACTTCAATTTGTTAAGTAGGAGATTCAAAACAATTTTTATTTAATTTTCAGTGATAGGTTTAACATACGATTTAATACAATCAAACAGAGATTAACTGCACCACCCGACCAGGATTCGAACTCTAATTCTATCTTCCCAGGTCATAACAGACACAGCAGTCGATATACGTCAGTGTTGAGGTATCTGACGTTATAAAGCGTTATCGCAGTAAATTATGAGTGGCAGATCAGTCCCACCCCGTAAATTCCCGCTAGTGTTCTAAGTATATAAAGTCTGTTCATCGTAGGAATTGTTTTCTGAAAGGCCTTTTTCCCTACCAGAAAGCTATTATATAGTAGGATTTTGGTAGGAAAAAAGACCTTTCAGAGAGTAATTCCTACCGTGAATGGAGTATAACTCTCCATGTCCTTCTGTCCTACCCTCTGAAATGGGTAAACTGTTAAATTGCCCTCTTATCCACGTGTTTTACCTCTATAAGCCTCCATGTTCCTCTTTCCTACCCTCTGAAATGGGTAAACTGTTAAATTGCCCTCTTATCCACGTGTCCTAAGTCTATAAACCCCCTATTCTTCTATCTTACCCTCTGAAATGGGTAAACTGTTAAATTGCCCTCTTATCCACGTGTCCTAAGTCTATAAACCCCCCTATTCTTCTATCTTACCCTCTGAAATGGATAAACTGTTAAAGTGGCTTCCAATCCACGTGTTCTACGTTTAAAAACCTCCATTTTCAACTCACCTAACCTCTGGAAGGATAAATTGTTAAATTGTCCTCCAATCCACGTGTTCTACGTATATAAATAAACCTCCATGTCCTTCTGTCCTATCCTCTAAAAAGGACCCACTGTAAATTGCCCTCTTATCCACGTGTCCTAAGTCTATAAACCCCCTATTCTTCTGTCTTACCCTTTGAAATGGATAAACTGTTAAATTGTCCTCCAATCCACGTTTCCTACGTTCCATATTCTTCTGCCCTATACTCTGAAAAGTATGACCTGCTCAGTGCTCAATGAGCTCTGACCCACGTGTCGCCCCACGTCTATAATAGTCTGAAAGTACTACCGGTTCAATCCTCCTTCGATCAAAGTGTCCTAGAGCCCAATCTAACCCTCCGTCGCGATGTGTGTCGGCGAGGCGGAGGTGACGTGTGTGGTGGATCTCAACTAGGCCCAACCCAAGCCAAGCTACAGTTAGCTCTCAAATCTTTGCCATGGTAACGGGACTGTACCAGCCAACACGGTGACTTACTCTTCAACACGCGTGGTACAGTCCGCACAAACATAAAACGGAGCAACTACACCTTCCCGCGCGCGTGTTCTCGAGGGGGGCACTTCTGGTCCGAGGTGATTGTGAGCTCCAACTTTATCCGACTGGAGAGAGGGTGGAAAACCATCCTCAAGGAAGTTGATCTTATCATTTACCCGGCCTCGCAGGTTAGAGTGCCAACCATTCACCTAATTAGCTCAGTAAATTCCTTGGATGCCGACTGCAAAGTTGTGCTACAGTAACTTACGCTATTATTCATAGTGATATATTTTGATTTCTTTCTTTAATGCATCTTATTACCTATACGGACAATCCATATAATTACACGAATGGAATACCGATGAAGAAGGTAGAATTTTGAGAAAATACGCTCACATTCGCGTGAAAGTTAGGGGGAAACGAATTAGTAAAAGCCACCCTAATAGTACCCGACGAGGATTCAAACCTCTTCGTCAACGGCAATTCAATCCAAGGCGAGCTTCACAGATTACAGTCAGTCACAATATCCGTGCGGCTATTCCTGTCGTTGGAAGTTCCCGAAATAATAGGACACCTTGAAGCGTTGGTTTTGGGAAAGTAAAAACGTTCTAAAACGCTCTGTTGTGGGAAAGAAATACTTTTTTTACCATCAGTTGCTGTTTTTAATTAAACCTACCGTTTCTAATGGCACTTAAGATGGCCATCTCCCGCACACGTTCAGCTCTAACGCAATATTTAATTAATTATACGATTAGTTGTTTAAAAATATGGTTCAAGCCAAAATAAAGTCGAAAGATTTCAACAGGGCTCTTTTTCCTTAACAACCTTATAACCCTATTTGAGTTTTATTAATAGAAAAAATTGGTAAAAATGTGAATTAGCTCATTTTCAACTCCTTTTTTTTTTGCATACTAGCGGAGCTATGAGACTAGGCTTGATGGAAAAGGGCTCTAGATTTAATCTTCCTCTAATAAACACAGTAATTGTTTCTCTACCAGCTTCTGTGGCTCATGGTTTAGTGTGGTACTCTCGCAATATACTAGACTGTCGATAATGGGGAGATCAAGGTTCGAATCTCAGTCGGGTGTACTGAGAGTGATTTTCCCACAATATTTTTTCCCTCTCCCTCCACGAAAATGCGTGTACACTTCCTCTAAATAGAGCCCTCCTAATCCCTAAAGCCATTAGCGTAATTAGTACATAAGCGTATATCCCGAATGGGAAGTAAGACGTGGTGCTAAAAAATAGTAAATTTTTTGATAGGCTAACAACATAAAGATTTAATATATTTTAGAAATAGCAGCGAGCTTTCCTAGTTATCTTGACATAAGAAGTTTCAGAGTTTTCTTTCCTCTCTTTAACATGATAACAGGTGGTTTCAGGTGAAGGGCGAAAGGAAGTATAAGCTTGAACAGAATAGAAACTTCGTTCCAGAGAACGACCAAGACCATTGTATTTTAAGCCGTGTGGTCCTACAGCGATTGATACTTTCTCGTTGACCGAGGCCTCGGCTGCCACAAGTTACTTTTACCAAGCTCTCAAATCACTTGTATCCCACCCACTTTCTCCTCACAGAAAGCTTTGAGAGAGGAAATTGAGAGTTACGGATACAATCCTCTAATGATACATCTTTAACATAAATTTAATATATTTAAACAAACACATCTTTTCAGATGACATCCTCTTGGGGTATTCTTGTAAATATACAAAAATGACACCTGGACAGGGATATGAACCCGGGCCTACCTTAATTTTAGTGACGATCACCCGAACGACCATGGTTCGAATCCCTGTCCGAGTTTTATGCTTGTATGTTCACAGAAATTGCGTCTAGTTAAAAATTATACCATAATTTAATTTAAATATTTATAAACTAGTCGGTGACCTGGTGGTCTAGGGGTAAGGTGTCAGACTTCTGTACGGGGTTCCGGGTTCAATCCTCGGTCCCGGCAAAGATTTATCTGATTGCCAAACCTTCCTTCACCTCTGACAAGACGTGTATTATTCACAACTTGTGAATGTGTGGAATACCAGCCTCCACCGTGGTTCGGATTCCACGTTAAACTGTAGGTCCTCCATTTCATTTCACAATCACCCTACCATAACACATTAGCGTAAGTGCGTATAACCCGAATGGGTAGTAAGACGCGGTGTTAATAATAATAATAGTAATAATAATATAAACGAGTCGGAATCCGAACAGACAAAGTGTATAGATTGGGTCTGTTAAATGCTACGCCAAGTGATCAAGCCCACAGTAAGGGTCCCAAAGGAGTTAAATCAGATGAACATGATACCACTTTATACGACCACTTCTACACATGCTGTTCCCAAAGTGAATTTACAAGTTCATATGACAAATATGTAAGCCGCCCGTCGTGGTGTCTTCTTGTACTGGAAGCGGCTATGCCCCATACACACGAGCGATGTTTCCGTACTTAATTCAGTACTGAATTAAATACAAGTCAACTATTACCATGAGAATGACCTACTATCATGGCGAATAATAGCAAAACAGTAAAACTTGTGCGTGATCTGGTTGTAGCGTGGGTCTTATTTTAAATCAATGTTTGGTTACAAATGTAGGCGCGCGGAAGAGATTCAATCATTATTGGTCATACATCGGCAAGTTGAACTCCGATTAAAACAAAAATTGAACGAAATATCTTTGTTTTGAAAGTTTAATCTATCCGCATCGGTGGTCAAATGGTCTAGCACGTCACTCTCATATTACACCGGATTGCCGGTGACGGTAAGATCGTGGGCTCGACCCCTGGTCGAGTGTACTGAGGTCCTTTTTTCCTTAATTGGTTTTACACGCTCCAGCCACGTAAACGTTGATACATTTTATCTCAAATTCTTTCTTCATCAACCTTAATAATTAATAAGCGTAACTAACATATGCATGCAATCCGAAGGGGTACTAAAACGTGGTGATTTTTTTTTTAAAGAAGGGGTCTTGATTAAATGTATTTATAGATGGTATGATAATTTTTTAACACATAAATTATTTCAAAATAAATAGGCCTATTAAACTTTTAGCTTTAAATACATAAAACAATCTTTTTAAATAAAATGTTATTTTTGTTGGTTCCACTAACTATTCACAATTCAAAGATGTAAACAATAATCGTGTGAATATCTGTCATATTATATTTCGTGTTAGTTAACATCGTTATTTTGATACAAGTCTATCTATCGAATCAAGTACGAAAACATGTCCCGTGAGTCTGGGGGTATTACTTCTGATGAAGTGTGTCAAGCTGAATTTTCATGCATAACGGTCACCTTGTCTTGTACGTGAACTAATAACAATGAATGTTTGATGTCGGCCAAGCTGTTAACATGCTCTAAACAGCTTCAACTAACGCTACCGGACCAATACTGACGTCGCAACCAGGCCATACATCATATGGTGAAATCGTGGCTATGCGATGGTAGGTTTGGAGCATTGATCCATCTATATATATTCAAAACATTAAGCGATTTCTTTAGAGCAGGGGTCAGCAAACTACAGCCCGCAGGCCATATACAGCCTCACTGCCTGTTATTGTACGGCCCGCGAGCTAAGGCCTCTTTCAGGCGGTACGACTCCTCGCCGTGCGTCGCGTCGTGTCCGGTATGGCACTGGGCTTAGAAATAACCATGGGCGTTTATGGAGGACTCCGCACGCTAAGAATCACGCCGTGTACGGCCACGGCGTAGATGGCGTGAAATATGCGCGGAGCTAAACATAAGTGTTCAGACTTGCCGACTTTCCACCGTCCTGTCACAGTTCAGTACATGGGCAACTAGATAGAAGAGGATCACAGAAGTGTTGTTCTGTGTTCGTGCATTTTAAAATATGTTTTGATAATGGAGGGTTGTGAGGTAGATGGAGAACTATTTATAAACCCTAGTATCAAATAGAGCGGCGCTTTGGGATAAAAGCCTATAATAGTACAAGTCACGACAGGAGCATGTAGGGGAGTGTTCAAGGAACTCAACCCGGACCTCCCTCCAGGAACTGGTTTTTGAAAATTTAAAGGATGAACCCACTTCCTGAAACGTGAACGCTTTTTTTTTACGTTTTATACACTTAATAGTAGAGATTCAGCCATTTCTCGTGACTGTCCATGGTGGCAAATCGAGAGCAAGCAGTGAGGTTGCGTGAAGCCGAGTCATGACTGTTCATGATCTCGCCGTGTTTTCGGCGGCGCGTCCATTATTATTATTATTTACACGCGTCTTACTACCCGTTCGGGTTATACGCTTAAGTACTAATTACGCTAATGGATTAGGAATTGGGAAAGTTGAATTTAGAGGAAGTGAACCCGCATTTGCGTGGAGGGAGAGTGGAAAACAATTTAGGAAAAACCACCCCCAGTTCACCCGACCGAGATTCGAACCTCGATCTCCCCGTCCTCGGCAGTCGGGCTCAACACGACTAGCGCGTTAGTCAACTACGTCACCGAGGCGGGTGCGTCCTTTATTATACACGGCGCACGGCGAAACGTCGTCGATAGTGACCTTAAAAGGGTGATTTTCCAATGAAATTAGTGATACAATCATAAAAATTGCTGTGTCAGTATCCATAGAGTAGTGCTAATGTGACTAAGTCATGCCTATTTGTATGCGTATTGCCTTTCGAGCCACATGTGTAGAGGCAGAAGCCGTTTGTTCTCTCTCGGCACCAGGGATATAACCTGACAGAGTTAAAAGTACCGCGAGTTTCTCAGTCGCATTATATATCTTAAAAATAATTCCATACTTCTAGTTAGTTTCCAAAAAAAATCTGTTTGTACACAATTATATTCTGTATTTTGTTAATTAAAAAAAAGTGTCAGTCTTGTTTTCTATCTTATGTATAAGAAAAATACCCTCAATATTACCTCTTGGCCCGCAAAGCCATATTTACTATCAGCCCTTCTCAGAACAAGTTTGCTGAGCCCTCATTTAGACAATGATCCTACCGAGGTACACGATTTTTTTGATGAGAGCTTATACACCATGGATGTGGCTTGAAATTAAAATTTTCGAAAATATTCCAAAGGAAGCCTCAATTTCTTTCGATATCAATTTCTATAAAAGTTAAGGAGGTTACATAGTGATACATTAGGCTACATACCACCTTCTAAGATCGAGCCAGTATCCCTTAACTTATCACTCAAACCAATCTTTCGGGCACGCAGACTAGCATTACTATTTTTAAAGGTGTTTTGCTCGAATTCCCTTAATTTGAGGACCTCTACAAGACTATTTATATTATTAAAGGACAATATATTACTAAATATATAAAACTTTACTGTTAAATCTTTGAATTTTAATTTTTAGAAGGAAAATTTTGCAGGATCTATACAATAATTCCCAGAAATAAATTGAAGCAATAGACTTTTTTTTTTAAACATGTTTAAATACTAATTCTGTTTTAAACTAATTATCATAAGACATAACATTTATGTAGACGTGCTCTTTCTACTTTTTTCACAAAAGTTTTATTGGAATTGATGTAATAACTTATTATATTTTATTTTTTTTCTGCTTGTCCCCATCGCTGAGTGACTGATCATAGATATCAAGCACTGCTCTAGTCCGAGTGCAGTTAGTTTTGTTTTTTAGCATCTTGTCTTACTACCCGTTTGGGTTATACGCTTATATACTTATTACGCTAATGGTTTTAGGGATTTGTAAGGTTATAATTAGAAGAAGTGCACCCACATTTGCGTGGAGGGAGAGTGGAAAGCCATTTAGGGGAAAAACACCCTCAGTACACAAACTTACCTTGATCCTCTATGTTGCCATCTTACTTCTTCCAGTGGTCGAATGGTCTAAGGCGTCACTATCTTGCTAGACTAGCCTGCTGAAGACGGGGAAATTGGGTTTCGAATCTCTGTCGGGTCTACTAAGGGTGGTTTTTTTCTAAATGGTTTTACACTCTCCTTCCAAGCAAATGTGGTTCTAAAATGCTTCCTTCCTCATCCCTACCCCATTAGAGTGATAATTATATGCAAATAACTGAACAGGTAGTAAGACGTGGTGATAAACAGTGATATCAACTAAAGTAAGATTATTACCTTTCAGGGTAGATGGAGGATGGATCAAATAATTTAGTTCAGTGTGTAAGTCGTATGCTTGTGCACATTAAATAACCAATTGAAATAAAAAATATATTTATTTTCTCTTATTTAGATTTTTTTACAGTTTTTTATTTGAACTCGCCTACGTGGCCTCAGTGACACTTTTCCTCAAAGCGACAGGTAGCAAAATAAAAATGATAGATTCGAATCGAGTTGGCCCGCATGGCGTTTTCGGTGTTTCGATGAAAGTGTTACAACAGTCACACTTACATATCAATTGAGACATCACTGTGTCAAGTGTGTGTGGTGTATGTGATCTCCCTGTAACAACGTTGTGTGCGGTGGTGCACCCTTAAAATAGTGAGAGAAAAAAAACACGGATAGACAATCCAGGGAAACAAAGGAAGGGTGGCTAACGTGACATAAATAACCCCAACTGACCAAAATATGTTTCAATTTGTATAGAAATAATTTTGTTTGTAGAGTAAATAGATCAATTGTAACTTCTTTAAATCAAACTAAAAAAAATCCAAATAAATTGATTAACTTCTTTGAGCAAGCAACTTTTTGAAGCGAATCTATTTGTATCTAAAGTGAGTTACTGCTTCACCCCTTGTCGCCCTTACAAACCAATTCTCAGAATTGAGAAGTTATTTTAGTGAGTGACTTCTTGATTTCCTACTGACCTGCCTTAATCTCTTACAAATACCAACCGGTCAGTTTCCGCGCACACACACACACACACACACTCAAGCAAGAGTTTAGTTTAGGACGACGAGACCTATTTTTAATAGAGTAATGATAATTTTGAAAAGTTATAATATTAACATTTAAAGGCGGCCTTAAACCGGGGCAACAAGAGGCAATAATGCAGCATGCGATAATGTAGCATGCTACATATTGCCTTCTGTTTCCTCTGCCGCATGCGACTTTGCTACAAAAGTTGCTTGTTGCTACCTTCCCACCAGCAGTGGGTTCAGAGGCAACAAAACCGTGCGACTTACCTTATTGTTCGTTGTTTTCCGTGCTCCTATTTTGAGTTTTTTTTATTGTTTCTAGTGCATAGTTTCAGTGTTTCAAGATGTATTGGTCAAATGAGAAAACTCTGAAGTTTATTGAAGAGTATAGGAGTCATGACTTATTTTGGGATCACCGATTAATTGATTATAAAAACAACAAAAAGAAGGTGGATATTTTCTAAAAATTGTTGGAGAGCTATGAATAGTATATTGCAAATTAGTATCCATATGAAAAAAATCTGAAGTAATAAAATTACATGTTGTAATAAGTTAATTTATCAGATTAGAATGCAATATTACAATCATATGATCAATAAATCCCTTTCTTGTTTTTAGTGTAAAAGTAGAATGGGTTTCAACTTGTTTTCATGGTTGCATATTAATTGTAGCTTGAGTGATGTTCATGGTGAATAAACATTCTAAGTGAATTATTGAGAGATAGTTATAATTAATGTAATATATTATTGGAGTATTAAAGATAATTAATTCAATAAATAAATATTATTAGAATGAATGTGACGTCCCAAATTTAAAGAAGAAAATAAATAATCTTCGCACTCAATTTCATCGCGAACACAAAGGTCAGACAAAAACTATTACTGGACAATCTCAACTAGTTGTGATACGAAATCTTGTTGGGGTAAATCTCGTCCTACAAACAATTGTCTGTTCCACCACCTTCTTTGTCTTCTCCTATTCTTTATCTCTTTGGCAAGAATAAGATAAGCCGCAGTTGCAATCGTCATTATGGATTACATCTTTTAGCAAACTGGCAATTGGAAACAGGCATTTTTGTTGTTTTGGTGTAGATGCTTTGTAGCATGCCACAGAAATTGCAAGGAGCTGTGTTCTCCGACATACAACATTGAGTCAACATGTTGCATGCTACATGTTGCCTATTGTTGCCTTGGTGTAAGGCCTCCTTTAGGTTACCGACACGGTTGAGAATTAAATTGATTTATATACACAAAGACAATGTTTTTACTTCAATACAAGACAAAGACTCTTTTCGATAATTTATTAATTTATAATAATTATTATATTTTAGATAAATACTGCCAAGGGCTTGTCAAATACCGTTTAATACTCGTTAGCAAATGTATTATTTTACTGCTCAGAGCTACCAAGAGTCCTTTCTTGAAATCACAATCTACAGAAACCTAACATAAATTAAAAATTATGCTATTAAGATAACAAACATATGATTATTTAATAGGATTTTTTAAGATTTGCATGTCACAATCTTAATTTTCAGCAACAATTGAAATGCATGCCAAAATACAATGGCAAAGAAAGGGGGGTCTGGGGGTTGGGACCCCATTCCCTAGGGGCTAAAGGTATAGTTCAATTTTCTAATGGAACACCCCTAGAAAAATTAGTTTTCTACACCCTTGCAAAAAGATAACAACAGACTCTTTATTCGAAAAAATCCAACCTAGAGAGTAAACGAACGTAAGACCTCCAAAGTCTAATTTGCGCATACCGGTCAAGGTGAAGGCAGACGGGATCCACTCCCTGTTTGGTCCTGTGACCGGGCTCTCGGACAGAGGTTGAAGACCTTCACGGTATTTTCATGTCTTATTATTTTTATTGCGTGCTATTTTACTTATTTCCTGTCTCACCTGTGGCTAGCTTGAAGAGAAACAGCGTCACTAGCGCCGACAAAAGCGTCCAGCGGCGGAACGCCGTACTCCTCACTTCACACACCATGTTCAGAGAAACACAGATCTCGAATTCACTTTATTGGCTCTACGATGTAGTTAAAAAAAACACAGCATAAACCAACTTGCTATGAAAGAAAAGGGGTTCTTTCAGCATAAAACTAAAAACTTAAATTATTCTTTTTATTGTTCCACACAATCAAGAAGATCTTATCCCGTCGTCTCTTCCTCATGTTATAATTCTCTCAAACGTAAACATTTAAGTATCTTAATTGCAAATGCGCACAGATGATGGTCAGTCACACATGACGTTTACGTAAAACCAACAAATGATTGGTTCTGACTTTACATTCATTGGATTCACTTGGTTTTAGGTACGTCACTGACCGCTTTCAAACAGCCTACATACTTTTAACAGAAGCTTTCTTACTACACACCATAGTAAATTGAACTTTTTCACTAAAAAATATTCCTTTAATGTCGTTGCCACACGTCGTAGGACGAGTATAACATCGCGTCCATCTTATGTCGCCCCAACGGCACCGACGAACGTTGACAGTCGCCAAGCAGCTGTCGCGCGGAAGATTGGATTGACACCGACCTTGTTGCCGGCTGTTCTCGCACTGAAAGGTACCGCTCAGACAGCTCGCTTCTGATTGGCTCCTCCACTGTCATGGCTGACTCACTGGAGGTAGGTACATCTCCACAACTTAGAAACATTCCTCTACGTCTCAGTGCACTATAATAATGGTATTCAACCTGTTTTTGTTTCCGTACCCTTGGATATAATTTATCTACGACTTTGTACCCCAAATGGTGCATAATTGAAGTTATGCATATTATATAATCTACACTTAAAATAAAACTGCCGCTCCCAGATCGGTGGTCCTTACATCCGGCTCTTTTGTGGCTGTATCTGGCCCTGATTATTCACTGTTTATAAATATCCTTTTGAGGCTGTGTACCCCCTAAAATGTCTTAACGTACCCCGGAGGTACACGTACCCCAGTTTAAAACCACTTCATAATGACATGGTGCTAGGAACATAGTGAGATGATGGCGTACCTCAAACAAGGACAGGTAAAGGAGTAGAATTTTTTTTAGTTTCTGTGCATGTGATCAACATTAAATTATGGTTGTAAGCTGATTGTAGACAAAACATCAGGTGGTTTTTATGTTTAGTATTAGGCTTGTTTAAATTCGCTAGTCAAATATACTAGTCTATTTCGTGTATTTTTATTTAGTGCCACCTTAATTACCTGGTCGTGTTGCTAGAATGGGCTCAGACATCGCTAATTGCTATCTTTTCCAAGATAACCCCTTCGCCCGTTTATGTTAAATTCCCTGCCAAGATTCTCTAGACACAAAATCTTAGTAATTCTCGTTGTCGAATTACCTTAAGCACGCGGAGGAATATGATCAGCTATACCTTCCTTTCCTAATGTCGGGAGAGCAGATGGGAGAGCTTAAATTATAGTAATGAATTTTCCTTTTCTTTAGTACCATATTTTACTACCCATTCGGGTTATACGCTTATGTACTAATTACACGAATGTGTTAAAGATTTAAAAGGTCATGTTTAGATGAAGTGCACCCGCATTTGCGTGAAGGGCTATTGGAAAACCATTTAGGGAAAACCGCCCTCAGTGCACCCGTTCTATCTTTGTCAGTCTAGTCCAACATGAGAGTAGTGCGTTAGACCATGCGGCCACCGAAGCGGGCGGGTTAACAAATCGAGAAGACTTTACAATAAGTTGTTTAGGATATTCTACCTGAGATATGATACGGACATTACCGATCTTGATCTTTTCCTGAATTATACCTGAGAAGGTCTCGTGGGCTAGTGGCCCTGGCCATGTGTATAAACTCTCAACCCACAAAAGATGGTTTACCACACAGCCGTGCATTGATGTCACCTCATCCAGTTGGAGGGTTTTTTTTTGGTTAAATAAGTTTTGGACTCACTTTAGAGAGATATTTTCCAAAGAATTTGATCTATCGAATCCATAGACTGTATGTAAAAATGCATATAGCTTTAGTTTTAAGCCATTGTCAAATATGTTGAAAAAGAACATATTTGGACACCATTTTTTTAAAAACTTTTAATATCAAGCAGTTGCCGTCTAAACTATAGATTTTGGTATAACAGTCAGATTTTACAGCGCTGTATTTTGTGTGAATAAAAGATTTTTTTAAAAGCTAAAAAATTTACTAGATAATATACTTTAACTTAACATATTATAACAAGTCATAAATGATCTGCAGCTGTCACCTTTAATAAATATCTTAATCCGACACCTTAGCTCAGTCAGTAGCGTGTTTGTCCATTGAGATAAGAGTCCCGGGCTCGATTCCTGGCATGACCGAAAAAAATTAATCATCGGTGAAATGTGGGTTTCACTTTTCACAGTGATAAATTAACGGCCAGGGGCTGGATGTTGTGTTTGTTATATATTTGAATTAGTTTATTAGTCATGTGCTGATATAATCAGTCGGTTGAGAAAGTGCACGTTAAATACCCCAAACAAAATAAAAAAATAGATTACATCAATACCTATTAAATAATACTAATAAAATATTAAAATTTTATCAATTTTTACAGTAAAAAAATATTGTATTTCCTAAAAATCCCTTTCTCTGAAAATTGAATTATTAAATGCTAAATTAGATTTATTTTTGTATTTTGTCACCGCATCTCACAACCCGTACTTATATAAACTTGCTACGCTAATTTGTTAAGGATGAGAAAGTTTTTATTTATAAAGTGTACCCGCATTTGCGTGAGGGGGAGTTGAAAAATATTTCAGAAAAACCAGCCCGACCGCGATTTTAACGATTGAAATGTTGGAACATTTATAAATGACTATCAGAAGTACCCGGTGTTGTTGTCCGGGGTAACCGCGCAATGTATTGCGTGGCTACACTTGGCAAAACTTTTATTTGCTTCAAACAAACAAAAAAAAAACCTTCATTTTATTTATTCCAACCAAGTTTTTAATCAATTTAAAAAAATCAAATTCAAATTTTAAAATTTCGGCTTCTAGGTGTACATTTACGTGCACAAGAGCTACTAGACCTAATATTTAAAATGTCAGATCTTTGCGTGCGATAAATATCGCGCAATGCTCATGACAGACAGACAGACAGACACACTCTTCATTTCATTTATATAAATGAAGATATTTTTATAATTGACCAAATAAGCGAAAAGGCCGCAGGTTCCCCATCCCTGGTATTCACTATAGAGAGATCAAGATTGAGTCCCTTTAGTATAAACATTTTCAAGTTACTATAGTTAAAATGTTTACACTAAAGGGATTCAATCTTGATGATTATAATTGGATTATTTTAAAAATGACTCAGGTTCAAAGAATTTTATAAATTGACTTTTTCAAAACTACATATTTTAAAATAAGTTAAAAAAAAAATTTAAACTAGGGGTATTTAACGTGTAATTTCTGAACCAACTTATCAACACATTACATCCTAACTTAGTTATCAAACCACTACAGCACCAATTCATGACTGTGAAACTGGTAAATACAAAGTTCCCTCCTATTAATAGTCTTTTTATCCATGCCAGGAACCAAATCCAGGACCCTTATCTCAGTAGACAGACACTCTATCGTATGAGCTACAGAGTTTTACTGTCATTGTTCAAATGAGTAGTTTATGTCATATTTTCTCAGGCACCGTGAGGCAACTTCGGAATATTCTTTATTTCATTTTTACACCATAAAATAGCATCAGTAATTAGGATTGCCAATTTATTTCAAATCTAAATAAAGGATATTTGGCAATGATACAATCAGAACATGTGATATTTTTCGTTTTATATTTTTATAGTTGTAAAAGTTAGCTGCTGTCGTTATTGACATTTCATAACATAAGTGTAAAATATTGTAGGAGTGTTCCAGCATGTATTTTTTCTGGTGCAAAGTCTCCTCCGGTCTAAAGAAATTGGGAGCCCCTAGTTTATGCTATAGTCTCGTCTAAACATCACCATAAACATTTGCTCATAAAATAAACTAAGCTCTGTCAATCAATTCAGGTAGCTCGATTAGTACCTCGTATTACTCGTAAAATGACTCAAGGAACTTTACCACCCATCATTGACACCACAAACCAACATTTTTACTATATTACTTTAGTAAATTATCATCTAAAATGATATAAAATCACACTTTGACATGATTAAAAACCTGCTTCAGTGGCCAAATGGCTTATGGTGTCACTCCGCAATAGACTAGACTGCCGATTACAGGTAGATCAGGGTTCGAATCCTAGTCGAGTGTGCTGAAGGTGGCTTTATTCAATAGCTTTCGATTCTCCCTCCACGCTAATGCAGGCACACTTCTTCATAATTCAACCTTATTCATTTCTAACACATTCACGTTAAGAAATACACATGCTTAAAACCCAAATGGAGACGCGGTGATAATTTTTGTTTTAGTGAATATATAATAGTAATAATAATAATAAATTAATAAAGGTATAATGTATAAGTTGCTCTAAAAACAACACAATATCAATATTAATAAAAACCCTTCGACTTCCCACACTATTTGTTCTACTGTGCAGACACATGTGGCTGACTGAGACCTCTAAGTTGCGCAGCTATAGGCACGACCCAGAAACGAGCAGTGTCCGTATTCCTGCCGGACGGGAGGTGGAAAAGCCTCCACTTGACTTCCAAAGAGTCCTCGCATAAATAGAGGTATACTCTCAAACAAATCCGGGCTAGGGGGAGAAAGTGTTTGGATGTTTCTGTGCGTCAATGTGCCATGTGGGAGGGTTAGGAAATGGCTCCGATACATGGATGGCACTTTCACTAGCAATCATCGGTGGGTTAGTCATAAATTAGTCACTCGTAGGGAGATCCAGAGAAGTAATCGGGAGATAGGAAAACATTTGCGAAACTAATAAAGTTGCTGGTACTGGATATGTTGGGTGGAAAAATTTTCACAAAAAAAAGTTGCTTTTTTTTTTTACGGCCCTCTTTGGTGTTCAAAGGGTCTAGGGTGTTAACTCTCACAATAGATTGTACTGCCTATGACAGGGAGATCAGGGATCGAATCCCGGTACTGAGAATATTTTTTAGCTTAATGGTTTTCCATTCTTCATCCCCACAAATTCAAGTATATTTCAATTAAATCATGAACGAGCAATGTTACACATCAATAATATAAAAAATATTATATATATTTATTTTTAATTTTATTTGACAAACAAAATGGTAATATTACTCTAGTTAGTGATCTTGTACAATTGAATAGGAATAATAAAAACATAGTTTTGGTCAAATATTTATACTACAATAACTAGGCCTATAACAAAATTAAAATATTTATTTACATTGTCACAAATAAAGTTTAAATAATCATAAATAGAACTAGACCTAACTATGATGTGCATATAATATCTCAAATTAAGTTTTCCTTTTGTTTGGAACAACCTTAAGTTAGATTATAAGGCATATGAAGCTACGACAGGCCTAGCCAGCTGGTAGTGTAAAATAATGGCTTGAATAAAAAACTGACTCAGGCTGGAAAAAGTAATAGATGTAAAAAAACGTAAAGCCGTCTTCCTGGTCGGTGTTGCTGGAATGGACTAAAACACTGTTACTTGATATCTTTTCCTAGATAGCCCCACCCACGTTAAATTCCCTGCCAAGATGTTATAGACTCAAAATATTTAAATAATTCTCAGTGTCAAATACTACCACAGTTCAGTCAATACGTCAGTAAACCAGAGAGATCCTAAAATAATGAATTTATTAAGCCTTAAAAGGGGGGGGGGGAGATAATCCACGTCAACCTGTACTTCAATATTATAATTAAAAATTTAACTGATAAAATTATATCCTCTTTTCCCGGAAGTCAATGATCTGAAATATTTATTAGAACATTTTCATCTCTGGACTTGGCGTTGCTTTGCTGGAAGTGACTTGGGGAACTGGGGTGGATTATTTGTAGCTTAAACACAAGGGGTATTAGCTTTTTTTAACCTAAGTGTTAGGGAGGAAGAGGGGTTTATAGGTGAATGCATCTACATTAGCTGAAAGAGATTATGAAAACAAATTAAAAATCACGCATGAAAAACTAACCCACACAACCAGGATTCGCGACCAAACCTCTATGTCGACCAAGTGCAATGTGAGGCTAGCGTCTTAAAATACCTGGCCATCGCTGCTGTTTTTTTAAAAGGCTCCGATCGTTTCCTTGTCAGAGCAGAGATTCAGCCAGTGTGTTGTTTTATGGAATTACAAGCTCGTAAATACTAAAACTGATATCACATTGCGTCCCCCTCCCTTTTCTAACATGTGCTGCGGGGACAGGGGGTACACCACTATTCAGACAGATTTTTCCTGGGTTTGCGTACTTAGTAATAATCCAAACACCGAAATATATAATGCTGTGACGTTACAATGTAATTATTATTGTATTGTAATCATAAAGCTCAAGGAAACATGTTGGATTGTTTGCCGCGCTTGTTCGGGCTATACACACACATACGATGATGGAATAAAGGCGAGGAAGGTAACATTATTTAGGAAATGTACACGCATTTACGTTGAAGGACAGTGGGAAACATTATTTAGGAAAAACCACCCTCAGAACATCCGACCGGGGTTCTAGCCCTGATCTCCTCACCCCCATCAATCCAACGCGTTAGACCATGCGACCACCGATGCATGTATTATTGTAGTGAATACTTTAACGCATTCATTAACGTTTAACAACATACAGTAGCTCCATGGCTTCTTTGGTGCTGACTGACAGTTCACAGCTGACTTCTGACAGTCAACATTTAGGTATATACCTAAATTTTGACTGTCAGAAGTGACAACTGCTAAATACATGTTTTTTGCAGATCATATGGTTCGGCGTAGGGATACATAATTTAGTCTGGTAGCTTTTTAAAGCCGCCAGAAGTCAGCTGTGAGCTGTAGGTCAGCACCACATAAGCTAAAACTGAGGTATAGCAAAGTATCTTCTATAAATATGCTAAAACTGTTAATATATCAATGAAAATGTTGTGAAAGATGCCCAGCAAAGTTTTGTTGTTGTACTTCGAGTTGATAACTAAGAGAAAACACTTGTTTTCGAACAACAACAAAAAGTTTTAAACCAGAGTTGTAAGTGCAGCTCTAAGACATTCTCTTGTTTGTTGTAGTGACTTTTATTTTTACTTCATCAATTTCATTCTTAACTCAAAAGTGAGGAAAGATCTAAGTACATTCTACCACCATCAGACATTAACGCTTTGTGTCACGAGATTTTGTTTTAATGTCATTTAACAATCAGAGCGAACGTACAGTACGTGGTGCATTATAATCCTGAGAAATTAGACCACTTCACACCACGCTCCTATTTAAAAAGAAAAGAAAAAAAGCAGCTGTTTAGATGCTCCCATGAGTTTCCTTGATATGGCGTGGGAAATGCCGTGTGATAGAAAGAGGTAAGGGAAACGCATTCGATTAATTGTATTTTGATCTCGCTACGATCACTAGATGGTGGCGACACCTCTTATTCGCCGTCGCACACCACTAGACCGTTTCAGTTGGCTCTGTGATTACGAGCAACGCGCTCTCGCGGGAAATAATTCATCTAATACCGAGGAGAGTTCAGTTCCCCAGCTCAATATGTCCGGGAAACAATGCTCCAACTGCCACGGAATAGTAAACGTTTGAATGAGCAAAATGTTTGAAATGATCTTGACGAGTACTGTTTCTTTGCGAAACAGGTCAAAGGACTGGCAGGTCAAACAGTACAGGGGTAAGGGGAGCATTCTGTGTTTCACTAAGACAAAAGAAGCATGAGGAAAACATTGCTTATTGGTTGTCAGTTATTTGGAGGCAAAACATTAGGTGATTTATTTGTTTAGTCATGGGCTTGTTTGAATTTTTGATCAAAATTACTAGACCATTTAAGTTTAGTTTTCATTTAGTGATAATATAGAAAATAGTATTTTCTGTCTTGATCCACCTCGCCCTTGAATTATATGTTGTTGTTGTTATTATTAAAATATATTATTGATATTAATGACATTAGACTTTTTTATATTTAAAGAATCAACTCTGACGTTAGACTATAAATAGTAAAAATTGGGGTTATCAAAATTTACTTAAATATTTATAGAAAAATAAAATCACACAATTATTTTAGGATTTAATCTATGTAAAATAAATAGTGAAATCCATGGAAGCTACATGCTTAAACAATTAAAGGCGCAAGAGCGTTAATTAATACACTGTGTAAATAATCGTTTTCTTGTTTCTAATTCTCGCCAATAAAGTTAACCAGCACCCAGAAATTGTCTTCAAGAATTCAGTTAGATTATTTGCTGCCAGGATGTTTCACCTACATTTTTGCAGTAGGGACCAAGGTTTACTTAGGAGAGGTCGGGTCACTTTAAGAAATAAAAATCATATAAGGTGCTTCAAACCCTACACAATGTATAAAAATATACATATAATTTTAAATTGCGACAAATAAAGGGTTTAATAGTGGGTGATTCAACAGGTACAAGAAGTTCGTCTGGTGTGATCGATAACGGTTTTCACCCAGTTACCAAATATATAAAAAGCTCAATTCTATGTGCCGCCGTTCGACCGTGTGAGGGCTCGTCATTCTGTTATTACAGGGCGAGTTCTTGTCCATAAATCGGCTGTGTCCAGCGATGGTATATATTCTGAGTTGCTGCAAAGCTACAAATAGCAATCTACTACTTCATAAATATTTGTACTCGTACATATCGAGCTTGAAGCAAAAGGTAGGAAAATATAAAAACTGGAAGGAAATAAACCTATTATTTTAGGAAACAAATAGTATTTCTTTAGATTCTATACTATATAAGTAATAGTTTGGTCCAGGAAATGTAAATTTTCCAGAAAATTACTTTACACTACATTATCATATTTCTTAAATTCATAGTTTTCGAACAACCCTTTATTTTAATATTCCAAACTAATATTCAAAGCTAAGCTTGACAAAAAAAATCATAAAATGTACTTATTTGGTGATTACCTCACTTAAAATGTGTTGTACGAGATAAGACTCATTACGGGTTGTAACTGATGCAGCCTAAATTGTATTCTTCTATTATAAATGTTATTACTGTTTGAATTAATTTCATATTCTAATTTTCTTAGCTCTGTGGCGTTGACCAATAAATAAAACCTGGTGTAAATGCGTTAGGACTCATTAAATATATATTTAACTTAGCTTATTTGTTAGGTATCTTAATGTTTTAATAAACATATCCCATAGCACAGCTTACCAGCCTGTCAAACTAGAACCAAATTGAAAAATTGTTAACTTTTATTTACAATAATAAAAAAGTAAGATTTTCTTTCACTAGCCTTAGTAAATAATCCAAATTTAAATCAAAATACTTTCTCTCTCATTAGTAATTGGTGATTCTAGATTCTAGGATCTATAATTATTTCGCGTGTCCTAGTTTATATGCAAGTCTTGTTGCAATTAGCAGCATGCGACCTGTGGAAGCGCCCTTTAATTTGTGAGACTACATCCTGCGTAACGTGGCTGTACAATCTATAGTCTAATTTCAAGGCGGATTCTATCATTTTTGTTTAACCAAAGTAGGTCAGATTAAGAAGGGTATAACAGACATGAGAACACAGGGGAGCGAACTCCTTGGGTAAGTTTTATTTATTATTTAATGGCAGATAATAACATTATCCTAGACAGATGATAAGAAGATAAAACGATGTTACTGCACACGTTGTTGTGAAAGTGGTTTTTATTTATTATTAGTAAAGATTTACTTCGTAGATACCATTCACTCTCTGCCACAAGATCATTAATTTTAATCGTTTTAAATGTTCAAACCGGTAACATGAACATCTATAAAGAAAGTCTCACTGAAAAGATTTTATTATTATGTATATATTTGCAAGAGCTTCAGATTCATTAATACAGCATAATACATTACTAGAATGTAGATGCTAATAACCTTTGTGTTGACACACCAACAAACCCTAAAGAATATAAATATATTTTTTAATTTATCTCGATTTTATTTTGTAAACACAAAATCCAATTTAATTGATATTTATATTATTGATGTTATCTCTTGCTTTAGTTTTGATCGTTCTGGACGTCAGTAAGCAGGTCTGGTGACGTCAACTTTGCTTCAGCTTGAGTTTTCATTGCCATCAGAAATGTTTACAAGTTATTTATTCAATGAGGAAATCAAGCTGGGGTTGTGAAACTATATTAATCTTATGCCTCCCATTTTAAAATTATTTTAAACATATTTTCGCATACTTAGTAAGGAAGCTTTAGAGCAGGGGTGCACAGCCAGCTAACAGCTGAGGGCCACTTTTGAGTTTCGAAATCCAGCTGGATGTAGTGAGGTGTAATTTCATAACATTATTTCCCACCCTCACTCCAAGCAACAATGTCGGTTCACTTTATACGTCGTTTAAATTCTTACTCATAACCAACCCATTGATATAAGAAAAGATAAGGATAGCCCTTTCAATGTTATTTATATACAACTTACCCGAATTCTTTTTAAATGGTTTGGATGGCACAATAAATAGAGCAGCATTTTCTGGACCTTTTTAAAATTTTAAATAATATTACAATATATATTTATAGAGCTAGAGGACCAATATAATAAACTTAAAAGAATTGTGTCGGTATTGTGTTTTATACTGTGTACTGTTGAAATAAATAATTTTAATTAATTTAATATTAGAGTTATAATTTACAACTTAACTCTCCACAAAGAGGAGACTTTAGTTTGTCAGGTTACATATTTACATTTATTTTTAAGCGCTGCTGTATTTACTAAATCTTAGCAAAATAGGTAATTTTTTCTTTATGAAAAAAACAAAGTTTGGTGCGAAATATTACAGCTAAAATAAATTACAACTGCTCTCTAGCGTTTTTAGTTTGAATCAATCTTCTTGGTTTACATTTACCGCTACTGTGTATTTGTAACTAAGTCAGTGGATTCACTCAGCCATTTGTTGGTTACGTTATGTGTTGCAGACAGGGCAAGGGAAATAGGGTGGGCACTTCAAAAATATATTCAAAGGACGACTTACGCTTGGCAGTCAGTAAGGTTTTTAAATAATTATAGGCAGTTTATCTAGCCTAAAAATATATATTGTACCTTATAATACTTAAGGGGGTGTTTGCAAATGTCTTACACTCATGATGATGCTTCTGAACAAAAAACGTTTTAGGGCATTGACCCTTACTGCTGATGAATAATCCCAACTAGTTGCATAGATAATAATTGGAATTAAAATTAAGAGTGGTACGCCTACAGGCTTTCAGATTGGTGAGTACAAGTGGAAGGAAAAATCCCTTTAACAATAAAGAAGGAATGGCTGTTTGATAATCAAAGAAAGATATGGGTTCACTTTGAGATTGCCAAGAACTATATCTGTCGAGAGGTATGAGAAATACAGAGTGGTCCACGGAAAAGTAGCCCGCCTCCTATATCCAGCAGGCGCCTCACTCTGAATTGGAGGAGGTCAATCTCCTTCCACCCATATTGTGACATGAAGAATGAGCGCGTGAACTGCTTGTCTAAAGCACAAGACGGGGTGGAAGGGGATTGGCCTCCTCCAATTCAGAGTGAGGCGCCTGCTGGATATAGGAGGTGGGCTACTTTTCCGTGGTCCATCCTGTATCAAGGGCAGACCCGCTACCGAATAACTTTTAAATGTCCAGTGAAATTTCTGACTAAAAATATAGGCCTATAACTAGTACCTTTCACAAAAGAAACTTGTTTTTGTGGTCTGCCTCTATGTGTAAAATAGTAGTATATTCTAACCTATTTAGAATCACTTTACTGCATTTACTTACTATTGCCAAATTATCCCTAAGATATTGCCAATTTAACTTAATACCCTGTCAAATTGGCCTGGTACATGTTTGTGTAATAAAAATAGAAATATAAAAATATCTCAATTTAACAATTTATTTTATGTTTTAATATTAATTCGGAAAATGAGAATATGTTCATCCATGATATACATTATGGTCGGAAAGCTTTATAGACCAAAAAATTAGTGAATAGCAAAAAAATTAGTGTCAAACTACCCGAGTCTCGCTATAATCTTTGGTTTAGAGCATGATTTAGTTTTTTAATCTTATAATTAGTTTTTTCTTTCGTGACATTATCATCAGCATGAGAATCTTTCCTTAGTAATTTCTTAAGAGTCCGTCTCATTCCACAGATAGCCTCTAGCCTAGGTAGGTAATACATCTCGAACTAGACGATGCATCGTGGCGTGGCTTTCTGTAACCTGCTTTAATAAACAGTGAGATCGACCTCGGTGGTCTTGGGGTAAAGGACTCACCTTGGCACCTGATGTTCATGTGTTCAAACCCAGATGGGGCCGACGGATTTTTCTTGAACGATAAAAATGTATAGCCCAACTTCATAACGGAAGGGAAGTATAAAGGCTTTGGTCCCATGACGATTGTGACATGTAAAAGAACCCTGGAAAGTTTGTGAAAATACCTTTCCCGGCAAAATTGGTAGGCCCTTTCGCTCTCGTTCATAGAAATTATCATGTGCTGATATAATCAGTCAGTTCAGAAAGTTCAGGTTAAATTTCTAAAATAAATAAATAAAGGGTATAGTTGAGACCCATGACCTTGTCATAGCATTTTTTTAAACTAAATTTATGATTAATTATGTTAGAATAAAACTATTAAACTTGCCTCCATTTCACTGTTGCATAGTGCAGAATGCAGAAAATTGCACTTTGATACTTTTTCTGACTCTAGGGTAATATCGTATCTAATCTCCCGGTTGGGCTCTAAACTCTCCCGGATCACTCATGCCCGTTAGTTCCTGATTGCAGGATACTTTGAACCACTTTGATGTCCTCAGCAGAGATACTATCAGAGGATCCCGTGCATACCCTAAACTGGTGAAACATCGCGATAAGCGTCTTGATGTCCTCAGCAGAGATACTATCAGAGGATCCCGTGCATACCCTAAACCGGTGAAACATCGCGATAAGCGTCTTGATGTCCTCAGCAGAGATACTATCAGAGGATCCCGTGCATACCCTAAACCGGTGAAACATCGCGATAAGCGTCTGAAGTGTAGTCGCGATAGGGGTTTGATGTGTCCTTGATAAGTAATTCAAAGGAAGAAAAAGTGTGTCTGTTGTAAAATTGGAAATGGGCGAAGTTTTTCTGTGCGGGTGATGCCAGTCAATTTAAAGATAATAATATTGATTTCGACACCCAATGGAATATGGATAGATTAAACATTCTTCGCACCCGCTTCAGTGGCCGCATGGTCTAACGCGCTACTCTCGCAGAAGACTAGACTGCCGATGATGGGGAGAATCGAATCCCGGCCGGGTGTACTGAAGGTGGTTTTTCGTAAATTATTTTCTACTCTCTTTCCATGCAAATGCGGGTACAATTAATCTAAATATAACCTTTTAAATTCCTAAATCCCTAGTACATGAGCGTATAACCCAAACGGATATTGAGGTGCGGAGCTAAAAAAGTTCTTTGTGAGTTTCTTCTTCGATTAGAAATTTGTTTCATCTTACAACCATAGCCTACCAGGGTTTACCTGGTGGTCTAGCGGTAAGGTGTCGGACTTCTGTGCTGAGGGTCCGGGGCTCAATCCTGGGTCCCGGCACAGATTTATCTGATTGCCAAACCCTTCCTTCACCTCTGACAAGACGTGTATTAATCACAACTTGTGAATGTGAGGAATGCCAGGCCTCCACCGTGGTTCGGATTCCACGTTAAACTGTAGGTCCTCCATTCATCTCACAATCACCCTACCACTATACATTAGTGTGAGTGTATATAACCCGAACGGGTAGTAAGACGTGGTGCTAATAATAATAATAGCCTACCAAATTTACAAATTCAAAGTGAAATGGGCTTTTTTTTTTTTTTGCCTAGATCTTCAAATAGGTGCGATTATTAACTTTTTATCTTCAAACATCCAAGCTTTCTTTCATCTTTCCTATAAAAATTTTCCTCTGTTATTTCCGGATAAAGCCAAAACAAAGCCATCTTGACACACACATAACAAATAGTAAGGAACATTAATCGTATTTCAAGTGAAACTTAAAATCAAATAAAATATTATCGTATTAAATTGATAAAATAATATTATAAAGTTTTATTATTTTAATTTCATTGTTGGGTATAATCCAAAGGTTTTTATTTTCTCATTTTATTACAAAGTAGTGTACATTGTGCGAAACATTGTCCCATATTGCCTTGTTCCCAATCCATGAATTGTGTACCTTTCATCATACCGCAACATGCTGAGAGTAGGACACAGGTAGGAAAGGGATATTTTGGGAGGAGTTTCTATCATTTGTGTTAAGGGTCTCTAAACTAAGTCCAGGGGTCTCGTTTTTAAGGGTTTTACTCGTGTTATTGCTTACCGACTGACTAACTGAGCAAATATTAGTTAAGGTTGTGTAGTTAGTAAGAAACAAGGGCCTAGAAAGGTGGGTGTTTGGGGGTTTTGGACCCCCTGGAGTTTGTTGGACGCTACCTTAAAGGGGGGTCTACAAATACATATAATAACCTAATGTTAACGGTTTTTTAAATTCTTACTACAGTTTTAATTGTATATGTCATCCAAGGCCGAAGTCAAGGGGGGGTTTTGGGGGTTCAAACCCCCCTGAAATTTTATGAACAAAATATATATGGCTTTATTTATGGTTCAAACAATATCAAAATTAAGGTAAAAGTACAAATTAAGGGGCTGTGTTACCATAAAACGCACTTAAGAGAGCTTTTAAAGGTGTTTAATATTCATAATTTTTTCTAGCCTTCGACAGTTAGGGTGTTATGTTGCCATAAAAAAAAACACTTCAGATAGCTTCTAGAACTGTTTATCATTTAGAATTTTTTCTAGCTTCTGGCAATTGGGGGATGTGCCCACCAAACTCCCCCTGAAATTATTGGCTGGCTACGGCCTTGATGTCATCAACCAAATATTAGTTAATGAACATTTTAATATTTACCTTTAAGATACACCTTGTAAAACTCCCGATTGTAAAATTAGCTCTGTCAACATTTCAAATAATGTACATCTTTTCTCACACATTCATATGGTACTGAAAAACAAAGGACGTTTCTTGGAATGAGCCAAGCATGTGGGGTCTGAGAAAATGAGGCAAACATTTTTACTATCACCTATGAGATCCTTTTTGAGGAATCACCTTAGGAAAAGAGCAGCTTAATTAAATAACAGAACAACTGTCAGAATTGGAGTGTGTAGCTTATGTAGTAGGTTTACTACTTCATCCCCACAACTCAACATACTTAGTTACTCAAAACATTATTTGCTAACTATGACAAGTTTAAAAGAGAGGAATGGGTTGGAGGGAATAGGGACCCCCCTAAACTTTGTTATCGTAACCTTCCCCCCACCCCCTAGAAAAAGTAGCTTTCTACACCCTTGATAAGGAATCTGCCTCCCAGGCCGAATAGCGCAATGACAGCCAGGGGTAGAGATTTTGTGGAAATTGTTATATATGGGATGGTTTTTAGATTTAGATTTAGTTATGTATTAAGTGTTTTTTTATCCACGCGGTCCACGGGTTTCTTGTAATTCCTTTAGTAAATTCCAGGGGGAGGGATCGTACCCCTCAAATCTCCCCTCTGTCTACGTCTTTGTGTGTACAGAAGCTCTGTCTATTACCATATGGTTGTAGAAATATATATTTTATAGGTCATAAATTATAATTAAATTATGTTTTGTCATTTTGGATTTCTAGGTCATATCGTCTTTTGGAGAGGAAAAAAAGTCATTTTTAGGCATTAAAGTTGAATAATATATATATATATATATTGATGAATTTACAATATATATATATATATATTGTAAATTCATCAATACTCAAACATAAACATTAAACATTTTCACCGCACAGTTGTAAGACTGACAAGACATTGTAGGTTCCAAATGAACTTTGTACACTCTTTACTTTTGTGGTAGGAAAATCCACATTCCTGGTGAAACACAGCAACTTAGCTGGAAAGATTTCGGTGGGAGGGGGGTAGCTATTGCTTCTGAAACAGGTATTTGTAAATACAATAAATGTTCATGTTTAGTGAAATGTTAGAGTTTATTTGCTGAAGGTTTTTCATTGCAACAGATCTATTTTAATTAGTAGGGCTTGTTTGATCTATACATGCGTATTACTTTTGAGTTTTTTGTTTTTTGAGGCACTTTCATGTAAAGTTGATGTAGTTTTTTTTAATGTTTTATATCAAATTATTAATTTAACGATCCCCTTGTGCATTTTTCTCATTTATTGTAGGCATGCCAAACATTAGAATTAATACACACAAAACAAATTATATCTGATGCGGCTCAACTGAAAATTATGAAACACTAATAATTAAAGTAGGTTTCCAAACACCTTTGCCCTATATTCCATTAATAGCTATAAAACCACTAACTAGTTTTGCAATTTCAAGTTTGTTGAGCCTCTCGCATTAAGTAAATACAGGTGATTTAGTCTACGTTGTCTCATCGTGGGGCTAAGATAGTTTTTTATGCGCCCAAGCATTGAAAAACTTCTTTCTGCGGTAGCTGATGTCACTATAAAATTTTTCAAATCTATTCAGTGTGTGCTCCAAGCTCATTTTATTTTTATTGTGTTAACTTGTGTGAAATTTTTATCTTGCCTCACCAAGATCTTTACAATATATAAAAGTTTTACTATATTGTTTTTTTGGAGGTGGGGGTAAAAATGATACTCTCTATCCTCAATTTTTTGGGGAGGGGGTAAGATTTATCCCCGTACCCCACCTCCCCTCCCTCCCCCCATTCCCGCGCCACTGCCCATGATATATATATTTAAGAACTGAATCAATATCCGATTTATTTTGACCACATTTTGGCCACCTTTAAGTTATATTCTTCTTTAATAGTATGTTAAAAAATTGTAATTACATTAAATCCCAAAATAATATTTTCTAAAACTTTGCAACTTTTGTTAAGCTTTTTAAAAACTTTCACTGAATGTTTGTCATTTTTAGTGACTAAATTATTTCTGTAGGCCTATCTGTTAAAACATATTAATTATATTCTAAATCTTAATTTTGTCAGTGAATAGAAAAGTTACGGCAATTTTCAAAGAACATTTTAATTTTTAATGAATGTTGATAATTATTATGCTATGCAGAAAACTTGATATGTAATTTCATGCATTCTAAATTTAAAATAACACATCAAAGAAGTTACATTGAATTGAAACCTATAAATTTCATGGAGATGTTTTGGAACATATCATTAACAAACATTTACGGATGCTAATCACAGAGTAAATTACTTTGTGCAAAGCATGACTATAATACATATTCATTTTCCATTTAAGTGAGAACGAAAATATTTTTAGTTTTTCACGCAAAAAAAAATAGTACTGTATAATATGCAGTAAATGGCTTTCAAGCTTCAACTAAAGAAAATGCCGGCGGTAGGTGGTGATATTATGTACCATGGTCTAATAAGATGAAAGATACTTCTCTTCATTTACCCATGTATGTATTCTTTAGTTTAATTTAATAAGCTATACTTGTACCGATTAAATATATAAAAAAATACAGCATTTTTTACATAATAAACTAGCATGAAAATAATAAGTATAATACAAATGTAATTTAAAAAATAGTTTTAGCTTTAAAATATATTGAAGTGTTTATACTTTCTTTCTAAAGTCTTTGGCCGCTCTCTACGAGTGAGAATTCCATTCATTTGTTGAGACTGTGTGTCTGAGTAGAACCGGTATGCTTGTATTTGTCTTAGGCCTATTTATAAACTGTGTTTGGATATATTTTTTGATAGTTTGAGTGGTTTTCCTCTTTTTTACTCACATTTAATAGTGTTTCATCTTGGTTGAAATCCTCAACAAGATCTGCTGACAGCACTAGCTCCCGTGCTTGTTTAAAAGCCTTGAAAGTAAGTAAATATAATATCTATTGTCTATGCTTTTAAATGGTTTTATTATTGTTGATCATGAAGTAGATTAGTAAGGGCTAAAAGTTAAGGTCTCATTTATGCACGTTTATAATGCCCTGTTAGTTACATTTGTATTTGTAAGTTTATCTTATATTATCATAACGAAGTCATTAGGTCAGTGTATTTTTGGTACAACCATGTGAGAGCCATGCTGCTTCACAGCTGATTTTGACTAGAGCGCTGTCGTAACAACAGTGGGGTCATATTAAAAGATACAGCATTTTATAATTAAACCCCACGTTCAGATTATATTGTTGGTATTCTACCTAATCCATTAGTTCATGCATAAACGTTATATAAAACTTAAGTCAATTATTTAACAGGTCAAAACTATTTAACGATTGTTCACATGTAACTACAATGAAATTTAACTGAAATAATGTATTAGCGTTTTTTGTTTTATTTTATTCAAAGTACTTATATCTTAAGTTCGTATGTGAGTTTTTAATAGGAGAGTAGGGGGTATAAAAGAGACTGGTGAGATTATTATTTTATATTTTCAAAGTTGTATTCAAATCAAGTCATTGTTACATTATTTTAAAGTGAGCCTAGAACTTAGACAAGTACATGTATACATTTTGTTTTTTAGATTTAGAACCTATTATTGTTATTGTTGAAGAATGTTTAATGATTTATTATTATAAACAAAATGTGTTTTCTTTTGTGATGGTAGGCCTATTATAATATTTTTATGATAGTCGTGCTATGCTATTTGTAGTAATACTATATTGTGTAGAGTTTGAGAAAAAAATCGGCTGTTTAAAATATTTAATTTCATATTTAAATTAATTTATTTTGATGGGAAACAAGTGTCAACTCTTTGAACTCAATTAGATGAAATGCTTGTAGGCTTAATAAAAGGAAATCAAATGCACAAATTAGAGTTATTATAATTCATAGACGGATGGTAAATAAGATATTAGGGTGGAACTTTGTAAGTAGGTGATTAAGTATTTAGAATAATAGTTTCACATTAAAAAATAACTAAAGTATTTAAAAAAAAACACAGCCCAAGTTCAAAACAAAGCAAGGTTTTAAATAACAGTTTCAGCATAGTTGTAAGATCAGTAACAAATAAACAATACAATGGGAAATAATTTTATGTGAGCATCAAACACAAACATATTTCTGTGTAGGTTTGTTAATTTTTCCCAAATCATCTTTCTCCTGGAAGTTAATGTCTAAAAAATATCTCAACGTATTTTGTATCGCCATAAAACATTTTAAAACACGAAATCGCTCTTGAAGTTGTTAAGGTAAAAAAAAACCCAACCTAATCTGGGGTTGTGCATAAAATATAGGTGCTTTGAATTTGAACTTTTAAATAGAGGGGGGGGGAAACAGATAACCCCAATATATTTAGATACTATGTATCCACTATTTAAACTTCTATGAAATCCTGAAATCTAGCTAATTATAAGAAATAATAAAATATTCGTCAATATTAGCCATCCTTCAGAAATCACACATTTTTTAATAAAATGAGGGCTATAATTTTCTGCCTGGACCCCCTAAAAAAACTATCCCTTAGGCATTGAGTAAGAATACAAAAACTCATTATTAAGTTGGAGATGTAAGTAACGTGAGCTAAGGGCAGTGTTTGCGCAGTTTTTATATCAAAATATTTATTTAGACAAAATGAATCAAATATTGCTCCAGTAGAAACAAAGAGTTTAATTTTCTTCACATGGTGACCTCAACATTTCTTGAATGTCTGTCAAGGGTGTTCTGGTATTTAATGACAACTTATTCTCTTCATTTAAAAAGTTTCTCATCTAATGATGAAGACAGATAACTTATTCAACAATTATTGTTGACATCAACATGTGAAGAAAATTAAACTCTTAATGTTTGTACATGCTGGAGCAATATTTTATTTATTTTGGCCAAAAAAAAAAGTTTTGTTATAAAAACTTCAAAAACAATGGCCTTTCCTCGCGTTCCATATATCTCCACCTTATTACTAATACTTTTTATGAGGGCTGGTTTGAACAACAAAAACACTTCCCGCACCCCCACCCCACTTTGGTATTGCCCTGATTGTTTTGTATTATTGTCCTAGTGATGATCAATATCAAGTAGAGCTGTTGAGGGGAAGGAGGTAATGTATCAAAGCTATTATTTCTGTTCTTTTTTTTTCTTCTCAACCTGAAATTTTAGGATCTTTTGTGTGACGGTCTATCTTTTGAATATAAAGTACAGTAGCCCCATGGCTTCTTTGGTGCTGACTGACAGCTTACAGCTGACGGCTTTAAAAGCTACCAGACCAAATTATGTATCCCTACGCCGAACCATATGATCTGCAAAAAACATGTGTTTAGCAGCTGTCACTTCTGACAGTCAAAATCTAGGTGTATACCTAAATGTTGACTGTCAGCTGTCAGTCAGCACCAAAGAAGCCATGAGACTACTGTAGTAGGCCTAAGTGTTGTATTAAATTTTAACTAATCCTACACATTCAACAATCTTTTTCAGTGCTCTATATAAGAGATATTCAACCTGGAGTACATAATGATATATTAAGGGGTATGTAAAGTAAAATATAAAACCTATTCTATTTATCACTATTTTGGACGGATTTTTTCTCTCTCTACCGGTCCAAGTTCTACACATAGGCCTATATGATAATAATTACTCTAATGGGGTGGATATGAGGAAGGAATAATTTTAGAGGTAATCTATCCGCTATTGCGTGGGGAAAGAGTGGTAAACCATAAATAGACCCAACTGGGAGTCGAAACTTGACCTCCCCGTCATCAGCAGGCCAGTATAGCACGAGAATGACGATTTTAGATGTAGTTTAGTTTAGGTGTGGATTACAGAATATGTATAGTTGACAATTTGCACCTTGGGGTGTACAAAGTAGAAGATAAATAATTATATCTTGGAGTACGGAAGCAAAAAGAGGTTGAACACCACTTTCTATGTTACAGATATACTTCATAGACGTATTAAGCTTGTGTGTGTGGGGGGGGGGGGGGGGGGGGGGGGCGTTAGCAAATGTCCCACTTGCCCTTTCCCTTGGTGCAACACTGCTCGTGTATCTGTCGTTTTATGTCGACTTTACCTGTATATTTACATAGCTCATCTACGATAGGAGTGTAGGTGATTGCTAGCAGAAGGTTCTTCTTAGTTAAACATCCCGGAGGTTGGTTTGATGTGATTTATACCCATCCATATGCTGAGCATGCACTCAAATCCTTCGGCTGGCTAGTGCTGCCAACATGATATGGTGGAAATACCATGTACTAGGGGAGTCAAGGAAGTGTGGTGGTTTCTCGTCGCTTTCCACACTGAATTTCTATGAGTAAGCAAGAAAGGGCCTATCAATTTTGCCGGGAAAGGTATTTTAACATACCTTACATGCCCACAATCAACATGGGACCGACGGCTTCACTTTCCCTCCGAAGTAAGTTGTGCTACGGAATTTTATCGCTCAAGAAAAATCCGTCGACCACAGCTGGGTTTGAACCCACGAAAAACGGGCCTTCCTTACCCCAAGACCACCGAGGTCGAGAATATTAGTATTACAAAGTAAATAATAAATATTTACGTATAGGTTGACGAATGTTTGCAATAAAGAACTTTCTGCTAGCTGTCAGTTACCTACACTCCTACCTTAGATGAGCTATAATTGTAACGGTCCCGGGCTAAATTGCACAGCCATGCGGGAGGAAGACGACATTCCAGCAGGCGGGTACTAGTCAGTCGCGATGTGGATGGAATAATCGAGCGCTGTCTGGCAGATAACTAGTTCGCGCGCGCTCTCATCTTTCACATACAACATATTTTGAGCTAACAAATATGACGAGTTTGTAAATTATTATTTGACCATCGCTATTGATGATTCTTTCTGAGAAACATTGCCATTTTGAAGAGAGAGTACTAATACTTTTACGTGCTTATTGACATAGTTTCCCTTCTATCTTTTCCACTAATTGGTTCAAGGTCAATCACTGCCTCACTTTACTGCCGACCAGGTAAAATAAAACTATGACAAAAGGTTTTTTTAAATTTAGGGTGTAGTAAGACTTATGAATTACGTAATACTAGAACCCTAACTAGCCCAACCCCCTATCTAATCCGTAAATGGGTTTAATGGCTATAGCCTAGGACGGAAAATTTCGGGCGTCAAATCGCAAATCGCAGGCGTGAAAATAAATTTAAGAACAAAGTTTGTCGAGTAGACAGCGTTAGAGTGACTCCGAGATAGCCTAATCGACATCTAGCAGATTAAAAAAAAAATTAACATTTGAATTACGAACTGCTGTTTATTGAATATCTTGAAAACTGACATTTTATTGCTCAATTTTATCGACTTTTTACTAAATCGAAGATATTTTTTCTTGCCTTTTTTAGGTTTTCTTTGTTAATTTCTAATAAAAACTCGAATGTTCGCGCCCCTTGAGTAGGCGGCAGGCTGCCTCAGCCCAAGTAAACCCACCCCTGTTTGAACCCTGACCTCGCCAGAGTTTGCACTCTAGATCTTCTATCGTGGTATACGGTAAACACAAGTTGAATGGTGACCGGGTTGTCTCCGTTGTCTGTTATGCCGAGAGGGGAAGCTGCCTGTAAAGTAATATCTGTGGGAAGAGCCAAGGGATTTGCGTGTGATCCCCCCACCCTCGCTTTCCCCGAGAGATGTGTTGTGTAGGTGGTGGTGGTGGCGGCCCACCCATCACGAGCTGCTGGCCGGATGAGCCAAGGGGACCTCACAAGAGACCCCACGCGCTCCCTCCGGTACCCATAAAACAACCCAATGCAGAGCAAGGTCGCGATTAGGGATGACGACATTTATGAATCCGCCGCGTCTACTGTCTAGCTCAGGACCTTATTTAGAAATCAGAACAGTGTGTTTTATAAACTTGTAGGGGAATAAAACAAGAGTCCTGGACAGGGGACTGAACTTAACAGGTACCTTGTACTCTATATTAATCAGCAGGGCCAGAATTTTGATGACGTGTCATCTTTTTATTGGTTCATCACATACAATGCTCATAAGAACATAAACTCGGTTCATGATTACCTGGTTGTGGAAATATAAATTTTATGGGTAATTTTTTTGTCATTTTGAAATTTTAGGTTAATTTTTTTTTCTGTTTGCGTCCTTTTAGTAATTTTAGGGATTTTAATCATTTTTAGGCATTTTTGAGTCATTTTAAGGCATAGGTCTATATGTTGAATAAGTAGGCTTATATTTTTTTTAACACTATCAATATTTTATAAATCTATAGATTTTTTCAACATACAGTTGTCAAAATGTGTGGTTGTAAAATACACATTCATGGTAAGAAACTGCACTAAAGCTGGAAAGGGTTGCGTTGGAAGGAAAGAGAGCTATTACTTCTGAAGCAGATATATTCGAAAATCAATAATAATACAAGGCGGAATGCAAAAGTTTAGTTGTTAAAGGCTTTTCATTGCCAATAAATATTTTAGTTTACATTCGTAAAGCATGTGTTTGATAGTATTGTGCTTTTATTACGACCATTTGTTAATATTTTAAAGTAATTTTTTGAAAATTCAAATTTAGTGTTTGGAATTTTTAGGTCATTTATTGATAAATTTTCGGTAGTAAAAATCTGGGCCCTGTTAATCAGCAATGGAGTAGGCCTAACTTATATATATAGCCCCTCCTTCCTTTGCGGGAATTATGGAGACACTCATGACTCATCAACATTTTCCAGTAAAGTTTCCAGAATCTGGTAATATTCTATTTATAGATCATTGAATTACAGAGGAAGGGGATGTATTCGTAAAGGCTTCGGTTATGATAATTAAGCAGCCTATTAACCTATCTGGTCTTCAACAGACCGGAGAATATCGGCGTTACATCCGACCACCGCTGAAGTTGATATGCGAGCGTGAGAATGTTATTGCTTTCATTATAGCCCATTTGATAAAAGTTCTAGTGTTAACGTCCTTTGGAAGAATTGAATTGAAGTGAAAACTTGGGATATCTAGCGTGTATTCGTTTCGTTTAAATAATTGAAAAAAAAAATTAAAAAAAAAATTGGAAAATTGTTAAAGGAAATTTTCCATTTCTCATCTCTCTTAGGAGCGGACTGGACCGCCAGGACACCGGAAAACATCCCATTGGGCCGTCACAACTACTATAAACTAATTAATTTTAAATTATTATTATCTTTATTAAATGTTAATCTAAAGTTCCAGTGTGAAAGTCTGAAAATGCCCAGAGTATAATAATTTGTGAAGATAATATACGATTACATTAAATGAATTCCCATAGCATGGGATAAAACCTATGTAAGTTCTAAAAACACCAAACGACCAAAAGCTATTTTATGTTTAAGAGTTACTATTCTTGACGTGCAATAATTAATGGCGGCTATCAAACCACCCAACCGCTTTAAGTTGCTGATAAATGTTGTATTATTAATTAATTGGGACTTCTCTTATACAAGTGAAACAATTAGTGAGTACTCGCTCAAGAAACAATCGAGGCTATAACTGGACCATTTCCATCATCATTATTATTATTATTATTATTATTATTATTATTTAAAATCAATAATTCTTTGCAGTGTTTTTTTTCGCCGCGTCTTACTACCCGTTTGGGTTGTACGCACATGAACTAATGGTTACGCTAATTTGAAAGGTATATGAGGAAGGCTGAATTTAGAGCAAGTGACCTGCATTTGTGTGGAGGGAGAGTGGAAACCATTTAGAGAAAACTACCCACAGTACTTCCGAACTATATTCGAACCAAGGGCGCCCATGTGAGTTTACTAAATGGGTTCGGTGACCTGGTGGTCTAGGGGTAAGGTGTCAGACTTCTGTGCTGAGGGTCCGGGGTTCAAACCTCGGTCCCGGCACAGATTTATCTGATTGCCGAACCCTTCCTTCACCTCTGACAAGATGTGTATTAATCACAACTTGTGAATGTGAGGAATGCCAGGCCTCCACCGTGGTTCGGATTCCACGTTAAACTGTAGGTTCCTCCATTTCATCTCGCAATCACCCTACCATTACACATTAGCGTAAGTGCGTATAACCCGAACGGGTAGTAAGACGCGGTGCTAATAATAATAATAATAATAATAATAATAATAATACTAAATGGGGGGTGGATTGGAGTCCCATCTGCCGGGGGTGTGCCCCCCCTTCTCTTCGAGAGGGAATTTTAAAACATTTTAACCTAATTCTCAACTAATTATATCAGTTTCAAGAGCCAATTTTTGTAACAATGACAAATTCTGAAAAATTAATAAAAAACTAAAATTTAGTTGTAGCTGAACCCATTAAAAAGAAACATATTTTTCACAAATGCATTGAACAAAACAAAACTAAAAGAAAACTGTTTGAGAGGGAATGGAAAAAATCAACAATTTATCATTTTTATTTCTGTTAACTCCAATATTAAAATTCAATGTCAAATTTGTTGATAACAAATTGCATCCATATCCTAGATACACAATTTTATTTTTCTATAAAAATTAACAAAAGAAAGTAAGTAGCTACGTTAATGGGTTAGAGATTATAAAGGTTGAATGTAGAGGAAATGAACCTGCATTTGCTTGGAGGGAGAGTGGAAAACCATTTAGGGAAAACCGCCTCAGTTCACCCGACCGAGATTCGAACCTCGATCTTCCCGTCCTAGGCAGTCTAGCTCAACACGAAACTAGCGCGCTAGCTAACTGGTGGGTCAATTTACATTATGCCTAACTGTATAAAGAAGTAGGTAGGGCCTATATTTGTTAAAGCTTTAGAATCTTCTAGTCCAGAGATATGAGAATTTGAAATGAGATTTTTTCTTCAATATTGGACCGGAAATTTCCAGGGCTAATGTGATGCTTATATAGATGCTTAACCCCACAATTGAGGAAAAACCCAACAACCAGACCCCAGACCATTAATGTATAACTTAAGGTGAGGTGGAAGGGGACGTGAGAAAAGACCAGCGAATTTGCAGGTTTTTTTATACCAAAACATTTCTTTGTTCAAAATAAACAAAATATTGTTCCAGTAACAACGTTTAGTTTAATTTTCTTCATACGGTAATATCAAAATTTCTTGAATACCTTTCAAGGGTGTCCTGGAATTCAATGATGACTTTTTCTCTTCATTCAGAAAGTTTCTCATCTAATGCTGCTATGCTTATGACAGATATTCAACAACTGTTGACATCATCATGCGAAGAAAATGAAACTAAACGTTATTACTCGAGCAATATTTTTTATTTATTTTGACAAAAACAAAGTTTTGCTATAAAAACTGCAAAAACACTGATATTTTATCGCTTTCCCTACACCCCCACCGTAATGTGAATATATTCAAAATTGAATTTGTTTTTACCAACCTGGAAAAGTTTAAACCTCTTATGCATATCACATTTTATAAAATTTAAATTCGATATTTGGGACTCGTAGGCAAAATCAATATTCTGGTTCGAGAAGTGTAGATATAACCAATCTCTAAAATATCTCACAAAACTAAGTTACAATACTTATTTTAATTTGATACATTCTGCAGGCTACATAAATAATGCATAAACATAATGTAATTAATTTTTAAATCCTTTTTTAATTAGCTTAGAAACAATTTTTATCTGGTCTAGCTGAAAATATGTTTTAATTTGCAGACCTAATTGAAACGGCTATATTAAATTACCAACAATATTTTTTACATTAGCTTTTGTTTTCTTAACACACTGTTTTGCGTCATGTAAGGTAAGGCTAGTCTATATTGTGTTGGAAGCCTTTAAAATATGATCTGAATAGAAATCTTTCAAAACTAAGCTATTTCACAACTTCACACCAGATCTTTATTGATAAGGCGCACACGTTTCGTCTCACGCTGTACTTCCGACGTTTCACGGGAGGAAGTCTGGCAACGCTGCTTATCAAACACAACCTCCCATCCCCGTGGCAAATGTTAGACATTCTTTTGTCAGCAACTTAACAAGTAGGCAGCTAGGCTTACAAGGATCATATTTTGCGTTGGTAATTATTTCAATTGACATTTGACCAGTGACGTCGTTATACATTAGAACGGCAAGCTTTTTGGGAGGATTCTTTTAATAAATAAGATTGGATTAGTTGAACGCACTTTCACTGCTGTCTTTCTGGAATATAATATAACAAAATCTTATGTTAACACTAAATCTGTTAGGGTATTTTTTTATTCGAGGTTGTCAAATTTATGAAAGAAAGATCAAAACATCAACAGCAATTTGTGTTGATCGAGCCGCCTGCGTTTCTACAAAAACTAATTTTTTAAATTACACGTTTTGAAATATTGCATGTAGGTATTCAATTACTCTTGAAGTTTCTTGTCTGTAAAAGGTACAGCACCTAGCTAGTAGATGATCGTTTGGTCTTTTAAGCCTCTTGTTTGTAAAAGGTACAGCACCTTGCTATAAATGATTGTTTTGGTCCTTTAAGGCTTCTTGTTTGTAAAAGGTACAGCACCTTGCTAGTTAAATGATCGTTTGGTCTTTTAAGGCTCTTGTTTGTAAAAGGTACAGCACCATGCTAGTAAATGATCGTTTGGTTTTTAAGCCTACTTGTTTGTAAAAGTTCAGCACCTTGCTTGAAAATGATCGTATTGGTCTTTTAAGGCTCTTGTCTGTAAAAGGTACAGCACCTTGCTAGTAGATGATCGTTTGGTCTTTTAAGGCTCTTGTTTGTAAAAGGTACAGTACCATTGCTAGTAGATGATCGTTTGTCTTTTAAGCCTCTTGTTTGTAAAAGGTACAGCTTCTTCTAGTAGATGATCGTTCGGTCTTTTAAGGCTCTTGTTTGTAAAAGGTACAGCACCTTGCTAGTAGATGATGTTTGGTCTTTTAAGGCTCTTGTTTGTAAAAGGTACAGTACCTTGCTAGTAGATGATCGTTTGGTCTTTTAAGCCTCTTGTCTGTAAAAGGTACAGCACCTTGTTAGTAGATGATCGTTTGGTCTTTTTAGCCTCTTGTTTGTAAAAGGTACAGTACCTTGCTAGTGATGATCGTTTGGTCTTTTAAGCCTCTTGTTTGTAAAAGGTACAGCTTCTTGCTAGTAGATGATCGTTTGGTTTTTAAATGCTCTTGTTTGTAAAAGGTACAGCTTCTTGCTAGTGGGTGATCGTTTGGTCTTTTAAGGGTCTTGTCTCTAATAGGTAAAGCACCTTACTCTTATGTGATAGTTTGGTTTTTAAGGGTCTTGTTTGCACAATGTGTGGCACTTTGCTATTAGGTGATTGTTTGGTTTTTAAGGGTCTTGTTTGTATAAGGTGCCCGCCGGCGGCGTCTGAGTGTGTAGACGCCCACCCCGTGGGTGCCCCATAGCGCGATCGTCGACCCTGCAGCTGTTCCCATGCTGCACACGGCGACCACTCTTGTTGGCGGGTGGCCGGGGTCTTGCCTTGTCTGCTCGCTCCTGAATGCAACTCTTGCCTATCTTATCTCGCTCACTGGGGTGGGCTGATCTCTGAATGGCCCTCTCTTGCCCTCTTTAGGGGGGGGGGTACCATTTATAGGCTTGACTTCACTTCTACTTTTACTATGCCTTCAAAAAATCGTCTCAAGATCGTTGAGGCGATGTTCAACCACCTCTGAAATGATACGATTTGAATTCATACAGTCGGAAATGTAGGGTCGAATTTATGATCAGATATCGGAAGTCAACCAATCTTCCAGTATACCAGTTCAGTTAGTACAGTATGGGGAGTCAACCAATCTCCAGTATAATAATAACAAGCAATTCAGGCTGTATTATAGTCTTGTATCGTGAGTCAACCAATCTTCCAGTATACCAGTTCAGGTCGTATTTATAGTCCAGTATCGGGAGTCAACCAATCTCCCAGTATAATAATAACAAGCAGTTCAGGTTGTATTTATAGTCTTGTATCGGAAGTCAACCAATATCCCAGTATAATAACAAGCAGTTCAGGTCGTATTTATAGTCTTGTGTCGGAAGTCAACCAATATCCAGTATAATAACAAGCAGTTCAGGTCGTATTTATAGTCTTGTATCGAAAGTCAACCAATATCCCAGTATAATAATAACAAGCAGTTCAGGTCGTATTTATAATCTTGTATCGTGAGTCAACCAATCTCCTAGTAAGCCTATACGAATTACAAGCTCAATTCTAATGGGGGATCGACTGACGTCCGAATCTCCACTAGCCTATAAATACAGTTCGTGACCTTCACGCGTTTCGAAAGCAGATGAAATACGAGGGATTTGAAGCAGGCACTTATCGCACCACTTAACTGTTAGTGACTGCAAACATATGGATTAAAAAACTTTTTAAAAAAATTGCTAGAAAACATCGCATATATCGGGTATATGCTCATTTTATTAGGTCTAATGCCAGTACCAATTTAAACAGGTAAATGGGCCAGGAGGGTTAATTTTAAGGATTTTTTTTTTACAGCACCGCGTCTTACTACCATTTTGGATTATACGAGTATGTGATTATTACGATAGTGGGTTAGGTATGAGGAAGGTTGAATTTTAAAGGAAGTGTACCCGCATTTGCGTGGAGAGGGACAGTGAAAACCACCCTCAGTATACCCGACCAGGATTGAACCACGATCCATCCGTCATCGGCAGTCTAGTCTATTGCGAGAGTAGGGCCTTAGACCATGCGGCCACTGAAGCGGGTTAAGGAATTGTTCGAGCAGACGCGTGTAAAGGATAAAAACCTTCCTAAATACACTCGGTTGTGATTGAACCCCGGTCTCCTGGATCGGAATCAATATGCCAATTCTTCCTGTGATTGTATGTGTCATTATAGATGTGTGCTTTGAAAATATGATTTCCCGGGTGTCACATGATAGACCTTTTGTTAAATTATGTTTTATTTTTTAATGCAAATGGAATAGATGAAAGTTTAATTATCTAGTTATCACATATAAACGTTTAAATTGTCATTTTCCTATTAACTTCGAACTGTGCAGCATTATTAATTCTATCAACAAGACATAATTGCATTTTTTTTTCCTTCGCCGCGCGATGGTGATCTGGCGGTTTAGGGTTAAGGTGTCAGACTTCTGTGCGGGGGCTGCGGGGTTCAATCCTCGGTCCCGGTACATATTTATCTGATCGCCAAACCCTTCCTTCACCTCTGACAAGACGTATATTAATCACAACTTGTGAATGTGTGGAATGCCAGGGCTCCACCGTGGTTCGGATCCCACGTTAAACTGTAGGTCCTCCGTTTCATCTCACAATCACCCTACCATTGCACATTAGCGTAAGTGCGTACAACCCGAACGGGTAGTAAGACGCGGTGCTAATATAATAATAATAATAATAATAATAATAATAATAATAATATAATAATAATAATAATAATCTTCGCCGCGCATCGCAATCCGTCCGGGCTATGTGCATTTAACTAAACAAACGATATAGGAATGCGGAAGGTATAATTAAGAAGAAGTGTGCCTATATTTGCGTGTAAGGAGATTATGAAACCATTTGGGGGGTGGAGGGGTGAATCCTCCGTACACCTGGCCGAGATTCGAAAACCCCGATCTCCCAGTCTCATCAATATCACTATTTAACAGGAACCGTGGTAGGGTGATATTATAAATTATGCATCAGCGTTCGCCTGTTGAGAAGTTGTAAAACATTTTCTAAACATAATCCCCAGGAAAGCGTTCTCGTAACAGTCAGACGCGCTAACCACACGTCTAGCCATGACGTTTTAGAGCAGATATACATATGTATTTGCCAGTTGCTCCCTGAAGAGATCCGTAGATGTTGTTAGCGTAGTCGCCGATTTCTTGTGGGAGGAAATCCCATTGAAGACTGGTTTCAGCAATGAACCTGCACTTTTTACTCCTCCGTTTTCTTGTTTTCAATTATCACCTGACATTCCGAGGGTGTGACCGGGACCCCTCGGCACGCGAACCGTTCAGACAGGTTGTGCTCCTATTGATAGAACACTCGCCGTGACTACCTCAACTATAAGACAACATTCTCGTTGTGCTCACCACAGGTATGTCCCTAAAGAATTACAAACTTTTAATTTAATAGTTTCAAAATTGCGTATGAAAAGGTAGGATTACATAATTTTAAACGATATTTGAAGTTAAATCTTGCACTTTTCAGATTAAGGTAAGAAACATACAAATAATAATTTTTAATAGTGTCACTACAGGAATTTAAAAAATAATTGAGGATTATTATTTGAGTGGTTTTGATGTTTCACACACAAAAAAAAATTGAACCATAAATACCGTAGTGTGTGGATATTTCCCTTAAAGTAGGTAGTCCCCTTAAAGTTGGAGTGTAAAGGCGCATTTAGACCAAGCGAGCGAATGCTCATTCTTCCCCCACTACGCTTAAATTCTCTTGGTGTAAACGTGTAGTGAGCATTCTTTCGGTGCTCTAGTATGTTCTAGTATATTCGCCCGAAATGGGAATGAATGCTCTAAGAATGCTCGCCCGGTTAGTCTAAACAACGAAAGATTGAACGAACAGTTGCTTGGAGCATTCCTTCGGGTTCACACGCGCTCGCTCGACATGAGTGGTTTTTATCAAAGGATTCTTTGGTTCGGTTCGCGTTCGCTGTTCTATGAATAGCTCTTTTAGTGTAACGAGTTTAGTAGCAGTTTGTTAAATCACCGTTTACACTAAAAGAGCACACACGAATGCTCTTATTCTTGCTCCATGTTCTTGTTCGTTTGGTCTAAACCCACCTTTTAGGGAACACGAGCTAACGGCAGTATTTTTGCGGTTTTATATCAAGACTTTTTTTTTTACCAAAATAAATAAAATATTGCTCCAATACAAACATAAAATTTAATTTTTATACAAATGATGACCTCAGAATTTTTTAATAATTTTTAAGGGTGTCCTGGAATTAAATGACAGCTTTTTATATTAATCTAAAAAAGTTTCTCATCTAATGCCGCTATGCTCATTATGGATATTCAGGGACGGTTGATTTCACCATTAGAAGAAAATTAAACTCTTACGTTTGTATTAGGGCCATATTCTATTTATTTTCTAAAAAAATTTACCATAAAATCTGCAAAAAACTGCCCTTAACTCGCGTTCCCTAACACTCCCGCCTTAATAAATAAAGATATGTCGGTGTGGTGAGGTCTAGAGGTTCGCTTGAGTATCACTTTGGCATGTCTTCTAATGTCCCATTCCCCGAACGTTTGGTGTAGTCTAGTATATCTCGAGAGTCCGATGGAACCATGTTGAGAAACAAGCGGAATGATGATCTCTCTGGTGTCCGTGTTGAGGATCGTGTTAGAATGTCGGGATGGGGAGGGAGGTTGGCTGGGTTGAATACCTGGAATACCTGCACGACCTCGCCTTAGGGGAAGAGCAACCCTGTGTCTGCGCGCTACTGCCTCAGCTTTCCTTCGGCTCATACTCTTTCTTGGTCATGGCAAGGTGTTCTGGAATTTCACACGGTATTAATGTTACTTCCAAAAAAATTCTGCAACTAGAAGAGAATTAATTAGTTTTCACCTGAGTCGGTGGTCGAAGGCAGTGTTTCTAAAAGTTTTTGGTGATGGAGGTTCACCAAACGCAAGCTTTGTGGACTGGAGGAGCCACCGGGGCCCCTAAGAGGGTTCAAAGCTATGCAGGAAAGATATTAGGTCTCTTGTTGGGCAAATCCATTTTACTACTATAAATACAAGACACACATGATGCTTTATTAAGTGAAATGTTAATCAAAAATATCATATAATTAAATTGAATTGGTAAATTTTTTATACTTAGCACCGCTTCTTACTACCCGTTCGGTTTGTGCGCCTATGTACTAATTACACTAGTGGGCTGAGAACTATGAAGGTTTAATTTAGAGGAGGTGTACCCGTATTTGAGTGAAGGGAAAGAGTGGGAAAACTATTTAGAGAAAACCACCTTCAGTACATCCGACTGGGATCGAACCACGATCTGCCCGTCATCGGCAGTTTAGTCTATTTTGTGAGGGTGAAGCCTTAGACCATGAGGCCACTGAAGCCGGTATATAACTAGTTGTGTTCACTTTAGATGCTATGCTTAATTTTTCTTCTCTAAACTAATACCTTATAATTATTTGGTTTGGCTCTGGTGTTTGATTTCGTGGTGTGTGTGTGCAAATTGTTTGAGGTCCTCGACCATCTTTTATTAAACGTATGGTGATTATTTCCAGGTATGAAATATGCTAGTAAATCTCGCATCGCATGTGCTGTGAAAAAATAATGGGGATTTGAGCCGTCAACGTTCTACAATAAAAGTGTACCAACTTGTTTGCCAAAAGTGGTAAGTTTTTACGACACACTCAATTGCTTTACTTTTTTTTTTTTTTTTTGAACGTAATTTTGTTTCGTAGCTGATTCCTAGAATTATTGTATTGAACAAATTAAACTTAAACTTGAGATTGGAAACAATTTGGCACTATATATAATCGTTTATACTAAACGGTTTTATTATCCTTTTACCTTGATGGATTACACTATGGACCCTACTATATTTTAATCTATAGCGTAGTGGAATATTATTATTATTATTATTATTAGCACCGCGTCTTACTACCCGTTCGGGTTATACGCACTTACGCTAATGTGCAATGGTAGGGTGATTGTGAGATGAAATGGAGGACCTACAGTTTAACGTGGAATCCGAACCACGGTGGAGGCCTGGCATTCCTCACATTCACAAGTTGTGATTAATACACATCTTGTCAGAGGTGAAGGAAGGGTTTGGCAATCAGATAAATTTGTGCCGGGACCGAGGATTGAACCCCGGACCTTCAGCACAGAAGTCTGACACCTTACCCCTAGACCACCAGGTCACCCTCGTAGTGGAATAATTAAAGGTAAGCTTGCCACCTTACGGGATAAACTAATAGTACAACAATAATGTTGACTGTAAGAAATATCCTTAAATGACGTAATCCTCATCCTGCTAAATAATTACTCTGAAAGCGATTCAATTGATGCAATCTTCAATCACATGTCAAGTAATAAATGTAAACGGGTCTTAAGCGGGGGTGGACTGGAACGTTCTAAGCGGCTATAATTATGAGGGCCCTCAACACACATTCATAAATACACCTGAAGTTATGTTTCAGCGTGAGATTTAGTATTTATATTTTAAATTTAATCCCGAAGCCATTCCAACTACGATATCGATGATTGTGTCGTTATTCAATCCACTTTTAACACGAGTTCTCACTTTCTACTGACACGAACAAAAAATGCTTCCAAATTGTTAGACAATAGCTGTTGAGTCTATTTTTGGATATATTTAAGTTTATAAAATTGATTCTTCACCTACTACTTGTGCAGGTAGAATACAAAACTAGTGACGGTCAGTATTCACAGAACACATTTTTTTACTGTTGGCCTAAGAAATTGTTTATAAAAAAAATCAAGAAACAACAAAAGGGTCCATTTTACATTTTAATACAATCGTAATTCACCTTAATGATGTATTCTGGGCACCCCCACTGGAACTTTTGACTACAATCTAATAAAAACAATAATTTAGAATTTTAGTTTTAAATTAGTTACGGTGGCCCAAATTAAACCTAATCCTCTTGTGCTGCCAACTAATAATTATGAACGCGATTTTAAACATGCGTTAGTGTCACTATAATGACGCGATCCACATCCTTTACCAACACATTGGGAACATGATTTAAGATGTGGGTCAATTTCATGATAGTGACGTAATTCTACCTCACGTTCCGTCAAATTGTGAACTGTGGGCCAGTGTCATATGATTGAAGTAATCCACTTCCCTTTCCAACACAGTGAACGCAGTTTGAAACACGGGCTAGGGTCACTAGATTGATGTAATCCACGTCCATTTACAACAAATAGTGAACGCAGTTTAAGAATTGAGTCGCTCTTATAAGAAACATAATTCGCTCTCCTTTCCAACAAATTGTGAACGCAGTTTAACAATACATGAGCCATTGTCACATTTCTCACGTCATTTTTCCAACGAATTGTGAACGCAGTTTAACAATACATGAGCCATTGTCACATTTCTCACATCATTTTCCAACGAATTGTGAACGCAGTTTAACATACATGAGCCAGTGTCACATTTCTCACGTCATTTTCCAACGAATTGTGAACGCAGTTTAACAATACATGAGCTAGTGGCACATTTCTCACGTCATTTCCAACGAATTGTGAACACATTTTAACAATACATGAGCCATTATCACATTCTCACGTCATTTCCAACGAATTGTGAACTCTTATTACGACGCGAGTCTCTTGTCACAAGTGACATTTCTAAACCCTTGTTCCCACGACCTGTTGTATGGCAAGTCGCGAACGGCTCGTGGTGTGTAGATCCGCGAGCCTGTGGTTCGTAGATTGACGAGCCTAACCATTCCCACGACGCGTGGTTTGCTCTTCTCGTGTCTGTGGTTGTGGCACGGTGCTCAAGCCACTACTGGCTCGTCATCAGACGAACCACAAGACTTTGATGTTTCAAGCATTTACCGACGATTCACGGGAACGCCCGAGCCGTACCAAACCAACGCGCATCAATCGGTCCCACGACTGCGATAATGCAATCTACGAGCCGAATCCGTCTAAACACGCTCCGTGGGAACGGGCCTTAACGTCACCTTCCAACAAATTGTGAACGCGGCCTAAGACATAAGTCATTGTCACAAGAGTGGCGTAGCCGTCTCATTTTCTTGTCGGACGCAGAATAGTGGTGCTATTCATGGCTTGTAACCTTCCAGGCGCCGCTTGTATGTACTGTACTGATAATATACACAATCGCGTCTCAACAGACGGGAGGCGATACATGCCATGTTGGGTGGTTAGCGGGGAGGGGGGGGGAGAGGGGATTCCCAGGCCACCCATATGGAAATACGTCCTAAGTGATGTAAAGCCAAGCAAGACCTGCTGCTGTTGTTGTAGGTCAGTGGTTCTTATAATATGCGCCAGGTGTCTTGACTGTGAGGGGCCTAAGTTGGGCTATAATTTAGGAGGGGGTGGGTGGTGGGTGGTCTATCTGCGTTTTAATTTGCGTCGTACGTAACTCTTCGGTTCGTTTAGTTGATTGTATTAACTATAATAGAGCTTAGTAATGAAACAATATAAAATCAAATTGGCTTCGTTTATATGCCTTTCAAAACACTTTGCATATTCTTTAGATTAAACTATTATCTTATGATTATTTTTTGGTAAACTAGCAACTGTCCATTTTGTTTTTACCACTAATGTAGTTTATTTTTTAGTACCGTGTCTTTCTACCCGTTACGCTTAGGTCTATGTACTAACCACGCTAAATGGTTTTAGGGATGGGGAGGTTATATTTAGAGGAAGTTAAACCCGCATTTGCTCGGAGGGAAAGTGTAAAATTATTTGTGGAAAAACCGCCCTCATTGCACCCGACCGTGATTCGAACCTCGATCTCCTGTCATCAGCAGTCTAGTATACTGCGAGAGTGATGCCTTGTACCATGTAGCCACCGAAGCGGGTTTTACCACTAGTTAAATAGTTGATTGGTGGTTTGCTAGTTAAATTGATTAAATCAACACTACACCATCTGAATCGATGGTCACGCTGACTAAACGTCAAGCCATTCTCGTCTGATTTTCTGGTGACAAGGTCGTCGGGGTTTGAATCTCATTCAAATGACTTGATGGTTTTTTAACCCACTTTCCTTTCACGCAATTGCGGGTACATTTTCTTAATTATTATAGCTTCCTCATCCCATTCCATACATAGACTATAGTGTAAAATATTCGGGCAACTTGAACGGGTAGTAAGATGAGTATTTGAAATAGTTTTTTTTAACAAAAATCGATAAATAATTATTAATATCTCGTTGAAAAAATATTTGATAAACACCAATTTAGGAATAATTTATTCGCTTTTTATTTATTAATAAAAATAAATTTAAAAAGTGAGTTTAAAATAACGATTTTTATGGGTTTTAACTAGGCCTAATATAGTTCAGGCGTAATGCTACAAGTTTTGTCACCCTTGCACATGTTGGCTGGCCGGTCCTATCTTTCTCCATCTTACACTCTCTAATCTCTCAGACCATTTATTTTATAAAAAGGGAAAGTTGTTTATAGATTCATTGATTTAACAATGGAACAATAAATACAATTGTTGATAGCTTTGGCAACAATGTGACAATGTTAAAATGTTGATATAGGTATTTAACAACGTGACAATATATTTAATTGTTGATAGATTGTGACAGTACATTAAATTGTTGATAGATTTGACATAATAGTACTATAGGTTTTTTTTTGTATGATAGTTGATTTTTTCCTTCACAAATGCTTGAAAAAAAAAAAAAAGAGAGAGATTATTTTCCACCTAATATGTTTAAAAAAAATAGCGGTTGATCCGTATTTTGTTTATTGCTAGGTTATATAATTAGGCCAGCGTTTCCCAAAAGGTGTTCCGCGGAACCCTGGGGTTCCGTGGAAGGGTCAAAGGGGTTCCGAGTTCAGATCTTCGCGTTCAATTGTCAGACATTAAGCCTAATTTTAGTGCTATTATAAGTAAATATGTGAAAAAATTTCATTCTTCACATTAAATAGTTACTTTTTTTGTACGATAAATTTTTTATAATACTTAGAATAATTATAAATAAAAAATATTATTTCTTTTCATGTCAAACATGAAAATATTCAAACTACACTACAAGGTACAATCACTTTTGTTATTATCAAAATGGGGTTCCACCAAAAAAAGTATGATCAATTAGGGTTCCGTGGCCAAAAAAAATTGGGAACCTCTGAATTAGGCAACGACTTCTTACGCGCAATGAAGAGCCGCCGCTGTCTATAGACACTGCTGCTGCGCGCGCACACCACCATTGCTGCGGTCTCGTGCGCCAACTGGCGTTCGTTCGCTCTGGCGCCATTTTGTTTTGCGACCTAGTCGGGCCATTCGCCGACATTGCGATAAAACATTAAAGATTACTAGTATTATTTAGTACATTTTGTTGTAATTTTATTGCAAATATTATAGTACGAATAAAACTTATCACTTACGGATAGTTATTTTCACTCATTACTCGAATATTTATTTGTAAAAATTAAACCAACGTTGTGCAATGATTGGAGGCATTACGTACTTCAACATGACTATTGTTTAATTTGGTAAGTTAAAGTATAAAATACTATTTTAAATACAATCTTGTCCTATTTAAAAAATTAAACTTAATTTGTTCTATTGACTTATGAAAAAAACCTAGTCTAAGTTATTTTGTTTTAATAACAATTCAAAAAAGACGAGTTTAACTCTATGAATTGTTGTTTGTATTGTTGCCATTTGCGACGTTTTCACATTTAAGCATGCATGTTTGCTTTCATCAAACATTTAATCCGTTTATACTTTATGGAAAATAACTATACATTACCCGCTTCGGTGGCCGCATGGTGTAGGGCGCTTAACTCTAGCAATAGACTGGACTGCCGATGTTGGAGTTCGAATCCTGGTCGAGTGTACTAACGGAAGTTTTTCCGAAATGGTGTACCACCCACCGTCCCTCCACGCAAATTTGGGAACACTTCATTTAGATTCAACCTACCTCATCCCTAACCCTTAAGCGTAGCCTAATTATTGGATAGGGGTGTAGCCCGAATGGGTAGTAAGACGTGCTAAATAAAACTTAATCTAAAGGCCTTAACATAAGCCTAGAGTGTTTAAATTATAAGTTAGAAAAAAATGAGCTTGAACTGTTCTGATATAGCTTTTGTTACATTAAAATAAGTTAATTAACAGAACATACATTAATTTTACGCACTCAAGGTGGGGATGTAGGGAATATTTTGATATCAAGAAATTTTTTGACCAAAATAAATACAATATTGCTCCAGTAGAAACATAAGAATTTAATGACAACTTTTTCACTTAATTTAAAACGTTCGTCATATAATGTAGCTATGTTCATGACAGATATTCAACAACTGTTTTTATGAATGTTTTGGGGCATGAAGTTGTAGGCTACTACATTTCTTTCAGACTTTTCCTAAGAAAGTTAGTTTTTTTTAAAGCCCATTAAAACAAAGTAATCTAAAAGTGCTCCGTGTCGTGATTGAACCCCAGCCTATCGATTCAGAACCAGGACTTCGAATCACTACACCAGCCCTTCCGGTTCTAATCTAAATCAAGAACACTTTGAAGAGGGTGATCAACAGAATAAAACATTGAGGTAAAGCGCACGCCTCAGGACTCGGATGTTCGTGGGTTAAAACCCAGCCGGGGGTTGACGGATTTTTCTTGAGCTGTAAATATCCGTGGCACAACTTCCTTTGGAGGGGAAGTAAAGCCGTCGGTCCAGTGTCGATTGTGAATGTAAAATAACCCGGGAAAGGTATGCGAAAATAACTTACCGGCAAAATTGGTAGGCCGTTTCGCACTCGCTCATAAAAATTCTCGTGTGCTGATCGAATCAGTCGGTTCAGAAAGTACACGTTAATTAGGCCTACCTAAAATAAATGAAAGACATATTAATTTGACTTTAGTTTTATTTGAAATTTATCAAAATTAATTGTTTTAGTCCAAATGTTTAATTTAGTTGAGCCTCTATTTAATATTTTTTAAATTGAAAAATGAAACCTTTGACACGAGAATCGAACCCGTGTCCAGGTGTAATTTTTAAATTTAAAGAATATGATATCTAGATGCGGCTATAGCTCTAATTAATAAAAATAATTGCTTTGCTATTAAAGCCATATCTCTATTTTATAGCTAAATTCCCTGGCTACTTTTAATGTACGGTATTCAATGCATCAGGTCATACGTTTTTTGACAGCTGTTTCTATAGTGTTGCTTAAAGCACCGGAGCGTGTGAAAATATTCGTTAAACCCTACCCCCAACAATGTAATAAGTTTAATGTTAAATTAACAAAGGTACAGTAGCCCCATGGCTTCTTTGGTGCTGACTGACAGCTGACAGTCAACATTTAGGTAGCTATATACCTAAATTTTGACTGTCAGAAGTGACAGCTACTAAACACATGTTTTTTGCAGATATATGGTTCGGCGTAGGGATACATAATTTGATATGGTAGCTTTTCAAAGCCGTCAGCTGTCAGCTGTGAGCTGTCAGTCAGCACAAAGAAGCCATGGGCTACTGTATAAACGAGATATTTCAGTTATCTATATGATGTAGGCTACTCGATGTTGTTGTTTTTTGTTATATATTTTTTTAGATGCATAAGTTACTTATGTTCAGAATTTATCATTGGATTCGTATGATAATTATTTACCCCGACTTTACCTACGAATGGATATATCTGATCGCTAGAAAGAGTTAATAGATTTACTTCCACGTTCATACGTCAATTCATGTGATCTGCATCTGTCACTTTTAATATAAATTATCTTACTGATACCTTTTTATAATAACTCATTGGCGTGATCCCGCAAGCGAGCTATACAGACCGAGCGGCCGCCACCGCTAGCGATGATAGTGAGTGTCAAATATTCCAGTAGAAGAGGTTGTCATGTTGTCAGCACAACGGACCTTCCGGCCGCTAGTCTCAGTTTCCTAGACAGTAGCTGGTACCTATTTATTCAAGTTTAGCTCCTCATTTGTCCTCAAGAGGCTTTTGTTTGACCCCGTTACAGACCCATTGCTTCACAGGAAGATTCTGGAAGCGCCGGGGATCGAACCAGAGGAACTTTGACCACTAGACCACAGAGAATTCATTAATAATGATTTGTAAAATATAATCATTGTTGATCGCAAAAAAAAAAAAGATTGTATTTTATAAAAGATGCTCCAAATGTCCATTTGTAGACCCTAATAAAACCAAGGTACATAAAATAGATAAATATAGCCCCCCCTCGCCCCGTCTAATAGTGAAAGAGCTGTCGTATTGAATCTATATCGTAACTAACCACCTCAAAATTGGACCGTTACCTTTCCTCCCCTTCCCCCTTTCTATTTTGTACTGTCTCTCTCTCTCTCTCTCTCCCTCCTCTCCCCCCCAATCGATCAACTTACCTGAGAATGAAGTCGACAGCTGCTAGGGAAACAAGGGAAGCGCACGTGCCGTAAAGACTATGTCGAAACTTGAAAAAACGTCTGATCCAAACCAACCCGCATCGTCAGTCTCGTCTTGTCTGTGTTTTACGGTGACTTACAAGTTGGGGTTCAAATTATAACCGGATGTACGAGGTATTATTATTATTAGCACCGAGTCTTACTACCCGTCCGGGTTATACGCACTTACGCTAATGTGTAATGGTAGGGTGATTGTGATATGAAATGGAGGACCTACAGTTTAACGTGGGATCCGAACCACGGTGGAGGCCTGGCATTCCTCACATTCACAAGTTGTGTTTAATACACGTCTTGTCAGAGGTGAAGGAAGGGTTTGGCAATCAGACAAATCTGTGCCGGGACCGAGGATTGAACCCCAGACCCTCAGCACAGAAGTCTGACACCTTACCCCTAGACCACCAGGTCACCTTACAAGGTATTGACTGACTATAAAAACATGTAAGTAGTTCAAGATCTAAGTTAACAGACAGAAACCATTCCTGACACTTTTTTTTATAAATAAAATTAAGGTTATCGTGTTTTTGTACCGACCCCTTCAGCTACCAGATATACTTTCACGCATTCATACGTCAAGCCATGTGTTCTGCTGCTGTCAATTTTGATGGATATTATCAATACATATTAAAAAAAAATTGTACGTCGCATCGCACAGACTTTCTCTCGCTTTTATATTAAAATATACTTTATTAAAAACTCGTATGATTTGTGAAGCGAAATAATCTTATCTTACTAATATTATAAATGCGAAAGTTGTGTGTGTTTGGATGTTTGTTACTCAATCACGCTAAAACTGCCGAATGGATTCGAATGAAACTTGGTACGTAGGTAGAGTATGTCCTGGAATAACATATAAAACTATTCCCAACCTTTGATTTTACATTAATTTTACAATACTAATGTTCAAACTTTTCCAATATATTGTGATTTTAATTTTACGAGTAAATATGAATGTGATTATAATTAAAATGTTAAAGTAAAGATAGCATACAATTATTGCGGGCGAAGCCGCGACGGGTAAAATCTAGTAGATCTATACATTGTTGTAGAAACATTACACCAAAGTTCATAAACGAAATAATATACACTGTTTCTTATAATGAGAACTACCATCTTGCTAATAATAGTAAATAATGTATAGATTTAGCATTTAGTCAAAATCGCTAGAACGAATTTCGAGAAAATCCGTTTTTTTCTTTTCTTTTTTTCTCTTCAGTAAACTAACCTTAAATCTATCGGTAAAATAGTTTAGGTTCTATCCCGAGGTACAGACAGACAGACGGCATTACGAAAACCAGTTTTTTTGTTTCAGGGGGTCGTGAAACGTTAACGTTTATCAAAATCTCGAGTCCGAATTTTTTGACGCTCTCAATACTTTCTCTCCGAGGTGTCGAGAGAAAGTAAAAACACTAATAATATAGTAAAATGTTATCATTGTTGAATGCAAAAAAGTTAGTACCGTATCTTCTAAAGGGCTCTTCCTATGAAAATTAGAGTGTACTTGTAATTTGTGGCCTATAACGAATTAGATGGCTCACTCCAAGGGATGTTTACCCCCGACGACCTATGACTTAATAAAATGTGGCAAGCCTTTGGTTCGGGTCTATAGAATTAGCGTGTAAAATGTAGCGGCAAGTTTTTTTCGTTTTCTTTTTTTTCTTTTTACGATCCTCACCTTCAAACAGACGACATGAACCTGGCCAGAGTGAACTGTCTGCATACGATTACCAGTGTTGCCAAGGCCGGTACCTCTTAACCCCTTTCACAAACCCCTCAGGAAAAACTTTTCATGTATCTATTCGACTGTGATCTTCCCCTTAAGCTACTCCTAATACAATAAAATTACAAAAATCTTTAAAAAAAAAACTTAAATTTTTTTTTGCGGCCGGATGTGTTTTTAATAAAGTTGGCAACATGGTTGATAACTACTCGTGTTCAAGTCTTAACATTAATTTCCTTAAAAACCCGCCACGCAGACTAAATGTCAGGTTCACGCACAGTCTGTTTCACCGAGAATGAGATTGAGCTTTATGTAAGGGTGTTTTTTTTATTTAATAATCCCCCACAATACCTGTTCGCGCAAATAATGGGTACAATTCATCTATATTACTTTTTTTCCTTAGCTGTTCTTCCAACCATAATCGGACTATAACTTTATGTAACCTCCCTAGTAATAAATTCCTACTTGACCCCCGAACGAGTCTCAAACCGCGGCCCCCCTAGCCTGAATTGTAGCTCAGCTAAACGGCTGTCCAAGTTACCTTAGCAACTGCTTGGAACGGGTTTGCGTCATGGTTATTTGCGAGTTCTGTCGTGGTCCCAAGGTTAGTAAGCTCACTGTAACATTGATAACGTATTGACTAAGTCACGTGTCGTTCATTCATGGGGGCGGGCGCTTGTCGAACGCCTCTTTTTTTCATGGCCCTAGATTTTTTTTTTATTCATCATGCTGTGCAAGGTCTCTTACTACAAGTTCGGGCTATCATCAGCATATTTATACTGATGAGAGGTAGGGACTAGCAAGTCAAAACTGAGACAAAATGTCCCTAAATTGCTGTTAAATGAGAGTGGGAAGCCGTTTTTAAAAATATATACTCTGTATAACAGACCTAGATTCGAACCCCAATCTTCTCCTCAAATAAGATTCATTCTATTAAGAAAGTGATGCCTTATCTCAGGAGTCGGCAACCTTTTTTTGGGCCGACTTATAAACTTATCAAAGGTCCCGTAATCATATCCATCGTTTCTCTACTTTGATTTTTTTTTGTCTATACATCCTATATTTATTCATAAAAATCAACCTTCTTCAAATAATTATGTACCCCCGCCATCCTAAGGCGCTGCTATCCCCAATAGACTGGACTTCCGATGACGGGGAGATACGGGTTCGATCCCGGTCGAGTGTAATGAGGGTGGTTTTCCCCAATCTCTCCCCAAAATGCGAGTACACTTCCTCTAAATTCACCTTTCTCGTCCCTAACCCAATAGCGTTATTAGTAACCTAGATAAGCGTATAACACGAATGGCTAGTTAGGCGCGATGCAAAGAAAATGACCCCACCTTTTTAGAAAAGTATAAAATAAATTAAATGTATATTTTTATATAAACTACCTATTTAATTTTCTTATAACATTACCGATTATGGCCGATCAAGGTTACTTTGGTCACACTCAAACATTATTTGAAAGTAGGTATTACTTGATAAAATATTTGCGAGCTTATAAGACTCTTACATGATCGACTGAAAATTTCCTTGAGATCGACCGTCGATCGCTATCGACTAGTTGCTGACCCCGGCCTTAGACCATTTGAGCATATAAGCTGGTGGCCCTTGCCTTGATTTAAACATACGTGGGCCATAGTCCCAAATTTTGAGTGAAGTTTCTCAACCTTATTTAAATAATTAAACGTAATATTTTCTTGCTATTTCGTCACTCATTTCAGTAGGCCTTGTTTAAATTGATCATCTCGCTAAGCAGACCAGTATTTCACATCTTAAATCAATTGATTGTATTATTTCGTGATTTTGATGTGTCACGAAAATAATACAAATCCACTCATACGTTATAATTTTTGAGTTGATCTCTAACGTTTATATTTTTCGTAAGACTCCTATACTGTCAACTATTTTAGAGGTATGAATTTTGCTCTATAATAATTTTATTTTAATGTGCTCAGACAGTGATTCGATCCTCTACACGAGCGAATTAAAAAAAATTGTCAGCTTATCGGAGAATTTCTTAGTGAAATATGATATAATTATGTATTATAGGCTTACAGTATTATACTACTATAAAGCTACATGGCTGACTCACTGACTGACATTAATGTTCACCCACTTCCAGATTATCTAGAAACTTGAAATGTATCAAACTTATAGCTTCTAGCCTTTAACCGACGGGAAAATTAAAAAAAAAAAAAAATTAACCCCCGAAAAAAAAATCAAAATGGTGGAGCAACTTTAAAGTCGGTGCGGACCGTTCTTTGGAGGTCTCTTGTGGCTAACGGTAATACCTATACAAAATCGCTCTGGAATTACATTAGTTTACATTCCCTTGTAAAGAAAACTCATTGGGGGTCTGGGGGCGAACCCCCCAACGAGCAAAGCGAGTTTATATACAATTCTTGTTCTCATCTGGGATATCCGTATAATTACAATAATGGGGTAGGAAAAGGACGTGTCCTAGCTTTGAATTTTAAGTTATTGAAAATATAAAAGAGAAGTTAGAAATAAAAACCAACGTATTTTTCTTATTATATTGAGACAAATAGTTTGGGTCATCAATTTACAAACAAAACGAAATCTCACGGTCAAGTTTATCCGCAGAATGAAAGTGAAACAGCAAATACTACCACCTCCGGTTCTTGACATTTGTAATCGTGTTGTTTGTTCTATTTGTACCCACGTTAACATCTTATATAATATTTATTGTCACTAAGTTTGACTTTTTTTGTTTGTAGTTTATTTCAAGCTAATACGCGCGTTCGCCAGTCTCACTCATGTTTTCAATTATTTCACTCACCAACAGCGGTGTTCAAGTGGTTTTGGGTGTCATCCTTGCATTTAACTACATTTATTGCCTGTGATGGGGAAACTCGTTATAATATCGTTGAGGTGGTTTTTCAACTGTGGCTTATTTTTGTGGTTTAACCCATCTCCTCTACACGCTACTGCGGGTGCATTTCCTTTAAGTTGTCCTCCCAAACTTTATTGTTTAGAATACGTTAATAGTCTTTGTGACCTGCTTCGGTGGCCGCGTGGTCTAACGCGCTACTATCGCAATAGACTAGACTGCCGATGACGGGGAGATCGAGGTTCGAATCTCAGTCGAGTGTACTGAGGGTGGTTTAAAAAAATGTTTTCCACTCTCCCGCCACGCAAATATGGGTACACTTAATATAAATATTCCTTTCTTAATCCTTAAAACCATCAGTGTAATTAGTACATAAGCATGTAACCCAAACGGTAGTAAGACGTGGTGCTAAAAAAAACACCTTAGTAGGTTTTTTGTCCCTGTCTCATATTACCTGTCATGGTTGTACGCCTGTATACTAATTGCTTTAACGTGTTAAGGAAGGAGGAAGGTAGAATTTTTTAAGGAAATGTACCCTAATTTTTGTAGCGGAAGAGTGATAAAAACCCTCTGAGCATGACTTTCGGTGTCTCTACTAATTCTAAATTAAGTACAGACATGCCAAACTTGAAGAAACAAGGTATGCGAGGTGGGTAAAAAAAACTACGAATTATTCCCGACCTCCCCCCCCCCCACCTTGATTACTTCACCTGCTCTTTTCAAGCACGATCTTTCACTCAACTCACCAATATTAACACCCCCCCCCCCCACTCCGTACTCACTCTATATCTTAGTAGACCAGACAAGCGAACCCAGATTGGACAGCGAATTCTACAAGGTCTCCCTCCACTTCTCCCATTCCAGTGACCCTGAAACGCTGTTTCTTCTCTTCTTATCTACCTCCCGAGTTTTGGGAGGGATTGCACTGGGACAAGATGAAAACGAGCTAAAAAAAAAAGTACATACCTCCACCCACTACCAACCACAGAATATACGAATTTAAGTTTGCCGAGACGTATCAATGTGAGTGTGCTTTTTTCTCAATCTTGATCAAAATCTGTTATATTATTTTTTATTAAGTATCAGCAATGGCACGATTTAAGTAAAATACTAGCAGCTAATATGATTGACTTATGGACATATTAAAGTATCAGTAACTGTCCTACCGAGATTCCACTCTACGCGGAAATCCTTATTTATCCCTAGATGCGAGCGTAGCCTATGTAGCCTGGTTCTTCTTGTTGGGCCGTATTAACAGGGAGGGTTTCAAACGCCACCCCCTTACCTCTACCCCCGTCGCCCCCTAAAGTATTTTTATAACATATTTTTTGTATTCATCCTCAATTGTTTGACTAGTGACTAATTTGAGTCTTACAAAATGAACAGCTCCTCCACCCCCAATTATGTTTCTAGTAACTCATTGCTTCAAGAGGGATTTGATGTTACAAAATACCTCGACGTCTCCTTCACCACAGGTGCCGCCTCCCTTCCTTTTCAAAACGATTATCTCTGTCTTCATGTCACTGCTTAACGAACACGCTCTTTTAAAACAGTGTTATTTGGGTCCAAGTTGGGCAATACATGTTTTAAAAGGAATTATTGTCAAGTAAGTCGGAGAAATGACACATCACGTGGGGCGGGGAGTCAGCGAGAGTGAAAGTGGTGTTGGTCCCGTGCAGAGCCAGGAAGAAGTGGGCGTGGGAATATCCCGCCTTGAAGAATGTGGCGGTGACGTCACTCACAGCTGTTGAGTGCTCAAACGACTGAGCCAGAGTGGCCCGCCGGGGTCAATATAAATATAGTCGCGTCGCCCTCCGACAGCTCCTCACTGTCAAAAGCAGTGTCTAAGGATTTGGTATCGTAAGAGAAATATCGATACTTGACTCTTTATCTATAGCATACTTTAAAAGTAGATATCGCAGGAAATGTCTGAATCCTATGTTTTCATTGTTTTCCGTGAACGAAAATAAATTGAATAGAGCTAACAGAACATTTTACTATTTTATACTTAATATCTCTTTGGCTGAATGTTGTCTGTTCTAGATTTAAGTTAGTTTTTTAAATACATAGCGTCTTACTACCTGTTCAGGCCATACGCTTAAGTACTAATTATGCTAATGGGTTAGCAATTGGGAAGGTTACATTTAGAGGAAATGAACCCGCGTTTGCATGGAGGGAGAGTGTGGAAACCATTTATAAAAAACCACCCCCAGTTCACCCAACAGAGATTTGAACCTCAATCTCCCGTCATCGGCAGTCTAGATCAACATGAAACTAGCGCGTTAGCTAACTTCGCCACCTAGGCGGGTAATTATGCTAATTGATAGGGATGAAGAAGGTTGTATTTAAAGGAAGTGTACCTGCATTAGCGTGAAAGAAGAATGAAGAACCCTTTAAAAAAAACACTAATTACACCCAACCGGGATTCGAACCCTGATCTCCCCGTAATTGGCAGTCTGTCTTAGTGGCGTGTCGTGGAGTGTTGCAACGGAGGCAGACCTTGTTAAAACTGTACCTGTGATATGTTCTCACCCACTTGGTCCTTATTTGACCGATCATACTATATATCTGCTCTGCATGCCTCTCTGGCAACAATTCACGACACGCCACTGGTCTGTCTATTGCGAGAGTGATGCCTTAGATCAGGCATGTCAAACTTGCTGCCCGTAAAGCTTGTGATGAACCAAGTACCAACATACAATGAGGCCCGATTATAATATTAAAAAGTTATAGAAATCACTCTTGAATTATGTCAGTTTTAGAAATTAGTTGTTATTTGGGGAAATATAGCACGAGAGGTTAGTGCCCAATCTTTTAGTCCTAACACAATCGAGACTGATTCATAAAAACTGTTAAACTTGATCACCAATTGTGGATGTTTGGGTGTGTGAACAATAGTTTTTTTTTTCTCTTATGAAAAGGAACAAATATCCCAGATAACAAGGCTTAGTTACGGACCCGCGTTTGTCATCTTATGAAAGAGATTTTTATCATAATGGATTAAGTCGCAAAGCTATTATATTTGATAATTATTACGTTATTCTTAAAATTGAAAATTAAAAAATTAAAAGAATATGATATCTAGATGTGGCTATAACTGTAATCAACAAATACAATAGTATGACTATTTAATCCATCATGATATGCACGTTTGTACAATTGTAATTATTGTACTATTGGCCAACATAAGCCCTCCCGAATTGAAGATGGCTGCGTTATCTGATAGCTCATGGTCTCATTTGATAACTCATATGTAGCTGACGATTTCCGCACGTCCTTCACAGACTCTGCCTTAAAATATGAGTGAAGAATTAAACCTGGTCACGGGACGATCCCTGGATAGCTCAGTGGTAGAGCATTGGTGTGCTAAGCCAAAGGTCCAGGGCTCGATTCCCGTGTTCAGGTGTCATTTTTTCAATATAAAGAATACAAAATTTAAAGTTGCAATGAAATATGCAAATAAAAGTTCCATTATTTATAATATAACTAAACATTAAGTTGGTATTTCGAATTTTATTTTACTTAGCTAAGATAACGTGAAAAAGTATTATAAAGTCCTCTCACTATGAATGGACCCAGATGCTGTCAAAATTTAACTTCGAAGCGATTTTTTTTTTTTAGGAAAAAAAAAAAAAAGCTAAGAGATGTCGGGAGTTGTTCACTGGAATGCGAGGTTGTTCTGAGTGACTGAACTTCGCAGCTTCTCATTCATTTCATTGGTTGGTGTGTCTGTGTGTTCGTGTCTGAAGTCTTCCTTGAATTCCTCTCTCGCCTACAATCAGCTGGCAAGACATTTTTGCGGTGAGGTAGTCAATAGTTGGCTGTGCTGCTAGCCGGTTGGTTGAAGGACTTCCCTTGAAACTCTTTAGGTAACCACGAAAGTATATTTTGATCGGTCTAGGTTATTTGCATGTGACAACATTTAGTTTTCTTTCCTGTCTTGGGCTACATACATTAGACCAGATTCCCCCACCCTCTATTTGCCTTTTTTTTCTATTTTTAAAACTTGCCATTTATTGTAACAGGGCTAGATTTTTTCCGTGTGGTCATCCATCACTGACTTCCCTTAACTCATTTAGGATCTATATTATTGTATCGAAAATTAATTTTGTTTAATGTATGCTTCTTTGTGCTACAATATTATACACAGTTCTAATGCTGTTCCTGAATCCTTTCGGGAATAGTACGCAGACACGGCGGGATTAATTTTTTTTCTTTGTCATATTAGCGAACATTTGATTTTTTTTTTTTACCATCTATGCACACAGAAACAAAAGCAAATTTCTAATAATAACAAAATGAATATAGTAAAATAATTCTATATAATTAAAAACAACCTTGGCTTAATCATAGACTAAAATTTTAATATTTAAAACGTAAATACAGTTGGATCTGGTTAATTTAAAAAAGTGGATAATTCGAATCTACCATGATTCCTCTTGAAATTGCTATTTGAATCAATGGTAAAAAAAATAACATTTAATTCGAATTTTAGAAATAAATATTTGGATGACTCGAAGTTTATCCTTTGTTAAAAATTTTACACGTAGTGGAAGCTAAAGCAGGTAATTCTGCACTGGGAGCGATAAGGTTTCCAGAATGGGGTATGTGTTGGTCCGGCTTTCATTGCTTCTGTGTGATAATATAATTATGTTAATATTTCTAAGTTTTTCTATTTTAAGTTTCAATTTTTTGTATGATTGTGCTTGTGTGTTTATATGCAATCTAGTTTGAGGTTATTGATTTATTCCGTACCAGCACCCAAGATACTCATAAATATTGTTAACTCGATTTTTTATGTTTCGATTTTTTTTAGCTAGCCTTTGGATTTTGAATGAAAAAAGGTTACTGTGTCTAAATGAATGTCACAGCATGGCACCAAAAGTATTTTTATCAAACACAATGGTTAACATTTATTTTATTATAAACTGTCTTAACCGAACAAAACCTAACCTTTCAGACGTCAACAACATATTTTTCATGAAACTCTGCGATCCTGAAATAGCTTGCATTAAAATATCATATTTTTTAATTTGTTAAACTTTTTATTTTACAATTATTTCACAATATTAGGCCTACTAATTTTGTTATAATAGGAAATTGTATTTATTTTTGTGTATGGTAGGTAAAAAAAAAGTTCTCATTTGATATAACATAGAAATAAAATACCGCCTAATTTGCGTACTATTCTCATGTTTTCCCACAAGTGATAGTTTTTAATCAGAATAAATTCCATTGGGGTATTTTAAAGGCCCTTAATTAAATAGTTACCATAGGAATATTTCCACCACATATCAATAGTCAGTAGTTTTGTTTTAAATATCTATCAGTTTATTATATCTTACAACTATTTGTGTTTCCATTTACTCTGGAACGAATGCCTAGCACCTCATCAAATTATGTACCCTTCGTATACCCCGTAAAGGCAAGCTTGTATTACATGGTTACTAAATGGTCAGCTTATAAGATAGGGTCATAGTGTAATCGGTCAAGGTAAGACTGCTTACTATTCAAAGTTAACAGAGTGAACATATATTAATAGAACCTGTTGCGACAACCGCTTCGGTGGTTGAATGGTGGCGTCACTATCGCAATAGACTGAACTGCTGATGACGGGGGGAGGGGGAATCAGAGTTCGAATACCTCCTGTCACCTTTACTGAGGGTGGCACCCTCTATATGGTTTTCCCCTCTACCTTCACATCAATGCGAGTACACTTCTCTAAACTCAAACTTAATCATCGCTAGCACATTAGCATAACTAGTACATATGCGTACAATCCGAACGGGTATCGAAATGCGGTGACAAAAAAAAACCAGTGGAATCGCATGACAATCACCCTATACTTAACATCGTATAACAATCACCCTATACTTAACATCGTATGGCAATCACCCTATGCGTAACATCGTATGGTAACCAAACCACTCTATACTTAACATCCTATGAAAATCACTCTATGCGTAACATCGTATGGCAATCACCCTACACGTACTATCATATGGCAATCACCCTATACTTAACATCGTATGGCAATCACCTACACGTACTGTCATATGGCAATCACCCTATACGTAACATCGTATGGCAATCACCCTACACGTACTATCGTATGGCAATCACCCTATACTTAACATCGTATGGCAATCACCCTATACTTAACATCGTATGGCAATCACCCTACACGTACTATCATATGGCAATCACCCTATACGTAACATCGTATGGCAATCACCCTATACGTAACATCGTGTAGCAATTACACCACATGTTTACCAACCCTTACGCCATTACAATCAATTGAAATAATACGTCGTTTTCAGCCATTTTCAATTTCAAAAATTTCCTTTTAAGCAACGCTTTCAGGTTGAAATAAAAATAAACACATACAAAAAAAAGGTTTTATTTTCAATCCATTGAAGGCCAAACTCTTAAAATTAAAATTAGTTTTTCTCTGAGCAAGATTGTAAACAACTCTTACATTGTATTCGAGTTGGCTACCTTAGTTTTTAAGAAACTTTTCATACTGTGGCACAATACACCTTAAACGTCTATTGTCCCTCCTTTATTGTGTCTGAGTTTGTCATAAATCTTTCTCGAATTGTCTGTGATTTCTTATATAAAGTTTTTGTCCCTCTTTAATATATTTATTATGTGTGTGTATGTGTGACTACCCAAACAATTTGGATTCTACACTCCCAAAGTAGGATAATAGAATCTACCAAATGTTTCACGCTGCTCCTACGAATAAATGCAAAATCTCAAGCGTGACACAATTTGGCCTTTTGTTATTTTTCATTCACTATTAGGCTTGGCTGTTAATTAAATTGAGTTAAGAATATTTTTACACCCCATTTTATTTTCATAAATAATAGTGCTGTTCAAATACTGTTACATTATATGGACGTTTATTAAATATGAGATACGTTTATTGCTGGAATTCACAATTAGTCTATTAGATTTTGAGATAGTTTATTAACTTAAATTGCTAATGTTATGTTTAAAAAAAAAAGTAGTCAGAGTTTAGTTACTCAACCAATTATGATTGTATCTGCTATACTTAAGTTAGTAACTATTATATCTAAGTTTATTCTAACATCGCGTATTACTTACTACCTGTTCGGGTTATACGCTTATGTACTAATTACGTTAATTGTTTTAAGGATTAGGAAGGTTATTTTTGGATGACTTGTATCCTCATTTGAATGGAGGGAGAGGGGAAAACCATCACCCTCTGTACACCCGGCCAAGATTCTAACCTCGAACATCGGCAGTCTAGTCTACTGTGAGAGCAGCGACTTAGACCATACGGCCACTGAACCGGGTATTATCTAAGTTAATTACTATAATAAGTTTACCCGCATCGGTGGGGAAGTGTTTGTATGTGTTGGTTTGTGTGCGATGCCCAGCCAAATCTACGGGACGCAGAGATCTGAAATTTTTTAACATAGGTGGATGGAAGAGAGTCCGAATGCACCTCGAAGCTAATTTTTAATTAGCTTTTTAATTTGGCTATTTTTAACAAATTTTTGAAGAAAATATTGTTAATCTGATAATTAAATTCTCATGGCAAATCGGGCACCATGGGGATTGGGGGGGGGGGGGGTGGCGCTTATATAATTCTTATACCACAGTGGTTCACGGACAACGCCATGCGGGATTGCTAGTATGTGTATAAACCTAACGAGTAGTGAGACGCGCTATAAAAATAAGATCAATGTTTTTGATCCATGCTCTACATTTATCTGGAGACAAAGAGTGGCCACCTCAGTGTGACTTCAACTGAAAAAGTGGCAATGTTTTGTATTTCAAGACTGTACATTAATAGGAGGGTTTTTTTTTTGCACCACCCCTACAAGTTATACGCATTTCAAGATATTCATGAAGTAAAAATTTAAAAGTTAAAGTTTTACCGGAAATGTACCAGAATTTTCGTGGAATTATGGTGCGACATAATTTAGAATAAACCACCCAGATTACACCCGGTCGGGATTAAACCCTGACCTACTCCCAGTCACCGGCAAACTAGCCGACAAGATTTTAATTAAGTCTTGGAATGTACACCGATGAAAAAGATTTGCGCCATTTTGTGATAAAATTCGAAGTGGAGAGAAGACGTCACATTTTTCTATCGTGATAGTCTTTCTTTCAAAAAGAGTAAGTAGCTGGACTTGTGTTTTCCAAACTTTCAACAATCTCGTAGTTCTTTTAGGGCATGGCAACAACCTATACCTCCCAACTCTCCATATATATATATTATATATTTTTTTTTCTCATATCTTGTAAAGTATAAACAGTCGTTTCAAATTTTATATAATTATAGTTCCCAGCTAAACAAAGCTCTGGCCGAGGGAAATAGGTTTATAAAATTCCATAACACACGTAAAATTTTGCGTTAACTTGTTTACCAGCCATGCTTCTATCAAAACATTTGTATGCTTAACGTGGGGATTTAGCGGACGCGAGAAAAGGCCAGTATTTTTGCAGTTTTTATAGCTAAACTTTTTTTTTTTTTTGCCAAAATAAATAAAATATTGCTTCATTGCAAACATAAAAGTTTAAATTTTCTTTGCGTGGTGATATCAACAGTCCTTGAATATCTGTCAACGGGGTCCTGAAATTCAATGAAGACAACTTCGTTTAAAATGTTTGTCATCCAAAACCGCTATGCTCATGCTCAAGAAAAGTGTGTTTCTACTAGAGCAATATTTTTTTATTTTGTCAAAAAAAAGTTTTACTATAAAAACTGCAAAAACATTGGCCTTTTCTCGCGTTCCCTGCATCCCCACCTTAATAAAACTGAGATGGTATGTCGTGCATCCCCTGAAATGCTCCGCCTAGCCCTGGGGGTATGCGTACCACAGTTTGGGAGACACTGAGCCAGACCAATTGCGAGCTTGTCCATCCAGTTATCCAGGGAGGGGTGGCGGAATGCGGGTCCTCTGAGGAATGAGGTCTGGCAGGTGATGCTATCCTCCGGCCTGCACGGCTCTTTGGACTGGCCTGCGCTTACGAGTTTTATTGCCCCGTCGCTTGTGGTGGGGGGGCCCCCACTGGCCCGGGTTGGTTTTGTTACTGGAATACAATGGATATGTATCAAACTCCGTCGTAAAACCTTCACAATCGCTGTTACTTACTCCATAGTTATAGGACCAAGGGGTGTTGGAGGGACAATCTCTACCGAGATGGTCGCTGAAGGTGGTTTGTTCGAGGCCACCCGCTGATTCTTTGGTTTGGTTCAACATTTCTGTTCAAACTGCCTTGCACACGTGTTGGGGCGCCGACCTCTATATACTACTCTCTAATAGTGGTTTCCAAACTGGGGCTCGCGGTAAAACTGTAATGGCAGATATCCATCTACGCCTGTGTTTTAAATTAGCCAATTTTCTTAGGAATAACCATCTGGGAGGCCTTTTTTACCACCAGAATATTATTATATAGTAGGTCTTGCTATAGATACTATACTTATATGGGCCATAACATAGTTTTACCGCAATTCTCTTTCTATTGTGGTTTTAACATTTATTATTTGCACAATATGCAGGTAACATTTAGCAGACATGACGGACGATAATAACTGTAACCGTTTTAATGATACGTTTACTTTTTATTTTATTTTTTATTTGTGTAACGTATGACACCAGGGTTTGTCCTGGTCTCCTACTGGCAGTCTTATATAGGTGCAGTTATTTCGGCCGGATGAGATTATAATGATGATGAATATGACTATGTGGTGCTAATATAAGTCTTAAGCCCAACTTAGGCCTAATCAACCCTACCTTGGCAGCCGTAGGGGCAATTCTCCTACGGGAAAAATACCTATGGTACCGCCGGGAATTGAACCCAATACTTCTAGCTTAGTAGTCATGAATGCTGACCACTAGGTCGAGATGTCGGCTATATTACTATATAATTTTTCATTGCATGTATTAAGGACATAAAAAATAATAGAGCTCTCGAGTGATTGCGAACTGAAAACTAGTTTGGAAGTGTTTAATATCTTTTCTACAATGCGGAGATAATAATTAGATCGAGGGCTGTTGGTAAGCATGTGTGATACTGTTGCTAGGATAGATTACTACTCTAACACTTCCTTAGGAAATAAGAGATTTTTAGTTTGGGATTCGTTAGATTCGGCGTTTTCGAAAAAGGGATTTGTGACGCCGAATATATATAATTTTTAATTTTAAGTAAAAAATAAAATTAATTTTGTTAGTGTTGAACATTATAAGCACCTTTTGACTATGTAAATGAGAACGTTATAAATTACCATTTAAAAACACACTTGCTAAAGAATACCCAACTTTTGATGCTTTTTATTTTTTCTACATCGTTAACGAGAACGCCTCAAACCTTTTGTCCTTCCGACTATCCGGGTTAATTAGGACCTAGGTTAGTCCGTATGATCGAAAATACGAATATTGATCTTGTAGGGGGAAAAACAACAATTTACACTAAAAGACTGATTTAAAATATAATACTAAAAAGCATATAACGTAATGTACTAGTATGTATTTACAACACATCATAAAACAAATTGCATATGTAGACCTACATAATTATTATACAACACAACATAAAAATAGATTTTCAAACTTTTTAAATGCAATTAAATACCATACATAAATCTTTGAAACGCTAGAAAAAAGTTATTAAATAATAATTTTGTCCGAATTTGACTAAAACCCGCTGCAATATAAATCTGTATAATCTGACTTCTACTGTAATAAGAGTTTACTTGAATGAAGTAAGGCAGAACTTATTTAAACTGTTAGTACAGTATTATAGGAAATTTATAGGAAATGTATGTCAAGTTAAAGTTTTCAAAAATTAAATTGCACGTTCTGGTCTGGTTGGAGTCCCGGATACCATTAATTTAAACGCTTAAAATCATAAACTTAAAAACCTAGTTTTTTTTACGTTCAGTTTCCAGTTTTTGTGCTTGTGCTCATGCAACACTCCTGCCATTGCTACCTGGAGTGTGGCATAACTACCAGGGGCTAGTCTTTTTTTTTTTTTTAAGTCTGATCGGATATACAAATTAATATAATAATTAATATACTCTTGGCACGAAAATATGTTATCTCATAAATTATATTTAAAAACTATCTTTTCAAGATAATTTCATTTTTCTATATTGCAAACCCTTTAAAAGTAGTACAACTTTTAAGTTTTAACTAATAATATCTTACGAGCATGAGATTGGTCGATCACTTTAATTATTTTTAAATGTTCAAGCGTTCACAATCTTAACTAGGAAACTATGCGGATTGCAATAAATATAAGTAACCTTTGTCATTTTCCAGCTATAACATTTTTAAGTGTTTTTCTCAATATTTAAATAAATAAATATTTTTAAAACTGGAACAAGAAATAGTAAGTTTATATCGTTTTCTTTGATTTTTGTAAACTGCAGATTATTTTGAAAATTTTTATGTGACACCTATTTATTATCCCTTTATAAAAATTTTGTTACTGCACGTTAAGTAATTTGGATCACTTGTTTTTAACTCATACTTTTATTCGGCTACGTTAGTTCCCTTAATGTTTCAAAAGTAAAAAAATAACTTTACCCATACTCAACAAACGGATGATCCTTTTCAACCCAATGAAGAGTGTGATGCATGTTTGAAATAAATAATATGGTTATTATATTATCACATATAATTGTATATATGTATTTCCCATCGAGTATTTGTACCTGAGTTAAACATACATTAATTACGATATTAGAATATAGACAAGAAAGGTACATTTAGAGGACACACACCCAAATCCGCTTGGAGGGAGATTGGAAAACATTTTAGGAAAAAATATTTTCAATACACCCCACTAAGATTCGAATCCCGATCTCCCCGTCCCCGTGACGCGTTAGAACATGTAACCACCGGGTAAATATTTATTCAAATCGATATGAAGAAAAGTTACATTAAAAAAAGTAAATAAATGTTTTAGTTCCACCCGTTTTACTGACCGTTCGGGCGATTTGTATTGATTTGAGGACACAAGCTGATGGTGAAAATCGGAAATGAATTATCATTCGCATGGAAAGAGGGTGGGAAAACCGTATTGCCATTTTCAATATGGGAAGCCAGGCCAAGCGCACCTGGCTGAAATTTGAACCGAATACCAACGTGCCGGGACAGATCCGTAGCGCAGCTCACTGATGGAACGATGAAGAAAAATCAAGTCCAATAAATGAAAGTAAGTTGTTCATGGCGGTGCATCTGTAAGTTATGAAAGCACTTCTGTCAGTTACGATGGTAAATTACACACTTCAACATAATAATAAACAATCCTTTATCATGTTTGGGTACCAACACTCCAAGACCCCGATAAGTAGAACGGAAGAGAGTACCCATTGAACTCTTGACGAGGACTTTAGTTTCTCTTCTCTCTGAATGAACTGTTATCTTTAGGAATTGAGATAAGGTGAAGCAGATTTATACAAACTTAATTATTCAACCCTGTTTATGGATTGCAATGGAATGTGAAGGCTGCAAATTTTTTTAAACGAAACTTGAATAAAAATGCATAGTCTTCGATAGAGGTCAAGGTCACTCAGATAGCCGTGATCTTGTGAATGACTGTGCTGTGGCGGATCGTTGAACCGACGGTTGGGCGCGTTGCATAACGCTCCCTTGCTAGAGGCGCTTGCTGGGCGGACAATGGGTGACATCCAAACTCCCCACCCCCACCCCTTAGGTGGGAATTATTTCTCGAGTAGCAACACGTGACCTAGTGAATATCATATGACCAGAATAAATCAACATTTTAAATGCTTTGGTCATCATTTTGATCTCATACTAAAGTCTGACTGACCTTACTGCGATGTGTAGGTTAGGTTCTGGCTAAGATTAAATGAAGATACGCCAGTAGTTAATCGAACTACAATAGCACCATGGCTTCTTTGGTGCTGACTGACAGTTCACAGCTGACTTCTGACAGTCAACAGTTAGGTATATACCTAAATTTTGTCAGAAGTGACAGCTGCTAAACACATGTTTTTTGCAGATTATATGGTTCGGCGTAGGGATACATAATTTGGTCTGGTAGCTTTTCTAAGGCGTCAGCTGTCAGCTGTGAGCTGTCAGTCAGCACCAAAGAAGCCATGGGGCTACTGTAGATTATACGGGTGATACAGTTTTGACCAAATTCATTTAACTCGAACTGTTAAACTCATTTTCTACAAATCGGACCGAGAGGGTATTTTATATCGGGAACATTTTGAAACCACCCTTTTCTGTTTTGTAAATTTCTGCATCCTATATTTTCAACGATTTGGGGATGCATTGGAATTTGGAACTCAGTATTTGTCTACAATAATAACAATCGATTATGTTGTTTTGAAACGGCTTTGGTCGAGGACGTTGGTCCTTGGTAAGAGTGTGGTCCCAAACGCTTATGACCCCACTTGCGTTGCCTTTGAGAACCGTTATTAGTATTGGTACGTATCACTCCTAAATTGTTATCGATGTTCAGGTATATGTTTTTAAGTAGCTTGTTGAAATAACCCTCGCTCTTAGAACAACGCGTTCATTTATCAACTGACCCGCTGCTCTGGCCGCATGGTCTAAGGCGTCACTCTTGCAATAGACTAGACTGCCGATCCCTAATCCCTAACCAAATACCGTAATTAGTAAATAGGCGTATAGCACGAACGAGGAGTAAGACGTGATGCTAAAATATAATCTCAACCTCTCTGCGTTTGTCCAGAATCTTAGGAAGGTTTTTGATCGAAAGAAGAGGGGGGCGGGGTTGGACTTACAAGTGTGAAATTGTTGCTGAAACTATATTTGTGGCAGAGCTTCGAAAGAAAGGAGGATAGGGGGTCTTATCCGGCAATTTTTTTTAATACTGGCTGTGTTTAGAAGCCATTTATATGACGTTTTCATGTATAGTAACTAAATACATTTTCCATCAATTAAAATCAAATGTTTTTACAATGTTCACAATATACTTTTAGCAAAATTTACGCAAATATGTAACTTACATAAAATGATTTGCCTCTAAGCTTTAGGTGGTAGTTTTATTTCATCATTTGGGTTGGTACAAATGCCATTTATTCATCAATCGAAATTTATTGGGGTACAATGTACCCAGGTATCCTCTTGTATTTGCGCCATTGCTTCTGTCACTGCACTGCACTCTGGTGTAGGAATCAGAAAGGTCGAATCTTGGGGAGATGGAGACGTTAAAATTGTTAACTGGTGGGCCGGTTTGTTTTTACCAGTCAAGGTCATCTTGCCGCCGCGCCCTTTCATTCAACGGACCGAACTAGCGAGGTCGGGCGACCCTGCCATGTGTTTTTGGCACCTCACACTTCCTCCCGTGCCTGTTATTCGGGGAGGTGGAGGGGTGCACCCACTCGCTTCCTGGAGTTGGGAGGCACTCCCATCGGACATACACACACGACGGGCCCGACAGCACCGGACGTGGTGGGCTTGGCGGTATTTCGGGTGAGAGGACATTGCCCGTCCTCTTGGATAGGCCTGTATATTCGAATCAACCAACAGTCGGGTCGCCATTGGAACAAACTTGTCCGCCATATCAAATATTCAATACTAATTAAACTTTTGCTTATTACTATTTCAGCACAGTCTGATTACATCAACAAGAACTTAACTATAGAACATACACAGTCCCCGGCTGTTAATTCACAACTTTGAAAGAGGGAACCGAGGCCTCATTGTCACCAATTATAATAGATTTTTGCCTAGCTCATTGGGCAAGCAGACGCACTTCCGACTGAGCCAAGTTGTCAGACTACATCTATTTTTTAATGTACTAAACCATTCATGTGTTCTTCAACTTACAGTCTATTTTTATAAACTTTTAAAAGATCTTCATTTGGCGTTCCGACTGTAGGAAGAATGGTAACATGTTTCATTGCTTTTACAAGAACATTGCCGTTGGTATCCAAACTTTCTCCAAAACTACGATTTATTTTGCGTTATTATTTATCATACACTATATTACTCGTATAAAGAATAACTTAAACTACTTTGGAATAGTTGGTTCAAATCCCGGTATGGCACAGATTTATCTGATTACCAAACCATTCCTTATGCCGGGATCACGATCAACTTAAACTTAACTTAACGTAACTTAACGTAAAGAACCTCCTTGTGTGTTTAAATGGAAGCGATCACGATCCACTTAACTTAACGTTGACTTGCAGTTAACTTAACGTAAGAGATGTCCTGGGAGGTCTTTTACTTTACTTTACGTTACTTGAAGGGTATCACGTTATCTAGCCAGCCAATCATTATCCGAGTGACTTCATCAGGGATATTTAGTAACTCATTTGTTGGTATTATGACTAATGTTTACTCTTTAGCGTAAGTTCTAGTGATCAGACATTGAAACAAAATAATTACACTAAAATAGGAAAGCTAAATTTATCCAAAAAAATGTATAATAGATGTTATTATATCGATTGAAAACTATAAAAATTCACAGATCATCACTGTAAAGCTAGTACAAATCACAGATCATACTCGAGATTGAAGATGCTTGGCTCGAGTTGTTACGTTAAGTTACGTGAATCGTGATCACACATACGTTAAGTTAACTTTAAGTTAACGTTACGTTAAGTTAACGCTAAGTTGATCGTGATCCCGGCATTAACCTCTGGCAAAGTGTGTGCCTTCACGCTTTGTGAATGTGTGGAATGCCAGGCCCCACCGTGGTTCGGAACCCACGTTAAATTGTAGGTCCCCTCTGTTTTCCACCCTCATCATTCTCACGTATCATCCTATCATATGGGGATAGTGGAATTCACCTTAATGGTGTGTGTGTGTCGTCTCCCCCCCCCCCCCTCAGAAATGAATTCCTCCATAAGCCAAGAAAGCAGAGGTAAGAGAAGGTCGAATGGCCAGATCTAGAGCATTAGCCCCACCCACTTTGCAATAGTTTGCATTCACTGAAATACTTGTTTAAGGTGAGGGGTCAAGTTTCACGGAATTGTAGCCGTATTCACCTGGATTGCTAGGGGGAAAAAACACCTCTAGTGCAGGCAGGGATGTAAAACTTGCGGCCCGCGGACCTTTTGATGAACCAACATGCAATGTGGCCTAATTCGTCTTTTTATAAACGTTGTAGGACTACAATATTTGAGTTAATGGCATTTATAAGTTGGTCATTATTTGGTGAACTCTAACAAGCGAGGTTGGATACCATAATTATTTTACTTATTATTGTACTCACCAAAGATCGATTCCCAAAAATTGTAAAATCTGCCCACCAAATATGTGCAATATTTGTCAGCACAAAAAAGTGTGTTTTCGCTCATAAATAGGAACAAAAACCCGAGTGATCACATTTACCGACACGCATTGTCATCTATTTTGAACGTCACGTACTTGATGCATATTATATATATATATATATATATATATATATATATATATATATAGTTTCAAAATGTTTGTAATAAATACGATAATTCTTAACTTAATTTTATTTTTGCAATAGTAGGAATTTTAAATTTGGGATTTTTGCACTTAAAATTGTGAATATATTGAACTTTCTGAAATGCGGCTCCCCTAATTATTTTCAATGTTCAATGTGGCCCTAACCAGTTTGACACGCCTGCTCTAGTGTATGTGGTCAGAGTCAAACTCTTGACCTTCCGGTTCGAAGTTAAGATACAAACAAATAGTTTTAGTTTAAAGAAAAGGCAAATATTCTAGCTTATAAAGAAAACACTAAGGCCAGTTCTGACGTGTCATTTTCAACTAATCATTCCAATGAATCATTGAAAATGAATACAAAATTGACGTCAGAACACTCATTTCATTAGACTGAATCATTATTTAAAGCTGTCATTAAAAGTGAAAAGGAGTTCTACTTTTGCTCATTTTTAATGATCATTATTGACAAATGAAAACAAAATGAACGGGAGAGCACGTACAATAATAATTAATGAATTAATTTTATCTGAGTGTTAAGATTTATTTTAATTAAACGCTACACTTTGACCACCTGAGACCACTTGCAACCTTTTATCGGATTTAATCCTCAATTGTTTTCAAGTTTCACTCGCGTTGACAAACCAGACAGCCTTTAACGAAATTTGTGGCGTTTATTTACAGACATTGTGTTGTAAGATAGTTCTCAAAAATGGATGTTTTAAGTGGCGCGTCGAACAAACATGGCCAATTGGCCAATATATTAAGAACAAAAGATAAAATAAATTGTTTTTTTCAAACAAAAAATATTAAAAAAAAAACTGTTATGCGTAACTTCAAACTAAACGGATCAGAATGTTGCAAAAATAGATCCAATCGCTTTTTCTTCTTCTGGTTTTCACGATACATCCACACGTGCGCATATCTTGGTCTTGAAGGGGTCTCGTTCGTTTGATCCCCCCCCCCATTTCTTAGTCCGAATCATGCGGCAGATGTGCGTGAGGCCAGGTGCGGGCAACGGTCACAAAGAACTCTAGTTGTACTGCTTGCCATCTGCTTCAGGTTTCCTGTGTGTACTCTTTACGCTTATATATGCAAAACTAGCCTCGCTCCAGTTCCAAGAGGTATTTTTTGTTTAATAAATAAACCAAATAATTATATTGATACCCGTGCAGGAGCTAGAGATTGGCAAAAAATTTCCCTAAATTTTTTTCTGGAAAATCTTCAATCACCTTTTTCTGGTTAAAAAATACTCCTTTAACTAAATCTAGCTAATGTGAGGGATCACAAGTTTTAAAGTTTAAGTTTAATTTATCTTAAATACGTTTAGCACCAAAAACATGATCAAATGAGTCACAATAAAGCAGTCACAGCGATTCCAGTTGGAGTATATCCTCTTACGTTTCGACTACAGCGCTTGGCGTTGAATGTGTCATTAACATCAGGTCTGCTGTAGACCAGAGTGTGATTTAATACCTCCCCGCCGCGCCGCTTCCTTTGAGATTCAATTATCTGGAAATGTAAAAATAATCATTTCTAATTGCCATTATTTGTTCGGTTTTTGTTTTCAGTGTGATATCAATAACATAATTAGCTTAAATATTTGCTAACACTTTGTTACACCTTTTCCTCCATCCTCCAATCGTCCCCCAACACACTATATGATGGCTTTTTGTTTTATGTAATGTAGTCTTAGCTGTCATCCTCCCAAAACCCAGCCTCTTTAAGGACCGGCTACGCGGAGCGCACCCGCACCGCACCACTATTAATTACGAAGAATAAAGTTACAAGTTAGCTAATAATTAAGAAGAATGTTTGTTGTTCAATAAGTTGTTGTATATAATATTGTTTATCTTGTACTTAATGTTGGAAACAATGACTACAACGTCACACGTGCAACGGCTGTGAAAGAAATGTCTAGTTTTATAAGTGCTGGCACAGTGATTGCCAATAACTGTGAATAATCACTGGTATAAATCACTGCTCTTTTAAAATCAAGGTCACTGTGATCACCGACATGGTAAAATCACTGTTTCGCCCATCCCTATAGTGCTTAGCGGTTAGCATGAGAACAAAGTTTGGAAGCTCCCGAACATTATTTCCGGTGGTAGGTGGCTACACGGTCCGCACCGCACCGCAAAAGTGTCGAGCAATTTCTCTCGACGATTCGTCCGCGCCCAGCGGTGCGGTGCGGTGCGGAGCGGACTCGTGTAGCCACTTGCATTTAAAAACATGGATAACATTCCACCGGAAAAATGCGGTGCGGTGCGGCTCCGTGTAGCCGGTCCTTAACCTACTTAGAAGGCCGCAACCTCCACTGCGGAAAATGTTCCGATTAAAAATGTGTATCTCTAGGCAGGAGTCAGGAACACTTGTTTAAACCAGACCTGTACTCAAAATTTTGTATGTATATTAGAATGGTGTGGTTACTATAGTAGGATTTTTGTATGAAGAACCTTTAAGGAAAAAACACTTTTTTTTTTGCGACCAACGATAGTGACATTTTACAACATATTGCTTTTTTTTTTTTAGATATTGCTAATGTATCAAAAGTGACAGCTGAGTATCACGTGACTATATGTATGGATGCATGGATTTATAATAACATTTCTGCTGTCAGATATGATTCTTCATATTAAAATTGGACTCTAGTTCGTATGGTGGCTCGTGAACTGCCACCATGGCAGCAACTTGGTTTTGATAAAAACAACTGTGATTTGGTATCTAAAGGCCAGTTCTCACGTGTCATTTCCAATGAATCATTTCCAATGAATACAAAATGAACGTCAGAACACTCATTTCATTAGACTGAATCACTATTTAAAGCGTTCATTAAACTAATTTTACTAGACTGAATCATTCAAAGCTTACATTAAAAGTGAAAAGGCTTTCTACTTTTTTAATTTTTAATGATCATAATTAAAAAATGAAAAAATCAACAGAGAGAACATGTGCAAGAAATACTGAATTATTTTTCTTTTAATGTAACGATTTAGTGAGTTCATTTTTATTTGAATGTAAAGATTTATTTAAATTCAACTTAACACTGAGACCACTTGCAACCTTGTGTTGGATTTAATCCTCAATAATAACTGTTTTCCAGTTTTGTCTCATGTTGACGTCTAGACACGCCACAGCCTTTAATGAAATTTGTCTGTTGACGCGCCTATCTACACTCTTCTTTTAATTAAAATTTTCTAACTCGTGCGATAACTGCATAAATCACAGCTCGCATTTATTTTAAACGGCACAATTTTTATAAATGAAATGGTAGTTGATCACTCTCATCATGACCATCATGATAAACCGACATTTTGGTGGTGTGGTGGTTAGCCCTTCTTACTTTGACGACTGAGGATTGGATTATTTCAAATTACACATAAGGATTTTTTTTTAAATTGTTCAACAATCCGTTCTCCAGACGAATGGTCTTGCCTAATTATAGAATTTACCCGTCTCATCTAAATCTTAATCAAGTCCTGACTTGTTCAATGGCCTTTGATCTGCCCTTCTAGGATACCGATAAGAGATAAGAAACTATTTTTCCTGGAAAAGAGAGGGACAGAAGTGTTATGTTCTTGTCATTCTGACTCCAGGCTCGTCAAATAATTGTGAAATGTGAAGGTCTTATTATTGTTGTGCTTCACTTCCTACCAAACTCACACCTGCCCCTTGCTGCCCCCCCCCCCCCGTTTTTTTTTCGTGTCCACGTGCCTGAACCCCCTCCCCTCCATTAGCTCCCCTACTTTATGCCTCCCCCCCCCCCCCCCCCGAGAGGGTTCCGGTTTCGCAACTGTCGTCAGTTGGAACGTGGATTCAACTCCTGATTAGTCAACTCGGACCAAAGACGAAATTCTTACTTACAGTTTCAGTGCGACGTATTTTTATGGCTTGTGAATAAAATACGCCATTGTGGTGTTTATTTTTACCAGTTCCGAAACATCTTTTCTGAGTGTTTGGTGTGGAAGCTAACTTATTTAAAACACATTGCAAACTTGTATGTGTCTAAGCGAATTAATATAAATCTACCTGTTTTTATATGTGAGTGTTTTTCAATAATATACTACTCAAAACCGTCGGTGAAGTTTTGATTTAATTTAATCTTTTAATTTCTATTGAGTATCGATTTTAAAACTCTCATTATAAAACGTCCTTTGTTTTTTCTCCCCACTTAGTTAAGTAATCTCGTACAATTGACACGTGACGAAACAAGTTTTTTCAACTGTTTATTTATTTAATGAGGTAAGCCATCAATATCGGTGAACATGACTATTACTACAGATTAAGTTTAAGACGTAAGTTACTCATTAGTGTTAATGTGGAGAATTTTGACATTTCGAGTTTTATTTTTGAATCCCGCTGAGGGCACTCCAGGTTTTTTTCCCCACTCTGTGAGATGTGTAATCCTTTCTAGGCAAATTCTGGTGCATTTTAAAACTTATAACCGTTTTATTTCTTAGGTTAGTTAATCTCGATCATGAATTGCTACTAGAGTCAACACTATTGTTGCTGTTATTGTTGTAATAATCTTAAATACTTGTATGAAATAACTCGCTTTCATTCCAAACTTTTATAACGCCTTGATCATAAGGTCCACATTGAAAATTAAAAATACTGAAGGGGCCAAATTAAAAAATATATATATCCCTCTTTTATCTTAAAATAGATATCTACTAAAACTCAGGAGATTATTGAAACGAAATGATAGATCTATACATTGTTGTAAAAACACACTACACCAAATTCATAAATTAAATTAAATACACTGTTACAATATGGCATTAGGAACTAGGAACAATGTTACAGAAAAATTGAGAAAAGAGAAACATCTTTTGTCTACCAAAGAGCATAAGAATCAAATTAATTTTCAGACCTGAATTAAAAAGTATGCTTATAGAAGATATTTAAAATAAAAGTTTTTTTGATCTTTAATAGTAGGCCTACTACAACTCTACACCGAAAAGTTATTTCTTATCTTAAATAGTTGCGGAGAAATGATCAACATTGGAAAATCTCCCTAATGTAAAGTACCTTCAAAGTCATTTTCATGAGGAAATGAGAATTGCCATCTTGTTTATAATAATTAATAGTGTCTAGATATTACATTTAATCAAAATCGTTATAGCAAATTTTGAAAAAAAAAAATCTTTTTTTTTTCTCTCTTTATGCCCGTCAGTAAACTACCCTTAAATTTAAGGTTGCATATCTAATTCCAAAAACCCCTCGGGTGGACCTTATGAAAACCCCAGATACCAAGTCTTAGCCCAATCGGTAAAATATTTTCGGCTCTAGCCCAAGGTTCAGACAGACAGATGGCATTGCGAAAACAACTTTTTTTTTGTTTCAGGGTGTCATGAAACATCGACATTTATCAAAATTTCGAGTTCGATTTTATTTACGATCACAATACTCCTCTTTCTGAAGTGTCGAGAGAATGTAAAAATATGTAGTCAGTTTTATCTTATGTAAAAAAAAGAATTCCAACTTAGTATCTTTACAAAAAAAAAAAGTAGGCCTCCTATAATCTAGATTAAGTGGAAGGACTACCTTGTAAAATTTGAGAAGCGCTATCAGCGCAACTCCTAAGAAACGTCCATATATTGAACTATTTGGACTGTTTAGCCGACACCGAACTAGAGCTGCGATGTTGTCAAATATCTGCTAAGTTTGGTCTAAAAGAGTGAGGGGGAGCGAGCTAATCTGTTGTTTACATGGGTCAAGTTTCTTGGAAGGGAAAGGCAGGCAAGAGTGCGGCTTTTATCAAAGACCACACTATGCAGAAATCTGCTGCTTTATTTTTAGCTTGAACTAATATAATCAGTAGTATGGTTTTCTTAATATTTCTTACCTTGAGGAAGAAAACATTTTTCATTTGACATTCTCGTATAAGACTGGTTTGCTGGTGACCAGATTGGGGTTCACAACCCAGTAGTGTATATTGAGGGTGTTTTTTAAAACGGTTTCAAACACGCTACTATTATTTATTTATATCACTGCGTCTTACTACCCGTTCGGGCTGTACACTTATGTACTAATTACTCTAATGTGTTAGGCATCAGGAAGGTTAAATTAAGAGGAGATGCATCCATATTTTCGTGGAGTGAGAGCAGAAAACTATTTAGGAAAATCCACCTAAGTGCACCCAACCGGAATTGAACCGTGATCTCCCCGTCTTCAGCATGTCAGTTGAACACGGTGGGTAGCACATACTATTGGACTGGATTGCTGGTGGTGGGGAGATTGAAATTCAAATTCCAGTTGTGTGCAATAAGGGCATTTTCCCTAAAATGGTTCCCCACTCTCACTCTACGCAAATGTGGGTACATTAAATCTAAAATGTTACCTTTCTCGTTCCTAATTCATGTATGTGTATAACTCAAACTGTAAGTAAGTCGCAATGAAAAAATATATATTTTGAGGAGTTTTTAGGGGAATGACTCCAAGCCAATGAGAAATGTTTGAAAATGGAATGCCACTAAAAGCTATTTGGGGTGGCCCTTAAGCATTTAAAAATAATAATAGATTGTTATAGAACCTATTTGAAATTTGATGTAAACCATCTTTCATCTTCAAACTAGAGTATATCAGAGGGAACCAAACAAACTGGAGGAAGACACATTTTGATGGGGGGAAGGGTGGAGAAGACATTGGTGGTAATACCCCGCCCTATCAAACCTCCCCCCTTACCAGTCCACCCTCAATGAGTAACATTGGATATAAAACTATCGACAGACACATCGTAGAATGTAGATCATTTCCTCAGCATCTGACATAACCCAAGTTATGAGGGGTTTCTTATATTACATCACCCAGATACAAATAATTATTATTATTTTAATATAAACTTAAAGATGCACTAAAATTTCCTATTGTAAAACTAGCTTGACCTACATTAGCTTGTAACATGTACAAAGGCGTAACTATGCAGTGATGGACCCACGGTGGGTGCCCCCAAGGAAAAAATACACCACCGTCCCCAAATCTTATGAATAATTGTAGATTATTAAAAAAATATTTAGACATTTATTATTGGAATTATTTTATAATACGTATTAATATAGAGTAGGTAGGTTAAATTTAGAGGAAGTGTACCCACATTTGCGTGGAAAGATAAGAGTGTAAACCCATTGAGGAAAAACCACTCTAAGTGCATTACCATACAGCCATAATATTTGATAAAATTGTTGCTGAAAAGTTTTAATATAATGTAAAAAACTTAATCTGAATTGAATAAAACAATATTAATAAATATTATAAACAAATCAATAGTCAATCATCAATATTAACACCTATAGAGGCTAAACAAACATACGTCTCTCTGAAATTGTCTACAATTTCCTCCAAGGACAAACTACGGGTAGTAGCTCAACAGACAACATAGCTAATCCCTTTAGCCTTTATTGATTCATGTGCGTCCTAAATAATTTTTAGTAAAGTTTTGAAAATGACCTGTCAGCTGTTTCTATTGATTTTACAGAAAAATATGTACATACATTTTTGTACAGCATAAATTATGCTCAATAAAATGACTATTGAGTAATTTTTGATTGATTAGTGAGATCTTTATGAAACAATGATAGGCCTGAAAGACAACGCTTTCATCTATTACCAAATTAATATTGGGTTGGTGGACCTGCGTGGTGGGCCCTATTTAGGGCGTGGCCCTGTGGAATTTTGCCACCATCCTATAGTTACACCAATGAACTTGTAACTATCAAGAATTTCAAACTCTATTAACCTATTTTTTATTAATTATATTCGATAGTCAAATACGTTTATACATATTTTAACATGGTGGCCTCATGGTCTAACGCGCTAATCTTGCAGTAGACTAGACTGCCAATGATGGGGAGATCAAGGTTCTAATCTCGGTCGGGTGTACTAAAGTTAGTTTCTCCAAACTGGTATTCCACGCCCCTCCACGTAAATGCGGGTACACTTTCTATGAATATAACCTTCCTGATCCCTAAAACCACTAAAGCAATTTTTGAAAAACAAAAATCTATTCACAAATTCTCTGTTTATTTGAAAAAAAAAAAAATTAATCTGACCATTTACTTCGGGAACTGAAAGAAAATATTTTGGGGTTCACATCCCAGTAGTGTATACTGAGGGTGTTTTTTAAAACGGTTCCAAACACGCTACTATTATTTATTTATATCGCCGTGTCTTAATACCCGTTCGGGCTGTACATATATATTTATATATAATATAATGTAAATCAAAATATAATATAATATTATATTATAATGTAAATAAAAATATAATATAATTAAATAAATAAATATTATATATATAAATATATATATTCAAATTTGAAGATAGCATATAGAACTATTTTCTGCAAAAATAAATATTTTATTTTTTAAAATGTATATTTTTTATAGAATAAATATTACACTTATTGCCTCTACTTCAAAAATTATAAACACTAACTCTAAAAATAAGTATTTGAAATTACAATAAACATAAAGAAATATGCTGCCAGAAAAGGTTTTTCACCCAATTGTATAGAAAATATCAATCTATCGATTTTGACCAAATTTGATAGGCTTAAACACAAGTTTTGCATTGAAGCATGATCATTTTATAATCTATTTCTCCCTTATCAATCACTTTGTGTCAGGGACGTTCATAATATATTATACACATCACTAGCTATTTTATAATTTTTGCTACACACAGTATATAATAATACATCCATTCTACAACCTTATATATTCAAAGTCCTTCATCAAAACTTCTGCAATGAACACACTTAATATTACAATTTTAATTTTAATTTTATTAGGGACCTGTGCTACAATTTTTGGTTGAATCCCTACCACGTGAATTGAGGTGTTTTTCCTCGTGATTGCTCATTTCCTCAACGCAAATGTGGGAACACTTTCTCTTAATTACCGTATTTATTATCTACCCTACTTTATTATTGTAAATTTACGAATAACATCGAAGAATATTAAGAAGTGAAGCATTTCTAATATCGCAAGAACAAAAAAAAAAAAAAAAAGACATGGAAATAATCTTTACACTGCACACTCTTATATGTGTTGAGTAACATCCTCCTTTTAGTATTTGTGTTCCCCCCTTCCCTTCCTCTCTAAAGCTTACGTTATTTCCAAATCTTTGACTATGGCACGCGAGGGGTGCGAGAAAGTAAAAATGATATTTGTGATGAAACTATTTTGTTAAATAATAATTGTCAAAATTAAATATGTATCTGTGTTAATGTTATTAATTTTAAAAGAGTGGTGGTCAAGGCATGTTCAATAGTCCCAATAGCAAAATAGTTTCAAGACATTTATCTATTGTGACAAGTGTATTTCTTGTTCAAATTACCAATAGTCCAAAATGATTTAGTTAGCCCCGTATTATCAATACCAAATTATTGACTCTGTTTACAGATCAGATTACCAAAGGTAGGGCCAAAGTGTTTGATTGGTACACCAAAGTGAACCGAGCCCGTGTGGGTTTTACGCCGATGTACTAATTAAGCTAATGTGTCAGAGAAGGGTAAGGTTGCTTTTAGATGACTTACACTCACATTTGCGTGGAGGGTAAGTGGAAAACATTTTAGGAATAATAACCTCATAGCACCAAACTGGGATCGAACACCAATCCCCGTCCTCGGCAGTCCAGTTTTTTGCAAGAGTAGTGCCTTAAATCATGAGGTCACCAAAGCGGGTCCTGTAATTATATTATTCTACACACATGATTTGAAATTAATGGATGAATTTTAAACTACAGTATTAAAATTGTATTTTTCAAGCAGAAATGATAATAAATTCATGATACTTTTTTCATCCAATTCACAAGAGTAAAACATTTATTTTTCTTTCGTCTGGTTGAGAGATAAAGTAGTTTTTTATTTTATTTTCTTCGATATCTTTTTACAGAAACGGCTTCCATTGCAAAACACGTGGTATTCACACAACTGATTTAATAAATGAACGCAGTCGAGTTGATATTTTTCCTGAGAACATCTGCTCGTCACCGTGCAACGCTTGGCATCACTGCCATGAGTTTTCTCGAGAGGTTCATTTTGTTCAACCTTACACCGCTAGGTCACAGGCTACTGCACCACAACACTTTTTTGAATTAAAATAAAACTGTACCACTTTATTTTAGTTTAGAACAATATGTATGCTGAAAAATGAAATGATAATTATTCTCAATCATATTTACTCGGTTTATACTTTGTCTGTAGATTTTTTTTAAAACAACACTAAACCAAGAAAATACGATCATGCACAAATTATTTAAACAAAGCTGCTTACAAATATTTAACTTTTAACTGGCGTTAAATTATACTAAATGATAGAGAAATGTGTTTATTGTAATACAATGAAAACCGTTTTAGCCTAGGTCTTCCCACATTTAAATGACAAGCCCAGTTTGTTTCATGCAGTGATCTTTAAATTATTTTTTAAAACTTAAATTTGAATTGGCTGGGTGGATAGGAATAAACTATAAACCATGTAAATGAATTGATCTTTACAGTAGTAAAAATCTGATTAAAATATGTATAATAGTTTTCTTAGTAATCATGTACAGAGAAATCGTCTTAGAAACCGGCCGCGCTCATCTCTCATGGTGATCCATCCCCTTAATAAGATGAGAAGTTTCGTGTATTTGTCTTTAATGAGTGTTCCGCGATATTTATCTCACGCAAAGGGCTGAAATTTTAAAATTAGTAGCCCTTATGTATGACCATGTGGACCTCGAAGCCGGGATTTTAACATTTGAGTTTGATTTTCTTAAATAATTAAAAACTGTATTGGAAGAAGAAAAAATCTTTCTGTCAGAAGCAAAGAAAGGCGTTACACGGGGTAACCACGCACCCCGGAAAACGCTGGGTACTTTTGTGCCAGTAAACAATATGACATACCCTTTTTTTAACCAAATATTTGAAATCTTTTGTTTAAAACAATGGTGTGTTATTTTCGAGTGTTGACAAATGCATGTACCAATGGTTGTTTACTTCCATTTCATGTGAAAAAGCAACTGTTAACTTACGTATATGCCAAACATTGCACATATTTATTCTCAAACTCAACATTTTTTGAGAATTGATCCCTGTTGAAGAAAGAATACAAATTTGGTATACCAACCAACCTCACATGCCAGAATTCTTCAAATTATGCCAAATCCTCAAATATCACATCTCAAAATGATGAATTTCTACGACGCTTATAATATAATTGCATCATGGTTCATCATAAGGGCTGCGAGTCGCACAAAATCATGGGCTGCTAGTTTGACATTACTACCCATTTGGGTTATAAGTTTGTTTCTTTTTTTTTTTCATTCAGCACCGCGTCTTAATATCCGTTCGGGCTATACGCTTAAGTACTAATTACGCTAATGGGTTAGGGATTGGGAAGGTTGAATTTAGAGGAAGTGAACCTGCATTTGTGGGGAAGGAGTGGAAAACCATTGAGGAAAAACCACCCCAGTTTACCCGACCGAGATTCGAACCTCGATCTCCCCATCCTCGGCAGTTTGGCTCTACACGAAGCTAGCTCGTTAGCTAACTACGCCTCCGAGGCGGGTAGCTTGTTTGTCATTAGTGAATTGCTCTAACCTAAAAATTGTATAAACACAACAAACTGACCTCTAAACGTATCACACTATTTGAGAGGGAACAAACCCGCTTTCACAATGACAAATTTTCAGGCCTGGTGATAGTCACATCACTACCAACTAATGTATAGTGCAACATTTTACTCTCTTTTTTTTGCCATTTAATTAAATAAAGGAAAACTTGATGTGGTAGGAAAATAACCTGTTTATAAATTACAAACATATAGTTTGGCTATCATAATTTAAAATGTGTAATTAATTTGTTGTCGCATAATAATATTTGAGACTTGAAGTAAACAAAGGAAAGAGGGATGGAAAGGCGAGTTGCGACTTGCGCACCAGCCCCGTACAGTATACATATTAAATATAACAATTATTGATAATTTTATGTATTATTATTATTTGTTGAAAATAAAGGAATTTATCAGCTACCCGACTTGTATTGGCGACTGGTTGACCGCTACTATCAGTTTCCAACACATTGTCCTCTTTTGGTGCGGATAGCGTTAGACCAAGGCTTTTTCCCCCCCTAAATGTTATTATTCTCGTCAACTCTCATACCACATCGAAATAAACTAAATACCCAAAATGAAAGACGCGTTTTTCTTAGGAAACAATCAAAACCTGTTAGACAGCTCAATTTAATTGAAGGAGGGAGGGTTGATTGTTTTACTTTGAATATCAAATAAGATGGGACACCATACATATTGTATCGGCACTGATACTGCCTGTCAAAGTGACAACTGTAGATTATATTGTGAAAGGAATTTTAGTTACTTTAGGACCATCCTACCACTGTAAAGACATTCCCCATGAATCTTGTATCATTCTGAATGCGATTCATTACTTTTCTTATGATTTTACAAACGTACAGAAGGATGTACCAGTAACTAACACATTGTTTTAATTTAATAAGGCTAGATAACAAATACCACTGTAGAGGAAATGGGTATATTTTTCCCGTCATTCATAACCAGCTTTATTTCCTGCCCAATTTCCGACGCCTTGGAACGTTCCCATTTGCGGTTAAAATAATTATTAATTTGTTTTGATTCCTATACTAACTAAACTAGTAATTAGACTTATTAGGAGATAAAAAAAAATAAGTATTTCGCATAATGTTAAGTCACACAATATTTTCAGGTTTATGTACAACATAATTTGGGTAGCTTATCTAATTATTGTAGCACATGCGCAGATAATACGATAGTGTCATAATGATGTCCGTCAGGGTAAGGCTTCTACCATTAAGGGTAGACGGAGTGGACATTAATAGGATAGGGATGAGAAAGGTAGAATTTAGAGGAAATACTTCCACATTTTCTTAGCGGGAGAGTGGAAAATCATTTAAGAAAAAACCTAGGTAACCTACTCCTGACCTCGATTAAAACCTCGACCTATCCGTCATCGGCATACCAGACCAGACGAGACTGACGCCTTGGTCCGTGTGACCACCGAGGGGTTTACATTATTTGTTATTATTTTTCTAATTCCCACCCGCCTCAGTGGCGTAGTTGGCTAACGCGCTAGTCGTGTTGAGCTCGACCACCGAGGACGGGGAGATCGAGGTTCGAGTCTCGGTCGGGTGAACTGGGGGTGGTTTTTCCTAAATGGTTTTCCACTCTCCCTCCACGCAAATGCGGGTTAACTTCCTCTAAATTCAACCTTCCCAATTCCTAATCCATTAGAGTAATTAGTATTTAAGCGTATAACCCGAACGGGTAGTAAGACGCGGTGCTAAATATTATTATTATTATTTTTCTAATTCCCGCTGCAGTTTGTTTTATTTGTCTACTTAAGTGCCACTAAGAATTCCCATAGTTGGAATTTCTATTTTGGAAATGTATTAGTGTTGTTTTTTTTTCGTGAAAGTTAAGTAACCACCATAGGTGTAATTGCACTGATATCGTAGCCAACTCTGATACGGAAGACCAGGATTCAATTCCCTACTAGATACGTTATTTATTCCCCCCTTGTTTTAGTTACTCATCTTACTCCAGACGAATGCCGACGCATTCTTATAAACTCACCCTCATACTGTTACACTGATTCTGGAGATCACGGCAAGATTAAACAAACAAACACATTTGTTCTCGTTGGGGACATTTCACAGGCCTGTATAATATTCTTCTTTCAACGTGAATTTCGAACGAACCTCGGCTGTGGACAGTATTGCGAAGTCTGTGATACCCAACCACCTCCGACAGACTTTACTGCTTGTAAATCCCGCTGGGATCCAATCTTTTTCGGTCTTTTCTTGATACGAAAGCAGTTGGGAGGGTACGAACTATTCAGAGCTCACTACAAAATTCTGTCTGAGACGCAACCCTTAGTTTCTATTAAGAACCTCATTATTCCAATACAAATAACTTGTTATACATTTCCAGTGACACGAGGTGAGGTAACCGATTTAAAACAAAATTGTATTGATACGTTTCTCTTGCGTCATCGCACTGCAGGTGGACGACTCCTGTCCAGTAACTGGCTACTTCCTTCCTCTTCCTTTGTCCCTTTATCTATTATTATTTTTATTTCCACCCCCTACGCCCCGTGTACCTCAAGAACAACTGTTGCGAACTGTGACTAGTGTTTTCTTTCGCGTGCCACGTGGCTTTCTCTGTTACACGGTGCTGTGCTTTACCACAGTGGTTCTTAACCTTTTATTACTCGCAGGCCTGATTGCCAAACCCTTCCTTCACCTCTGACAAGACGTGTATTAATCACAACTTGTGAATGTGAGGAATGCCAGGCCTCCACCGTGGTTCGGATCCCACGTTAAACTGTAGGTCCTCCATTTCATCTCACAATCACCCTACCATTGCACATTAGCGTAAGTGCGTATAAGCCGAACGGGTAGTAAGACGCGGTGCTAATAATAATAATAATAATAATAATAATAATAATAATAATAATGCATGTTGTCTGTAATGCTATGCTCTCCACATGGTTCTTCCTCAAAGCCCCCTAAATATCCTAAAATATTTTCGCGGCCCCCTAGTATTTATAACATATTAATCATTAAGTATTTTTCTAAAATAGTGGCTTTATTTGCTGACTATGATAAAACAAATTAAAAAAAACAGAAATTAACTACCTACATGTATTTAATTGGACCTCTGCTGTTGAAAACTTTCCACAAATTTGTATCTTCTTGTTTTAATTGTATTACTAAATGTTTTCGCATGCAAGGATTCGATTTTGCTGCTTCGTTTTAATATCTACCATTGTGGAAAATCTTTTCCATTCTAAACATAAAATAAAGGTTAGTTTTACTATCCGTGATTATCCGCTTCCTTAAATTACCACGGAAATCGAATCTACTGTACTTACATGTAACGATCATCGAATTCTTTCTTCCAAAACTAAAATTTAAATAATTGATTTCAGTAATTAACAAATAACATTTTAAATTATTTTTTCGAGGCCCCCCCCCCGGTTAAGAATCGCTGCTCTACCAGACACTTGGGTGACCTTTCTGAACAAAGTTCATCTGCTTGGTCAGTGGTGGTGGAAACCAGAGGGGCATTGCTACCCCGAAAAGAATCCTCCTCTCAATAAATTTGTCCCTCATAGATTTATTTCACACCCCGCTGATATTTCTCGAGATTAAAGCTTCAATCTGTTCTCACATAAAAATAAATTTCAAAAACAACAAGAAATGTACAAAGTTTGGTCAAAATTAATAAATTTATTTGAAAGCTATAATAGATAAGGGTGGGACTGGAGATATGTGACCGCAAACCAAGGTCGCTATTTTGGCCAACTCGTGATTTTCCAAAAGTGCTCCAAATGTTCATTCATAAGAAAATTGAGGAGCTAGAGTCGAACAAAACTACATAAACGCCAGAAGCCAAGTGGGTGTATTGCTAAAGGGTGTTTTTTGAACTTTCCAGAGTGGAGATTTCTACGTTCAAACTAGGTATGTTTACATAGTAGGATCATTAAAAACAGTTTTGTGTTCATTCCATAAACACTTAATGTAGCATTTACCGATTTTATCAATATTGCACCTGATTGGCCCTATCCCAGCCACCTAGGCAGCCCGTCAGAGGTTAAGGTCGCCATGATGTGAGACCACGTGTTTCTGTTTCAGTGGCCATGCTGTGAAATTGAGGTTAGAGGGGGGTGCGCGCGCACACTCGCGATGACGCGGAGCATTGGTTGAGGCGCCTGGATGTTATGCACGCCCTGGCGCACGACGACAAGCGTCTAGATCAGCCAGCTGGGGGCGGCATGCCCGGTCAGGCGCCCACCGTGTTGCCCGACGCCAGCTCTCTCTTCAGGGAACACGGCAACTACGAGGAGTTAGGCCTTATAGGCAATGGTGAGGAGGGAAACACCGTCCTTCTAACAGTCACATGTATACCCTTCCTCTAGCATCATGGTCAGCCATTGAGTATAACTACCCTTCCTTCTAGCATCATGGTCAGATTGAGTATAACTACCCTTCCTTTCCTTTAGCATCATGGCTCATATATAATATTTTTTAGATCATCATTCTGTTTATTCCTTTTCAATGTATAAGAAAACACCTTATTCTCAGCATAGTACATTTACTAACTACTTTTCTTTAACATGGTCAGTCATATACACCCTGTTTAATCTGCAGTCTGAATCTATAGATATAACTAACATCTATCCTATACAATATACATCATTGAATAATAACTACCCTTCCTTCCTCTAGCACCATGGTCAGCCATTGAGTATAACTACCCTTCCTTCCTCTAGCACCATGGTCAGTCATTGAGTATAACTACCCTTCCTCTAGCTTCATGGTCAGCCATTGAGTATAACTACCCTTCCTTCCTCTAGCACCATGGTCAGTCATTGAGTATAACTACCCTTCCTTCCTCTAGCACCATGGTCAGCCATTGAGTATAACTACCCTTCCTTCCTCTAGCACCATGGTCAGTCATTGAGTATAACTACCCTTCCTCTAGCATCATGGTCAGTCATTGAGTATAACTACCCTTCCTCTAACATTATGGTTAGTCATTGAGTATAACTACCCTTCCTCTAGAATCATGGTCGCCATTGAGTATAACTACCCTTCCTCTAGTATCATGGTCGCCATTGAGTATAACTACCCTTCCTCTAGCACCATGGTCAGTCATTGAGTATAACTATACCTCTAGCATCATGGTCGCCATTGAGTATAACTTACCCTTCCTCTAGCATCATACTCATTAATTTTTTAGTCATCTTCTGTAGTCCAATTTTCAAAGTAAGAAACATATATGACAGCTAGAACATTTACTAGACTAGATTTTCTTTAACATAGTCATACACCATGTAGTAATCTGCAGCTGAAACTATAGATATAACATCAATACCTATAAAAATAACACTAATAATATAGGCTAATAACATGCTATCACTTTTGGCCGCAAAATCATATCTGTATTTTCTAAAATATAATATGAATATTGGTCTCTATAATTGGTCAAGAAAAAAAGTTACGCAATTTGTATAAAAACTAGTCAAATAGGTTAAAGACGGTGACTTGAACCTTGAACCTTTAGTCCAGCGAACCATTTATTTACCTAATAATCTACCCAGCTAATATTCCAAGAGAAATGGATAGATTTCGTGGGTGAATTAAAAAAATATATGATTAGTATTTCAACTCATAACCAATGTTGAGAGCTCATTTAGTTTGGTTTGACAATGTCGGCGGGCAGGGTTTCGAATCCTGACCGGGTGTACTGTCAGGTATTTTTCCTAAATGGTTTTCCAATCTCTCCCCGTGCAAATGCACCGCGTCTTACTACCCGTTCGGTTTATACGGACTTACGCTAATGTGTAATGGTAGGGTGATTGTGAGAGGAAATGAAGGACCTATAGTTTAACGTGGGATCCGAACCACGGCGAAGGCCTGGAATTCCACACATTCACAAGTTGTGATTAATACACGTCTTGTCAGAGGTGAAGGAAAGGTTTGTCAATCAGATAAATATGTGCCGGGACCTAGGATTGAACCCCGGACTCCCAACACAGAAATCTGCAGTTTTTAATTGATTTGAAAAAAAAAAGTCTAATCCAAAGTTTAAGCTTCCGGCTTCGGGGTTCCCATGTTTGTGCACAGGGGCCAGGGGCTACTAATTTTAAAATTTCGGATCTCTGCGTGCGATAGTTATCACGCAAAGCTCATGACAGACAGACAAACTCTTAATTTTATTAATAGATACAATTAATTTGCGTATAATCCGAGCGGGTAGTAAGAAAATACACTGCTACAAGAAAAGAAAAAAACAAATTCACACAATTTTCTATTTTGATTTTAGCTACCCACGACCCAAAGCCACTATAAAATTACTGGTGGGAATCGGATAAGGTAACTGTTATTTAAATTATACATAGTTTTCGTTTTTTCCCCCCCACTTATTAATTGCGAACTTCGTGAACCAACTGATTATACCGGTACACTATTTACAAACTAAAAATTTATAACAGACACAACATCCATCCCCCATCCGTTAGTTAATCACTTTTAAAAGGTAAACCCATACTTTACCAATTATAAATTTTTCGGCCATGCCGAGATTTGATCCCGGGACCCCCAGCTCGGTAGATCCACAAGCTACCGACTTAGCTAAGGTGTCGGACAAATCAAATGATATACTCCCGATAGTCATGTCTGTCAAGGGTGTCCTAGAATTTAATGTCAACTTTTTGTCTTCATTTAAAAAGTTTCTCATCTAATGCGACTATGCTCATGCCGGATATTCAACAACTGTTGATATCAGCACATGAAAATAATTAAACTATGTTTCTGCTGGAACAATAATTCATTAACTTTGGCCAAAAATTTTTTTTATCGCGTCCCAATCCACTCCACCTTGACTTACTGAGCCTCATGTTGTACATCCTTTTTTTAACGGCTTCCTTTGGAGGCAAAAAAAAAAACGCGTTTTTTTTTTATTGTTGAAGCTCCCAATCCCTCGGTCTTGTGAGATACTTCGCCCCATCAATGGGGTGTGTGTGAGGGGCCGGTTTCTCTCGGCGCTGAAATACTTGTTCATCGAGTTTGTGGGAACAGGGTTCAACGGTTCAAAGGTTCAACGGGCCGATCTTTAGAGCACACAAATAGCGTGTTCTACAGCTTGGTCCCCTAAAAATAATAACACTAAAGTTGGTAGGGTTATAGGTTCTGGGTAGTTTGAGAAGAGGTTTTTTTTTTTTGCTCTTTCTTTAAATATACTTTTTTTGTTTCTTGCTATTTTACTTGTCTTTATTTCTCAACTTCTCTTTTAACCATCTCCTATCTTCCTTTGACTATTTCATTCCTCTTTCGCTTCCTTTCTCTCTCATTCACTACCTTTACCTGCTCTTTCTCCCTCTCATTTCCACTCTCAATCTCTCCCTCACTCCCTCTTTAGTTCTTACCCCCTCTCGCTCTTTCTCTTTATTATTTTACTAAACGCGTTTTCTGTTCTCTCTATTCTCTTGCTCTCATCTATTTCTTCACTCTCTCACTTCCTAATTCTTTTACATCCTCCTCCCTTTTTCTCTTTTTCCTTCTCTCTCTTCCTTACTCTTTTCTCCCCTCTTTCTTCTCCTCTCTCCTTTATTATTTATTTCACACTATTTCGATTCCTAAATATTTTCTTTCTCTCCTTTACATTCTTTTTACCTTCCTTTCTCACTATTTACCCCTATCTTTTCTCACTCTTACTAACTCACTTCCCTCTATCTCCCTATACTCCCTCTTTCTCCCTCTTGTTCACTCTCTCTCACAAAACCTATTGGCCTTGAGTGCAACTAGACCCTGCTAGTGGAGTTTCCATAAGGAAACCATGTGTCCGGAAAGACGCTTTAGTTTTGAAAAATAAAAAAGTAACTTACCAACTGTTTCTTATCCCTCTTTCACCATTGATAAAAAAAAATGGTTTGACCAAGAACATACTTTTAACTAGTCCAACTACATGTACGACCTTAAGAAGACTTTTCTAGCAACTGTTTGCTTCTCCTGCAGACCCTCTGCCGAGTTTCAGTAGCATGTGTTTGGCTGAGGGGTGCAGACGAAGTGTATGCATGCTATTATTGTTTAAATATGTCTAACCCCTGGTGTCGTTTGTCGCAGTGGTATGGTACAGTGTACAAGGCCAAGGACTGTCCAACAACGGATGATCGGGCGTTGAAGAAGTGCGCGTTCCTTTGACGGACGACGGAGTCCCATGTCCACCTTGAGGGAATATCATCCTCAAGCATTGGATACGTACGAGCATCCCAACATGTTCGGTGAGTGACAACCTCTCCTCTGGGAATGTTGGTAGAGACTGTACTAGGTAGGACCACGATGTCTCCCTCCTCGGAATGTTGGTAGAGACTGTACTAGGTAGGACCACGATGTCTCCCTTGTCCTCTGGGAATGTGTTGGTAGAGACTGTACTAGGTAGGACCACGATGTCCCCTTGTCCTCTGGGAATGTTGGTAGAGACTGTACTAAGTAGACCACATGTCTCCCTTGTCCTCTGGAATGTTGTAGAACGTACTAGGTAGAAACCACGATTCTCCCTCTACCTCTGGGAATTTGGTAGAGACTGTACTAGTAGGACCACAATGTATTCTATTCCTCTGGAAGTTTTTAGACTGTACTAGTAGTACCACGATGTCTCCTAACCTCTGGGAATGTTGGTTAGAGCCTGTATCAGGTAGCCACAATGTCTTTCCCATTGTCCTCTGGAAAGTTGAAAGAAGTACAGAAGGACCACGATTCATCACATTGCCTTGGAATGTGGATACTGTAACTAGGTCAGGACACGATGTCCCTTGCCCTCTGAATGTGGTAAGACTGACTAGGAAGGCCACGATTCACCTCTACCTGGAATGTTGTAGAGACTGTATTGAGGAAGGACCACGATTCTCCTTATGACCTCTGGAATGTGGTAAGACTGTACTAAGGTAGGACCACGTGTCTCCCTTGTCCTCTGAAATGTATGGTAAGAACTGTATAGAAGGCCACGTGTCTCCCACTACCTTCGGAATGTAGAGACTGTCTAGGAAGGACCACGATGTCTCCCTTGTCCTCTGGGAATGTTGGTAGAGACTGTACTAGGTAGGACCACGATGTCTCCCTTGTCCTCTGGGAATGTTGGTAGAGACTGTACTAGGAAGGACCACGATGTCTCCCTCTACCTCTGGGAATGTTGGTAGAGACTGTACTAGGAAGGACCACGATGTCTCCCTTGTCCTCTGGGAATGTGTCACTGACACCCTTACGCAAAAGTCATTCCAAGCGGTCTATCATTTTGTTCTAATAAGTTAAAAAAAAAAAAAAAAAAAAATCCCCCATCTCATTTACTTCAACAACACCCCTAACAAATGTAGTTCAAATTTTTAGTTTAATTTTGTCTTTATTACATAACTTAACACGTTCTTAATCTCTGGGCTCTCTCCTCTTATGCCTTCTCAGCACAATCGTCATGTTTTGCGACAGAAAAAAAAAAGGATTAAATCAAATTGTTGAATGTCGTCCATATGAACTGGTCTATTGAACAGAACAGTCTCTATAAAAGAAAGAACGGCCAAAATACAACAAAATGTATAGGTATTATTGCAAAAAAAAAAAAAAAATCAATTCATCATAAAATAATGAAAACTACTGAATTCGATCTTAAATACAAGTACGGGCACAGTGTTATGGTTTAAATTTAATAAAGTTAAAATTAAAATGGCCCGTGGGGGATCGAACCCACGACCTTCGCGTTATTAGCACGACGCTCTAACCAACTGAGCTAACGGGCCAGTTGAAGTCTGCTTAGTGATATGTATATATTTTTACAATCATACGATCTCTGTTAACTCAGATTAGATTATTTTTAAATAAATCATATTTATCTCCAATGATTGTTTTAATCAAGATGGAGAGACACTTATAGTAATGATGTTAATTGTCGCTACTCTTAACTTTATAAGCCATCCAGTCTACCTCTCCACTATGTTTACTTGGCTCTTAACATGCCTTTTAAAGGGTTTATCAATCAACATCGCATGCGGCAGATTTACATGTCTCGACCAGTGGCGGCTGTTAGACATATTTACTGGTGGGTCAAATCTGAAAGTAGTCTAATCCCATGGAAAGAGGATTCCATGATCGATCTATTTGGAGGGGGTTGTCATCGTATTTGACGGGTTCAAAACAATTTAAAAAATGTAAAGTTATTAGTTTACTCTATTGAACGATTTCAAATTTGATAATAATTTATGTATATAAAAAGTGGAATACTATATTGATTTAAGGGGTAACCTCCCTCTTACCTGAGTTTTAACCTGGGAAATCGCGTCACTAGGTGTTAATATTGGGGAGGGGGGTGAAGGACAGAACAAAGTCCATTTTCACTTTAAATTAGAAAATAAAAATAACTTCATATCAAATGAAAAATATAAATGAATTAATTCTATATGAAATGTAAAAGTTACCTCAACTTTATCATTTATGCATTACTATCAACTTGGATTTTCAATTTTCTGAATATTTGTTTCGGTGGCCGTATGGTCTAAGGCGTTACTCTCGCGTTGGGCTAGACTGCCGATGACAAGGAGATTGGGGTACGAATCCCGGTTGGGTGTATTGAGGGCGGTTTTTTCAAAAGGGTTTTCCACGCAAATGCGAGAACACTAATCTAAATTTAACCTTCCTCACCCCTAACTTTAGCGAAATTAATACATATTCATATAACCCGATGACGTCGCAGTAGGGGCAGATCCAGATCATTTTCACATTGTTACTTACAATGTTAGATTCCTGTTTAAAGCCATTTAATAATTTCTCATTCTTATTTGATCTTATATATGTTTTAAACCGTGGTTATCCTCTCCTAGTTTTTAAAACCAGATAATTTTTATAAACTATTTGGAGTGGCCCTCCTTCAACAATTTTTTGAAAAATGGTTCACTCTAGAAGCTATGAGTAGTCTTCGCCTTGATTTTTTTTTAGAAATTAGATTCTTTTATAAGCCATATAAAGTGTTCCTCACAGATAAATTTTTCAAATTTGGATGCCCCTCGAAGCTATTTAGAGTAGTCCTCACCTTAATTATTTACAATAATTAGTTACCTCTAGACGATATCTTTGAACTGGTCTCCCACAGACAAAATTTTGAAGATTGAATTATTTGAGAAACTAGGCTATTTGGGGTGGTCCTCGCCTGAAAATTCTTCAAAATAACATGTATCTTAATTCTAGAAGCTATTTGAAGTTGTTGTTCCCCCCCCCCCCCCTTGGACATTTTTGAAATTTGTATGACCTTGGAGGCTATTTAGAGCTTCCCTCCCCTGATTTTTTCTGCCAGTTGGATGCCTCTAATATTGTAGTTATTTGAAGTGGTCTTCTCCGGCCAATTTTTGACAAAATGGATCTAGAAGTCATTTAGAGTTTGATCTAAGGCCATCTTTCAGCTTCATATTCGATAATATCATAGGATTTGAAATATTTCTGGGGGGGATCTATTCCAGGGAGGGCAAATTATTTCCAGGGGGTCTGAGTCCCCCACTGTTCCGCCACTCCTGCTGTCCACACATACTCTATATTCGGTATTCTTGGATGAACGGCTCTCAGGCAATTATTAGTCTTCTTTGATGTGTGGTAGTCTACCGGAACAATGTTTGTTACTCGCTATGCACGACAAATATTCTTACGTGAAAACGAATACTTTTCCCACACTTGCCAGTATTATGTCGACAATTGAATAAACGTGGACGAATAACGCACGTGTGGACCCGGCTTAAGAGGTGTCTGCACGTAAAAAGATACAAAATTTTATAATTTGTGTGTATTGTATTTTCTTTCTAAAATTTGAACTTTCATTTAGTTTTTTGTATTAATTTTCTAACTTTCACAGGGGGGGGGGTCAACAGACCCTTAGACTCCCTCTCCCCCGCCCCCTGTATCCGCGTCTGCTTAGCATAAACGATTGCTTTGGGTTTTGTCGTTGGTGCTGCACCAGAAGATGGTGGGTGGGGCCAGGTTAACTTAAACTTGGCCCCGCCCACTGATTTTGACTTATAACTCCCACAAAAATATAGCACTAACGAAAAATATGTTAAATGAACAGCACTATCATATCACTAACGCTATTTTTGTCACTATTGCTTTCATGGGTGGGGCCAAGTTTATGGATTTTCACATGAAAGTAGAATCATGGGTAGAATTTTGTTAGGAAGGACCTTTTAGGTAAATATTGTTAGAATTCTATAATATTATTATAGCTCTTTTACAGGTATTGTTTTTATTCATCAAATGTGACAGCTTCAGATAGCACGAGTTGACGTATGAACACGTGAAAGTAGATATAGTAATTTTTCTACCTGTCAGATGAGGCTCTTCCTATGAAAATGGGAATGTAGTAACTGGTAAATTAACTGTCAGATCATGTTCTCCGGCGACCCGACCCTGGCGCTGTCTGTCGACCCAAGTGGTGAGTTAACAAGACACGTTACACTTTGCTGAGTAGCACGCGGGACATTAATTACCGCTGCTACATAGGCTCGCCATTTGACCGGGGTTGGGTGTCATCGCCACTGGACCCAGGTTAGAGATGGGACGTGTACACGTGTCATACAAGGAGGTACAGTAGGATTTTCTTAGGAAGGACCTTATCCAACAGTTACAAACCTCACTAAAACTATTTTCATGTATTTACATTGCAAAGTCATGTTATGTGCACCTGTCACTTCATATTGATAGTTTCAATGTATAAAATAACAATAATAAAATTGTTATTTATGTCACTAATGTTTACTGTAAAAAAAACTTTACATTTTCTTAAAAAAAACCTCCTAGCCAAAATTTGAGTTCACTATTGGTTCAGAGCTCACTTGGTTATTCGCCTGTAGGTTTATTTAGCATACTCTGTGGCATTAAGAATTCTAAAGGTCATTACTCCACTTAAAAAAGTACACCACCTATCCCTATCAAGTTCTATCCAGTCCAGCTCATTACACCTTATCCCTAACCCGAGCAGTTATATCCAGTCCGCCTCATTACACCCTATCCTGAGCTAGTTATATCCAGTCCGCCTCATTACACCCTATCCTGAGCTAGTTTTATCCAGTCCGCCTCATTACACCCTATCCTGAGCTAGTTATATCCAGTCCGCCTCATTACACCCTATCCTGAGCTAGTTTTATCCAGTCCGCCTCATTACACCCTATCCTGAGCTAGTTATATCCAGTCCGCCTCATTACACCCTATCCTGAGCTAGTTATATCCAGTCCACCTCATTACACCCTATCTCGACCTAGCTCTATCCAATCCACCTCATTACACCCTATCCTGAGCTAGCTATATCCAGTCCACTTCATTACAACTTACCCCTATCTCGAGCTATATCCAGTCCACCTCATTACACCCCAATCCCTATATTGAGCTAATTCAATCCAGTCCACCTCATTACAAACTATCTCTTTCAGGTCCATTCTATTCTCATCCTTCCATCATCATCTGTCTTCCCAATGGTCGCTTCCCCATTGGGTGTGCCAGTCAATACCCTGAACACGGTTCTAGATTCTTCCATTTACACTGCATGTCCTGCCTACCGTAATCTACGAGATTTTATTATGCTAAAAGTGTCTTTGTGATGAGTACAGGGTATGTAACTTATCATTATTTAACCTCATTTACGCCCCATTATCCTCATCCCTTTCGCCTATAGGCTAGTAATAATATTTTCATCAGAACCTTTCTCGGATTAATTTTTTTTATGAGGGTGCGCACTATCTGAGGGGGCCCTTGCCGAAGGCGACAGGAGATGGCGCGAGTTTTTTTTTTTTTTTTAAATCTGGGGTTTTAAGATGCAATGAATTTTAAGCAAGACTCCAATAAAGTAGAAGCTTAGGCTTTTAGAGAAAGTACAATCACCGCGTTTTAGTATCTTTCCAGATTATACGCATTTATTAGTTACGCTGATGGAATAGATAAAAAGAAGATATATTTCTAGAGAAAATGCTCTCGCATTTGCCTATAGGGAGAGTGGAAAAAATATAATTATAGAGAAAAAAAATTCGCATTTACATGTAAGTATAGTGGAAAATACCCTCAATTATAGAGAAAATCTACCAGAGTTTGTGTGTCGGGAGATTGTAAAAACATTCTCAGAACACCCGACCGGGATTCCAACCCCAATTTCCTTATCACCGGTCAATCTTTGAGAGTGATGCGTTTGACCATGCGACCACCGATATGGATGGGTAACACGCTATTTGAACCGCCACAAAAATACAGTCCAATTTAAATGTCCAACTGAACAAAATGTGTTTTATTGTATCGAGAGATTACATCGTGTCAACCTAGTTGGTATGAAGTGAAGTTGTGCATATACCTGCACCACAAACACATTTTAAAACACCTTTTTTGTTGTTGTTGACCCATACAGTGGGGCTCATTCATAGAGAGCGTGGGAACCTCACGCGGTCTCTGCTGGAAACGTAACGTAGCTGGCGGCGCCTGGCACTTAGGCCGTGTTCACAACCGCCTTCGAACGTTCTTTTCTTGGTTTACTGGAGGATATATATGAGAAAGTGGGGTTTAATTTGCGGTCTACATTGGCTCTTGGCAAATCGACTATCTAACTTATCGGGAACCAGAATTACGAAGCTGAATTTTAAGCAAATTAGCCTTAATTTGATTGGAGGAAGAATGGAAAACCACACACATTTATATCTTCTCCACTCTGCTTTCTTTTGGCATCATTCAACCATCAAAATGTTTAAAGTCATATCATTAGTCTAACTATATTGAATAACAACTATCACTGGTTTTATTTTATTCACATATATGTCGAATGCATATCTCCTGTATGCAATTATTATGTCCATTATTATAAAACATCCAATTTAATATGTTTATCATATTTAAGGGGGTTTGAACTCTGACTTTTTTTTACAACTCTTCATTCAAAACAACTTTTTACAATTTTTTTTTTATATTTCTATTTTTTTGATCCTCGGCTTAAGGCAGAGTGGAAAACAATTGAGGGAAAACTACCCTCAGTAAACCCGACTGTAATAATTATAACCCCGATCCCCCCCCCGTCACAAGACCAAGTGCTGCTCCATGGAATGGGAGGGACGAAGGTGATTCCCTCTCCCCACCCAGCCCCAAAAAGAATCAAACTAAACACACATTTTTTTTTTTTTTATTGATTAGGTAACTTTGGCCATGCATCAACCTTTCTCGATCGGCGAAATTTGGTTCCATAGCGAACGTTTCATAGCTAACGACCTAATTTCGACTTGCCATTCTTTTCCTCGATTTTATTATGCATGAATATTTGTAACAGCTTTTAGAAAATACAAACTTTTTTACGGTCAACGTTTGTAATATTTTACTGTATTACTAGTGTTAATTTATAGGTTTTGATAACATTATTCAAAAGCGACAGATGCAGATCACATGACTTGATGTGTGAGTACAGGAAAGAAGATTTAATAACTTTTTTAACTGTCAGATATGATCATTCTTAAGGCGATTGGCCCTTTTCGTTTGGCGTGGAAATGCAGAGCCATAGGAACAAACGGTTATCTTCAAGAATTTTTAGGGTTTTGCACTTTTCTTTTCGGAAACAGTTTGTTCAAGAATCAAAATTAGTTGTTCTGCTTTATTTGCCCGGTTGTCCCCCAAAGACTCCTTGGATCCACCACTGGGTGAGTGAGACTCGACAAGGTTGACATGCAGGTCAAAATCAAACATGTCACCCTGTTTTTCAAACAGGCATATCACATATCACATATAATAATTAATTTATGGAGAGGTATGCTGGTCTTTAGGTAGAAATGACAATTTTCCGCCCTTGGCGACTCGCGGCCGACTAATTAGGTGAAGGGGTTGAGTTGGGGGAGGCGGCACACTGAGCTCATTACAAACATACCATAGAGTCTTCAAATAGTGTGTTAGGGGACAGACCCTTAGACTCCCTCTCCCCCGCCCCCTGTATCCGCGTCTGCTTAGCATAAACGATTGCTTTGGGTTTTGTCGTTGGTGCTGCACCAGAAGATGGTGGGTGGGGCCAGGTTAACTTAAACTTGGCCCCGCCCACTGATTTTGACTTATAACTCCCACAAAAATATAGCACTAACGAAAAATATGTTAAATGAACAGCACTATCATATCACTAACGCTATTTTTGTCACTATTGCTTTCATGGGTGGGGCCAAGTTTATGGATTTTCACATGAAAGTAGAATCATGGGTAGAATTTTGTTAGGAAGGACCTTTTAGGTAAATATTGTTAGAATTCTATAATATTATTATAGCTCTTTTACAGGTATTGTTTTTATTCATCAAATGTGACAGCTTCAGATAGCACGAGTTGACGTATGAACACGTGAAAGTAGATATAGTAATTTTTCTACCTGTCAGATGAGGCTCTTCCTATGAAAATGGGAATGTAGTAACTGGTAAATTAACTGTCAGATCATGTTCTCCGGCGACCCGACCCTGGCGCTGTCTGTCGACCCAAGTGGTGAGTTAACAAGACACGTTACACTTTGCTGAGTAGCACGCGGGACATTAATTACCGCTGCTACATAGGCTCGCCATTTGACCGGGGTTGGGTGTCATCGCCACTGGACCCAGGTTAGAGATGGGACGTGTACACGTGTCGTACAAGGAGGTACAGTAGGATTTTCTTAGGAAGGACCTTATCCAACAGGTACAAACATCACTAAAACTAGTTTCATGTATTTACATTGCAAAGTCATGTTATGTGCAGCTGTCACTTCATATTGATAGTTTCAATGTATAAAATAACAATAATAAAATTGTTATTTATGTCACTAATGTTTACTGTAAAAAAAACTTTACATTTTCTTTAAAAAAACCTCCTAGCCAAAATTTGAGTTCACTATTGGTTCAGAGCTCACTTGGTTATTCGCCTGTAGGTTTATTTAGCATACTCTGTGGCATTAAGAATTCTAAAGGTCATTACTCCACTTAAAAAAGTACACCACCTATCCCTATCAAGTTCTATCCAGTCCACCTCATTACACCTTATCCCTAACCCGAGCAGTTATATCCAGTCCGCCTCATTACACCCTATCCTGAGCTAGTTATATCCAGTCCATCATTACACCTACCCTATCTTGAGCTAGCTCTATCCACTCCACCTCATTACACCCTATCCTGAATTATATCCAGTTCCACTTAATTACAATTTACCCCTATCTCGAGCTATATCCAGTCCACCTCATTACACCCCAATCCCTATATTGGGCTAATTCTATCCAGTCCACCTCATTACAAACTATCTCTTTCAGGTCCATTCTATTCTCATCCTCCCATCTGCATCTGTCTTCCCAATGGTCGCTTCCCCATTGGGTGTGCCAGTCAATACCCTGAACACGGTTCTAGATTCTTCCATTTACACTGCATGTCCTGCCTACCGTAATCTACGAGATTTTATTATTCTAAAAGTGTCTTTGTGATGAGTACAGGGTATGTAACTTATCATTACTTAACCTCATTTACGCCCCATTATCCTCATCCCTTTCGCCTATAGGCTAGTAATAATATTTTCATCAGAACCTTTCTCGGATTAATTTTTTTTATGAGGGTGCGCACTATCTTAGGGGGCCCTTGCCGAAGGCGACAGGAGATGGCGCGAGTTAAAAAAAAATATCTGGGGTTTTAAGATGCAATGAATTTTAAGCAAGACTCCAATAAAGTAGAAGCTTAGGCTTTTAGAGAAAGTACAATCACCGCGTTTTAGTATCTATCCAGATTATACGCATTTATTAGTTACGCTGATGGAACAGATAAAAAGAAGATATATTTCTAGAGAAAATGCTCTCGCATTTGCCTATAGGGAGAGTGGAAAACAATATAATTATAGAGAAAAAAATTCGCATTTACATGTAAGTATAGTGGAAAATACCCTCAATTATAGGGAAAATCTACCAGAGTTTGTTTGTCGGGAGATTGTAAAAACATTCTCAGAACACCCGACCGGGATTCCAACCCCAATCTCCCTGTCACTTGTCAATCTACGAGAGTGACACGTTTGACCATGCGACCACCGATATGGATGGGTAACACGCTATTTGAACCGCCACAAAAATACAGTCCAATTTAAATGTCCAACTGAACAAAATGTGTTTTATTGTGTCGAGAGATTACATCGTGTCAACCTAGTTGGTATGAAGTGAAGTTGTGCATATACCTGCACCACAAACACATTTTAAAACACCTTTTTTGTTGTTGTTGACCCATACAGTGGGGCTCATTCATAGAGAGCGTGGGAACCTCACGCGGTCTCTGCTGGAAACGTAACGTAGCTGGCGGCGCCTGGCACTTAGGCCGTGTTCACAACCGCCTTAGAACGTTCTTTCTTGATTTACTGGAGGATATATATGAGAAAGTGGGGTTTAATTCGCGTTCTACATTGGCTCTTGGCAAATCGACTATCTAACTTATCGGGGACCAGAATTACGAAGCTGAATTTTAAGCAAATTAGCCTTAATTTGATTGGAGGAATAATGGAAAACCACACACATGTATATCTTCTCCACTCTGCTTTCTTTTGGCATCATTCAACCATCAAAATGTTTAAAGTCATGTCATTAGTCTAACTATATTGAATAACAACTATCATTGGTTTTATTTTATTCACATATATGTCGAATGCATATCTCCTGTATGCAATTATTACGTCCATTATTATAAAACATCCAATTTAATATGTTTGTCATATTTAAGGGGGTTTGAACTCCGAATTTTTTTACAACTCTTCATTCAAAACAACTTTTTACAAGATTAATTTTTTTAATATTTCTATTTTTTGATCCTCGGTTTACTTAGGATTCCTTTGCCCCACCCAGCCTCAAAAAGAATCAAATTAAACACAAATTTAGTTTGTTTTTTAATTTATTAGGTAACTTTGGCCATGAATCATCCTTTCTCGACCGACGAAATTTGGTTCTATAGTGAACGTTTCACAGCTAACGACCTAATTTTGACTTGCCATTCTTTTCCTCGATTTTATTACGTATGAATATTTGTAACACCTTTTAGAAAATACAAACTTTTTTACGGTCAACGTTTGTAATATTTTACTGTATTACTAGTGTTAATTTAAAGGTTTTGATAACAGCAATCAAAAGCGGCAGATGCAGATCACATGACTTGATGTGTGAGTACGGGAAAGAAGATTTAATAACTTTTTTAGCTGTCAGATATGATCATTCTTAAGGCGATTGACCCTTTTCGTTTGGCGTGGAAATGCAGAGCCATAGGAACAAATGGTCATCTTCAAGAATTTTTAGGGTTTTGCACTTTTCATTTCGGAAACAGTTTGTTCAAGAATAGAAACATGTTGATTAAGTTATACTTTTTATATACACACCTCCTCTATGATTTTAACAGTGATCAAATATCGATAAATTGACATTTGTCAATAGAAAATTGCCGGCTTCATAACAAAAAATAAGAAAATATAACAATTAATAAACATCGATACATTATCTTAGAAGGGTTGCTGAAAATATTAACATAAAAATTTCACCCGTTCTCGAGAAAACTGATATTTCCAAATGTATGATTTCTCCGCAAGACCTGACAGGTAGCTAGAGCGCCATCTACGGTTTCCGTGATCCATCTGTTCTTGTTGGTGCGGAAGAATACTTTGGTCGGTTGTAAAGCCACGCCACGCCTTTCACCCTCCCACAAAATAGGTTTTAGACTCGCATTCGAAATGGTCAAGGGCCTTAAACAGAAATTGAGGTGTAACTAACTTACTTTACTTCTTTTTTAGACAGTGACGCGAGCTCATTGAAACAGTTGATGCCAACTAAGTTTTTCTAAACTCTTCTTTTATCGTTGCTTTTTTAAAACAAGGATATATATTTGGAGGATACAGGGGGGAATGCCATCTAGTTGAATCGACGGTGCCCGATTCACCAATATCTCACATAAAAAGTGCCCAACCATTACCTCCCGGACCTCTTGCTTATGTTTTGTTTCGGTTTTTATTTTGTATTTTACATGTTATAATTGGTGGCCCTACCTTTTTACCTTACACCTTCAGGTTTTGGGTTTTTACTCATTTCATATATGTACAGTAGATTGTATTTACCTTAAGTTTACCCAGCTTACCTTGACACAATGGCATAACTTATAAGATAGGATCATAGTGTAATCGTGAAGGTAATAGTGCCACGTTTCATGATAAACAGAGTGTGTTCTAATATCTATTTATTAATGCTTGTTTATATGTATGTATATCTTTGTGGCATCTTTAGTTCTTATGTATACATCTGAACCTTATTTATTTACATTTTGGTGATTATTTATTTATAAAAGGAGGTTAAATTATCTTATTTATTCTGTTAACAAATCAATTTTTAACAATATTTTGTATAAAAACTAACAATCACAAGCATTAATGAACATTCTACTATAGGTACATTATATGCCATGGAAAAAATACTAACCTACATTATGTGCCATACTATGAAAACTAGTTGTTCTGCTTTATTCGCCCGTTTGTCCCCCAAAGACTCCTTGGATCCACCACTGGGAGAACCCGACAAGGTTGACATGCGGGTCAAACTCAAACATGTCACCCTGTTTTCAAACAGGCATATCACATATAATAATTAATTTATGGAGAGGTATGCTGGTCTTTAGGTAGAGATTACAATTTTCCGCTCTTGGTGGCTCGCGGCCGACTAATTAGGTGAAGGGGTTGAGTTGGGGGAGGCGGCACACTGAGCTCATTACAAACGTACCATAGAGTCTTCAAATAGTGTGTAGGTGACAAAATTTGATAGCAAAAACTAAACACAAACATATATTGACAATTAAAGGTGGAATATTTTCGGTGACATTTTCAGATCATTAAACCCAGGGCAAAGAAGATGTGTTTCGTTAAGGCTTTGATGATAATATCGAAGTATTACATTATTTGCGCTAAAATAAATCAAATATTGCTCCAGTAGAAACATAAGAGTTTAATTTTCTTCACATGTTGATATCAACAGTTGTTGAATATCTGTGATGATCATAGCGGTATTAGATGAGAATTTTTCTAAATATAGAGAAAAAGGTTGTCCTTAATTTACAAAACACCCTTGACAGACATTCAAGGAATGTTGAGGACACCATGTTTTTACCGGAGCAATATTTGATTTATTTTGTCTAAATAATTGTTTTGATATAAAAACTGTGAAAATGCTGCCAATAACTCGCGTTCCCTTCATCTCCACCTTAAAAATATCTGTTCAACAGCAAACCATACGTTAGTGACGGATTCATCCACCAAGCGCTGTAGTATATACGTCAGTTTTAGATGAGAGCTGAAATAGCTTTTATCGATTAATTGATACATTTTTTGTTGTCAACGTCTTTTGGATAAATAAAACAGGGGCTATATCGAGTGCATTTCTTTCCAAAGAAAATAATTTAAAATGTTTCAAACAGGAACATTTTCCGGAAGAAATAATGTTTGTGTCACATCTCCAGCTTCAGGACATTCTCGTCAAAATTTGATGCTCAACTATTGCAATGCATCTCCAAAAATATGACGAGGTTAATATTTTATGTAAACATAGTGTAACTGTCGATTGTAGAATGTGAACAAAACGAACTAACCGAGAAAAATACAATGAAGGTCAAGGTTGGAATACAAATAGAACGAACGCTTACCGATAATTTATTTTTAACACGTTTTCTGTCTGGGTGTCTACTGTTGACTCGATGGTTTCGTTTGAGTCGGGTGCGTTTCATTGTGTCTGGCAGTCGGGCAGACTAGTCAGTGTGCACTGGTTGTGTGTGATCTCCTAATATGGGCGGTGGAATGCGAGGTGCACGCACCCACTGCTCTATAGGACAAACAAACCATGCACCCCACAAAGATTTGTTTGTTTTGTGCTCCGTGTCTTGAGACCCTTCCGGACACTACCGGGGTAACAGATTAGGACGGCAGAACTGAGAGAAAGTGTACCCGCATTGGTGTTGAGGGAGATCTAGAAATCATTCAGGGGGAAAACCTTCCTCAGTACACTTGGCCCGAGGTTCGAGCCCCGACGTCACCGTTGATACAGTATCTTAGACTGTGCGACCACCGATGCGGGTAAGCTATCAGTCACTTATAAAATAGCTAATCTAAGGTTAACGGATTGAAGGTGGATTTTAAGGAAATGTAACAGATTACTCAGATCTTGTTGAGATGAAAGCGAGCCTCTGTAATTTTGAAGTTTTTATAGTAAAAAAATAATATTTTTTTTGGCCAAAATAAATCAAATATTGCTCCAGTAGATGTGTTTAATTTAATTTTCTATATAAAGTAATCTCAACAGTTTTTTTAATATTTTTCATCGCTAAATTTGACCAGGATTTTTTCTCTTCATTTAAAAAGTTTCTGTTCAAATGCTACTGTGCTTATGACAAATATTCGAGAACGATTGAGGTTATTAATTATGTGTAGAAAATTAAATTAAACAAATTATCTGATTTATTTTGAACAAAAAAAGCTTATTTTTTTCTATAAAAGCTTACAAAAATACTCACCTTAACTCGTCTTCTCTTTCATCCCACCTTAAGTCTTTCAAAGGCCTTGTGCTAGGCGTTCAAATATAAATACACAAGAAATGCATCAGCATTCGCTTGAAAGAGTGAGTGAGAACCAAATTGTAACAAAACACCTCCAGTGCACACATGGGATTTGAATCTGGGTCTCTCGGGATAAGAGTCAAAGCTACCAGCGCACACCGGAGGTACTTTACTCGCATTTGCGTGGAAGGAGAGTGGGGAACTATCTAGGGAAAAAAAAACCTCAGTAGACCCGACAGGGATTCAACTCGAGCCCCAATCTGCCCATCATCACCACACACGACATTACACGAAATTGACGCCTTAAACCATTTGGGCACTGAAGCGGGTAAGAACTTTATCTTTTTTTAGTATAATTTTTTTAAGCACCGCGTCTTATTACTCGTTAAGGTTAAACGCTTATGTACTAATCACGCTAATGGGTTGGGGATGAGGAAAGGTGAATTTTTGGAGGAAGTGTAGCCACATTTGCGTGGAGTGAGTTGGGCACCATTTAGGGGGAAAAAAACTACCCTCCGTACACCCGACCGGGATCGAACCACGATCTCCCCGTCGTCGACAGTCTTAAGTCTATTGCGAGAGTGACGCCTTAGACCATGCTGATTCCCATGAAAAGCTGTGCTTGTGTTGTGGAGGTTCCTCCCAGAATCCATTCTTCCCCTCTAGCCCTGCTATTTGTGAATGGGTGGCTGACTCCAAACATCCACCCGTGGGATGTTTTCTCAGAGAGGAAGGGTTCCATGGGAGATGTAGGTCAAGGTTTGGTGCGGCTGTACCCTTCCTTCGCTCGATACTCGATAATAGTCAAGTAGAGGGCAAACTGGAAAGTTAAACTATTCTTGTGTATTAGAAAGGATCTTTTAGAAAATACATTTTTTCTTTTTAAGGTTGAATATTAAATATGATAACACATCATCAGCACTACTCTATAAGTATTGATTATATACATCAAGAGCAGCATTTATCCTCTTCGGTGGCCTCATGGTCTAACGCGCTACTCTCGTAGTGGACTAGACTGCCGATTACGGGAAGATTGAGGTTCGAATCTCTGTCAGGTGAACTGAGGTTTTTACCAAATGGTTTTTCACTCTCCCTCCACGTGATTAACCTTCCTAATTCCTAAAACCATTAGCGTAATTAGTACATAAGCGTATAACCCGAAAAGAACAGTGGCGCAGCATTTTCAACCGGTGTGCCGCGCGGGAGTTTGGGGAAAGATAAAAAAATCATCTAGAAAATTTGAGGAATAAAAATAAATCTGGAAGCGCCGGGGATCGAACCAGAGACATCTGAACCTGTAGCCAGGAGCTCTGACCTGGAAAACACAGGGAATTTTATATTCCAAAAACAGTGGGAGTCTTGATTTTCTAAACTGTTCTTCTTACCAGATTATTTCTAAAGCAACAATTTTCAAGTTTTAGTTGGGGGTATTTATAGTCTTTGACTTAGGACAGAAAATACGCCCGGTACAACTCAGCCTTCATATTTAGATAGTTGGTAATTACATTGCAGAAAGGACCTGTTTATTCAGTAACTAGTAACCAACTCTTCTTCACCAACCGAAATCGAACCAGTTTATTTTAGTTTTGTGGCTGACCGACCACCGGTTACCTTTACAAACGAGTATTAGCAATGATCGTATTGGTTCAAGGTGGCTTACCTAGAATTTTGATTTGCGAGGAAGGGCGGGTTAGAGTACTATAATTGATTAGGTCAAGCTTGTAAGTCGTGAGCTGATTTATAATCGGAGAGTTAAAAAATACCCGTTTAAATAAAATAATATTGCCTTTCCTCCACTAAGCTCCCATTGGACGCATCATTCGTCAGTTTGGTTGTCTTCAGTCCAAATTTTCATGGGTAGAGTCTTTATCTGACAGCTTTTTGAGTTAACAGGTCCACTTCCAGGTATTCATACGCCAAGTCATGTGATCTGCAGCCGTCACTTTTGATATATAGTGTCATTACCTATAAAATAACACAAATGAAAAGTTGAGAGCAGAAAGATATGTCTATATTTTCTAAAAGACTCGTTCATTAAAAATTGAACTGTAAACTAAAGTGAACATTTTTTTTCTTTTTGGCAATTTCGGGGACGGTAGCTCTAAGATCACTGTTGGGAGTCGGATAAGATAGTTGCGATTTAAATGATTACACAATAGCTCTGATAGTCATGTCAATGCCAATAAATTAGGTCAGATGTAGTAAATGGCTGCTTTGTAAAACATCTGTTAGTACCTTTAGAGTCCGAAGTTAAGAAAAATGGTCGAAATGAGTGAGAAACACTTGGTCACTGGCCACGATGATTTTATTTTATTTTAAAACTTTTATCAACCGACTTGATTAAAACATTTCTGGACCCTCTTAAATGACCAAACGGTTTAAGGCGTCATTTGGTGTTAGACTGGCCTGTTGATGACGGGGAGATCGGGTTCGTATCTCAGTCGGATTTACTGAAAGTGATTTTTCCATAAATGTTTCCTCACTCTTCTTCCACGTTAATGTGGGTAGATTACCTGTAAATTGCTTCCTCATTCCTCATCCTTACTCCATTAAAGTAATTGTCATACGCGTACAACCTGAACAGGTAATAATAATAATAATACTAACGACCTTTATTTATCTGGAGAAGTTAAGGTGTTAGTCTTCTCTTCCACTTAACCAGTGTTGAATACAACATACACTATCACATTTATTGAAATACAAACTAATTTTAATAAAGGAATATTCAAATAAGTATAAAAACATTCGCACGCTCATTCATACACTCTTTTAAAGCTCAAGTAGTTTCAACAACTCAGTTTAGCTTGTTAGACAAGATAAATTGCTTAACCGCACGCTTGGAGGGAATTTTCGATATTAGGTGACAAATCAAGTTATCTAGTTTGTTCCAAGCCTGTGATGCCAGGACAGTAAAAGAACGAGCATATGTTTGAGATCTATGTATGGGAATATACATCTGTATAGTGGATTCTGATCAAGTAGTAGTAACGCGATGTTTAAAAAAACTCTGGCGGGAGTTGACGAAGTGGGGTTAGAATCCTCGGTGAGGTACCGGCCCCAAAATATTTGACGAGAGTATTTAATTCATATAAGTTTAAAAACAGAATTAATTTATTTTATAAGTCGGGGATAAAGTCAGTCCGGGACATAAGTCTTACTTCGAGGGGTGTCCCCGAAAATCTGGTAACGAATGGTTACCTCGGCCTACACCCATTAGTAATAGGGTCCACTTATCTGTTTACAAGTAAGCTTTCGATTGGGCACTTAACCCTGGTTAATTTGAATAGTTCATCCCGTTCCTAATCGGTTCGCAAGCCTTCTCAAGTTGTTCAAGCTCGGCTATTTCGAAGGCTGATTATTTTATTTATGGCTGTGTTCTCCTTTTGGACGCAGCATGTGACTCCCGGAAGGAGTATTTGATGTTTTCTGTGGAGGGGGGGGGGGGGAGGTGACTAGATTACTCTGTTGACAGAAACAGCTGCTATCAGGCGAGGGGTGCGAAAATTGGTCACGGGAATCTTTTGTCGGGACAGAAAAATGGTGTGCGTTTCAAAGTTTACGCTTCGAGTGTTGCTTGAAAAGAAAAAAAATATATATATTGCCACACATTTTGATTGGGCTACGCGCGGCAAGTGCTAAGAGCAATTTTACAAGTTTGCCAACTTATGGGCAGAAAAGTGTTTTTGTTGTAGTTGCTGTTTAATGAACTTATACTTTTGTTTGTGTAACGGACGAATACTCCCCCCCCCCACCCCCCCCTCCTTTCACTTTAACCTGTCTGGTGGCTATTTTCAATTTAATATTTACTTTAAAAAAAAAGTAAGGTGAAGAGAATTAATTTTAATTTTAATTTTAAATAAGCCTATTCGAAGCTTCGAAATTTTGAATCCGAATCTGAATCTTGATAAGATTCGTTTTCGATTCAAAATTTCAAATACAAATACCTCCCAGATTCGGATTCTTTGTAACTTAGTTTAAAATTCTAATCCAAAAGCCAAACGTTTGAATCTAAAGAAGGTCGTGTTTTGAATTCCGTCTGTTTTATGTTCCTAGTTAGTTCCCCGCTCTACCTCCACGCAAATGCGGGCATATTTCATATTAAATATTAATTTCTCACATTTACTCATTTAGTGAAATTAAATGCTTACATCTCGGACAATAAGTAAGACGCGGAGCATAACACACATTTTTACAATATTTAATTTTATCAATTGGTATGGAAGATCGGGAACTGGGGCTCATTTGTAGTTGAACAAAGAATTGATGTTTTTGTCTTAGGGTAAGTTGATGATAGTTATATTATCATAAAACCAATTCCTTGCGTTTTCTTTGAAAGGCAAACATTTAGGGCCGTACGTTACAGTCGAAATTTGGAGGTCATTTGACCGAAAGTGCTTGTTACTCTTGTACTGGGAGATTGGTTGACTACATACATTAGACTGTAAATAGATTGGTGGACTCCTGAGATTAGTATATAAATACAACCTGAACTGATACACTGGGAGATTGGTGGACTCCTGAGATTAGTATATAAATACAACCTGAACTGATATACTGAGAGATTGGTGGACTCCTGAGATTAGGATATAAATACAACCTGAAGTGATACACTGGGAGATTGGTGGACTCCTGAGATTAGTATATAAATACAACCTGAACTGATATACTGAGAGATTGGTTGACTCCTGAAATTAGGATATAAATACAACCTGAACTGATACACTGGGAGATTGGTGGACTCCTGAGATTAGTATATAAATACAACCTGAACTGATATACTGAGAGATTGGTGGACTCCTGAGATTAGGATATAAATACAACCTGAAGTGATATACTGAGAGATTGGTTGACTCCTGAAATTAGGATATAAATACAACCTGAACTGATATACTGAGAGATTGGTGGACTCCTGAGACATGACAATAAATAAGGTGACCATTTTTTTTTTACAATGAAAAGGAGGACGAAAAAATTTAAGAAAAAAGTACAACAGTAAATAAATGAAACATTTTATTAATTCAAACAAAAATACACTAATTATGCTTACATCCTTTTTAATTATTTAATTACACGAGTATTTTTCCATTGAATGAATATTTTTTGTCAATATATCATTTTCTAACAATATATTGGAAATTTCGGAGCAAGAAATATCCTTCATATTGAATTTTACGGTAAGTGCTGCAGCTAGAGTATCAACATTCAATCTTGATTTCTCACTTGTCCAAAAATCATTACCAATTGAAAAAAAACTCTTTCAACTGCTGCATTAGTTCCAGGGCAGCACAACGTAAATTCAACAAGAATAACATGACGCGTAACAGTTCGGCGCGGCATCTCTGAATACAGAGATTATCAGATTAGTTTTAAAATATCGAAAAGGAGGACAGGTAGGAGGACACTTTTCGAGGAAGGACAGAACCTACAAAAGGAGGACTGTCCTCCCTAAAGGAGGACGATTGGTCACCTTACAATAAATTAAAGACTTAAAATAGTTATTGTGCTTTACCAGCTCCCAACAGTTCTAACGGGTGGTCCGTATTCGAACTCTCGACCTACCTGATATGCGCTACGAGGTCTGTTTGGGTTAGAGCGCCAGCATATGAATAGGTAACCTACATCGACGACGGAAGTAGAGCATATAAAAGTTGAGTACCTTTATAACTACGCGTGTGAGGTCTAACCTACAGCGACGACCAAGACACGTTCTGAATGAAATTGTCAACAAGTTGTTATCACCACTCTTTAAATGTTTGGGAAACAAAACACTATTGTGTGTGGGATGCCCTCGTCTCATTACTACCTGGAGAAAATAAATAAAGCCGGTTGTAGTCTGTCGAGCTCGAATCTCGGCTCTTCTGGTCACGAATCTCGTTACCTTTAAATTAATTAAGATTGCTTCTTTCACCGCGTTTCGCTACCCGTTCGATTTCTACACATATATTCATAACATTAATGTTATAAGCTGTAATTTAGAGTAAATGTACCCAAATTTGCGTGTAGGGAAAGTGGAAACCCACTTTAAGAAAAAACACCATAAATACATTCGACCGGCATTCAAACCCTGATCTTCTCATCACCGGCAGCCCAGTCTATTACTCGAGTGACGCCTTAGACCATTCGGCCACTGATGCTGGTTAGTAAGGATTGTGGATAAATCTTTGAACTGTATGTAGAGTCCAACACCTTAGCTCAGTCGGTAGCGTGTTAGTCCATTGAGCTAAGAATCCCGGGTTTGATTCCCGGCGTGGCCGAAAATGTATCATTGGTGAAATGTGGGGTTTACCCTTTCATAGTGATAGTTTAACGGCTGGGGGCTGGATATTGTGTCTATTCTAGATTTAAGTTAGTTTATAAGAAGTGTGCTGGTATAATCAGTCTATTCAGAAAGAGCACATTAAATACCTCAACAAAAAAATAAAACTATGTACCCGCACAGGTGGTCACACGGTTAAATTCCTGTCGAGGTCTCCTTACTCCTTCTCCTTGGTTTTGAATCCCGGTCGGTGTGTACGGAGGGTGGGTTATTTCCTAGATGGTTCTCTACTCTACCTCTACGCAAATGAATGCGTACACATTTAATCTAGATCCAACCTTCCACATCCGTAACTAATTAGCTTAATTAATTCATTCGCGTATAATCCGAATAAGGAGGAAGATGCGGTGCTAGAAAAAAAATGTAATCGGAAGAAAAATGAGCTGAACATACAGTAAGTACATCGACCAATCCAGGCGCACGCACACCCCTGAATGACGATGACGTCACTAGAAGATTGTGACCGGATGCGCGTGGCTCCTCTGACACCGCGTCATGTGTCATTGTGTCACGATGGTCTCGCGGGGGTCATGACTTGTTAGTGACAGAAACTTCTCTGTACTGGGCTGGGGGGGGGGGATGTTACCATGCCAACCACTTCTTTGGTCATTCACGTGCTTTATACTTTTGTTAGCACTCTTTATAATATGTCAGCCTCATTTAGCTTCGTTTGACTATAAGTCGGGGCTCGAATCCTAACCTAGCGTACTGGGGTATTCTCAGATGGTTTCCTACTCTTGTTCCACACAAACGTGTGTACATTTCTTTTAAATCTACCCTACCTCATCCTTAGGAGGAATTATCTTCTGCAGGACGTCATGAAAGGAAAGGTTAAAGTAAAGAAGAGCTTTAGGAAGGAGGATTCATATATACTCGTACGCTGACTTGGAAGGAAATAAGAAAATTATGAGAGCCGAAGGAGGAGGTAGAGGACAGGGTGCATTGGCGGTCAAAAATCGCTGACAGAAATTATGGACCTATTGTAAGACAGAACACCTAATAATAATAATAAACCTCATCTCTTAATACCTTTACGTAATCATTATATTTGCGTATAACACTAACAGGTAGTAAGACGCGGCTATTAAAAACATCACACCTCAGTGTCAATGGACTGGTGATTTGCGGATAAAATGGATCGATTTAGGGAATAGGATGAGGAAGAATTTTTATTCAAGAAATGCACAAGGCTGCTACGCATCTGGAAAAAAACAGGGCTTTTTTTTTGTGCATGGATAAAGTAGAAAATAAAGGAAATTTCCCTATATTAGAAACTACTATAAATATTGGGAATTTGGAACAATAAACTGCAAGCTTTGGATTTAAGTAAGAAAAAGCGAACTGAAGAAGTAAGCACGTTGATTCGATTCATGTCTTATCTCCCCCCCCCCCCCCTTCACCTTTTTGTTTCCTCATTCAAACATTGGGTTGAGTGACAACTGCATACATTCCCCATCAAATTAAATAATCTTGTTCTAAAAACCAATAGTGTGACTTCCCACAAGTCAATTTTTATGAAAAATGAAATTTAATACCCTTTGAAATGTCTGGAAAAATGTAAATTTCTTCTGGAAAACACAGGGGATTTCGCATTAAGAAAGTAGTAGCAACCCTGAATGCACCAGCGTAAAACCCGAACGAATAGCGAGAACATGGCGGGAATAAATATCACACACTAGTCCCAATGAGCTGATTATTCGCTGATCGAATTAGTAATAAATGCACAATCATCCACCAACATAGAAAAAAAAATTACTTCTCTATAGATCTGGATCGAACTACTGAGTTAAGCACTCGCTTGACGTTGCCAGCGCTGCTGAGCTACTACGAGTGGTCTTGTAAGATTCATGACAGTAGTCTAAATGGGAAGTGATAAATTGCCGAATAGGATGTCATTAAACCTCACGGCTGTTTTTGCTAAGCTTTGTTTCGTCCTCTCCCCCCCACACCTAATCTCCCCCTCCTCAGCAATGGTGTGTCAAGTAGAAAAGCAATGCTTTCTTGAGATCCCAAATCCTCTTTCTGGCACAATTTATTAGACGTCATTGATTGAAGAAGGTGCTATTTGTAATATTTTTACTAAGTATAGTATGATTCTGTTAGTACGGGGAGATCGGGGGTTGATCCCGGTCGTGTACACTGAAGGTTTTTTAACGGTTTTTCACTCTCCTTCTACACAAAATGCATGTGCACTTCCTCTCAATTAAACTTTCCTCATCCTAAGCCATTAGTGTAATTAGTACATAGGCGTATAACCCTAGCGGGTAGTAAGACGCGGCGTTAATAATGAAAACCCGATTAATCGACCGTGATATGCTCTTTTAAAACACTCGGCCGGAAATAGGCGTATCCCTGTTGTTGACGGTATCACTCAGATGAGACAGACGTGTCTAGTAACCGGACTGGTCAATGGCAACAGCTCTCAACCTACACCCGCCGGAGTATGAAGGTGTGGGGCGGAGGGGGGGGGCCTTGAGACGACGCCGTGGCGTGGGTGGTTGGGGGAATCCCCCGTCACTCCAGACCTTTCTCACACAGAGAGGACGTTGAACCGCTCCAGGCGCCACCCACAGCTTTCATCTTGTAGATTCCTCACAGACTGGATGAAAAAGACGCCCTTCCTTTGCCTTTGTCGACATGACTTGTCTCCTGGACGAGTACTTTTTTTTTTCTATTTGCTGTCTGAAGTTATCACAGCTAAGAAAATGTTCTCTTGACAAAAATAATAGTTTCCCCCCTCCCTTTTGTGTTTGTTGCAGTGAATGACCAACATTTTTTTTTTTTTTACAATGGATTGGGAGGGGTTCTAGCTCGGACTGCTTGTAACTCAGGGGTCAGGGTATACTGCAGAGGCGTACCTTGAAACTTACATGTAAAGTGACTTTTTTTTTTTCATTATCAGGGACAACCGCTTTAAAATCACCTCTGAAAGCTGGAGAAGATAGTGGCCATTTAAAAAGTACGTAATACACCATATATTCATGTTTTTAAAAATATTTTTGTTACTGGACACTTTACCGTTTTTGATGATGATGATGATGATGATGTGGACCCGTGCATGCCTTACTGCGCACTTGCCATCACACGGCTATATGATAACCTGATTATATGCCATTCTGTTGAAATCAGTAAAAATTAATGTTTGTACACGATTTATTTAGTTGATTACACTTTCAGTATTATAAATTTGACATTAAAATGATACAGTTGTTATTTGTTTAACGAACTGACGCGGAGAGCCAGAGATAGTGCTAGAGAATGCAACAGATTGAGATTGCTAAAAGCTATACGCACAAGCTGTTCCAGCCCCTTATATATGACCTACCCCTTGCTTCTTGAACCCCTTGTCTCCAGTATTAAAACCAACTAATAGGAGAACTCCTGGCAGCCTGATGTTGCGAAGGCTAGCTTCCTATTGGGTAAAAGACAGCCATCTCATCACCATATTTTCAAATAAAACGGAGGTTTTTTAAACAAAGAAAGTTTTAAAACGTATTATATTGAATTTACTCCTGAAAACACCTGGTCATCCATGGATGAATTATTAGGACAATTTGCATACAGTTCTTTAAATAAAAATACACTTTTTTATCCATGACTTTTTGAATAAATGAGAGGGGTCCAAAACAGTATCATTACAATTGTCAATAATTTGGGGCTCTACATCTTAGCTCATTCGGTAGTGTATCTTCCTACTGAGATAAGGGTCCCGGATTCGATTCCTGGCATGACATAAATGTTTATCATTGGTGAAATTTGGGTTTCCCATTTCGCAGTGATGAATTAACGGCTGGGGACTGGAGTGTTTTGTGTCTGTTCCGGATCTAAGTTAGTTTCACAAGTCGTGTGCTGATATAATCAGTCGGTTTAGTCACGTTAAATACTTAAAATTGGGTCTATGAAATGTAGTGATGTAAATATATATAACTCCCCTTGGTGTACTGAGGGTTTTTTTCCCTAAATAGTTTCCACTTTACCTACACGAAAACGGAGGGGTATTTTACTCGAATTCTATTCTCCTCATCCCGACCTCAACCACTCTTCCTACACGCAAACGCGGCTACACTTATTCTAAACATAACCTTCCTCCTCCCTAAAACCACTAGAGAAATTACATAAGCGTATAACCCGAAAGGGTAGTAAGACACGGTGTTTTTTTTAAAAAGGGTCGTATGTGTAATGAGGCGCGCAGAAAAATGTTAGTTACAAAATAAAATATATTTTCTTTCTTTTTTAGTACTGCGTCTTACTACCCGCTCGAGTTATACGCCTGTGTACTAATTACAGTAATGAGTTAGGAATTAGGAGGGCTTAATTTGGAGGGAGAGTGGAAACCCATTAAACAAAAACCACCCACAGTGCACCCGAATGGTATCGAACCCCGATCTCCCCGTCTTTGACAGTCTAATCCAACACGAGAGTAGTGCGTTATATCATGCGGCCGCCGAAGCGGGTAGTATCCTCTTTTAGTGTGCGGATTCAGCAAGTTGGTAAGATAAGCCTCCACTCCCCTTCAATACATATTTCCAAAGATTGTCAGGTAACGTTTCAAGTGGTCACAATACAGGGCCGTGCAGGGGGTGGGGGGGGGGGGGGGGTGGAATCGCCCGGGCGCCGCGAGCAAGAAGGCGCCCCCTCGTACCCGTTTGTATTAATAAATCGTTTTAAAAAGTAAAGATTAAATATATAAGGGTATTATATCAGATTGCAATGGATAAGTGTTATAAAACATCATTGGAATTAAAGCGGTAAAGTGATAAGAGTAACCGTTGTAACCCGGTGGCACCGCTATGATATGAACTGAAATATGAGGGGAGTGGGGGGGCGCTTACTTCACACGTGGTGGGCCTGGTCACAATAGTGAAAGTGTCCCTGGAGCATATAAATAGCGTGACCTTGACACTTATGATCCTCCTGATGAATCACAAGAGACCGACTATTCACCATCTGCTGCGCGGTCTGAGTATGACTATTACAAGAGGCAATCATTAAAGTGAATCATGACTGTAATTACCGGAGTTTTGGTCCAAAGGAAGTAATGACTCCTGCGCTGACACATGATACACATAGCAAGTGTGTGTACGTCACAACCAAGCGTACAAAACTCGCCCTAAGTTTTTAGAAAGAGGACCAATTTCCTTCCTTTAAGGTGCCACAAATTTATGTTAGCTCTAACCCTTCCGTTCATAAGCTCTAAAATTACTCTCTGAATAACTAAACACTGATTTTTATAGGAAGCCCATTTTCAACCACCAACAGTGATTGAAAGTCACTAAAATTCAAATTATATGGATTAAATAAAAATGTTTCAATCAATTTGGTTGCTAAAAAAATGTTAATGTTAAATCTGGCGACAATGAAAATAATAATAGCTAACAATGCGTAATCTCTTGGTTTGAAGTATTTTTTATTAAAATGTTTGTTATAACTTTACGTAGGTCCGCTCAATACTTTCAGTTACATTTCGTTTATCTTGAAAAGTAGTAAAAATACCTTGCTGGGTTACACTCTGGCCCTATATTATATGTCATAGTGTAATCCAATAAGGTAAAAATCCTGCTACCTTTCAGGGTAAACAAAGTGTAGCTTATCCTATAACTTTCATTATTTACATCGTTAGATTTTTTAATAGTTCTAATTTATCGACATTGTCCAATAAAATTAACATGGGTGTATTCTCAGAAATATTAATAGGAATTCTGTACTCCAAAAGTCGCAGAGGGGATTCGAGGCTTAAGACCCTTAACCCCCATTGGTCAAAAGAAGGTAATGAGATTCTTCCCAAGGAAATATTTGAACATGAATACCTCTAATCTAGAACCGTGGTTCTCAAACATTTATGATTTCCCCATACTATTATGTTATCTTGGGAAATTTCGCTTCCCCCTTATCCCATCTTCTCTTTTTTTCCGACTTATCTATGCATATATTTGTTTGAATATCCACCTTTACAGCCTATTACATATTCAGACTTCTAAATGGAAGGAAAAATCAAATAAACTCAAAATATGTCGGTGTTTCTTATAAAACACGTTTGTTTCTGTTTTGTTGTTTAGGCTGCTGGATATTTGCCACGGGCAGAGATTGGAGCGGGAACAACAGCTTGTGTTGTTCCTGGTGTTCGAACACGTGGACCAGGACCTGGCATGCTATCTGGAGCGGTGTCCGGACCCAGGACTGCCCCCCACGAGGATAAAGGTACACAGTTAAATCTTAGTGTACCAAGTCCTCTTTCTACCTTATCATAATGTACCAACACCTGGTATTTCCTTATCATACTGTACCAAAACCTCACATTTTCTTATCATATTGTGCCAATACAGGGCTGCCAAATACCTGATAAACTGCGAGAACAGGGGAAACACAGGAAACATTTTGTGTCTCTAAAAAACAAAAAAATTCACTGGACCACTGGTGTATATTTGTTAATCTTGGGCGTTAAATTGCAAGCTTTAAATAGTCTTTTATTTGCATGGAAGAAAAAAGGAACTGGAAAAAACATACTGATTCGAACCCACATCCCCCTTGTTTACTTTTTTTTTCAGTCAGAAACAGAAGTTGTGTAACAATTGTGTATATTTCCCCATCAAGCTCAAATCATCCTATTCTAAACACTGACATGATATCACTCAAGTCAGTTTTATGTAAAAAGAAATTTTGTTCCTCTATACTACTTTGTAAATTATATACCAAATGTAAATTGCTTCTAAAAAACATCAAATATTAGAAAACTAGTGGCAACTCTGCAAGACAACATAAAGTTTGATTTCGGTAAAACAGTAGAAAATTCCTGTAAAAGTTACTAGTTTTCAAAATGTATTCCTATGCCAAAACAAAAATTATAATTATAAAAATAAATGAAAATTTTAATTTTTGTTATTAAAAATAATATTTAAAAAAAATGCCATTTTTTTTACATACGATTTGAAAAGCCATATGTTTGGCAGCTGTCACTTTTGGCAGGCAAAGTTTTGAAAACAAGAAAAATTATAATAGTAAAAGTAAATGACAATTTTAATTATTTTTATTAAAAATAAAATATTTTTTAAAAATGCACTTTTTTTTTAACTTTTTTCCACGTGTATTAAATTAAACATTGAAAGGAGGGAAGAAGGGCAAGGCCTACACACTTACCAGGAAACTGTAGGTCTCGAAGTTCACAATTAAAACATACTACAACACATAATTATGTAATTTTTGGGGTACATCAGTTCCCTTCTTTAGCAGAAGAGAGTAAAACACAGATTGGACAATTCACTATGGCATATTTGTGTTATTAATGGTTAGACAGTATAATATGTTGGATGTGTAAAAGCTTAACTTGAATTAATGTTTTGATAAGGTAATGATTTTTAGAATAATTTAATGTCCGTAAAAACATGTTAGCAAATTTAGGAGTTATTTACCATCACCCCTGGACTGGTCTAGAGGTGTAGCAAGAACTTCTTCTGCATCATCTTCATCATCGTTGTCACCTAGGTTGATTATTAAAGGTGGATATTTGTCATTCACATCCATCTTCATCTCTCTGTCCCAATTTTCTTTAGTGAGTTTCTTGCAGTGGTCCACATTCTTATTCCAGCTAAAACATTTATAGGCCTCTGTATTTACACATACCGCCCTCACTTATAACACAAAACAAACCGTTAATAAGGGATTAACTGTGGGTGATTGCAAATTAGTATCTGTGCAAGGATCCTGTGACTTATCAAGGTTACCCATTAGCATGACACCTTCTTAGAGCATCAAATCATGTGAAGCAAGGCGTAAAGGTGTACGAATGTTAGCTAAGGGCAACAATTTTATACAAGAGTTGGACCTATGCAAACATGTCTAACACTTTCAACACATGTGTTCAGCAATTTGTTCAATGAAGACTTGCTTCCTTTGAAATGTTTGTCACTGTCTCTGATGGCCGACATGACAGTCTCCAATGACACGTGTTTCCTGAGAATTATCAATAAAAGGCACATAATTGGGTATTTTGCACTTTGATAAAAAAATATTTTACATATTGCAGCTAATGTAAACATGTTCAATAGTTTGTATGGAACAATTTATGCATCTCTTGCTGTTGAGGGTCACATTAGCTTATATTTGTAAATAAAGGCAAGAGGGAGAGAGGTTAAGATCCAACTAAGAGTTATGTAAATAATCACTTGAACCACCAGTGTCATACATTCTATAGATAACTTGATGTGTAGACTCTCTTGTAAACTCATCTACTGCTTTAGCTGAAACGCCAGTAATTGGTTTTATGATTTTCTTCTTCCCAGGAGTCTCAACTTCATCATTGTTCTTTTCAAAGTGTAACGTTAACTTACAGTTAGTTACAATTGGATCCATCCCGTTATAATGTTGATACGTAACTATCAAGAATTCATACCACCCGCTCAATAATTCCGACCTAAATAGAATCCCTACAATGGTACATTTCTCTGTTGTAGTCCCTGTAGGCTAATACGGAAAGATAATACGACACAGTATATTTCATACAGTACAATCTTCCGTAATATTACACTCGTATTTGTTCAGGAACTTACCTTTGAAATCTTCTATCACTAGCCGCCACCAAAGCTGAACGACACCGTGCAGCCAATGTGAAGAATGGGGCCGAGCTAACGAAAGTCTACAATCAACGCGTGGTCATTCTCCGTCTAGTCAGATTGAATCTGAGGAATGAAAACATGGAGAACGCTAGAAGACAACAATCCACCCGCCCTCTGACGGATGTCAGATGAACTTCCCCAAACAACACAAACATCCAATGATCGCCGACTTGTTCTAATTTTCCGATGGAACAACCCTACAAAGTGACTACGTGACCGATGACAGCTAGCAACTGCGTGCTAGTAATTACCTCCCCTCTTTCCGTGCAACGAAAATCACTATAAAACAGGCTGACATTGTCTAAAAACTTTGACTATCTAAAATCTACGAACGAGGACGGATCATTGTCGTCGACCTGGACAATGATCGGATAAACATTCATACATCATAAATTGGAACGTAACTATGGAAGTTACTTATAAAGAACTCTATTCATTTTCAACTTATAATATTTTCGTGTTAAAATCTTTATTTTGTGTTTTGCTTAATATTTAACTTTTTGCTTTATTATCTCAGTCGCATAAATGTAACTTGTATGCCACCACTTAGGCGCGGTTGGTTAGTTAGTTAGTTTATTAGTTTAGTTTGAAATCCACCATTGGTAATTTTGTATTGAGTGAATTTAAATGTAAATTGTTAAAATGTGTGGACTTTTGTATTTTGCTATTTCACGCGACTGTAGAATTAAAATTAAGCTTGTTATTTTTTTTATATAATTTAATTTTTTTCTAAATTTCATTCTTTAGTTTTTCTAAGATATAGTTAGTCCCGGGAGATTTTGACTAGCGTCTGGAAGTCAAACTCTCGCGTTATGTTTTATGTAATTGTAAATTTTCGTATTGTAACTTGTAATTGTTTGAGGAGCCCATCAGGCAAGAATATTTAATGTTTGTTTCATTTTTGTGGATATCTTACTCCACTTCACTTTTGGTAGTTTAACTTCTCTTTTGATATTATAATCTACGTAATTTTGTGTCTCTTAAAGACGACTTGTAATAAATGTAAACATGGTATGTTTACATTCTGCGCTTCACGTTATTATTTTCAGCATTATTCAGAATGATATAATGAGACCACTGTACTTTGCTTTATCTACGTTTATACTGAATAAACCATATTATTGTTATATTTTTAATTCTGCTTATATTTTCCTTTATGTAGATTATACCTTCTCCCTTTTATTTAATTGTGGTCGTTAAGTAGAAGGCACGGAGACGGTGTAACACTGCGCAACTCTGCTGTCCTTTTAATTAACTGATCTTCCTGTTTAATTAGTTAATTAATAACCTATATCATTGCTGAAAAATGTTGGAAAATTATACGGTATATTTTTGTTGTTGTTGTGAAATCATAGCCTGAGTTTAACCTTGTATCTCTTTCTGTTTCATAATGGAACACAATTTGACTACGGACGCTTCGACTGGGGAAGTAGTGACTGGCGAGCCGAGCGTGTTGTCTAAATCTGATGTTTACCGACTCAATAAAGAAAGCCTTATCTCCGAGCTTGCTAAGCGTGGACTGCAAGGTTCAACAGAAACCACCGTAGCAAGACTTCGTGCAGTTCTCGTGGGAATCCTTTCGGAGAGCGATACGTCTCGAGACCAGGCAACAGTGGGAGTGGAGAATCATCATTCAGTACCGGTGAGGGTTGGAGATCCAATTGAAATGTCACGCGCTTGGGTGAGTGATAAAATCCAAAGTAAAATTCTCGTTGATTTTGTAAATCGAATACCACTGTGTGATGGTCAGGACAGCTCATCTCTTTTTTTATTTTTACTTGAGGTTCAAAGGATTTGTCATTTAAATATCGGTTCTGAGTCCGAGTTTATTGCATTGTGTTTAGGTAAAACTTCTGGATATTTAACTCGTTTGTTTTCTGAAGGGCTAGTTAATGGGTTAAGTTGGAAACTTATTAGTCGTAAGATATTAGACTGTCTTGTCCCTACTAGAGCTAGAGATAATTTGTGTAAGCAGTATGTACATCGCTTTCAACGTCCTGATGAGTCGTTAAGGAGTTTCATCATGGCCATTTCTGAGGCCGTTGAAGTTTTAGGGTTAGATATTTCTGAATGTCAGATAGTAGATATTATTTTGGAGAATGTGTCGCCCTTGTCTCGACGTCATTTTGTATTTACTTCTAAACCTAGTACGATAGTTGAGTTACATGAGCTAGCTTCCCTAATTGAAGGTACTTTGTTGTCTGAAAGTGAGTTTCTGGAAAAACATGCGCCTTTTATTGTTGACAATTCAAGCGTGGGTTCGAATCCTAGTTATTGTGGTAGGTCTAGGAATAATACTGCGATTTCTCAGCTGGGTGTGCAACCTGTGAAGAAGAACCATATTGGCCCGCGAGCGTTGGATAGTAAGTTTTTGTCAGGAATTCGCTGCTTTAAATGTAAACAGTTAGGACATGTCCGGAGCAAGTGTAGTTCAGGAAACTAGTTGTGCGCCGTAAGAATCATGGGTCTTACGAGTCAAGCGCATTTCCATGCCCCCCTTCCCCCGTTGTAGTTCTTGTGCTTGTTTCTTTATGTTGTCTTGCTTTAAATAAATATCTGCCAGGCTCTCTCCCAGATGGGATAGACCCTGGTCAGTTGAATCTTTCTTAACACCCGTGTCGGTCAGGTTGATGTGCCAGACAGACCCGACCGATACGCGAAGTGCTCATGTGAGCCATCTTAAACTAATACCGACGTCTTAGAATGTCATAGTTTAATGGATAATGTTCGTAAGTTATTGTACTTACAGATTTAATTACTCCATTTTGGATTTACTTAGGTAAATGTAGGATGCCAAGAAATTTTTTTATAAGTTTATGGGGACTTGTATTTGATATTTTTGGTATTCCTGTTTTTGGTAAGACTTGGTGTCTTGATATTATTTGACAATTGTTGAGTCATTTAATGAACGGTCAATTAACGTAATCTCATTTTGTTAATTATAATATTGACCGAGTTTATTCATACTCTTAATAATAATGTGGAATCATGCCTAATTTATAGGTATATGGGGACCTATAATTAATCTTTTGGCATCCCTTATTAATTTGAGTTTTGTTTGATGGCATTGTGCCAGGCTGTGAGCCAAATCGTGTTTAAAATTTAAATTTGGTTTACCATTAATGATATGTTATATATCAGTGGTTTGTAGATATAGTGTTTTGTTATATATATATTGTTGGCCATGTGTATAGTTATTTACAGGTATTGAACCGTAATTGAACTTGTAGATAGTATGTGTTTATAAAATAAGTGAATAGTTTATAGATTTATTATGGCACGAATTTGTTGATGTTCCACTTCATGGAATTTGGATCACGAAATCAAATGTTGTTTTGATTTAATTATGACGTAACTTTCGCTATTCCATGTTTTGAGACACTCTATTCTAGATTGAGTGCTGAGAATGGACTTATATAGAATATAGTGAGATTATGGTGATCTAACATTTGAAACTCTTAAACCTTTGAATAGGAACCTTCAAAAGTGTTGAGGGGGGGGACGCTCCTCCGATACATCTATGTAGGATTTCTATAGGATTTTAGGATTTCATGAGGATAAACTTTTGTGACTTTTTAGTCTAGTAAACTTTATTGTGAGAACTTGAGTTTGAACGTAGAAGAAAGAAGAGATTCTTCATGTGTTCATACAGACAATTAGACATGTGGTTGCGTGTGACTTAACGCCACTTACATCTCGACAACAGACTTGTTGTATATGATTTTTCGTTGCGCATCCTGTTTCCCTTTCTCTCCTGGTTTCTGGTAAAGTCTACGTAGTGGTACCGACTGCTTCTCTAGATGATGGAATCTAGAGCTGGAAAAAATGGATCATCTCATGCTGTTTGGGAAGATGATGTACAAGAAGGACAACTTGAGCCCTTTGATGTTCCGCCTTGCTGAGGACGGATGCTGCATCTTCTTATTCTCCTGGTCAAGGGGGGGAGATTTGTAACGTTAACTTACAGTTAGTTACAATTGGATCCATCCCGTTATAATGTTGATACGTAACTATCAAGAATTCATACCACCCGCTCAATAATTCCGACCTAAATAGAATCCCTACAATGGTACATTTCTCTGTTGTAGTCCCTGTAGGCTAATACGGAAAGATAATACGACACAGTATATTTCATACAGTACAATCTTCCGTAATATTACACTCGTATTTGTTCAGGAACTTACCTTTGAAATCTTCTATCACTAGCCGCCACCAAAGCTGAACGACACCGTGCAGCCAATGTGAAGAATGGGGCCGAGCTAACGAAAGTCTACAATCAACGCGTGGTCATTCTCCGTCTAGTCAGATTGAATCTGAGGAATGAAACATGGAGAACGCTAGAAGACAACAATCCACCCGCCCTCTGACGGATGTCAGATGAACTTCCCCAAACAACACAAACATCCAATGATCGCCGACTTGTTCTAATTTTCCGATGGAACAACCCTACAAAGTGACTACGTGACCGATGACAGCTAGCAACTGCGTGCTAGTAATTACCTCCCCTCTTTCCGTGCAACGAAAATCACTATAAAACAGGCTGACATTGTCTAAAAACTTTGACTATCTAAAATCTACGAACGAGGACGGATCATTGTCGTCGACCTGGACAATGATCGGATAAACATTCATACATCATAAATTGGAACGTAACTATGGAAGTTACTTATAAAGAACTCTATTCATTTTCAACTTATAATATTTTCGTGTTAAAATCTTTATTTTGTGTTTTGCTTAATATTTAACTTTTTGCTTTATTATCTCAGTCGCATAAATGTAACTTGTATGCCACCACTTAGGCGCGGTTGGTTAGTTAGTTAGTTTATTAGTTTAGTTTGAAATCCACCATTGGTAATTTTGTATTGAGTGAATTTAAATGTAAATTGTTAAAATGTGTGGACTTTTGTATTTTGCTATTTCACGCGACTGTAGAATTAAAATTAAGCTTGTTATTTTTTTTATATAATTTAATTTTTTTCTAAATTTCATTCTTTAGTTTTTCTAAGATATAGTTAGTCCCGGGAGATTTTGACTAGCGTCTGGAAGTCAAACTCTCGCGTTATGTTTTATGTAATTGTAAATTTTCGTATTGTAACTTGTAATTGTTTGAGGAGCCCATCAGGCAAGAATATTTAATGTTTGTTTCATTTTTGTGGATATCTTACTCCACTTCACTTTTGGTAGTTTAACTTCTCTTTTGATATTATAATCTACGTAATTTTGTGTCTCTTAAAGACGACTTGTAATAAATGTAAACATGGTATGTTTACATTCTGCGCTTCACGTTATTATTTTCAGCATTATTCAGAATGATATAATGAGACCACTGTACTTTGCTTTATCTACGTTTATACTGAATAAACCATATTATTGTTATATTTTTAATTCTGCTTATATTTTCCTTTATGTAGATTATACCTTCTCCCTTTTATTTAATTGTGGTCGTTAAGTAGAAGGCACGGAGACGGTGTAACAAAAGTAACTGAAATCAATATTCAGCCAAGAGCTTACTTCATCAAACATGTCTACAGATAAAATTAACCTTTGAAATAATTTTTAGAATAAAAGTGTGATAAAGTGGGAGGGTACGCAAATACCCCAAAAACCCTGATACATATATAAGATAGGCCAACTCTCTTTTTTATAGAAAATAACAAATAATGTTAACAAATTTTCTAATCACTCATATCAGTAAAAAAAACCCCAAGAGAATCAATAAATTACTATTAAAATTATAGTAATATTTGTTATTTTTCCAACATTTAAATAACTGGCTAAAATTTTAGGCCTATTTACAAAAATGTGTTTCTACCTTTAAATGTTAGCCTAATATACTATAGCATAGTTTTTTCCTAATTGATTATTAGCTTACTAATTAAAGACAGGTTAAGTTATTGGTAAGTATTGTGATTGTAAACTGTTACTATATGCAATCGTTAGGTTTTTTTTTTATTGTTTTAAAGTATTTAAAACTAGCAGAACCTAACCTTTCAAGCATAAACAACATGGGACTTAGTTAGGCCTAGTTTTGATTCAATTGTGAGCTATAAATTATCTTCAATAATTATGATTTTAGTGTCATTAGGTTCTCCATATTCTTGTAACCGGGATGACGGTATTAGATAATTTATTATTTACCATTTTATATATAAAAATGTGATCTATATGTAGAGATTTTTGCGCACCAACCCCCGTCAACATATATTTTGAAGGCTCGAGTTTAGTATAAAACAGATTTGGTCGGAAAATAGTCTTAATACCACAAGCACGCTATCCAACAGTTTTATGTAATTAATAGTCCTAGAGCTGTTTAAGTTATAATGAAGAAGGTATTTGTTTACATACTACTCCTGTAGCCTTTTATAATTTCTGTAAATACTTAACAAACTAGTATGTAAATAGGAAGAAAACCAGGCTATGTTGAAATAAATTTCACCCTGTTCTGAACGATAAATGGTGAGAACTACTAGTCATAGACAAAACACTCCTTGCAAAGGTAGAATTATGTAAAAGACTTAAAAAAATACAGAATAGGCCTACTCACCATCTCACACTATTCTCGTTGCTTTGGAGCAATTCAGCTGATAATTTAGGAACATCGTACTTGAGTGGTAATCCATCAGATAAATTGGAACCACTAGGCTCTTCTAGTCTTCGATCTTGTTGGCTGGGTTTCGAGACTCATTTTCAGAGGGTTGAAGGGGGGTGGGGTGGGGGAGCCAATTGAGATTAATAAAACCAAACCTTTATTCAACACAAGAACCTCTGTAACAAAAATTCTTAACTAAAGCTATTCTATTTAAAAATGTTTTAAAACAAAGTTAAACCACTAAAATAAGTTTTGTTAATTTCAAAATATCTAAACTAATAAATCTCTCCTATTAAAAACCAATTTATCTTATTATGTTTTGTATTGATACTATATTTACAGCAATTTTTCCAAACCTATGCCTAGTCAAGAGGTTAATACAACAATCTTAGGGTCTAAATAGGTTAGGGGCCCACTTCTTTTCTTGATTTACACGCAATATGAAGTTTAGAAAATATATTAACATAAAATTGAAAATTAAATATATCATAAATATATATCACTGCCACAAACACTTTGTAATTAATCGTACACAAGAATAAAGAAATTCAAAAAAGATTTAAGAAAAGTAGCCACAGATAATACGTTCCAAAGTAGAGGAACTTTTACTAAACAAATTACCGGTATTAAAAAAAATATTATATTATCTAGTTAATTTTCATCAGATCTTTTTAATCATCAATACAACACAAATTATACAAACACGAAAACAAACGTATGCTTTTAATCTCGTTAGCTAGCACGCAGTATATTTTACTCTTTCAACTTATGTAAAATGAAGCTATTATTTTAAAATATTTTAAAAATAAATTTTGTTTATAAAAATAACAGTTTTATAACTTTTTTGGGGATTTTAATATATCTTCTTTATTAAAATTAAAAAACCAAAGTGGAGCTTTTTTCAAAGGTTGCCTTAGTTAAGAATTCAATATGTCGACTTGTTAGAGAGTCTGTGTTTTTTTTATGACAAGAATACTCAATAGTGTTCATTTGCTGGAATATAAAAAATAAATAACTTTTATTTGAAACTTTTTTTTTGCTTTTTTTATAAGGTTTACAAACAAATAATTTGTAACTCTTTGCACTATTGTAGCTCATGTTGCCACAATGATGTAAATGAAAATATTACATTTGTATTACATTAAAAGTCTGTATAATTAATAATATTAATACAAATTATCAAGTAATCCAAAAGGAGGTAGTATTAAAAGTGTTATTATAATTTTTTTGATGAAATATATATAATAAATCAATCAAATAAAACATATTTCTATCATATCAATGTTGGTGTATTTTACTGTGTTTCCTATAAAAATTGGACTTTACTTTCAAATCATACCGTACTAAATCATATTATAATAAAAATTAACTTATTTGTGTTGGCTTTGAAGGAATATTCAGTAAAATAAATTATGTTTATACATAATTAGAAAGAAAAATATCAAAATAAAATACAAATCACATTTTTTTATATAGCTCATAAGTTGACATATTCTATGTTTTTAGCATTTAGTATTCCAAATTCTGAGTGGTGTGGATTTTCTCCACTCGCATCGTATCATCCATAGAGATCTGAAGCCACAGAACATCCTAGTAACCAATACAGGAATCGTCAAACTTGCTGACTTTGGTCTTGCCAAAACATATGACTTCGAGATGAGGCTAACCTCAGTGGTAAGAATAGCATAAGTTCATCCTATAGATAAAGCATTTATAGGCGGTACTAAAAGTCAAACCTGCCCTTTGGCACCACATTCAAATGTGCTGTTGGCGTTTTTTTGCTTGTTATAGTTGCTTTCATATTAAAAACTAAAACCAGAAATCATACTATATATATATAAAATTTTAAATATTTAAAACATATGCTTTTTGTCAGTGGTTACCAAGAAGTATATAATTGTATATATATATTTATATAAAAATTATATTTATATAGAAATTATAATACAATTACACCTATATTATAATATAGAATTATATAAATATTATAATAAATTAGAGTATATTTATATACTTCTTAATAACAACCAACTAAAAGCATCAGTTTCTATGCCAACCAAGTAGATGCATTTAAACCCACAAAACAAATGAGGAAAAATGGGAGGATACAGAAATATAAATAAAAAACAAGTGTACTTCATAAAAATTTGACTTAGGGGTTTTTATCCCCCTTGTCATAACTCCTCGCCTAAACATGAGAGAAATGTGATTTCTTCACTCATATTGTTAGGATAAAATGTACTTTATAAAAATAAATATATATTTAGGGTGGGGGGGCCTCCTGGCCCCTTACAATAATGCCTCACCTAAAAATGATAGCTATGCCATTTCTTCACTAAATTAGTTAGAATAAAGTGTAGGGCCTACTTTCTAAAAAAAAAACTTTAGGGGGGGCTTTTGCTCACCTAAAATGATAGATGTGGTTTCTTCACTAAAATAGTCGAGATAAACTGAACTTTATACAAATTTAGCTTTGGAGGGACTTCTTCCCCCATGGACATAACTCTTAACCTAAAAATGAATGAGAAGATATTGGGTAGAATAATTCGGGTAAGGTGTTCTGTAGCGAAAGTTGGACACACACAAACAAATGAGCCATATTGGTGATGAAGACTCACTTCTAAAGGCGGCCTTACACCGGGGCAACAAGAGGCAATAATGTAGCATGCTACATATTGCCTTCTGTTTCCTCTGCCGCATGCGATTTTGCTACAAAAGTTTCTTGTTGCCACGTGTTGCTACCTTCCCACCGGCAGTGGGTTCAGAAGCAACAAAACAGTGCGACTTACTGTATTGTTCGTTGTTTTCCATGCTCCTGTTTTGAGTTTTTATTGTTTCTAGTGCATAGTTTCAGTGTTTTGAGATGTATTGGTCAAATGAGAAAACTTGGAAGTTTATTGAAGAGTATAGGAGTCATAACATACTTTGGGATCCCCGATTAATTAATTATAAAAATAACAAAAAGAAGGTGGATATTTTCTAAAAATTGTTGGAGAACTACGAATAGTATATTGCAAATTAGTATCCATATGAAAAAATCTGAAGTAATAAAATTACATGTTGTAATAAGTTAATTTATCAGATTAGAATGAAATATTACAATCATTTGGTCAATAAATCCCAATTAATTGAATTGCATGTTGTAATAAGTTAATTTATCAGATTAAAATGAAATAATATAATCATTTGGTCAATAAATCCCTTTCTAAATGATTTTAGTGTAAAAGTAAAAGTAGAATGTGTTTCAACTTGTTTTCATGGTTGCATATTAATTGTAATTTGAGTGATGTTCATGGTGAATAAACATTCTATATAAATTATCGAGAGATAGTTATAATTAATGTAATATCTTATTAGAGTATTCAAGATAATAAATTCGATAAATAAATAAGCCTTATTAGAATGTATGTGACATCCCAAAATTAAAAAGAAAATAAATAATCTTTGTACCCAATTTCATCGCAAACACAAAGGCCAAACAAAAACTACTACTGAACAATCGCAACTAGTTGTGATACAAAATCTTGTTGGGATAAATCTCGTCCTACAAACATGTGTCTATTCCACCACCTTCTTTGTCTTCTCCTATTCTTTATCTCTTTGGCAAGAATAAGATAAGTCGCAGCCGCAATCGTCGTTATGGATGACATCTTTTAGCAGACTGGAGATTGGAAACAGGCAATTTTGTTGTTTTGGTGTAGATGCTTTGTAGCATTCTACAGAAATCGCAAGGAGTTGTGTTCTCCGATATACAACATTGAGTCAACATGTCATTATAAGTATAATACCTCAAGCAGAAGCTCTTCTCACACATATACTTCGTAGTTTGCCATTCGCTTTATGTTAAAAACCAAGTCAAACAACACACAATAACACCTAATAAAATGGTACCACACTCGGTGAGGTCTGTAACCAACTGCTTGGCGCATGCTCAATCACTATGATTTTGGTGCGATAAAGTTTCGTTGTAGCGTTCTGCACGGCACACGCGCCAACTAGGAGTCAGCGCGTAATTTAAACAACAATGATTTAGCTATGGCTTCATTCAAATCGTCTTTAACTTTGGTATAAAAACATCTGATATATAAAATATTTTTTCGGTTTTCCATAATTTATATAGGCCACACTGGGATCTTTATAGCACAAGTCAGAAGAGGGGGAGGGGGGCAAAACCTTGCTTTGCCTCCCCTTGCTTCTATCAAGGGGGGCGGTGCCACCCTTATGTTCTACACCTCGATTCAAACAATGGTATTGATTTGAAAATCAGAATTTAAAAATAGTGTTTATACAGATCTTTGAGGTGTTAACAGTATTTTTTCTTGTGATTAATTTGTTGTAATATTTAGGACACGAGCTATAGGATAGGACCAACATATCCCACTGAGGCTGACTGTTTCTCTTAATATAAGTTGTATGTTTCCAGGTGGTGACGTTATGGTACAGGGCACCAGAAGTGCTACTGGGACAACCTTATGCCACCTCGGTCGACATATGGGCCTGTGGTTGCATCATGGCCGAACTCTTTAGGCGAGCACCCCTCTTCAATGGCAGTTCAGAGGGTGATCAGCTCGACAAAATATTCCAGTAAGTTAAAAACTTGATCCACTGGAAGTGGGAAAAATAATTCACATAAAATCAATGTTATTGCGATGTATTTTAAAATTTAGTAAATACTCCGTTAGTTTAATTCATGTTTGGGAATAAAGTTGCTCTTCTTTATATGAGGTACAAGTGAATTTGAAAATATATACAGAACCTAGCTTATGTAAACGTTTTTTCTTTCTCTTAGTTTTAAACATGGAAAAGTGTAGATGTTCAAGTTCAACAAATAATACATTTCTGCTTGTTATTTAGGTCTGAGACTATGAAGGTCATTCAAATGACAACAGTTATCTCCTTTAGATCATCATACAGAGGAGAACTGTTGTCAAATGAATAATCTTCATCGTCTTATCCATTAAATAACAATGCGAATTTTCATGAATCCTATTCTTCGTTTTGGTTATTGCATAACTTCCTGCTCTCTTGAAGTTTCTGTAACATGCAAATAACACAACTTCTACCATTTTTGATATCTTTGATTATTTTACACATTCTATAATATAACTGATCTATATATGGAAGAAGGTACAGAAAAGAGGGATAAAAACACACAAAAGATACCGAACAGTATGGCTTTTACAATTAAGAGACGTACACAACTCACACTTTATACATTGCTGCCTCTGGACAAAAGGTTTCTCTCAAATAAAATTAATCATAACCACCAGGCCCGTCACTAGGGAGGGAGACTACTGGTACCTTGGTACCGGATCTAGGACTTCTAATTGCCTGGGCCCAAGATACAGATTCTCAAGTTTTAAAAAAAATGCAGAAGATGAAAAAAATACAAAATAAAATATGATTGCCAAGCAATAAAATGCCTATCCATACTGAATAACGGTGTCATGCATGCCCAGCCCACCAGATGAGGTTTCCGGCGGAGGAGCTTAGCGGCATTTGTCAATATATTATATCGTTGATTCGCTCTAGTCTTGTCCTTCATTTTGAAATGTTTGGAAATTTTACGGAGTCTATTAATTTTCTACTGAAATTAAATTTTGTATACAAGAGAGTCGGGCAGTAAATTAAGTTAAATTTAAATACTTCATCAGGTGCGATGTAACATTTCATTGTTCATTTAGGATACATATTAATGTTTGTACATTGCTTTTCTTGACAACAAAGTTAAAAAAAAAGTATAAAATATAGTCAATAATTGATGTGGGTACGGGTAAGGGGCATTCCCCTTCTGGAAATAATTTGTTTCCCCACCCCTGACTGGAATAAACTTTGTTCCCTTTAAATTTATTTCACTCCTCACTGATATTCTCGAACATAAAACTGAAAGATGATGTTGTATCAAACTTTAAATAACTTCTAGAGGTATCCATTTAAAAAAAATATAGATTATAGAGGCATTCAAAACTGTCCGAGGAAGATTATTCATAATATATTCTGAGAGCATCCCATTTTTCAAAATTTTCCAAGAGGCCCGCTCTAAATAGTTTCAAGAGACATTTAATTTTCAAAGATTTTCCAGTTAAGGACACTCCATTTAGTTTCTAGAGTCACCCAATTTTCAAAAATTTGTCGGGGCAAGACCAATTAAATAGCTTCTAAAATAGGCATATAATTCTAGGCTAAGACTACTCTAAATAGCTTCTAGGAGCATTCAAATATCAAAATTTTGATGGAGAAGGACCACTCCAAATAGCTAATAGAAGAGTCAAATTTTCAAAAAAGTCCAGACGAAGGCCACTGTAAATATTTTCTAAACATTTGGTGGAGAAGGGTCCCTAGGTCCCTCCAAATCCCTTTCTTTTTTGCTGTCATCTCAAGGAGGTTAGGGGAAGAGGGGAAAAGCGTTTTGACCTGTAGAGGGAACAGGGGCTCGCAAATTACATGATGACTACATCCTCCTATGTATCCAATGTTCATTTCCTCTTTTAGATTTTTGAGATATGTTTTGTTATATATGGAAGAAGACACAGAAACACACAAAAGGTAACACTACAAGTTATCTTTTATGATCATAAGATTTAAATTTATATCTATCTTATTGAAGCTATGCAAACTCTTATTTACTTTGCAGTATAGACAAACATAATAGAAAATACAATTTATACCTCTCCAACGTTGACTGTCAGAGTTAATTATATTATTTTGTTTGCTCTTGTGCGAGAGGAGGAGAATGGTGGAAGGAAAGAGGTAGATGGGGGGAGGGGAGGGGCATTTTAGTAAACTGACCCAGCCACTGGCTAGTTATTGATGATGATGTATTTATATTTTTTCCAAACCAATAACACAAAATAGTTTGTTTTTTTATAAATTACTATACGGCTAATGTTAGTGCTAGGCGGGCAGTCACACCCCTAAATTTGACATGGGTGATCTCGACTGGCTACATTGGATGGAGGTGTTCCTTCACGCTCTCTCTTTCTTTCCTCCCGAGGAAAATGCTGATAATTTGGAGGGAAAAAACCCTCAATATTATGCTTTTAGGCTAGATATTTTTTAAGTCTTGTGATTGACAGAACTGAATTATAGCATACACAAATAAGTAATATTTTGTGACTAAAGCTTATGTTTTAAAAAAATTTTATAGCGTGATTGGCACACCAAAAGAATCTGATTGGCCTGAGAACGTCTCTTTGTTATGGAGTTCATTCATCCCTCGACCTGCGATTTCCTTGCTATACCGTAGTTCCAGAAATTTGCCCAAATGGACAAGACCTAATGCAGGTAAATTGGTTTGGTGGCTTAATGAGTATATAAATATATAACTTATGTGACAAAAATTAATTTAGGGTGTTTGAAAACAAGGTTCTTAGGAAGATATTTGATCAAAAAAGGGACAAAGATACGAGGGAATGGGAGAGGTTACATAATAATGAGTTGCATACCCTGTATTCATCCCCAGACATTGTTAGAATAATTAATTCTTGCAAATTATGATGCTTAGGACTTGCAGTTCAAGCTGGAGAATTTAGAACCATGTTCCAATTGTTGACCATCCGGGAAAACCAGAGAAAACTGGAATTAGCCGGGAATTTGAAGTGATCGGCAAAAAGCGGGAATAGGTCGGGAATCTGGTAAATTAATACAGAAATTCGGGAAAATGATGTTTTACTCAAAATATAAAATATAATAATCATTAATTCAGTAAATTACAATGTGATTAAACTATATTTTTATTTGTCTATAGCTGTGTAATATATTATGAATTTTAAAAAAATGTTTATTTGAATTTTAAAACATATTATTATTCTTAAAAAAGATTAGTAGAAAAACATGGGGGAGGGGAGGTTAGTAGGGGATGACATACTTTTGACCGGAAATTTTAGGCTATGATCAGGGGAAATCAGGGAAAAAGTCAGGAATTTCATTGGTCAAGTTGAGTAGACACCATGTGGCTAAAAAAACTAATGGGAATAGACCATTGGGAATTGGGAAGACCTAGATACAGATGGGAGATAACATTAGAATAAACCTGAAAGAGATAAAGGTTTGTCGGAGTTCAATTATTACCGGCAAAATGTTCATGTTTGTTTACATTTGTAGTTCACCGTAACGCCGACAGATGTCTTACGAATTTAGTCTTAAAAGGGTTTTTCAAATAATAAACCGTTAGTCATGTTCCAGAGTCATGTTCCAGCCAAACGCTATACCGGTCGTGCTAAGATAGTGTTAACAGTAGCTTATACATATTGTGTATTTCGATCACAACTCTGCCCAACAAGGTTTAATGAGGTAGAATGGATATAACTATATCAAGAAACAATTAGGGTGTAATGAGGTGGATTGAATAGAACTAGCTAAAGATAAGGATAGGTGGCGTACTTTTGTAAGTGCGGCAATGAACCTCCGGTTTCCTAATGACATAGAGTGAGTTGGGGGAATGTACCTAATACAATGAAATCTCCCTAAACAAGCACTTCTGAATAGCGGAATATTCTTTATGGCAAACAGTTTAAATTTCCCCAACAAAATAATATTAGCTCTTACAGTGAAACAACTTCCCAATAACGGACTCTCTCAATAACTGATGTGGACGCTGCCCGAGATGCATATTTATGCATAAAAATCTCTACACAGTGGACCAAAGTTAAAAGCACCAGTCCATATACAGTACTTTACTGTATAAATGTCAGAAATACCATTGTCTTGTGTGAGGTGTTAGCAATTCTGCCTTCCATCTCTACGAGAAAATTTTTAAAAAGCATATGCGGGAATGACTGGTACTTCAAGGTCATACCTCATTCCCCTTCTGAGTCTTCAGTGGGGGTTGTTCCATTTGTGCGCTTGCACATATATGGGCCTACAGTACAAAAGTCTTACTGTTCACATTTAATTTAATTTGCGTATTGTTCTTTGTATAATGCAATCTGTACAGTAAGCTATGTATAGTATTTATTCACTTGTCATAATTATCCTCCATACATTACTGCACAGTGCAGTAATTAGATTGTTGTCACATAATATAGGATCATATAGATTAGACTGTTCAAGCACACCTTACATTTTTTAAATATATATATTTCTAAATAAAGGTCACTTCTTAATAAAGGACATTTTGGATTCTTCAAGGTGTCTGATACCAAGAGATTTCAATGAACACCTTTCCAAGCATCAAAACCCAACCTCTCAAAAAAGAACCAACTACTCCTAACAATATTGATGTTATATTCTTTAAATTGAAAAATGACACTTGGACACAGGAATCAAAACCCGGGACCTTTGACTTAGTATTCCAATGTTCTAACTACTGAGCTATCCTGGAATCGTCCCGTGCCCAGGGTCATTCTTTACTCATATTTTAAGACTGAGTCTATAATGGACATACGGAAATCGTCAGCTACAAATGTGTGATCAATTAATATCACGACCTATCAGATAATGCAGCTATGATCGACCAGGGAGTTGGCTTTTTGCTGCCAATAGTACATTTACAACTGTACGAATGCACATTATCATGATGGATACTTACTTGAGTACACATTTGTAGCCAACGATTTCCGCACGCCCATACTAGACTCTACCTTATGAGTGGAGAATGACCCTGGGTACTGGAGAATTCCTGGATAGCTCAGTAGTTAGAGCATTGGCATACTAAGCCAAAAGTCCTGGGTTCGATTCCCGTGTCCAGGTGTCATTTTTCAATTTAAAGAATGTGATATTTAGATACGGCTATAACCGTAACTAACAAATATAATAGCTTAGCTATTTGATCTATTATAATATTGATGTTAGCTATACAAACAAGTACATTTTTTTTTTTAAATTCACAAGACCTAATATTTTTGTTTGTTAAAAAAACCTTACAAATCTAAACCCAATGAGAAAAACCTGGTTTGAAAAAAGTATCAAATTGTTGGCAATATTTATGATGGAATCTTAGCGTGTCATTCCATTTCCATATTTCACTTAATTTAAGAATTAACACTTTTGTATTTTGATTACTTTTCAGTCTCTCTTTAGCTTTATTGAGATCACAAAATAAATCGCCTAAGTAAACATTCATATAATTTTAATGGTGTGGTTTTTGGGAAATATGATGTGTGGTTTAAATTTGTAATATTTTATTCATTTAAATATTTGAAAGCAAATGTAAATGTATTAGTGAGCCTAGTAAATTATTTTTAAATGTGTTTTCCCCCCTTAGTTTTTGGCCCTTTTATGCAAGACATTTTAGAAACTTATATACTTACTATATAAATGGGAAGGGGTATTTATTTATTTTTGGAAAATTTAACTTTACTGATTCATGTCATTGTATATTATTATTAATATTCACTGATTCATGTCATTGTGTATTATTATTAATATTCACAAGAGGAGTCAAATTAATTTGATAAAAAAAAAGTTAGGAATATTTTGATTCAACAAGAAACTCAAAAATGATAATGATAATAATAATATTAATAATAGTAATACTACTACTACTACTACTACTAATAATAATAATATTAATGCTGTTGACAGAAAATGCTGAGGTTCAAAAACATTAACAGAATTGACACAGGATCTGCCTTAAATCACCCATACTTCCAAGAAGATGGTTACATTCCTCTGCAGATGTCCACATTGAATCGTTCTCATGTCGAACTAGGGGGAGCAACATCGGATTGAATTGGATTGAGACATTCGTGCGTTATTTGGGAACACTGCTTAGTGCGTGGTTTTAAGTGTGGGGGTTTTTAAGTTTTGTGGTACCTGAATAAGTGCCTAAGTGAAAGAAGAGACTTTAAGAGAAGCATTTATTTATTAAAGAATATTCAAAGATTGTTTTTCATACATTCCAAACTTATGGTACAATCTTGTGTGAATAAATTGTGTGTTATAAATATCATAAGAAGTTATATTTTAATAAAAATACTTGATTTGTGAAATTTAAATTGACTACATCGTAAAATGTGCCTGCAGATGATAAAATTATATCTTTTTACTTGTGGTATCCATATAGTCAATGTTTTTCTTATGTATTAAAAATATCTGTTCAACTTTGTAGTTCATAAATTGATGATAAATATTATGACTAATATATAATAAATCTCTAAAAGGAAAACCTCTTTTTGATTTATGAGGTAGGAAAGGTGGTTGAAAGATAAAAAAGGAATGAACACAATTTGGCTTTACAGTGAAAAGAAGAACTTAGTTCACTCTTTACTATGCTGCTATTGACGCGTTGCATGTTTCACTCTCTCTCCTGATAAGTTCCGTTAGAATGAAACCTAGGTCAGGGGATTGTGCAGTAAAGATTGATTTCCTTCAAGAGGCAGTAATTACCTGTTAGTCCAATGGTAGTAATGTAAAGTGTGAATAGAGTTCTTTTCATTATAAAAGCCATATTGTGTTTATTCCTTTTATATGTTTCTATCCACCTTCCCTATATATTCTTCCAGATATAATACAGTTACCTCATAAAGCAAAAAGAGGTTTTCCTTATAGAGATATATTATATATTCACATCCAATGTCCTTTTCCTGTGTTTGTCCTGTATGTTATTCCTTTTACATGTTCCCATGTGTCATAACATTCTTTACAATTCTCTCTTTTGTGTTATTTTGGTTTACACTTTTAGAAAGTTCTGTTGCGCATTTCACACTCCTTCCTGATGAGTTCTGATTGAATGAAACCTAGGTCGAGGAATCAATTTCTTCAAGAGGCAGCCTTTACCTCTTTGTCCAATGGGAGCATTGTAAAGTGTGAACTGTGTTCTTCTTTTCACTGTAAAAGCCATATTTTGTTCATCCCCTTTTATATGTTTCTATCCACCTTTCCTGTACCTTCTTCCAAATATTATGATTTGATATATTACAAGAGTAGTCATAACAAGTTTCCAAGTCATTTAATTTTTAAATTAGAACTTAAATAGAAAGGCTGGGTATACACTCTTTTTACATTTGTACTGATAATGTAAATTAAAATTCCAAGAGCCTATTAACTAGACTCGGTTTAAAATGTAATACAAGTAAAAACGTTATGCACATATCTTTACTAGAAACAATTGACAATACCATAAAGATTAATTCATTACATGGTAAAGGACAAAGTTTTCACACTAATCCAAAAAAACACAGGTCTGTCGAACAGCACTGAATACACATTACAAAATAATAAATCTACAAGGCACACAGGATAATATAACTGAGGTGGAGTTGTGTAGACGCTTGTTAAAATTTGAGCTCAAACCAGAGTTGGGTCGAATCTGAACTTTATATACAAGTCTTTATCAAGGTAATAAAAAGAGGTTAACAATCTCACATTGGTATGATTTGTAGTTGGTTCAAATTTTGTTCATATAAAATATAGAAATGTTGAAAAAAAAATTGTTATAGCCTACCTTAATGTATTCATTATCATTAGGGATGAAGCCCTCGAATCCTTACGGATATTTGAGATCCAAGACTCAGAATCTTAAAAAAATATTCTTTAAGTTTTTTCAAGTAATATTTGTATCAGAATTCTAATACTGTTTATTTGTGGTTCAGAACCAATTATAGTTATAGAATGAACTTAAATTACCAGTCTGGGGCCTGGTTGTTAAAACACTTAACTGAATGTTGTAATGAAACCATTTTAAGAAATAATGTTAACATTTTAGTTACTATTTGCATTTTCTATTATTCTTTCATATTTATATTTTCTCTGAGGTTCATAATTTTTTTCAAGATTCATATTCATATTTGAGATTCGAAGGTAAATTGATACAGATTCGTTTTGTAATAAATAAAATGATAGAATAGTAGGAAAATTGTAGAGCACAAATAAAAGTAAAAACCACTAACACATATTTACAAACATACTTCAATATTTCGATGCTTCTGTAGTATCTTCCTCAGGAAGTAGTAGTTGTAGTAATTCTTATTTTGTTTAATTTTATTCCTTAGTCGTTAAAAAAAATAGCATTTATTATTAATGTGAGTTTTTTTTCTTTCACTTTTTGTTTTTTTACCGCATCCTACAACCTATACCTCAGTTTTAGCTTATGTGGTGCTGACTGACAGCTCACAGCTGACTTCTGACGGCTTTAAAAAGCTACCAGACCAAATTATGTATCCCTACGCCGAACCATATGATCTGCAAAAAACATGTCTTTAGCAGTTGTCACTTCAGACAGTCAAAATTTAGGTATATACCTAAATGTTGACTGTCAGAAGTCAGCTGTGAACTGTCAGTCAGCACCACATAAGCTAAAACTGAGGTATATTTAGGCTATACTCATTTATATGATAATTACTATAATAGGGTAGGGATGAAGAAGGAAGTGTTTTAGAGGTAATCTACCCGCATTTGTATGGAAGGAGAGTGAGAAACCATTTAGGAAAAACCACTCTCAGTAGACCTGACAAGAATTTCAACACCGATGATCTCCCCGTTATCAGCAGGCCAGTCTAATACGGGAGTGACACCTTGGACCGTTCGGCCACTGGGGTGGGTTGATTTTTATTTAAGTAATAAATTACTGGCCTGGAGTCTGGCTGTTAAGTTTGCTATATAATTATGTTGGGCTATAGCATTAATCAAGCATCACAATAGCTAAACATTTTTTTTTTTAAATTGACTTTTTTTTCAGAAATTTTTTTGAATCCTTTAATATTGAACATCCTTTAAAATTTGAGGTTTCAAGGAACCCATCAATCATTTCAACTTTTGGAGGAAATCCTGTTTTGTAAAGTGTTATTCTGTGTCATCATCATCATGATCATGAACAGTTCTTCCTCCTGCACTATCTTCCACTCTCCTCCTCTCACTTGCACACTTGCTGCTATCTGTTCCTCCCATATCTTCCTTGGTCTCCCTTGTGGTCTCTTCACCTACATACTTCATATCCACTAATCTTATTGGAATCCTCTTTCCTTTCATCCTCATTACATGTCCATACCATATCATCCTTGCTTCCTCAACTATCATGAACCCTCTGTATCCCAACTCTTGACCTTACATCTTTATTCCTAATCCTATCTCTTCTGATGACAGCTAGCCTCAAAAACTTCATACCTATGGCCTCCAACCTTATAAAGCTATAACATAAGACACTTAAATGATATAAAAACTGTCCACAGTTCTACCCTTTGGAAAAATTTGTTACATTGTCAACACACATAATCTGCAATGGTTTTTATTAGGGATCTGCAAGTACCTGAATTTTGAGCCAAACTTTAAATATATGCGCAGGCTAGATTAAAAGGTTCAGCAATTTTGAGCTCTTTATAAAAGGTAATTTCTTTGCCTTGTATTGCAAATTACTCATTGTTCACTCAATTCTCAACTTGTTTGGATGTAGTTTGTGAAATGTGCAGTTTGGAGGAGGGTAGGGGAAGGTGAGTTGAGGATGAACCCGACAAGGAGGGTGCTGTGAAGACATCTGGCCTTGTAATGTCAAGGTCAGCAACTGAGCAAACTGTTTGTTAATGGGGGTGGTCTGCAGTCCATAATCCAGAATAAAGTGAATGTGCAGTAACAGATTGCTCTGTCCACAGAGACCTGATCCCTACGTCCTTAGTCCATACCACTCTGTAAAAGTTGAATAAACTCTTTAATTTTCTAAGGACTAGTCCATAGGGATGACTACAGACAACCAAATGCTGTTACACAGAAATGTGCGCGCACATTGAAATGAAAGCACCAATAGCAGATAAAGGTTTGTTGCTGTGGAAATATCTAAGAGATGGAATTACTGTTGTACACATAGGGATCTTTCAGAAATATTTTTCTCAAAAATATATGATAAGCTATTTTATTACTATAATTACAAACCCAGCTATACAATGAAAGAAGTATAGATAGAAGGGCAAGGCCTACACACTTATCAGATAACTCAAGTCCTCGAAGTTCACAATTAAAACACATCAACCCACATGATTATGTCATTTTCAGGGAAAATCAGTCCTCTTCTTCAGCAGAAGAGAGTAAAACAAGGACTGGCCTATGGCAGCAGCATGGGTAGAGGTTGATCATAGTCACTTAGATACTGTTCTTGCCTATTTATTGATTCAAAAAAAGTTTAAGCTTGGATTCTGCAGTTGCCTGTTCAAACATATGTCTTTACTCTTGGAAGATGGATATAACTTTGTTTTTATATTATATTTAATCATTAAATTAAATTATCTGTTACTATTGTTTGTATAGAAATTACTGACCTGTGTGAGTATATACACAGATATATAAATAAACATAACCATGAATTTTGGGCCCACGCAAACAAGTGCCTGCATCTGACTTGTGTGAAAAGATGCATATTTTAAACTAGCAGCCTTTGCTCATAGCGACGGGGGGCACCCGCTATGTGTGAACGAGGCCCAAATTATTAATGCTTTAACATCTTTCTCTGGTAGGAGGACAGCACCAAGTGAACAGCTACATTACAAATGGTTAGGGAATTGAGATGGCTTATATAAAAATCACAACTTGTGAATGTGAGGAATGCCAGGCCTCCACCATGGTTCTGATTCCACGTTAAACTGTAGGACCCGAACGGGTAGTAAGACGCAGTGCTAATAGTAATTATATCAAAAGATATGTTCACCCAAACCTGTTTGCACAAATATCTTTGAAAAGTGACTCAAAATGAGTATTTAATTTGATCACGATTTTATTTTTTGGTGACCCATTATTATCAAAGGTATATTTTAAAATATGATCTTATAGTTTATTATTTAATCTAATTTAAAACAATATATTTTATATTTTAAAACCTGTTCTTTTTGTGTAAGAAAATTTAAAATCCTGATATCATTTCAAATATATTCTATTTTGTTTTAATTATTTGAGTCTTAATTTTATTTAAAAAGTACTTTATATAATATTAATATATACCTGCTTATTATTAATTTGGTTAAGTCTTAAATTGTATGTTTCTTCAACCAAGCTCGACTCCATTCACTTCTTGAAAGCTTTATGATTATCTATCTAGGGCCGCATTTTAGAAATATGGCACCCCTAGGCACATGAGCTGCAAGAGCCACTGCCCCCCCCCCCTCGCCCCCTCACAACCCGCTCCCACCAAAACATCATATTGTTATTTGTTAATGAACACAAATAAAAATTTTGTTGGCCTCTTTATATCTACTATTTACAGGATATCCCCTATTATATGACCACTCTGACAAATGGTTGTGCTCGTCAATATCTGACACTGCTTTGAAATTCGCATATGAGTGACTCAATTATAAGCAGACATATGGCCATAGTAGACACAACAGAACTCTAACAATACACTAGCAGTTTATAACAAGCAAGCTTCAACTACAACAAAGTCTGTTTGTGTTGTTTTAGTGAAAATTATGTTCATTCATGTTGAAGACAAAGTTTTCGGTTTCACATCTTGTGACGCGCCTCGTAAAGGCCGCTGGCCGGTGCCTGTCCAACCCTACTGTGGGGCTAACCATGGTCCAACCTCGCTCTTTCAGGTCAGGGTCAGGTGTGGTAACCTCACAGCTAAAACTGGTTTTCTCGTGATATGCTTATGTTCTTGCTGATAATGGCATGTACATAATATGCCTACATTTTTATCCCCATGTAAATTTAGGCTGTTATAAACTTCCTTCCCAACCACCACTGAATAAATAATGTAAAACGCTGCGGAAAATGTTTGTTCGGCTGCCGACATGTCTTCTCTTCAATCATCACTTTGATCACGAAATTACTGGATAGAGAAAACAAATACATAAAATATATTTTCTTGAGTGGTTGTTAGTGGAAATAAGATATTATGTATAATTCACAGAAAAGCATTATCTTAGGTATGAGGCCAATAACTATTTTATTATATATTGTCTCCTTTAAACCCTGTACAGAACTACAGGAAAAAATCTTGTTAAAATACCTCAAAAACATATTACAGTGGATTCAATATTATGTCCTACAAAGGAAGAAAATCCCTCATTTTCCACGAAAATCAGCTCATTTTAATAGTTATAAAGCCACGCCTCTTACTCTGAATTTTACTAACCACATGCTAGCACTTGGGACCTCCTGACTATCGGGAACACAGAACCAATAAAGTCGTGTGTATCAAGTCCAATTTTCATAAAAAGGACAGCTATAGAAGTTACTATATCTATTTTCATGTATTCATATGTCAAGCCATGTGTTCTGCAGCTGTAATTCTTGATGGATACTTTCAAAATCTTTGGAATAATACTAGTAAAATGTTAGCAAGTTTGACTGCAAAAAATATGTTTGTAAATTATAGAAGGTCGTTCCTATGAAAATAGTACTGTAATAGGATTCTAGTATGAATACACTTTTAGAATTTACAAATATGTTTTGTGTAGTCAAGTGTTATTTAGTGTTGATACTATCTATCTAAAGATACAGCTGTATATCACATGACTTAACGTATGAATATGTGAAAGTATAATTATCTAGTAACTAGTCAATATCTAGTCTCAAGTCAAATAATGGACATATTCCATTACAAAACAAGACTTGATCACACGTACAGAAGTCAAGCTAGAAAACACAATTATCTAATTAATGTTTAATTTAACTAATAGAAAACTCGATGACGTCAGCCTGAAATCGAGCCATAACCGCTCGAGAGGCCGCCGCTTGTTGGCGAAGATAGTTCCAACATAATCGGATAGAGGGTTTCATGTGGTCAGCACAACGAACCCTCCAACCGGTAATATCAGTTTTCTAGACCTGATTAAATTATTTTTATATACAATAATAATAATTATCGTATGTCAGAAACTTATTAAGACAATTAAACGACTGGCAACCGCTATTTGTTGTTTCTAACAGGAAATAGGTCCCATTGTCCCATTGGGTGGATGAACAGGGAGACCTTTCACAAGTCTAGAGAACATTAATCGTAGGTAATTAGGTTATCTGCGCTGAAAGGATTCTGTGTTATAATACAAGTACAAACTTGTTGAATTTAATGCTTGGAACTTTTCCTCTTGAACGGTCAAAGGTTGTGTTCGATTCTTAGCGTTGATGTGATATACACAATTTATTTTGGTGCAGATGAAAAAAAAAACTAAAATATTTCCTAGAACTGAAGGGCGGAAATCATGAATGTAAACTATCAGATCACTATTAATTACTGTTTATTAAATTCATGAAAAGATTATTACCCATGTTAATCTTCTAAGAGGTTCTTTCTCATGATTAAACTTGGTAAGTACCTACTATTTTAACATAGCTAATTTGCCAATATGGACAAATAATTGTTTTGCTCTTATTTTTTTGAATATAAATTATGGGGGTGTATGAAATTCATTTTAAATTTTTCAGTTGAAGTGAAGCTTGACACATGCAAAGCAAAAAGTCGAAGATAAGGTTATTGTGCATAACTTACTTACTTACTTAGCCTACTCTATGGCAGTAGGAACTCGAAATTTCTTTGCCGTACTTACAAAATTACGTCACCTCCCCTTTATTGGAGCTGTAAACTATCAATTTACATAACGCAACGGATGCAGAGAAATAAATAAACCACACTGTATTTTATTTTATGCTGACATTTCCGAATTTATCCACGCCTACATAAAATATGTCATTTAATCAATAGTCCGTGTTAAAATTCTGTCTGTAGCTGTTCTAAGATTGTTATATTTTTGTGGGATATTTCAAATATGTTAATAATATATGTAACGTTTTTCCCTTTGAAATGTTTCAAAGAAGAAAAGTTTATTGTGGCTGTCAAAGATGATGCGAAGGAGACAACCTAATTAATCTTTATTGTAAGCTATATGTGAAAATGTTATATTCCAATTTTATTTAAAGTAGGTACGTTAGTAAAAGGTAGCGAGCATAACCCACTGTTTAAAATATTAGTACATTTAAACTATCTTGTTTCATACATAGTTCTACTGTATATTAAATTATGGCTGTGCTTGAAATTCTATTGATTGAAATGGTCTCTATTGTTTATAACACGTTTTTGTTTGGAAATTTAATAATTTACACGTAATAGGGTAGCTCTTATGTAAAACTATGATTTTTCAAAAGTTAGTTAGAAAAAACCTGTGTACCTATTTTATTGGGAATTTTAGAGATATACTTTTCCACAGATTGGTTTTTTTTTACTGATTATTTATTTAATATACTAGTAGCATCTTATAATAGCTAATTTTACTCCAATAATGTTCATCAAATTCTTCTAAATGATAAAAAAAAATCCCTCCTTCTTAGTTTTACTGGTAAACGCATTCGAGGAAAATAATGTTTCCTTTTTTTTATTTTCCGTCTACTATTGCGGTTACATTTATTCTAAATGCTAGCTTCCTCCTCCCTAGATAATTTAGTCTAACCGTGTGGACAGCCTGAATGGGCAGTAGGGCGTGGCGAATAAAATAAACTACAATAATAAATGTTTAATAGTATTTATTATCATTATTTTTTTACATTTATTTTCGATATTGATATGAACCTATTCCATGAAAAGGGAAAATGATTTGTATCCCATAGCCTTATATTTACTTAGGAAATATATCTAATATACTCTATTCGTACAAATACATGTTAACTTGCAAACTGTTATCGTGTAATGCTTTAAAATTGAGAGATTTTGGATCAATAAGATAAAAGATTTCAAACTACACATGCCACATTAATTACCAACAATATTATTGTAGTACACACATTCTGTAAAATAACTGTATTTGGATAGATTTATCAAGTTGGGATATCTTTTACTTGTAGTGTTTTACAAATTGTGTAAGCCATAATAAGTAAATCACAATGCTTTGTGCTAGATATTTCTAATTATTATATTTATAGTTTGGATCACAACTTAATAATTCCTTGTTTGCTAACAACATATTAGAATCATTATAATGCATTTATATTTTACATTACAATCAAGTAACGATATTTATTTTACAGTACCTTACATGTTTTTAGTATTTTTTGTACAAGATATTGTATATCAATGTGTATGATATAGGCCAATTAATAAAAACACTTTCCTGGAAGGTAAGACTTATTCTTAATCTAAAACAACACCATGCAAAAGAATAATAAACAAGTTATATTTGTAATTCAAATTAAACTAAATTGTATAACTTATAGAGTATATTTTTTTCAGACCTCAATTATAAAGGTTTTTTTTCCCTCACTTGAAATAGATTTTTCTGTCTGAACTGTAGTCTTTATGTAGTGAAAGTTGTATTATTTTGTTCCCTTGAAATTCTTGCAGAATATTAATTATCTATTAGAATTCTACAGATTTTAAAAAAAGCGTATATAATAATAATAATAATAATAATAACTATTTTACATCCATATATTAATGGCCTTGGGGACATCAGAAATAAAGGCAATATTACCTGTTCTAAGACAGCGCTATGATTAGAACTTTTTTTCACCCCGGCTTAATACCTGTTTGAGTTATACACATACATTGACTAAACTAATGGAACAGGGATGAGAAAGGTAGAATTTCAGAGGAACTGTACCCACAATTATCTGGAGGGTGAGTGAAAAACCGTCTAGGAATAATCACCCTCATTACACCCAACCCGAATTGAAACCCTGATCTCCTAGTCAACAACAATCCAGTAAAACATGAGACCGATGAATTTGATTAGACCATGCAACCACTGACGCTGCTAACTATGATAATGAGTTTCAAAAGAAAGGGGGGGGGAAAGAATCTTGAATATGTAGGCTCTGCTTGACGCACTTCTTTTGTCTATGATGTCATTATATTTCCAAATCTGATACGCCATTTATTTAGCTTAAAATATAGTTATAACAAGACAATCCACATTAAAACAAAATATTTTAAATATGAAATTTGAGTGAAAATTTAGTTTTCTAAAAAGGTGTACAGTCATTGTATATTCATGATCTATTTAAAGCGATACTGTTTAGGTATTTTAATATATACTTGGTAGCATTTTGATATTATTTACAATAAATACTAAATATGTGACTATAATTTTAAACAACTCGTTTTTATTGCAAACTATTTTCCTCCTGAACGTAGACTTGCCGCAGTACAGCATAGTAAGAATAGGCCACCTTCAAGATCTGGAAACAAAAATGAGTATGCAGGTACTTACTAAACTATTTTCCTGACTTATATTTTGTTAATTAATGTTTGGTCTGTAATTTATGGCAATAATTGTTCTCACCAAGCAACACCATGTAATATTATTTTAATTATTATGAGATCTACTTATCTTGAGCTATTATAAAATTGAAGTTTAAAAATGATATATTTAAACTCTTATAGATAGGACAATGGATGAAGTATAAAATAAAACGACTGCAAGGGAGATCAAGAAAGAGATGAGGGCAGCAGATAGTATCGAGTGTGCAAGTGAGAGGAGAAGAATGGTAGAAGGAAAGAGGAAGATAGAGGCTGGAAGCGATTTGTTGTTAATAGTGATGATGGAATAGGACTCACCCCTTCGAATGTGGTCAACGTCAGAGGTTTGAACTTACTGACAGAAAGAGAGACTGGTCTATTGGCTCGTAACATCACCATCTTTAAAGTCTTCTTTATGTAGAGAGGAGCATCGTACCAGTCACTCTCATATGCGGCCACAGCCACCAGCTCGCTCTACGCACATTGCACAACCCTGTACCACTGAACTAACAAGACAGTATCAAGAGTTTGTATAGCCATTGTACTTGACTCCGAGCCGGGTATTTGGTACTCGATCTCGGGCCAAGTGTATTAGGAGTACTACTTTACAAACTCAAAGCACATACTAAAAGCATTCACTCAAAACTAATCATCCTTTTCCTGTTTCCAGGTAAAGTCACAAATAATCATAGCATAAGAAAATGATATTCAGATTAATTAGTCTTTATGTTACTATAATATGGATCCTTGTTCCATTTCACACAACTATTGTTGGGATGACTTTTTACTGAGTTGAATATAGTTTTTCTGTGCTCATACCTGTGTCGCGACCAGGTCACTGATCCAACAATAGAACAAGGGCTGGGCGAAAGCGCACATCAGAATGTAGAACAACTGTCCAAAACTTGAACGACCCTGTCACTGTCTGATAAACAAATACACAACACTTTTAAGAACGTTCATCAAAGCAGACCCAACTTAACTCCCGGCTTGCGTTAGGTATGGAAGTTAAAGAAAGGACCTAAGATGTGCCAGAAATGTGTGCAGTGCATTCGTATTTGAATGATTACTCGAAATTTTCCGCGGTCACGATGTGGGACAACGCGACAAAGTTTCTTAGTAATAGCTACAGTATGTCCATATTAAGTCATAATAAACATTTGTGCACAATAATTAGCTGTGAAGCCATTTTAAAATGGTCAAACTGCCTTTTCAATGCAGTTTCTATCCAAATATAATTTAATATTCCAACAATGTTCAGTATTAGTAACTTCTATTAACTCTTCATCTCCATTAATGTTTAGTCAGAAATGATTCACGTGCAATAGTGTTAGTGTAAATTTCCGATTTTGAGCAGACTGTATCACAAGAGTTGATGGACATGTGCTGCATGCTATTAATACAATTATAGCTGAGAACAAACAAACACTCAAATACAATACAAAAACAAACTAAAGTAAATATTTAATGACTCGTTTCATGAATACATTTCTGGGCACTTAAAGAAAAACAAGAAACCAAAAGACATCATAGGACTTTTTAATGAGCTAATAATAAGCTTATTCATATTATTCACAAATTTAATCTATTTAATGAATTAAAATAGTTTTGTTTGAGCCATCAATAATTTAAGTAATTTTTTTTAATTTATTGAACCTTTAGAATCATATCTATAAATCAGGGTATAAGCGTAATTTATTTTTAATTCGAAAGGAGATAAATAGTTGGTATATTGAAAGATTGAGTGATTGTGAAAATGATTTAGTATTTAAGAAGCAGATTAAATACACATAATTGACACACAATATAACTATCAAAATTAGAACGACACCATTCTTATTTCTGAAGTAAAGCTTGTTATAGCAGATGTCACAAATTGGCGATGGCTACAATCAAATGAATGTTCGATAGTCACCAATACCTGTAAACTATGCATTGTTTGTATTTGAATTAATTATATATGTGTTCATAACTGATTAACTGTATTTAATCCTGTCCAATTGGTAACAAATCTGACAAAGAAAATAATGTCTTCTAATGGTTACATTGTTTCTTGCCTTTGGTGTGCATAACTTAGCTATTCAGAAAGTAAATAATTTAATACCCTGAATGGTATAGATAACGAAAAAAAAAAAAAGAGACTTAAATGTCAGGGTCCGCTTCGGTGACCGCATGACCTACGGCTGCTACTTTCTTATAGACCAGACTGCCAATGACGGGGGACCATGGTTCGATCCCGGTCCTGTTACTGAGTTTTTTCCCTAAATGATTTCCCACTTCTCTCTAAGCAAATGGGATACACTTGTTTATAACTCAACCTTCCTCATCCATAACCCATTAGCGTGATTAGTCCATAAGGTATAACCGAATGGGGTGTAAGACGCGTTTAAAAATAAATAAATAATGATGAACTGTAAAGTGACTGTAGTGAATGTTTTTAGTAGATACATGGTGAAAACTCAAATACTAAGAAACTGTAGATGACACGATCAGCAAGGTTATATAAAAAAAAAACATAACACCTTAAACAAAACAAAAAAGGTTTTCCTTAAATAGTTAACTAATTTATGTTAGAATATTTGGTATAGATCACAAGGAAATCATTCATATGATAAGGTTGACCTTCAATAAACATCTACATTAATGTATTTCATGGGTGGGGCTAGGGAGCAATTTGAGAGGTGGGGTGACTCTTACTGGGTGGTCTGGGATATGGGATATGTAATACACCCAAGTTTAGGGTGTGGGATGTTGTTTATCGGATTTTTTTGTTCAAATTTAACCCTCAAAAGGGAATTTTAAGTAGGCCATCTTGGACTCATGCAAATAAGATAGAAATAAATGGAAATACAAATAAAACTAATCGTTATTTATAATAACAATTTTACAATATTTCTTAAATATATGCTACAAGTTGTTTTTACATGCCCATTCTGTGTCTGCTAGTTTTGGTAAACCCGTCAACTTCTCGTGGGTCAAACATTATATTATTATTGTTGTTGCAGACATGCAGAAGAGCCAAGCCAACAAGTCTGCTTTCCACCGGGTTGTCCTCAGCCGTGTCTTGTTAAACGCAATGACGACACCGCCGACTACACTTATCAATGTTTGCATTACCTCAATATCATTTCCTGTTTTATTATAAATTCTTGTCCATTTGCTTGGTTATTGGCTTTTTCCGTTGCTACATTAAGATGTATTATTTTGGCTAACATTCTATCAATTTATACCTCATGCGGCCTGATCATTAAATAAATGTCCTCCCTATTTGATGCCATTCCACTGCGATCCTCCATGCTAGATGTGATTGAAAAATATTAACTCTTTTTCATTATGGATAGTTTACTTCATTTATGCTCACCACGAGGGTGTTGGTGTGAATCCCCACAGTTAGTGTTTGATTTTAAAAAAGGATGCTGGGTGGTAATTTTATTGTTTATTTTCAGCCACTTATGTTTCATAAGTTTTATCTTTGATAAAACCTGTAATAATCTCAATCATAATTGGTGAAGTTATACTCCATACATCCTAAAAATGTCTTGGTGCACTTTGTACAGTTGAAACTAGATAAAATGGACCATACCGTTATCAGCTCAAAGGCAATGAGCGTGAGGACTGCGACATCCACCAATACCACTACAAGAATCAAAGGGCTGTACACGCGGTCACCATCTCTGCAAACCTGAAAACAAATTTTCCAAAATAACCAGTTGGTGTTGTTTTGACTCTTGTATCAAAGAATCGGGTGGAGTTTATCGCAAGAATAGTGTTTTCGACTCTTAGCACAATGAGTCTGAATAAAGATTTTCTGCAATTCGACTGTTTCTATAATGTATTTTGTAATTCTCATTCCACGAATGCAGTACCTCGTTCTTAATCATGTCCACTCAAGTTAAATTATTTAGGCTGTTATTATCATTTCTAGTATCAAAGAATAGAAAAAATACACTTTTTTTTGTTCAACTTCTTTTTACTTATTTGGGCTCTTCGTGTGTAATCACAGTTTCAGCCTATGGATGAGGAAGATGGAAATGTTAGAAAAACGCACCCACATTTGCGTGTAAATATAGTGGGGAAATCATTTAGGGAAAAACAACATAACACCTGGCCTGAAATGGGTCCCCGACTGGCAAGTCGAATCACTAGGCAAGCCCGACTAGATGATCTTGTATTTGGTGTGCATACCCACCGGTACAGGTAAACATTATTTTGGGCAACTTACTCAGGTCTCCTAGCCCTGTATCAGACCCCTCTAACAGTTTTACAGGTCTCAGACTAAAATCTAGTGTCACCGTAATCGCCGGAACTTGGGGTGGGTGTTAGGAAAAATTGTGCAATGACTTACTTGTAATACTTATGATGATTAATGTCTGTAAAAGTTTTTTGACTTTTTATCCGTACTAACAATGCAATATATTACCGACTATTTTTGTGTGTACTTACACCCGCAAATTGTATTGTTCTCTCTTAAACAAACATTATTTTGTAGGTGATCGATTTGAATTATCTGGTCATCATACTGGCAATAGTATTTTTTTCAAACTAAAATATCCTACAGCATAAGTGTATTTAATGAATGTTGCTATGTATGTCTTTCTCTTTGTAATTGTTTCAAAATGCTTTATCAATGTTGCCATTAAATAAATGCAAAATCAAAGTTTATGCATCATTCACATAACTTGGCACGACAAGGCAGAGAAGTGACACCACTATTCATTATCTTTTATTATCACGTACTATAGTAAAGATAGAGCTTCTATTCCTTCTATTCCTCTATATACAAACCCTTCTTATTCAACCTAACTTAACCCGAACATTACATCATTTGGCTACCCCTGTCTCATCCTCACACCCTAAACCCCGTCCTTTCGGCGACCATAAGTGTCCCTTTATTTACTTGAGTATCTGATTGTGGTGTTGGATACAGATGACGAGGTTCCTCCACATTTCCTGGTTGATTTCACTCTGGGAGTAATCTGCCATCACAAAGACGTCTTGTTGTTTGTCTTCGTAGGGGGGAGACCTGTTAGACTCATCATCTTCGTCCTGTTCTTCTAAGATCGTCAGAAATGCTTTCCACATTTGCTGTTTAACCTCACCATCTTCTCCATTGACTGACCTTCTCTGACGCCTCTTCTCCACCGCCTTGACGGAATTCTCCTTCAGATGTCGCAATGAGTACTGCAGGATCTTGAACTGGTAGCTCATGTGCACGAGGCACGCCACACCCAGCCCGTCGAACGGGGGATAGTTCATCGAAGTGGCAAACAATGCCACGGCCGTGTACATGAACACGAGCTCGTACGTCGGCGAATCGTCGATGGAGAACGGGAGCCAAATGCGGTACGGCAGAGGTCTGTCGATTAGAGTCGCGTTCGCCTCGTGGGTTTGTGTGTAGATCTCCACCAGAGGGGTCAAGTTGTACCCAACAATGACGGTCATGCACATACATAACCAAAAATAGGTGAGTTTCCTCGTGATGATCTCTGCCTGGTCGATCATCCTGCTCTCTATATTGTTGTTACCTTTTCTCGGCAGTAGCAATACTTCTTTCAAATAGCAGACCAGGTCAATGAATTTGTCATATTTTATGTAGAACACTATTAAGAAAGTGAAAGACTCTATTTGGAGGAACATCAAATACACCGTTTTAACTGCTAGCCGTTCGCTGGTCAAGTTATACATAGCCGTAAAGATGATGGCCAACCCAACAATAGCACTGTTCCGTATGGTCCGAAGTCTACCAAAGAACCTCGACCCGTCGGTGGGCCATCCGATGTGGTATAGTAGTCTTAAGTTCAACGATAAAAGTTTATCGACGTCTATGGAACCAGTCGATTGATTCGTCTGGCGCATGGTTTGTTTTGGAGGCTTGCTATATAATATAATTAAATACAATACGCTGTCAACATTTAAGTGGACATATTAACCAACCATATTTTTTTTTACATCTTTAGAAAATCTTTCCTCATTTAAACAAATATAATATGGCATGAATATGAATTACGTTTGTTTTAATGTAGCAAATAATGTAGCAGTCGGTCTTGATTTTCTCACAGGTAGCAACTGACTTCATACAATTTTTTTAATAAGGTATATATATCGTTAAATTTAGTAAATAAATGAACCTATATATATATATATATATATATATATACACTCATTAAAAAAGTTATCTATGCTATTATTTAGCTTCTTTAAAAAAAATACATTCATTAATAAACCAATAAAATAACAAACAAAAATGAGCAGGCTACTAAATAAAATATAATGTGAGATTGAAGAATTGTGTATAATTATCTATGTATATTTCTAAAAGATCTAACTTGAATCAGTTGTATCAGCTTAATGGGAAAAAAATAGGTCCTGTAAACATTCTTTCAAAAGAAATTTCAAAATTGTCTTATTAATTTAATGAGAAATAAACCAAGTATATTAAGATTTTTTTTTCAATGGTAATAATACAGGCGGTGCTATGGTAGAAATGAGTTTCACAAAAAATAAAAGATACAATTTTCTCCACTAACAATGTTGTGGACATGATTTAAAAATGAGCTAAAGAGTTTTGATTGTTAGATTTACTAGACGAGCATCACAAAAACCTAATTTTATCAAACAAAGTGAGATGTATGTATATAGATACATACAAATTATATTAATTTATCGTGTTTGAAGTAGAACATGTAAAGATGGTTTTATGATGCATATGATTAATTAGGTTGGACAATGTTTCATCTCAACTGCCATCTAGAAATATTTTATTTCGCTGTATAAACTTGAGATGATCAATAAAGGTACATATTTTAAACATATTTTCACTAAAGGTCTTCTACTCATGAGCGTAGTGAAGGGAAGGGGGGGGCTATGTGGTCAAACTTACCCCCTCCTAAATTTTCTGAAGCTTTTTAATATGAAGCTTAAATTTGGTCTTGTATCAAACTTCAAATAACTTACAGGGCATTCACTTTTCAAAAAAATTTCCAGGGAAGAACCACACCAAGGGCATTTAGTTAAAAAAAAATATACAGGTCAATATCAAACTAAATGGCTTCTAGAAGCATCCGATTTAAAAAAAATACCCTTAGTGGGCAACTTCAAATAGTTTCTATATTCACATAACTTTTTTAGAAAAAATCCAACTGAGGATCACTTCAATTTGCTTCTAAGGGCATCCAATTTTAAAAATATGCCACTTTAATTAGCTCCTAGTAGCATCTTATTTTTGAACAAAAAATCAGGCTAGGAACACTATACATAGCTTTCAAGGGCATCCAAACTTTTAAAAAAATCTAGGTGGGGACTACTTCATATAGATTATAGGGAATCTAATTTATATATTAAAAAAAATTGGTGAGCACTTCTTAAATAGCTTTTAGAGGCATTCGATTTTTTTAATCTGCCAAAGGAGAGACCACACCAAACAGCTTCTAGAGTATCCAAATTTCAAACAATTTAGAAGTAATCAAAATTTAAATAGCCTTTAAAAGAGTAATCTTTATAATTTTTCCAAACGATGACGACAACAAACAAGTAGCTTCTAGTAACTAAAAAACTTTTTTTTTACTTACCTCCCTCTTCCCGTTTCACACAAATAAAAGTTCCACGAATACTGTATAAAGTAACAATATTCTTATTTATTAGGGTTTAATAATAATTCTTAACTTCATGTCATAAAATTATGATTTTGAAACCCCCCAAAATTAAATTACTCCCTACGCTCATGATTCTACGTATGTTATAAGGTATTTAATAAACTATATAGTTATAAAGTTATTCAATATATATTATGTAAACATATAATACAGGGAACAATCTAAAAGGTTTAGTTTATCATTAATATAGATAAATATATTAAATCCTCTATTATACGAGTAATAGTCTAATAATATTGAATATAATATTTTTTATTGTTAAAAATACATGACATTATGGATTATTAGTACTTTTTTACTCCAGGATTTCTATAGGATAATAAAACTACTATATAAGCCAAAGGACCAGATTGAGCGGAAGGATTTCGGAGAATTGCACCACCATTCCCTTGGGGAGTGAACAAAAATAAGTTTCACAACAAATCAAATCCTTAGTGAACAAGGTTGGGATTGAAACTTAGCTTCTTGAGTCGGAGCCAGGCGTGATAATCACTCCCCTGTTTCAACGGGTTTCAATATTCAATATTCAATGTGACACTATTTCTGAAGGTCATATCATACTGGCGGATAAGTGATGTTAGGACAGACACGCCTCAATCATTATTAAAAATAATATTTATGAGCTAGGTTTCAGGCTATTAAAATAATTGTTTGCGGTATTAACCAGCAAGCACGTTGCATATCATGAGGTGTGTTTTATAGTGGTTTGAAAACATATTTATTAATATTCCTGTTAGTTTTATCTAGTGTGTGAGTGACGTGTGTGAAAACACCCTGTAGATGAAAGGATGCATATCAATTGGTAACTTGCCAGCTTCTGTGGTCGTATGGTCTAATGCAGTGGTTCTCAACTTTTTTAGGCTGATGCCCCCCTTGATAGATCATCAAATTCACACCACACTCCCCTCCAACTTTTTTAAATCAAATGCCCACGCCTACACTTCCAAATATCCTTTAAGAAAATTATAAAAAAATAAATTTAAAAATATTGTTTTCTGATCTTTTCTTTATACAAAAACTAACGCAACCCTGACAGCGTAACGGTACAAATAAATTGACTGAAAATTATTATGATGGTTGGTGTAATTTTGTTTTTATGAGTTCTTGAATATTGGGTTTTACAAGTGGTAGGCAGTGTTGTCAATATCTCAAGAAAAAATTATCTTACTTTAGAAAATTAATTTAAAAAAAATGTCTTCAATTCTTAGCCGATTTTGACGTAATTTCCTAACTTTCCACACCCCCTTGGAAAGTGCTTTACGCCTCCCCAGGGGGACGCTCCCCCCAGGTTGAGAACTACTGGTCTAATGCGTCACTCTCGCTAGAGACTAGATTGTCGAAAGACGGGGAGATTGGGTTCCGATCCCGGTCGGGTGGTTTTCCCTAAAAGGGTTTCCACTCTCCCTCCTCTAAATTCAAGCTCCTTATTCCTAGCACATCAGTGTAGTTAGTGCATGTGTTGAACCTGAACGGGTAGTAAGTCACGGCGATTTAAAAAAATCAGTAACTATATAACCGACCTACATAGATTGGCCAAAATTTATAAAACCCGGTCTAATTTGTTGTTTTACTTTTAACACAACATTTATAAGCGACCTATCCTTAGGAGCGAAGCTTATCATTGAGTAAATAGTACCCACATTAGCGCTACGAGAGAAGAGAAAAACCACAGTGAGAATCATTTTATGAAAATCCACCCCCAGGGGACAGAGACCGTTTCGAACAAGAACCTCACTTACGTCGACTAAGCGTAATACGAAATTATAGTTGAATTTTGACAGGAAGGCCCAACAAGAAATTATAACTTTTCTTACGTTCAACACTGATAACATTTTTCTTTTTTCCACCGCGTCTTTCTACTCGTTCGGGTTATACGTATACACTATACATTCATTACTTTCACTATTGGAATAGGAATAAGGAAGATAGAACTATAAGAAATGTATTCACGTTTGCACGGAGTAAGAGTGTGAAACCATTTAGGAAAAACACCCTCTGTAGACCCAACTGGGATTCAAACCCCGATGTCCCCAATCTAGCCCAACACGAGAATGTCGTGGTTTTACTTTGATGTTGTTATTTCATCGTCGGTGGTCGCAGGTCTAACGTAGTGGTATTCAACCTGGGGTACGCGTACCCCCGGATGTACGTGAAGACATCTTAGGGGAGTATGTAGAATTATATGTATATATTTTGAAGATAAACACTAAATAATCAGGTCCAGACCCGGGCTAGCCACAAGACACTCGAAGGTCATGTGATCTAGGAGCGCCATTTTCTCTCTCTTTACGTCTCCCTCCTAGAGGTAGATTATAGAATGTGTGTAGCTTGCATTATGAATCAACAACTTTGGGGGTACACAGTTTGAGAGAAATTATATCTGGGGGTAGGTGAACAAAAAAAGTTTGAATACGACTTGTTTAACGTAACACTCTCGTTTTGAATTGGATTACCTGTGACGAGGAGGTTGGGGTTTGAATCCCGGTTGGGTGTACTGAGATAGATTTCCTCTAAATAGATTTCCACTCTCATTTCACACAAATGCGGGTACATTTCCTCTAAAATTCTACCGTCCTCATTAATGTTTGAGTGTAACCCGAACGGGTGCTGTGACGCGGTGAAGCAGAGAGAAAAAAAATAATCGGTATTAATTTTAAGTCTGAAAGTAACATTGGCAGATCACATGACTTGGCGTATGAGTTTACGAAAATTGTTCTAATAACTTGTTTAGCTGTCAAAAAAAGTTCCTTACTATCAGAATAAGACTTTATCTTAATATTTAAAAACAATAACGCGTCTCACTGTTCTATTTGGATTGCTACTTTTTCATCCAAGAAACACCGTCTTATTTGCCGACACCTGGGACTCCCTGAATAAAGTGAGAACTGGGGCACCAAAGTCCTGCATTACTTAGAATGCGGGCGTGTCAAGATGTCCATCTTTCTTTCTTGATACTTGTTGATCAAACTATTCAGAGTCTAAAGTCAAAATGATGGACATAATCCATTCTTAAAACTTTGTCGATCACAAGTACATTAGCCAAGCGATAAAAAAAACCACACCAATGAATGATCTAATTAAACGTTTAGATTAACTAACACTAATGACTAGTTGGTGACCTGGTGGTCTAGGGGTAAGGTGTCGGACTTCTGAGCTGGCGACCGGGGTTCAATCCTCGGTCCCGGCACAGATTTATCTGATTACCAAACCCTTCCTTCACCTCTGACAAGATGTGTATTAATCACAACTTGTGAATGTGAGGAATGCCAGGCCTCCACCGTGGTTCGGATTCCACGTTAAACTGTAGGTCCTCCATTTCATCTCACAATCACCCTACCATTACACATTAGCGTAAGTGCGTATAACCCGAACGGGTAGTAAGACGCGGTGCTAATAATAATAATAATAATAATAACACTGATGACATTTTGTTCTACAACAATAATAATTATTATGTGTTATAAACTCATCAATTTAATTAAATGGCTGCAATTCGTCTCTTATATTCTAACAGGGCATCAATGACATTGTCCCGTTAGATGAAAGAACTGGAACTCTTTATCAGTTATCACAAGTCTGGAGAACATTAGTTGTAGGTCATTAGACTATCTGCGCTGATTTGATTATGTGTTTGATAGGCATTTTTAAACCCTAATAATAATAATAATAATGATAATACGTTAGCTCGGTCGTAGTTCATAGTGTTGTATCAAAAAGCTTTGGGTGCCGAACAATCACCTCTTTAGAGAAATAATTTTCAATACCGTTTGAGCTCTCTTTACAAATAAAATCGATTTCCGTTAATCGCTTGTAAAAACATCAAAATGTGTATTGATAAAAACGAACTTATTGATTGAATTGAGAAGCCCTCCCTGTTTTCATAAATTAGAACGCCGTTGCTGACAGATTTCAGACGGTGAACAAAGAATAAGATATAAACGGTTGCTCGCTACGTCCCCGACATTGGATGAGACGAACAAAATGGAACAACAAATTTATACAATAGAAAAGTTAATGAATTAATTTTTTTTCAGGAATTATTAAAGAATGAACATTAATGGGTACATTTTATATGGTCGTTGAAAAAGTAAGCTAGAAGTGAGTGGGAAAAAGTGTTTCGTTTTATATGTTTCTGAGTTAGAAAGTGGTGCGGTAAAAATTATCACCTCTTTGTTACAACCACAAATTTTTACCATCGCACCCACGCAAAACTAAAGACAGTATTATCATTACTAAATATAATTTATATATATTGATACTGAATTTATTTACTACTTGACACGCAGTTGGAAGAAATAAAATGAAACTTCCTAAAATCCCCATAAATGTCGCTGCAGCCGTGAAGCCTTTGTTCTTGATGTCAAAGGTCCTAGGTTTGGCTCCTATTACGAATGTTCCAGATGATGATCATGAAGGCGAATACAGGAAATGCGTTTTATCAAGGTTTGGGGTCCTCCAAAGCGTCGTCATGATTCCACTGATTATTGTCACGTTTATATTATATTTGAGAGATTGTTTGAGCAGTACCTACAATGTGTTGCCCGCTACTGTCGTGCTATCTGACTTGTCTAGTGCCACCCTGACGACAATTTCATCTACAGTTGCTTTGTCTCTCTCTATGACGTCTAACCTAAATCGTATCCTAACTGTGGTGCGCAAGGTATTTCAAGTATTCCCACGTGACGATTACTCAAATTATGTTTGGCTTTTTTTCCGCAGAAGTGTTGTGTTTAGTTTTGACAACGATACCGTTTTACATATTAGCCATAATTCATGAAAATACAGAATACAAAATGATAAACGCGTTGTTTAAGAATGTATCACACGCAGTCAACTTTGTTAGCTCCATGCAATACGTTAACCTGGTTCTTCTTTTAAAAGACAATTTAAAGATTTTAAACAATAAGTTGTCTGAAACATTAGAGATTGCCCAAAAGAAGAAACAACGCGTGACAAGTATTTTTCAATCTGCTCTACGTCCGTATGGATATTATCGAAGATATCCCAGAACTGAAGATGCAGCTGGATCCGATTTGACACCGTGGAAACATCTGAGCTTTAGGGATTTGAAAAGTCTACGTAATTCCCATAGTGATCTATGTGATATCGCTTTAATGATCAATGCTATTTATGGTCTTCAAATGTTTTTGATTGTAGTGTCTTCATTAGTTTCATTAACAAAAAACATTTATATGGTAATGTTTTACTTTAAAATATTAAATGGCAAGGGAATGCACCTGTCGACAACTGGTCTAGTCATAGAAATATTCTGGGCAGTTACATGTTTAATAAAGCTGGTGTTTATCAATACTATCCCTGATACTGTCATAACAGAGGCGAAGAAGTCGGCGACTATTCTTCAGAAGATGACGCTCTGCAAGTTCATCAGAGAAAACAAAATTCTCGAAGTTCAACTATTCATTCAACAAATAATGCACCGACCTTTTGAATTCACCGCTTGGAACTTTTTCCACTTGAACGGTCGAAGGCTTGTGTTCGATTATTAGCGTTGTTGTGACTTACACAATTATTCTGGTGCAGATGCAAAAATCATAATCTAAAGTAGTTCCTGCAGCTTAAGATATAATAATTAACTATTTATAGATCACCATTAAATTCAATCCATGTTGTTATCATTATTTGTGCCACTCTTAGGCGTGGTTTTGAACATGATTAATACAAATATGATATAATTTATATCAAAATAACTAATTTAATTAGATGGACAAATTATTTTCCATCATATTTAATCTTCATGATAACTTAATTACATCTTGGTTGAGTCTATTTAAAGTAGGTTTTTGAAAAAGAATGAGCATAGCCTAATATCTAAAATCCCATCCCCTGACATTTAATTTAGCAATATTATTTTATACAAATAGAGATTATTTAATAAAATAGTATAGGCTCCTTTCTTGATTTTAAATTATATGTTTGTGTTTGTTTAGTGATGTATTACTGTGTCTAACAATATTTTAAGTATTTTAATCATAAAGGTTCAGATAAGAAGCTCTTTTACAAAATATGGATTTTTCAAAACTTGTGTTTGAAAGAATTTATGTTAAAAACTATAAACAGAATATAAGTTCCCACCTAACACTTTTTTTACTAATTCCTGAGTAACATATCAAGCTTGATGGGTTTTTCCTAATCACTTTCCATTAATAAGATTTTCTTATTTGTATGCCAATTTTTCGTTAAAGGTTTTCTTCCAAGTATTTTATATAGAAAATAAATTGGAAAACTATATTCTTAAAGGCTAATTTGATATCAATACGTCAGTCGACGATAAAAGAAAACAAAATCACGAGTTGTTTCGTTCCTATTATGTCTAATACCGTCAATTTTACATCTTCATTCCTCTGCTCATACAACGATTATTATATAATTTTATTTATAATATTCTAAATCTACATAATACTGTACATAAATTACTGTTTTTAAAAGTTGATTATAGCTACGCCAAATGCATCTGTTGTCGCCCCCTTACGAAAACCGTAATTTTTCCTATTTTTGATAATATAGAGCAGGAATTTCTGCATGTTACATTCAAAATGTGTATGATATTAATAGAAAGAAATTTATAAAAAAATTAAAAATCTATATTAAAATAGTTCATTTAAAGAAAACTATTACATTTATAAATCTCTCATCGGTGCTAACATGTTTTGGGCATCACTTTGGCAATATAGGGGTGGGGTTGAATTTCATATCTTGGCTGGGTGCATTAGGTTATTTTTTCCTAAATTGTTTTCCACACCTCCTGCACTTTAATGCGTGTACATTTTCTCTAAGTTCTACCTCAACACACTACCACATTAGATGATGTGTAAAGATGTGTATAGCCTGGGTGGATAGTGATACGAGGTGTACTGTGTACAAATGAGTATAGTGTTCGTCTTAAATGAGTAGACTAGTATGGATACTGACCATCAACCTTACCAGAGAGAGTTGGCTAACCACATTTAGTGATAAAATATTTCTCTCTGTGGAACATAGACTGTCAGGTTCCAAGCGGCTCAGGACTAAAAATATGATGTTGTGACATTCATTAATTCCACTGAAACTATGGCAAGGGAAGTATCCAGATTTTTATCATTGGTAAGCCTAAATTTATTCTTGAGGCCATTTCAGTTGAATTATTGATTCACTATTCAGTCGGCACCACAGTCGACCTCGGTGAATGCAGCCGAGGAAAGTTATGTTTTCTAAATGGTTTTTAACTTTCCATCCTCTCAACTCTTGCTACATTTATTCTAAATGCTATCTTCCTCCTCCCTAGCTCATTTTAGTGTAACTGTGCTGACAGGCCGAATGGGTAGTAAGGCGCGTGAATAAAAATAAACTACATTAATAAATTTTTAATAGTATTTATTATCATTATTTTTTTACATATATTTTCGATATTGATATGAACCTATTCCATTAAAAAGTAAAAATTATTTGTATCCCATAGACTTATATTTACTTAGTAAATACATCTAATATACTCACATCGTACAAAATATATGTTAACTTGCAATCTGTTATCGTGTAATGCTTTAAAATTGAGAGATTTTTGATCAATAAGAAAAAAGATTTCAAACTACACATGCCACATTAATTACCAAACCATAATAATTATTGTATTATGTATCAAATTGTTTCAAAAGCCATAATAAGTAAATCACAATGCTTTGTGCTAGATATTTTTAATTATTATATTTATAGTTTGATCACAACTTAATAATTCCTTGTTTACTAACAACATATTAGAATCATTATAATCCATTTATATTTTCAATTACAATCAAGTAACATATTTATTTTACAGTAACTTATATGTTTTGATGTGTCAAATGTTTGTGAACAAGATATCGTATATTAATGTGTATGATATAATCAATAAAAACACTTTCTTGGAATGTAAGTCATATTCTTAATCGAAAAAATACCATACAAAAGAATAACAAAAAAATTATATTTGTCATTCATACTAAACTAATTTTTTTCACTCATGAAGTATATTTTTTTAGACTTGAAATGGATTTTATTTAAAATCCCTATCGCTTTTTCTAATAACAATATACCCACCCTTTCACAATTTTTAGAGCCTTAAATCACAAACAATACAATTTATTTACCAATTTGCTGAGTGGAAACTTTATAAATAAATAGGCCTACACAATCTTCAAGGCTGATATGTATTTACAGTCGCAGTTGACTTTTTTAAATATTCGGAACATGGGCATAGGATAACTCACATTATTGTGTTTAAATTACTCTTGAGATCTAAAATATATAAAATTATCAACTCTCGTTAAATTTACCATATTTTTTTTAAAAATAGATTCAAATATGAATTTAAATTAATGACATTTCTATTATGAAACAAAAACCAATTTATATTGATCACCTGAGTTAGTATGATCCTTTAAATTGGCAAGACGAAATGAATGAATAAGTTGAAACACGTACTCCTAATTAAAGCGGAATCTGTGCCCAGTCTGAAGATAGCAAATATAATAATGTGTATTATTATTATTATTATTATTATTATAGTAGTAGTAGTAGTAGCAGCAGCAGCAGCAGTAATAGTAGTATAGTAATAATAGTAGTAGTAGTGAAGAGCCTACAGTTAGCAAATCAAAAAAGTAATTTTAATTATAAGATTTTTTATCACCACGTCTTAATACCCATTCGGGTTATTCACTTATGTACTAATTACACTAATGAGTAATCAAAGCTTGCCGTGAAAAAATGGATTATTTCTAGCGTGTTTTCTGAGGTTTGCGGACTTTGAGTTGAGAACCTTGATGATAATCATACCCAAGTGCCCAAAACCTCAAGGGTTGTACACTTGACGAAGTACTGCATATGTAGAGTAGGCAAATCTCACGATCTGTAACAAGAATAATTGCCGTACACCGATTAACAAGTTAGAAAAAGAGCATTAATCAAAATATGAAGATTATACGTGGCAGTATGAGGAAAACAAGAAGATACAGGAGTGTATCTAATTTTCATAGAAGGCCTTAGATGACAGCTATAAACATTATTATATATACTTTCACGTATTCATACGTCAAGTCGCGTGATCTGAAGCTGCTTCTTTTGATAGATATTATCAATACCTAGAAATAGCACTAATAATATAGTAAAATAATATCGATGTTGGCCGAAAAAAAAGTTTGTTATGATATGGTAAATGTCACTTCCTATGAGAATCGAATTGTAGATGGTGAATCTCTCTTATTATAGACATGTGTATCCATCTCTGAGGACATAGCTGCCCTCTCCCCCCCCCCCCCCCAGTCTTGATACCCGTCACGGCTGGAGTATTTTAATTACTCTAATGGTGTATGCATGAGGAATGTAGAATTTGGAGGAATTGTATGTTTTACCGCATTCACAGGGTGGAAGAGCGTGAAGATATATATTAAAAAACACCGCCCTCGGTGCACCGAGCCGGTATTTGAGTCCCTGTTTCCGGTAAACCAGCCTACACGAGCCTTACCTTCAATCCCCGTGCCCACCGATGTGGGATTTCAACCCTGTTAATGAGTACTACTTATTTTGGGCGTCATATTATCTAACACACAATAGTTGACCCAACTTTCTCCAAAATAGTATTTTGTAACACTAGGCCTATGTCCTACCTACAATACTAAAGACCGACACATTAGTTTAGCCGGTAGAGTGTCTTGTCTATTGAGCTAAAGAGTCCAGGGTTCGATTCCTGGCTTGGCCAAAAAAAATTATCATTGGTGAAATGTTTCCTCTTTCATAGTGATGAATTAATCGCTTGGGGATTGGAAGCTGTTACTGTTTTAGATTTAAGTTGGTTTATAGGCTGGTTCAGAAAGTGTACGTTGAATACCTAAAGTGATTGAAAAATTAAAATAATTAGGTACAAAAAAAAGCCCATGCTCCAAAATACATATGGTGACGTCATTTTAAAGATGCTTTTGACGGTCGTCACTGTGCGCACCTTAGCAACATGTTCAACACCTTGGGTAAATCGTAATGCACATACCCCATGAGCTATATAGTTTCCATTACTAAATACACTTATATTAATGCAACAGGTTATGGGATTTTTGACATGAATCGTGATTGTTGACAGCTATAGCCAACATCTTTAATATCATTAATGGTGACCTGGCAGTCTAAGGGTAAGGTGTCAGACTTCGGTGCTGCGGGTTCGGGGTTCAATCCTCGGTCCCGGCACAGATTTATTTGATTGCCAAACCCTTCCTTCACCTCTGACAAGACGTGTATTAATCACAACTTGTGAATGTGTGGAGTGCCAGGCCTCCACCGTGGTTTGGATCCCACGCTTAGTTAATAATAATAATAATAATAATCATTTAATATTATTATTACTAGCACCGCGTCTTACTACCCGTCCGGGTTATACGCACTTACGCTAATGTGTAATGGTAGGGTGATTGTGAGATGAAATGGAGGACCTACAGTTTAACGTGGAATCCGAACCACGGTGGAGGCCTGGCATTCCTCACATTCACAAGATGTGATTAATACACGTCTTGTCAGAGGTGAAGGAAGGGTTTGGCAATCAGATAAATCTGTGCCGGGACCGAGGATTGAACCCCGGACCCCTAGCACAGGAGTCTGACACCTTACCCTAGACCACTAGGTCACCGAATCATTTAATAAATACAAAACTATGATATAGTTCATTTATTTAATAAAACGTGATGTATGCGGCCCACGTTACACGGTTACCCGTCTCACCCCTTGGAATGTCTGCAGTGAGATGGGGTTGAACTGCCCCACGGTGAAGGTGGCAGTCTTGCTGGTCCGCGTGAGAACCGTCCTCAGGCATGTCTTGAACGCGAGAGGCGCTTCTGTCCAGTCGCTGGAGAACGCTGCCTCACACACCAAGTCGCTCTGCAACAACGCATACCGGACACGGGCAATAATGTCCACTAGTTCCAGTTACAAGAACAAGAGTAGTTGGATTGGTATTGGTTGATTGATAGCCACGTGACTTCACTGGGGATCACACGAAGGTTTTTATACCACACTGGTTTCATATTTACCGTCCAAACAATTGCTGTTGGGTTTTATTTTATATTCATCTAATTGGGAAATGCTACCTTACCTGGTTACTGAACCAGCAGTAGAAGAAGGGATGTACAGAGTGTTACCTGGTCACTGAACCAGCAGTAGATGAAGGGATGTATCAGGAGTTTACCTGGTCACTGAACCAGCAGTAGATGAAGGGATGTATCAGGAGTGTTACTGGTCACTGAACCAGCAGTAGATGAAGGTATGTATCAAGAGTGTTACATGGTCACGAACCAGTAGTAGATGAAGGATGTATCAGGAGTGTTACCTGGTCACTGAACCAGCAGTAGATGAAGGTATGTATCAGAGTGTTACATGGTCACTGAACCAGCAGTAGATGAAGGTATGTATCAGGAGTGTTACTGGTCACTGAACCAGTAGTAGATGAAGGGATGTATCAGGAGTGTTACTGTCACTGAACCTAGTGATAGGGATATTCAGGATTTACTGTCACTGAACCAGCAGTAGATGAAGGGATGTATCAGGAGTGTTACATGGTCACCGAACCAGTAGTAGATGAAGGGATGTATCAGGAGTGTTACTGGTCACTGACCATAGTAGATGAAGGGATTTATCAGGAGTGTTACCTGGTCACTGAACCAGCAGTAGATGAAGGTATGTATCAGGAGTGTTACTGGTCACTGAACCAGCAGTAGATGAAGGTATGTATCAGAGTGTACCTGGTCACTGAACCATAGTAGATGAAGGGATATATCAGAGTGTTACCTGGTCACTGAACCAGTAGTATAAGTATAATTGTATCAAGAGAATTTACCTTGGTGGCAACCAGATCGCTGAACCAGCAGTAGATGAAGGGATGTATCAGGGTGCACAGGAGAATCTGCACCACCCCAGCGAACTTGACTGTGCCAACTGACGTCTGGACAAACATCAATTTAAATGTTTACTACTAATCTATTACTGCAGTAGAGTAGTGTCAACCTTTAACAGCTATGGATGTCAACATTCTCTGTACTAACCCAACCAACAAAATATTATGCTATATTATTATAATTCCGTACTGCATATCAACAAATAAAACTAGCCTATCTAAGTTAATGGATAGGTATGCTTTATAAGCATTTTTAATGATTACATAGTAAAAGGACTGAAAATCTCTATTAAAGGTTTCATTGCTACTCTGCCTGGTGAAATGTAACTCTAAACTTAAGGCTCAGCTCTCGCTACCTTATCCTTTTGGCCAATTCTGTCAGTAGTACTAAATTATAAGTCCCCTTTTGTGGTTTAAAAAAGGGTAATCCAGATCTCTTGCCGCACTGCCGTGCCCGAGAGAAATCAAATAAATGTTGATATTGCAATAGGTAAGTAAATCTAAATAATAACTGAACGTACGACCTGAAGGTCGGTCCTAATATGTTACTGCATCCATCCGGATTAGCGCGTGCATTAGGCTCTTCAGCCGGTTAGTGACGCCTGGGAGAAAGAACATATACTAGGGAAGTCTTTTAAGTGCAATAGTGTCCCATCGCTTTCCGCACAGAACTTGACGAGTGAGCCAGAAAGAGCTAAAAAGTATTTGCTGTAAAATTAACTCATATCATGCCAGTGCACTATATCTTCTGGTATGGGCTAGATCAAGTTGTTACTTTCATTGATCTGTCTCAGTCTGGTCAGATATAGTGTTAACAAGGTACTATATCTTCTGGTATGGGCTAGAGCAAGTTGTTACTTTCATTGATCTGTCTCAGTCTCGCTTACGGCTCTGACAAAATGTAAATGGCAGAGTTATGAACGATACTAGTTGTAACATTCAATATACAGCCAGTCCCTGTGATGAATGGAGGGAAGGTGTAGCTTGTAGGGTCAGTTGCAATAAATAGTACCTTCTGGCTCAGTGAAGAAACCAATGGGAGCCCCGATTTAGGTTGGAAGAACAGTAGAGAACATTCTAATGTATTTCTTTGCGGCCAATATTGATAACATTTTACATTATTTGTGTTATTCTATAGGTATTGATAATATTATATATTATCAATAGTGTAATATATAATAGTATAGTAGTATACAACTCTTCTCTAGGTATTTATAATATCAGATATCATCAATACCTATAGAATAACATAATAGATTCTATCAAAAGTGACAGCTACAGATATTATGACTTGCTGTATAAATATATTAAAATTGTTTTAGTAGCTTCAGTAACTAACTTCTACTGTTCTTCCTACCAAAATCATACTATACCTCACGCCTAATTTTCTTAGCACGCCTCTTCAATGCTGCCTAGGCCTTACAGCTGATAGTGGTACTGTTTAGGAGCCAACACACCTTCGGGTTGAGTACTACACACACACACACCACACACATCGACCTGAGACTGATGGCTTCACTTACCCTCCGAAGGAAACTGTGTTACGTATTTTCATCACTCGTAAAAATCCGTCAAGCTCAGCGGGGTTGGAACTGGTGAACATCGGAATTGAGGCTAGCACTCAATCCCAAGACCACCGAGGTCGAATGATTCTACATACGTTAATACTTAAGAGCCCAATGCGTTGCAGTAAACTCACCACCATCATCTCAAATGCTGTAAGCGTGAGAACAATTGTGCTGTCCAGCACAATCACCAGAATCATTGGACGCAGTAACGTGTTTAGTTCGTCAATCGACCTGTGAGGAACAAAAACCAATCGTATCACAATAATCTACATTGTGCAAACGACAACACTCCAAAACAGCTAGGAATGTTTATTTTTTAAACACCACGTCTGATTACTCTTTAGGCTATAGGTACTACAGTGTTAGAGATGAGAAGGGTCGAATTTAGAAATATTGTACCGGCATATTCGTGAAGGGAAAGTGGAAAACCATTTAGGAAATACCACTCTCAGTACACCCAACCAAGATTTGAATCCAGATCTCCCCGTCATTAGGTCTAATCTATTGCTAAAGAGACGCCTTAGACAATGCTACCATTGAAGCTATTTCTAGGAAAGCTATAGCTCAACTTTCACACATTAATACGTCAAGTCATTTGATCTGCAGCTGTACAATCTGATAGATATTATAAATCCCTATAAACTAAAACAAATGAAAACTATATTGTATACCACATGATTTGTGAGTAAACGATTCTCGCAGGTGCAAATATTCCAACAGTGGCAACTTTACTCGAAATTATCATTCCAAAAAGTCGACATAGGTTGTCCCATTGTTGACCGTAGGGATATATATATATATAACTAACTAAGCTATAGGTATGTAAGAGTCTATATGTCTACGAGATTTGTTTGAAATTATTAATTAGTTCAGGATTAATGAGAAACTCTCAGAAAGTACACCGGATTGCTCTAGTATTTTTCTTACTTCATATTTGTAGTAATTAGACAGTAATAAGATGGGGGAAACTAGTCCCATTTGTATCTTAACTGCGTTTGTGATGATTTTTTTTTGGGGAGGGGGGAAATTATTTATTTGTTTGTCCCCCATCTGTCATCAGATTTTTTTTAGCATGGAGATTATAACTGATCACGCATGGATTCCTATTATGCCATGAGTTAATCTTCCCATACATCACCCTCCAGATTAATAAGTAAACCAATAGTGCACAGGTAGGGTAGTTTAATTTTGAATAAAATTGCTACTTGTTATAAACATTAGTTCAGTCTGACTTTGGAGTTAAAGGTCTCAAATATGAGTCCTGACTTAGTCTAAAAATGTATGAAAGGAAACATTGGGTCTCTTATTTTACTGTGATAATTAATGGCTGGGGAAATGGGTACTGTGCCTGTTCTAGATTTAAATTAGTGTGTAAGACTTTGCTGATATAATCAATTATTTAAGAAAGCTCACGTTAAGCATTCTAATAAATAACAACAACTAAACTAATCAGAATTCAAAGTTATATACCTGTAAATATCCTGATGATGCTCAATGCATGAAAAAAGACATTGTGTAAGTTCTGCATTCATTTCTTCTTTTGTACATATATCATATTTCAGATGGTTATTTCTTTCGTTTCTTGGACTAGGAAATTTATTTATGTCACATTTATTATGGTTTGCCTAAGTTTTCATCCCTTGTATTATACGGCTCATCTCCGAACTCTATTTGGCCAATCACGTAGCTCTCGTTATATTCCTGCAGGAAACTCATGTTTCGAGGATATTTCTTCTCTTTATTATCTGTAATATTTTCATTGAATTTTCTTTGACATTTTTCAGAGACTCGCACAAAATTTCAAACTGGCAACATATGTGGATAACACAAGAAATGAACAAACTGTCGAAAACTACAAAATACAAGCCGACAATAAACATCGCTGAACCTAGAATGAAATAAACAACTTCATAAATAGGCGAGAAATTGATATCAAAGGGAAACCAAGCTTTGACAGGAAGGGGTAGATTCTTCGCGGAACTGCCATTCCGAGAGTTTTCTGGAGATACGCCTCGACCAAAGGCGACAAGCAGTATGGGATGTCCACCATCAATGCCATGGCGTACCAGAAAAGGAAGAAACGCTTTGAGAATCTTTCGCAAGCATCGATCTTTCTGGTATTTTCTTCTGAAGTCTTTCTCGGGATGACGAGTCTTTCAGACACGTTATTGAGAACACGCTGGTACGCGACCGTATTTTTGATGAAAAATAAAGAAACCACGAAGGCTTCACCCATGACTAATATCACGTAGCATATCTGAGCTGAGATCCCTTGCTCGTTCCAGTTCAGACACACGCTGATGAAGGCAGCGAAGAAAGAGATGGCCAATATAGAAGATAAAACCACAACCCTGATTCTTGTAGGCCAGCCACCTTGGGACGGCCAAGATACGAATCTCAAAATCTTAAACGATTCCAAACAGTTTATATTTGAAAGATCTTGCGAAGGATTCATTATTTCAATGAATTATCGGTGTTTTAACTTTTGATACTCTATACTACTGAAACTATACTGTTTATTAGTGATTTAATGTGAATTTGTATTCTCATAAATGTGAGTTTTCTACCTATTTTATTTCGAAATAAACTTACTATTAAAATAAATGTTTCTAAAATAATATCCAAATTAAAACAATTTGTTTGTACTACTACTTATATTCAAAATATAGGATTAATTTTTCAAGTAAACTTTTGCAGAGTACTTATATAGGAAACCCCTTTTGAATTGTTAAATTATAAATAGTAATATAATTTGAACTATTGTAAGCCACCTTGAGAAAGAAAATAATATTTAAAAAGATGAGTGAACTATTGCTTGCGCTATCCTTTTCGACTTGGAGACTGATGCCTGAGTAAGGAAAAGAAAATCTTTTATAAAGTAAATCTTTCCTGGCATAATAAAATAAGTAAATCTTGGTTTTGTGATATATCTGTATGGTTTTATTCTAAATCACATACATCACATAACCGTTAAATGAGCCAAGCCAGATAAGAGCTCAGCGGTTTTGCACATATGAGGTCGAGTGAAACCATACATAAATAAGTGGACAGTCATCAACTATGGTAAAATGAGAGGTAAAAAGAGGGGGAGGTTTTTGATGTGCTCATTAAATATGCTCAAACAACTTCTTTAACACAAAGGTCTTATATGGAAAGTTTGTGTCATTTGTAACAAAACTTTCATGTTTCGCATTGCAAATTTAAAATATTAAACTTGTAGTCTACGATCAAAGGGTCAAATGACTTAATATTTAACGAAACGTAACTAAGTGTCTGCATATCTAATTAGCTCCTGAAATTGAAATAAAAATATTTACGGGATCATTGAACAGCAGCATGTATAAGAATTGTAGTAAATAAATAATATTTGTAGGCGTGTAAATTTTAGTGGGCATCTAAAACGAATCAAATCATTACCTACTTTTGCTAGCGTTAATTATTAATAAGTTCTCATTAGCGTACTTTATTGACATTTCCTTCTCTTATCATTCCGTAGTTTCTAGTAGTTGATTTGTATTTAATTATTCGAGGTATTTAAAAAAATCTATTTCAAAAATTCAAATTACTTGTTTTTCTTAAGTTGTATATCATTCTATTTGTGTGCTAAATTTCTTGTGTCAAGCTCGTCTGAAAGCCCTTAAATCATTAGTAACGTTAGTGAACAGTACCCAAGATCTGAAAAGCATCTCATTATTTGTTGTGGTCAATTTAAGAACCCCCCCGCCCTCCCCCCATTAGCAACGAAAACAATATCTTATGTATACACCATAGTTATTGTTCTAGGATTAAAATTTGTTAGTATTTAGGAGTGTGTACCCGATCAACCGGGTGATACCGTGCCAATTTTCATTCAATCGTGTGAGAAAACTACATCATTAAAACTCGCTCTTTATGTCTTATAAACTAGCAAATACATCAAGTACTTTCAAATAATATTTGAGGGTGACCAAAATAACCTTGATCGGTCGTAATCGGTAATGTTATAAAGAAATAAAATAGCTTAGTATGAAAACGAACTTTTTTTTCCTAGAAAGGTGGGGACATAAATATTTGGGGAAAATTGAATTTAATTAATAAATATAAACTGCATTTAAAAATAAAACGAAAAGTAGAGTGGAGAAACTATGTGTGATCGCGGGACCTTTGATAAGTGTGTGAATCGATCGTAGCCCAAAAAGTTTGCCAACACTGTACTGTATAATATTTCAACGTATTTAAAATCACTCGGATTGGTAGGACCGAGAGATTGTCTAATAATATTTATCTGAGAAGACAGAATTCAATTAAAACCGATTGAATTGAGGTTCCTTTGTGGTTACTCCATCCTCCTTCCATGCATATACGCGCACAATTTCTCTCTTCTCATTTCTTTCCCACCACATCTACGCAGTTAGCCTAATAGTCTTGTTTTCGTATCAATATATATAATTATATAGCCTGTATATAACCTATAGTTTTGCATTTTAAATATGTATGATGCTTTATTTTCTAAGTCATCTTAAAAGCTAGCTCACTTTACACAAATATCTCCCCTCTATAATTTGAAAGCAATTTATTCCAGTTAACCAATGTTAAAGTATAAAGTGAAACTAGCGCCTTATTTTGCATTCCTTCTTCAAAGCGCTCTTTCCTGTTTGATTAACTATTCTAGATCAGCTTCGTTGCAATATTTTCCCGCATGAAATAAATAGGTACGGTACTATAATTTGTAAGTACGGTGGGGAATTATTTTAATACACCTTTCATTCAACCGCCCATATTTTCAAAACAACTAAACTTTGTGAAAATAGAGGCATCACTTCTTAGCTAAGCATTTATAACTGAGTTTGAATTTCAGTGGGAAATATATGTCGAGTGAATGAAGAAAGAGTTGATCTTAGAGGAATGAACAACAATTTCTGTAAATAAACCTATATATTTATACCCAGGTGATTGAAATGAAAAGCTCAATGACTCACACATTCAGCAACGATGATATGCTATCACTCAACCTAAGGCTACTGTACCACGTCGGTTGGCCCACAGACGGGTCAAACTTCTACGGGCGGTTGCGACTTTTACGGAACTGTCTGTTCGTCGCGACGATCCTTTTCGTGACCTCGATGGACGTCGCGGTAGGTCTGACAAACCGGAGCATACACATCAACACCCTCTGTTCTCTGTTCTTGACATCAGAGCCATTTTCATTTCTGATCGTATTCTTCTTCAAGTACGACCAATTTATTGAGCTCATTCGATACTTGAAAGAAATTCTGATATTCCCTCGACACCACTCAGTCGTCGACGGCGACAGCAAAATCATCGACGAGGCGGAGAAGAACACAAGAAAACTGAGCTTGTTTTGGCTCTTTATGGTTTTTATCAACTTTAGCTTCTTCACTATGTCGCCGATCGCAGAGCGTCTCATCAACCCGTTGAGTGCCAACGATACGACCTCTTCAAAACCTTTGCCTATCCCCGCCTGGTTCCCGTTCGAGATCGAAGAAACGCCCGTTTATCAGTGCGTCTACCTGTTTATGACGGTCTGTCTCTTTGTGACCCTGGGGAGTTATCCATCGTTCGATGGACTATGCGTCGCATGCATCATTCACATGTCCTACCAATTTAAGATTCTTCAGAAATCACTGCGGTTCCTGAAGGAAAACGCGACCAAGAAGGTTGAAGAACGACGTTGGCAAAAAACTGCGGGGGATGCACTGAGCGACCCCACGTGGGGATCTAGTCCATTCGTCATGGAGGCACTCTTAGGATATACCCGTAGTAAAAATAACTATTATCTTGTTGGAAACAAGGCAAGACAAGAGCATAATATCACCACGACATTAGAACTGCAGGAAGAAGTGAACCAGGAGATGGAAGTTTTGTTTGGAGAGTGCATAAAACACCATAATCAGATCCTCAGGTAAGATGACATCATATCCAGTATGGTAGGTGTGTTATGGCCTTTTAACTGGTAGAAAAGTATTCTGGATTTTTTTTAAATCCACTCTCCAAGCAAATCTTTTTGGGTTTCCTCTAAGCTATATTCCTAAGCCCCGCTCCTTCGAAGCCAATTAATGCCACGTGGGTAAGTGTTGGGAGTGGTTGTCCACAAGCCTAGGGAATCCTGGTTTGATTCTGGTTGGTGCTGAGGAAGATATTTACTATTTGTTTATCGGTTTGAACCTCACCTCACCCTCTTTATCATTGACATGGTTGGTATGCAAGAACTAGTTTGAGAACTATTGTAGTGCCTATGTAGTATTCATGTAGTTTAAGTGTTGAGATTAGTTTGTCTATAGTGATTATTACACTTCATATTTATTTTGTAAGATAAAAAACTTTCTTTATAAAATATAATATAAGTAATTCGACAATTTGCTCAAAAAGAAAATAAAACCCGTGAAACATATCTGGGCTCGATCATAGACGTAACGTAAGAGGAATCAACAACTGCTTACTAAAATAACTTGAAATTAAATACCAGAACTCATATAAAAATATATATTTACTAATTATCTGTGAAACCTTTTTAAAAATTTGATCAGTAAAGGAAAAGCACAACGAAGTGCTATAAACGTGGAGTGAACCTAAAAAACAATTAATTAATTCTCACAATACATTTTTAACAGCTTCGAATGTCAGGTTAATCTTTAGGTTTCATTCATATTAATATAAAACCACAGCGAATGTTTTATGACCACCTCTGTGGTCTAATGGTCAGAATTCCTGGCTACAGATCTAAAGGTCCCGGGTTCGATCCCAGGCTTCCAAATTATGTGTGAAACAGTGAATCTGGAAATGGGTCAACTTAGCCTCGTGAGGACAAATGAGAAGCTACTTTAATGAAAAAGTAGCTGCTCCGGTCTAGAAAACTGAGATAACGGCAGCAGGTTTTATTGTGTTGATAACATGACACCCTCCATACTCAGAAGTTGGCAATATATTCGCCAACAGATGGCGACCACTCGATTGTATGACTTGATTGCTGACGCCATGGAGTTATTTTTAGCACATGTTTTATCAAAGATTGGTAAAATACATTATTTTATAAAAGATCTTTGATGGCTGATCAAAATACGTCCTATTTATTTGATCAAATAGACCTCGGTGGTCTTGGGGTCAAGCTGCCTTAGGACCCATTGTTCGTAAGTTCAAACCCAGCCGGGGTTGACGGATTTTTCTTGAATGATAAAAATCCATAGCACAGTTCCTTCGGTTGGGAATTAAATCTGTCTGTCCCATGTCGATTTTAGCATGCAAAATAACCCTGGAAGTTATGTGTAAATAACTTTCCTGGCAAAATTGGTAGGCTCTTTCCGCTAGCTCATAGACAATTCTCGTGTGTGATTTAATCAATCGGTTCAGAAAGTGCACGTTAAATACCTCAAATAAATACATTCTATCAAATAGTTTTTATTTTGATGGAAGCAATATGAGAGTGTAATACCCCCCCCACCCCCTAAGTGTCCAAGCCTTCCCCCTCTCCCTCTAAAGAGTGTGACGTACCGCAGGTTCGGCGAGATGGTCACGGCGGTCTTCAGTCCTTTGATCCTGGCGTGGTCCTGGTGGACGTGGCGGTCCTCACGCTCATGGCTTTCGATCTCATGCTGGTGGGTGTACCGACAACAGGACACCGAGGAGCTGCGCCTGGTCGCCGTCCACCGGTCGCACATTAGGTTTCCATTGACAGCTTTTCCCCATCCTCTTTCCATGTTTATCTTCTCTAACCTACCCCGTAGATGATAGCCCGTCTAGCAGCCAATTAACCTGAAATAGCCGCCATATAATCTGTGGTCAGCGACCTGGCTACGAACCTTGGGGTTCGATTCTTGGCTAGTACCATGGATAATTTTCCCGAAAGAGGAATTATTCCAACGGTCACCAGGGTTTAATTAATTATGCTTGAGTTAGGTTTAAAAGTTTCCTACTGGTTCCACACCTCATACTCACTATCACCATCACCTATCTCATCGGAACATGGAAAGAGCCTCCATGGAAAGGATGTACGATTAGTACATTCGAGTGACCCTGGTCAACGGTACATTAGTACTTGTTAATTCTTTCATTACTGGGCTACGAGTGGTGTAGCCCAGACACGTACTTTTATATAATTATATATGTGTGTGTGTATTACAATTTTATTAAAATTGATATATCTGACAGCTAGACAAAAATGACTAGATCTACTTTAACGTATTCATACGTCAAGTCATGATATATACAACTGTCACTTTTGATGGATATTATCAATACTATAAAATAACATTAATAATATACTCGTAGTAACATGCTATCAATGTTGACCGCAAAAAAAGTTTGTGTTTGATCAAAAGTGCTCAAAATGTCAATTCGCTAGAAAATCAAGATCGATACTTGAGTCATAAAACGCATCAAGTGTGACTTTCTACCTTTTTTTTTTAACTTGACAAGAGTGAAAATTCAGATCAGTTTTATAGTTTTATTATTTTTAAATAATTAATTTTAAATGTTGTTATAATTTGAAAAATAATAATATAGTGAAATGGTTTCACCGGTCTATGTTCCACTGTTTTCTAAAGTATAATGCAGGAAATCACACCATGATACGATGCCTAGGTCGAGTTGTATTAACCTACGTAAGTTAGGTACTATCCGTGAGGTGAGACGGACTCTTAAGGGACCAATGGATAACACGTATCTTGTGTCGGTAATAGAGACATCCTAAACACAAAAAAGTTATTTTTGCAATACCATTGTCCGTGTGTCCGTATTTCGCCCTAGAGCCACTATCCTTTCCTACAAATGTTGGTACATTTACTCTTCAACTTTAGTCCATTGACTTAACCAGATTTTTATATACATATAAATGTAGGCTATACAAACATAGATTTAGATATATATATAGGTTATATGTATTTATATGTGTGTGTGGGGTGACCTGGTGGTCTAAGGTAAGGTGTCAGACTTCTGTGCTGAGGGTCCGGGGTTCAATCTTCGGTCCCGGCACAGATTTATCTGATTGCCAAACCCTTCCTTCACCTCTGATAAGACGTGTATTAATCACAACTTGTGAATGGAGGACTGCCAGGCCTCCACCGTGGTTCGGATCCCACGTTAAACTGTAGGTCCTTCATTTCATCTCACAATCATCCTACCATTACACATTAGCGTAAGTGCGTATAACCCAAACGGGTAGTAAGAGGCGGTACTAATAATAATAATAATAATAATAATAATAATAATAATAATAATAATAAATATGTGTGTGTGTGTGCTCATATAGTTCGAATGGGTACTAGTACTCCGTGAAAAATGAATAAACAAATAAACATAACAGGGGTGGACAAGATAGTAGAAGGTGTTGATTTCATTACACTCTATTTAAACGAGTATTTGTTCATTTGATTGAGATCTTCCCTTCTCACCTTGTTCTCTAACCACTCGACTATGGTGACGAACTAGCTTAGAAAGTAAATGTCAAATCATATCTTCTTAGAGAACATTAGTTCAAATGACCTTAAAGCCTGGCAGACAGGATAAGTATGGTTTGGAATCCATTACATTCAGGAGGTTCAAAGTCCAAACACCTCATGCTTGTTAACTTTATAAGATAAAAAGCAGCGAGGCGATAAATACATACCAAGTTAAATGTACAACATAATCTCCGAAAACTTTTTTTTTTTTAGACTGAAACGGGATCTTTTAAGTTCTGGTCACTAATTCACATCCTGGCATGTGCAATTTCCCACTCTCTCTTCTTCTGTTGGATCAGTGAACATGTGGCTTCACAGGTAAGAACCCAATTTGTGAAATAGTGTTTTATCTAGTGTAATAATTATATCGATTCATACATTATATCTATTGAGAAATGTATTTAGTACACTAAATTATTACTGTATTATAATGAGGCAGGTGGATGATTTAAACAAATACAGGCTGACTTTAAAACCGGATATTATGGAAATAAGAAATCGTAAGAGAGTTCACTTGGTCATAAAATTTCATTTAGTTTAGTTAATATTCTAGAATTTCCCAAATTAAAATAAAAGTCTAAAACACCTTTTTTTTAATTCCAAGACAGCATCTAAAAAAATTATAAACAATATAATTAATAAAGATGTTTCTTAAAAAAACCTAAATACTGTACATAATCAATATTGTGTTTGCAAACATGTGAAGAAAGCTATGGGTATGGTTTGTGGCATAGGAAAATAAATCAAGACTGGAATAGATAAGGAATTTTCAAACATTCTTTGGTTGGTTATTGATTTCGATAAATGTTTTGAACGTGACAGTATAGAATGTTTGTTGTAATAAACCTAGATTCCTTGCAGATACACATTAGTTATTAATAATTCCAAACAACACGAATGCTCTGTGAGAGAGCACAATCCAACCATGGACTTATTGATGATACTCTTATGAGGTCCCCAGCTTATTTGTTCGTCACATATGGCCCACTGTTTTTTTCAAGAGGTCTGGGGGAAATTAGAACGTTGTTTATACCCTCTTCACTGGCCGAATGGTCTAAGGCTAGACTGACCTGCTGGAGACAGGTAGATTGGGTGTTCGAACCCCGGTCGTGTGATCTGAGAGGGTGGTTTTCCTAAATAGTTTATCATCACGAAATTACGGGTAGATTACCTATAAAATTCTTCCTTCCTCATCCCTACCCCATTATAGTAATTATCATACATTACATATAACCTGAACAGGTCGTTAGACGCGCTGATTAAAACAAAAACCTTGTTTACATTTCAGAGCGAGCTGGTGGCCAGAGCAGCCTACGAATGTGACTGGTACGAAGCCCCCCTCGCTCTCAGGAGGTCCCTGGTACTAGTGATGGCTCGTGCCAGGAAACCAGTCACTCTTTCAGTCAGCAAGTTCAACCCTCTCACTTTCCATACCTTTGAAAGAGTAAGTCAATTTTATTTTACAGAAATATTGAGACATGCAGTTCTTTACACAAGAGAGCGTGTGATTCCATGGTTGTGTACATTATAGATTTTGAGAAATTCCGATCAAATTTGATACATACCCTAGTCCCTACAAAGACACGAGCGTCTGAAAAATGTGACTCTGCGCATGCGTGATTAGGATCAAAACTTGTTAATTGAGTCGAGCGTCTGTAGATAGAAGTCTATGTTTTCTTGCGCGCATGCGTGGATATATAATAAGAAACTGGAAACAAACACATATACGTACAGTCAAGTTTTCAATAGAAGGGCTTTTTAGACATTACAAACAGATTTTTTCCCGGCCAAAATTGATAACATTTTACCATATTTTTAGTGTTATTTTATAGGTATTGATAATAGTCTATCAATAACGACAGTTGCAGAACAAATGACCAGGAGTATGAATACGTGAATGTAGGTCTAGTATCTTTTCTATTCGTCAGGTAAGGAAGGATCTTTCTATGAAAAATGAACGCTACCCATCAGGTTGACATTAATTTTATGTTAAGAAAACTAGACTAACTTAACCTTAAACAAGTCAACATCAAGGCTAGGAGCCTAGTACCTACATCGGTGGACACGCGGGTAGAACGTCAACCTCATTTGTACTGATTTGCTGGTCAGGGGAAGGTCAAAGTTCGAATATCAACCAGATGGATCAGGGGTGGTTTTTTTCTAAATTGATTTCCACTCTTCCTCCACGCAAATTCTGGTACATTTCCTCTCTAAAGTTCTACCTTACTCTCCCCTACTCAATCAGGGTAAATATTTGGATTTCCCGGTTGAGAAGTAAGACGCGATGCACTAAAAATGTTAGATTAAGAAAGACCAGCTATGGTTTAATAATCGACACACGCGATCATCTAAATTTAGTTTTTCTTCTAATTTAATACTCAGGCATGCTCAGAGTCACATTTTATGAAGGCCCTACAGCCGATTGTTAAAGGAATGTATCTAGTTCATTGGTGATTTATCTTCTCTGGATCCACAATTCTAGCCAAAGGACACATCTGACGGCCGATTAACCGGGGATATTAGATACAAGAAATAGCATGAAGTCTGCGCGGCTCTCTGCATTCTTTATTTGACAACAGCATAATTGGAGCCAGTTTGATAGAGTTTTTGCTTGGAAATTGTTATTTTTCAATTTTGTTGTATTTTAAAAATATGGTAAAACCGTTTCACTGGTCACAGTTCCACTGCTGTCGAAATTAGAATACAGAAAACCGCACCACGATGCGACGTCTGTTTTGAGCAGTATTACCTACCTAAGTTAATAGTGAGACGGGCTCTTAAGACGTTAGGTTGGATTTGTACTACCTACCTAAGTTAAGTGTTATCCATGGGGTGAAACGGGCTCTCAAGACGTCTGGTTCGAGCTATATTACCTACCTAAGTTAAGTGTTATCCGTGGGGTGAGACGGGCTCTTAAGACGTCTGGTTCGAGATATATTACCTACCTAAGTTAAGTGTTATCCGTGGGGCGAGACGGGCTCTTAAGACGTCTGGTTCGAGCTATATTACCTACCTAAGTTAGGTGTTATTCGTGGGGTGAGACGGGCTCTAAGACGTCTGGTTCGAGCTATATTACCTACCTAAGTTAGTGTTATCCATGGGGTGAGACGGACTCTTGAGAGGCTACCAAACATTGTCGACATGTTTTCTGTCCCCAGATCTTGAAGCTGGCCTACTCTTACTACACCGTGTTGCGGCAAGTTTACACCGAGTAGAAGAGGATCATGGGAGGCAATGACTATCTAAATCGAGTGGACGGATTCAATCCCCCAGCAAAACAGTTCACATATTAAATAATGTATATTTTTAGTTGTGCTGATCACATGACACCCTATTTCCTCATAAGTTGGAACGGTCTTCGCCAACAGATGGCCCGATTGCTGGATGATGCCATGGAGTTTTTTTAATCACTGTTAGGAGTAATTAACGCGCACTTTCTAAGGTTTCTGATGAAACATCTTACATACTAGCTTACTTCTAGAATAGATACAGTAACCTTAGCGCCACATATCTAAGCGAGATGAAGGGGAGCGCGGGTTAAGGTACATATATTTATAGTTTTAGATAGCAAAAAACATTTTTGGGCAAAATAAATAAAATATTGGTTTAATTAAATACATTTAGTTTCATCTTCTGCACATAGTAATCTCAACAGTTCTCGAATATTTTGCTTGAGTCATAGTGACATTTAAACAGAAACCTTTTAAACGACGATTGTCCTTTCCAGATTACGCGATGCCTATAGCAAATATAAAAAAAAATCTTTGGGATCTCTATGTGTATAAAATCAATAAATATTTTATCTATTTTTAGCCCAAATAACTTTTTCTATAAAACCGCAAATATATCTACCGTCCGTCCTCACCTTAATTCAGCACAGTAAAGGAGGAAATCCCAACTGAACCAATAATACATACTGTATTATTCGATCATGTCGGAAACTAAACTCTAGACCCTTAGCCCTGAAGACTATGAAAGTATATGGATAGGCTGACACATAGTAATGATCTCACACATGTTAGATTTAGAAATGATCACAAGCCAAACTATAGTGAGGATAATTTATTTATATTGACCGTCTGATACGATATCGATGACTTTATTGACGCAGTATTTAAACTTAACTCTAGAAAAGACATAACAACCATAACCTGATCCAATCACTGAAATAAATTGGGCTCATCGTTTTAGGAGAATAAAATTGAAAATTTTACAAGGAGATTAATACCTACGTTACCCACTACGGTGGCCGCATGGTCTAACGCGCTACTTTCGCAGTAGAATAGATTGCCGATAACGGGAAGATCAAGGTTCGAATCTCGTTCGGGTGTACTTAAGTGTTTTTTTCGCAAATGGTTTTCCACTCTCCCACCATGAAAGTGCGGGTACATTTCCTATAAATATAATATTTTTTAAATTATTATTAGCACCACGTCTTACTACCCGTTCGGGTTATACGCTTAAGTACTAATTACACTAATGGATTAGGAATTGGGAAGGTTGAATTTAGAGGAAGTGAACCCACATAGCGTGGAGGGAGAGTGGTAAAAACATTTAAGAAAAACCACCCCCAGTTCACTCGACCGAGATTCGAACCTCGATCTCCCCGTCCTCGGTGATCTAGCTCAACACGACTGGCGCGTTAGCCAACTACGCCCCGAGGTGGGTCAATATAATCTTCCTAATCCCTAAAACTATTAGCATAATTAGTACATAAGCGTATAACCCGAATGGTTACTAAGACGCGGTGCTAAAAGAAATAAAAAAAAATACTTACATTACATATCAGACTTGCAACATCAATAATTTACTCCAAACGTGTTATGTTCCATTTAAAGAACGTGCACATTCTTATGTATAATTATATGTTTGTATTCTAAACAGTAGTTAGAGCAATTCTTTTTAAATATGTTCAATCATATAGTAATTAATTAATGATTCTCTTAAAGAGCCAGGTACTAATATATTATATTGTAGATTCGATGTCTTCATAGGGTTACATAAACAAAATTAAACAAAGCTTGTATCTTTAAGAAGGACGTGTGTTCGTCGATTTTAAAGCTCTCACTATAATTATTACACTACATAAAGGTGCTATGAATTTTGTAACGAATCAATAATAATATTTTTTTCTCTAGTGAAGCAGGGCGTTACGTGACTTGCAGCCGATACAACGGTTTACCCGTAATAACCATAAATTGCCTGGTAATAATTGCTCCGCTTGCTTCCGAGAATATTCTGTTCTGTTTTAATACATCGGACGCTTGGCTACTGGCTATACATACAGTCCAATTTTTCACAGTAAGAACCTTATCTGACACTTAGAAAACTTACTAGATCTAATTTAATATATTAATACGCCAGTTAATCTGATCTTAAGCTGTCAGTTTTGATATATATTACCAATACCCACATAATAATTACTAATTATATAGTAAAATATTATCAATGTTGGCCGAGAAAAAGAATTTGTTTTTATTTTCTAAAAAAGGCTTTTCCTATGATAATTGGACTGTACCTACCACCAAAAACATCCCCTACATGGGCGAGGAAACGAGGATTATCAGCAAACATTAAAAAACCTGTGCAGCCTATCTTACTGCCCGTCCGGTCTATCCGTATTTATACATTGATGAAGTAAGGACGAGGAAGGTTGGATTTAGAACTATAGTGGTAGTTCTGTTCGTGAGAACTGTCCAATAGCAGAGCGTAGGCATAACTACACCAATGGTACAATCAATAACTTTTTGTCGCCAATATTTCTCTTTGTTTCTAATCTCTGTCGACAAGCATAAGCTTTTTGTCTCAAATTGAGGAACATTTCAGTTTATTCTTTGTTCGTTTATGTTTCGCATTGTTGCGGTAACATTAATATTACTATTAGCACCGCGTCTTACTACCCGTTCGGGTTATACGCACTTACGCTCATGTGTAGTGGTAGGGTGACTGTGAGATGAAATGGAGGACCTACAGTTTAACGTGGAATCCGAACCACGGTGGAGGCCTGGCACTCCACACATTCACAAGTTGTGATTAATACACGTCTTGTCAGAGGTGAAGGAAGGGTTTGACCATCAGATAAATCTGTGCCGGGACCGAAGATTGAACCCCGGACCCTCAGCACAGAAGTCTAACACCTTACCCCTAGACCACCAGGTCACCTTGCGGTAGCAAACTGTCCACTGAGTCCACTCATTCAGTCAAGATGTGGGACGACGGTGATGAAGAACGCCTTGTTGTACCAGCAGCAGCGTCTTTTATAATTTATTTTAAAATCTGAATCAAATTACCTCTGTTTAATTAAGGTGGGAGTTTAGTGAACGCGAGGAAAGGCAAGTGATTTTGTAGTTTTTATAACAACCTTTTTTTTTTGCCTGAATAAATAAAACCTTTATCCAGTACAGACACAAGAGTTTAATTTTATTCATGTGGTGATATCAACGGTTCTTAAATATCTATCAATGGTGTCCTGGAATTTAATGACAACTTTTTCTCTTTATTTAAAAAGTTTCTCATCTAATGCTTCTATGTTCATTATAGTTACCCACCCAATGTTGATATCCCCATTTGAAGACAATTAAACTCTATGTTTCTACTGGAGAAATATTTGATTTATTTTTGGGAAAAAAGTATTGCTATAAAAACTGCGAAAACACCGCCTTAGCCCGTGTGTCCTTACATCACACCTTAAGCCTCTTTTCAGTCTATCGACGAGCTTTGTTTTTAACCGCAAGAAATTGTACTTAATCATAGGCGAGTCAGAGCCATTTTGGAATAAATGATGCACCTATTTTAGTGTTAAAAAATTAGTAAACCATGTTTTTTTCATTCTCTATAAAGCTGCGCAATCAATTTTTTTTTTTTGCTTCTGATAAATCTGTACCAGTAACTTCATATAATTTAGCCCATACATCATATTTTTCGTTTCGACATTTATATTTATGTCAGTAGGATTTCATAAACATTTAGTACAATCCCATTAATTGTACTAAAGTGTAATCATCACATTAAAATGACATATTTTCTGCTGAAAGGAAACATAAACACTAAAACGCAACCGTGACACACTGTCTCCACCACAGCGACAAGAAGTTACATCCAGACACAATGTTCCAATTGAATCATTTGATTTACTTCACACGGAAAGATGCAACAACCAGGGCTTTTTGTTTCTGAACCCGGACTGGAATCCTGCCGACTGGCTACAACAATCGTAGCCCAGTAGTTGAAAGATTAGCCAGTACTAATGTACCGTCGCCCAGGAGACGCCCGAATGTACTGATAGTACATCCTTTCCATGTCCCGATGATATGAGGGTGATAGTGAGTATGAGGGTGTGGAACCAGTGGAAACACCTAAGCCTAACTTAGGGCCAGTTTCATAGTCAGATTTAGTACGCCTAAAGTGCGAGTCGATACTAAATACAGGACGGCACCTACCTAGACCAAAATGGAATGGGCCAGTTTCGCATATGAAACTGGCCCATTCCATTCAATTTCAGGTAGGTGACGTCTTGTATTTAGTATAGCTCCGCACTCCGCACTTGAGGCATGCTAAGTCTGACTATGAAACTGGCCCTTAGGCCTAATTAACCAAACTTTGCTGACTGTTGAGGTAATTCCCCTTTCGGGAAATATACACATGGTAATAGCCGGAATCGAACCCGGGACCCCTAGGCTCGTAGCCAGGTGTACTGGCCATTATTACATCACGGAGCCGGATGTCAGAAGAAATAAAACCCTGCCGTTTGCTGTGTTTTAACCCAATCTAAATATAAACTAGTTTCAGAAGTTCCAAAGATAAAACCGAACACACGTAAAACATACTTGCTTTGTAAACTCTGCAAATGGACTGTAATTATAGACTCCTAAAACAGTCATTAACATCGAGTTAACTAAATAGGTATTCAAGAAAATGGAAGGATCACTATCTTGTCCAGTTTATTTTGTTATTTTATGAGTATATTTTGTCGAGGGCCGATATGATCTCGGGACGGAGACGGATCTTACAGAAGTCCCCGTCTGCTGGGACTTTCACTTTCCGTCAAGGCTCGAGTCATGTACAGTCAGGGACATAACATTCTTTATTACCAGACTAGATTGTGAATCGCGCCTCACTATCTGTTTAGACCAGTGGTTCCCAACCTGGGGGCGATCGCCCCCAAGTGGGCGATTTGGGTTATCAGGGGGGCAATAAATAAGTGGGGGGCGATTGGGGCGATGAGTATTCAAAGGCGGAAAAATTAAAATAGTACTGTACAGTAGAAGTTACTGTCAACTTAATTTTTTCCAGATTCCAATTTTAAAATGAAAACATGTACTCATGTTTTTTAAATGTACGTCAATGATCTTAGTTAATTATTTCACTTCTTTGTTCTTAAAAAAAATCTGTAAAAAATGTACATTTTAATTTGTTTTCTATTTTATTTAAGAGTGACCGGATAAAACTGCTTTGGTTGTTTTTATATACGGCGGTAAAATTGTTTAAAATAATAAAACTGCTTATATTTACACTTTACTTCAAATTAAAATTAGGCATACAATGAAAATGAAAAGGGGGGCGATAGGTGTTAGTCAACCTCCAGAAAGGGGAGATGGGCCACAAAAGGTTGGGAACAACTGGTTTAGACTGTACGTACGCATAGTTACAAAAAAAAAAATGTTCATAGGATGCCCGTTACTTAAAAGCTTGAAGCTCATGTTGGCACAATGGCGTAAGAATATTACAGTTATATTTACATTCTTAGTCCATTAAATTAATAATGTAATGGTAAATAATATACAGTAAAGCATAAATACGCATTATTGGAAGCTCTTGATAACATTTCATATGGACTTTATAGTTATTCAATCAAACAATAATTATTTCTGGGCAGCCAAAATTGAGTGACTTTCAATCAATGTTGGTGGCCAAAAGTGGGCTTCTTATAGATATTAGGGGCTTACCTTGTTGAGGTTAAGAGTGAGGAAAGTAGAATTTATTGGGAGGTAATGGCATTTGAGCGGAAAACCATTGCAGTAAAGTCGCTTGAACACACCTTGCTGGGATTCGATCCCCGACAAACCAGAAAAAACTGTATGCATCAGCCTACACAACTTAAAGGAACAAAATGAGTAGAAATTTCAAATAACTTTACCAGAAATTATCAGGAGACAGGATGAGAAACAGAAATAATTTTTTAAAAAAACACCCCCAATGCATTCGGTTTGGATCGAGCCGCAGCCTCCCTGGTCATAGTTAAGCCTCGTCTACGTTCCCCGTAAGCTCCGTATCCTTATACCCAATAAGTCCGTATGATTTTTAATTTTGTGCGCACATTCCGGTTCATTAATCATGTGACATCGTGTCCACCAATGGGAAAATGTAATACATTGTCCAATCAAACTCATTGAAACTAAACAATCTCAGCAAATTCAATAAACACAGCCAACATTTTCATAATTGTATTGGTTGTTTATGCTTCTAATTAAAATAGCGATATCCTTAACGTATTGAAGTTTTCTAGGAATTGCTATTAAGAGTAAATAAATGAAAATACGATTCTTTTAGAAAATGGTGATCATTCTCTTCACTGATGTATCCATTTCGATTCGCACATCGATGTTCATTTATTGGTCTATCTGTGATTGGTTCTTCGTATCCGTCCATAACGATAGTCCTTAAGAAAGTTTATCCGACTTCTACGGACAACCGACTTACGGATCGGGAATCTTGTGTACAGAGTGATCTGTCACTGTGGAATCGATATCTTCTTACGGACTACCGACTTACGGACGTTACAGATAAGGATACAGATACAGACAGGATTATTGATGGACTCACCACCCGTCTAGTGATAAATCAGCAATAAACGATATATTTAGACCATGAACCCGCAACTCAGATATATATACACACACAAAGTTGAATTATCTAAATACAAATCTAAATATATTATCAAATCGTGTAATAAGGTTATATATATTTTTTATTATTAACGGTTATTAGCGGCTTGATATAACCACGGTAATAAATCACATTCAAAAAACTGGTTTTAGCGCACACAGTCGAGATTCGAACCCCAACCACCCTTTCCTCTGAAATCCGGTATAGTTGTGTGCCTAATGCAGACCGTATGACCACCGGTGCAGGTAATAATATTAACAATTTTCAATAAACTCGCATGTAGATGAAAACTTCACATGCTACCATTTTCATTACAAGTTTACAACCATAAATTAGTTGTTATAAATTATCAACCATTACTTTATATGATTAATGAGTTTCCAGTTGATTTTAATATCACCGAACATTATTTTAAATGCTTCACAATATATTATTTTATACATCCGTATGTTGTCACAAATCAATAAATAAAAATGATTCAATTTGTAATTGCATTTTTTTTTTGTAATTACCCTCCAAGTTAAAATTGTTGGTAATTAGCGTCAAGCGAAATAAATAAATTACATAAGTGTGCTAACTATTTAAAATCGACCTTTACTTAATAATTGTTAGATCTAAATCAACCTATCAACGTAACCAATCAAACTATCGATTGCAATAAAATCAAATCAAACCAGTCCTACTCGTTTTATTAATTGGCTACCGAACGATCTATTCTCGTTGAGTAAAGAGCTGCGGACTGCTCCGCTACAAAGAAAAGTAACGTCCTTCATTAAGAGTGACAGCGAATTAAAATTTGATTGACCACCAAACCCCTCATCGAGACATTCCTTTTTTTTTTATTTAAATGATACACTTTCTAACGTGTTCCGGCATTACCGGGACTGAGTGTAAGTTATCAAGCAATAACATCTTGTTAACTCCTTATTTAGTTTTACATCAAAGTAGGATTGAAATAATATTAGTTCTGTGTGTGTATTACAATTATTCTAGCAAGGACATACTCTTCCGCTGTCACTGTTCCAAGTACACTTACAGTTTTAAATTTCTTAACACGGCAAGGACATTCGACAAACGAACGAGAGGTTATTTTTGTCATTACTCTAATAACACACTTTTTGGGTATACATTTTTCAAACAGGAAGTTTTTCTATGATCAAAATCAGAGTCACTAAATAATATTTTTTCTAAGCCCTCACTTATATTCCTGACAAATGGCGGGAAAATTGACTTTACCCCCTCCCTCCCTCCTCCGCTTCGGTGGTCTAGCGCGCTACCCTCGTGTTGGGCTAGACTCAGGAAAACGGGGTTCGGTACCGGTCGGTTGCACTGAGGGTGGTTTCCCTCAATGGTTTTTCCCACTCTCCCTCCTCGTGAATGCGGGTGCATTTCCGCTAAACTAAGCCTTCATAATCCCTTACCCATTCGTGTAATTAGTACATGGGCGTATAACCCGAACGGGTAGTAAGACGCGGTGCTTACGACCATAATCCCTCACCCTTTTTTTAATTTTTTTAGATTTATAGGTATGCACAGTATAGCTGGCTATGGCTCAGCGAGTGAGAGGAGAATAATTGAAGCAAAGAAAGAAGGAATAATGGCGGAAAGAAAGAGGTAGATGAAGGCATTTTACTAAGCTGAGCTGGCCACACTCTGGAAACAGTTGAATATAAAGATAATGAATTCTTAATAATAAATAAAAGTGTATCATATAAAGAGCTCTTCATAAATGACATACCAAGATACACATATCAAATTCAATCAAGTAACAAATAACAACCTGGACGCGGGTTGCAAACAAAGCCAAAATCCCGGGTTCGATTTCCGTGTCTTTATTGTCATTTTTCACTTAATTGAATTTGATTCAGCTATCAGGGCTGATCCTGTGGATAACCATCAAGTATCAGTTTGTGATAAACATGAATTAATGGTTAACATATTAGATTATACACTATTTACGTTCGTGGACGATAGGCGTTCACTGATATTTGACATATCATTTAAACTCTGGTAATAACCGTTAGATCTTGAACATACTGTACATAAGGTATGATTTTCAAATACATATATTATTCTAAGAAAGTTACAATACAGATTTTTAAGCTAATAAACTTAATATAATGTAATACACATTCACAACTTTGTTGTTCATATTACCTTTACATTTTTTTAAAAAATTCGAAATTGGCTGAAAGACTTCGAATTATTTCTCACAATTTGAACACATATTTAACTTCATCCCGCTTAGTTGATTTTAAACTCTACGAACACTAATTGAGATATTAATCGTCCTTCCTTGTTTTATTGATAATGACTGTACCACTTTTAATTGTAAAAATGGTTTGTCCTCTTTGTATTAATCACAGCATATCCTCCTCTCAGACAAGCGTTTCCCAGCCCGCACCGGTCCGTGGTCTTGTAGATAACGATATTTTTGCCGAGAATAAATTTCGTTTTTGATCCACTTCGGTGGCCGCTTGGTCTAACGCGCTACTCTCGCAGTAGACAAGACTGCCGATCAAGCGTAGATCGAGGTTCGAATCTCGTGCGGGTGTATTGAGGTTGGTTTTCCTAAAATGGTATTCCACTATCTCTCCACGAGAATTCGGGTACACTTCCTCTAAATATAACCTTCCTAATCCCTAAAACCATTAGCGTAATTAGTACATAAGATTATAATCATAACGGGTCGTAAGACGCGCTGCTAATTTTTGTTTTTAATTAATACATATTAAAAGTTTACTTTGATTCATTCGTGGTTCAAACAGATTCATATTATTTTGTGAGAAAATCACATCAGACCTGTATACACCTCCACCGCCTCCCCGCCCCCCACGTGTGTCATCATCGCCGACACAGAATGACCAAGCATTGACCAAGGAGAGACTAGCCCGACTGGAATTTTCTCGACTTTCACTCAGTCACTCACTTTTGCAGTCTGCACTTCACTGTTTCTTCATGCGGAACAAATAATGGTTGGGAACCACTGCCTTAAAGGTCTTCATCACATATCTCGGACACTCAGGGTTAAACTGTGTTTCTGGTTTGATTCCAAGAACCTACGCACCCTTTCCTGATACTCCATCGTACTCTCCTCCATCGGTAGGCGAGGTCCTTCCACCTGGACACTGTTTGGTCCTGACACTGTGCTTTCACCGATCACATCACTCCTGCTCTTTCTACCACCCTTGTCCTTGCTAGAACTACTCTTGTGGTTACAGAGTATATCGGGTTTACCGTTGACATCTTTCATCGGTTCAGTCTTGTTCTTCTTTGTCTGAGGGAACGCGTCACCTTCCACAGGAGGTCTGTTCTTCTTCCTTTGTCTGTCCGGATGGTTGATGACTTCATCAGGGTAACCGTTCTTCATCCCTTTCCAAGCGATTTTGGCCGAGAAGATGGACCAGAGTAGCTCCAATGTCGAGGCCACTAAGATGTTAATCATCACCATCGTCCTGGTTTCTTTTCTCTCTCCCTTGAAGGGTCCTTGTTCGCCCGAATCTCGGCCGGTATGTGTATCGAAAGGACTCCAAGGACGCAAGTAAAACTCTACTTTCTCCCCGACGTTCTCTCTTGACTAGTGTCATCAACGTTCACGTCCTTATCAAGCTTAGGATCATCGTTGCTATCAGATGAGCCCTCCTTCTCAGACGCATTGGTTTACTCTCTATTATCTCGTCTGTCGCGCTGCTATTCAATCTTTGCTTGTGATCAGTTTCGCTGAAACGTCAGTGTGAAACGTTTCAAAAGCTATACCTTCCTCTGAGGCTTGGTCGATGTTTTGAGTAGTCGCAAACGCCAACGGGTCCTTGGTTTGTCTCTGGGGTAGATCATATCTTGGTTGTTGTGAGGGTGGGTTTAGTTCCACACCACGAGGGTTTGGCGCTGCAGCCACGGACTGGTCCGGCAGGAACGTTCGCTGGTGATAGTTGTCAAGGCTCTCGTAAGACACCGCCAGGGCAGCTGCGGTCAAGGCCAGGCACAGTAGGGACGCGAACCCAGACACTGTAGAGCTGACGAAGAACCAACGGATGTTATTGTCAACGTACCACCTGTGAACAAGCATCGATTTACAATTTTTTTGCTAAGCTAAGTCAAAATTAGTTAATGGGAGGAAAATGTAGATACTGTTTAGGAAGAACAACCTACCAACATATAACACATCCTAATTATTATTATTTTCATGTTGAAATATTTAGAAACATACACAAATGTTTAACCAAGATAAATCCATAGTTTACTCTCATCCCAACCTTGTATGAACGTACAGTTCAGTGCTAAAACATGGTCGAGATCGTAGCGCATCCTTACGGACACATCATGAGTTTTTTTATCAACGGACTTAGCAAAGTAAAAAATTAGCCGTATTTGATAATAAGCGTTTGTTGGCGAAAGTGGATTATTGTTCTATGACTCATGAGTCATGATGTGTGAAAATATATACTTTCTCGCTTCTTTACCTAAAAATACAGACATTTACTTAAGACTTGTAAGATAATGTGAAACGAAATAATATACATTGTTGCATAAACATACTGGGAAAATGAGCATCAATTTCTTCCAAAGAGCATACATTAAATATTATAACACTGTTACATAAACATTCAGTAGAGTGGAACATCTCTGTCCACCAAAGAGCATAAGAATCAATTCCTCATTTCAAAGACATCTTTAAATATATATACACATATCTGCTTATAGCTCAGAAACTATTGGTTTTATGAAACATATTTCGAACCAAATATTTTTATTTTTAATAGTTCTACATTTTTACAATGTTAAGTTATTTTGTATCTCAAATAGCTGCGTAGACATGATCCAAATTGGAAATTTACTTATATGTAACTTACCCTCAAAGTTATTTTCACAGAAATATGTAACTACCCTTAATTTTAGGGTTGATATCTAATTCTAATAAAGTCTTCATATGAAAACCCTAGGTACCAAATTTCATCCCAACCGGTAAAAGAGATGGCTTTTCTTTAAAAAAGAAGAAAGCCTTTTTTTGTGTTTAGAGGCTCATGAAACGTCGACATCCATGAAAATCTAGAACTAGATTTTTTTTTTTTAGTGAACACAGGGTCCGATTTTGATGACCTAAAAATGTTCAAAAAATAATAAAAAGATAATTCAAATTTACAAAAAAAAATTAAAATGAACAAAAACTCGTAATAAAAGCACACGACTAAATCAAGTATCCACTTTACAAATGTAAAATGCAACAAAAATTATTTTACAACTAAACTTTTGCTTTGTGTTAAATGTAACATTGATTCACAAATATCAGCTCCAGAAGTAATAGCTACCCCCTCCCAACGCAACCCTTTCCAGCGCTGTTAAGTGTGTCACCAGGAATGTGTATGTTACAATCAACCAAGCAAAGAGGATACAAAGTTCTTTGGTTACGACAACTGTGGGCTGGAAACATTTATGTTTGAGTATTTGTGCATTTATAAAACATCGATATTATTTAAAAATATGTATACTAATTTAAATTGGTTGCCTTAAAAACACTCAAAAATGCCTAAAAATGACTTAAAAAATGCTCAAATGTGACTAAAAAATTACGCAAACCAATCAAATATGACCTAAAATTCCAAAATGACAAAAAAGATTAAAAAAATGTACCTATAAAATACACATTTCTACAACTATAGGATCATGAACAGATTTTATGTACACATAAGCATTGTCCGTGAGGTACAAAAAAAAAAGACACGTCATCAAAATCCGGGCCTTGTTGATCACAATACCTTTTCCCTCCTAGGAGTCACGAGAAAGTACAAACTAAATGATTAATCTTCGGAACAGATGTGTGTTTAATTATTCTATTTAACCCAGAAAGCCGAAGTGAAGCCATCAAAGATATGATAATTACTATTGATATCCCATGAAGTAGGACTGATCAAGCACAATGCCTTTAAGCATAAAACTGAACTCATTAAAAAAACCAAATCAGCGGACTGACTTCAATGGGAAGATAATTAATGTTCTTGGTGTACTGGGCGAAGTACAGTCAGTACTTGTAGTAAGACAAATAGGTCAGCGAGATACGGTAGTCGAGACAACATTACGAAGCTAGTTCAGTAGGATATATCGTGATGAGCATACAGTAATGGATGGTAATGTTATGCAACTCTTAACATACATGTATCAACCTAGTGAGATGAGACATCCCGACAAAACATTCCCTCGAGCGTAACACTTTCTTTATAAACCACCGCAAAGTTATCTGTTGTGCGACAGTTAGAGGAGGGAACCGTGCATGCTTGAACTGACGAGGGACATTACTCTGATGAATTTGTCGGGAGAGTGTATGTGTGTTTGTTTGGGGGCTCTTGGGTAATTTCACGCTGTGAACAGTACCGCTTTGGTGGCAGACACAATTTTGCTTGGATCCGACGTGAGCTCACTCTCTGCGACATTATTACAACATCGGTGGTAACATGTACAGTAGTCCCTGTGGCTTCTTTGGTGCTGACTGACAGTTCACAGTTGACTTCTAACAGTCAACAGTTAGGTATATACCTAAATTTTGACTGTCAGAAGTGACAGCTGCTAAACACATGTTTTTTTTGCAGATCATATGGTTCGGCGTAGGGATACATAATTTGGTCTGGTAACTTTTCAAAGCCGTCAGCTGTGAGCTGTGAGCTGTCACTCAGCACCAAAGAAGCCATGGGGCTACTGTATTTTAAAGCTATCACACACGTAGTCTAATCAGTGGCGGTGGGACCTTTCTCATGTCATGGCGAGTCATTTAGCCCTAAAATTTAAACTCAAGCGGGTTTAAGGGGGCAAACCCCCTTCTAGTTATACACAGTTTTTTCTTCAATCTACCCCCACCCCAACCACTCTTAACATCGCGTCTGACTACCCGTTCGAGTTATACACCTGTGTATTAATTACGCTAATAAGGGATGAGTAAAATGTAATTTAGAGAATATGCACCCGCATTTGTGTGGAGGAGAGTGGAAAACCATGTAGGAAAATCATCCTCAGTACACCCGACCGAAATAGTACCCCGATCTCCCCGTCATCGGTAGTCCAGTCTATTACTAGAGTGACGCCTTACAACATGCGGCCACCGAGGCGGGTTTTTGAAAGTTGAATGCCCCTATAAGCTACTTGGAGTAGTCTCCCCCGTTAAATTCTTTTGAAAATTTGATTTTTTTAGAAACAGTTTTGAGTTTTTTAATGGTAACTGGAGTTTCACTGCGTATTTCTCCCGATTCCCACAAATCAATAATTTCTGACACTTGTGTAGGCCACGGGTTAGACTGCTCGCTTCGTGCTATCCGAAACTGACACTATTTTGGGATTGGAAGGTGTAAGACAAACGGGAGGGAGACATTTTGAAATATACGTATTTAATTGAAGATAAAGGTATAAAACAGAAACAAAAAAAGTCCGTTTTAATGCAACTCTCGGCAGTTGGTATTAAGAGCCAATTATTAGTGCTGCATAAGCTACACCTTACAAGATTTCCTTTTATCACATTTTTAACTGATCCCAAGTTATTCTACAACCGAATGTTTGTTGGTCAAAATAGCAAGCTTGGGAAAAGGTAATATTATTCCCCAACTTATTATAGTTTTCAAATCAATAGGCTTTATGTGGATTTTGACCAAACTTTGTAAATTTTCTTTATTTAATTTATTTTGAAGCAGGGCCAACTTCAAATTCGAGAATGTAAGATGAAGTTATATAAATAAATAGGGAAAACATTTATTTCAGGGATGAGGCAAACTCTTTTAATGAGGGGGACAGTGCCCCCCCTGGCTCCATCAACACTGAGTCAAATACGGATCTATCAAAACCATGGTTCGATTCCGAGTCGAATGGAATCGTCCTAGTAGTTAACCTAAAGTTCTACAACTTCAAGAAAATTTTTGATAGGTAGTATAAAAAATAACACAAGTACATTATATTTAGCTTCTAAATGTCAAAACTCAAAATTGACATTATTTGTCAAACACGAGAGATGCGGAACACATACAATGACGTACGAATACCTAGAAAGATATTTAGTAAAGGTCATGATAGCCCCAGATACAGTTCGTAAGGTCAAAGGTTCAAAACGGTCAGTGTGTTTGCAGTTTTTACAGCATAAAAAAATGTTCTGGTCAAAAGAAATAAAATATTTTATCAGTAGAAACATATAGTTTTATTTTCTTCACATGGTGACATCAACGATACTTTAATATCTGTCGAGGGTGCCCTAGAATTTAATGACAACTTTTTCTCTTAATTTAAAAAAAGTTTTGTCATCTAATGCCTCTATACTCCTGACAGATATTCAAGAAATGTTGATGTCACCATGTGAATAAAATTAAACTCTATGTTTGTACTGGAGCAATATTTTATTTATTTTGGACGAAACAATTTTGCTATAAAAACTGCAAAAAACACTGGATTTTTCTAGCGTCCCCTACATCCCCACCTTAAACCGATGGATCGACTAAATGTCAACTGGTGTAGGTTAAGTCACTTTGTAAGTTGTGTTCTTATAAAACCCCGGCAAACACATTTTTAAAATATGAGCTAAATTGAACAGTGGTAATGTGTAATACGATGATCAAATAGTCCTAGACAGAAAACATTGAAATCTGAGAAATTATGCTAATCTTGGTAATACAAACAAACGCATCGGTGGGCACGTGGTCGAAGGTGTTGTGTAATGCGGTATTACGGTGACGGGGAGATAAGGGTTTGAGTCTTGATACTTTGTTGTGTTTTTCCTAAATGGTTTCTCACCCTCCTTCTAGGCTATATCAATTCGGATACATTCCCTTAAGTCTCCCTCATCCTCGGCCCCACCAGTGTAAATAAGCGGATAGGCCGGACGGTGACAAAACACATAGAGGATATGATAATGCGGTGATCCACACCGCTGGACACGAAGACGAAGGCGTCTGTCTCGTTTTGTCTGGTTTTACGGTGACGATAAAGTCGGTGGTTTGAATCTCGTCCGGATGTACTGAGGGGGTTTCCTCCCTAAATGACTTGCCACTCCGTCTCCCATACAAATGCGGGTACATTTCCTCAAAATCCTACCTTTCTCACGTCCAACCCATTAGCGTAATTTAAATGCTTATACCAGCTTTGATGGCCGCATGGTCTATAAGGCACTATTCTCACATTATACTAGACTGCCGATAAAAGGGAGATCGAGGTTCGAATCTCTGTCGGGCGTATTAAAGGAGGTTTAAAAAAATTATTTTTCCACTTTCCCTCCACGCATATGTGGATACATTTCCTATAAACATAACCTTCCTCATCCCTAAGACCATTAGCGTAATTAGTACATAAGCGTATAACCCGAACGGGTAGTAAGACACGGTGCTAAACAGATAGTTCTTACAGCCTGGTCGCGGAGGGGGGGAAATGATGACGCAATGTCTTCAAGACTCTGGCTCGAGGATGTATCGAGGATAGTTTGTTCACCGAAAGACACGTTTAATAAAAAAAAAGAAAAAGAAAGTTTACTTTACAAATAATTGATAGGTATTATATAGTAAACACTCTCACATTTGAGTTTCGTCACTTTTACGATCAGACAAGACGGTGTAATTTAGGAAAGATCTCGTATAATGACAATGTTTGTTTTAAACCAGGCGATTACTCGTTCACGGTCTTAACAGCGCTGAGCTAGGTCCCTCCAGGGTGGTTGGGAGGTAATTAGGGGCCCTGGATGGACGGATGGTGATAGACGTGTGTGTCTTCATGACGTCATCGGGCCCAGGAAGTGCAACAGAGTTTAGAAAGGTCCTGAGAATTATATTTATCACGATCAAACACTTGGTCGTTTATTTATTCACGAGCTGTTTCTTGTTTTTATATGCATACTTCCAGAGCACTTTCTCTAGTTGAAGCACTTATCCGTTTGATAGACGTTTTAACGAGGCTCTTTTCATTATGAGCAGTAAAAAATAAACCTTCATTTTAAAATAGTAGTTTTAATCTTTAATGATCAATTTTCAAGGCTTAGTGTCTTTATTTTATAGAAACTGTTTATTTAGACTTTTTGGTTTTTTTTTAAAATGAAAATATATCAATTTGTTTAGCTTATATGAACAGCCACCAGTTTACGTCACTAAGATCCTTTGAACTGCTTGGTAATCGACTTAATTCTACCATTCTACCAGTATTACACCACGCAGCAATGTCAATCAGTGTCTAATACCTCCGACCACGCCTCAGTAATAAAATAAAACAACGAAAAGTATTTTGTATTTAATACCGAAGTATCTTACGTAATACCAGCGCTGACATTAACCCATGAGTTAATAAAATAATAATAATAAAGGCTAATATAATTCGGTGGTTTGATAGTGAGAACTTTCTTTCCTAACACAAATAATTACTAGCTATTATTTATTTCAATAATATATATATATATATATATTTGTAGTCACCGTCTTGACGCCTGTTCGGGTTGTGTACATACCTACTAATTACGTTGATGTGTCATGTATGAGGAAGGTTGAATTTAGTAGAAGCGTAACCAAATTTGCGTAGAAAGATATTAGAAAACAATTTATGAAAAAACCACCCTCAGTACTCACGACTGGAATTCGAACCCTGATCTCCCCCATTATCGGCACACCAAACTATTGAGAGAGTGACACCCTAGACCAGGGGTCGGCAACTGGTAGATCGCGAAGCGACCTGTCATTCTTGTGACAGTTTTCAGTCGATCACGTAAGAAAACTACATCCTCATTAATCATCGATCTTAAAGTGTCCTAAGCTCTATCAACTATATCAAAATTTGAGTGTGATCAAAATTACCTCGACCGCTCATAATTGGTAATATTGTTTCAAAAAACAAATAGATTAATATTAAAATAAAGGACATTTCATTTATTCTATTATTATTTTTCTAGAAGGTTGGGGACAAAAGTATTTGAGGAACAGTTTGAATTTAAGGAATAAATATAAGAGCTATTGACCAAAACAAAAGAATCCAAAGTAGGGTGGAGAAACTATGGGTTACCCTGTATATTAATTTAGATAAGTTAAAAGTCGGTCGAGGCTGAAAAAGGTTGCCAACCCTGCCATAGATCGTTTGACAGCCGAAAAGTGTACAGTAATAATACATTTAAAAAGATAAATAGAAATAGGTACGACTTTGGAGGGTGTTGATGAGGGGGGTGGCGTGGAGGGGGTGTTATCTCAAAATACTGAATTATTATCATAACTTTAAAATAAAATAAGAATTTTTAACAGGTTTGGATGGAAAACTTCTAACCTAGATTCCTCCACGCAGTATAGTAATTATCATCACAGTCTTAAACGAGCTTTCTCGCTTTAAAATAGGTACGGTAAGATACTTACTATCAATTGGCGACTATTATATGAAACTTATTACCGAAAACAGCATAATTTATTTGAATCAAATAAAGTGTAATCGTTCTAGTTTTAAAACAAAACTATTTAATATACCCTTTTGGGTTTGAATGTGCTACGAGATCTTAGAGCTTGACCCAAAACACAAAACATTCTCGCTATTCCAACGTATATAACCTTACTGTTCTCCCTTGATATGTGGGATCAATCGCTAATCACAGCTTCTAACTCAAACATTTCCCGCCTTTTATCTATATCTGAACAAACGCCGCGTGTTCATCAACACACATACATTCTAAGCGCGAACCACGCCCACTTTTTAAATCTCCAATGGCGAGCGAGCGCGTGATTAGCAGATAGCTTTCAATAGTTGTAGACGAGGAGGCAAAGGTTCGAATCTTGGCTCAGTGAACTGACGGTGGTTTTTAACAAGTGATTTTTTGTTGTGGTTTTCCCATACTCTCTCTCGCTCTCTCTCTCTCTCTCTCTCTCTCTCTATATATATATATATATATGTGTATGTGTGTGTGTAAAACTGATATGTTAAAATATTTCAAAGTAGGCCTTTACAAATAAGAATCACCATTAGCGCGGATAGAGGATGGGAAAACCACAACAATTAATCACTTGTCAAAAACCACCCTCAGTTCACTGAGCCAAGATTCGAACCTTTGCCTCCTCGTCTACAACTATCGAGATCTATCTGCTAATCACGCGCTCGTATATATGGTTATGATATTACCAATTAATATAGGCCGTTAGTAGCGAGTATGCTAAACCTATCGATAATTATATAAAAAAAAGTCAAATATCACGTCAAATTGAGAAGTTTTCCTAACACTCAATGAACCAACATACAATAATATTGCCTAGCGCCTGTAAACTATACTGTTCCGGTGTGGCAGGAAATCTTTAGTCTAGGAAATTTTTAGGTAGTGGTTCTTTGACAATGCCGCCTGTCAATACCGCCAATTTTGTTTTTTTTAATTTCTTTGTCAACGGCTCTCTCAAGTTCTTAGGAAATCTTTAGACTGGGAAATTTTTAGGTAGTGGCTCTTTGTTAATGCCGCCCTTAGGATGCGTGTGTGTGTGTGTGTGTGTGTCAGAACTAATCAAAACTCATTTGTTAGTGTATCTTTTCGGACGTTTATTATTATTATTTTAGCACCTTGTCTTACTACCCGTTCGGGTTATACGGTTAAGTACTAATTACGCTAATAGATTAGGAATTGGGAAGGTTGAATTTAGAGGAAATGAACCCGCATTTGCGTGGAGGGAGAGTGTAAAACCATTTAGGAACCCCCCCCCCCCCCCAGTTCACCCGACCGAGATTCGAACCTTGATCTCCCCGTCCTCGGCAGTCGAGCTCAACACGACTAGCGTGTTAGCCAACTATGCCACTGAGGCAGGTTGGACGTTTATTAATTTGATTGCATGTATTTAGTTTATTATTAGTATGGATAAATACTGCCTATTCAGGCCTTGGGAAGAGCTGCCAACATCAAAAAGTCAAGATTCTTTTTCACCCGAAGATAGCAGCAGGGATGAAGGTACAAATTCTTCAAACTATGCCAATATTTACTGTTAGTTTGTATCAAAATAAGACAAGACTGTCAATAATGGGTAGATTGAGTTTCCAAAGGGCTTTTAAGGGCATCAATTTTTTTTTTAAAGTTAAAGACTACTTTAAATAAATTATTAAGCCTTACGGCATTAGATTTTAAAAATATTTAAAAGGAAGGCCTTTCTAAATAACTTATAGGGGCGTGTGACTCTACTCTATAATTATTATTATATAATTTAGAATGTTATATATTTGTATGTGTGTTTAAATTTAAATCATATTTATGGAGGGTGCCAGAGTAAGAAGCCTCCCTGGGTGTCAAATATTCAAAGGCTTTTAACATAATATGCTAATTAATTTTCTTTCTTTTTTTCCTTTTTAAGATAGGATTAAAAACATTGGTGTTGATGCGGTGAAGGCGTTGACAAATAACTAAGGTGTGAGTGAGAGGTTTAATAAAGTAGCATTAATATCGACACGAATTTCCTAGTCAACATTGATATTATTATCGGTGTCAAAGAGATGCCGTTCATTTGAGCGCGTGCCGATGCTGTACTAGAGTCCTTCTTGCATTCAGACTAATAATATCCTGGACTAATGTTTTCCGCTTACACCGGTGTAAGCGGAAAACATTAGTCCAGGATATTATTAGTCTGAATGCAAGAAGGACTCTAGTACAGCATCGGCACGCACTCAAAAGAACGGCATCTCTTTGACACCGATAATAATATCAATGTTGACTAGGAAATTCGTGTCGATATTAATGCTACTTTATTAAACCTCTCACTCACACCTTAGTTATTTGTCAACGCCTTCACCGCATCAACACCAATGTTTTTAATCCTATCTTAAAAAGGAAAAAAAGAAAGAAAATTAATTAGCATATTATGTTAAAAGCCTTTGAATATTTGACACCCAGGGAGGCTTCTTACTCTGGCACCCTCCATAAATATGATTTAAATTTAAACACACATACAAATATATAACATTTTAAATTATATTATAATAATTATAGAGTAGGGTCACGCCCCTATAAGTTATTTAGAAAGGCCTTCCTCTGAAATATTTTTAAAATCTAATGCCGTAAGGCTTAAGAATTTATTTAAAGTAGTCTTTAACTTTAAAAAAAAATTGATGCCCTTAAAAGCCCTTTGGAAACTCAATCTACCCATTATCGACAGTCTTGTCTTATTTTGATACAAACTAACAGTAAATATTGGCATAGTTTGAAGAATGTGTAACTTCATCCCTGCTGCTATCTTTGTGTAAAAGAGAATCTTGACTTTTTGATGTTGGCAGCTCTTCCCAAGGCCTGAATAGGCAGTATTTATCCATACTAATAATAAACTAAATACATGCAATCAAATTAATAAACGTCCAACCTGCCTCAGTGGCATAGTTGGCTAACACGCTAGTCGTGTTGAGCTCGACTGCCGAGGACGGGGAGATAAAGGTTCTAATCTCGGTCGGGTGAACTGGGAGGGGGTTCCTAAATGGTTTTACACTCTCCCTCCACGCAAATGCGGGTTCATTTCATCTAAATTCAACCTTCCTAATTCCTAATCCATTAGCGTAATTAGTACTTAACCGTATAACCCGAACGGATAGTAAGACACGGTGCTAAATAATAATAATAAACGTCCGAAAAAATACACTAACAAATGAGTTTTGATTTGTTCTGACACACACACACACACACACACACACACACACACACACACACACACACACACACACACACACACACACACACACACACACACACACACACACAAACACACGCATCCTGAGGGCGGCATTAACAAAGAGCCACTACCTAAAAATTTCCCAGTCTAAAGATTTCCTAAGAACTTGAGAGCGACGTTGACAAAAAAAATAAAAAAATAAAAATTGGCGGTATTGACAGGCGGCATTGTCAAAGAACCACTACCTAAAAATTTCCTAGACTAAAGATTTCCTGCCACACCGGCACAGATTTATCTGATTACCAAACCCTTCCTTCACCTCTGACAAGATGTGTATTAATCACAACTTGTGAATGTGAGGAATGCCAGGCCTCTACCGTGGTTCGGATTCCACGTTAAACTGTAGGTCCTCCATTTCATCTCACAATCACCCTACCATTGCACATTAGCGTAAGTGCGTATAACCAGAACGGGTAGTAAGACGCGGTGCTAATAATAATAATAATTAAGGTCATGTAATAAGGATGGAAAAGGAAAGGATACCAAGGAGAATTTTTAGGATGAAAGATGTAGAAAAAATACCGCAACGGAGACCAAGGAAGAGATGGGAGGAGCAGAATAACAGCAAATGTGTGAGTGAGAGGAGAAAACTGAAGGAAGAATGATGGTGGGAGGACAGAGGAAGATGGGGGCATTTTATTAAACTGAACCGGTCACGGGCTGAAAACAGTAATGATGATGATAAAATTATCATTCGACTTGATATCAAAAGTAGGATTCTGTTAGGAAGGACTGTAGCTGATAGTTACCAACATTAATATATATACTTTCACGTATTCATACGTCAAGTCGTATGATACTCAGATGTAACTTTTGATAACTATTAGCAATACCTATAAAATAATACTAATAACAAGTAAAATGTTAACAATTTTGAACGCAAAAAAAGGTTTGTATTTTTTAAATGATCATTCCTTTCTGAATACAAATATAACTTAACCTAGAACATTGCGCTTGATAATTAATCATCCCTATCACATCAAAGAGTGAACTCACCGCCTCCAGGCGAGCACCCCGGCCGCCCCGGGCAGCGCCGCCGCCAGCCCCAGCCAGAGTCCACCCCCATACCTGGTGACCCACGTGGCTGTGTTGGAGGCGGCTAGGAAGTCGAGGGCGCCGAGAAGCAGGCAGGTGGCGGCGAGTAGCAGGTGTACCGCCCCCAGGCCACCCACCGTGGAGGCGGAGTAACGCCGCTCCGATGGGAACAGGCGCGCAGGGGACGGTTGGCTGCGCACCTTCACCACGTACACCTCCTCCATCACTGAAACACGCCCGTCAGACCCAGGTGATCGGCTGACACTCCGAATGTGACTTTGGGGAGCGGGATTCGAACCAGGTCTGTTGCACTAAGTGTGTTTATTTTCCCCAATTCATCCAACCACTCTCCAGGCAAAGGATAATCCATTTTAATAAATTTAATTTTCCTTAGCAAGTCCCCTGAGGTAATAATGTACAGTTTTAAACATATTCATTATTTATAATATAAAGGAAAGCAAAAAATTTTATGGCCGAAATTTAATCAAATAATTCTACAGTAGAAACAAAGAGTTTGAATTTTTGGGCATGTTGATATCATCAGTTGTTGAATATCTGTCATGAGCATAGCGACATTAGATGAAAAAAACTTTTTAAATTAAGAGAAAAAAGTTGTCATTAAATTCCAGGACACCCTCGACAGATATTCAAGTTGTCGATGTCACCATGTGAAGAAAATTAAACTCTGTGTTTCTACTGGAGCAATATTTTATTTATTTTGGCCAAAAAAAATGCTTTGCTATAAAAACTTTAAAAACACTTACACCTTTTCTCGAGTTTATTTCCACCCCATCTCATTAAGCTTTTTCAACCAAATTATATGAAATAAATTTCATGACTTTTTAATTAACTATATTCATGACTAGATAATTCTAAAAAAAGTTACTATCCATCCCCTAAGACTGAGATTTTCTCTTTTCTGAACTATGTCATCCCTGGGGATTGGATGTAAATTCAAGATAACTCTCTGAAAGTTATATTTAAAAAAATACTATTCTTACCCGCACAATGAACTTGTCTCACGACATTTAATGCCCTGAAAGCAAATTTCATAGCTTTTTAATGACTTTCAAGACCTAAATATAATTTCACGACTTTCATGACTGGTATACATTCTGTCAATTGACATAGAAGGCCATCCATCACGTTCCTCTAGAAACAGTATTTCTCATACATTTCTCCAATGGTGGGCCATACCACCTACCTGTCTCCTTGCCCAAGTCGGAAATCTATTGATGTGCTGAACCTTTTTTTGTTTTTTTTTAGCACCACGTCTTACTACCCGTTCGGGTTATACGCTTATGTACTTATTACGCTAATGGTCTTAGGGATGAGGAAGGTTATGTTTAAATGAAGCGTACCCACATTTGCATGGAGGGAGAATGGAAAATCATTTTGGGAAAAACCCACCCTCAATACACCTGACCGAGATTCGAACCTCGATCTCCCCTTCATCGGCAGTCTAGTATAATGTGAGAGTAGCGCGTTAGACCATGCGGGCACCGAAGTGGGTTCTGTACGTGTTATTAAATCAAATAAATACATTATTTTTATTTGACTTTGTTTCTTATTCACAACTCACACGTAACTTGTGGTACAAAGTTATTGGACCTTGCCCGGCAATCTGTTACTATTTAGCTTTTTTAACTTAATGGGTCCCCACCACGGTTACGTCTGCGGACCACTGGCGCACCACCGCGGACCATGGTTTGAGAGACATTGCTCTAGTGGGCCTGCGCACGGCAAATCCTGCTATAGGGATCAAGATAATATCCTTGACTTTGAAAACATCCTAAAAACGAGACATTCCCGTTGATTGCTGTTGCTTTAATTAACCTTAAAAGAAATAACAGCCTATGATGTACGCAATTGCCACGAAAATAAAGTTTATCTTTTATCTTCTTAATATATATAATTCTTCTGTACGTGTGTATGTCACTGAACTCCTCCTAAACGGCTGGACCGATTTTGATGAAATTTTGTGTGTGTGTTTGAGTGGGTCCGTGGATGGTTTAGATTCACAATTGAACCCGGTAGGTGGCTCTGCAATCGGGTTCTAGGATTTTTTATTTTTTAGGGAATTTTTTTTAGGGGATTTTTTTAAAAAGATTTTTTGCATATCAGAACATGCAACCTCAAAATTTCACCCCCACCACTACCCCAATATTTATAATACTGAATATAATATTAATAATTGACCGTTAAAAAAATCATAAGTTCATCAATAATTGACCGTTAAAACCTTCTGAAAAGTTCATGAATAATTGGACTTCTGAGAATAATTCATAGTTATGTTTGTTTTTCAATACAGCGGATATTTGTGGAGTTGTGGGCGAAATGCCAAAAATGAAAAGATGTTTTATTTTGTATGTTGTCTTGACAAACACTGAATTTGTGATATGTGTGTTACTCACTAATTGGAGTACATTGTGAATTTGTAATTGTGATGATCACATAGTATTTGTTTTATTATCGAAATCAACTATGCCACCCAAACTAAAAGCCAACGTTCGGGCAGAACAACGTCTGTCGGGTCCGCTTGTTTAGTATAGATTTTTTTTTTTTTAAATGTGTTGCTCGAATAAGTTTGTTACGAAACAAACAGCTCATCCCTCCTTAAGGACGTCTACTGCTGAGCGAACCTTGACTTACCAGGATCTGTACGTGCGTAGACGTGACCTTCAGACCAGCAGGATCACTGGACCATCTGCGACGATCATCTCAAACAAGCAGAACGATCGAGATCTGCACAGACAAAAATATGCATGTTCCATCAATGTCACGCTTCAAAACAAATACGTGACTTGCCATGACCGGGTGAACTGTTATTTTATAGCTTCGATTGCGTTCAAACTTCGACCCAGTTTCTTTTTAGTTAGTTTATACTGTTTTAACACAAGAGCGATTTAATGTCGTACTTCTTTTTTTAGCACCGCGTCTTACTACCCGTTCGGATCATGTATTAATTACGCTAATGGGTGTAAGGATTATGAAAGTTATATTTAGAGGAAGTGTATTATTATTATTATTATTTTTAAATTATTATTATTATTATTAGCACCGCGTCTTACTACCCGTTCGGGTTATACGCACTTACGCTAATGTGCAATGGTAGGGTGATTGTGAGATGAAATGGAGGACCTACAGTTTAACGTGGAATCCGAACCACGGTAGAGGTCTGGCATTCCTCACATTCACAAGTTGTGATTAATACACATCTTGTCAGAGGTGAAGGAAGGGTTTGGAAATCAGATAAATTTGTGCCGGGACCAAGGATTGAACCCCGGACCCTCAGCACAGAAGTCTAACACCTTACCCCTAGACCACCAGGTCACCGCGAGAGAGGAAGTGTACACGCATTTGCGTGGAGGAAGAGTGAAAAACCATTCTGGTAAAACCGCTCTTAGTACTCCCGACCAAGATTCGAACCTGGATCTCCCCGTCATCGGCAGTCTAGTCTACTGCGAGAGTAGCGCGTTAGACCACGTGGCCACCGAAGTGGGTAAAGTTACAATTCAATTTATATAAGAAGAGCCTTTTAGAAAATACAAACTTTTTTTTGTGGCTAGCATTGATAACGTTTTACTATCTTATTATTGTTATTTTATAGGTATTACTAATATATCAAAAGTGACAGCTGTAGATCATATGACTTGACGTGTGGATACATAAAAGTAGATCTAGTAGCTTTGCTAACTATCAGATAAAGCTCTTCTTATAACAATTGGACTGTAGACAAATTTGTGACAGACAATGCTGCACACTAACGGTACAGTTTTGTCCATAGGAAAGAATTGTATTGTCAACCCATTTTTTTAGAGCAGCTCTATTCTCAGGTTCTAAAATATACTTGCGCGTGACTATTCCAGGTATCATAAATTGCACAGACAACCACCTAACTACTCTGATCGTACGTAGCCCATGATTCTGTTAAATATCATCAACTTTTACAGTGTTCTTTCGGACAATAACATTGATTGGAAAGATCAAAGATCGCCGCGTCGACTGTTCCTTACTCCAGTTCGGTGTTGCAATCCATTGTCCACGTCGGCAGATCGATCAGCCGAACAATGCGTGGCGCAATAACCACAAAGTGTAAAGCCACTGTCATAAGCGCGATGTAATGGGTTACTATAAGGAATCAGGTCGAACTTAAGGGCACCACCTACTTGGAGTGAAATATCCTCTCACCGCGATATGTCTTAAGAGAATGGCAGCTCTGAAGCTTCAAAACATCTCAAACAATCCTCAATTAGGATGGATGAAATAGCTAAGCGATTATAGGTAAAAAGCCCTCCCGAGTCGAAGGTGACTGCGTTATCTGATAACTCGCCATCTTAATTATTGATAAGCACGGTAATCTAGGGGTAAGGTGTCAGACTTCAGTGCTGGGGGTCCGGGGTTCAATCCTCGGTTCCGGCACAGATTTATCTGATTGCCAAACCCCTTCCTTCACCTCTGACAAGACGTGTATTAATCACAACTTGTGAATGTGTGGAATGCCAAGCCTCCACCGTGGTTCGGATCCCACGTTAAAATGTAGGTCCTCCATTTCATCTTCACCGTGGTTCGGATCCCACGTTAAACTGTAGGTCCTCCATTTCATCTCACAATCATCCTACCATTACACATTAGCGTAAGTACGTATAGCCCAAACGGGTAGTAAGACGCGGTGCTAATAATAATAATAGATAAGCTCACATGTAACCAACGGCTTCCAAACATTCATCACAGACTCTGCCTTAAGCTATTAGTGAAAAATTACTCTGAGCACGTGGTGACTCCTGGACAGCTCGGTGGTTAGAGCAATGGCATACCAAGTCAAAGGTCCCGAGTTTGATTTGGTGTCCAAGTGTCATTTTTCAATCAAAACAATCTTCAATTAACTTAGAATGTTCTGTTATTACACCATTAATACCTATGTGTTACTTTATTTGTTTGAGGAAGTCTAACTCTATAACTCTAACCATTTAATTTAATCTCTGGACTGCGACATTTCACGTGAAACAATGTTGAAAAAGATCCAACTTGCCCTTATATATATATAAAACTATAAAACCTAAAATGTAAGATTTTCAATCCTGTAAGAACCAAATGAATGATACCTTTCAACGCCATTTTGGCGTGAGCCTTATTTTGAAATAACAAACCACTTCTTAAATAACGCGGGTTTTCTATAAGACTGCAACGCGACTAAGTGCTCCGGTAGACGGCCCCCTTAACACGCGGGTACATTACTCCTACACCGTCCTCTCGGGAGATATTAAGGTGGCCGGTGGTTATTTTCACTCGTCGTCTGACTATACTATCCCCGGACTCATTCGGGATTTTGGGCGACATTATTTTATCATAGCTTAATACTTTTTTTAAAATCTTTATGACGAATAATATTAACCGCTCTGGCTATCAGATTTTTTTAACCTCACTTCTCACTACCTTTTGGGCTGGTCACTTATATGATAATCACTCTAATGGGGTGGGGATAAGAGGACATATTTTAAAGTTAGTATACTAGCATTTACGTGGAAGGAGAGTGGGAAACATTTAGAAAATACCTCCTCAGTAGAACCGACCGGGATTGGAACCCCGATCTCCCCATCATCAGCAGACCAGTCTAACACGAGAGTGAAGCTTTAACCGTTCGGCCACTGAAGCGGGTGATATCGCTATTTATAATGACAGATGCAGATCACGTGACTTGACGTATCTCGTGTGACGGTTTGCTCGTATGTTTCTGTTGTCGAATAAGATAATAAAATCGGGCTGTAGCAATCATACTACTATTTTCAAAAGTCGTGAATGTAAGAGTTATGAAAATCTACTAGATCAACTTTATCGTAGCCGCATACGTTCGAGATCGTCTAGTCTGATTTGCCAGTGACAGGAAGGCCGGGGTTCGAATCCTAGCCGGGTGTAATTTCCTAGATAGTTTTTCACTCTTACTACACGCATATTCGAGTACATTTACCTATAGAATTCTATCTTCCTATCCCTTACCCATTAATTAATCAAAATATGGATATCCCGGACGGGTAGTAAGACGCGGTTCATAAAAAACAAACTGGCCTGTGTTTATAACCCAAAGGGTAACAGGTGGGGTGAATTTGTACAGCCGTAACAAAATATTGCCAACAAATATTTGGCGGTTACCAGTGAGTAGTAGGTTAGAGCGTGTGAAAAACATTTGTTTAGAAAGGCGCACTGAAAGGTGGATGCAGTTTGGACAAGACCGGCCGCGGGGAAAGTCGGGGAAGGAAGCCAGGCGAGTTCAAATAATGAGTGGAATAATTACTAGGTTTGTGTTCGCGTTGCACCTCTCATGGAACACTGTAGGCGACAAGGCTGATAAATCTACACTTTCATGTCCGGAGCCGTCCCGGCCAGGAAGTCGTCCGGAAAGAGGTAAACCGTGAGAACAGTGCACACGAACTGCAGAAAAACTAATCCAGGCTCTGTTCGGTAATCCCCTACTCTAAGGCCCGTCGCACATTGGACGCAGCAGAGGGGCAGGTGAAGCAGAGGAGATTCTGTAAACCACGTGTTCTTATGGCTTCACTCCGCACGGTTTGTAACGCTAGCACACAGACAGCAAGCAGCAGGGGCAGGTGAAGCAGAGAGGAATATTCATGCTGTGAATCACGTGTTTCTTATGGCTTACCGCACATTGTACGCAGCACAGACGCAGCAGAGGGGCAGGTGAAGCAGAGGAAATTCTGTTAATCACGTGTTCTTATGGCTTAACCGCACGTTGTACACGTCAGCACAGACGCAGCAGAGGGGCAGGTGAAGCAGAGGAGATTCTGTAATCACGTGTTCTTATGGCTTACCGCACGTTGTACCCCAGGCAGAGGGGCAGGTGAAGCAGAGGATATTCTGTAAATCACGTGTTCTTATGGCTTACACAGCACACATTGTATACAGCAGCACAGACGCAGCAGAGGGGCAGGTGAAGCAGAGGAGATTCTGTGAAATCACGTGTTCTTATGGCTTACTGCACATTGGACGCAGCACAGACGCAGTATGAGAATAACTCTGTCGCGCCTAGGTCTGGTTGTAGTAGTGTTACAGTTTTCCTGTGTTCTCTGCGCCTCCATCACGTAGTTGCGTCCACAAAGTGCAATATTGCGATGAAACATCTTATCAAGTTAGTTCAAGATAATCCAGTGTTGTACGATACAAGCAATCTAGAATACATGAGGACGAAACTGAAAACATGAGCTATGGGCACAGACAAATAATATACTCAGACAATCAACCTCCAGGTTAAATGGTTGCGCTCCTTTTGGCAGCTTGCTCCTTCAACACTAGGATCGCTGTGGTTAGTCCTATCATCACCAGCAGTGACACCAGCGAATCCCAGTTTAAGGACCAACTGCAAAAGGAGTACAGCAAAATCCCCGTAAGGTTGAGAGTCTGTTTCTTACTTGTCTGTGGCCAGGGAAAGGTTGCTACCGAACTGAATTACTTGAATGATAAATGTTTCTTGTCAGACAGACCCATTATCCATTATGGGTTAAAATTAATGACAAATGAGGCTTTAATCGAAATGTGTTTTTATGTAGAAGTTTATCTTCATCTCAAGCCATGTCAACTAAAACTAATGTACTGGAGGACTGGTTTCTATAACGGTGCCTTACAGAAACCTCTTCCTGTGCTATGCCTTCCATCTGCCTTTGATGTGCCTGTGCTGAATCTAATGTGCGGCGGGCCTAAGGCCAAGACTGTGGAATAAAATTTCCAGGTCAATCTTGGATACTAAACTTACACTGAACTGGAAATGAAAATCAAATAAATTGTCAGTGAATCAGGAAAGCGCACATAGTAATACATTTTTATAAGAAAAATACAAAAAAGTTTTAGAAAAGTGCACAAAATAAGGCTTCAAAAAGCAAAGGTTTAAGTTTGCATTGATAAAATTGTTTTATTAAAAAGAATACATTCTATACCAACATGTTATTGGACTCGTAAAATTGAAGTAAAGTTGCGGTTAAATGTCTCAAGTCTGGCCTTGACCCAAATAAGGGGTTTAGGATTTACTTGACGACTTCCCGCAGTCAGTAATAGAGATTAGTGACGCTACTTAGATATAATTTTTACTCGCATTTTTTCAGTTGTTAAATTTTCTCAGTGTTACTCGTCATAGTTTTAAAGCTTTATAGCTAGTATTTGTGCCATGGCCAAGGAATCTTTCAACAAGAAGAGGTTACTGTTGACCAGCAAGTTGAATTTGGAACTGAGGAAGAAACTGACGAAATGTAGATTTGGAGCTTCGGGCTATATGGAGCAGAAACTAGAACTCTCAGTAAGATGGAAAAGAAATACTTGGAGATTCGAAAAAAAAAATCAGACAACTGAAGAAATACTGGTAAGAGTGGGTGAGAAGAGAACAATTTTGGATGTAATTCTTCGGTACAGATCGAACTGGATTGGATCACATCCTTAGGAGAAACTGTTTTCTGCACGTCATAGAAGGAAAGTTTGAGGGAAAGAGGGGCTTAGGAATAAAGGGGGTTCAATTATTGGATGATTTGAAGGAAAGAAGAAAATTCTGGGAGCTGAGGAGGAGGCAGAGGACAGGGTGCATTGGCGGTCTAAGTTTACTGACAAAAGGAATGGACCTGTCTTAAGACAGAACACTTAATAATAATTTGTAATATTCTTTTGTACATGTAAATGTAGGCCTATGCATTTTGTCTTGCAATCAATAAAACTGAAACTAAAACTTAGATAACTACTAACAGTTACACTTTATTCTACAATTCATGAGAAAACGAGGACTAAAATCAGCACCAGGTTTTATTATCTTTATTATTTATTGATATAAGCACATTTACTACAAGAAACTTAATATCTGTAGCTAAAGAAGATATCACAAGGAAGGAAGTACATCAGTAATCGCCTGAAAAGAGGATGAAATCAGCACTGCATTTGACCAGGAACTTCTGAGCTAAAGTAAGGCGTGTTAACCACTAGCCCAGGCCTGGTTTATAATGTATTTTTCTGACAAAAAATTTGCACACACATTTAATAAACCATGGTTTCTTTCACTCTCACTTTACCACACACAATATTTAGGGTGTATTCCCTCTATGGGATAAGAGCCAGGAACTTCTGAATGAAAAATTTCTTGATTAATTAATTTAACTACATTAGAAGTTGGACGTACTGTAGTTTTATTAAAATATGTCCGATGGTATTATAGTCTAACTCTAAGACATCCCTTTCGCAATAGACTGGATTGCCATTGATGGGGAGATCAGGGTTCGAATCCACGTCGGGTGTATTGAGGGTAATTTTTTCCTTAATGACTTTCCACTCTCTCCTCCGTCACAAATAAGGACACATTTCATCCAAATGTAACCCCTAACACTTTAGTGTAATTATTAAACATGCGTATAACCCGAACGGGTGGTAAGACACGTTGCAAAAAAAAAAGATGACCCAGTAAGGCTGAATGCTAGAAAGCAAACTGATGTTCTTCCCTGCTCGCAATATTGCATACTCATCAGGCGTTCTCAAGAAGACTATACATTATAATCCCGCCAATATTCTCAAAGCTATTTTATATTATTAATATTATTATTGCTGCAGTTTCTGTGATAGGTTAGTTCAAGATGGAGCAGGTTATAAGTCCACACACCTATTTTTTATGCCAGTAGATATTTTAATCTGTTAGATTTGTTTGTTTAGTGGTATTTGTATTATATTCTTGCCGGAGCGTGTGTGAGGCGAAACCATACCTTACTGCGAGGTGTGAAATCAATTTTGGAAACTGGATAAGGTATTGATTTTTGTAGCCCGACAAGTAAAATGTATAGGATAGCCATTTATACTTGGAGAAATGTTTTTTAACCAAAATAACACACTTTTTACCCTAAGTTAAAAAATCAGTTTGAAATTTAATTATTATAGTACTTGAAATTCGTGTTTGTAAATGAAGGGGTGCGTAACCGTAAAAAGGTTTAAAATCATTGATACAGTAAACCGGGGCGTAGAAGGGCTGGGCGCTGCTTTTAACCCCAGACTACCACCAACATAACCCCCCAAGGTGTATTGGTTATTGTCGAATAACACCTAGAATAGCCTTACACCCCTTTCCCTATGAATTTATTTTTTCCTTGGTTATACCGTACGGAGTAGCTAGCTTTCAGCTGGATGGCTTGGACTGAAATAAGGTCTAGTGGCGATTTGTTGTATTCATTTACTATTAATATTATACTATGGAGTGCCCAATCCATCAATCAGCACCATTTCCAGACCTAGTGAAAACCAAAAATATTATATTAATTTTCCTTGAGCGATAAAAAATCCGTAGCACAATTTCCTTCGGAGTGGAAGTAAAGCCGTCGGTCCTATGTCGATTGTGGCATGTAAAAGAACCCTGGAAGGTATGTGAAAATACCTTTCCAGGCAAAATTGGTAGGCGCTTTCGCTCTCGCTCATATAAATTCTCGTGTGCTGATATAATCAGTCGGTTCAGAAAGAGCACGTTAAATACATTAAATAAATAAATAAAATTAATAAAAAATTAATAACTCTTGTTCCTAATATTATCGTTCGCTGAGGTTGATGTGACCACGACTTCAACAGAGTATTTGATTATAGGAACACACGACAATCTAGTACAGCCTCCATTCACTTGTCGTAGGTTTGTAAGAGTTAGGCCTCCTATGAAGCTAATGAGGCTTTGGGTACGCCACCACCCAGTTTGTCATTGTTCTAAAGGAGGTGTCGAAGGCCGGCCGTGGTCCGTGTGTATGTGTGTGTGTGTGTGTCGTGCTATGAATGTTGTCAATGTCTCATTAGCGCCATTAGGGCTCAGAGTCCGTTAACTGAGACTCTTTCTTAACAATATCACTAAACGGGGGGCAGTGAATATATTTATAAACCCCAGACAGGGACGTTTTGACGGGTGAGGGGCCGGGGGGGGGGGGCTTATTGACACGCCCAAAGAAAGAATGGAGAACACTTGTGATTTTTTTTTAAAATATGGTGAAACGGCTTCATTGTCTCAATTACACTGTTTGTTTTTTTTTCAAATATAATACAGTAAACCACACTACGATGCTACATCTGTTTCGAGCTTCAGTCCAAATTTCGTGAGAAGAGCCTGTAGAAAATACAACCTCTTTTAATGGTCAACATTGATAATATTTTATTATTAGTGTTATTTTATAGGTATTGATAATGAGGGTAGTGTTTCCTAAGTGGCTTTCAACTCTCCCTCCAAGCAAATGTGGGTACAATTCATCTAAACTCAACCTTACTCATCCTTATATTCACATAATTGGTATCCATGCGTATAACGCGAACGGATAGTAAGACGCGGTGCAAAAAATAAATAAATAAAACCCGAGTGAAAAGAAACGCTCAATTCAAACACAAAATGTTTTTATATCAAATTCACGAATACATTATATTTTATTCATTTCAATGATTCATCACGGATGGTACTAGATTTTAAATGTAATAACTATATAATACTTATTTATCAAAGCTACCCTAGTGATTTATGATGTTGTTCGCCTAAAACAAACATAATCCTCTGTTTTTACGCTCCTCATATTCATAACAACGATATGCAGAAGAGATCTCAGCGCTATCTCATATTGCGGCAAACTATGGAAATAAAAAGCTTCAAAGTCTGATCAACTTTTACATACCGTGTGGTGAGGAGTGTCATAGGGGCGTATTAAACTAAGCTCCCCTAAACTTAGTTATGCTCCAGAATAATGAAAGTGGGCGCTGACATGCTCTAGCCATTGGACTATCATCACCCCTGATTGTCCTCAGGAGACCGAGGTTCGATTCCCTTGAGGATTTCAAATAACATGTGAAGCACGATAAGTTCCCTAAGCCCTCGGAGTCCTCATAATAGGTCCCAGGAACCAGTAGCCCCAGCGTGTGAAGGCCACACAGTCTAAGTCGTCACTCTCTCAATATATTAAACTGAAGATAATGGGAAGATCATTGTTCGGATCTCGGACAGGTGTACTAAGAGTTTTTTTTACTAAATGGTTTTCCATTCTCCCTCCACGCAATTACGGGTACACTTCTTCATTGCACCTTCTTAATTCTTAACCTATTAGAGTAATTTAAGTCTGTTCAGCGTAAGAATTGTTTTCTGAAAGGCCATTTTCCCTACCAGAAAGCTATTATATAGTAGGATTTTGGTAGGAAAAAAGACCTTTCAGAGAGTAATTCCTACCGTGAATGGAATATAGTAGAGTCCATTCACTATAAATGTGGTGATAACCGACAGATAGCAGAATATGTAAAAATGTTTAAAAAAATAATTTAAAAAAAATTGTTGTGGAAGTTTTTCTGATAAAAGTGACAACAAATCAATATGTGGTCTTGCAGATCATGTGGTTTGGTGAATGAATACATTATATACATACGCGTGATAGTCCGAACGGGTAGTAAGACGCGGTGCTAATAAAACAACAAAACAATGTCTCCGGTACGCCATCAATTAGTCGCTTGTTCATCTCTCTCTTATGAGATTATATCATATTTCTTTCTTTTTTTGAGACATTCTCCTTGTTCGTTGCAACATTTCTTCTTCTCACGCCGCTCTGGGCTCGCACCCGAACTAATTATAAAACACTTTGACGTTTCGTAATGTGTATTTTGTATGCATGTAACATTCTGTCGTTCATCGATTTTAATGAAGAAAACAGCAATGGCAAGAACTTTCACGGAAATAAACATAACGTAGAAGGCGCTCTTCCCTCCCTCCCTCCCTCCCCCATTTCTGTTGCGCTCGAGAAGTGTTGAGACATAACCTTTATTAAAATGTTGTAATCTTTATCTCTATTCAATACCTCAGTGGGAAATAAAAATTTAAGAAAATGACGCTGGAAATGTGGTAATATTGCAGTTTTGTTTCTTTACCTTAAGAACAAAAACAAATATAAAACACCGTAGCTATTAACGACTTTAGCTTGCTTCGGTGGTCGAATGGTCTAAGTTGTCACTACCACAATACACTAAACTGCCTGTGACGGGGAGATCGGGGCTCAAATCCTGGTCGTGTGTACTGAGGATTGTTTTTACTAGACGTATTTCCACTCTCCCTCCACGGAAATGCTGGTACATTTACTCTAAATTCAACCTTACTCATCCCCAACACATTAGCGTAACTAGTGCATATGCATATAACCCGAACAGATAATAAAACGTGGTATTAAAAAAGACTTAATCTAAGGGGTCAGGATGAGAAAGGTAGCTTAGAGGAAACGCATCCGCATTAAAGAGGCAGTGGGTTGAAAATTTCTTATGAGAAAATGTCCCCACCAGCGCATTAGGCCTCAGGGTACCGGTAACTGGGAGGTCAAGGCTCGAATCTCAGCCGGGTTCATCGAGTCTGTTTCCCTCCCAAAATTGGTGTTTTTTTTTACATGTTATCTTCACGCTAATTCGGGTGAATTTCCTCTAAATTACCATCCCAATCTATGACCTTTGATGTTGATCATACTAATAAAAAAATACATGCACTTTGTGGAGATTCGAACCCCAATCGTCCCGTCGACAACGATTTAGGCCGCCTGGCTATCGCTTCAGTCCATAGTTTTGCGATACACCCGTTTTCAAAATTTATGTTAAGTGTGTGCAGGCTTAGAGGGTACACCAAAACAAATAAATAAATATCAACGGATTTAAATTAACCTCGGTACTCTCACATTTTAACATATGTTTATGTTAACATTACTTTATCTAACCAAACTCAACATTAAACTTTTACATTATTTTTGATAGCTAATCTACTAGATGCCATTTATAGTATCCTAATAATATTTTGTAAACAGATCCTATTATTTTACATTCAATATCCAAACAAAATCAATACGAAGAAATAGATTCAAAAACTTGTCTAAAGAAAGTATTCATGCCTTTAACAAAACGGGGGCGCCGATAAAGATGTCAATCTCATATTGTCTCTTTTGCCGGTGAACGGGATGATTGGGGTTTGAAGCCCGTTTCGGTGCACTGGGTGAAGTGGTTTATCCTAAATGGTTTCCCACTACCCCTCCAAGAAAATGTAGGTACACTTCCTTTAAATTCAACTTTACTCGTCCCTACCGTGTTAACTAGTGTAACTAGAAATAATAAAGCGCAACATATCCAAAGCGCAACAATACGGATAATCTAGACTGGTGGTTAGACGCGGTGAACGAAACACATTATCTTTGATTCAACTTGAAAAACGATTGTATATTAATTTATTACAAGTAGATTTAACATAAATCTAGTAAAATTTAACGCAAAAGTTAAAGGAAAAAATATAGGTTTTAATTTACTTACTAAAAGGCTTGTTTTGATCAACAAATTTGCTCAACATCATTTAAATGCTGAATAAATCGCATACGTTTTTAGCCATGACTATGTTATAAAATTAACCCTTTCACAAACAAGAATCAATGTGGGTAGGAATAATGTTTTTATTGTGTGTGTCGTCATCTGAAATATGCTCTTCGTATGAAGCCAGATTATTTAAGTGCTGGCATTTAGCCACACACACACACATAGTTGGACGGTCATCGGTTGTACGCTTTAAGTACCTACTTCCGGCAGGAAGTTCACCATCCTCTTTGTTTGGTATTTGTTTTTGTTCTATAAAATTGTAAACAATCCTATACTGTGTTTAACACGATCTGAATGTCAAATCAAACATGATTTGTTTATTAGGCTACATTATAATATAATAGCAAGCAATTACTACAAATGGTGTGGTCTTTCTTCGTTACCATTAGGAGCTTATTTTGATTACTACAACCCATAAATAATATATATTTACAATTGATTGTTCTTACCTCTCACCAATATCACTATTTTCATTACAAACTCTCAGCAATACAAATTAAAAATAGTGTTCCATTCTGAAGTTTTTAAAACAAACTACACACGTTTATTAGAAGAATATTCATTGTTGATCACTTACACTAGCTTTTGTTTTAAATGTTTGAATAACAATCGTGAGAACAATAATAGATTTGAATTCGCGCCGCGGGTAGTGCTAGCTTCGCTCCTGTACAACTACAACGCGCGAAGCGGTGTACTTGCGCATTGCACGTAAAGTGTGTTACTAGTGTTTTTTGAAGCAGAACAATGTCTGTTGCTATAGTACGCCAGAGTAACGGCTTAGCAGAGAGAAGACGAGGGGAGAAACGGTTGGTTGGAATGGTGGGGGGAGAGATCGGCGGGAGAGGAAAGAGGAAATAAAAACTCGCACCTGGGAGATTTGTATAATGGAAATTATTCTCAAGAGAGTGTAAGTGTTGTTGGAACTTTATAAAGGAGGGGTATTTAAGTTAGTGTCCGAGGACGTTAGATGTCAAGGTATTCAAGATTCACTTCACAACCACTACTCTTTATTAAAGTGAAACCTAGAGTTCAGAACGTTTTGGTACTCATAACAAGCCATACATAAATACTGATTTACAATGTATCTACTTATAGCTACGAGCATTCGGTCAGCAGCAATGTCAGAGCGTGTTTCTAAAGTCACCCCAATATAAAAACGAATCTCCCCCCCTCCAATAATGAGAGGAGGGGGAAGGAAGGTCTTGAATATATATTCCCTAAAATACATATTTTCTTAGATGTATTTTTTAGTACCAATCGTATTACCTGTTAGGCCTATATGCACATGTTCTAATTACCTAATCTGTTAGGAATGAAGGTTGAATTTAAAGGAAATGTACCCGCATTGACGTGGAGGAAAAGTGAGAGTAGGAAACTATTTAGGAAGAATCACCCTCAATAAACCCGATTAGGATTAAAACCTGATCTCTCCGTCATCGGCAGTATAATCTATTGCGAGAGTGACGCCTTAGACCATGCATCCACCGAAGCGGTTCTTAAATGTATTTATGTTCTTAGTTTTTATTACTTCATTCATAACAATCATTGTACAGTATTTAAAATAAATAATTCAAATTTTTAAATAAATAATTTGCCAACTTACAAGCATGTAAATATTTCATTTTGATTAACTTTTTATTAAGTCCAGTATTAAATGAAGTATGTACTCAGTCAACACCATTTAAATAAATGTCCGTACTCCCTTGCAACAAAGTGTGAGGAAATTACGTAGAAAGCTAGGAAAGTATTTTCACTAAAAGTAAACCAAAGTAATGAAAATTATTGATCAATTTTCCTCCTTGACTACTCCCATAGTAAAACTAGTACAAATTAGGCGGCTCTCATACATACATACATATACACATCATTTCGTTTTTAAAAAAATGGAAAAAAGCTGCTATATGTAATGGCAAAGTAATTGATAAATTGTTTACAAAGCGTTTGTTATTTAGAACCACTGTCGAAAAAAACCCACTCATTCATCGATATCAATTAATAAGTGTACCATAGGAAAGAAAAATAGGTTCTGAATATGTAAGTTATATAAAGTAAAATAAAGTGTTATTTGTGTCTTAGGTGCGTTTTCCAAGCTGCGACAGTTACCTGCGACTGCGGCTGGAGTCGCGCGGCTATGGCCGCAACAGACCATGGCGACACTAATGCTTCTTTCCTTGTCTGTGGCCTGGGTATAGTGAAGGCTCAAACTTCTCAAATTAGGTTTGGTGCTAAATGTATTGTCCTAAGATAAATTAAGTTAACTGTGTTAGTAGTCCGACACCTAGCTCATTCGGTAGCGTGTCTGCCAACTGAGCTAAGGGTGTCCCGGGCTCGATTCTTTGCTAGGCTGAAAAACTTATCATCGGGGAAATGGAGGTTTCCCCTTCCACAATGATGAATTAACGGCCCGGGGCTGGATGTTGTGTATGTTCTAGATTTAAGTTAGTTTATAAATCGTGTGCTGATTTAATCAGTCGGTTTAGAAAGTGGACGTTAAATATCTCAACTAAATTAAAAAACAAAATTATATTAGTATTGGGCTAATATGTTTTGTTCTAATACTGTGCACAATTAATAACAAACTAGCACCATATTCCGTCAAATTTCATAAAGAAAGACCTTATCTAACGGCTATAAAACTACATTCAAATTTTCATCAAAAGGGGCTTGTTTTCTGACAGCTAGTAAAGTTAGTGGATTTAATTTCACGTATTTATACGTCAAGTCATATTATGATCTGCAGCTATTTGATATATTAGTATCAATAACCTACCTTTAAAACATTAATAAATTAATAAAATTTATTAATTTTGGGCCGCAAAAATGTGTTTCTATTTTCTTAAAGTGTTTTTCTACCAAAAACTTACAATACTTTTTTTTTTCTAGGGAAATAATATTTTATTGCTGCTAAATGTTTGCGGCCTTGCTAATACATGTTGTTTAAAAGTTTGCTGAATTGAGGCAACGATTGCATCAAGCAGACATTCGAAACCTATGTTATCTGAAAACACGAGGAGCTCTATCTTTAAATGTAGTAGCCATGGAGTCACGACAGCTATTGGCCAGACAGTTTAAACTCATGTTCTCTGTTCTCGAGAAAATGGGCGCAGCTGAGACACGAAAAGGAACACACACAAAAAAAAAAACCTATTTAAAATGTGTTAAGTCGTACCACCCAGACTACAAGAATAGCTAGTTTAACGAGGAAAAACTCGTTTCTTTTCTTCTAAACTTTCACATTTCTTTGTCCTGTTTCAGAGAGTGGTATTAAATTCTACACAGTAACCATCGAGATCAAAAGTTAAAAGGCTCAATGCTCCAAATAAAATTGACATTTCTTAAAAGTACATCTGAAAAAAAAAAAGAGTCAAAAACATCCATGTTCACTTTTTATTTTATTGACCCGAGCTTCTAAAAAAAAAAGTTATATTCGAATAGCGAGCACCATAATTGTAGCTTTTCACACGACACTTAAGTCACTAACGATTAAGGTGGGGGTGACCTGGTGGTCTAGGGGTAAGGTGTCAGCTTCTGTGCTGGGGTCCGGGTTCAATCCTCGGTTCCGGCACAGATTTATCTGATGCCAAACCTTCCTTCACCTCTGACAAAACGTGTATTAATCACAACTTGGTGAATGTGATGGAATGCCAGGCCTCCACCGTGGTTTTGGATCCACGTTAAACTGTAGGTCCTCCATTTCACCCCACAATCACCTACCCTACCATTACACAATAGCGTAAATGCGTATAACCCGAGCGGGTATTAAGACGCGGTGATAATAGTAATAATACTAATAGAGTAAGGCTAATCTCACTTTTCTAGACCGTAACGCTACCTATTTATTCAAGGAGCTTTCATTTGTCCTCAAGACACTGAGTTTGGCAACGTTCCAACCCCATTACTTCATAAAAATTTTTTTTTGGAAAGCCCGGGGATTGAACCCTGACAACTAGACACAGAACAAATTTGGAACAACTCAATCGCAGACTCAAGCCATGAAATTTTATAAAGCAAAGTGTTATCAATATTGACCACCAACATTATTTTACAACTATTACTTTTTTTAGTCTGTGCCCTGGGTCAGTTTTTCATTCAAACCATATATTTTCCACTACCGGCTGGACTAGATCTGTCGTAGCTTCATATGCCTTAAAATCTAACTTAGGACAGGCACAACATCCAGTCCCCAACCGTTAATTCATCACTGTGAAAGGGTAGATCCACGTTTCACCAATGATACGTTTTCGGTCATGCCAGGAATCGAACCCGGGACTCTTCGCTCAATAGACAGACACGTTACCGACAGAGCTAAGGTGTCGGATCTCTTCTACTTCTCCTATATATATATATATATATATATATATACATATATAGTATTTTATAAAAGTTCCTTCTTAACAGAATACTACCATACTGATAACCTGAACTACAGATTATAACCATATTATATTACAATTTGAAGACATTTAGAAGTTATTCTCCATGATTCGGAGACAATCACAGACAGTCACGTTGGTTTTATTATCGTCCCAAGTAGTCTGTATTTACTGAAAGCTCGACTTGCTGCAACATTCTGGAATGTGGTCAGTGAGAATATTGGTTTCTAATAGAGCCATTGTTTGACGATGCTGATCAAGATTGTAATCAGCAGTAGCAGTGAACTGTGGGTTGACTGAGTAAAGTGGGGCGCTATATCGACAAGTTCACAGTCGTTGTGTAACGGACCCCGCACTTTGTTATTAATCACTTTAGGTCAACAACGCGTCATGGTGACTCTACAGTCCAATGTTCATAAGAAGGGTCTCTTAGATTATTATTATTATTATTATTATTATTATTATTATTATTATTATTATTATTATTATTATTAGCACCGCGTCTTACTACCCGTTCGGGTTATACGCACTTACGTTAATGTGTAATGGTAGGGTGATTGTGAGATGAAATGGAGGACCTACAGTTTAACGTGGAATCCGAACCACGGTGGAGGCCTGGCATTCCTCACATTCACAAGTTGTGATTAATACACGTCTTGTCAGAGGTGAAGGAAGGGATCGGCAATCAGATAAATCTGTGCCGGGACCGAGGATTGAACCCCGGACTCCAGCACTGAAGTCTGACACCTTACCCCTAGACCACCAGGTCACCGGGGTCTCTTAGAAAACACAAATATATTTTCTACTAAATTATTAGTGCTATTTTATGGATATTGATAACATTTATCAAAAGTGACAGCTGCATATTACTTGGCGTATGGGGTGGAGCGGAAACAATTGTACGATCCATCCTGAGGAAAGTGATGGACAACGTGCTGAGGTTTGCCTGATGTCTGGTGGGGCTCACCTGAGTGACATTATCTTCAAAAAGCGGAAAAGTGTAGTATGTAGTTGGCTTTTATTTAGCTATTGGATGTTTCCATTTTCAAGTTACTACTCCTCTAATTGTTTCTGTCCCATCCTGTATAAACACGTGAAATTAGACCTAGTAACTTTTCTATCTGTCGGTTAAGGTTCTTCCTATGAACATTGGATCGAAGCACTATTTTAAACAAATACAAACTATCAACTGACACTAGTTTGTACAAATACAACCTGGTCAGACGTACAAACTAATGACACTAGTTTTACAAATACAACCTGGTCAGACGTACAAACTAATGACACTAGTTGTACAAACACAACCTTGTCAGAGGCACAAACTGACTACTGACAGCTAGTTTGTACAAATACAACCTTGTCAGAGGCACAAACTGACTACTGACAGCTAGTTTGTACAAATATAACCTTGTCAGAGGCACAAACTGACTAGTGACAGCTAGTTTGTACAAACACAACCTTGCCAGAGGCACAAACTGACTACTGACAGCTAGTTTGTACAAATACAACCTTGTCAGAAGGACAAACTGACTACTGACAGCTAGTTTGTACCAACACAACCTTGTCAGAAGGACAAACTGACTACTGACAGCTAGTTTGTACCAACACAACCTTGTCAGAGGCACAAAGTGACTACTTACAGCTAGTTTGTACAAATATAACCTTGTCAGAGGTACAAACTGACTACTGACAGCTAGTTTGTACCAACACAACCTTGTCAGAGGCACAAACTGACTACTGACAGCTAGTTTGTACAAATATAACCTTGTCAGAAGGACAAACTGGCTACTGACAGCTAGTTTGTACAAATATAACCTTGTCAGAAGGACAAACTGACTACTGACAGCTAGTTTGTACAAATACAACCTTGTCAGAAGGACAAACTGACTACTGACAGCTAGTTTGTACCAACACAACCTTGTCAGAAGGACAAACTGACTACTGACAGCTAGTTTGTACCAACACAACCTTGTCAGAGGCACAAAGTGACTACTTACAGCTAGTTTGTACAAATATAACCTTGTCAGAGGTACAAACTGACTACTGACAGCTAGTTTGTACAAGCACAACCTTGTCAGAGGCACAAACTGATTACTGACAGCTAGTTTGTACAAACACAACCTTGTCAGAGGCACAAAGTGACTACTGACAGCTAGTTTGTACAAATACAACCTTGTCAGAAGGACAAACTGACTACTGACAGCTAGTTTGTACCAACACAACCTTGTCAGAAGGACAAACTGACTACTGACAGCTAGTTTGTACCAACACAACCTTGTCAGAGGCACAAAGTGACTACTTACAGCTAGTTTGTACAAATATAACCTTGTCAGAGGTAAAAACTGACTACTGACAGCTAGTTTGTACCAACACAACCTTGTCAGAGGCACAAACTGACTACTGACAGCTAGTTTGTACAAATATAACCTTGTCAGAAGGACAAACTGGCTACTGACAGCTAGTTTGTACAAATATAACCTTGTCAGAAGGACAAACTGACTACTGACAGCTAGTTTGTACAAATACAACCTTGTCAGAAGGACAAACTGACTACTGACAGCTAGTTTGTACCAACACAACCTTGTCAGAAGGACAAACTGACTACTGACAGCTAGTTTGTACCAACACAACCTTGTCAGAGGCACAAAGTGACTACTTACAGCTAGTTTGTACAAATATAACCTTGTCAGAGGTACAAACTGACTACTGACAGCTAGTTTGTACAAACACAACCTTGTCAGAGGCACAAACTGATTACTGACAGCTAGTTTGTACAAACACAACCTTGTCAGAGGCACAAACTGATTACTGACAGCTAGTTTGTACAAATACAACCTTGTCAGAGGCACAAACTGACTACTTACAGCTAGTTTGTACCAACACAACCTTGTCAGAGGTACAAACTGACTACTGACAGCTAGTTTGTACAAATACAACCTTGTCAGAGGCACAAACTGACTACTTACAGCTAGTTTGTACCAACACAACCTTGTCAGAGGCACAAACTGGCTACTGACAGCTAGTTTGTACCAACACAAACCTTGTCATAGGCACAAACTGACTACTGACAGCTAGTTTGTACAAATATAACCTTGTAAGAGGCACACACTGACTTATGAGAAGTGTTCCCAGCCTGAGAGCAAGTGGAGGTAAAAGGTACCGATGACTATTGTGACGCAATGCTGGCTAGTATAATCCCCGGGTCGTGACCCTTAGGGGAACGGGGGAGGAGGAGGGGAACCCACTTCGAGGGACTACGCCCCCTTGGCCTCGAACAACAAGGCGTTGGATTTTTTTTGACAACACCCAAAACATAATACCCACCTACTGACTATTTAGGACTGTATGTCAGAAGAAAACTAGAATAATTCTATCACCGCGTCTCACTACCTGTTCAGGTTGTACGCATATATGATCATTATTCTAATGTGGTAGGGACGAGGAAGGAATAGTTTTTAGAGGTGATCTACCCATATTTGAGTGGAAGGAGAATGGTTAACCATTTTAGGAAAAATCACCCTTAAAAGAACCGACCGGGATTCGAACTCTGATCCTCCCCTCATCAGCCGGCTAGTCTAACACGAGAATGACGCCTTAGACCAGTGGTCAGAAAATGGTGGACCGCAGATACATTTTTAAGGACCTTGATGAAATAGCGATAAAAAGAAGAAATTGTGCTATTTCGGTGGTGGGCGGGTAGTAGACACGTGAAGGTCAGCAACAATAAATAAGTAAATTAACTAAAAGGAAAGAAAACTACGTTTTTTGAATTAGTATAGTCCTATAGGGCTCGAACCTGAGTCACTGTTAGAGTTTTGCCGGACCGTGGAAGTATGTCGAGTTTTTAAAGCGGATCTCCATCAAAAATAATTGGGGACACCACCTTTCTTTCTTTCTTTCTTTCTTTCATAAGTAATTTTTATTTTCACATATTATACATTTGAATAAATCATTAACTGAGAAAAAAACATAAAGAAAATAATAACACACACCAACCCCTTTGGGTTCTCGAATGCAACAATGGACCCCACCTTACACCGTTTGGCCATTGAAGCGGGTGAAGAAAAATAGACATATATTTAATTTTATCAATAAGTAATACTGTTCAATTGATTGGTTTATAAAAGTATAATTAATATTTATTATTTAAGCATAGAAACGTGAAAGTGTCATTATCCTCATAAAAGTTTAAAACTAATAAAATAATAAGGCAATGAAGATTAGTTAATTGAGAGGTCATGGAAAACCAATGAATAGACACTGACATCTATTGTGTAAAGCAGTACTTATAAATTATAATATCATAATTTTCTCTATGAATTATCGACCTCGGTGGTCTTGGGGTAAAGTGCTCGACATAAGACTCGATGTTCTTGGGTCAAACCCAACTGGGGTGGACGGATTTTTCTTGAGTGGTTATGATTGCCAAAACCTTCCTTCACCTCTGACAAGACGTGTATTAATCACAACTTGTGAATGTGTGGATGCCAGGCCTCCACCGTGGTTCGGATCCCACGTTAAACTGTAGGTCCCCCATTTCATCTCACAATCACCCTTCCACTACACATTAGCGTAAGTGCGTTTAACCCGAAGGGTAGTAAGACGCGGTGCTAATAATAATAATAATAATAATAATAATAATAATAATAATAATGAGTGATTAAAATCCGTAGCACAACCTCCTTCGGAGGGGAAGTAGACCTGTCGGTCCCACGTCGATTGTGGCGCGTAAAGGAACCCTGGAAGATGCGTGAAAATACCTTTCCCGGCGAAATTGGTGAGCCCTTTCTATCTCGCTCATAGAAATTCTCGTGTGCTGATATTATTAATCGGTCGGTCTAGGAAGTGCATGCTAAATACCTCAAAATAAATAGAAAAAAAATCTCGTTAGGAATGGACATATCTAACCTAAAAAAAAGTTACTACAGCTACTTTCACGCGATCATTCCTCGTGAGATTTTGGCTCTAACTTGTGACGTATATTATCAATAACTATCATATAACACTAATTTATAGTAAAATGCTATCAATGTTAAGAGCAAAAAAAAAGTATTTCCATATCTTATTAAAGGCTCTTCATATTAAAATTGGACTGTAGATCGATTCGAATAGCTACAGTATATGTTTACATGTAACCTGGATGTGAATGGACTGTACTAGTTTGACGTTCCTCTCTCTGCTTTCGTTACCTATAGCAACGGAGCCGGTTGCCCCTAGTAACAGTCGGTTGAGGATACCCGCACAACACTCAATACTGGTTTAGTAATAGCTTTATATCAGTGTTGGGCTTTAGGACTTATGTTTATATAATAAAGTGATTTGTGTTTTTTTTTCCCTTCGTGCCTCTTGCTTGAAACTGTCATGTATACGGCTACTTTTTCACATAATAAAGAACATGGATACCAGATAGACAGTTCAGTTTTCTTAGGAAGGACGTTATCTGACAGATAGAAAAGTTACTCGGTCTGCTTTAATGTATTCATACGTCAAGTTATTTTATCAGTAGCTGCCAATGTTGATAGATAATATCAACCTCATATATATATATATATATATATATATATATATATATATATATATATATATATATATATTTTACACAGTAGGATCTGGCTAATTCGACATTGGTTAGTTCGAAAAATTGAATAGTTCGAGATCACCATGATTCTCCATGAAGTTACTATTTAAATCAAAGGTAATAAATAAGATTTAATTCGAATTTCATAAGAAAACATTTGGATATTTCGAAGTCAATAATAATTGTTAATTTTTTTCGAGTTTGTACTCGTTTCAAACGTAACTTAACGATCTTTATTAAATCACCCTATATGCTAGGAATGTCAAATAACGCTAGAGTTAACTAACGCATAGTAAAAGAGAGAAATCGACTGGATCCAAACCAGACGTAAAATACAACATTTTTAATGTAATCACTGAACTTGAAGAGTTTGTTTATTACGTCAAGATAAGCAAACTACAACAAACTAAGATTATTAATTTTTTCAATGTAATGTCATTTAAAATGCTGATTTAAGTCTGCAATTTTATTATGAGAATTTTTCCAAGTTATTATATTGTGTGTTTTAGTTTTTCTTGTTTTTTTCATGAATGTATATTATATTGTATATGTGTGTTTTATATAGCATATAACATGTATGTGTTTATATGTAGCATACTTTGAGGTTATTGATTTATTGTGTACCAACTGCCTAGATACTCATAAAAATGGTTTAATTCAAATTTGGGTACTTTGAATTATTTTAGATATCCCTTAGTTTTCTAATTAAAAAGGTTCTACTGTATATTTTCTTAGATTGTGCCATCAGAGTTGGTCTGTTAGATATTCCTGGTCTTCTACTGTCAGTGGTGGATATGTAACCGTCTTATGAGGTAGGGTCACCATGTAGATGCTGTTACTTCTTCCCATGACGTGATGATGATGATGATTATATGGTGCCAGTAGAAGTATTGAACCTTACTTTAGCCCTAATTAACCAGACCAGGGCACCCATAGGAACAATTCCCCTTGGAATCGAACTGGGACATCTAAATTAGTGGATAGGATTGCCTAGACCAAGATGCTGGTCAAAATAACATTAATAATAAAGTAAAATGTTACCTTTGTTTATACCAAAACAAATATGTTTGTATTATCTTGAATATTTTTTCCTCCTAAAATTATTACTGTATGTATTTAAACACGGTAGGTTTAGTGTTGAGCATATACGCGAATTTATAGCATTAAAAACAGTTAGCAAATCTCAGTATCATAGCCATGGGGAAATGAAGTGGTATTAAAGGGGAGGGGGTGGCTTGAGGCCATTACCCGTAATTTTATTATGTCCTAAGATCTACGCAGATCTGCAGATTTGCAACTATATTTGACTATCGTCTTGAACTGGATAGTATTGTTATTATTATTATTTACTTCTAAAATATATTTATTAAGTGTTTTAACAAAAAAATTAGTAATGAGAAGAGTTTTTTTATTATTTTATTGTTTTTATTTATACATGAAATATACATATATTAGCTTTTTGTAATGTTTCAACTATCTTTTTCGTTTATGTTTTGAGCTCGTCTCAAAGTAATACAGCACTAACTCCTAAATTATTAAGTAGACCTACTGTATAAAAATTTTTATATCTGGTTTATAAAAGTAACTTCAGCCACACAAATACTCTAAATATTAATTTTGCTACGAATATTATTTATTTCAGGTTGACAAAAGAATTGCCTTTCATCCCTTTTTAATCTACCATGAAAATCCTCTTCGAATTTCTTCTATTGCTGTTCAATGTTAAACAAAACGCCTCTCTTAGCTCTGAGCCGCTTTATACTCTTTAGATACTTCACAGCCCTGCATACGCCACTGATTGATTTTATGATGAGATGTGATAAATAGTGCCCACCAATATATTATATTATAGGGTCAAATCCTTAAGAGAAACATTTATTTAATTATTCTTTAATTAGCCTAAATAAACCCACTTAGATATTTATTCAGCAAATTAAAATAATGCCTACATTTATCAGGGGATAAGCTAGCCCTTTCAAAGATCCATTAATTTTTGTATCAAAAAGTTGCAAATTAAAGTAACGTTTGGCGTTTTGCACTGAACTAATATTGAAACTAGGTGTAATATGGGCGTTTAAGAGACATATATAATATATTAGTAACATTTTTAATGGGCGAGCTTGTTTTCATCCACACAGAATGGCCTTCATTAATAAATTTCTAAAATGAACAACACTAATTAAAATCCTTAACTGTATCCACTGGAACTATATCCACAAAATTTTGGAATTGTATCTACTCGGAATAGTCTCCATTCCGACATTTATCAAATGAAAATCCCGAATTGTTAGGTCATCTTATTTTAATAAGGTGTATTGGTCAGTTTTGGGGCTTGGTACCCATAGTACTTAAGTTCTTCCCTCCAATTGGTTGAGTTATTTAACGTGCATATTTAATTACACAGATCATACTAGCACACGACTTACAAATGAGCTTAAATTAGGCCAGGAAACCTAAGCCTATACACTCAGCTCTTGAGCCTAGAAAGTTTTATTTTAGAACCACGTCTTACTACCCATTCGGGTATACGCTTATGTACTATTTACGTAAATTAGTCATGGATGAAGAAAGTTGAAGTCTAGATGAAGTGTATCAGCATTCGCATGGAGAGAGTGGAAAACCATTTAGGGTAAACCACCCTCAGTACACCTGACCGGGATCGAACCACGATCTCCTCACTATCGGCAGTCTAGTCTATTGCAAGAGTAGCGTCTTGGACCATGCGGCCACTGAAATGGGTCCTAGATAGTTAACTAATTGAGTAGCATAGGCAAACCCACGTATAAATAGTAAGTATCTTCGTCACCTCCATCTGGAATAGAACCAGAGTCCCCTAGACCTTGTATATCATATATATTACACAATAATATCCAACTACATGGCCTCTTTTACTTTACAGGGTGAGAAAGATCCGCCCAAATTGAAAGGTTATAAAAATTACGTCATTGGAGAGTGTTCAGAAATAGATTAAAAAAATACAAAGCTTGTATCTAAAAAAATAAATCGTGTGACATTTAATGATATAATAATGATATATAAAACAACCGTTCGATGATATTAACGCCCTTGTATCTCCGCGGTTTCTACACGAATACCGGACGCCCATTAAATATTTCCAATCTCGTCTTCATCGTTTGGATTTATCATCTCACGAGGTACGATCACGACACGGGGCGAGGACAGAGGGGAAGGGAAGGAGAGGGAGGGAGAGGAAGAGATTACGATGGGGAGAAGCAGGTCAGGAGAAATGTAGATACGAAACAGGATAAGGAGGAATTCTCTTTCGAGTCAGTGATAGCTCACTCTCCACCAGAGGTGCACTCAGAAATGCACTTTATGCGGGAGATTAATTTATGGAGGCTATTATATATATAATATAAAATCTCTATATATTATAAATATTTATATATTGGAAAACCTTTTATTTAATAAGTTGTAAGCCAGCTACTAAAATGTAGCCTATAAACTCGGCACCGACTAGCTGGACAGTATTAAACAGTCCAATTTTCATAAGAACAACTTTATCTGGCAGCTAGAAAAGTTACTAGATCTACTTTCATATATTTATACGTCAGGTCATGTTCTCTGCAGCTGTCACTTTTTATGTATATGAAGTTCTCCTATAACGTGGTAATTGCATTCAGAAAAAAAAATCCATAAAATTTGGATATAAATTTTACCTCACCCCAAACAGTTTATATAAATTACACCTCACCCCTAGCGTTGTATATAAATTCCACCTCCACCTAAGATTTTATATAAATTTTATCTCACCGCTAAGATTTTATATAAATTCTACCTCAACCCTAACATTTTATATAAATTATACCTCACCGCTAAGATTTTATATAAATTCTACCTCAACCCTAACATTTTATATAAATTCTACCTCAACCCTAACATTTTATATAAATTACACCTCACCCCTACCGTTGTATATAAATTCCACCTCCACCTAAGATTTTATATACATTTTATCTCACCGCTAAGATTTTATATAAATTCTACCTCAAACCTAACATTTTATATAAATTCTACCTCACCTCTAACATTTTATATAAATTATACCTCTCCCCTGTAATTTTATATAAATTCAATCTCTCCCCTAACATTTTATCTAGATTCTACCCTACTCATCTCTACTTCACTAGTGTAAGCCTATGTATGCGGATAGCCCGAACTAGTACTAAACATGGGGCACGGATGATAAATATAACAAACTACCAGTAATGGCAGATATTAAAGAAATAACACAACGTTACTTTAAATTGTTTTTTCTGTGATCAACTTGTTCCAGTGTTAATTGTGTCGTTGAAGCAATGAGAGTGTGTGGCCATCAGGCTAAAATAGGCTCAGGTTCAGTACGTCCAAGGCCCGAAGTACCCCGCCCATTGGAATGTCACCTCATTGTGTTCCTGAGCTGTTCTTGAGCACCTCTGCAACACTCCACTCACTGTCCTTCAACGATACACCAAGTAGACAACACGACACAATGCTCGTAACTTGCCTTCTGGTTCCATCCAGTGGCGTGACTGTGGAGACTAGAGTCCGTAAACACCATACAGCAGACGTGTCAAGCTCATTTGATCATAAGGGCCAAGTTTAAATGTAAAAATACAGAAGGGGACGCATTTAAAAAAATACAATCTGCTCACTATTTAAAATAATTCTAGCATAGTACTTTATAATATTTTTTAAAAATTTTACATGCATTACTGTTTTCAGCCTAAGCTCTGGGTCAGTTTTTTATTCAAGCTATATATTTTTTTCACAATCAGCTTGCTAGGCCTGTTCTAGCTTCATATACATTTTAATCTAACTTAAGACTATAACATGCACAACATCAAGTCCCCGACTTTTAATTTATCAATGTGAAAGGGTAAACCCATGTTTCATCAATGATCAATTTTTCGGCCATACCAGGAATCAAACCTGGGAATCTTAGCTCAGTAGGTAGGCAAGCTACCTACTGAGCTAAGTTGTCGGGTAGTACCTACTACTACTACTACTACTACTACAACTACTACTACTACTTCTACTAATAATAATGATAAAAATAAAGAATAAATGAACAAGTGAGACTTAATCTTTGTATTTACCTATAAATGTTTGTAACTTTGATCACGCATTCTTTAATAAATTGCACATCTGTGAAAGGTTATAAATTTGATGAAATCATATGCGAGAAGGTATAGCTGATCTCGGCGATCTTGGGGTAAAGTGCTCACCTCACCCAACGTTCGTGGGTCCAAACCCAGCGAGGGTCGATGCATTTTTCTTGATCGAAATAAATTCGTAGCACAATTTCATTCAAAGGGGATGTAAAGCCGTTGGTCCCATGTCGATTGTGACATGTAAAAGAATCCTGGAAGGTATGTGAAAATACCTCTCCCGACAAAATTAGTAGGTCCTTTCGCTCTCGGCCATAGAAATTCTCGTGTGCTGAAATAATCAGTCGGTTCAGAAAGTTCACGCTAATTATCTCGAATAAATAAATAAATGAAATGAAAATGACACGGTATAACAATCCTTAATGGTGTTTTTCTACTTTACCCATAGAAATAAAAATCGGCCCACATTGCATGTTGTTTCATAATTAGGGCCGCACATAATCATGGATCGGGCCATATGTGACCAACAAGTCACAAGTTTTACATGTCTACTATACAGGCTGGATCATATTAGGAAGGGTATGAAGAGTTCAGCAGTCTATATAGGTTGAATACACACATTGGGCTAGCGCCTCACTTGAGGCATACTAGGTCTGAATATGACACTGGCCCATTCCATTCTGAGATAAAGGTAACTGTGATATTGTTTTTACGTGAATTAACTGCGCTATGGCGAACAAAAGAAAACATATCACGTTAAACTTTAAACAGAAATGTGTGATTTTAAATAGACTTGAGAAAGGTGAAACACAAATTAAACTAACGACGGAATAATCTGCGGGTATGCATACCTTTTTTTTATACAAAGAAAAACTCCACAAAGATACGAAAATGTGTTTCAAAGTCAAATTAATAATACATATATGATTATTATTTTCTTAGCACCGCATCTTACTACCCGTTTGTGTTATACACTTATAACTATAACAATTACGCTAGTGGTTTTAGGGATTAGGAAGGTTATATTTAGAGGAATTATACCCTTATTTTCATGGAGGGAGAGTGAAAAACAATTTTGGAAAAACCCCCTCAGTACACCCGACGGATATTCGAACCTTGATCTCCCGGTCATCGGCAGTCTAGTTTACTACGAGAGTAGCACGTTAGACTATGCGGCCACCGAACAGATTGTAAGAATCAAAGGAATAGTAATATACAAATAAATTATTAGATAATTGTGCTGTTCAATTATTTTTCTTATAATCCCTTGATAATCCGAACGTCCTTGACAATTTTACGTTCTGATTAGCAGGACCGTACTGTTTAAGTACAGTAAAACTACTTAGCACGCGTTTCACCTCTTACCACCCAACCGGGTTGTACACATAATTAGTAGGGAGGAGGACTCGAGGATGAAATGTATCCATATTCGCGTGAAGAAAGAGTGGAAAACCGTTAAAGAAAAATCCCTTAAGAACACCTTCGGCTTAGATTTGAACCACAAGCTCCCAGACTACGGCAACCAAACAAGACGGTATAAACGTGTCTGTCCGTGAGACCCGCCGGTGCGGGATACAGTAGTTTACAATTTAAATATAAACGTGTAAGTTTGCCTTGGGGCAACGTTTAGCAAACTGTGATACGCGTACCTCCAGGAGTACGTGACTTCCCAACTAAGTTTTGTTAATAATATTTTTTTTTATTTACAAAATTAACACGGATTTGTTCGTGATGACATGGACTTTTATAAAGATTTTCTTTTCATTTGTCACGGCTTTGTTTACCTCTTTTAAGTTAGGTGTGTAGGTGACGTGAGAAAAGGTCAATGTTTTTGCAGTTTTTATAGAAAAAACATTTTTTTTGGCTAAAATAAATAAAATATTGCTCCAGTAGAAACATAGAGTTTAACTTACTTCACACGGTGATAACAACAGTTGTTGAATATATATCACGAGCATAGCGGCATTAGATGAGAAACATTTTAAACAAAGAGAAAAAGTTGTAACAAAATGTCAGGACACCCTTGACAGATATTCACGATCTTTTCTAACATTCCCTACATCCCCACCTTAAGAAGACCGTTTATACTTTAGGTTTTTATTTTTTATAAAGAGTTGGAAGGGGTATTTACGTTGGTTAGACCACTGCCCCGAAATGTATATGCGACTGGCAATGACCTCGAGAAATTGATGTCCATCGCGTTAGCCCAGTCGGTAGCAGATATGCCAACTAATTCGAGGGAGCTGAGCTCGATTCCCGTCTTGGCCGTAAACATCACTGGTGAAAAGCTGGTTTTTCTCTTTCACGTTGATGAGTTAATGGTCGGGGGGCTGGGTGCTGTGTCTGTGCTAGGTTTAGAGGTAGTTTTATTATTATTATTATTATTATTATTATTATATTATTATTATTATTATTATTATTATTATTAAGCACCGCGTCTTACTACCCGTTTGGGTTATACTCTTAAGTATTAATTACGCTAATGGTTTAGGAATTGGGAAGGTTGAATTTAGAGGAAGTGAACCCGTATTTTCTTGGAGGAAGAGTGGAAACCATTTAGGAAAAAACCACCCCCCAGTTCGCCCGACCGAGATTCGAATCACGATCTCCCCGTCTTCAGCAGTCTGGCTCAACACGAGACTAGCGCGTTAGCTAACTAGGCCACCGAGGCGGGTTAGAGGTAGTTGTTGGAGGTTGTTGGGAGGTGCATGTGTCCCTTCTGGTAGGCGTTGTTCAAGGAAGCTTGAAAAACACTAAATGAACCCGACTAAGAGGTGATGTCATTGAGTAACAAGCATATTATAATGCTTTTAAAACCAAACTATAGTAATAATATAAATTTAATCTACATAACAAATGCTCTAACAGTTCAGGTTACCAACCAATTCCAATGGTAGAAATACTATGATGAAAAAGTGCAAAAAACCGCATTACGTAAGCTCGGTATGTTGTTAATGCCAACTTTACAGCTCTTTGAAACACTATTATTAACTAATAATACACGCGAGGAGAAGTAGTAATAGCTATCATTATTATCTGTCTTGATTAGTTGATGTTTTACCTAACTTAAATGGTTGCTATAGTATGATCGCCATTACCTGCCAGTTAATTTTAAAATTGATGTTCGTCTCTAAGATTATTAAATAGGGCACTTAATATTGGATTCAGAGGAGAACGATAGTATAGTAGGATTTAGCTAAGAAAAACCTTTTAGAAAATACAAACCTTTTTGCGGCCAACATATATCTATAACATTTTACTATATTCTTACTAGTGTTGTTGTATATGTATAGCTAGCTATCTATCAAAATTGACAGTTGTAAATTAATGACTTAACTTATGAATATATAAAATCAGTTTTAGTAACTTTTAAAATCGTCACTTAGTCTTATTTTTTTAGCACTGTGTCTTACTACCCGGTTGGGCTATACGCATATGTACTAATTACGCAAATGCTTTTAAGGATTAGGAAGATTGTATCTATAGGAAGTGCGCCCGTATTTGCCTGGAGAGAGAATGGAGAACCGTTTTGTGAAAATCACCCTCAGACCACCCGACTGAGATTTGAACCTCGATTTCCCCGTCATCGGTAGTCTGGTCTACTGCTCTGCGAGAGTAGCGCGTTAGACCAAGCGCCCACCGAAGCGGGTAATTACAGTCCTATCTATCAGTTCTACTATACATTCGAACACTTAATGAACGGCAAAGATTTAAGTTTTATGTTTCGCTAAGTAATTTTTATAAACTAAGCCTCCTTACATAAGAATGAATATTATAACTTCTAAATAAAACCAAATCTGATTATCTCGTTCCCATAAAATCACACATTATTTTATTATCTAAATACAGTCATGGAAATTATACACTTGTATTTTTTATTTTTTGATACAATCGGTTGTTGTTTATGTACTAAAATAAAAATACTAATTTTCTTTTTACCTTGAAAGGTTTCCATCCCTGCAGTTTGCGTTTTTTTAAAACTCTTGACACACGCGATGGTGTGGTAATCTCGTATTACAACACTTTCCAGGGTACTGGTCGATGTAACTTTTTGAATCCAATAAACTAATTAAATAGTAATGTATAATAGATCGTAAGTTCTAACAACACGAAACCTACGAGAGCTGTCGCGGCCAACTGAAGCGATTGTGGGTAGTTCAGACAATGTTCGATTGTGATTAGGCGAAGTAACTAGGGATAGGAGTGAAGAAAAAACAATGTAGTTCTCATTTCAAGAAAGGAATATTGAAAAATAATCAATATTTACACGCAAGTAATTAATTAGCTAATATTTTGATTTTTTTAAATCACAGCCTTTTTTATCACCAAGTTTTTTTTTGTTATCACAGAGTCTCACTACCCTTTAGGATTATACGTATAGTTAGGCTAATTGATTTAGGGATGAGGAAGGTATAATTTATAGAATCTTGGAGAGAGAGAGGAAAATCATTTACGAAATCCACCCTCAGTGTGGCCTGTCGGGATTCGAAATGTGACCTCCCCATCACCGGCAAACCAAACTAGATGAGCGTGTCATTTAGACAGAGTGCTCTTACGCGCGTATGAGCTATTAATCTTATTAAATAACATATATTTAATGTGGAGTTGTTTTTACAAAGACGAATGTTTGGAGCAGTGATTTTTAACCTTTTTCAACTAAAGGCACACTGAACAAGGCACTAAAGTTGTCAAGGCACACCATCAGTTTTTTAATGAGAAATTTTTAAGAATTATAAAACGCGTAACAAGATTGTTTTTAAAATTAAATAGCTAAGATTCTAATAATTGTGTTATTAAAAAAAAATAATGTTGATTATGGATTTAAAAAGTGTTTATTTTCACCCCTATTTTTTTATCGCTTCTTTTTATTTTCTTCAAAACTCTCGTGGCACACCTTTTTAAACCTTCACGGCACACTGGTCGAAAAACGTTAATTCAGAGAAATAGCTCAAATACCTAACAGAACTGGTTTCGATCCCAGGAGATCCGTAATTGGATTTAGTATCTGTGTTAGGCTTTGCATTTGGAGTAAGATTTTGAAATTCTTGAACCCGGGTTTGTATGTTTCATGATAGATGTTCTATTATAATTTACTTTGGTTGATAAGTTTAAATAAGTTTAGAAAGTACACGTTAACTATTTTTAAATATTTAGTTGATACTAATGATGCACAGCTCTAAGATTTTACCCTAATAACAAATAATTCAAGGACTAAAATAGCATTTTAAATTTGATAACGACCCACTTCGGTGGTCGCGTGGTCTAACGCGCTACTCTCCCAGTAGGCTAGGCTGCCGATGACGGGGAGATCGGTGTTCGAGTCTTGGTCGAGTACTGAGGGGGAGGGGGTTCAAAATTGTTTTCCACTCTTCCTCCATGAAAATTATGGTACACTTCTTCCGAATATAATTTTCCTAATCCTTAAAACCCTTAGCGTAATTAGGACATACGCGTATAATCCGAACGGGTAGTAAGACGTGGTGCTAAAAACAAGCAATGAGATTAGAACTAATGAAATATTTCTTTAAATTTTAATCTCTTTTATATGATGAAATTGTTTCACCGATATACATTTCACTGTTCTCTGATGAAGACTCCGGGTTACCGCCTTAAGATGCGATACCTAAGCTACACATTATCTATGGGTCTTTTAAAAGCCCATCTCAAGGCCGATCAACCGAGATATTAAATATGAAATTCCGCTCGACCCAGAAAACTTTTCGAAGTGCGGTTATCTGTATTATTCATTAGCCTACATTACAGATAAGTCTAGTAATTTTTCCATTAAAAATAAGTTTGTATGAATTTACGTATGATAAAACGGTATTACTGGTCTTGATTCCACCATTTTTAAAAGTAGAATAGTAGAGAAACTCGAACCAATTTGCGACGTCTTGTTCGAGCTGCATCACATACCAGGTGTTACCCGTGAGGTGAGATGGTTTATTAAGGTAGGAGTGTAGGGAACACGAGTTAAAGGAAGTGTTTTTTGCAGTTTTTATAGGAAGACATTATTTTGGTCAAAAAACTCTACATATAGCTAAAGAAACAACAACTTTGTTCTTAATCCATTCTCACTAACTTTCTCCACACTTCCCTATCCTTGCATACTCCCTTAGCTTCAACAACATCCATACACCGAGTAATACATGCTCTTTCTATTCTTAAACTCCTAATGTTTCTCTTTTTCACACATTCTTCTACAACATATAGCTACTTATTACATGACCTACCCCTTCCTTTTGATCCACACACTCTTCCATCATATATTTGCTTCGTCACTCGATCCACACTCATCCTCTCAACATGCTCAAACCAACGTAAGACGCTTCTTTCACATTGAACTATTGGATTCACTTTCAAATATCACTTCTTATACACCCATTTATCACCGAATCTGTCAATGACAACTTTAATTTTTTTTATATGTTTTCTATAGGAATTTAAAAAAAACTGGCTTTTTCTCGCGGCCCCCCTACCCCACATTAAGGGAAGAATACTGTACCAAAGCGCTCTTTTAAAATAACTTTAACCCTCGTGACAATCATTTTTCAGCTGAGCTCCCTGAAGTCGTTGGAAAATATTCACCGTCGTCATGTACAGGAACAGTTATGCTACCCGGGGATCCCAACATTGTCAATGTCGAACAGGTCACGTTGGGTAAAGACATTCTTGGAGAATGTCTGGAGCTGGGGCAAGGAGTTCTGTCTGCAAACCGCTCAGCACGGCTTCAAGTACATCGCGCTACCTAGAGAATGTCTCATAGAGAGGTACGCCAGTCCAATCAATTTTAATAGGAAGGACTTAGTCTAACATTTAAAATGTTGTAAGATTTCCTTTCATCCACTCACTCTTCGGTCATTTTATCTGCGGCTGTCATGTTTAATATATATTATCAATACCTATAAAATAATAATAAAATAGTAATGTTATCAATGTTTTTTCCTAAATGATGTCCCTCCCTCCTTTCACGAAAAATCGCGTAATTTTCCTTCTTACTCGAGTTCTAAATTCTATCTCGATCGTCTCTACACCCATTTTTTTTAAACTACACTCAAATGGCGCAAACTAAAAAAAAATAGTATTCACTTGGAAAATCTGATTTTCCTTCCTCCACGAGACGAACTCAAACATGGCGACTGTATCTCGACTTTCGTCGACAGAGTGCTCTGGCTGGTCGTGATCCTCATCTCGTTGGTCACGTCCCTGTACTGCATCTGGACCTCTCTGCAGATACACTTCCAGAACCCCACGATCACCGTGATCGACACTGTCCACCGACCCATCTTCAACTTCAACTTCCCGGCCGTCACCATCTGCAGTATCAACAAGGTGCACAAGAGCAAGGCCAGGAGGCTCATAGGGAACATGTGAGTATGTGTGTTGACGGGAACAGTGGCGGTGGAACCTTACTTGTTTGGGAGGGAGGTGAAGTTAAAAACAGAAAAATGGGTATTTTGAGGGCTTGACCCCCTAGAGCTAAAAATAGGTCTGGGGGCCCCTATACCAGCAAACGATTTAGAATGGGATATCCCTATAAAATTTGAAATGGTTCTAGTCTAGACAATTTTTGAAAATTATTCTCCACTGCTATCTTTTTGGAGTGACCTTCCCTAGATTTTTTTAAATGTAGACACTCTCTAAAGCTATTTGAAGTGATCTTCTCCCAGTAAATTAAAACATTTTTAAGTTAATTACAGAAGCCGCTTCCACAAAAATGAAACATCAAAACGGTTATTTTTCAAAAGTTCCTGTTTCAATAATGTAGAAACGCTTTAAAGAAATTAATTATTAAAAACCAATAATTGTTTGTTGTGAAAGTTTTGAACTGCCAAAAGTTACAGCGGCTCAACACATGGTCTTGAGGATTATATGGTTTGGCGAATGGAGATTGTATCTGATAACTTTTGTTATCTGTCAGTTACCACCATTCCTACGGCGGATATCCTATAATTGGAGTTTGATGCAAAGCTAGCTTTTAGCTTCATATTTGATAATATCGGAGGGAAGTGAAGTAAATATAGAGAGGGCGAATTTTTTTTTTGTCCAAGGGGTTGATTTACCGACTGAGCTAAGGTGTCGGATTCGATTCCCAACATAATCCAAGCGAATATAATTGGTGAAAGGCTTCCCCTTTCATAATGATTAATTAATGGACGAGAGTCTGGGTATTTCTGTTCTAGAAACAAGTTAGTTTGTAATTCGGGGGCTAATGTTATCTGTCAGTTCATAAAGTGTACGTTAAATACTGTAAGTAAATAGTATGCCTATGTAACTTGTTCGAGATTTATTTTTGAAACTATTGACTGATTCTATCAGATGTGTGATTTCATGGCGTAACAAGGAAGTTGTTTCAAGAGCTCGTCTCGTTATGGCGTAACAAGGATGTTGTTTCAGGGACTTATCACTTTATGGCGTAACAAGGACGTTGTTTTAGGGATTTATCACTTTATGCGTAACAAGGAGTTGTTTTAGGGATTTATCACTTTATGGCGTAGCAAGGAGGTTGATTTAGGGATTTATCACTTTATGGCCTAACAAGGCGGTTGTTTTAGGGATTTATCACGCTATGGCTTAGCAAGGAGGTTGTTTCAAGAGCTTGCCTTGTTATGACGTAGCATGGGGGTTTTCAGAAGCTTGCCTCGCTATGACGTAACAAGGACGCTGTTTTAAGATCTTACCCCACCTAGAGTAACATGAAGCTTGTTTCAGGACCTTACCACCAGAAATGACCCCTGACCAACTACTGGAGGACTTCAAGTTACTGACGGAACTGATTGAGCCTCGTGAAAAAGAATTTACTCCGCAACTGGCCAGACTTCAGGCGATTATGGATATAAACAACATTAGCATAGAAGAGCTCATGAAAACGGTACTTATTTATAGGGCTATTTTTTGTAAATGTAGGCCCTAAGATATTGTTTCCATCTAGCTCTCTTTTGAAACTTTTTTTTACTACAGTTTAGGGCTAATTTGCCAACTACTATTCCATATCTAATATAAACTAACAAGATATAGAGGATTGAGTAATGGCTTGGAAAGATGATTTTCTAAAGTGGTTCCCTTATTAAGTGGTCGTGACATGTCGATATAGTTTTTTATATAACCATTCATAATTTGGAATGGGGTGGCATGCGTATTCCTCAAATACCACCTCAGCCCCCATCTTCTTACGTCCATGGGACTGAGTTCAAGAGATTTCAGAAGCTTTCGCCTGGAGGCCAGATGGGGGAATAGTACCCCTAGCGCATCCTGTCGGTAGTCAAATTCAAAGGCCTCGCGTTTGAGTAAATAATATTAACTGTGATCTAGCGAGGCCAGAAGGGGGGCTACCCAGGCAGCTGAGATCAGATGTTAGATGTTAAATATTGATAAAACATTTAATAGTACAATATTTTGGTACTAACTGGAATGAATACAAAACTGTTTCATAACACCCTACATATAAATAGACTTGTAATCTTAGTTTAAAAGTTGAAATTTTCCATTCTGAAAAGTAAAAAAAAAAATTAATATATTTGGTTGCTCGTCATTTACCTAAATTCCCGGAAAACGAAATGAAACTGGTATAAGAGAGCAGAATGTATCTTTGTGAATCGAATTATGTACAATTTAATATTGTATTGGCATTTGTATTTTCCTCCTACCCTGTTTGTTCTCCTACTGCCGGACAGCTCCATCCATAAACGTTACGTTTTTTTCAGTTTTACTAGGATATTTTATTTCCATGGCTGAATTTTAAATTCCCGTGTTACGTAGGTCTAATGCTAAATTACTACGACTCATGTTTTTATTCGTGATTTTTGATTAAAAAATAAGACGTGAGTTTAAAATAACATCAAAGTCGTACTTTAAAGCAGGCTCATTTAATAAAAAATAAACAAACGACAATTGCAGAGTCGTTAGCCTCCGATTTTTCAAAAATTTCTTGACCCATAAATATTAGGAAAAAATAACTGTCTGCCACTATTACAATTTTTTAAAACATCTTTGGACTTAGGATGGTTTCTGCGAGTTGTTGAGGTTGCATGAAACAGTTCAGGCTGTGTCAGGAACCGGGTCCTCGAACACGTGACCGCCCTTGGCTGCGGCCACTGCAGACCCACCTTAATCCGCCACTGGTTCCGCACACTATCCATGCACCTCCGGACGAAGGGGAGGGGCCACCAATGAACGCGTGTTCGAATCCACTACAAAGTACTTCAAGTGAAGAGACTCACACACTTCAGTGATCTAACGCACTACTCTCGCAGTAAACTAGCCCGCCGATGACGGGGAGATCGAGGTTCGAATCTTGGTCGGGTTTACTTGGGGTGGTTTTCCACTCTACCTCCACGCAAATGCAGGTACACTTCCTATAGCATAACCTTCATAGTATCTAAAACCATTAGCGTAATTAGTATATAAACGTTTAATCCGAACGGGTAGTAAAACGTGATGCTAACAAAAAAACTGAAGACTCGCTAGGAATGATACGTGAGCGTGAGAGTGTGAGAGTGTGAGAGTGTAGGGTAGAGGTTTTTTGAGTTTCCTGTACTCGGGAAGGTACTAATGCTCCAGGCGCATCAAGTACCGGTACGTGACTAGTTATCAAGTTTCCCAAACTGCTCCGGAGAGTCGTGGTGGGGGGAACTGTGGCTCAGACAATATGGATAAGAATGTGGGTACGTAGTTTAATGGGCCGTATTTATAGTCTAGTTTAAGAGTCAACCGATACAAGCGTAACAAGCAGTTTTACCCGCTTCGGTGGTCGAATAGTGTAAGGTGTTCCTCTCGCATTAGACTGGACTTCCAATCACGGTGGTTTTCTTAAAATGGTTTCCCACTCTCCCTTCAACGTAAATGTGTGTACACTTCCTACTAATTAAACCCTCCTAATTCCTAACACATTAGCGTAATTGGTACACGCGCGTGTAGCTCAAACGGGATGTAAGACGCGGTGCTAAAGAAAACAATAATAATAAAAGCAGTTCAGCTTGAATTGTGTTTTTACTAACCTCCGAAACTTGTTTATATATATATATATATATATATATATAATATATATATAATATATATATATATATATATATATATATATTTTTTATATATATAATAATATTTATATATATTATATATATAAACCTCCGAAACTTGTTTATATATATTATAATATTTTATATATATTATATATATATTTTATATATATTAATAATATTATATATATAAACCTCCGAAACTTGTTTATATATATTATATATATATTTTATAATATTATATATTTTTATATATATTATATATTTTATATATATAATATATATATATATATATATATATATATATATATATATATATATATATATATATATAAAACAGCCCTCAGTCAGTCAAACAATGGTACACTATTTGAATTGCTATCCAAGCTTCATTTTTCAATATTTAAAAAAAATAAAAATGTCTATCCAGCGCGCAATTGCACGTAGGAAACCACAAAAATGAATGAAGCCGTCTTGATCACAATCAGGTATCCATGCGTCGTGCACCACGGACGGCGTAGTTTCTGTAAACCGCAGAGGATGGGATACACTAACCATAGTGAGCACCGGACCACTCATATCTTGTATCTTATAAATCTTCCATTGAGTGTCTCCGACTGAGATCACGCCACTAGAGCGTTAAGGTGCCAATCATGGCAGAACCTTTCATGATAATATTCTCAAATAACCTTGTTTTCCGCTTTAAATTGCTCATATAATAGCGTTCACCGTCATACACAGCCCTCGACATCAAAACTTAGGGCCAGTTTCATAGTCAAACTTAGTACGCCTCAAGTGCGAGTCGATACTAAATACAAGACGTCACATACCTGAAATGGAATGGGCCAGTTTCATATGCGAAACTGGCCCATTCCATTTTGTCTAGGTAGGTGTCGTCCTGTATTTAGTATCGACTCGCACTTTAGGCATGCTAAGTTTGACTATGAAACTGGCCCTTAGATGCTCACGATCGCTATACTGGGATGCAACTTGTGAATGGTTCAAAGTGGAAACTAAAGTTCATCCATCCCACATTGTTATCTTATACTAGGATGCAACGTATGAACTGTCCGAAACGTAAATGAAGTACAGCCGAGCTGTGTAGAAACACGGAAAATATTAAACACAAAATTAAACTTTCCCCAACGTGGTATATATATTTTTAAGTAAATAATATTTCAACAGCCATGTCATTCATTGTCATATCACAATTAACTTTGTGAATTCAACGGTTATAAATTGCCTTGGGAGTGCATCTTGGGTGCTGTTGAAGAAAACAAACTATGGGCCCAACATAAATATATTGGCTAGCAAAATACAACACGTTTCATAGTAGTAAGGAAAAGATTATGTAAGTTATTGATTTTAACACATATGTAGGTAATGAAAGTTAAGACTTAGATAAGTTGATCTAGAAAAACAGATAAGAAATTAATTTATAAATTAAACACTTAATAAAGTGGTGCCTGTATTAAGTGAAATTAACAATAACTAAAATGTATAATTTAAATATAATTTTGGTGAAGAAGCATAGTGTAAGATATGAACATTTATATAAAAGTATAATACATCATCAACTAAAATATAAATCTCAAACGAGTTAATGAATAGTCTAAAACTTAAGTTGAGACTTTAAAATATTAATACAAAATTATAACATACAATACGATGTGGTACGAATGTTTTCTAAAATGTTATATATGTAGGTATACTAATTTATTGTTTCTTTTTAACTGACGGTGTTACTTTCAATGTTTTTACTCGAAGTTATTGATATTAATAGTGTTTTAGACAATCACTTTGACAATTTAATACATCTTCCTTCTTTAAAATGTAGGCATTATTAAAATATTTACAATCTGATTTGAGATATCTATAATTTTCAACAAGTTTTTATTTTTAGATACTGATTAAAAACGTAATTAATAAGCGGCACACTGTACTCGTTAAAAATCCAACTAGTCCCCAAGTAGCTCCTTGGTCGGAAAAGTTTCACCATCCCTGTACTAGAGTTGCTACGTATGACTAGGGAGCTTAGTGGAGCGGGAACGCGTGGGAACGCCGTCCCGGCACTTTTTCATCGGAGAATATTCAAAATATTTTTTTTTTGTAAAGTTCTATACCATTCAATTCCAAGTTAACTAATTGATTTTATATCAATATTATATTAAAACGTTTTTTCATACTATGAATCAATACATTCTGATGAAATTTACTGTGCTCTATACGAATTCTTGGAATTTTAGGGGAAGTGCGCTAAGTAAGTTTCTGCCTTGATAACCATTAAAAAATGTTCCAAATAGCTTCCAGAGGCATTTATGTTTGTTTGTGAAATATATATATATTTTTTTGCCTATGGCGGCCCCTTCAACTTTGGGGATGCTACGGCCTTATATTCTGGCACTGCTAAATTTACTACACCACTGCGTATGACCCTTCCAAAGCGGACAGGTAGTTTATTTAGAGGGTCGTCGTCTGAACAGCTGTTGGAAATGTTCAAATTCTTATCGGTGGTGGTAATGTGGTAGGTAGTTTATCCCTTTACTATCAGGTCCCAGTCGCTACTAATTTAGCTATGTTGAATATATAAATAACAAAATGATATGGGGTGACCTGGCGGTCTAGGGGTAAGGTGTCGGATTTCTGTGCTGGGGGTTCAATCCTCGGTCCCGGCACAGATTTATCTGATTGCCAAACCCTTCCTTCACCTCTGACAAGACGTGTATTAATCACAATTTGTGGATGTGTGGAATGCCAGGCCTCCACCATGGTTCGGAATTCCACGTTAAACTGTAGGTCCTCCATTTCATCTCACAATCACCCTACCATTGCACATTAGCGTAAGTGCGTACAACCCAAAAGGGTAGTAAGACGCGGTGTTAATAATAATTAATAATAAAAAAAAATTATATACACCTTTTTATTTTAATGATTTTTTTTAGCACTGCGTCTTACTGGTTATAAAAGGTTTTAAACCTTTAAAAAAAATCATAGCAATACTCTACATTCCTTAAGATTCTCCAACAACATGCTCGAATCATTTTTCGAATACAATATTTCTTTGTACTTGTTTGCCAGTCCCTCATTCGTCTGGGAATGTTCAGTCTGTTTGTAATATTCCAGGTGACACCAACTTGCAGGGAACTGTTGGTGAACTGCAAGTGGAAGGGTCGTCCCAAGGTCAAATGTATCACCATGTTCTACATGATCAAAACTTACCAAGGCTACTGCTGCGCTTTCAATTACAAAGGCTTTAAGGAACCAAAGCCCAGGTACGTGAAGAACATACTATTTCACTGGCAGGGTTGACCGCAAGGTTATAGTGGTGGACTTGGAGCCGGGAGACAGGGGTTATTTTCTTATCGAATGCGCTGGTGATGGGGTTTTTTTTACATCGAGACACGTAGGTCTAGCAATAAGGCCCGGACTAACTATTATGGGGGCCCAGTGCCAAGTAGAACTTGGGGCCCTTAAAAGTTGAATGATTATGAATCTTACATGATATAGTACATCATACATGGATAGTTTTATTTAGAGACACTTTTTTTTTTTTGCAAACGTTAAACAATCATGAAGAGTATTTTTTACTAACATATAATTATTAATACTTTAGTAACTATTAAATTAGATGGTTTATGATATACTGAGTGGATCACAGCACTGTAAATTAATAGCTAATAATTTAATAACACTGGACATTATATAATTATAGAATATTTCAGTGTAATTGCATTTTATGTAGTTTACCGTCTACAGATAAAATAGTATTAGTATAGTAAAACATATTTTATTATTAAAAACTTCTTTTTTTTGGCGTTTTTCTTACGTCGCATCGAGTTAATTTTTGAATACTAATAATTTTATTATTTTACCTCAGAAATTATTTTCAATAGAAAATCAATGTTTATTTTTCTGTCAAAAGTCAACGGTACCGTCTGCAGATACGTAATATTTCCGGTTTGCCAAAAGTAAAGGTTTCGTGAATTTTTAAGCACTGACTGTCAGACTCCACGTAATACCAGGCTACCAGCGCCCTTTGATTAGGGAATTTCTAGATTAGTTTGTGATAAATTTTACGAAAAAACATAAAAATAAATATTGAAATATTGATTTATAATAAATACTATCACAAAATAAATATGACAAGCTAAAGAGATTTATTCGCCCCTAAGCTCGGGGGCCTCTGTGCGTGGCACACGCCTTAATCCAGGTCTGCTAGCAATAACAGTATTAGTAACATATCTATGACAGGGCCTTCCCGTGTTATCTCCATGCAAATGAGGGTACATTTCATTCAAACACACTTTCCTCACCCCGTTCTCTTGCATAAAACAGTTTATTAACTGAAATCCACTAAATATTCATTCATTCACTTTTCATTTTTTGAGTTATAAATAGCGTGCACTTTCTTAACTGACTGATTATATCAGCAGACGGGCATTTCTATGAGCGAGCGTGAAAAGACTTAACAATTTTGCCGGGAAAAATATTTTAACATACCTTCAAAGGTTCTTTTACATGTTGCAATCTAAATGGGGACCGACAGCTTTACTTCCTCTCCGAAGGAAGTTGTGCTACGGATCTTTATCGCTTAAGAAAAATATGTCGACCCCAGCTGGGATTGAACCCATGAGCATAGGGCCGTGAGGTGAGCTCTTTACCTCAAGACTACCGAGGTTGACTTTTAAAAAAAGCTAAGGGGGTATAACTTGTTATTGATTAATATTTAAAGGCACTAAACACCAAGTGGGTTCATTCTCTAAGCTATTCGTACCTTTATTTTTACGTGAAGACTCAATTTTGGACCCCGCCGTTACACATCCGAACAAAAGGTATCTCAAAGATGGCTGATGACATTTGATCAAACAATGAAACAAGTAAAGTAATGTAAATTCTACGCGATTCAGGTTTAATTGGCTAATAATTTATTTCAGAGACTACTTGGAGGAAGAAACAGTCTTGTTGGAACGAAACAAGCACGGGACCGAAAGGACCTACGCCTGCGGCCAACAGATGGGCCTATCTGTCCTCATCAACAACGAACTGGAGGAATACCACGCCACGCTGATCGCATCTCGCGGCACCAAGGTGAGGAATTCCGGCTATTTAAATGGAACAACTCGCTTCGGTGGTCGAATGGGTCATCCATAAATCACGTGACTGTAGATTCACACGTTCGCCGAAAAACTAGCGCAGAACAGGAACGTGGTCACGTGACGCGCTCTAAGCCAATCTCAAGATTTCCGCTTAATCGACGCGAGCTGTTCTGCTGAAGTTCAACTATTCTCTACTTTGTCCGCTCTGCTCGAGATGTTTGGCACAGGAGAACCAATCCAATCTCAGAACCAACCATCTCAAATCAGTGCGCATGCGCTCTACAGCCAGAAGAAAGCAGACAGCTTCGTTGGCCGTTGTGAGGAGATTTGAAATAACCCGTTAATGTAAAGCGTGTGTATCGATGTATTGAATTGTGCCACGTCATAGCGTTATAATTTGTAAACATCCATCGGGAGAAGGATCTAAAATATATGTTTATCCACTATGAAATAATATATGTTGATAATCAGCTGTTTTAAAACGTTGCAATGCATCATGGATCAACTTGAAATGTGTGAATTACTGCGCAGATTCTGCTTTCTATTTTTCGGCGAACGTGTGAATTAAGCTTAACGCTGTTGTGAGAGGGGGGAAGGGGGAGGGATCTAATGTGTGCATGGTGCTACATGGGTGGGGAGGACGGATACATCACAGTGTTACGTAACACAGATCTTAAGTTCTACATAACCTTCCCGTGGGTTCAAACGATCTGAGCATTTTATCTAACAATTTTCATCTCTAATTTGTTTGGATTTTGTTTTCAATGTATCACTAGTAAGATGGTTAAAAAAGGTTCCCCAGCACACTACTTTCTTGGTATGATGAATATGATATGCAATAAGCTCTAGGTGCCACTTTTTCTAACCTAATTTATTGATCTAATGAGTATGTTGAAAACTACCTCGAAGGAAAATTTCAGATTGAAAATTTATGAAAAATTCTCATCTATTAAACCGGGGAGGGCAGAGTTCTCAACAGAATTGAGGGTCTAGAAATCTGGGCGAATGTTGGTGCATTTCATGCTCCCTCCTTGTTCCCTTTGGTCAGATATTGTAAGTCATTGATTGCCAGTGCGAGTACTAGAGCTAACGTAAAATAAAGTAGTATTTATCTTATTATTTTTCTAAAAGCTTTTTTATAAAAAGTATATTTGGAGTCGGCTGCGTGAAAAATGTGTATAATTATATAAAATTGTGTTTTTAAAGTAAGCAACGCCTGGTGAAGCTCTGATATAAGACAATATATATATAGACTTGATAATCCTAGACTGCTAGTGACTACTATTGCACCTATACGACACACATAATCATTTCTCTGTAAATGTGACATCACTTAACTTACAGTGGAGTTGCGGCAGCATGGTCTGATAGTAAAAAAAACATTATTTTAATATATTCAGCTTCAGCTATCCCTTTTGATAGATAGGCTAGTATTAATGTAGACAATAGAGCAATACGTATTTTGTAGATTTCCGAAGACATCCTTATTACCACGATTCCACTAGACTGAACCGCCTCGTGGCGTAGTTGGGTAACGCGCTAGTCGTGTTGAGCTCGATCACTGAGGATGGGGAGATCGAGGTTCGAATCTCGGTCGGGTGAACTGGGGTGGTTTTTCCTAAATGGTTTTCCACTCTCCTTCCACGCAAATGCGGGTTTACTTCCTCTAAATTCAACCTTCCCAATTCCTAATCCATTAAAGTAATTAGTACTTAAGCGTATAACCCGAACGGGTAGTAAGATGCGGTGCTAAATATTATTATCCACTCGACTGGACCTGCGCACACTTATATCACTTGACAGTGTATGCGTAGCACTTCCCCTACGCTAGTTCTGAATAACATTAATTATCTGCGATCGTGACGTCACTGAAGGCAAAAGTTTTCGGGTTGGAGTACATTTAGCTGCTGCTTTAGAACTGATGCGCGTTCTAGGAGTAATAATTTATATTTATAAAAACAGTGGGGACAGTTTGCATGGCTCAACAGCCTACAAGTAAGTAGCTATTGGAGGAAAACGAATTGGTGAAACCTCACAGATGACTATGTTTTTCAACACTACTGAACTCATTATACATTTTATAGTAAAAGTGCAATTCATTCATTTTTTTATTGTACTCTAGATCGTTATTAAGTTCCCATTCACATATTTGACATTTCTGTTAGTATGTTAGTCCATAATTAACAATTTATAACTGAGATTAGGCTCTTTAATTTTTTTTTTCTAGACACCAGCATACATGAAGCAAGCCTCTCACATTCTGCATCAACATTTTGAAATAATAATTATAATAATATTTAATACAACGTCTTACTACCCGTTCGGGTTGTACGCTTAAGTACTAATTACGCTAATAGGTTAGGAATTGGGAAGTTTGGATATAGAGGAAGTGAACCCGAATTTGCGTGGATGTAGAGTGGACTTTTTTTTAGGAAAAACTACCCCCAGTTCACCCAACCGAGATTCGAATCTTGATCTCCCCGTCCTCGGCAGTCTAGCTCAACACGAAACTAGCGCGTAACGCCACCGCTGCGGGTATTTTGAAATAGAGGTGAGGATTTAAGGAAGATAATTATTTATGCTGTGGCTATTTCAATATTCAATTAAATGTAACTTATGTATAAAATATAATGAAAATCACTTACCCTTTGATTAAAAATAAATTAAACTACGAAAGGGAAAAATATAATATTAGAAATAAAACTTTTAAAAAAACTTGAACCTATTTAATTAAATATCTTTCCACCATACCTTCCTTAATTTATTCCACTGGAGTCGAATTAAAATGTAGTCAGCTAAAATTATGATTGAATTAAAATAATATATAGAGCTTGTGTGGTTCTGTAACGAGGTCATCCCAGCCTCGTGAGGACAATTGGGGAGCTACATGAATAAATAAGAAGCAGATCTGGTCTAGAAAACTGAGATTAAAACCGGAGGGTTCGTTGTGCTGACCAGATGACGCCCTCCATCCGCAAATGTCGGTACTATTTTCGCCGACATGCGGTGGCTGCTTGGTCGATATAGTTCGCTTGCGGGTTGATACCACTGAGTTTTTTTTTATCAAGCTATGTTAAACACAATCGTACATAAGTTCTCACAGCGTCTATTGTAGTTTGGAATATAATTGTCAAAGATTAGTTAGATTAATTTGTCACTGAGAAACAAGTATACGGTATTATTTATTTATCATGGAAAGCACTCCCTTAAGATCCATTTCGAACCAAATCGGAGCAATTTTCGAATAATTTTAAATATCCGTAATTAGTAAATTAATTCTGATTTTAACTTTAGAATTAAAATAACGAGGTAAGACCATCAATAACAAATTTGAACGAAATTTATAAAACCGTTTTTGAATGTAGTCACAGGCAAGACGGGCAAGGCGGGGGGGAGGGGGGAGAGGGGGGAGGGGGGGATGTAAACATACATAATTCTAGAAAAAACTTTTTCAAGTTCGAGGGCACATCAAAACATCAACCACTATAGTATGACAATCAAGAGGTTGAACATATTTACAGTTAAAATACTTTCTTTATATGATTCCGACATTTTAGCTTATTCGGTAGAATGTTTGCCTACTAAGCTAAGGGACCCTCGTTCAATTCCCGGCATGGCTAAAAAATGTATCATTAGGGTAATTAGTGTTTCCCGTTTCACAGTAATGAAGTATGGGTGCTGTGTGTTATATATTTAAATAAGTTTAAAGGTCGTGTGCGGACAATCAAATAAAAAAATCTTTATATGATAAAATAAAAAGGAACAAACTGGTTGTATTTTTAATTTGTGACAGCAACCTTTCTGACGATGACATGTTCCCAGCTGTTGGCGCACAACCCTTTTCATTACTCGAGTGAGGCCGACAGTCAGAAGAAGGTGGTGAGTCCAGGGCAGCACATGTACCTCGCCTTGAAACCGGTGAAGATGTTGGGCACAGAAGATATCAGGGATATCTCCATCCCACGACGCCACTGCAAGTTCGTTGATGAGGGCTCCTCCTCCAAGATTATGGTGTTCTACACCACACCCAACTGTCTAATGGAGTGTCAGAAGAACCTCACCATCGAGCTATGTGGATGTTCTCCCTTCACCTTCCCGGACCTAGGTAAGTACACGCTTCCTGGAGATACGTCACTCAACTCTCAGTGTCCTTCAGCTTCCTGGAGCTAGGTCACTATACTCTCAGTGTCCTTCAGCTTCCTGGAGCTAGGTCACTACACCCTCAGTGTACTTCACCTTCCTGGAGCTAGGTCACTACACTCTCAATAGCTCACAGTGTCCTTCATATTCCTGGAGCTAGTTCACTACACTCTCAATGTACTTCAGCTTCCTGGAGCTAGGTCACTACACTCTCAGTAGCTCACAGTGTCCTTCACCTTCCTGGAGCTAGGTCCCTACACTCTCAGTGTACTTCACCTTCCTGGAGCTAGGTCACTACACTCTCAGTAGCTCACAGTGTCCTTCACCTTCCTGGAGCTAGGTCACTACACTCTCAGTGTCCTTCACCTTCCTGGAGCTAGTTCACTACACTCTCAGTAGCTCACAGTGTCCTTCACCTTCCTGGAGCTAGGTCCCTACACTCTCAGTGTACTTCACCTTCCTTGAGCTAGTTCACTACACTCTCAGTAGCTCACAGTGTCCTTCACCTTCCTGGAGCTAGGTCACTACACTCTCAATAGCTCTCAGTGTCCTTCAGCTTCCTGGAGCTAGGTCACTACACTCTCAGTAGCTCACAGTGTCCTTCACCTTCCTGGAGCTAGGTCACTACACTCTCAGTGTCCTTCACCTTCCTGGAGCTAGTTCACTACACTCTCAGTAGCTCACAGTGTCCTTCACCTTCCTGGAGCTAGGTCACTACACTCTCAGTAGCTCACAGTGTCCTTCACCTTCCTGGAGCTAGGTCCCTACACTCTCAGTGTACTTCACCTTCCTTGAGCTAGTTCACTACACTCTCAGTAGCTCACAGTGTCCTTCACCTTCCTGGAGCTAGGTCACTACACTCTCAATAGCTCTCAGTGTCCTTCAGCTTCCTGGAGCTAGGTCACTACACTCTCAGTAGCTCTCAGTGTCCTTCAGCTTCCTGGAGCTAGGTCACTACACTCTCAGTAGCTCACAGTGTCCTTCACCTTCCTGGAGCTAGGTCCCTACACTCTCAGTGTACTTCACCTTCCTTGAGCTAGTTCACTACACTCTCAGTAGCTCACAGTGTCCTTCACCTTCTGGAGCTAGGTCACTACACTCTCAATAGCTCTCAGTGTCCTTCAGCTTCCTTGAGCTAGTTCACTACACTCTCAGTAGCTCACAGTGTCCTTCACCTTCCTGGAGCTAGGTCACTACACTCTCAATAGCTCTCAGTGTCCTTCACCTTCCTTGAGCTAGTTCACTACACTCTCAGTAGCTCACAGTGTCCTTCACCTTCCTGGAGCTAGGTCACTACACTCTCAGTAGCTCACAGTGTCCTTCACCTTCCTGGAGCTAGGTCACTACACTCTCAGTAGCTCTCAGTGTCCTTCAGCTTCCTGGAGCTAGGTCACTACACTCTCAGTAGCTCACAGTGTCCTTCATCTTCCTGAAGCTAGGTCACTAAACTCTCAGTAGTGATTGTAAAGATTAGGGATGTTAGATTTGTAGTTTTAGAAAAGAAAGTACGTGTGAAACACTAGGGCCTATTCAAATTGAGGACTGATATAAAACACTTTATAATGTAACGCAGTCGAAAAATGTGCTTTTGTACATATAAATATACGAGTCGCGATTCTTTACTGCAAGTATTATTACAGTGGAAGAGGTGTTGCACTATTAATAAAGTGAAATGTGACCGAATTAAAGTTAAAATCGAAACCATAAAATTAATTCATTGATATAGTTTGCTACTTGATGATACACTTTTCATCGATTTCTATTCTTCTCGAATTAAAGATTGAATCAGGCCTGTTTTAATCCAAAATTTTCAGTTTTTAATCAAATAAAAATCTTTGCTTACTAATTCTAACTAATCCCGAATCAAATATAAAGCTTGGATTTTTTTTAAATGAAATACATATTTTCAATAAAAATCTTTAAATCCAATCTGAATAATTTATAATGAAAATATTTCAATTTTAATCGAATAGTTTATGATAAAAAAAATTCAAATCAAATTCAATTTGAATGTTAGGCTCAATTATTTAAATTTTTTGATCACATTTTATAAAATAATTAAGGCCACAAGAATTATTTTTATCAAATTAATATATTATTAATATTATGAGATCTTCAAGTTTCTATGAGCTAATGACCTAGTCAAATTATGTTAATTGATATGTTAAAATAAAATGTAAATACAGTCACAGGACTTACTTGAAGTTTGGATGAGATTGTTGATTATCTTTTAATAACGAATAAATGGTAGTTTATATATTTATAAATTAATTTAGAATCAAATAAGAATCGCAATTGTATTCTAATTTATCCTCGAAATTTTGAAGCCTAGCACAGGCCTAGATTGAATATTTTTTGTTTCCTTAATGCAAATAAATTAACAATTAAATTATGGTACTTTAAGTATTCGTTTATTAATATTAACAAATTTAATTTAATCATTTCTATAGGAGACCATAGAATCTGCAGCTTTAAAGATGTACCCTGCCTCGCTAAACATGCAGGTAATTTATTTTAATTTTTACATTTGAGTTTTTCCGGGCACTTAACAGAACGGAGCTGCGAGCCACCTGATATATTCTGAAATAAACTTAATTCTAACATTACTATTTTCCTGCCGGGATTCAAACATAGAAAAACATGCAACCGTTACTCGGAATAATAATAATTATTATTATAATTATAATAATATAGTAATGATTTTAATTTATTTTCATTGTTTATTCTCCACACCAATGCGCAGACGTCAGTTTCTTCTGCTCTGGTTTGTCAGTTATGGGAAGGTTGGGGTTCGAATCCTCGTCGGGTGTAATGAGGTGGCTTCTTTTAAATGCCTTTCCCCTCTTCCTCCACGTCAAATGCTGCTCCCTCACTAGATTCCACCCTTCTCCTCCCTGCCCCACTAGTGTTAAAAAGCGAAACACCCTCATGGATGCTGTGCTCAAATAAAAACCCACGTACATTACATTCGATAGCGACCCTTAAAATTGACGTACCTTTGTTTGTTTTTTACAGAAAAGTTAGATTCGTTCTCCGGAGATGGCGACAACAAAATGCCCTGTGATTGTATCCCGGGCTGTATAGAGACACATTTTGTCGTCCACCCAGACACGGTGGAATTAATTAAAAACTACAGCGCTGACGAGTACAGTTTCTAGTGAGTACATGCTTCGAGCACCACTTGGTGCATTTGTCCAACACCTTATCCTAGTCGGTAGACCGTCTACGGTCCAGTTTTCAAAGGAATAAACCTTATCGACAACTATAAAAGTTAATAGTTCTACTTTTATATACTTAATATTTCAGGTCATGTGATGTGCAGCAGTTACTTTTGAAAAATATGATTAAATAACACTAGTAATATAGTAAAATGTTAGCAATGCTGGCCGAAAAAAAGTTTGTATTTTCTAAAAGGCGCTTCTATCCAAATTGGATTGTATCTAGTAAGCTAAGGGTCCGTGGTTTGATTCCCAGCATGGCCGAACATTTTTCATTGGATGTGTATGCTCAAGTTTAAGGTGGGCCAGTAGCTCATGTATTAAGAAAGTACGCGTTAAATACCGTTAATGAGATAAGCGTATTAATTATATTTATTACTCGTGCTAAATAGATTATAACATAAATACTTACATTTCAACTAATAATAATAATAATTACTATTATTATAAATAACCTATAAAAAATAACTTGCACTTATTAGATAAATGGAAGAAGTACCCTGCGTTGCTCGGGGTAGTCACGCAATGTATTGCGTAATTACTCCTATAGCAACACTTTTCTTTGCTTCAAACAAACATAAAAAGATCTTCATTTTAGTTCGTCCAGCCCAGTTTTTAATGAATTAAAATAATATAATACAAAAATTTTAAATTCCATCTTAGATTTGCACAGGGCCTAATAGTTTTTAAAATCCAAACCTCTATGTGTGGTAGATATCGCGCAATGCTCAAACAGACAAACAAACTCTTTATTTAATTAATATAGATAGTAGTGCACACATTTTTCAGGTAGGAAGAGACTTTTAGTAAATACAAACTTTGTTTTTTGCATTTAACATTAATAACATTTTACCATTTTATTAGTGCTATTTTAATTATTTATCAAAGTTGGCATTTGCACGCTAATGTGCAATGGTAGGGTGATTGTGAGATGAAATGGAGGACCTACAGTTTAACGTGGGTTCCGAACCACGGTGGAGGCCTGGCATTCCACACATTCACAAGTTGTGATTAATACACGTCTTGTCAGAGGTGAAGGAAGGGTTTGTCAATCAGATAAATCTGTGCCGGGACCGAGGATTGAACCCCGGACCCTCAGCACAGAAGTCTGACACCTTACCCCTAGACCACCAGGTCACCTGTTGGACATAACTTTGACATACTTTACTCGAGTTGGCCAAATTTAACCTGCCTTAACTTCAGGGTAATCGGTTATCTTGAGGATAGGAGAGCAACTATGGCACTAAGGACCGGCTACACGGAGCCGCACCGCACCGGCGCGGACGAATCGTCTAGAGAGCATTGCTCCGCACTTTTTCGGTGCGGTGCGGACCGTGTAGCCACCTATCACCGGAAATAAATGTTCGGGTGCTTTGTTTTCATGGTAAAACTAGGCATTTCTTTCACAGCCGTGTCACGTGTGACGCTGTAGTCATTGTTTCCAACATTACGTACAAGATAAACAATATCATATACAACAACTTATTGAACAACAAACATTCTTCTTCTTAATTAATAGCTAACTTAAAACTTTATTCTTCGTAATTATCAGCTAACTTAATTTTATGAAAATAGGTGAAAACCTATGCAATAAAAAATAAAAATGCAAACTTATTTTGTAATAGAATAAAAATTGTTGGAAAATGCGGTGCGGGTTGGCTCCGTGTAGCCATACCTAAGGCAGTGGTACTCAACCTGGGGCACACGAAAACATATTAGAGGCTGCGTAACATTAGGCCTATATATTATTTCATGATAAAACTAAATAACCAGGATCAGATTTAGGGTTAGCCACAAAAGACACACACGTAAGGACATGTGATCTGGGAGCGAGATTTCTTTCTCTCTCTCCCTTTCTTAGATGTAAATTATAGAATACGTATAGCTTGCATTATGTACCAACAGCTTTGGGACTACAATATACATACGTAATCACGCCGTTACCTTACGGGGTAGGCAATAAACTGTACATAGACCTATAGCTAAAAAACAACTCCGCACTTAATCCACACTCACTTACTTTCTCCACACTTCCCTATCCTTGCATACATCCATACAACGAGTCATACATGCTCTTTTATTCTTAAAACTCGTAATGTTTCTCTTTTTAACCCATTCATCTACATTGTACAACATTTAACCACGTCTTACATGCCCACCTCTTTCTTTTCATCCACACACTCTACCTTCATATATTTGCTTCATCACTCAATCCACACTCATCCTCTAAACACGCCCAAACCAACGTAGACACTTCTTTCACATTTTCCTATTGGATCCCCTTTCAAACCGCACTCCTTCAGCACCCATTCATTACTGACTTTGTCCATACAAGTTTTTCCACATACATTTCTAAGACATCTCATTCCAACCGCATTCACCCTGTGCTTGTGTTTCTACAGACAAATCCACGCTTCACATACATATAACAATGTTGTCGTTAACAGAATTTTATATAGTGCCATCTTTACCTCTTTTTCGATACTAATTCATTCTTTGCAACTTTTCGGGGTACAAAGTTGAAGATAATTTATATCTTAGGTACGCTAACGTAAAAGGTTGAATATCATTGCACTGAGGACATTCTTACACACACACACACACACACACACACACACACACACACACACACACACACACACACACACACACACACACACACACACACCTCATCTACAGAAAAATTCCCCCAATTTTTTCCAGCCCCCTTTCCCACATTTTTTTTTCTATTTCCACTTAAGTATTGTGCAATTTGCGCAAGGGTTTGCTAACTATATATATTTTTTATGATATCCCGGACACCTTTTCCGATTACCTCTCTAGTAAACCCTATCATTGTCGAGAGAGATACAAAAGGATTTGTAAGTTTTCTTCTAACTAAAATCCTAATACACAAGAGTTGCCTTAACATTTCTAACATGTACTTGTTACGTTTTATTTCAGCCGTGGAGTGAACACAGACAGCGTCATCCACGTGTTCTTAACTGATGTTGTGGGTGTCCAATACGAGAAGAGGCAGTTCCTAACTTGGGTAGACCTGTTGGGTAAATATGACGTATGGGCAACACGTATAAAGTCCCAGTAGATCATCTTCGACATTGTGGGATCAAATCCGTTGTTTATTCCCTAAATGGTTACCCACGTTACCTGCACTCATACTAGGGTACACACACACACACACACACACACACACACAAAAAACACATTACTACAACCTCTGTAGATCGAGTGGTCTAAGTTGGATGACAATGAATTGAGTCCCAAGCCACTTGTTTATCTTTTCAGTATTTAATTCGAATTGGGTCCGGGTTGTTTTGAACAGTTACTTTAAATTGAGTCCAGGGTACAACATCTATTGTTCTTCCAAACATACGCGTAATCTCTTTTATTCAGTCTATTTCGAACGTCATAGAGTGCATGTCGAACGAAAAACAAATAACGCCTTTTGTCATTAATGGCTTTAAGTTCCGTTTTCACAAAAGGCTAAAGGACGGAGTACAACGGTGAACTTGTTGCACGAGCTCTTGTTTTTTTTTTTTAACTTTCAACTGATCATGTTATTTCAGCTAACTGCAATGAACCTAACCTAGCCTAGCTTGACTTAACTAAACCTAACCTAACAAGTTCCTGCCAACAACCTCCTAGGGACTCAACTCCGACAACCCAAAAATGGAGGGTGGGAGTCAATTCAATGTTTGGGACTCAATTCGATATTACCTTTTAAGTCAGTGGTTCCCGGCTTGTTTAGGTTTATGTCTGTAGCACACTTTCAAATAATGTAATTTTTGGTGGAACACTTTAAAAGATAAAAATACGAACGTGTAATGTTTATAAGCAAGTTAAGTTTTGAGAATTTTGTTTGCTTTATGTATTTTTTATAGGCAAGTTAAGTTTTGACATTTTTTTTTCATTTATTTGAGGTACGTTCATTTTCTGCACCGACTGATTATATCAGTACACGATTTATAAACTAACTTAAATCAAGAACATACACAACATTCAGCCCCCGGCCGTTAATTCATCACTGTGGAAGGGGGAACCCACATTCTACCGATGATAAATATTTCGGCCATGTCAGGAATCGAAACCGGGAATCTAAAGCTCAGTAGATAAACACTTTACCAACTGAGCTAAGGTGTCGGACTATAAGAAATTGAATCTTTTTACTAACGAAAATAAATTAAAATATACAGCACTTTATGTTATTAATGGGATCTTGTAATTCTGAAAATAGCATTAACAATAATGAAACATAATAGTGGTTCAAAAAAGTAATATTAAATAAATTATTGGATCAATGTGAAACTTTAACCAGACTTTTTTTTTTTTGCACCGCATATTACTGCCCGTTCAGGTTATATGCAAATGTGCTGATTAAGTTAATGAGTTAGGGATAAGGAAGGTTGAATTTAGAGGAAATTTACCCGAATTTACATGGAGGTATGGTGGAAAACCCTCCTTCAGTAAACCCGACAGTGATTCGAACCCCGATCTCCCTGTCATCGGTTGTTGTTATTTACTAATATTAGGGGCGTATACACTATAAGGCAGCTCTCATTTAGTATTCAAGCTCACTAATTAACTCCCGTTGTTATATTTGATGTAAAAAAAATGTTGAGAAACCCAATTTCAAAAGATATTTAAACATTGATCAAGATTCGGCGGCACACCCGTGAAAGGTTCACGGCACCTCAATGTGCCTCGGCAACGTTGGTTTAGAACCACTGGTCCAATACGTCACTCTGGCAATAGACTGAATTGCCGATGATGGTGAGATCGGGGTTCGAATCCCGGTTGGGTGTATTACGCGTGTTTTTTCCCCTCTAAAAATTGTTTTCCCCTCTCCCTCCGCATAAATACGGCTACACATCCTTTAAATTAAACCTTCTTCATAAAATAAAAGTTTTTATATATTTGTTCCAGCTTCTCTCGGAGGACTCCTTGGTTTCTTCATGGGCTTCAGCGTCATCACCCTGATTGAGACCATCTACTTCTTCACGGCGCGGGTGATGTTCCTCCTGATGTGCCCGCCACCAGCAGCTGAGGAGGACCAGGGGGAAGATAACAACGCTTATCAGTCCACCCGCAAGATAAGGGCAGTTAAAGAGGATACTCTGCGGATAACGGGTCGCGTAATGACCAGTGCTACCAACAGGCTGGTCCGTCACAAGATAAGAGAAGGAAAAAAGAGATTAGCCTGGGACAGCTCCTCGTCAATTAATTGTGGATTTTAAAATGGTGTAGACCTGTGTCTATATATATATATATATATATATATATATACATCTCCAGAACCCATGATCAAAGGGTGAGAGGATCAAATGAGCCAGTTTTCATCAGGCTTCCTACTCCTCGCCCACAACCACACAAACATCTCTCTTTTTACAAATGGCGAGTCTTGACGTATTCACGACACACGCGCATAAAAACAAATTATCATCTATCTATTTAAAAACGTGAATTGATTCCCTTCTACAATAATTTCTGGAGTTTTAAAAAACAGATTTACATAATTAAAAAAATATATACATATGTGACCGCTTACATAGACAAAATGGGAGCGTGTTTTTTTTGCGCCCGCGTTGGTAGCGACCTTTCAAAAAAAAAGTGCGTGTTTGCACCCGCCTAAAATAAACCGTAAGTGTTCGCGCCCGTCGGCGAGTCAAATCCTTGATAATAGCGACTGGAAGTCATTAATAGGACGTATATGACGTTAATTTTTTGATCGGTCCTGTTTCAAAACTACTAGTATGAAGGAATGTTGGTAGGTTAGGTTAGGTTAGGTTAGGTTAGGCTAGGCTAGTCATTGACCTGATACCTCTATTCTGCCGGATGGGGGGGAGGGGGGCGGATAAAACACATACTCAATGTTTTTGAAAGGAAATAGCATAAACAAGTTTTGTAAATACAAACATTTACCTTCCTTAAAACATTAAGAAGGATTTGAATATATAGTGGGAGTAAATACACACGGTTATTTTTCCCATAGCTCAAACACACACGAGCGCAACCAACACGTAGCCGACAAAATGTGCCTACTTTTTTTTTTTTAATATTCAAAGGGAGCAGCGGAAATTTTAATTGGAGATTAAAATTAAAATAGGAATATATAATTAAACTACCTAGATTAATTGAATCTTCAATTTTGTATTTCAAAAATATAAAGGGTTCATTTGAAAGCTTTCGTCGATGAGCCAGATAGGTTTTTTTTTATACCAAGATTTCGAACACAGCTTATTTTAAAAGCTTGTCGGAGTTGTAAAGAAAAGAAGAATAGCTTAGTGGTGGAAATACACTTTTATCTTTTTTTTATGTATACTTTGTTTACTTATGAAGTACATTATGGCCCTATCTTATAAGCTATTCCATAGTGGAACCAACCAAGGTAAGCTTTAAGGGTTTTTTTTTTTTATTTAGCACCGCGTCTTACTAACCGTTCGGGTTATACGCTTAAGTACTAATTACGCTAATGGATTAGGAATAGGGAAGGTTGAATATAGAGGAAGTGAACCCGCATTTGCGTGGAGGGAGAGTGAAAAACCATTTAGGAAAAACCACCCCCAGTTCACCCGACCAAGATTCGAACCTCGATCTCCCCGTCCTCGGTGGTCGAGCTCAACACTACTAGCGCGTTAGCCAACTACGGCACCGAGGCGGGTCTTTAAGGGTAAACGAAATGTACATAGTTTAACTAATAATGCACAGAGATTGAGTAAACTGTTTTATATGAAAGAGGGCCTTCAAATTTCCACTGCCCCAAGTCCTTTGAATTATTTCGGTAACCTTGTAAATGACGTGGCTTGGCGTATGAATACATAAACTGGTATTCAGTGACATATTAAACTTGACGGATAAGGTTCTTGATATGATGAACTGAACCGACACTATAATGTGCTCGCAAACACGTGTCGTTTATGTCACTTTAGTTTTCCCTCGTGTTGGAACGTTAGTTAGGTCACGTGAGGAACTGTTTACCAGTTTATGTTGGCTGCCCTTGTTGCGGTAAAAAGATCGTGACACGGCGTGTGATAAATCTTGACGGAGAAAATGTTGACAATGTGATATATTATATAGGTCACACGAGCAGCTGGCGAGAGTGTGCTGTTCAGCTTCAGAAGGGCTGCCAACTGAACCTGAAGGAGATTTTGATTTTTTTTTTAAAGTCCAACACCTTAATTCAGTCTATTGAGCTAAGGCTCCTGGATTCGATTCCCGGCTGGGCATATAAAAAAAATCATCGCTGAAATGTGAGTTTCTCCCTTCGACAGTGATGAGCTAAGGGCCTGGGGGCTGGGTGTTGTGTCTGTTCTAGATTTAAATTAGTATTAAGTCGTGTGCTGATATAATCAGTCATTTTAGAAAGTGCACGAAAAAACCCTAGTAATAATAATAATAATAATAATAATAATAATAATAATAAATGAAATGACGTTACCTACCTGTGAATTCAAAGCTATTATGCGAAGCGGGTTGCATCTAAGCTTGACGCACTTGAAGCACTCAAAGCACTATCACACTAAGATGTCGATGTATGAAATAGAAAGAAAAGGTAAATAAATAGTCAGTTCACCCTGCGAGGCCTCTTGTTTACGTTCTGATGACACTTCCCCTTTTCCGCTGACGAGCACAAACACTCACTCTAGTATTTGTGCCTGGACAGTATTGGTTTGTGTATTAGAATAAATTGTTTACTATTCTAGATAGACATACACTTCCACGGAATTTTTTAATTCACATCCTGACAGGAAGACTCCTACAAAACATTTTCGTGACTTTAGGGTTCGGCCAGACTGACAAGCGAGCGAGCAAAGCGCGCGAGCGACTGGGTGGCCAAACTGGCGAGCGTGCGAATGAGCGAGCGCGTGATTAGCAGATAGCTCTCGATAGCTTTTGTTGACGAGGAGGCAAAGGTTCGAATCTTGGCTCAGTGAACTGAGGGTGGTTTTTGACATGTAATTTATTGTTGTGGCTTTCTCATTCTCTCTCCACGCTAATGGTGATTCTTATTTGTAAAGGCCTACTTTGATTTGATTTTATTGTATTTTAACATATCAGTTTTACATATATATATATATAGGTATGGTTTATCATCTTACCAATTAGACTAAGCCGTTAGTAGCAAGTGTGCTAAATCTATCGATAATAATAATAAAAATGTCAAATATGTCAAAATTAGAAGTTTTCCTAGCACTCAATGAGCCAACATACAATAATATTGCCTAGCGCCTGTAAACTATACTGTACCGGGCTCGTCGCTCGCTCCAGTCTGGCCACCTCTCATTACAACCAATGTGTTCTACTTTATATTTTAGTCTCTTGCGTTACAGGTAGTCAACGTCCTTTTATTAACTAAATTTCAAAATTGAATTCATATGTGCTTCTAGGTTATTTAATTTCATTAGGGGAGCAAACTAAACAATATCAGCAAAGTTGAACTTTATTTAATTTAATGTATTTAATCATATTAATTTTCTAACTATCCACACCAGTGCACACACGTATTTGGGCATCAGTCTTGTTTGGTCAGGCTCGCCGATGATGGGGAGGTCGAAGCTCGAATCCCAGACAGTTTTACTGAGGTGATTTTTCCTGAGATGGTTTCCACTCCTTCCACTCAAATTCTACATTCTTCATCCTTACGCCATTAGCACAATTAAATGCGGATAACTCGGAATATACGGAACAAAAAAAAAAAAAAAAATCCTGATTGTTTATTTTATTATGTATCTGGAATAACCCCTGTTATAATAATAGTCCCAATATAATAATTTATATTTACATCTCATGGCTTTTAGTATAAAGATTAAAGATACATATTTTATTTGATTGGGTAAATTACGTTTTTAAATTTAGGCAATACTGTACTTTAATAAAACTAACACCAGCTTCGGTGGCTGCGTGTCTAGCGGGCTACTCTCGTAGTAGACTGGACTTCCGATAGCAAGGAGATCGGGGTTTGAATCTCGGTCGGGTCTACTGAGGGTGGTTTTTCCAAAATGATTTTCCATTCTTCCTCCACGCAAATGCGGGTACACTTCCTATAAATATAACCTTATACCAGTTCATAATGCCCAGCCATCAATACTTTATTTCGATTATTTTATGTATTTTTCACTTTATTGGTTTTTAAGGTGAGTGAGTGTGTATTTTAAAGTGAACCAATGAATAAATAGCACATTCATTTGATTTTTGTAACAAAAACAATTATCTAATGTTAGGCGCCTTAGCTCTGATGGTAGCACGTATGTTCACTGAGCTTGAGGTCCCGGGTTTGATTCCGGGCATAGACGAAATAACAGCTGTTGGTGAAATTCTAGTCATTTCAAATTGATAGTGACAGACTGTTCTAAAATTAAGTTAGTTGAAGTCGTGTGCGATATAATTAGTTTGTTCAAAAAGTGCACATTAAATACCCCTTTTATTTTTTTGCCATAAGGCATATCAATTGACCGTGAAATATGTAGTATTAGCTTGTTCGCTTTGTATGTAGACTTTTAACCGCTCTGTGGGAACAGAACAATGTCCAGGGCACACCTGGGAGGTTGTCTACACGTCATACCCATAGTAGATGACGTATGATAGTGATTATGAAGGTGTGGAGCCAGTGGAAATCCTAAACCTAACCTAAGCCTAACTAAACAGATCGTGGTGACCATAGAAAAAAAATCTATTTACGGGAAAAATACCGATGGCGTCGTCGGGAATTGAATCTGGAACTTCTAGATCAGCATACTGGGACACTGACCAATAGACCAAGAGGTCGTTTAACACTTATAATCAAGAATATATTTGATAATGTTGAAAACATAAATGGCTCTTTGTTTACAAATGTATTACTGTTTTTACCGCGCTAGGCCTTGGCACCTGGTAAATATGTGTTTGTTTTGTGCGTCTTACCACCCATCTGGGCTATCTTCGTATTTACACTGATTGGGTAGGGATGATAAAAATACATTATAGAGAAAATGTACCCATATTTGTTTGAAGGAATAGTGGGAAACCATGTATGAATAAACATCTTAATAAACGGGCGGATTCAAACTATGGCTTTTCCATTATCCTCATATTAATACTAAATGAGACTGACACCTTTATCCACGAGCCCACCAATGCGGGTGTTTGTTGGTCGTTGGTTTTTTTTTAATGCGTCCTGTCAGCTACTTAAAATGAGGTCTTTATTTAGAAGGACGTATTTAATAGTTTATGCATTAACATAAGCATGGTCATAAAATTACTGTTATTAATCTAATTTGAATTGGCAAGATCAGTTCTACATTGTTCTCGTCAATTCAAATTGATCTATTCGACCTTGAACAATCTACTCCCACAAGTCAGAACATTCTTTGTTCTACAAAGTATGGTAGTCAGTTTTCAGGGTCAAAATACCGGAACTTATTTTGAATTATTATGGCAGAAAATAAATATTACATAGCTTATAGCAATAATACCGTGATTGTATATGTTACATACTTGAATTTGAAGAAAAACTTTAAGAGAAAAATAAAAAACTTTACTTGATTCAAATGTTGCGTTTACTACACACAAGCTAATAAACAGTAGATTATGCTAGTTATCATAATCATTCTAAGATTTTATTTCTCATGCTTTAAAATTAATTGGTGCTATTTAAAAAAAAAATTGTACTTCGTCTTTTGGTAACCATTCAGGCTATTTGCAGGCAGGTATGATTAAAAAAATGTACCTAAATATATGAATAGAGGGATAGTGCGATACGATTTAGAAAATAATACCCTTAGTTCCCTCGGCTGTGATTCGAACCCCACCCCAACTTATCCGCCACCGATAAACCAGACTAGACAAGCTCGACCTTCAGTGTACGTGTCCATCGGCGCACTTGTATTTGTAAATAAATACTTATTACAAGTTTTTTCGCACGCGCTAGTTCCAGTGTGTGTGTTTTTTAGGCAGTTTTTCTCCTAATTTATTTCTAGAACAAACCCAGCAACCTAATCTTAGGCCATGGACGTGCCTGATTTTCCATCTTTTGAGGGCAGGTGGAGGGGGGGGGGGAGGGACGACCCCTAGGACACCCATTATTATTAAATTTTAATCTAGCATTGTCCAAAGTATTTTTCTTCATATTCACAGTTCTTTGTTTTCAAGATTTTCTATCACACCCCAGAATTAAATAGGTGTGACTCTTCTCAATAATTTATTCAAATTTCTAAAAAAAGTAAACGGACAAGACCTACTTACAAGAATTTGATTAATTCCGTGTTAAATAATTAACTCTTTATTTAAGTGAAAAACGGCTTTATCAAACACCTTTTTTTCTTCATCAGCTGGATATAAACTTGTTTGAATAATGGCATACATTCTGAGCTTGTCCAAACTTTTTTTGTGTGCGTGACACAGCCACGTGATTAATCGTATGCATACTGTTTCTCGGGTATGTTTTGTTGTGACGTAGACAACTAAAAAATTAAATATTTCCACCTTACAGGATGAACTCTCGTTTTCAACGCTAATGTCAGAAGAAATGAAACTTTTTTAAAAGTCCAATCTGTTTAATAAAGGCACACAATGCGTTTGTAAAGTAACTGAGATTTTGCAAGCAGGTTAAGATTTAAATAAATCAATTAAATTAAATATTGAAAGGGACTTTCCCTTGGAGCACAAATATTTGAAATGAAGGATAGGAAGGGTTGGGGGAGTGCTCCATCCCTCCTACCCTCCCATCAGCACCCGACAGGGAAGCCCATGTACTAGACACTTCAATACAAAACTTAAATCACTTTTTAAATAGGTTCGTTGTGATTCTAAACGTCGGTTCCTATTGTCACGTTTCACCACGTTGACGGAATGGCGTTGTTCCTTTTGTTTTATTTTTCCCCTCGACCCAATCGAGTGGGCAGCAAACACGAGGCAAAAGACGCGGCTGTGAAGTCAAGTTGTTAAAATAGGCCGTGATAGTCCATTGAGCAACACGCAACCTTGCTGGAAGATGAAAGAACCAAATAAAAACACCTGACGTCGTAGCTTATGGATTCAATGAAAACATTAAATCCAGGGATGGGACTTGTACGTCTAGGATACTTTAAGGATATTCTTGATCCGAGAAAATATTGGACTCTAAATTCGAAAAAAATTTAATCAAATTTTTAGTAAGAATTAATTTTAAACTTCTTATACATAATTATAGTACTAACTTAACAACCAAATCCCTAACCATTAATATATCACTTTACTGAATCTATGACTATTTTAACAAATGCTTAAAAAAAGTCTATATTTATTTTTTCTTTCTATTTTCTATGGTAACTGTAGTAAACTAAACCTTCTATATTTAAATGTTTTCTAAGATTCAAATTCTTCGCACTCAAGGTTTGGAAGTCGTAGGTAAAATGAACATTTGAATTCGTATAAGAGATTCTACTCATCTCTAACGGGAAAAAAAACACCTACCGCGACATGTCGCACGTCAAACCTTTGACAAATGTCCTTGAGAAAGTGTGATATTTAAGTTATAGTACGATTGTACCTCGAATCGCTTCAAGAACATCCAAATAATTACGCTCCACTTGAATAGGACATACAAATGACGGGTAACTACTAATTGTGTCCTCAATAGGAGGTCATGTGGAGAAACTGAATTTCCTTTTCTTCTAAACAAGTAAAAGAGTCATTAAAAAGTTGTGAAAACATTTGAAAAACACATTCAGAGTAAGTTGGAACATAAGCAAGCTCTCACAAATGACTGGACAAAACTTATTTTTTTACCCGTTTGCGTTCATGGTTGAGGTGGTTAACTAACCGTCCATCAAATTAATCCTTTCATTAGGTCAAGGACTTGCGCAAAACAAAAATGAAGAGAAAATGCTTTTTAAACACTTCAACGCAGAAGGTCAATGAAGCGTAACTGTTTACGTTCTTTTAATACCTTTAATCATCCCGAGGTTTAAATGACAATGGCACAGATTTGTGAGGATTTTCGTAAATGGCTTTGTTTACGATAATCCAGACTTTGATTAGAAGGAAGAATAAACTGAGCTGTGACAAATAACGGAAGGTTCTCTTAGTCTTTTTCCTTGTGCTTCGCTTTACATCTCCCTACTCGTCTGGCTAGCCGCATATTTACTTACACTAGTGGGGAAGTGGTGAGGCAGACGTAATTTAGAGCAAGCGTAACCACATTTTCCGGGAAAACAGTTTGAAAATAATAAACTATATATATCTGGTTGGGTTGGATTCGAATTCCGACGGGTGTATTGAGGTGATTTTTCCGCAAGTGGTTTCTCAAAATCCTTCCGCACAATTGGGGGTACATTTCCTCTTAATTCTATCTACCTACCTAAATGGTGTAAATATGAGAATAGTCTAGATGGGTAGTAAGACAAGGTTCATTCAAACAAACAATTTTACTTACGAATAATATTTTGTGTAGCATTCTACCTGCGTATAATACAGGACAAAGATGGCTGCCAGCTGCCTACGTATTATAAGCTATGGTTTCAATACAAAGTTTGAAGCTAACTTCATGTGTTTTTCTGCAACTGACACGTATTATTTACTTTAAACTCATGAATAATATTAATTATAATAAAATGTTTATAAATAGTAGGCTGTTTTTATTTAATCAATAAAATAATGATTGATAAGTGTTAAGTAATGCCAGATATGTTGTTTTTTATTTCTGTTTATTTTCGTTTATAAAAGATAGAACGTACATATATTTAATTTCAATGTAGTGTGAGAATTTAAAGACAATAATGCAAATATTGTTTCCAGATATTCTTGAATACATATCAACAATGGAACATTTATCTGGAATCATCATGTTTTAAAAAACTCAAACTTAAATTATCATCCTATTTTATTTTAAATGTTTAATGTTAAAGTACTAAGTATTCTATAAGCAAACGCTCTAAGCGTAAATAAAATATTGTTATTGATACACAAAAATATATTTTTTATATTAAATTCATGCCAAGTCCAGCAATAAAGAATATTCACCGAATTATTTTTAATCTTGTACTTGATCATAACCTATTATTAGGACATTAATTGATATGAAATTTAATCTAATTAATTAAATTTGAATAAAATATTTTTGCATAGTTTCTCAAACCAGTGAAATAATACATTTCTACAAATAAAGTGAAAAATAAAATTACTATATTTTTTTTAAGTTGTAAAATAGAATTAGCAAGTTCTATAGTTCGTTTTAATGTATTTTAATTTTACTATAGGAAACTGGCAATGTAATGTATAGCTACAAACTTAATAAATGGTAAGGAGCTGCAACTAACAAAGTGTTTATTAATATTTAATACTGTTATTTGAATAATATTTTATGCATACTTATATTGTTATAACATATGAAAAACCTAAATGATGAAAAAAAGCGCAATTGTTAAGCTCACTTAATCAAAGGTTTCTTGGCAAAAACATATTTTTTCATCAGAGTGGATAATCAATCACCCATTAACATCTAGACAACTTATTTCTTACTTTTCCCTTTCAAAGCTTAAACAACAAATCCTTCAGCACAGTGCTGCACTCTGTTGTCAGGCGGTGGATACTTGCAGCATTGTGACGTTACAACACCAAGCCCTGCGAGCAATAGTGAAAGTCCGGATACTCCACAGATGGCACCACCTATCATGTCTGCTAGTGCTGTACCTGGTTTTGGACGTAAGGTGCTCAAGACGACTAAACCCGTGCTGCTCAACATACTGAAGATAGTCAACAATATGTATCCTGAAAAAAAAAGCTCAAATAAAGCAAGATTGCTGACTGAGTGTAACAGATACAGAAAAAAATATTATAAAAGGGGAGATGCTATGTATCTTACGGTTTGTTGGAGTTATTCACTACTTACCCCAACTAATCTAAGCACATATGAATATGTAAATACATTTAAAACAAATTTATCAGAATTCCCCTGGGGAGAGGACATAAATCAACCCCCAGTATACCAGGCAAATATCTATCTCCATAGCCAGTGAAAAGTATAAACTGCAAACCACTAAATCAACAGTCTAATTTTTATAGGAAGAACCTTATCTGACAGATTGAAAAACTATTATAACTACTTTCTTGTTTTCATACGTCAGTAAAGTGATCCTTAGCTGCCACTTTTGATAGATAATAACAATTCCTTTTAGCTAACTCTAATGGTATCAATATTGACTGTAAAAAAATAGATTTGTATTTTTAAAAGGGTGTTCCCGTGAAAATTGAGCTGTACCCTGATGGTGATCATGCATTTAGAAATGCACTTAAGATTTTTCTTTAGACAGGGGCAAAAGATGGATGGAGCATTTTTTCTTATTTTTTAAATCAAAGAACTATTTTTTAGCATATATGGTTTTTTTTTCTATAGCTATCAATATTCCCAAAACGTAGATTACTGTATATTAAATGAACAAAGTTAAGGATAGGTTAAGTAAGTCGTAAGACAAGTTGGGATCTAGCTTAAGTTGGCTTTGTCAAAGTTTGTTTAGCTACGTTAAAGTTTTATAATGATCGGTAAAATGTAGGCTAAGTAAAAATCCGTTTTAAGTTCAGTAAATATTCGTAAGTTGTAAAAAGGTTTCTGACGCTCGGTATTGTTCATTTAAGTTCTGGAAGGTCGTGACTGATTATGTTCGAATTTATTTGAGTGTATTTATATTAACTTTGTCAGATATATTGTACTAGCAGTTATGTGAACAGTAGACCTCGCTTCCTCCATGTTCTTATCTTTACTACAGTTTTAACATTTCTCTTTGGATTTCAAGTTGAAATATCTATAATTTCTTCTTGGATTTGAAGTCTGTATTTTTCCTTGGTGCTAAAGTTAGACAGAAAACAAATAAATACTATACTCAAAATACATTATATTCATAGAAAATAACAATTTTTCACACGGTTTAAGACGTCAGTTTCGCAACATGTTTCAAAATTAAAAAATAAAATTTCTAGGTATGGGATGATTGGGACTTATACATTAAAAATCACTTGGGATGATGTTATTAAACGAAAAACATTTTGAGCAACCGCCATATTGAAGTGGATAGCCAGATTTAAAAACTATTTTGATACATTGTTCGGCCTAGGTTCAAACAATAACCTTGCTTAATTTTGATAAAATTGGTCAACAAATTTGGCTGCTATCACGGAACAAACAAACATACGGATTTTTGAGTGGTCGCCTTCTTGAAACTTATAATCAAATATTAAAAAAAAAGCACGTACATACGTTTTTCGGCTTAGATTAAAAGAATATTCCTGCCGAATTATCATAAAATTGGTCAACTAATTTCACAGCTGTTGCGTTGAAATATTTGGACAGACGCACGGACAGACGAAATGGCAAAAGCTCAAGTTGTTTTTTTTAGCACTCGTTCGGCTTATACGCTTAAGTACTAATTACGCCAATGAGCCAGGAATTGGGAAGATTGAATATAGAGGAAGTGAGCCCACATTTGCGTGGAGGGATAGTGGAAAACCATTTAGGGAAAGCCACCCACAGTTCACCCGAGCGAGATTCGAGCCTCGATCTCCCCGTCCTCAGCAGTCTAGCTCAACACAAAACCAGCGCGTTAGCTAATACGCCAACGAGGCGGGTAATGAATGCTAAGTTAAAACGGAATTTAGCTTCACTTGGTCAATAAATGTTTTGAGGATAAAATTATAGTTTTTCTAAATATGTTGATTATTGTATGAAATATTATTGATTTTTTTAAATATAAAAGTAAATAAAAATGTTCAATGTGATCGCAAATATGTTTATCAAATTTGTTAATGATTTATTAAAACTTTTTTTACAACCACCTTAGACACATATTACAAAAGTGAATTCTTCTTAAATTTATAATTTTTTTAAACTTCACACACGTATAATATATCAATTCCATCTTTAATATTTAAAACAAAATTATTTTTGCTTAGTCAATATGATAAATAACGTTAATTTTTTTGCAAAAAAAATCGAACGCCTGATCATTATTAGCCACTTGAACAAAATAAGTAGATAACAATAATCAATTATTTACATATTTAATTAGTTTTTCCTTTGTTTGAGGTATTTAACGTGCACTTTCTGAACCCACTGATTATATCAGCACACGAATTATAGACACTAGCTCACATCTAGTAACATACAAACATCCAGCCCTCGACCGTCAATTTAACTAATGTGATGAGGAATCCAAATCTCATAGATAATGTTTTTTTTAACAATGCCAGGATCAAACGCAGGGACTTACTTAGTATATTTTTAGTATTATTATTATACACCGCGTCTTACACCTGTACGGGTTATACGCATTACGCTAATGTAATGGTAGAGTGATTGAATGAAATGGAGGACCTACAGTTTAACGTGGAGAATCCGAACCACGGTGGAGCTGGCTTTTCCTACACATCACAAGTGTGGTTACCTTAGTAGGCAGACATGATACCGACTGAGATAAGGAAGGTAACGGACTTAAAATAGTTAAAGTGAACTGTTAAATTTATGTCAAACTGTAAAACATCATAGATCCATAACGAATCACCGCCATTGAAGGAAAGTAGACCTAGACTCACCAGATATATAATTTCTGTTTGGAAGCCACTGAGATGCCCTGGCTCTGAACCCGGCACCTCCTAGAAGCAGGGACGTAAACCCAGACAGCAAACCCAAGTCCAGGAAGTAGCGTCTCCCCTCCTGAAATACATGATTTAGACATATTACGTAGTCATTTACAATCGCTCAAATATAATCTAAGAATGGAGATGTGCGTAGGCCGTGTATAAACCCACTAAATAATTTATTTGATTTATATACTTTTTCAATATCTACACTTGTGTTCAAGTTGGGCTTCGGTGGTCTTTGGGTTAATTCTAGACTCAGGACCCAATATTCGTGAGTTCAAACCCAGCTGGGGTCGACAGATTTTCCTTTTTGAAATAAATCCGTAGCAAAACTTCCTTCGGAGGGAAGGTAAAGCGGTGGTCTCATGTCGATTGTGGTGGATTAACGAAACCTAGGAGATATATGAAAATATATTTCCCGGCAAAATTGGTAAACACTTTCGCTCACAGAAATTCTCGGTTTAGGAAAGTGAACGTAGATACCCAAAATTAATAAATAAAGAATCATGTTGGAGTGACAACCTAATCTCGGAGTTCGAGCCCAGAACTCTTGGATCAACGTGTTGATAATTAATATTGATGTCTTCTTATTGTTTTGTTTTTGGTGCACGATGTCTTGGAGGGAGAGTGGGAAATCATTTAGTAAAAACCACCCACTGGGATTCGACCCTGATTTATGTCAGTCCAGTCCATTGCGAAGACACTTTAGACCAGTCATGTCTATCCTTTCCTCGATTGAGGGCCGCATAAGTTCTTGGGGAATTGGCCTGAGGACATATTTGAGCCTTATAATACGTAGCGCCCAAATATTGTACACACACATACTCATTCACACATCTTCTAATGAGGATAGATTACCTCTAAAATTCCTCCTTCCTCATCCCTACCTTCTCGGGAGTCGAAAGTGGCCCACGAGCCACGGGTTGGACATGCAACCACGCAACCGTTGATAAAGGGTCTCATTTTATTTTATTTTAACATCATACTCGATTTTTGTTGAGTTACGAATATATTTTCGCATTTGACTGCACACACAGATATACACAGACTTCCGAAAACATACACAGAGATAGACACACACATAGGGTGTATACACACAAATACACAGAGACACACACATAGGGTGTGTACACACAAATACACACATACACGCACAAAAACACAGACACACAAATACACACATGGACATACACAGAGACAAACACATAGATCCACAAAGCCATACACAGATACGTAAAGACACACACAGATATACACAAAGAGACACACAGATACACAGAGATCCACAAAGCCATACACAGATACGTAAAGACACACATAAATATACACATAGAGACACACAAATACACAAAGAAACACACATATACACTAATACACACTTATATACACAAAGAGACACACATACATACAGCTAAACCAATAGATACACAGAGCGACACAGATACACACAAATAAACCAATAAACACATAGATACACAATGAGATACAGATACACAAAGAGACACAAATACACAAAGAGACACACAATATACAAAGAGAACATACAAAACACGAAGAAACATGCATACAAATAAACACACACAGATACACAAAGAGACACGCGTACAATACATACATACATACATACATACATACAAAACAACATACATACATACATACATACACAAAGCCACCCACAGATACACAGAGCGGCACACTACACACAATAAACCATTCCATACACAGAGAGCCACAGATACACAGAGCGCCCACACATCACACACACACACACACACACACACACACACACACACACCTACTTACAGAAACACACACAGAGGAACATAAACACATGCAGATATCCTCACCAAAGACAGCAAGTAGAACCCTGCGACGCACGTGATGACGCCGCAGAGGAGCAGCAAGGAGCCACATACACATAAAGTGGCGGTAGGAGGTTCGACGTACGTTGTCGGCAAGGTGATCCAGGACGCCTTCAGACTCTTGGTGGGAGACGCGCATGGCGACCTCGAGGAAGCTGACACGGTGACGGGCGCCGGGGTCTTGTTGGGTAGATGACCGCCGTGCTCTTCAGCGGGGACTCCTGACCCCTCGCGTACCTCTGTTCCTGCTGACGGCGGTGGGGTGAAGGAATGTTCTTGTTCGGAGTTGTCAGTGGGAAATCAACTTAGCGTTCTTTCTTGGAGTCACGTCTGGACCTTTACTCGCGGATGACAAACACGTGTCTTGTCTTTGACACGTCTGCGGCAGACATTTTTTGGGTGTCGTGAAGTCGATCAGCATAAACGAGCTCTTTTTAGGCGTCTGCGGTGGTAGAATATCTTCGTAGCGGTGCGCGATGGTCGTGTTCCTTCTTTGGGGTGGCGGTGTCAAGGGTTCGGGGTTCCTCCGGTAGGTGTTGGATAGGACAGTGGTGCTGCTCCGGCGTGGAATCCCCGGGGGTGGGTGTGAGTGCAGGGGCTCCTCCTCTTCGTGAGATGGAGGAACAACCACAGAGTAACTCCTCCTCATCGGCTGCGTCAGAACTTCCTGTGCCCTCGGTGATTTTGAAGCGTCGTTTAGACGCCGCGCCACGGTAGACACGATCACGTTCCTGTTGATATCCGGCGCGGGTTCCTCCCTGCGCGTGGGTGACAGCAATCTTCTCTGGGTCCTGGGTTTGAAGTCATCGTTGTTATCTGGGATATACCTGGTCGTCTCCACCAAGCGCATCGCTGTGGGTGCTCCGATGGGTGGCTCCCTCTTGAGCCAACAGCGCTGTGGTTGCTGCTGGTGGTGATTGGAGTTTACCACGTAATGCTCGTCTTCGTAGCAGTAGTTTACTTGACCGTTGTTGTGACTCGTTGATGGTCGAGAGCCCGTGTACACGGTCATTGATTGGTCGTAATCCTCATCGCAGTCGTAATCGTACTGGGTTGAAAAAGCTTGATTATTGTACCCGTTCTGTCTAGTGGACGCCATATTACCTGCTAGATGTGTTCAAACACTTTATAAAATATGTTTTGATCAGTCGTGTCGCCCAAATTTACGTAAACTAGAGCTGTATATTAATATTAGTAAACCAAAATACAATACCACCGAAAATAATTCACATAACATTAAAAATTATTTCGTCAGCATATATTTTCTTACTCACACGTAGTATCTAAGGTTAGGAAATAAAGATTGACAAACATACGCACTTTTGTTAACTTATTCAAGGGGCACAATTTGGTAGATTTGTGAATACCGTACACCACTATTGTTGATTTTAAACACAATACCGGTTATCACAAATTGTCGGTAGCTTCAAACATGTGACATTATTTATGTCAGCGGATGATCTAAACGGCCGCCGAATTCATCACACACACACAGCTTGAAGCTCGCATAAGACTCCCTAGAGACCATGACAATGGACGCCGACAGACGCTACGTGACTGAAAGCGTCCCTCTGAGCGAGTCAAACACGGCTGGGACGAAGTGAGTCCCCTGAGCAGCTAGCACACAGGGGTGAAGAAGCTGTTTGCTGTCGAAGAACAAACGGTCGTGTTGGTTGATGACGTCCAAAGGAGGGGGGGGGTTTGCCCCGCTTGTTGATTTGGTATCAGGGGTGGAGAAGAGCAGAGGGGAGGGGTGTTTAAAAGCCTCATTGTGCAAAAGCCGACCTCGGGGAGGGTATGTAGATTCACTTTTCTCTGCATGGCTGACAATGAAGAGGGGTACTTGCTGGAAGGGGTGGGAACGGGGAGGAGGGGAAAGGGGGGGGGCAGATTTTTCAAAGAGCGACACCAGGCGCGTGCCGGGTGCTTCGTTTTTCCGTTACACTGATGGAGGGGACTCGTGCCAAAAACTCAGCTACTCTCTGTTCTGAAAACATTTAGTGCTGCACCTGGAAGGGGCTCGTTTTCAAAACGCCAGGAAGATGAACCTGCCACGTTATTCAGAATTTAATCACAAACACAACAATCAAGTCCCAGATCGTTGCTTTATCAACGACGCAAAATAATAAATAAACCTATTTTAAAAGTTATATTATGTTTATGGCCCTCATCAGGAAACGAGCCCCGATCCCTCATATCAGTACACAGACAAACTATTGACTGAGTTAAGAAACCAAACCTTTTAAAAATGTTGTTTGGACAAAGTTTCAAATTTCATTTTATGGCTTTTATACTTAAACTTCTATGATTTAGCCTAAGAAGGAGATAATCATTACTTTCTAAAATGTGTTTTTGCGGTAAGCCTTTTTACAAATTATTATTTTTGAAATATAACTGAGCCATTATTCCTATTGCTCGAAATCTTAGTTCTGTTCATTATTTGTATTGAAGGCCATCATGTGTTATTTTTAATATATTTCAATACCAATTTTAAAACATTCGCTTTAGTATAGCATTTAACTGAATAAAAGCCCATTATAGTTTGTTTTTTAAAGAATGTTGGATTCATTTTTTTAATATACCGGTAGTTTTGTTTTTGCCGAACCATATAATTTGGTGCAGATATTAAATATTTACAACAAATTTGGTGGGTACATCTACAAACGTAGTTGTAAAAGGAGTAACTTATGCTGCAATTTTAAATCGTGTTTTAAGAATTTTATTATCGTTTCTGTGCATATGGAAAGCTATGTATCAAATTCCAATACAATACGCTTGAAAAAACCTGCAAACATGTGTGTTAAACATATGTAATTTCTACCTATGTAATAATATCTCCAAAATAAAATCTTTATCAGCCAATACAATAGTAAAAACTTATTTTTGCGTGTTCTACATTATAACTTAAGGTATGAGAAAATGTGATTGGAAACAGGAGATTTAGTGGTGATAAAGAAATATTCACGTGGAAATTATATTTTTTTAATAATCGGACTAAATGTGTTTTGAATGGGTAGTACCAAGCGTGTCGCGTGCCCTACAGGTAAATTTCACCGAAAAGATGCTGGTAGTTTACAGGTTGTGTCCAAATTTTATTCACATCCACAATTTCATTTTAAAAGTTATCAAAGATTATACAAGTTAGGTAATCGATCTCATATTTATTTCTTTTACATAATTATGTAGCAACAAAACAATGTTCTTGGTATTGTGACTCAGTAAATTGTTGAAAATGGTATTTATTTTATTTATGTGTATATATATATATATTATTTATTTACATATACTATACATGTATATATTCTTTGTATCCCGTCTTATCACCCGTTCGGACTATCTGCGTATTATACAGAATGTATCATGACGTAACCAACAAACTCCAACCAGCTTCGGTGGTCGCATGGTCTAAGGCACTACAATATCAGTAGACTAGACTGCCTATGATGGGAAGGTAGAGGTTCAAATCTCGGTCAGGTGTACTGAGGATAGTCCCCCCCCATTCTCCCTCCACGCAAATGCGGGTACACTTCCACTAAATTCGACCTTCCTCATCCCTATAATATTATCGTAATTAGTAAATATGTGTACAGCCGGATGGGTAGTAAGACGCGGGGCTAAATAAAAAGTCCTCTTTGATTTGCAAATGTCCATAGTTTTTTTTTTAAAAATCAATCTTGTCCATCTTGTACACTATCAAAACAAAGTGTCGGTAGTAGACACTGTAGCTTGGCGTGGCAGTGTGTTTATAATTACAGTAGTAGTGTTCTCATGTGTTCTCGAGTTTGTGAGTGCTCCTGTGTTCACACAGATCCAACCCTGACTGCGAGCAGCTGCGGAGGCCGTTGTGGCGGGTAAGTTACCGGTACAAGAGCTAGGGTAAGGACTGTAGGGAAGGGGGGGGGGGAGAAGAGAGGGGAGGTACCAGCATCAGGGACATTTAAACTGACTCGCACATCAACCATCAGCTGGAAGACTCACTTCAAACAGAACTAAGGTAGAATTAGCATATTCCTTTCGAGCGGAGGTAAAAACTATAGGAACTTTCAGATAAGAAAAGATTTTGTTTTTTAAAAAAGACATGGTAAACCTGTTCAAAGACTGATACTATATTTTTTTTTACTGCGTCTCACTACCTGTCCGGATTATCCGCATATATACACTTACGATGAAAATAGAATTTAAAAAAAAATGTACCCACACTTGCGTGGTGGGATAGTGGAAAATCATTTGTGGTCTCCTCGTCCTTGGCAAAGGCAAATTCGACCAGACGACCATGAAGTTTGGTCCGCGTGCCAATTAATCCAGGTCATTAATAAATACATCAGTTGAATCACGATGGATATTTAAAGGCCATTTTGTATTATAAATAGTGATTGGACGCTCGAATACTCGAATTCTGCGGTATTTGAGGGACTCGAGATTCGTAAAGATCTCATAAAATGATAACAAATACAAAGAACTTGACTTGATAAAAACATTTTAAGCAATTGGGGACCGTCCTTAAATTACGTAAGGATTATTTTTTCGTGATTTTCTACTTCTCATCTCCCCCCCCCCCCCACGTAAAGGATCGTAAGAGATCCCCCCCCCCCCACTTCCCTTTTATATCTTACGTAATTTTTTATGATTTGGTTAATTAGATTATTTTAATAATTTCGTTATTTTTAGACATAAGGATTGGTAACAAAGCGAGTGATATTAGATTTTAGACTACTTTAATTGCATTAAGTAAGTGAAATATAAGTGAAATTTTATAATTAACGCATTTATTTTCTGACAAAAATAAGCATTATATTTTGTCTCATCATAAACATTGATAAAAACCCTTACGTGGGATGGATTCTTACCCCCTCCCCCCTCGTAGTAAAATAAAGAACCCCCACTCTCCTTACGTAATTTAAGGCCGCATTACACGTAGCGACTTTCACGTGGGCTTCCTGAGATTGGCTTCCTCGTGGGGAAGTTGGTGCGTGTAATGCGGCAAAACTATGCGGGGAAGACCATATCGACTTCCCCATAAATATCCGAATGGTTGGATATTCTCAAGAAGCCCGTGGAGAACAACTATCGAGAGTTATCTGCTAATCACGCACTCGCTCGCCAGTTTGACCACACAGTCGCTTGCGCGCTCGCTCGCACGCTTGTCAGTCTGGCCGAGCCCTAATAGCAGCTTGGGCTTCTCCACGTCAACTTATTCTATTGCGCATGCGCCAGTCTAGTCTTACGTGCAGGCTCTTATCAGTGTCTATAACTGCAGCCATTGTGGTCTTGTTGATAAGGAGCAACTTGTAGGTTTTTGATTGTTTATTTTTCTTAAACGTGACTGATTTGCGTTGTTACACTGAGGAGCACTCGTTTGTTTTTATTTCTATTTTAGATCTTAGTGACCAGTGTCAATCCACAAAGAATTGCACATTTCCCGACATTTTACCTTCAATTCTGAGTCCTCTCGTCCCAGTTGGATCCAGACTATGAAGAACTTTTAGAAGAACAGTTCCACTCATCACACACTCCTTCATTTAAGTAATGCAGGTATCTGTTTTATTTAAGTATTTGTTAAATAATTTAGACAACTCACATTGTATTAGAATTAGAAACATTATAATACAAACCCATTTAATAATTGATATGACTTAATTGTACAATAGTTTTGTAAAATGTACCATTGTAGCTTTTTTTTTATAAATTGTGTTGGCCTGACTGACGTTTTTCTGTTTTTCTTTTGGCCCACTCTCCGAAAAGTTTGCCCATCCCTGGTGTAAAAGGTGCTGACCAGCAACTTACCAACGAGAAAGCACATCTCAAGAAGCACAAGAGGAAATCGGTTGCGTGTAAGGCGGCCTTGGTTAAAGGAATTATATATACATGTTTGTTGAGGGAGTAACAAAATCACAAAAAAATGTACAACATTTTATTAATATAATTAATTTACAAAATAAAGTGTTGACTTTATTGTTAATGACGTAATAGACATTACAAATATAATATAGCTGGTCAGTAGCACCAAGCCTTAAACAACATTTAAAAAATTCAATTTTAAATATTTTCATTTTAATTAATTCAAAGATTCTAGATTCGAAAGAAAATTTAAGATTCGTATTCGACCAGTCTTTGATTTATAAATGACTGAACCTTCCCGCCAGTTTAGACAGTGGAATTATACAATACGTCATTCCAGGATCACGATCAACATATCGTTCACATAACGGCTCCACTCGTATTTTAAAATAGAAGTAATTGAGATGCACTTAACGCGAAAGTTGTTCAGGTGATGACGTTAATTATGAATGAATGTGCAGAAAATACCTATTAGAAAAAAAATTGAAGATTTGAAATAGTCACTCCCCGTGAAATATTTAACCTACGGTAACTTTGGCCTTTGTTACATACATAAACACCTAATCACGCCGTTCCCTTACGGGTTAGGCATGAAACTGAGCATATAGCTAAAAAAAATCCGTACTTAATCCATCCTCACTAACTTTCCCCACACTTCCCTATCCCTTTACTTCAACAATATCCACACACCGAGTCTTACATGCTCTTTTATTCCTTAAAACTCTTAATGTTTCTGTTTTTCACACATTCGTCTACAACATTTAGTCACGTCTTTCGCGGCCTACCCCTTCCTTTTGATCCACACACTCTACCCTCATAGATTTGTTTCGTCACTCAATCCATATTCATCCTCTAAACATACCCAAACCAACGTAAAACGTTTCTTTCACATCGACCTAATGTATTCCCATCATTCAAACCACACTCCTTCAGCACCCATTCATTACTGACTCTGTCCATACGAATTTTTCCACAAACATTTCTTAGACATCTCATTCCAAACGCATTCACCTTTCTCTTGTGTTTCTCCTGACAAACCCACGCTTCACAATCATGAAACAATGTAGGCGTAGACACAATTTTATTTAGAGCTATCTTTACCACTTTCGATACTACTTCATTCTTTGTAATAGCCTTTGTTGACTATTGAAAATTTACTTCAAAAATAGTATTATATTAATGCCAATTGTACATCTTTTATTTACTTGGACTAGCGTT